>OY979697.1:112289193-113624193 GCA_963855945.1 Thereva nobilitata
TAGTGGTTAATGAGTGTCTGTCTGTCGTATATTCCTAATAAGTTATTATAATAAAGGACATTACAAATTGTGTTCAAAATCATTATTACTTCCTTTCATTCCTGTGGTATGGATTTGAGTAAAGAATCAAACAACTACCTTCGATCCAGTGTTAGATCCTAAGGCTAATCCAGAGGCAGTTACTAGAGTCATTAATAGCTCAATGAGAGACAATGCGGTTTGGGGGATCCTTAAGGCCCCATTCAGATACAGGCCGCCGGCAGGCCGTGGCCTGAAGGCCTCTCGCTTTGGGACCAAGTATCACCACACACTCACAGGCTGCCGGCAGGCCGGGGTTTGCAGTTCAGGAAGACTGACAAAAATCTTTATGTGTGTAGACATTTATCGTCAGTCCGGGCCTTAAGATCTGAACTTCTATCCAGTCTGAACTTTTCGATGAGGCCATGAGTGAAAAAAAGTGCAATCAGCCGGAATTTATTTCTGGTAATGGTGCCCATCCACTAACAGGCCACCTCCAGGCCGTGGCCTTTGTCTGACATATCTTAAGGCGACAATCTGACTTTTTTGACTTATTGACATTTTTGAGTTCTTTGCGAAAAAGTGACCGGAGATTATTAATTTTTTTCTTCACAGTCTCTACAGTTGCCTCTGAAATAATTGTTTTGTAAAACGTTAAAAGTTCATTGTATTCTTTCTCGCAAAGCGCTCTATCCGAAAACAAATTTGATTTTACTTGCCACAAGGCTTTATTTTTACGATATATGTTCCCACAAAATCTTTCTTTTTATCCATTTCAACAGGTAATCGAAAAGAACACAAGACAACTCGACTCAACTTTCTGCGCGATTTCTGAAAAATATCAAATCAGTTTGATATTTCGCCTGAAGGCGGTGGACGACAGTTTTTTCGCCACACACAAGAAATTTTTCGCTAGTTTGGACGAATTTCAAATATTGCCCCTCCGGCGGCCTATAAGTGTGTGTTGAAAATCGGTGACCGATGTTTTGGCCTTCAGGTCACCGCCTGCAGGCGGCCTGTTAGTTGATGGACACCAATAGATCGCTGGTATGCTAAACTCTCGTCTTCGCCTGTGTGTCTGTGGGGAATCATGAGGTGGCCTGCAGGCCACGGCCTGTCAGGCGGTTGCCTCAAGTCCTCATCCCTCGGTCAGAGTAATGTGTGACCTTCATCGGGCCTTGCCTGCCGACCTGGCTCAAAGGACACGGCTTGACGGCGGCCTGTGTGTGAATGGGGGCCTTTTGACAAGGCTTTGCGTAACTTCATGGAGGCTGCAAGTTTTGTCTATTTCTTCGCAGAAGGCTGACCTTCGTTTGGATCTCCTCAACTTTTTGTTTTAATTACGGATTCGTACGGATTTCTTGTAGATGTCCCATTCGCTCGAGACCTAAGTGCTATTGAATGATTTCCTAACTTCTCTCTTTTTCCTAAAAAGATCACTAATCCACCACGCAACCCACGCAATCCACGGTTGCTGTTTCGACATCTGCTTTTAAAGGGTGCCACGATCGCTTCCTGCAGATTGGCAGATGCAACATCCAGATCGGTCACAGTGATGGGGTTATTACCTACATAGGTAGCCGACTCCTAACCTTTGGGTTTTGTGATAAGCCTCCCAGTTAGTCTACCGAGGAACCCTAAATGCTTCCATTTTCACACTATAAGAAACTAAGATCGAGTTGAACATTTCAATATTGCTTTGCCTTAAAGACGAAATAAAACTTCCAAAAATCTTGCATCACAGCACACACAGTCAACCCAATTTTCCCACATTTTGCCGCTTCAAGAGAATTTTACTATAATATGAAAATTGGATTATTTTAAATTGAAATTTATATCGCCATTCTTTTAAATCACATTTCTAAGATCACATAAATCAAACTAAAGCTCCATCATCTGCACATAAATGGTGAGAATGAGCGTCTGCGGCTCCCCTGCGCTGCATAGACCCAGGCGCGAAATAGCTGAGCCAACAATAGTCGCCGTAATTAGTTTTTGCCCTCAGAGCAGCAATTACTTGGGTGGGTTCGCTGCTATATACCGCGTTCGCCATCACGACCTGTTCTTGCGGCACTGAACGTCAAGGCGGCCGGCGGCGGCGGAGAGAGATCACGGATCGTGATGATCAAAAGCGAATCACAAGATCTCATAAAATTTTGAGCGTCGCCATAGACGCTTCGTGTCCTACGGTAAATGACGGCGCGATTATTGTTTGTTTTTTCAGTTGACAAATCGTGCGAGGAGCCTTGAACGCTCTTAAAAGCTGCTGCTATTCACGGATAATGACAACAGCATTGTCCGATCTTGTTGGCTTGATAATTTCGGATACTAAAATCTTGTTAGCGCAGTCTTCAAGCTGCGTCCAGCCTCAAAATGGGGCCCGGGAACGAGACTTTACGACTCAGTGCTTTGGTGATAAATAAATAATCTGACAACTGACTATAAAAAGTGTTAGGCAGCAGCTCGTTTACACTTCAGTTAGCACAATTAGACGAAATCGCACTTTTTACATGTCCGACCACGTAGATCATTAGCTGCGACCAAACACCGGTTAATTATTCACTCGGAAGTCTGCTTAGAGGGTTCTGTGCTACTGTTGGGCTACCAGCCTAGAAAATCCGCTCCACGACGACTCCACTATTCTTGTGCGATTTAACTACGCGCGCGGTGATTACAATAAATCAAAATCAAATTAGCTTAATTAATCTCCAATCAAAGGTGCGCAAGGTACTCGATAATGGAGCTGCGTACGCTCGCAAGTGTTGAGTGCGCTTAATGATAGTGCGGACAATTCTGATGGAAGGCTATCTACCACAACCACAACACCATAACACATTCACGTTGACAAATTTATTGTTGTTGCCCACGTGTTGCTAGTTGAAACAGATTTATACTTTTTTTCACACCTTTTGGACTCAGGTAATAATAATCAATGTTTTTTCTCCCTTCCGTTTCTAACTAGTTTTATTCTAAATCTCCTAAATCGTCTCCATTCCTGCAGTCGAATGCATTTTTTTTTCTTAAATTCTATACGTTTCTGGTGTGAAATTGATTTTAATTGCTCACGGCTTTAAGACGACACCTGTGCCGAAAGCCGGATCTGATCGCTTCAACCACATCCTCCCAGCCATAAGAACCACTTTTATGAACATGTTCCAATGACATATTTATGGTGTATATGTCGTTGCTATGCGTTATGTTTTTGCTGGAATTCATCAAAATTTTGAAAAGTAATTTAAATACGCGACGTACAAAAACGACACTTGGAATTATCTTTTTCATAAAAGTCGTTTCTTGTTATTAATGTCGATAGTTTCTTCTTTTTTTTCTTCTTCTTCTTATACCGAGAATATGACAAGGATTTGCGCTTGACGAATGTGTGGAACCTGTAACGATCACAGATTGACATGAAATATTTCTGCTCTACAACTGGTTCAGGTTTGCTCGTTGATTGCATTATTTGGAAATGGTGACTTGTGCAAGTGGCTTGTGCAAGTGACTTGTAAAATATAGTGATTGAGTATTTCAGCGATTTTTTGCACTTTTTTTTAGTTTAAAGCTTATTTGTTTTATTTGGTTAAGTTAATTATAGCTAATTGTAGGTTTTAAGGTGTTGTTGATGTATTAAGTATTGTTTTACATTGTAGAAGTTTGACTCATTCTTATTATTTATTAACGCAAAAAATGTATTTGGAATTTTCCCTCTCCAAAGTAATGTTTAACAAAATTTCCCTTCATCAACTAAAAAGAACAATTCGTTTCCTATTCGCAGCAGAGTCGTAGGTCATTTATGAAGATTGGAAAAAGAGCGGATGATAAAATTGACATCGATTGAACGGCCGAAACGAAAATTCTCGATGCAGTTCTTCAGAACGTAGTAAAAACCAATAGCCTGGGGTTAAGCTAGCAGAGTAGGGTGTCAAATTCTATCTAAATTCTCGTAGCTATCCCAGAGCAACCAACCAACCAAGTCGGTGCATACTTTGGTTGAGTTTGGTTGTAGTGTTCTCCTCAGACATAGGTACTCCGGTGGACCTTTTTGGTCTGGAGTCGTACTGTTGTCATTTAATATTTGGTTAGACCCTAGAGGCCACATCAGCTATGTTGATAATAATCTCGTGTTTTGGAGAGGATTTAAATACAATTGCTATTGGACGGTAGTTGAAGGGATTGCTTGAGTCACCTTTTTTCGATATCGGTTGAACATGAGAATGTTTCCAAGAGGGATGAACTCCGGAGAAGTAGGAATAGGCAAAAGTTTAGCTAAATGTGAGTCACATGTCTTTAATACGATAAGCCCACATAAAATTACAGAAACCATGTATGGAAGACAAAGTCCTTCTCTAAAGAAACAATAATGCTAGCCGGGATTTTCTATCGTAAACCAACGGATAAAGGAAGCATGGAACGCCAAGATATATAGGTGCAAGGGTGACGTTTTAGATACGAAAACTACTACTGGACAGAATTAGCAAAACGTATCATTCAATGGATTCCACATTCCACTAAACGGAAATTCTAAAAAAATATCAATGTTTAAGATCGCAAATGAATACCAAACAGCAAATCACAAGGAGATTACGAGGACTCTTATCAAAGTAACGGTAATTCAACGTTGACAGCACTACAGTATCACAAAATTCTAGGACGGCATTTTTTTCTTGTTTTTTTTTAAATTGTTTAAATAAAAATCGCAAAGTTGATTTGATTATAGAAGCGGATCCCTTTTACGTACATTCCATAAAAATTTAATCAAATCAATGATACCTAATATTTCCGGGCTAGTTTCAACGAAGTATCGAGAGATTCTTAGCTGTTTTTCGTCGTACAGTTCTCCACTATGCCCAAAAAATCCAAATCCCTGTTAAAATTTGTCTAAAACGTGTAGCTGCCAGCGAGAACCACGAAAAGACATTCTCCTCACCTATCTACATCTCCACAGTTAATTTTATTAAGCAATTTAAAATAGAAAATAATCGTTACTGTCAACATTAACAGGCATCTGATGCCTCATTATGCAATAAAAACACTTTTTTCCAAATATATTCCAAGGGGGTTTTATCACTCGAACGCTAACTCTCGAGACCAATTCCGTCACCATAATCAGCTACCGCTCTCTGGCAACGAGTATCATCGCCTTTAGTGTAACATTAAACCAGTTAACGACGAGACATCCTCGCCGTGGGAATGGGCAGCACAGGTTTTATGCGACAATCTCTGGAATAAATAAATAAAAATCTCTAATTACAGACTCCCACTAGGCATCCGAGGCCGGGTAGGTGCCGGGGGGACACAGAACGAATCAATAAAATTTTTAATTGCCCCAAACGAAAGACACGAACTCTTTGGCAGGGCGGAAGCCATTGGACATATGTGGACAGCCTTTTGCGCTCTGGCCTCGGGGCTGGCTTTGCAGTTCCTGGAACTACTAAAATCGATATTTCCCCGATGTCAGATGTTTGGATTAGAAGAGTTCTTTGAACTAGTTAAGATGCAGTAAAACGCCACAACACGCTACCTTAGAGCTGAATCCCATGTAAACAGAGGATTAATTCAAATTCGACAGGGGCAAAAAAACGCATCAACTTTATTTAGACCACTTTTAGATTCAAATTCTCACTTCGGAGAAACGCGCTCTGTGCTGTGTGTTCGAATGCGCCACACTTAAGTAAATAAGAGGCACTTTTATCTTGTTACAGGGCAAATTTTTCGGACGCCTTCTTTGCATATTTTGCAGGACCACATACTTTGTGCCAATCATCTCCGCAGGTTGTTGTGCGGTAATTGGCGCCTGCTAAGAAAACTGCTCTGAGCCATGAATAAATAAATCGAAGCATAACGAGAATTAATTAGTTGCAGAAATCTCCAATTTTATGCCGCGGCGATGGATAATCGATTAGACAGAAATGTCACTAACTAAGCTAGAAATAATTTCAGGGTTTTTACGTTGCGCAAAGTGAAGTGGGGTGTTTTGAATGAACAAAAAAACAACTATTAAAGCAATGCAGATTGTCTCTGAAGAAACGATTAAGAGAAATATTGCTATTTTTTGATAGCCAGAAGTCAGGCGAAGCTAACTCAGGCGAAAAGGCTTAGTTTGGGGTAACAATTGCATCACAAATGCTTACTCTCAAAATTATAATTTATAAGAAAACCACAGTATTGTAATGATTTTGATCAAAAATTATGAAGAAGAAAAATCTAAAAATAAATGTATTCCCAATCTAATCAGGGACGAACTTCTTAATGATACACTCATGTCATTATGAATAAGCTCATGTGGGCACAGTGAAATTGGAGCCTCAATAAAGCACATGAAAATAGGATCGTTAATTGGATCAAGAATTACTATATATAATTAGGGTGTATGACTCTCATTAGATTGGATGTGAGCGTTGAAAAATGAGAAGGAAAAGCCATCTCTTGTTGAGCGTTTATATCTTGAAAACGTAGCAGAAATTTTATGTGTAATTGCAGGTCATAAAGAGCCTAGAAACAAGAGCAGGGGAAGTTGCGAGTAAAAAGCAGCAGTTTTGAGTATTTTACTCAACCCAGTGGATCTCAGGTATTGAAAGAAGTACTTGAATAGTATATTCTGTAACAAGTTTGGAATGATGCATATTCCGCACAAGTGGAAGTTTGGCACACGAGCCGAAGGCGAGGGTGGCGGTCCACGAGTGCGGAAGATGCCATTCAAAACGTGTTGCAGACTATACTTTTTCTACGCCTCTAATTAGTTTTTATTAATATTTTGTAAAGAAAAAACGTACCTTATGTAAAGCTAATGTCAAAAATGTAATGTATAATGCACAGCAAGATATTTTAATGCTAAATAACATATAAGTAAGAAGTGTTCATTCATAACAATTTTGTAATTTAATAATTTGTTAATAGATGGCCGCCGCAAAATTTATTAAAAAAATGCTAATATTTTCTGCAATTTAATAATTGAATAGTTTATTTAAAGCAAAAATATTCTAGCGGAACATCATTGATTGTTAATTATTGAAACAATCCTTTTCTTTCTTTAATTAATAAATTTTTTTTCCTTTAATTAAAAAATCATATTCTTGGATTATGACGAACAGATGTCGCCAATAGTAGTCATTCCATAACAAGTGATGGAATGCATATTCCACACGGGTATGGAATGCTGCTAATTCCGTAACTAAAAGTAATATCAGAATGCCTGTATTCTAACAGAGGCGTAGAAAAAATATGTTCCACACTCTACTAGTGTCCTGTTATGATCGACACGATTCTGGCTATATCATTCCGCGGCGTCATAAGTAGGCCGCGTGGTTTCTGCTTGTTGTAGTCAAGCCAAGCCTTGCTAGTCTTGGCGCATGATGTTAAACTCCTCCACCTGGAGCCTGCCATTGAAAGGAATTGTGTATGGTAAAATATCTCACTCGATTTGCTCCTACTATGGCCAATTCATTGCCTTTTCGTTACCCTCAATGTTCTTGTGCCTCGCAGCAGAGGTTCTTTTTACACATATCGATCAGCTGGCACGTTATCCGTATGCAGACTTGGCTATCTGATAATGGTATTGCCTTGGCTCCTGGCCTTGGGTTCGTGTGTATTGCTAGGAATGTTTTGAAAATTACCAGGAGCTCCGCCTGGAAGACACTGAAATAAGTAGGCGGGCGGTAGTATTTTTAGAGGTTTAATGAAGGGGAAAAAGCACTTCTGCCAACTACCGACTCTGATTTGGAGCCATCTGTGTATAAAACTGCGTCATATATAGCTCTTGTCAGGTTGGAAGTTTTCCCATAACTCTTTATTCGGGATCTGATTATCGAAACCTGGGTTGAAATGCAGTTTCGATGTAATGGAGTCAGATGGCCCATCTATATTCCAAGTGGTAGAGAGTACAGGGTATTGATGTAGCCATACGTCGTGTTCACCGCGCAGCTTTAGGGTGTTGCAACAGATCGAGAATTACTTTCATTGCCTTAAGGGGTTGTATAAAGAGCCCCCGCAACTTCGAGACATGCTATTCTGTGGATTTGTCGTAGTCCGGATTGCTTATATTTTCAAAAATCTCCCACTTAACCACATCTGTACTACTCTAGTAAGGACTAACCACACTAACCCTGATCAGTTTACCAATATGATAGATACCAATAATGAATTCTCCAAAGTGCCCAAAGTAATTCAAATTGAGAATAGTGCCCAGTCCTATCCCAGCGGGAAATATTCGTAGCGTTGCTATGGGGAGAGCTGTCAATATGCTCCTAAGGGAGCAAAATTGGAGCTTTAAGAAATTGTATAGGACCGTTGTATTAGGGTGACCGTAAAAGCCCAGAGGGAAAAATTGGGAGTGCTCCCCTGGGGAGCTAATTTTGAGCGCTCCCAAGTAAGGTCCCGAGGGAGCATTACCGGAGGAGTCATTGGACTGGCTCTCGTTCGATACGAAAGACAAGCAGCTTTGGACGTGGTTAGTATTTAGTTGGGGGCCTGCTTTGGTAAAACCACACTCGCGCTTGGAAAGGAAAAGGCAATTGCAAAAAATGAACAAAAATAAAAGGTTTTCGGCTCCGGAGCTTGTTCACATATCAGGCCTCCATGAATAGCTCTACTGTAGATATTTAAAAAAGCTCTATAGTGCTCCTTTTTGTCTCCAACCAAATCGTTGCAGGAGTGCTCCTATGGGAGCTCAAAAGGAGTGCTAGCCTAGGCGGACATCTAATGTTAAAAAATATATGAAGAGGGAGCGGAAAGGGAGCACTCCTTGCCTCCATGGGAGTGCTCTTTCATTGTGTTTGGAGCACTCAATTTCCCGCTGGGAGGTGCCACTAACATATACTAAATAGACCAGTTCTTGTTCGATTACGGACGTCAAGCCGTCGAGTTGGAAAACGTCCCATTCCTCTCTGGTTAGGCATCCGGATATTGAGGTCACTGCTGCCACTTCCTGTGGTAGAGAGCGCAGTATATTGCTCTGCCCGTAGGTTTTCTCGGCCCAGCAACTCGCTTTACGAAGCCGGAGGGCCGTGTAGACCGCCTGCGGGTCCGGCAAAAGTCCGGCTACGGTCCGATATATCCTGAGTGGTAGGATTTTGTGAAAAAAGTTTTGAACAAAAGTTGCTCAATTTGGAGGGTGGAATCGTTTGCACACAGATGTCACCTCCACCCACTCAACCCCTCGCATTAGGGTAGGTGGGGGTAAATCTAAAATTTCAAATGGTACGTAACCCCCATTTTTTTTCACGGATTCTGATTCTCCGAAGAAAAATATGAAAATTTTGTCTAAAATTGTTTTTTCTCCGAAGCCCCCCTCCCCGTATTTCCATAAATCATCAAAAATCAAAATTATCCCCAAAAATCATTCAGGGTACAGGGAAGCTTCGAATAAAAAATATTTTCAGACAAAGGGTTCATATTTCTCTTCGGAGAATCAGAATCAGTGGAAAAAATGGGGATTATACCATTTAATTTTTTAACCTTAGAGCCGTTTTAGACGGTGCGCTCCAGCGCATGTGCCTCACGAACGTTTGGTGATGAAGGGAGAAATGGGGATGATGAGAGGTACTAGTGTTTTCAGGAGCCATAGCAGAGGCGACAGTACTCCACCCAGCTGCTGTGGATGATTCTAGTTTGCAGAGCATCCACTGACTGCTTCTATTGTGAATTCCGACTACCGCCAGGGCCTCCATGGCCACATTTAATGTCATTTACTAAATTGTAAATAATCGTACGAACAGAAGCAGATGTGCCATGAACTTCATCCAAATCGAATTTGATATATTTCGATGTTAAAGTATTTTAAATAAAAAGTGTTGAATCACCATACTCATTTTTCTAAATAAACAAAAACTTAATTTTTCAATCTACAATGAACATGAAATAATGTGATGAATAAAGCTTCAACTTTTACACCTGTCTAGCGACAGATGACGCTTACTAAAAGCAAATCTTTTTTCAATACTACGAGCGCCATCTATTTAATTTTCTAAGGACTTATTGAAGAACCTTCATATATTACGAAAAAAAAACAATTGAAGTTTTAACTAAGTTATCAACCTTATCAACCCATCCTCGTACCACAACAGAAACAATGGCCCATTATAGGTAAATGAAGACGTATGCATCCAGACGCACTTTAGACCAGACTTTTCATCTAAAAAGTGAACATTTCTGTTTTCCATAGACCATAAAAAACACGATTTATTTCTTTGATTTTACAGGTACATATTTATTAACCAAACTCGCGATAAAATACAAACAAAAACTATGATAGTGTCCACCGACCGATTTGTGTTGCATCTACTGTTATAATAGAAGAACCGTAAGTTTTTATGTAATAATTTTTGATTTCAACTAGAAGAAACTATTCTGAGCATTTATTTCGAATACCGCCACAAAGGTAATCTCAGGGCTCAGTAAAATCGCACAGGAATGTCCGTTTAATGGTTCAAGTACATTCACTCACATATATAGCGTTAACTATTTTGCATCTTGTTAGCACTTAAAAACGAATTACACTATAAAATCCAGTGTGTTTCTCTAGCCAATTTCTACGAACGAACACTTTCCGGTATGGCGTTTGATTTCACACTTCTCGTCGGTTAACCTTGATCTATTTCAATAAATCAAAACACACGTCCGTCGCAGTCATATCAGAAATATTTTAAATGCCGCAGATTGATGTTGATGGTATGGTATTCAACTATTCGTTGGTCATTTTCAGCTGAAGCTTTTCCTTCTTTTGTCGTTCTTTTTCGGTGTTGTTGGTTGTCCAAAAATTACAACTGAGGTCATCATCAGTCGTTAAGGCCGAGATAATAACTCTGGGAATCGTAAATGCTGATTTATGTGAGAAAAAATCCACACAGACGACACAGTCAGGTTCCTTTTGAGAAGTCCATCAAGCCGAATTGGAAAAGCCAGACAAGACTTGTCATACTGTGAAGATGACAAATCAAGAAATTTTTATAATCCCTGCGGCAGAAGAAGAAGGTTTTATTGCTTCACTTGAAGAGGTGAGCAACTCTTTTTTTAACATTTTCCAGTGGTGGTGCAACAACAGTACAAGAAGCTACATTCCAGTGATTGGTTCTCGACAAGAAGACGACAAAGCATCACCTATCGGTGGTTACTAGTAACTAACTCTAAATAATCGATTTAAACTCGCCACGGATTTTGTACAATATCCTTCGAAAATTAGTTACACGACCACACATAAACCCGCACATATTGACCCCCAATACATACGTCCTCCTCTTCCGCACACCGAAAATTAATAATATTTTTTTCAGGTTGTGTCACTGATGATGGCCGGTGATGATTTATATTTTTTAAATACCCCAAAACTTTTTGCAATGCTTCCAAAAAGGTGCTGTCATCTTGTTTCTACTGATTTTTTTTTGTGCCTGTCGAAGACAAAATCTTCTTCTACTAAATCTGCGGTTTGGTTTCTGTGTGTCTTTTTTTCGGTGTGGCCGCGATTTTAATTATATAAGTCTCCACTTTTATGTTGCCGCCTAATCAATTTCATTTCATCAATCACTCTGCTGCTCTGCTTGATGATATTTTTTCTTCTTCGCTCTGTTTGTGTACTTCCTCCGAGATTTGTGTTCGTTTTAATTTTGTGAATCGCTTATTGGTCCGCTGTCGTCGTCGTATTTATGCCGTGCCATGTCACAACATTTATCCGAGCTAACATTATGCTGGGTAGGGTTTTTATGCGCACTTTTGTATACATAATGTGTATGCTTAACATGTATTTAAAACTTGGGTAGATTTTAGCCGATTTTGCAATTATAGTTTTTAACAGCGATTTTTAAGTTTTGGTGTTCTTTTTTTTTTTAGAGGAAACTGTAATATATTTGCATATTTAGTAGGGTTAGAAACGATAACGGTTGAATAACATTATTTAGTGTTAGTTTTCGAAAGTATTGTAACATTTCAAAATGGTATGATTAATAAGACTATTTATGGTGAAAATATCAGAAATCAAGTGATATTAAATGTTTAGACTTGTTTAAATAAATAGAAGCAAAAGCGCGATCTGTAATAGCTGATCGAAACAGCTGGCATCTTCTTCTTCTTCTTAAATGGCGCTACCGGGCCTCTTGAAGACTTTTCTTCTAGTCGTCTGTCTCTACGTCTAACTAGCTCTCTCCAGTTTATTATACGAAGTTTCCGTATATCTTCTAGCACGCTTATCCATCCACCTATTTCTTGATCGTCCTACGCTTCTTTTTCCTGCTCGTATTCCATTAAAAATTCCGACTTCCTTCTTGCAGCCTAGGTTCGTACAACAGCTCTGAGCCAGTCTAACCAATTTCATGTGTGGTGCAACTATATTTCTTCAAAATGTTTGTTTTTTCGTTCGGTATAATTCTTAAGGCCCCTATACACGAGCGATGCAGCTGGCCTAAGTCCATTTGGCTCGAGTCCACTGACCTGAGTCCAAAATTAGGAAACCACTCACGATGGAGCTTCATTTGAAGTCTGTAGCTTGCAG
The DNA here is from genome assembly GCA_963855945.1 of Thereva nobilitata. Lineage (NCBI taxonomy): Eukaryota > Metazoa > Arthropoda > Insecta > Diptera > Therevidae > Thereva > Thereva nobilitata. Next base: position 112,301,687 of record OY979697.1, read on the forward strand.
CTTTCAATCTGAGTGTACATAAATCTTACAGTACTAAAGCTAAAGTTCCAATTTACGCTTCGCTTGCTTGGCTTTGCTTGGACATATCAAAAAAACCAATGCTTTGTTATTCCAATTTTTCACTAAATGTTTATCCTTTAATAATAATCAAAAGAAAACGCTCTAAATTGGAGAGTTCCAAAGCTTTTTCTGCTTTTGTGACTTCTTCAAATTCACTTCTAACGCAGCATTAAAAGAAGCGATCCTTTCGAGCTTTGTTAAAAAAGATATAGAACTGAAAAAGAAAGGGGATCGCGTTCTATTATTAATATTTAAGCGATCCATATTTCTCTGGGTTCGCAGTGAAAGCTTCAAGCTGCAAGATTCCAAAATGTGTAGGTGAAACCCGAATGAACTCTTCCCTTGCTTTAGCTTGGTGAGCTTTTGGCCACCACTGTATTTACCAGGTTTGGCCTGCAGTGACTGTTTTAAAGGCCCCCATACACGGTCAAATTGGATGTACATCGAAGTGCGGATGTACAACCAAAACTATCGATTGTGTGGCGGTCGGCCGATCAAAACTCATGGCGAGCATGGGTTTGATGAAAATCTGGATGTACATCCAATTTGACCGTGTATGGGGGCCTTAATTTCCAAAACTTGAAAAAAATCCTCGGCGGAAAAAGATTCACATCGAACATGGCGGTTGTCGCCCAAAGAGTTGCCTATTTTGGAAAACCGTCCGAAATCCTACTTTTTGGACGGATTAAAAAAGCTGGAGAAAAGCGGGGTAGAGTGTATCGACGACCTAAAGGGAGATTGTGTTGAAAAATAAAAATATCTTTTCTATAGATATTTTTTCTAAGGACTTATTGAACGGCCCTCATATCTTTAGTTGAGCGATTAGGAGCTTCTTGCAGGTTTTCGAAATACCAAGGTTGTACTAAACTTAGCCCAAGTTCAAGCTGCTTAGCCTTGGCTTTTTAACTCTTGCTACAGGAACACTAAGGCTAAGTCCAACAATATTTAACCATTTGAGGATAATGGTCGTGATCCGTGTCGCTACACAGTAGGTGTTCATCGAAATAGACGCGCTCTTAAAAAATAAGATTTCTTACAACAAAACCTTTATAATTATGAGGAAAAGGGTTTTGAGAAGTTAACGTTACTCGAAACTAGTGTTGGGTAGGACACGATTATAAAATGAGTTTGTAAGAAGTGCCTCTTTTTTCTTTTGAGGCAGTACAATGTCATACTTCAAATGAGGCGAAGTGCTATTGTAATGCCAAAATGACAAAAACAAGCAAATTAAAAAAAGAAGTAAAATAAATGCCAATGAAGAGCTTTTTTACCAGTTTAGTTCTAATATGCATTTAACTGCCTTAGGGGTCATCCATAAAATACGTGCGCGAAAATGGCCAAAAACTAGACCCCCCCTCCTCCCTCGTGCGCTTTTGTAATTTTTCTGGAGACCCCCCCCCCCTCAAAGTACGTCCGTTTTTTAAAAAATACCCCCCCCACCGAAAATTTCATGAAAAAAAGTTTAGTGTTCCATCTTATTCCTGTCTTTATTTAAAAAAAACATTCCAAACATTAATAAACTTTTTCTTTATATTTGTTAACATATTAAAAAAATCGATTCTCTACAATATCACACAATTGTACGTTATTTAAGATAAGTCCCATGGTGAGGCCATGTATTCTTCTAAGGAAATCACCGGCGCTGGTCGATCCTGACGATCAAAAGAAGGGATTTCGATGTGACTGGTATCAAGCATGTGTTCTTCTAACCATTCAGCATCCTCCTGTTCCTCGTCATTTAGAATTACTGCTAAAAGTTCGCGAGATCTTTCCGCAGCAATTCTAACAGGTCTCACTTTGGGTACTGTAGCAAAACCCCTAGAGCAGAGTTTCTGGTGCTCATTTCAATATGTTAATGAACCGAAGTAAAGCTTGCATTTTTTGCAAGTTTTTCTTTCCAAAATTCCATTTTTCACTGCAGGACAACAATAATCGTAGGGATTTGCTGTGGGTCACTAAATCCGTTTTGTAAAGTTGGAATAACTGTCTGAAGTAGAAATAGTGGAGCAAATCGGCCGGAACCAGAGAAACACAAACCATCACCACTCTGGCTAAGCTGCATAGGTGGCGGTAAAAATCGCCTCGGCAAAATGTTCACGGAATTGTATACAAAGTTGTTAAGAAAAAATGTTTCGAAAACCAAATGTTTGGGAAATTTAAAACGCACGTACTTATCATCAAGAACCCCCCCTACCCCCCCAAAATTATCGTATGTTTTCGTCACACTCGGCTCTTACCCTCCCCCCCCTTTGAGGCGCACGTATTTAATGGATGACCCCTTAGAGTAAGTAAGAAATCTATCCCTCCGCAATGTATATTTATATTTTGCAGTCCCACGACGGCTAATTTTAAGTTGGAGATTTTGCTACCAAAAAAGGAGTAAGAAATGTCTCTCCACTACGTAATTTACAATTACTTCTCGATTCATATATTTCGATACACGATCATATACCAGAAGGACATTAATGACTAATAGATTATCGGATTGCAATCACCTAGAAGTATGCCTATAAGTATAATTATTGCAAAAGAACAACTGCAGAATACCGCGTAATACCTATCCGAAGTAATGCCTCGCGGCGGTGCCGGTCGGGATCAACGTCGCCGAAAGGGGTGGTGAGTTTAGTCAGTAAGAATCTGAGACTACCGTCTGAGTGCGGATCCTCAGCGGTGTCTATGCAAGATTCTCACCACCCCTCGCAAAAAAAAAAAAAATACCTATGCAATAAAACTAGTCTTTTCGGCTATTAGTTGTCTAAAAATGTTCTCGTGAGGCGTTCTCCAAAGAAGGTCACTGGGTAATGACTTCTTCTTAAATAAACTTCAAACTTCATACGCATTTCTGCAAAATTCCGTGCTCTGCACCGCACACACAAACGTCGCCGCCACTTCCATATCCAAAACAAAATCATTAAGTAAAGTTTTTCAGAAATGTGATTTGTTTCAATCCTTTTTTTCTGTTTGTGCCTCACCTGAGCAAGCCGAACAGCCTCACAACAACAGAGCGCCAACAACAGCAACTAACAACACACAGCAAACCTCATGGGAACAAAGCAGTAATTGGCTGGCAGCTAATTGTAGCAACAAGACAGGCTTGGGAACTCGCATTCGCACTCGATCTTATATTCACCTGAGGCGTCGCTAGAGATTGTCACGCACGCGTCAACCGAGAGCCGGGCCATGTCACTTTGTGGGATGGAATCATGGAAAATGGACACGGGAGAGCATTGGCGCAACACAGCTTAAGCCGCCCGAACGAGGCTCAAATGGCGATTGGATGTGTCGCAAGAGCCTCCATTCACTATAATCACGTCCTTTGCTCGTTCTCACGTCCGCGCAGACGACTCTCGAGGGCTCGATCGACCTTCGTTTGCGCAGCAAGATCTTTTCATGATACAAAGCCAAGCAGCAAATGAGGAGATCAGCACAGTCGCGCAGCCGCGCAGATAGCCAACGTATCAGGCCAACCAACACCGATAATGCCATAAACGCGGGGAGAATTATTGAAAGATAAAACGAAACTGAAAAAGCCAACGAACGGCCAATGGACGTCGTAAAATGCCGGTTCTGTCATTAAAAACTGTCGGCGATGAGGAATGTCAATTGCTTGTCACAAGGAATCGTCGTAAAATGCGGGGAACAGTGCCAGCTCAGACCCCCTTTCATGCCCCCGGTGCTGCTCCGTTGACGAGTTAATAGGTTTCTTGATTCAGGTGTGCGAAATTTTCCGACTCAGGTAAAATGACTGCCATAAAGCTACTAACGTGCACACTGGGCCTGAGCGACAAGCTGCTGTCTCCTATGGCCGCATGCGCGTACAGCTCTGATCGTTGTTGTCTGCCTGCTCGAATAGACAAATAACGCTGGCAGCAGGAAATCGTGTACGGCGACGTGTCGTGTCGGATTGTGTCAGTTGGGTCAACTCGATTTACTTCCATTTGCCAGGCAAAATAGTTGTCGTAACCATCGGACTGCCAGTGATTGACTGTGGTACTGAGTATCCATTTTGGGGCCTCTCTCTCATATCTGGTAATGTACCTGGAGGTTAATAGAAATCTGGCTGTGTATACGGCGTTCAGGTGCCGAAAATCCTCAAGAGACATTCTCTAGCCGCTGGCTGTGTTCGCTGCGTCGATCACACGCTATTTGACATTTGCTTTCGTCTGGGCGATGATGTCGAATGGAGTTTACTAGCGGATCGCTTCCTTTCACCCTATGGCGGCTGATCCGGAAACATAAAAATGAAAAACAGTTTGCTTAAAGTCAATTAATTAAACGATTGTCGATTTGCTGCCACTAAAAGCCGCGACTCGTTATGCAATTTTTTGATTGGTACACAGAAGATTTTAACTGCGTTGTTTAATGCGATTAGCAATGTTCATCGACAGTGAAATGCGATATTATATTGAGAGGAGAGCAGGGATATCTTTATACTTCCGTGGATTGTTTTTGAATTGAATGAGGGTTCGACGAGGATGTGGCAATGAAAAATATGTAAATATTTCGCCTAAACTCTGACCAATTCTAAAAAATATTTAGTGACTACAGACGTGAAATGCAAACAACATAAATTCACTGTTGCAGATGGTTCGTTCGACAGTTGAAAATTTTAATTTATTTCAAACAATTGTTTTTCTTCAGGTAAATTTAAAACTGGAAAGTTCAGAATTTTCCGCATATTTTGTTACTTTAGTTTAAAAGGAAAAAAAATTAAAATCAACACTGTACAAAGATTTATGACATGGAATGCTGAAGTGCTTCCAAATTTGGTCGTAACGATAAAAATGTCGGACGCTCATAAAATTGTTTGTTTTCGACACATTTTTTTTACTAGATCTCACTCATGTCTCTACAAAACAATCGTCATTCAACAAGACGTGTCATTTTAAATTTCGCGCCATTTTTGAACTGCCAACTGTCATTACGATGACATTTGACAAGTAAAAATTGATTTTTCAGATATGAATCGATACAAACTCGCAAAATACATTGAAATAGTGAAAACTCGCTACGAAAATGGTGAAAAGATCGCGGAAATAAATTATTTGAAAACTTCAACTTTTGCCATGTCATCTGAAAATATCGCGGCTGTATCTGAGAGTGTGGCTGAAAAACGAGGATTATCCATTTCGAGACGATCCCAGGAATTGGGAATATGGGTCATTTCTATTTGAGTCCCTGAAAACGCAAGATAAATGGTGACAGTTTGGTTCGGTTTTTAGGCTGTCAGTGTAATCCACCATCCTTTTTTAAAAATATTGCTAGATCGACGTTCAAGTGACCCGATGCGCCAATATTGGGGTCAGACAAGGAAAACATAAGGAATTGCCTCCAGTCTTAAATTTTTTTTGTAATACCTATGTTAGTTACATCGAATACAGATCATGGACATTTTCTACCTCTAGCAACCGCCGCTACGCAAATTTTGGCCATTTTGAGAAAAATCTACCATTTTGGTGCAACAACATCTCCTTATAGCATCTAACCACGTCACATACTTCATATACTTTCTCCATTTTTCAAGAAACATGAACTCACCTCCTTTAACAACGTCTGTCAAGTCGTTATTTTTATGATGCTTTGTTTTATTACCCTTTTATTACCTCTGTCTAATATTTATGTTTTGTAAGAAGTTTTACTACATTTTCCAGGATAAATGTAAAATTTAAAAACTATGGAGGATTGAAAATAAAAATACTTTAAACAACTAAACAGGCCTCAGACTCCCGCCAAGCCTATTACCCTTTAATGTACATACAAGTGATTATTGGGAAGATTACGTCGAATCGTATTTCTTGGGGAGAAAAGTGGAACTACTGGAAAGTTAATAATGACAACGAGCAAGGTATTGCAATACTACATATAGAGAATGCACTGGTTGGAACTGGTTTGCTTAACACTAGATCTGATTTGAATCACGAACATTCGGAGATCTTAAAAACTATGATTCACTTTTGGTCAGCCTCGATGGCGAGCACACCAAATTAAGGGAACTTTTGATAGAATAGGCTCAGATCTAAAGAATTAAATATAGAGTTATCTCACCTGCTTCCCTAATGACGGTACTCTGCGTTATTCTGACGTTTCGGTAATGCTGAGTGGATTCGAAGCACATACCTCTGGATTGGTAATAGAGCGAAGTAATAGAGAACTTTTTCCTGATTTGTTTCAATGTGGCAGTTCTAAGCTCAGGAATTACCCTTTGTACTACCACCCCTTCATGATCTTGGTCACATCACGGTGCATCATTTAGTGAAGCTTAGTTCCAAGGATAGATCAGCTCTAAGGTTATAGGGAGTCAGCAGGAGGAATTTCCGTCTCTTAAGAAATCGCAAGCAATGATATACTCCTTTGTCGATTTGGACTATTTGGTCATTTCATCGCTGATCCTTGTTTAACGTCACGCCTACGATGTTAAAGGTTGGGTTAGCCATTAGTTTTACAACGTGTGTGAAGACAGATGTGGAGGTTTTGCAGTTTTTGTTGGATATACGACAGTACTTCTATTCGAGAGCATTGAATTCGACACGATTCTTGAGGCCCTAATTTTGTGTGTACCAATATTTATTTCGTCACATATTTCTTCAAGCAATTCGTTCGTCCTTAGGCGCCCTGCGTTTTGCTTAACCCTTACTGGACCATTCTTGTTAGAATTTTCCTTTCTAAGGGTTTTAGCCGATGGTCTGTCTCTTTTACACCTTGCGGTTTGTGTCAAATTATGACGATGTCATCTACGATGGCTAGTATCTGACTGTTTCTTGTGAAAACGTTATTTGCTCCATTTAGTACTGCTTTTCTCATTATTGCTTCTAAAAGAGTGTTAAAAAGTATTGGTGAAATTGCATCTCCCTGTTCCTCTTCTTCTTTCTTTGAGGGGGCGTTTTTGTAGGCACTGCGACTTATATTTAGTCTATTGTGCCAACGCCGTCATTAAAAACCTTCGACGGTTGGTCTTTTGATATAGCCTAGACTTGATTTAGGGCCCATATCGCAAATCTCCTTGGGAACAGGAAACTCGCGATAGAGGAGGCTCAATCTCCTCCTTGCTGTAGCTACACGATCGTATAGTAAGTGCCCCGCTGTTTTTGAAACTGTTCCGCAGAACCAACAGCTACAATCAATCACCAGCGCTGTAGCAGTGGAATGGGTTCGTTGTAAGACCCTAATATGCTTGCCTAAAACGTTCTCTATGGTTTCAGGAGAAACGAAGAGAGGCTCGATAGGATTTTGCTTCCTTGTATGTTTTTCTCTCCGTTTTGGGAATAAAGACCACCCTAGCCTCTCTCCAGACGATCTCAGAATATGGATCAATAATGATCCCAGGAGTTGTGAGAGAAAGAACGGTCAGAGCTCCACATTACCATTCCAATGCTAAGTTAAACCGGAGGTCACCTCGCCGTATTCAGTCTGTTCCATGGCCAGGCAGGCTTGATGATCTTTCATTTGTCCCCGCAGTAGTGCAGGGGCACCCCGATTAGGATCTGGTCTGAGAGCCGGTCTTGGAGCAAAGTTCTTTGATTGTGTATTCGGGTCACGTTCGGACACAGCGAAATCACGCCTGTTCATAAAGAGCAGCATAAGCGGATCATCTCATCAATCACAAACACAGGGATTCTCTCTAAAGTGTTGTTTCCTGTGTAACTGAACACCTCCGAAACACAATTCTGCTTCTTCTTCCCTTCTGAATTTAAAGCAAGCAATTAAGTCCCGATTATTGACACAAAATATCTGCAAAATAAGTTCAATTATCACTGCAACAGCAGCAACAAAATATCGCATAAGCATTTTATCAGCGTTAATCAAAAGTTTATGCAACGATGGATAAACAACAAATTTCAAAAACGTCCAAATATTAAAAGTCGTCTGTCTGATTTGCATCCCATTAAGTTTCGATATGCTACCACGGACACGGATTCCCACAGGGACTGACATGATCGCGACATTGGACAAAATCGCTGACGTCAATAAATGCTGGGATTAAGTTTCCGAGAGATAAGAGCGAATTTGATTTCTCAAAAATTATGTCCGAATAAATGATAACACAAAAAAAACGTTGAATCCCCGCGGGGGTCAAGAGACAAAATCTGTTGTCACATGGCCACTGACGCGCGGTCGTGGCCTGCCTTGGCAATGGGCGGTCCTCGGCCGCTCTATCGAAAGAGTTAAATATAGCAATTTACAACCCGAACCGATTAACTCTAAAATTTTATGGTGGAACTTGATGCGTTCCGCCGGACTTCTGATTATTATTCAACGATCGAAGTATTGGATTTGTTGTTTTTTTATTGACGACAAATAGATTGGGAACAAGACAATAATTAATCAGAGAGAAATTAGCTGCTCATGGTTCTGGGGAGATTTATGCTCGATGAGGAGATCTATGACATGGAGGCATTTGTTTGGGTAAAGACAATCCGATGGAGACAAGCTGCGAGTGTATGAGAGTATGTGGGGCAACTTGTAGCTGGGTAGTTGGTCGAGGCGTGTTCGACATACTCGGTTTGATCTTCCTTTATTGTCAAGCTGAAAATGTAGTCATATATGTGGTTACATCCAAATCATTATATAGGAATACAAACACAAGCCTGGAATTGACATCATCAGCTTCGACATAAGAACGTCTCTTCTTCTTCTTCTTACTCTTCTTTAATCCGTGGTGTGACGGTGCGAGGGCAGAAACTGTTGCGGACTTTGATTTGTGTGACACCTCTCAGCTCCGACCAAAATCTCTTAGTTGTTGCGGCCTCTGCTAATAGGGTACTCCTCCACGTTGTTCTAGGTCTTCTAACTCGACAACTGCCTTGAGAATTCCGGTCAAGAAGTCGGGTTCTCGCGTCGCAATATGTGGCCATATGCCAGACAAGCATGAATATACACTTTTCTTTTATTATTATTCTTGTGCTGACGTCTTCTTCTGACACGCCGGTTTCGGTAGTAATGATTCCCAGGTAACACATTTATCTACCCATTCCACGTATATCTACCAGTTGACGTCCTGATCTTTGTGGGCTAGCAAGCAGATATAATCCGTGTAGTTGCGATCCTTAAAGCGGTCCAACAATCCCCATTGTATGCCACCTGTTCTACTGTCTAGGGCGCTGACAAGGAAGTCGTTTATTGCTGTAAGAAAGAGTAATGGCGAAAGTAGGCAGCCTTGTCGTACTCCTTACTTCACCTCAAAGCTCTCGGATAATTGTTGGTTTTTGTATTATGATACCTTCTGTCGAATCTTCCCGTAAGGTATACGACGTGTTCCATGCTATTTCCACGTTTTTTAGGAGAGTGCGTTTCCGAAAGCTGTTTAGTAATTTGGGACACCTTACTGTTGCCTATATTGACCGTTTTTTCTGCTAGCTCGTTTATCTAGGGCTTTTTACCACGCTGGATACTTCTCTTCACCTCCCAGTGTGATTGGAAGTACTTCCGTTCAAGTTGATGACGTTTTCCCGGGTATGGCTCAACATCCAGTGTTTGAACATAACTGATGCTCACTTCAGCTGCTGTCAATATAACGCCCTTTGTTGTTTCCACAACTCTTCAATAGGTTTACGTTAGGCCGTCTGCGGTTTATGGCATCGCGTTGGACATTTTTGATTGTGGCGATTTTTAGGCGAATGGTCAGCCTTATTCTCGTTCTCGAGTGACGTGACAGATGTCACTTGGACCTTAAATTGGTATTTGGTATTGTCAATCTAAGAGACTCCTGGCGACTAGATCTACAAACGACGTATTCTAATTGTCGCAAGGTGGTGCGTGAAGTGATATTTCCCTCGATACGTTTGTAGGTATCGATAGTTTCATTCCACCGCGTCCCTCGTAGTCACGTCACTCGCCAAGGAGAATAACCATCACCAACCTTCCATCACCTTGGAATAAAGCGAAAAACCTCGTCCTTGATGTCATCGTCTGCGTCTTCAGTTGGAGTGATTTCAGAATAGAAACCAATTAAGTTTACCACAGAGCAAATTTTTAACACTCGCTGCGAACGACGAAAGGGATCCTCCAAAGAAGTTGACATCGAACATGTTTATTGACAACTTATTCTTCACACACCAATTCTCAATTCCGCAGATGCCATGCTTGAGGATATAAAGATCTAGTTCATTACTAATTTCTCTGTATATCTTCATATCTCTCCGCGTATAATTGATATTCTGACCTGATGTTGACACCAATGCCATTTATAAAGATGCTGAAAAGGGTTGGTCCCAAATGTGAACCCTGAGGGACACCAGATGTAACATCAAATTCATTTGATATAAGACGTCTGTTGGAAATGTTCGAGCACAAAGATTCCAGGGCTTTAGATCAGTTTGGTGGTCGTGGGTCTACCCCCAATAAAACGTGCCGTCAAGTAACTATAATATTTTTGAAGCTAAATGTCAGCTATTTTGGTAAGACTTATTTACCCAAGAGTTGAGCTAACGATGACTGGATAGATTGTCCTATAGTTGGCCAGGTTGGATTTATCAGCGGATTTATGGTAGGGGGTGATATCTGTAGGGCAATTTCATGTTTAGGTAGTGAGAAGGTATTGCGTAAATAATCATTATTATATTTAATATTATATTTAATATTATGTTCATCAGCGAAAGCTCTCTTCTCTTTCTCTCTGAATTCATTCATTCGCGTATGTGATGTAAAATCATTATCTAATCCTCAAACCTCAATATTATCTGGGATAATTAACGTTGGCGTTTATGATAAAATCTCGGATAATTCTCGTTGATGTTTACGGCACTATAACAAATTAGTTTAAATCATTTAAATTGTATTTGTAGAAAATATAGACGCGTTCTTACAATTCAATCTGCAACTGTGAAAATTACAAACTCTGAAGAAAACGTTTGGTGTCTGCATTCCAAATTGAAAAATGTGCTTAAAATCATTTTGACGATTGCTACACATGCAGCATCATTTCATTTCAGCTCATTCGCAATTTTATCTTCGCAATTTTACGCATAAAACCCACGAAGCTTTCAAATTACAATAAAATCCTCAATTTCCATTTAACAAAATTGTAAAGTAGTGATTGTCCACGCTTTTTCTACGACAATGCCAGAAGATCCTCGATTCCATCGGCGGCGATTCGGACCCCCCAAAAAGAAGCTGCTGATGCCCACTCCCACCTTCTTTCAATCTGCCTTAAAACTACTGTGAGCCTCGACTAGAATTCCACTTGCTTGGATTTCTCTCCATTTGCATTCACGTGTGTGCTTCCAAATCAATAACCTGCTGCCATTAAAATGCGGTTGTTTTTATTCGCCCCCACAAACATGAATGCAGGTTTTTCAAATCCTAGATTTTGCGGGCAATGAGCGGCGCGGGCGGGGGCAAGTAATTGGCGGAGTTATGTGGGAACTGCTGCTGTTTATTACCTCTCTTAATATTAGCAAACAAACGATTTATGTCCAGTGATTTATTTCGCTCTGTTTTTTTTTGCAAATCGGGTTTTCAATTCCAGGAAATTAAAATGCGTTTTTGCGCGAACGGTGGAAACGATTAAGAAGCCATTTTTGGTGCCCAAAGTCCCATTGTCGATTTGTCACATAGTGTATTAGGTGTAGTCAATGTTGGGCAAAGAAAGCTGTTTTGAGAAATATTAGGTAACATTGGACCTAGTTTGGTTGTTCATTAGGTTTTTTTAGCGGGAATACATTAAAGACTGTGATTGGAAATTATTATTGAAATTATTTATACCGAATATGTAAGTAAGTATTGAGGAGGAATTCCAATGGATATCGATCGAAATTGCTTAGTAGGAAACTAGTATTTGGTACAAGAAGACAACTTTGTGCTTACAGATTGCAACAAAAATAAAAAAAAACAGAGCAATTCGATTTCTGCGTTTTGATTGGATTACACAAGCTTCTACTTAACCAAAGAATTTTAAAATATGTTTCAAACTAAGGTATAGGCCTGTACCCAGTGTTACCGGAGTCCAATTAGAGGTTTGGGGCGTCGTTTTGATGCCACAATCGAGTATGACCAAGGTTTGGTGGTTATTTACCCGACTCTGGTGGATGTTTAAATTTAAAGCCATCCAGTGGAATTTAGGAAGCTTATCAGTACTCCAGCAGTTATATGGAGATCTCTTTCAAGTCGTCCAGAATTCCAGAATTGCCTAGTGTGCTTGGATGAGAAGTGGGAGAAGCTCAGAAACGTAATAAATAATATAGCAGTGGGAGGCAAGACGCACTAGGAATGAGTGATTTGATGAAGGCTGCAAGAAAAGTAAAGAAGAGAGAAACCAGTCGAGATGACCCACGAGAGCAAACTATGAGCTTTTTAGGGTGAAAAGGAACGTCGCTAAAAAAAATGAAGAGGAATTTATCAAAGTTCATCTATCTTAGCAAATCCTGAAATTAAATGAAGATGGAAATAACACTTCAGGGATTTACCTACACAGTCCCAGAGAGCAGTACCAATAATAACTCATCGGGCGTAGTAATACCGGCGGACGAAGTTACTATAGAATTGCCATCACGCTCGAAGAACAAGAAGAAGAAAGATGATGAAACAGAAAAATATCCGTGAAAAAACGCCAGACATAGATGGCATTAAGGCGGACCTACTAAAGGACGGAAGCCAAGAAAGGTTAGAACGACTGTACGAGCTTATATGGGAGATTTGGGAAGGAGAGACCTAACCAAACGTTTGAAAGAAATCTGTCATATGTCCAATTCATAGGAAAGGAGACAAATTATCCTGCAACATTACAGATGAATCGCGCTACTCCATATTGGCTACAAGGTTTTTATATCAAGGATATCAAAAGGAGATTAGAACCACTCGCAGAAAGGATCGTATACGCGAGTCGAGTGTCAAGCAAGTTTCAAGAAGGATCCAAATGAGACAAATCCTTGAAATAAGCTGGGAATTTATATTCCAAATCTTCGTCGACTATAAGCAAGCACACATATTGCAAGAATAGACGAGACAAGGATACAAAAAAACTAGTATTTGGGGATATACCTAGTGATTAGACCAGTAGGTAGACCGAGAAAGAGATAGAAGGACGCTGTAACTAGAAAGTAGCCGACAGAAATCGTTCGATGGGGACTGTAGCGCCGTAGGAAGAAGAAGTGTGCTTGGCTAGGTAATCGGTCTTTTGGCTGCGATGTCCAGACATACCGTGCCTATTTAGTTTTGACCTGAGCCGCTTCACTTGCTTGGAGCACATCATCGCTGAATCTAGAGCTCTTATAGCAGCTATTTATGAAAATTTCAATGCTACACGTGTTTGAGGTTCATTGTCTAGCAGACTATCAGGATCGTCAGTACCTACGGCTGAAACATATTAGTGTGCGTAGCAAGGCTCCAGAACAATGAACTTTTGGTGGACCCTAGACACATCCCTGCCCCTCGCCCTCTGATATTTTGGAGCTAGAAACATCTTCAGGGCTTATCCGAGTCGTACGTGACAATTGGACGTACCACATTTTTGTACATCCACAGCACCATTTTGGGCTGGAGACTCTATCTCTTGGCGAAGGTGTTTTTAAAGCTGTGGAAATGCAGGCTTTCTTTACTCTTTCCTCGATCTTCGACTTCCGGTTGAGTTTTGGGTCCAGGATTACACCAATAAAGGTCACGTTTGGAGATAGGATGAGGATATGCCCACCCAAACTTTGGAGGTTTTGAAACGGTGATTTCCGTTTTCCCAGTAGGTATATATGCCTGTGCTGTGCGTTCGAGTTTGATGTTACTGGAGGAACTAGTGTCGTTGTTCCTTCTTCGTCCTTTTTTAAAATGCACTTGGAAGTACTCCTTCCATGTTTGAAGTACTTTGGATTTCTCATGGACTATTTCGTTGTCTTTATTCCAAGGTTTGTACCTTTTCTTAATCATGTTAACTTCTTTAACAACCTAGCTTCCTCGTATATTGTTTAATGTCTCTGGAATTACTCTCATTTCTCATTGCTCAGATGATTTTTTGTTTCTCTTTTTGATTGTTTGTAAGCGTTTACGTTTGATCTTGTGCATTTTTTTGTTGCTTTTTCATACAAATAACGTTATTGAAATCGATTTCCGGAATGACCGACCTCCTTTTATTTGGCTTCTATCTCTTCAATCGAGTCAGAACCGTTTCTTCGGAGATGTTTTCTTATTTTCGGGAATAGCCGGAAGTCAGACTGAGCCAAATCATGTATTCCGGATAGAGAACTATACTGACGCTCCTCCTCGAAAAAATTTAGTGCTTTTGGAACAAAACGACATGTCTGAGGCCCAATTGCCCTTTCAAAATCGATTTACCAAAACGATATTAACGTAATGCTATTGGACGATTTTGAAGCAACAAATCCTTGACTTTCTTGACCTGGTGTCTTTAAATGGTTCTCTGTCTTCTTTGAACAACTTACACCGATAAAAACACTCGCTCTGGACAGTGCATTGTTACCAAAAGCCTTTTCCAATATTTCCAATGTTACGGAATCCGAAATTGCATTTTTGAAGTAAAATTTCTTTACTGAACTTTTTCACTCATTTTAAAAATCGAAAAATGCACTTTTTTAGATGAAAGTAAAACCAAGCATATGTAATCTCATTAACTATACTGAAGAAATTGGCACGAAATTTGACTCAGATGTCAGTTCGTGTGCTACCAACCCTAAGAAAAAAATATTTGTTTGGATAAGGTCGTGCGATTTAAATGGGTATATATAATATATTTCACTTGACATTGTATACTGCATTAGTTACAAAAAGGAAAATAGGAAATGGAGGCAGCAAAAAACTTGTGTGAAATGTCGGCAGATGCCACATAGTTAACAGCTCGGACATAGATAACAATTCATGATTTAACAAAATTTAGTTTTAAGTGGCTTTTCTTTGAAAATGAACTTGAATCAGAAAGGCCATTACATGTCAATGACGAAGTCCTCCGCAGTATGATCAGGACAATTCCCAAATCAACTTCTGCAGATATAGTCTTCAAGCTTGAAATTCATCCGACACTACTTTGGATCACCCGACCCGACTGAGTGTCACACGCATTAAGCGAGAAAAATTTAATAGACAGAATTTTCATATGTTCTTCAAATTTTGCTCATCACAAAAGGAGCTGTCCTTGGACCGCTGGTGACTGGAGATGAAAAGAGGATAATTTACAAAAATGTCGTAAAGCAAAGATCCTATTTTTACAATGTGTAAACTGTGCCATTTACTTCAAAAACAAGTGTTACGCCAAAAGGAGTGTATGTTGTGTGTCCACAGAGGTGTAGTTACATTATGAGTTACTGAAAAAAATTGAAGCGATAGATGCTGATCGTTATTGAACGCAACTTGATGTTTTGAAGAGAGAAATTGAACGTAAAGGTAGAATGTTACGTCCGAATGTGGTTAGGAAACCGCACAAAAATTCCACTATCGGACTGCCATACCTTTGCAGTAGTTGTCTCTAAAAAACTTCCTTGATGGTTGACACATGCGTCAATGCATTGACTCAATACCTACGTAAAAACTGCCAGTTTATTGAGCGTGGTTGGTCATACAAGAATCAATTCGTTTCACATTATTCCGTGTGTGAAACAACACACTTTTATATGCATAGATAATCTTTCATAAGGCATATGTCATTCTCCAACTTAACAATCACACACACATAAACATTTTTCATGTAATTGACTAAAAAATCTAAACCGATTCTATTTTCGCTCAATCCGGCAAACTTAACCCTGATTCTTCCCTTGTTCTACCAGCTGACAATTGACAATTCGAATTGATCAATATATTGACTCATGATGTATCATGAAGCTTAGTTTTGACTGATGACTGATGTCGATTTTTTTTTAAAATTTGTCACTTCATTTTAAGGATTGTCCGTAAACAAACTAAAAACAGATTGTATAGTTTCTACACAAGCTGCAATGTTTTGTAGTAAGTTAAGTCTAAAGGATAGAAAATATAGGATAGGTTATGAGGTGTCTGGGAATACTTCTATGAAGTTATTCATTATCTTGTAAAATGTAAGTGTTATTTGTGTGGGTACAAGAAACTACAATTCCCAAAGAGTTATAGTCCTATATAAGAGTCATAGTTATAGTCCTATAGATTGTTCCAAGCGAGTCATTAGCCAAATTTCACATCGATCGGTTGAGGCGCTATGGGGCGAAAGCACCACAATCGATGTACGGCTGCTCGATGGAATAGGTCTAAGGTAGCCTGACTCCATCTGATTAAAGGAGGAGGAAAAATTGACTTCTTTTAATTAATCCCAGGTATTGAGATGCTTTTTTGGGCGAATTGGAATATGTGGCCATTCTCTAGCAAATCCTCTTAAAGTGCCATCCTTAGGTCGTTAAGAGATGGATCAGCCCTTAGATTCACACCATCCACTGAAACGGCGGGTACAATAGGGCAGGATATGTGTAGCACGTGATTGCCTTAGATTAGCGAAATCATAACGGTAACATAACGGGTGTCATCATTCCTAAGCAAAAATATGATTAGAAGGTATTTAGAGAAGGTAACCTAAAAAGATTAGTGATTATATAGATTGGTGATTTTTCTACCTTAAATGAACGAACAGAAAGAAAACCCTCAATCCAGTTGTATAGAACGGAGCCAATACCAATAGCTTTGAGTTTAGTTAACAGAGCTTTGGAAATCAATGGAATCAAATCAAGTTATTTTCAAATTAACAAAATTTGTTTTTTTTTCTAGCAGTTGTCTCGTAGACTAATGTGGGTGTGTGCCGAGAGAGCTTTAAAAAATTATGATCAATCAGATTTTACAGAAACTGCAGCTTTTACAGCATTACACATGACTCAATTTACCGTTACCATTAATTTCACCATTCAAGCTTATTTTGTGCCTTAAGAAATTAAATACCTTTGGTGCTGCACACTTGATTGCTTGTTTATCAAGACATCCTTAATTTCTTAGAGCAGTATCTACACATCAACAAAGTAAATCCTTAATCGTAATTTTAATCATAAACATCAGCCAAGTTTAGCTCGCATAAAATGCAAGATTGCGGCTAATTTAATAACTTTACACCAGCATTATCCACGTGTGAAATCTCAAAAATTTCGTGCGCAACATTGAAAGCTCTTTCTTTACATACAAGCAAGCGTTCATAATGTTGGAGTGAACCTTACGCTAAAATTGAGGTTGACTTTGGAATTGAAATAGGAGCGAGAGACTTTTAGCGAAAAAGGAAGACTTTAGAGAAGGAGTGTCACACGTGAAAACTCTCACATTTTTATAGGCTGGTGTTTAAGCACTAATTACGGATATTAAGGATTGCGGCTGAAGGCAATCCTTGATTTGAAATATTGACAATCTCCGTTGAAGTTTACAAGCCTTAGAATTCCAATCATGGAAATTTGGCATGGAGTTAACTAGAGATAACCTATAGCTTTTAAAGAGATGGCGGAGCTGCATTTATGGTTTCGAAAGTAGGGAACTGAAGATGTCCTCTTAGGAGTCCACGAAAACTGGTTGGTACCAAAATGAATTTAAAAAGCGGAAACCGGAACAACTGGATCGACTCACAGAGTATTTCGAGCAGTGGGATCACACCTTGACATCTGCATCAGCTCATCTTCAAGAAGAATATGGGTGAACTAGCAGCTTTCATAATGACCGGAGCGAGTCAGGATGTGGTTATTTCAGGAGAAAGGTAAAAGAGATTGAGGTCGTCACGACGAACATTCAGTATCGTAACGACGAAACCCATGACGCAAATTTTACGTCGTTACTATGAAAACTCAAAGCGTAGTTGTGTTAATAATGAAAGTCGTTGTTCCAAAATATCAATAACTTGAGGCATATCGGTATAGGCAAAATGGAAACCCATGATATAGCCAGGGATTTAAATGATAGCTTGAGAACTCTGTGCTGCACAAAATTTCTGAAGATTTTCGTAAGGCGATGGGTGGGTATTACGGTAAACTAATTTTGCTGGTGTTGTTGGATTTTTATCCAAGGCGTTTGACAGAGTTAGCCATCTTAGATGGTTAATAAATTAACTGAAACCTCTTTCTAAACATGCTTATAAAGTTATAAAATCATACCTGAAAGACCGCAAGCAACGAGTGTGCTCGGTCGAGAAAATATGTTCAACTTTGCCAATATTTTCAGTGGCGCTCCGCAAGGATCTATTTTTAGGCCCGTATTATTTTTCAATGTATATTAATGATCTGACTAGTTCTCTTTGCCTTTTGCCGATATCATTTACATGCTAATGATGTGAAATTTTGTAAGCCCAAATACCAACTTGCCCGAGTAAAAATAAATGATGGCCTTAGAACGGGCAAATGCCGACTGTGATTGACACATAGTCCTCGGCCATCCGGCGGTTAACAGACGGCTCGTTGCAGGACAGTACGGCCGTACAGGGGGCGATTGACGGTGAAACAACGGCCTTACAGTTCCAATAACGGCCATACGACGGTGGTACGGCGGCCGTATGGTTGCTATTATGGGTATACGACGGTGGTACAGTGGCAGCAACGTGGATATTCGCCCTCCTATAAGAAAATATATTTCACTGCAATTAAATGTTTGATTTTTTTTCGGTTGTGTTTTTTTTCAAGCCGTTAAATAACAAAATTTCCCATTAAAATATAAATCAACACCACCACACACTTCACGTACAATAACCCGATGACTGGCGAGGTCGTTTCTCTTGTGCATCGATATCTTTAAGTAGGATAAATCGAAAGAACCATTGTACATAACGAAAATGATGAAGTTCCCATAAAACACATTCAACAATACATTTGGTGCAGATTCTTTTTTTGGCTCAAATTTCCCGTCGAATGCCCGTTTCTACAGCTCAGTACTTGGCCTCTTAAATCTTTTGGTCAAATTTGGCCGTCGTAAGGCCGTATGTGCTCCCATTAAAAATGGTTAAAAACTCTACGCCCATCATATGCCCCTTAAAAAGCCAAGCGGGCGGTGTTCGCCCTTTATAAGGCCGTTTTTTATTTTTACTCGGGTGAAAAAGTGCTTGATCTATGAACATAGGCTTAACGAATTCATTTAAATGGTAATGACATTAATATTAAGGAACATGTAAAATTCTAGTAAGCCGCGTAAATCGTAAAGTTTACCACTTCGTAAATGAATTGTCAAAATTTGTATTGAAAACAAATTAGATGTACCTTAGTCCGTCCAAATTAGTCAAAAAATCTGTTTTTTGGAAATTTTTCCCACAGCTACGAGACCGGTGCCAAGTGAAGGATTTGGGTTGTCTCAAAAAAGGCGCAAAATGAGCTCTAGCGGCGAAACTATGCGGAATTCGAAAAAATAGTAAAAGCAAATTTTTTAGGTAATTTTATGCTCTACAACTTAACTGTTTTAACCAAAATGCATAGTTTCTCGTCAAAACAGAGAAAAAGGCGAAAAAACTTTAAAATACAAATATTTCTCAAAAAACCACCCTTTTTTCGAACCGCGGGTTGTGAAAATCATGCTTAGACTACCCAAATCCTTTACTTGGCAGTGGTCTCATAGCGATGGGAAACATTTCGAAAAACCAGAAATTTTTTGATTAATTTGAGCGGACTTACACCAGATAAGTTTACGCTAAAGTTTTGCTGTGCCATAAACGTGTAAAATGGGGAAATGCCAATTGAGCATCAAATTATCAGTTTTGATTATTTAAGTTTAGTAGTTTTGATATCAACGTGAAGAGCTGATCAATTTATTCATCGTTTACGCACTTGTTGATACCATAGCACCGTTCATCAAACAAATCTCGTAAAAATACACGTTTTTATGAATACAATTATTGCTATTTCTAAGATATTACGTAACACTTAGGAGATTATCCACGCACCTTATGCTCCTGCTTCAACCCGTGTCCTCCTGGTAAAAATACTTATAATTCATTCCTGTTTTGGATGTGAAATGTTCTGCTCGAATAGATTGCAAGACACAGAGAAAATTAAATGTAGCATATTTAAATTCAGTCATTCGTTATTGTTTCTAGAAGTTTTGATCATATTTTTACATAAAGTAGATTCCGTCGTACAAAGTAACACATAAAATTTAGCAGACTACGATAGACACTTTTTCCGAACTTATTACTAGCAATATGCTATTTTTCCTATAAAATACAGCATAAACTTGAATTTTGTTTAGAATTTAAAATAGTATGTGCCTTTATAGATAGTTTTTACAATATCTCTGCCTAAGTAAATGTATTCCTTTGCTTTGTTTAAAGTTATAGTCTAAGCTTAGGTGGAATTCTTTATACTGTCAGTCCGTCATGTCATTCATGTCATTGTGCAATGTCTACTAGTAAGCTTAACTCGAAGGACTTTGAGGCGCTTTACGCTTGCATAATATACCTCTACTATTTATTATTGGCTATATTTGCTATTAATATTGTTTTCACCTCGATTTTTAAATATTGCAATAAGTTTTTGTTACAGTTCTTATCACTAAAAAGTGCTGAACCGATAATGATGTAGTAATCATAAATGCTATTAGTAGAGTCTAATAACCAGAATTGTGCTAACTAGTAAAAACAAGTAGGTAATCACTTTTTGTGGTGCACCCTCTGTGGTTATGCCATAGGCCGCTGCCTAGTGTAGGTCACTTATTATAAATACCACACTGAAAATAGGTCTTTCAGTTATTACACTCATCCCGCGATTTTGCCCTGTACTTTTCTGTTCATTAGATATTACCAAAATGAAAAATCAAAATAAAAAACGATCGATTTATTCTATATTTCCAAAATATAATAGATTTCTACAAGTCTAACGATCTCACATTGTAATTAGAACGATAAACATTATTAATTGTGCATGTATACGATCGTGACTATTATGAATGTATGAAAGTTCACCAAATAAAAAATCCAACATTATTTTAAGAAACAGAAAACAAAAAAAAATAGCTAAGAAATCATAAAAATACCATTGGTCCAAATATACCAACCTACTGCGATCAGATATTATTAAAATATAAATAACAAAAGTAAATTGCACAAAATAAATACAGTATTTACACAATACTAAAATAAGGAAAAGAAATTGTTAAGATACTAAAACAAATTGAATTACTATAATATCGGAAAACTTAACAATTACTTTATTTTTTACTAAACTTAAAATTTCTACTTTTAAAATGAATTTTACTAACAAAAAAAACTGATCCTCGAAATGTTTTGTTAAAAATGAAAAATTTAAAATCGAAAGGTTTTAAATCCCTGTCCTTTCCCTTTCCGTCACCACTGTGCAACCAAAAAACTGGTTCCCCACTCCTGATGCATAGAACAATTACATCAATGTTATGAATCAATCAAGGACTCCCCTTAAGACAAAACTGCGAATTCCCGAAGGATCCTTAATTAATTTTTACTTCAACACTCCTTTTTTTTTAAACGATTCAAAAATCCAAAAACAAGAAGAAGAAGAACAGGCACCAGACCAAACCAAAAAAAAAATAACGCCCCAACACCTCCTTAATATCCTAGGCATTCTCGTTCTCAATGAGCTGCAGCAGTCCATCAAAACCAGCTGGCGAAAAGGATAACAGATTACCTAATCGCTTCGAAGAGAATTAAATGGTGTCAGTTGCGTGTGTACAAAAGGGGATTACCGCCCCCACCAAAAAAAAAACATCCCGCCACCCACCCCCTATACGTGATGGATACAACTAGGGCAGAACAAAAGAAAATGAAGAAGAAAAAAAAAACAAGAAAAGATCCACAGAAATTACCTAAAAAAAGGGGAAAAACTCATGTTAAAAAACCACCCCCAAAAACCGTGCATCAACGTCCCGAAAAATTAAGATGTTTCCTTACCTTAAAGAAAAATCCTTAAAGCTTCCAATTGTATAAAAAACTGTTATCCTTTTCGCTGAACGGATATCGCCTGAGATGCTGATCCTGGCCGAGGACTCTGCCGCTAGAAACTTGGCACAGAAAACATTTTTTCGTTTTAATTCAAAAACTTCGATCACAATCGGCTCAGGTGTGAATATTATTTTTTATGTCACGCACTTTTCACTTTATTTATTTTTTTCACTATTATCTGAATCGGGCAGGATTTGCACACTCTAGTGTCGCTGGGGCTGGCCGATGTCGCGATGGAAGCACATAAAATTCATTAAGGACATTCAGACACACTAATTACGGGTACACACGCTGCTCCAGGCAGGACGAACGGGCAGCACACTGGGTCGGTGTGGTGACGGTCGTTTAGAGCTGATGGAATTGCAGGCTGCAGCAGCTCACACACACGCCTCCCGGCAGCACCAACAGTCCCAGGATTAGTTCGCTTCGAATGGCTTCGCAGGAAGAGCCTCGACCAATGACACTTCGCGACAAAACCGAACCGGGGCGAAAGGAAGAAGAACAAGATCACAACAGCGAGCTTGGTAGGAGGCGAGTGCTCTTTTTCTAACAAAACTTGGCGAAATGCGACGGGTCTTGGCGGCGACAAACTGTAGCACGACGGTGTCCCCTCGAACGGATTCACCGATACTGCGTTTGGCGCAAAACATCCAACAACACGGGCGACGGGCATAGACGTGACGTGTACGCGCGAAGAGAGCCAAAGTCAGGTGTCGCCCAGAAGTGTTCAACGACACACAGATGACACACAGCTGCAGCCTGGCACACAATACACCCAGCGCGAGGCCTATCGATGCTAAACAAGTCTATATCGGACTACGGTGCGGGTCCGATCCATGTGTTCCGGGCTGGCTTTGTGTGGCTTCTCCAAAGTTGTCCCATGCTGAGACAAATAAACCGGAGACACTGCTACAATCGCACAATCCGGGCAGCCAGTATATAGGGCTGTCGAGTACCTACTACACACCCAGGTGCCACATACCTTCGTTCCTGCATACCCGACCCGGCACCAAACCACTACCCAGCCGCCAGCACCAACCGAACCGAGGCCAAGTTAAGAGAAGCTATAAGCCGCGCTCTCCCACGAGTCGATACTGCAGTGCGCCCGTGTATATAACCCGGTTATGTACTACTTGAGGCAGGCGAGATTAGCTGACCGACACTCGGCTTATCTCCCTGCACACACACACCTCCGCATAAACAGGGCATTTCATGATTTCGTTTTATTGTGCAGAGCAAAGCCCGATTCCATTGACAATTTCTTGGGTCCTCACCCGGGTTGGAGGGGCAGGGAACCGCTGCTGTTTTGCCGTTCCGTTGACGCCGTGCACTTACAGTCTCTTACGTTAGTGTTCAGCTGGTGGGGACTGCCTTGTGTTGGCACGGCCCGTGTAGCTGCATACCTTAGTCTATTTATAAGGCGGTGACACATACACGTAATTTTTATGTGCTTAGAAATTTTAAGAGAGCCCAGTCACACATTTTACAGGCGAAGCGACAATTTCTCTCCTCAAACCCAAATTGCGACAAACGCACACCACCGCACCGGGGCTATGTACAACGGGCGGTTGGCAGCTGGTGTGTTGGTGAATTGCTGCGACAGCCGGGACGAATGGCAGAGTCTCGGCCTTTGTGTTTGCTTTTTGTGGGACGTCACCAATTCACGGAAACATGCGACCTGTGACCGTTTTTGTTGTTTGAAACGGTCTGATACCGTTGGCGGTGTGCAACTGAGGGGGATAGAGAACGCGTCTTATCCCCTCTTAAAAATTGGCAATCGCTACCATTTCTATGTAACCCACACAGCCGCAGACGAGGCTCGTATTACGATAAGGACAATGTGACAAGGCGACATCGTATTGACAGCGCGATAAGCTGGGAATTTTTTATGGGTCGAGCTGGGTGCTATGTTCTTGCCGGGGCTGGAGTCCTCCTCCCTTTTCGGTGGTTACTTGATCCGGCAGTAGATGGCATGGTGGCTGCTGCTATCTGCTCTCTCCGAGCCTGGCCCTGTGCCTTGGGATCCGGAATCTGGATGCTGTTGGCTCTCGGGCCCGCAGGTAGCAGAGGGAGGGTGGCTCTAGCCTCTTGCTTGGGTCGTTCCTTGCCGCTGTTTCTTGCGTCCTCCACTGTGCGCCGCTGCTGCTGCTGTTGCTGTTGCGGCTCTGCGCCCTTTCCGCTCCTGCTGCCATCGCTGCTGGGTTGTAAAACGATAAAACTTTGGCAGGGAAAGGATCCGTTTAACCCTTTCTGGCCGATGATGGAATCACTGAAATTGTCCTCGACTTTATGAATAGACGACGCACGGCTTCGGGACAGGGCTTTATTGTCGCTCGCCTCGTCGCTTGTGTCGGCCACTGTCAATAAATTAGAGGCCAGGCCGGGCTCAGGATCGGAGCCAGAGTCGTTGGCGGAGGCTTCTACCGAGGCTTTTATGGTTCCACGGCGAAATTTGAATGTGGCACGACAAACTTCTGATGATTTCGCTGGGATCGAGTTGTTAATGGGGTTTTCAAGTTTTTTTTTAAATTTTTTTTTGTGGCCGTTGAATTGGAAAACGTCATTTCTGTTGAAGGGAGTAAGGAGCAGTTTCGATGCACTGTAAAAAATTTCTGTGGTAATTTTACAAAAAAATACTGGAAGTTTTATTCACAAGCAGTTTTGTAAAATTGCAATATATTATTAGGAATATTCCTAATCTACTTTACGTATTTTTATCAACTGTGTAGTAAATATAAATTATTTGTGGGATGTAAAAATACAATCAGTATTGGAGCTTTCTCTTCATAGTTTTGTAAATTTCCAAAACTCTTGTTGCAATTTTTTACCAGAGAGAGACGAAAAGGGAAAAACCCAAAGCTGAAGATTACCGCCCTGTGCCAATGTGCTTGGCCCTGCCTGAAATATTTCCAAGCGCCAAATTTTATTCTTAGTTAATTCCCACTCCCTATACATAAAAAATTAGCATTTTGCTCACAATGACTTGTTAAGCATGTACGTGAGGCAATGCCTATCAAAATTTCTTGGCTGTTACAAGAACTGCCCAGACCCTGACAAAGTCAAAGGTCTTGCCCTAACTTAAAAGCAATTGGGTTTATATGCTTAGTATTCCATTGTTACCTGCGAATTATATCCACGAGAGGAAAAATTTAAACCTTACATTCCAATAACCGATTTGTAATTTTACTGAAAATTTATGTTCTAAAATTACGCCTCTTTAGTAAAATTACAGTACAAAGTGTTAGGATTTTTTCAGTAGGTACATAACATTGATAAATATATAAGAAATATTGTAATTTTCCTACATAAACGATTTAGAAAAATACACAACATTGTGTAAAATGTAGGTCACATTCATGTAATCAACATTTACGTAATGCAGTATTGGAGATTTCCAATTTCATAATGTGAAGTTACAAAATTTATAGTAAAATTACAATAATTGTGTAGTAAAATAGTATTTCATATCGCGATTTGTAATTTTACTATTACATTTGCACTCTGTGAATTTACATATTTTTTTTACAGTGTGTGCTTCGTTTGTAATTAGGGGAAAGTAGCCTATTATGAGACACTTTTTGTAAAACTTCCTTTTTTTTGGAACCAATGTACATATTAATTTAATTTTAGCTTCTATTAACGGCTTGAGATGTTATCTAATGTTTTTAGTTCAATTTTAGTTGTTATTTTTTATATTTTTCCCCCTACTTCCTAAAAAATATCATCATTAGATTTTTCTTCGTTTATGTTTGGTCGCCTAATATGAGACACAAGGGTTTCCTAATATAAGATATGTCTCATATTAGGAGTTAAAATAATAGAATTAAATTTTCTACAATTTAAAAAGGAAAAACTGGTTAAATTCTACTCATTTATTTGCATTCACTACCAGGTCACAAACGGAACAAAGGAAAAATGGTCCTTCTATTTCCCCAAAATCTTCATGGGCCCATCGGTAGCACGACTGGCATCTAGCCCATTTTTCGCCATGTCGGTCATGCGAAAAACGGCCAGTGCAATATATGCACTCCGCGTCATCATCTGAGTCCATGTAAATAAGAGGTGGTGCTGTCTCAGGCGGATCTGATGAATCAGTAGATTGTTCTCTTAGAGATTTCTTCCTTCTAGTTTTCCCTATTCGCTTCCTAGTTCTAACACTCCTTTTGTGTTCACTGGCAGAAAGTTTGGTTTTCGGCTTTCTTTTATTTTGACTTTCCAAAATGCTTTCGTTATGTGGCGTTGATGTTATAAGTTTGGCCGTTTGACTCCGGGACGTCTTTCCTGTCGCTATGGGATTATTAAGCTGGGGTATAGGGGTAATATCAGAAGGCCCTATTAAGTTTTGCTGAAGCTCTGGAGTTTTCTCTCTCAAAAATCTGGAAGTGGTGTCATAACCTGTGGACTTATGGGGGTTTGGCTCGCAATCCCTGGAGCTATGGGCGACAGGCTCGTAATGTCTGGAGCTGATGGCGGCTGGTTCGTAATCTCTGGAACCTTCAAAAGCAGATTCATGTGACGGAACAGTTACCTGATCTGATACATGAATTGCATAGTCATGTTCCCTGAAGATATTCCTGTTGCATGGGAAAAGCCCTGTTTTCCGAAATGAATTTATGGATATTTCCATTGTTGCTGCTCTCTCATATGCTTTACCAAATAATTTGCATATGGTTGTATTTGGTACAGTTCGACCAGGATTGTTTTTAAGCCATGTCTCTATTTCTTGGGCGTAGTAGGTTTTAAACGGTGACATATATCCAACATCTAACGGCTGCATCTTGTGGGTCGAATGAGGAGGTAGACAAACGATAGCTACATGATTTTGTTTGGCCATATCTATTACGTCTACATTTCGGGTGTGCGAATAATGACCATCGAGAACAAGCAACACTGGATCATCGTGACTCGGTTTTGTAAAAGATATAAAATGTGAAAACCATTGCGTGAAAATGTGTGCCTGAATCCACCCAGATGGATGGCATGCCCATACAGAGCCTCGGGGTGCCCCTTCCATTAAAACTTCTGTCATATTTTTACGTGGGAAAACTATAAGAGGCGGTACAAATGTTCCAGCTGCATTCATGCATGTAACCACTGAAGTTAGGCTGCAAACCTTTTTTTTGCCCTTTAATGCCAACACCTTACTGTGTTTATGCTGAACTACGGTGATGCCAGTCTCGTCGACATTGAATAATCTGTGAGGCAAACATTTAATTTTTTGAAGTTCGGCTTCATAAATGTCGAAGAACACATTGACATTTTCTGGTGTAAAAGCTTTCACTCTAGCTGCCGAAACTCCTTGTGGTGTTCTCATGGACAGTTGTTGGTTTCTATTAAGAAATCCTCGGAGCCATTTTTTACCAGCAATCTTTTTTTCGCCGCTGAACGGATGATTAATACCGTTTTTTATTGCCAATTGGTAGGCCATACTTTTAATATCCCTTTGACGTAATCCATAGAATCTGAAATAAAACATAAAATTGATTGGTACTAAATTGGAACATGTTTATATCTAAACATGTATATTATAAATCTGGAAAGGCTTCTACATACCTATTTTCCATTTGAATGTAATATTCAACCAGTTTTTTCTCCAAATCTTCTGGAAGAGCTGCTTTCCTCCCTAACCGCACCGCTACTAAATCACTCGTAGATCTTGTGTCCTTGACATATCTCTCAAGAGTACCCTTTGGAACATTAAATACTTTCGAAGCATTTAAATACCTTCAAATATATTTTATATTTACTATTATATCTACGAAGTATTTGAATTAAAATGCTGTACAAATACGATATCAGAGTGAAAATATTGTACATGAAATAACTTAAGTATTTACACACCCCATTTCCTTATTGCGAACAACTTCAACCGCTTTCTTCATGTCTTCCTTGCACCACGTCTTCCTTTTCGGTGGCATCTGTAAATATACCAGCTAAGTAAAGTGAAGTTTCCCTAATATGAGATATCTCATTTTAGGATTGCCAAGATATCTCATAATAAGGTCGCAATGATTTTTTGTTAAACATTTTTTTCCGAGCTTTCGGGATCGGGCTAATCAGGAAATAACGAAATCAAGTTTTAGTATATAAACCCTTTAAAAACACATTAATACTAATATAATATTAAACTTACCTCTTTATATTATATTAAATTCAAAAAATCACTAAAAAATTTACTTCCCGCACTTTTTAAACAACCCTATCTCCACCAAATCTATGACGACAGTGGCACTCGCCACGCATACTAATTACTCTTTAGCAAGAACAAGGAAAGTCTCTTTAGGATTTACAATTTTTTATTGAAAGAGAAACCAAATAGAGTACCGTCTCATATTAGGTCCCTATCTCATAATAGGCTACTTTCCCCTATCCTGAATTTCTTAGCAATATGTTTTTTTGTCCATTCTTTTAGAATTGGGCTGAAAAGGCAGATACTACTAAAAAAGAAGACCTTGATTTTTTTTTAATTAATAAAAGGATTTTTTGAAAGGATATTATTTGAACTTAATAAAAATGTTAAAACAGGAGCAGATAATTTGTTTTTGTTCAATTAGTGTTGTTTTGGGCGTTTTAGACATCTAAAAACGAATTAAATTTGTCTTTGATTAAATGCAAAATGATTAGATATGATAAAAAATATTTGCGGCAATTTAGGTATAGGTGCAAATTAATAATTATTTTTTATGAAGAAAATGTAAGAAAAAGAGTCCAAAAAGATTACGTCAGTAAAAGAAAATACAAAAGTTATTAACAGCTGAGAATTATGCTAATACGAATAAGAGACCATTATAGTCATTAAGATTAAATTTAAATCGTTGGTGATAATTAAATAAGCATGTTTAAGTTAGAGTTCGTTCCTACGATAGGTAAAAGTCAAGAGTTGTTCCATTGCAGATGAAAACAAATACCTACTTATGTAAATGAATTTCCTACATGAGTCAATGCAGTGATCAATTCCAGCACCTCAAACCAAATCCTAAATGACAAACATTACCTACGGATTGTGACTAAAAAGGTCCACCGGCGCACAGTGGGGCAAGTAGCTCATTTTTTGGACAAGCGACGATTCCCAAGCCTGGAATTAATGAAACTTAAATTTTTTTTTTTAAACTATTCGTGATAAAATTGCCTTTAATTCTATCGAGCCAGAATTTTGAAATTTGAAAATTAAAGATTGCTAATCCAATATGGCGGACATAAATTTTGTAAGAAAATCAAAAATTTTTTCTTAAGATTCTTTAAAATTATTGAAATTAATTATTATTAATTAATTTTTGGTTTCCAAAAAAATCCCCAAAGTAACAATTTTTTAAAATATTAAAGAATCTTTTGACAAAAATTTAATTTTCTTACAAAATTTATGTCCGCCATATTGGATTAGCCATCTTTAATTTTCAAATTTCAAAATTCTGGCTCGATAGAATTAAAGGCAATTTTATCACGAATAGTTTAAAAAAAAAATTTTAAGTTTCATTAATTCCAGGCTTGCGAATTGTGGCTTGCCCAAAAAATGAGCTATTTGCCCCACTGTTTACATTGCCGTTTTCGTCAAAAACTCGCGTTTTGGGCAAAAGCACAATCGAAAACAATTGTTCTCTCATACAAAAACAACTTGGGTAATGCGGCGTTTACATCGCCTCGAAAACACGTGTTTTCGTCAAAAATTCGCGTTTTGGGCAAAAACACAATCGAAAACAAGTGTTTTCCCATATACAAATCGAAAACAACTTGGGAAAATGTTTTCAATAAAAACGACCACGAAAACAAGAAAAGTGTGGACAAGAACCCAATTCAGCGTTCAGCACTTGTTATACTCATGTCATTTTCCGTATCACACTTTTTTTTTTAATTTACAGTTTGCCTTGGAAAAAATTTAAAAGGAAATAATCTATATATTAATAGGTCAAGCCAAAACTTGTGATCCCTTTTTAACCTATTACCGGTGCACGTATCTTAGTGAAACATATATCAAACGAAAGGTTTTTTTTTCATACATGGTCAGAATATAAATTGTAAATTATAAGTGCATAGGGAAAGATGTGAAAGCCAGGTAAAGTTTTACCTATACTGAATTGTTATTTGAGCTGTTAATTTAGAGCTCAAATTAGGAAAAATTAAAGATGTTTTTCCCACAGCTATGACTCTGCCAAGTGACGGATTTGGGTTGTCTAAACATGATTTTCACAACCCGCAGTTTTGCGAAATGTATGAATTTTAGCGTTTTTTCGCCTTTTTCTATATTTTGAGGAGAAGCTATGCATTTTGGTGAAGATATCAAAGGAGCAAAGTTGTAGGGCATAACATTAACTACAAATTTCATCTACACTGTTTTTTCGAATTCCGCATAGTTTCGCCGCTAAAGGCCGTTTTGCGCCTTTTTTTAGATTTTGAGCCAAAATTATGCATTTGTATGAAAAATTAAAAGTAGTTGTTGCAGTTATTCAGCGGCCTCTCTTCGGACGCTTTGATTATCAACAGAATCTGAAAAAGGCGCAAACGCCGATTTTTAACTAATTTGAGCGGCCTAAAGAAAATTTTTTAAAATTAAATACTGTGTGATTATAATTGCGCCAACAACGGTGAAAAATGTGCTTTCTGTGCTTTTTCTTTTTAATATTCATTTTTTATATTAAGGTGGTTGTGTTTTGGTGACCGAATTTCGGTAACAGGCCTCCTTACTCGTTAAATTAAAGAGGCATTAACTGTCACTCGAAACAAGCAAACAAAATCCTTCACTTGGCAACGGTCTCATAGCTACGGGAAAAATTTCTCTTTCCTTATTTGACTATAATATCCTTTTTCGCTTAAATTCATGGTCCAAAAATCATTATAGCCAGGTACTTCTAGTAAGTAGTGAACAATTCTTTCGGCAGATATGTTCCACAAAATCACGCACAATTTTTTTTTGTATATAAAACTAAACCATTTTCAAAAGAGCAATTCTCAAAAATCTTCCAATCATTTATCGAAGAAGATGACAATCGATTAATCACCTGTTCTCAAAGGCAGCAAAGGCGCAACAGTTGTGCACTTGCAGCTATCTGAATTGCTGGTGGCTCCATGGGTGGTCAGTTATAATACTTATTGAAGCATATGAAATCTAAATGAGCAAAACTTTTCATTTGTCGGCGGCCAACAAAGGGCCCAGGGCAGTCATTTCTTGTTGTTCACAGCCAAATTGTGGGTGATTTTCTTTTGTGCTGCTGTCAACGAGGGGTCTCCTGTGAGCGAACCTCAACAATCCGAAAAAGGGGGAATCATGCCCAGGACACGACTATCAACTGATAGAAATCTTCTCACTTGATTCTGTTCGCGCTGAATATGACGACTGTGGACAGGTAGATGGAAACCCTTGTTTTGTGTCCTTTGGCTTATCTTGAAAACAGGTAAAACTTGCGTTTCGTGAATGTCAGATGCTCTTTTGAAATCGACCGCAAAATAAGAGCGTTCCATATTTTATTGCTAAAAAGTCTTTGAGTTTTTGAAAGGATCTTAACAGTTTAATCCTTAGCGCATGGCGCTTCTTCCTTTCTTACGCCAATGATCTTTTCTCAAAAAAGGAAAACACCACAGACCTTTAGTGTTGGGATCTTGCTTTGTCTACCAGAAAAAAAATTGAAACTTTTAAAATGGGATTGACATGTCAAGCCAAAGGATTTGCATTTTAAAGTAATTGGGCTAAGTCGAAAATAGTCCTTTCGGAACAAGGCAGTTCTATAAGGGTTTGTAATTTTTGTTTTGAGAGGGATAATCAGTTTTTTTATTGCGAGGTGGGATTATACCTAGGAAGGATGCACATACGGCAGAGCATACAATTGTTAATAAGAGATTTAGTAAATGCCAGAGAAGTTCCATTTGTCAATTCATTATAAGTGAAGGATGGCGGCTATTGGTGGTAAACAAAGGCTACAAAATTTTGATATCATGAAAATATTGGCACATAGCGTTAATTACTCCATGTTTCTGACAAAACTCTCCCTCAGACCAATGATGGCGACCTATGGCCCGCGGATCAGACACCCGTTGATTTTTATATCATAAAAGAGAAAATAAAATAAAGTGTATTACAATATCTAATGTCGAATGTATAAAAAAAATATATCCCAGTGGACATTGGCCACTAGTCCGATTCTCGTCAAACAGTCGAACGAATGTTAGATCGAAAAAGTGGTAATCCCATCCTCGATTGTAGTGAACCGAGTCGATTGCAGTTGATGACAGTTCACGATTGCAATTAGATGGTCGAATGCGTGTGTTGTGTTTATTTAATTTAAACACTAACAACTTTCTTTTGCCATTAAATTTCCTTCGAAAAAATCATCAAAATGGCAGAAAATTCTCAGATACAATGGCGGCACTTTTTGTTCGATTCGACTGCGTTACGGACTACCAATCTTTTTCACGATCGAATCATCTTTCGATTCTCGATCGATTGACGAATCGAATTTCGTACTAGGGGCCATTGTCTAGCTGATTTTCTATCATATCACTGCAGCTGTGTAACTCGATGTGAAAAATGCTTTCAGCCCGACATGATGGAGCAAGATTATCGAGGCGTGTGCCTGTTAGACTGCTCTCTAAAAATGAACCAGTGAAAATTTTACTAGTTCATCCAGTAAACAATAATTTCACTGGAAAACCAGTGCATTCGCGTCTGTTTACTGATTGAACTAGTGAAAAGTTCTCTCTAAAAATGAATTAGTAAAAATTTCACTGATTCAACCAGTGAAAAAATACATACATATATGACTCATATTCTAGGCAATTATCTTCATGGCTGTAAAGGGTTCCATTTAGCTCAATCTCAATAAACCGGCTCTCGTTTGATCACGGAGGGCAAGCAGCATTTCAGTGCTATGATGGGGGCCTGCTTGGGAAAACGACACTCGCGCTAGAAAAAAGCTGTTTTATTTGTTTTACGTGAATTTCACTAGTTCCACCAGTAAAATTTCACTGTTTCCTATTCGTTGACTAAGCAATGGTTCAACCAGTGAATTTTCACTGGAAACCAGTGAATAGTTACTGGTTCGTTTTTAGAGAGTGGGTATCACCAAATACCTTGAGCACATAATGATAGATAATAGTAAATAATGATAGATAATAGTGATATTTACCATTAGTTAGTTTGCTTGTGGGACGTATTCCAAAATCATCTACAAATACGATAAGAAGCTTTCGAAATGCAGCTTGGGTGCAAGGAGTATGGCCTATTGCAAGTAGTATTCTTACCTTTCATCATGGTCGAAGGTCATCAACGGCAATGGTACATGTACAACACAAATCGGTGAGTATAAAACTGAAGGCCATTGTACATTCCAAAAGCAAAAAACCTTTATTCTTACTAAAGAACGATAAAGATCGCCAAAGATGATTCACATCTTTCACGTGGACCACACGCGATCCTTTTTTTATATTTTTACGTAACTATCATGAGACTTAGCGCAGCAACTTTCAGAATTTCTTCTTCTGAGTCAAGTAATTGAAACAGAACAAGTTGAATTGTGTAGACACCAGTTTCTTTCAACCCAGCAACAAAGTGTTGAATGAAAAGTTGAAGTATAATAAGCGAAGAAGCCATCTCATATGCGATCACCGAAGACAGTGCTTTGCCGTGCTTTTTGGATGTGAGCGGGTGGAATAATGTTGGCGTTGTCACTTCTTCCATTCATCTTCCCGACTTGCACTCAATGTTTAAACCGACGACAGTACAAAGGCGCTTTACCTACGAGCGCTACTCTTTCACATACAAGAAAAGTAACTTGCTCTCTCCCAGATCTTCTGTGTACTTCAAATCCCGCCTGGCAATTGAATGTTAATCATCAACGCTCACCGCTTTTATCTTTATGACTAAAGTCATCACTTTGCACGTGTTTTTTCTGCTTCAAGTTCGTAAATGAGCGCAATAAAAGAGTCGTTTATCACACGCCAAATCGCATCTTCAGTTTGCTTCTCGCTTACCCAATTATAGCTCAATCCTTGTTTGGTGTTTCATTGCATCAACAGCCGCGCGTTGGCTCTTATCAAGGCTTAATTAAATAGTAGTAAATCACCCCCAATAATTGCAGCCAATTCGAGTGCCGCCGCTGATGAAACTGTTTTCCATTAATTCCACGAAATGATTCCATCTCCTCCTTTTAAGTATCCTGTGAGATAAGCTCATCAACTGATCACGGAGCAGCGAGCGGGCTGATCCCTAATCGGGATTTAATCAATGAACTCGGCCTGGTCATTCGCCGCCTTAATTGATGGAAATTGGATGCCACGCAGGCAGAGTTCGCGCGCTTCGCGCATCGCTGGGAAAACGAAGAAGTATCTCAGGATTTCCGACGTTGCGTCTTATCTTCCGCAAGTGAAATTGATGCCTCTGCACATGTCTGCGCTGACAAATTTATTTATTTGAGAACTAGTCACGGCGTTGGAAGCTAATTAGCAGCACGCACGTGATTTAAATTCATCTTAATGAGCCCCAATCCCTCCCCCACCCGCACGCACCGATACACTATACTATTACTGCGCGCCAACCACTTTTGCGCGCCGCAATGAATCTCGAATCTGCTCGGCGCGTTGACTGTACAGTTTGAAAATCATAATTTCCAGGTGCATCTCCGTGGCAGGAGAACAATATGACTCAGGGAGCAATAGTCATGTCGGGTGTAAAGCAGCAAAGTAACGCACCGAACGTCCTCTGCTGTTTGATGTTTTTATTGCATAAAATTGCGGAATTTTCTTGCTTCTTATTTCCACCCTCGAGTGGGTATTCAGGGGAAAATTTGCATAATGCGATCATGAAATATGCAGCGGATTGCGCAGGTAATCCACCTTCATTTGGCTGTGGCCCTCCAGTAGTGGAGCTGGTGAGTGAGTAGGGTTTTCTCTCTGTGCCGCGCGGGAAAACGGTGACGGATGGGTACGCGAGTTGCTGTGTGTGGACCGCGCCGCAGCCTAGAAAGCACAGCGCTAGACTATTGTAAGTTAAACGTCAAGTTAAGCCAGTAGCGTCGTACCTGAATAAATTATTCGCTGTTGTGAATATATGTGTACATATGTGAAGTCTCATGCTTCCAAGTTCATTTTTCAATTTGGGTTTTTATTTAGAGAGAAAGTAAAGCTTTCAGTGCGATTAAAGCTGGGGTTGCGAGGTGTAATAGTGAACCCACTACACTCCTTGCAATTTTCCTACAGCGAGGAGGAGATTGAGTTGATTGAGTCCCAGTCCTGCTCGACGGCGTTGAATGAATGAAATCAAAATAAACCTTTGTAAGTAAAAATCAACAAGTAAAAACCTTTCTCTAAACCGCAACAAAACGTCATTTTATCAACTATCGCACTTTTTTTTAAAGCAAATTTACTTAAGTATCGAAGACTTCCCAAGCAACAAGCACAAAAAAAAATTCTAAATCGCCATCAACGCGAATTGAATTCCGCGATATCGATTTATCGCACCGAAATGGGACGGCTGTGTTCGGTATGACGTTTACGGGCTCCACTTATGGACAACACCCACCTGGAACGGAAAAAGTTGTGCAAGCCATATTCTGGCATTCTGGCAATCGGCCATCAGCCAGAGACTGGAGATGCAGCATTTTGCGGGCAAAAAAAACACTCTCTGCGGCCATCGGATAGATTAAGTATCCGCGATAAATTTTGTGTAAATCTTAACAATAAGTCGCCCGAGGACTATATTTTCCACATCAGAAGAGAGGCGCATAACGACCATTACCTTTTGTTTTTACACGGCTCGCCACCAATTGTTCCATTCACCCATCAAACGATATTTAATCAGGAAGGGGCGAATAGGTAAAAAACGCCGATACAATGGGAAAATAAATTATGCAAAATGCCATAAGGTCCGAGGGATATTCTTCTTCAGGGATAGACCATTCGAGTTTGTCCTAATAGCCTTTGACTTGTGCGTATTTCCGTGAGTTTCATTACTATTAAAGTTGCGGACTTTAAACGTTTGTAAATTAACTAAAAATCTATTCATTTGCCTCACCTGTGCTGTATACTCGTAGTTCGTAGTGTAGGTAAAGTAGAGCTGAAAGGGACAGGGCTGGGTTTGGTCTTGAGTTTCTTTTTGCTACGTTGGAGTCTTAAGTAAACAAGAATCGGGAGCAGAACAATATTGACACGAGACGTTGCCAACTACATGAAATTCAAATCAGTTGCCTAAGACATCCTTGAGTCACTGCTTAAAGTCAAGGATTAAATGATTCCACTTTCAGGCACCGTCACGGAACGCGCGGAGTTTAAAATTTGCATTTTTCTTGTTCACTCTTAAATCATGCAAATTTTAATATTTTAAATACATAATAACACAGCGGCACAAGGCCGTAGCCAGCTCCGAATATCTAAGGGCGCTCATCGCACAATTATTGGCGCCCGAAATAACAACAGTTCGGAAAAATAAAAGATGCAAATATATCGTGTTTTTATTAACTTGAGGCTGGTTTTATACTAAACATTTTCTGAAAGTGAGAACGAAAATAATGAGTACAATTCAGGTCAATTTGAGAATATTTAACAAAATAATGCTTAGCCACAAATAAACTCTTGACGTAGAAGAAATATTTATTTCGGAAGAAAATTTAAATCTATGTTTAAATCAAATGATTATTTGAAATAAATGCTAACGTTTCCAGAAATTCTTACGGTTTGACAAAATAATTTTTTTCTCATTGCAATTAGAAGTTCTTACTGTAAAGGGCGCTGCGCGCCCTTTCGCGCCCCCGTGGCTACGGCCATGCAGCGGCAACTGAAAATTATATTGGTTGTTAGGAAAGAGAGAGAGAGAGAGAGGGGTCGGAACATGATCTTAGAAAATATTTTTTATGTGGAAGTTTTACTACACGAAACCCCAATTCCATTACTCTGACTTCATACACCTTTCTTTCAGTGGCGTACCTAGAACTTTTGCCGCCCAGGGCGGTCTCCAATTTGCCGCCCTTTTTAAGTCAAATCAAATGCTGGTTTTATAAATTAATAAACATAAATAAATAATTGTAATTGAGACAATCTACAGGTGGGGAACTTTTTTACCATTGGTTGCCACATTTAAATTAGGCAGCAATGAAGTAGGCCGCATAAGTTGTCAAGGTTATCAAAAATCATTTTTTGGTCAACAAATCACTCAAAAACTGCTTTTTTCGAAAAAAAATTTTTGTTCAGTTAATACTATAAAAAAGCCTTCTGGTCATTTTTTCGTTAGTTAGTTAGTTAGTTAGTTTCGTAAGTTATTCAAGGTCAAAGTTTCCAAAAATCACTTTTCGGGCAAAAAATCACTTAACAATTGATTTACGACCTACATAGAATAATATACTGTTCGCGTAACGAGAGTTGGCCCCTGAGGGACGAAGTAGAGGCAGAGACGTAGCTTCGTGCTTGTGACTTATAGCCCGTCCACATGACACAAACATATTTGCGCAAGAATCTTGCTTTATTATGACTTTTTTATGAAAAATTGAATTTTAGCACTCCTTTTATGGTGACTTCATTATGCTTGCGCCGCTCGAAAATTACAAAATTCATATTAGAAAAGATGCGTGCGCAATTATGCTTGTGCCATGTGGACGGGCCATTAGCCGCGTCATCACCATGGTAACGGTGGTACTAAGCATTCAGTCAACATCGAGAACGTAGTACATCCAGGGCTGCGGAGTCGGAGTCGAGGAATCAGAGTTGGAGTCGAGGAGTCGGAGTCGGAAGGAATTTTCTAGTTACTGGAGTCGGAAAAACCGCTGAAAACCCTTTTACAAATTGCATACTGAAATTTTTTGCTTTTGTTTTCTTCTAGGAAAAAAGTTATTATTTTTTTCATATAACAATTTTCAAATTTTTATTTGTTCAAAATACCACAATTACAAATTATAATAATTATTAATTATTGAATGAAGTACAAATAACTACACATGACGTTCCAATCTACACTAGTGTTCTTTCAGCAGCAGCAAAAACCACAAGTTAATCTAGGTCTACACTAGTATTCTTTCATCGCAAGTAACCCTGCAAACAATTTCTCGGAGGCTCGCTTTCTCGGACCATTCTCGATTCGAAAAATGCTTGCGAAGGATACGAGAAAAAGATTTAAAACGCAAAATGAAAGCTTTCCTGGTTGATTTGTTTCTCCCAAAGCCTTCATGCTGACATGCTGTAGAAAAATATTGAGAGCCGATTTCCCCTGAATGGGACTTCAAATCTCCACATTACACTAACAACATAACGTCATTTCACCCATTTGAAGTCCTATTGAGAGGAAATTTTGAGAGCCTTTGGTTTCTCTTCAACGATTTGTTTGGAAAGTTTGAGCTTTTTACTTGATTTGCTCAGCGGAGTGATTTTCGGCGCAGAAGCGATTTGCTATCGATACGAGCATGCGATTCGTTATCAGCATGAGAAAGCGATTCGATCTCTTGCTCCGCTTTTATTGCCTTCGAATTCGTTTACGAGTCGTTAACGAGTCCGAGATCGAAGCAAGCTTTCGCTTTTGGCAAATCGTTCTCGAAACGTTTCTGAATCGAAATGTTTGCAGGGAAGAGAGTAAGCACCCAGCGGAAAATGGAGGGCTCCAATAGCGCAGTTTGAGCCCTCCTTAAAAGGCTTACAGCGCTCCCGTTCCGCTCCAGTTCCATATACTTTTTAACATTGCATGTCATTGCAGGGGAGCATACGTTTTTATGCTCCTTCAAAAGCGTTCTAGGAGCATTATAAAAAGCTTTTTAATAAAGAATTTTCATGGACGCCTGTGGGATATGTGACCCTGGTATCGAAAAGCTTTTATTTTGTTTATCTTTTGCAATTGCCTTTTCCTTTCCAAGCGCGAGTGTGGTTTTATGAAAGCAGTCCCCCAACTAAATTTACCACTTTAAAAGCTGCTTGTCCTTCGTATCAAACGAGAGCCGGTCCCTTGAGTATGCCTTTATGGTCATCAAGACAATCGGTCATTTTCTTCGTTCTATAAAATTTATGAAAGCTCCGGTAATGCTCCGTAGGGAGCATATTTAACAGCGCTCAAAGTAAGCTCCTCTGAACAGCGCTCCCAATTTTTCCCACTGGGCAGAAGCACCTTGTGTACCGGTTCTGCTGCTGCTGAAGGAATACTAGTGTGGATTCGGCCAATGTTCGTAACTCATTGGGGTTAGGTCTTAATGCTGGTAAACTATAAAATTTATTTTGAAAAATGTCGGGAATTCCTGGAATAAAGAAAGATGAACGTGGTAAAAGAATACGCTACTCAATAAAATTAATTATTTTTTGCTCTTCGTTACAAATTTAAATATTTTCCTTTATATATAGGAGTCGGAGTCTGATTTTCAATTTAAAAAAATTGGAGTCGGAGTGGCAAATTTTGAAACCCGACTCCGCAGCCCTGCGATAGAACTTCTACTCAACATCGACACCATTGATCTCGATCCGAGCAAAATTTTTAGAGAGTGAACAAGTTGTTTTTTACAACTAAAACGAAATATAAAAAATGCCGCCCCAAAATATGTGCCGCCCGGTGCGGACCGCCCCCACTGCCCCCCCCTAGGTACGCCACTGCTTTCTTTTAAAAATCTCCACTTTTGTAGTTCTTAGTTATTTTTTTATGGGAAAAGGCTACAGTCAGGATTTACTACTACTATCGCTACTTCTAATATAAGTCTGTAATTTTTTTTTGTGCGTAAGGAGAAGAAAATCACGCTTTTGCATGTGGGCTAAGTGCGACTCTAGCCAAACTAAAATACCTCTTCTCTCGCCGCGGGACAAGCTTTTTAACATTACGTCCCGGGGATGGATCAGCTTTTCTCTAGCTGCTAATACTCCTGGCGTTTTTTCGCCTTTCTCTATTACTTTCTGCCTTTTCCAGACTCACCTCACTCTGTATGGCTTTCAGCATTGCTTCCACTTTCCTCCCCACATCCTTGGACATCATCTTGTTAGGCGTTAGAGGCGCCTTGGCCATCGCTTCTAGTTCCGCCCTACAATCGGCGAATCTCACACATTGCAAAAGGATGTGCTCTGCGTTCACCTGGACTCCTGTGCATGACAGCGGTGAATCATCGTTCTCGAAAAGGTGGAGACGATATCATCCATGTCCACTCAAGAATTGCGTGAGGTCGTAACTCACTTCTCCACGCTCCAGCGACAGACAGCGATGGTTTTTCACTTTACAACTAAACAAATACACAGTTACCAGGTTGACCAGATAGACCAAACAAGGTAGATTAGATAGACCAGACGAGATCTCCCCACGTCAAAACATCATCTAGAATCGATATCCGATAAAAATCCATTAAATTGCTTATATCTCGAGAACCGTTGCCCGTAGACAATTTTTGATGAAATTTTACACCCCCAAACATATATACCCCCGCCGCAAACACCATCTAGAAACCATATTTGTTATAAAATTTCTGCTAAGCCAAGTTCCCACCCCATCCAAGAGCACCAGCACAAAATCTCACCCAAAACACAAACCAACTACTCAAACGAAAAAGCTCAGAGCGAAGTTCCTAAAAGCTTACCACTGAAAAGCCGGTTGCTGTTCAAAATAAAACTCTACACTAGTGGCCTAGAACCCCTTGTAGCTATACTACTTCTGTCGTCTCTTTCAATCTTACATTAGACATTTCACCATGACGTCAACAACATGACAGGCTGGCTTACAAAGCATGATTTTTGAGCTTGGTGAGAATTGATAAACGAGGCATATTCGGGTCAGGAAAAAAAATGCAGCACAGCGCCATCTATTGATTATTTCCGAAGTTGTCGTTTTGATTCAGTATTCAGTTTGCCTGTTAGTGAAAAACTTCAATCAATCTCCTTAATTGAGTCAAAAAAAGATGACTAGCGTTTTCTGGGACTAAAATGGTGTTCTTTTGGCTGATTTCATGGACCGCGGTACAACGATTGCCGCTGACGTGTACTGCGAAACGCTTACCAGACTGAAACGTGCTATCCAAAATCCCCAGAGCGGGGAAATGTCGCCCGATGTAATCCCGCTGGTTGACAAAGCGCATCTTCACACTGCTTCTCGAATCAGGCAGAAGATTGAAGATTTTGATTCTAAACTTTTTGATTTCCCACCCTACAGTGCCGACCTTTCACATACTGACTTGCTGCTTCTTCACTAGAAACAGTGGCTTCATGGACAGCGTTTTTAAGACCACACGGAACTCAAGACCGTCGTTGTCAATCCCGTTGGTCCTGTAAGGGCTCTAACTCATTAGGACGCCATGGCGACGTCGCCAGCTACGTATCCAAACAATTCGTATTGAAATAAATGGTAGCTAACTCACTTGGCGACGGTTAGTCAACGTCGTCGCCAATATGGAAGCGTAGCCACGACCAACGGTTCCGTGTATGGAGTCTGGATTCTCTGGCGCGCTGGCCAACGAGTTGGTAAACGAGTTGTACTGAAGCTCACTCACTCAGTATCCAGCCGCCGCCATTGTGGACGATCGCCTCAATATTTGTGTTAGAAAATGAGTTTCGATACAGGAAGATTTATTGTGGAGATTCAAAATTTGAGACAGATAGTAGCCACGACCTTCGGTTGCCTGAGGTAGCCATACCCACGTTGCCGGCGACGTCGCCATGGCGTCCTAATGAGTTGGGGCCCTAAGAGTGAACCAAAACGAATGACGCATTAGAACGAACGAAGAGCTTCAAGAAATGTATGATGAAATAAATAAATTTAGCACAAAACTGGGCAGACTAAGATGGGTCGGACCTCTTGTACGAGGTTGTAAAAAAGAGTCACGATTTTTAATAGTAGACCAACAGGAAAAATTAGCGTAGGGCAACCAAGAAGAGAGTGGATGGATGAGGTTCTGGAAGATATAGGAAAACTTCTCTTAGCAAGAAAGAACTAGCAAAACCTAGAGAGGACTACAAGACGAGAATTCAAGAGGCCCTAGTCCGAACCATTTAAGAAGAGTTAATAGAACTGCACACAAACTTCCCAATTTCACTTCGTTACTCTTTATTCAAATGAAGTTGTAAAAAATCAACTTTTCATTGCTCTAAAATGAGTCACGCTTAATCCATTTGCTCAGCGCTGTGAAATGACACTGCGCATACACGATAATAACTAGTTTCCATTGTAAACGAGCAGAGACAAATCGAAAAGCTCATAAAAGAATGGCACGAATATTGTCGAAACAAATACTTGCGTGCCGAGCGCTCGGCAGATGAATGTTGCGATTCGAAATATTCCTTTAAATTCTTTAATTAATAATAGATAAAAACGCGGCTGCAGTGCTGCACGTACGTGGCCGGAGTGCATGTGAGAAAATTCTGTCCACCTGAGTACAGTTCCGACTTGCATGTCGTCATATCTGCAAACACACGTTCGCCAATATCTATCCTTCCTCCACCTTAGAACTGTCCGATCCAGCTGGGCTGCGGTAATCAAAACTAGCAGAAACCAGTGCAGGCCCAGAGCCCAATACATGTTCCATAAGAGATTAAGATAACACCGGAGTACACGTGATAGACCGTAGAGGAGCAACTTTTTATTGGAGTCCCCGGGTCCGTGCGAGGCCGCGCCGAGGCCCAGGCTAGTTGAGCATGTTGGCAGAAGCGAACATAACGCGAGGAGAGGCGTATTGCACCTTCGGACCAGCGAAATGAAGAATGACGTCTTTGGCTGGAGCATATTGCGGCTGATTTTGCCGCTGCACTTGTGGTGGATCGTTGCTTATCTAATGTTAAAAGTGAAAAATGGATCTGGTATCAGGTCGAGCATCGCTGGAGCTTTTACCTTTCCTCGGTGCGCTCCGCTCCTATGGACTGTGTTGCCTATTAGTTCCGATACGAATATGCTCGGTCTAGCCGTATACAGCGGCCAGGGGTAATCTGGCCGTGCAGTGTACCCCAGCGCAGGGAATATGGCTGGAAATTAATGTGATCTTACACGACTCATGAACGAGATCATCGGCCTGCATGTTGGCATATGAGTTATGGTCTTGTGGAACTTTGGTCAGTCGCCGTTCATTGTGCGAAGTGAAATTGAAGCACCTGTGCGATTGTTATTGCTGCAGGTAAGTAGTTTACCTGAACAACAACGGACGGGGATTAAACGGGTTTCGGGAAAAGACAAAACCATCGCACATACACATATTCTCGTTCTCTTCAGCCTTTTTCAGATCAGCGTCAATGTAGCCCCGATCGGCTGCCGAGATCGACTATTGACAATGATGATAGCTCGCCTCTCTCTGTGCATGTTAGGTACTGACTTTTGCGCTTTACTGTTTTTTATTTTGTTTTTCATTATGCGTAAGCTGCCATTGACCGTGAGAAAAAATCTGATACAGCGTGTCTTTTCAGGTGCTTCACATTGCATAATTATATGGAGTGGCGCTGATCTCCGTGCTCTAAGAGCCTTTATTGTGTGAATTGTATGGGATTCGTGGCGAACAATCGAAAATTAGGGAATTTATTGTTACTCGGATGATTGGTGAACGAATTAATTGATTCATTTTTGTTGTTTGGGACGAAAGTCAATAAGAACGGGAAAATAGGGAAATCAGTTAAACGTATTTGAAAAGGGAATTTACGGTGGAGAAGAACGGATTGCAGTTTTCCGCGCGAAAGTTCGGTTTTCAGTTATAATTGCAAGTTCAGTTAAACTTTCGATGTAATTGCATGATTGAAACTGGAGAAACTGAACCTAAGGTTTTAAATTTGCTGTAAAACAAAATTGTTGAAAGTTATTTAAGTAATTTTGACTAATCTAAGGAACGCTTGATGTTTGATGAGCGGTTTATGAATTTGAAAATGGTGCCTCTACATATGTACTTACATATATTTACTGACAAATATTACGGCTTCTGACAAAAAAGGTCAACTGTCGAACTTTTAGGGTGCGTTACAGAACACCTCAACCAAAGTCTGCATCGAATTGGAGAGTCTGGTCTGGTTGCTCTAGATAGTACCTAATATACGCTAAACTCAAAGCCCATTCTCATTTCTGAAGAACTGCATTGAGACTTTCCTTTCAAGCAGTTTAGTCAAGGTAATACTGGATGACGTCAAATATAAACCCGACCTCATCTTTGGCGAGGTTCCTCAGGGGTCTGTAG
Source organism: Thereva nobilitata (assembly GCA_963855945.1). Classification (NCBI taxonomy): domain Eukaryota; kingdom Metazoa; phylum Arthropoda; class Insecta; order Diptera; family Therevidae; genus Thereva; species Thereva nobilitata. The sequence goes on from OY979697.1 coordinate 112,345,628, forward strand.
TGGTCCATACGGCCACTAATCAAAGTTGTCACCCATGTAGTGGCCATACGGCCACTAGCCAAAAATTAGATAAATATATTTATATTTTTATTATTTAATATATTTACAATGAGTATCCGAAGATAACTAAAATTTGAACATTGATATTTTGCCTTATATAGGCTGGAAATATTCCATCGCCTACTTAAAGTAGACGACGAAATATATCCAGCCTGCTAATGCCCGATTTCTTCACTTTACACTTATCCACGGGTTTTCTAACTTTCGAATAAAAATAAACTTCGATTAAATGTTGGACGGTTTTCTTCACGGGAATCTAAAGTTACATATTCCACAGATAGTTAACCTACCATTCATATGGCATCTCTGCAAATTGCTGAGATATGTTTGGCTTTTGCGCAAGTCTCGTTAAAAAAAACGCAAAATTATAATTTGGCGGTTTTTTTGACGTCAAACATTGAAATAATTTAAAAAAATTTAAATTGTAATTGGGAGACAGGCAAATACTTCCGCCTACTTAATACTTAAATTAATGTTCTCATTTATGAATGTAAACGTATTTTTTCTAATTTTAATGTAACATTTTCCATTAAATTCTCCTCTTCGCTCTCATCGGTCGAGAAAACATTAACATTCATAAATGCGTCCATTTTTAATATGATAAAATATTTAAAAAAATGTCAAAAACAAATATTTTGACACTAACCAAGAGATAAACCCTCAAAATTGGCCAGTTAACTTTAACCCCCGATAAGTCCTAACCCAACGATAGCAAAATTGAAGAAAACCAATTTCTTTAGACATACTATGGATAAAGCTAGCAGAGGTATAACCCATTGTGAAGAAATCGGGCATAAGTAATTATTTTCTATGGGACACCAGGTAGTTGCTCTAATAGCCTACCTGGGTCCCATAGGTCAATTCTGGCACCTAGTCTATTTCCAATCTCTATAAATAACCTATGTTTAATTCAGTGTTTCCAAAAAGAAGTACTGTCTTATTTCTAAAAAAACCTGGACGACCTACATTCGATACGCAAAAAGCAGCTCATTTTCGGGCATCCTGCATAACATTGGGCAACATTTCGGGCGTTATAGCAGCTATTTCGACTGGTATGTTAGCTTTGAGTTCGTCAATGGTTTTCGGCTTGCTGGCATAAACTTTACTTTTTAAACTAGTTGGGATGTGGCTTTTGACCCTTTCGGTCCACAAGATTAACTTCCCAGTATTCGTTCAAACAAAAAACGACTCGAACGATTTTTATGAAAATCTTTTCAGATCATACTTCCTTTAACACGCTTTGAACGGCACCTTAACGAAGTCGATATCTTTTTTGGTTCTCGCGAAATCGTGCCGGTACAAAAATCACTTAAGTCGTTCAAACAAAAAACCGGCTCGACCGATTTTTATGAAAATCTTTTCAATTCATATGTCCTTTAATACGCTTTGAACGGCACCTGAACGAAGTCGATATCTTTTTCGGTTCGCCCGAAATCTTGCAGGAAAAAATGACCACATACGTACGCACACACACACTCACAAGCACACACATATTTCTTCTCAAATTTTTGCTTAAAATGCTATTGGGACCTTGAAACGTGTAAATACATTGAAAATTTCGAATCCAATTTTCGGACCGTTTGCAATAACTTCCTACTGGGAAGTTAATAAGTCTGGTGCCGTTAAAACCGGAGAACGAAGAGGGCTATCTAAATCACTACGTGCCTCGGGAATTTGCGCTGCAAGAACTTCATCGTAACGGCTGCGATGTGGCAAGGTGCGCCACAATTTCAGCGCGCTCTTTCGGTGTGTAAAAGCTAAAATGGTACCGAATAACGTTTCAGAATCGTGTAGATACATTTGTCAAAATCGGCTAAAAAATTTCAGAGTTATTCAATGTTGAAATACCGCCGTCTAGATGGCGCACCCTGTGTGTAGCCATCTGACTCGGTGGAGGGTGCGCGTAAGACTTAATATGCTGACCGTGAAATTAACCAAGCATTTGTTATGGAGTGCCTACAAATTCCAAATCGTCAAACAAGCGTCGTAATGCTTGGGTTTTCTTAGCAGATGAAAATACCTCCTGCAACCATCAGCTCTGGCTGTAATACCTATACTAATCCTATATACATTCGGCCTTTCCTCGAGCACAACAGTAGTAGAGCAGTAGCGGTTCTGAGCCATTTTCTTCATGCAAAATGTGACGTCATGAATTTAAAGTACTACTTTTGCCCGCTAGGGGCGCTAGTAGTACTATAATTTTGAAGTTGTGGCGTTAGTGGCGCTAGTAGTTAGCACTCGTTTGTGGCGTTAGTAGTTAAGAATGCATTTATGGAGCTAGTAATAGTGCATATAAGCATGCGCCTGTGCCGCTAGTACCTCGACATATGTACTGGTGGTGTTAGTTAGTAATACATGAAACCATGAGCTTGTAGGGCGTTTATGTATTATGATTTGACTTAGCTGAATATGTCAAGAACGTGACGTCATGAACGCAGAGGCGGAAGGTTACTGATCTGTACGCCGCACTGTTACGACTCTGGTGAGTTTCCCTTCGAGGGACTCTTTGACACCAAGCCAAAGTAATGCCGTAACGGTTTGTATCGGTCTGGACTCAAATGTCATGGAAAAGGGGTGATGAGTTTATTCAGTGGAAATCGGACATAACCGTCTGAGTGCGGTCCACCAGGGGTGTCCGTTGTTTTGGGCATGGGCCTTACAGATGGTCGAGCACATATTCCCCTGCTGCTAGACTGATGAAGGACTCTCACCACTCCCTCGTAAAAACGGTAGACGGAAATAATGGCTCTTATTATAGTGGTCACTTTACCATAGTGAGAAATGTCACCTTTAAAATGAAATGAGAAAAATCTCACTTACAGACATCAAGTGAGAACATTGTCACTGAATTTGCCCTTTCTCGTTATCAGTGACAATGTAATTCGCCTTATCTCACTAAAATGTTACTTTTTTAGAGAACCATAATACCATTTTTGACTCTTTTCGCCATTTGTCACCATAAGTGACAAGTGACAACCATAATAAGGCTGAATAGCTGCGAAATGATTATATCACGTATGGTCGTAAAACGTCGTTTTTCGTCCTTTTGTCGTGAAGCGTGAATATCTCATGACAGTTAAGGCCCATTTAGAATTATGCGAGACGCGGATGCAAGACTCGCGTACGAGTATCGCACAGCTGGTCAAAAGTAGATTCAAAGCATAGATTTAAACCTGGTGATATACAATGAAATGCGTGGTGCGAATGCGTTGCGAGAAATATTCGGAAAAATTAATATTTCTCGCATGCGAGATGCGTGAGCTTGTAAAATTGATATGTCAGAATTATTGTGGTTGTGTTTTCGTGAACAAAATAAAATGTTTCTCGGTAATTTTTCTCAAATAAAATAAAATTGATAAAACCTGTAAGTTTTAGTTACACTTATGGGAATAGTGTTTAAAAATAAAATTTGACAATCTTATCAGGTGCGTGATTGTAAATTGCATTGCGAGGCTTGACTTATGCGAGACCAGTATGCGATTCTTGCATGCGAACCTCGCATTAATTGTAACTGGGCCTTTAGTCATAAACTTGCAGCGCATAGATAAGCCTGAACCAAAATAAGACGTAACGTAGCGTAACTTAACCGTAATAAGCGTACAAAACGTAAGCATTCGTAAGCGGCATCATTAAAAGCGAGCTTTCAGTAATTGTTTTTTTTTTATTATTTTGGTTTGTTATACAGTTCCTCACAATTTACGTAAGCCAAACGTAAACTAATTCGTCCGGTTTTCTTACCTTACGTCTATTTTGGTTCAGGCTATACCTATTTGTTGCATCATAACATGCAAAAAAAAAAGAAACTTAAAGTTTTTGGAGTGAGAACCAAAAGAAGTAGTTTTTAGCCATTTCATTTTTACACCAAATGACGAATTCCATTATTTTGTGAAGAGATTCTCCCCCATTGAAGAAGACCCGTTATATCTTTTCCTCTTATTGGGTGGAGAGAACAGTTGTGAGAGGCCAGGACGGGTCCCGGTTGTAGAGACGTCAAAGAAGAAGAAGATTCGAGGAAAGAGCCGATTTCTGAAGGAGGATTTTGAATCTCCTAAGAAATCCCAAGCACTGGAAAGCTTGTTTGGCGATTTGGAATATGTGTTCATTCCATATCCAAGCCTTGAATAATGTCACGCCTAGGATGTTAAAGGATGCGTCAGGTATTGGTTTTACAGCGTCAACTGCCACGTGTGGGAAGGTGTTGCAGCGAAGGTGGGAAGTGTGTTGCAGGGGACGGAGAACTTAGGTAATTTATAGAGATTTAAAAAGAAAAGGTGACAGAATTGACCCCTGGGGGACCTCGGAGGAGATGATGCGTTTGGGCTTGATGCCCGTTGATTAAATGGCGTGGAAGGAAACTCCCAATGCAGTCTTGTAAAACCAGCTGAGGACGTCGCATCTTCAGACCAGCAAGATTGATAATGAAATCTAATTGAGTCTCTTTAGTTAGTAGCTTTGCACCTAAAATCGGTAATTGCCAACTTCTTTTCTCATTTGTCTGGTTTGCAGGTCTTTTAGCTGCATCCAAACAGTAGTCAAATTCCCACGGTATACCGCCCCGGACTGGCTTGAACAACACCGCCACCCAGAGAGTTTCCTAATAACCACGTAACAAAATAAAACTGCTTGTTTTTAGCACCGCCAATGACATTAAGCCTATTTTCATATGAGCACTCGTAAATCTCACTTTAATCCTTCGATTGTAAATCCGCCAATAACTGCATAGCTGCGCACTCACAATCCGCGAATACCTTTACAGGAATGCAGGAGATATCATTTTTAATGGCGTTCAATTAAGTTGGCGCAAACGTTACCAATAGCAGCGCCATAAAAAGGAAAGTTGCCGTCCAGTGATTTTCAACGCGAGATCGTATAGCATCGCGCGGTACGGCGGTGCAATTAGCGGGCACGCGTGGTCACTCATGAGTTTAACCACCGCTGATTTATTCACGCCAGATAGTATCGCACAAAGATGTCATGGCTCTACACGCCGCGTCGGTCGTTAGTGCAATAGAAATATTAATCTGCTCCTGTGTGCGCTCGTGGGCCATTGCTAATTAAAATTAAAATTAATTTAATTAATGAAACGCAAAACCGTACACGGTCTTCTATGCGCGGAGCCTGCACAGCTCCGGTCGGGGTTATAGTTTCGCTTTTCTCAGGTGAACTGGATCCGGAAGTTGGCACAACAAGTTGCAAAAGACGTGCGGTAACTCATGTTTATGGCCAGTCGGGGCTTGCACCATAAAGACGCGCTCCTTGAGGTAAATTGGCCTGGCAGGCATCTTGTGCAGTTGCACCGAATGTTTACAATTTCGATACGGTCAGTTTGCCGCAGTTACCATGGCCATACTGCACGGTGGAGTGGTCAGCTCAGGTGGGTTAGCTGTAATCTGCGATTAGATCGAAAATCACAAAGCGCCGAGCCTGACTCTGCCTGACCGTAGATGTCCAAGATTCTCAGCCCGTGCTCAGCGCTGAGTCGTCGTCGTCGTCGCCTTAATTAAAGTCACAGTCAGCCCCGGCGAAGGCTGCTGTGCTGCTGGGAACCGACGAATCATTAACCGAACCCTTTTAAGGCATTCCTTCAAAACCCTAATGAAACAGAGTGAATCCAGACTGGGTGGACGTGGCTTAGTTTTTATGCGAGCCGCCAGTTAGATGTGCATTAGCCCCCATAGACAGCCGTGCAGCGGCGTACACCGGCCCCATAAGCCCGGGTCCTCTGGTCATCGCATAGGTCTCGAAGGCTATAATTAAGACCGCCATCTCACGGTAAGGCATTGTGGAGCGCTCTCGGGATTTTTATAGTGTCTCGTAACTCTTTTAGCTCACTTTTGGCGATGTTTCCTACTGATGCGACCGGACGGGAAATTAAAAAGGGTTCAGAATGCCTTATGACACATGGGAGGGTCCAGTTTTAATGGAATTCTGCCCTCGCCGACAACCATTTATAAGGCACTGCACTTTTTTGGCATTCGTATTAAATAAAACCTTCTTAACTAAAATTTTATGTCCTTAAGCTTATAATTAGCTTCCATCCATTTCGCATCGGCATCGGCAGACGAAATGCACGCGAGTTTCATTTGAGTTCGTGATTTTGTAAAACGGCAGTAAAAATCCTTTTAATGGCGATAAAAATTGCGGAAAAGCCTCTCGGAGGATATGGGAATGGCGAGGAAATGGATATGGCATTGTGTGGCGGTTGCGGGGTGGTGTGTTTCTGTCGAGGATCGAGGAGAAACGGTCTTATGGGTGGTGTTGCAGCGGACTAATTAGAGGAACAATATTCTTGAATGAAATGCTTGAAAATTTCTTAATTTTGAAGTTAACAAAGTCTGGGAAAGAATTCGTGGCGTTTTCCCGATAGATGGCGTCAATTCCACATAAGTCATAAACTACTGATCGCAGCGACACCAGTAAACGCTCGTTTGAAAGGTGACAGTTCGATTGTTACTTTGAATGTAAAACCATTGAAATTGTTGTGCGCCTGAAAATGTAGACAAACAATGAAAAGTTGCGGTATATTTGGCAACACTAATAAGACTCGCTGTTTACGCTGAAGGCACTTTATAAAAATCTGTCGCACGAAATCGCTTTCTGAGGATTTTGAGGTCCAAGTCACGCTGATCGTCCAATCACTGAAAAAGCTGATGAAATTATTTTAAAATGTAAAGTTAGGTATGTTAGCAGTGTCGATATACACTGTAAAAAAAATATGTAAATTTACAGTACAAGTGTATAGTAAAATTACAAATCGCGGTATGAAATACTAATTTACTACACAATTATTGTAATTTTACTATAAATTTTGTAATTTCATATAAAGAATTTGAGAATCTCCAATACTGCGTAACGTAAGTGTTGATTACATGAATGTGACGTATATTTTACACAATGTTGTGTATTTTTCCAAATCGTTTATGTAAGAAAATTACAATATTTCTTAGTATTATTTATCAAAGTTATGTACTGAACTTTGTACTGTAAATTTACAGTAAGAGGCGTAATTTTAGAACTTAAATTTTCAGTAAAATTACAAATTGTTCATTGGAATGTAAGGTTTAAATTTTCCCTCTCATAGATATAATTCACAGGTAACAATGGAATACTAAGCATATATACCCGATTGTTCTTAAGTTAAGGTCAGACCTTTGACTTTGGTCCGCGTCTGGGCAGTTCTTGTAACAGCCAAGAAATTTTTGATAATTTTTGATGCTTAGGGCCGATGCACAATTAAAGCTTCAAGTTGCAAGCTTCAAGCTTCAGAAATTAGGATAATAGGGTTTGTACAATGATTCACATTCACAGCTTCAAGCTGCAGTGCTCAAATAAAGCAAAACTTATATGAACTTTGTAGTTTGAAGCTTGCAGCTTGAAGCTTTCATTGCGAATTGGTCCTTGCATGGTGAGCAAAATGCTATTTTTATGTATAGGGAGAGGGCATACCTAAAAGTTTTGGAAATTTACAAAACTATGAAGTGAAAGCTCCAATACTAGCTGCGTTCCTTTTCTGCTAATTTTTACTATTTATTACTCGTGAGTACTAGCAGCTACACTTGCTCTAACATACGAGCAGATAACACTTTTAGTTATGGAATTAAAATCCGCTAGAGGAAAGCTCTCATTTGGAGTCTATTATGAATTATTTTAATTACCCTATCACCCCATAGATGGCTTTTGATTGTTTTGAGCTTTTTTCATATAAAAACGTCTAGAAATAAAACTAAAAATAATAAATCTATATTAATAAAAGAAAGTTTCTGTATGTGTGTGCGCTATAGCGGGCGCACCAGTGATCGTAGAGCTTCGAAATTTTGCACGAAGATCCGTGGGGGTCTCCCATGATGCACCTCGAAGCCCGATTTTCGAAATTCAAAATGGCTGCCACAAAATGACCGAAATTCAAAATGGCCACCCAAATTTGCCAATTGTGTTCCGATTTCCATGAAAATCGGTATCTGGGGGTTTTTAAGGTAGCAAATAACGAATTTATGATCAGAACTTATAAATTCAAAATGGCCGCGTTAATATGGCCGACGAATTTGCCAATTGTCTTCCGATTCCAATGAAAATCGGTATCTGGGGTTTTTTAAGATAGCAAATAAATAATTTATGATCAGAACTTATAAATTCAAAATGGCAGCACAAATTCTAATGGCCGCCGCAATATGACCAAAAATCAAAATGGCCACCAAAATTTGCCAAATGTTGGGGTTTTTAAGGTAGAAAATAACGAATTTATGATCAGAACTAGGGAATCCAATCCCGCATCAAAATCTCAATCCCGCAAGCCCGCGGGATCGAGGACATCAATCCCGCGGATCCGCGGGATTTGCGGGACTGCAAAAAAAATCTTTTTGTTCTAAGTAGTTATGTTCATGAATTTATGAAGTATTATATGAAATAAGAGTGTGTTGTATGTCAAACAAACTATACTTTAGTCAGTCAAACAAAATATTCAGGCCAATTCCACTATGCAGGAATTGATTCCGCTAGAATTTTCTTACATAGTAGCATAAATTGTAATTTCGAAATTACTCTTCGTTACAGGGGCCGTATTTGGTAAAAAAACCACTTATATATAATTAAAGTAGAAACTTTTTGTATGCCTAAATTGGGCATTTTATGCCCGTATTCACCGGCCTGGATATATCCACGCATATAAATATCGTGGATATTTCGTATTCACCGACCGCGATTTTCGGGACTTGGATAAAGTTAATACCAGTTCGACCTGGTAATAAGTTTATCCGCCGATTTCTAACTTTTGAAGTTTCGAAATCTCATAATTGAATAAAGCTGTGAGTGAAAATTAAAAAAATGAAATAAAGTATCAAGCCGTTTTCTTTGAAAGTGGTGTAAGTCCATTTTTGACAAAAAGTTAGTTAATGATAACATTCAATGCTATCTGCTATAAACTTTTTATCTTAAACAGTTACCAAAAAAATCCTTCAAAATTTTCATTTTGTCAATACAAATTTAGCTAGTTAATGAAATTACAAATATAATTACTTTGAAAGTAGTGTAAGTCCACTTTCCGCAAAGACATAAATTTCTGGACATTTTTAACTTTCAAAATATGCCGATTTTGGAACTATCGAGACGTCCATAAGAAAAAAAATTACTGTTTATTCCTACAGATTATTATACCATCACACAACAATGCCGAAAACGTAGAAAGTTTATTTTACATGAAATGAAACGATATGATTTTGTTTCGACGAAACTACTAGTTTAGTAGTTAATTCTAAAAAGACGGAAAAAGTAGTTATGGTGAAGCGGTAAATTGGCTGAAGATATTTTGGATAAGGTTTTTAAAAAACAAATCATATACAATGCTGTATAAACCTTCATTTGATGAAAATTGGGAGTTTAAAACATTAGATTTATCCCCACACTTGGAAGACCACGAAAATTTTAATATTATAATACTACCACCTTTATATTCATCCATCGCATCCCAAAAATTCAACGATTTAATGGATATATTACCTTATATTCCTCCAATATATCTTGGCTACTTTCTCATAATGAAAAAATGGAACATATTAATATAAAGTTGTAATGAATATAATATAAATGGCATTACCTGAAGAAATATTAGAATAAAACCTTTTTACTTTGTTTTTTTAACATATTTAATAAAAATTTCATAAGAAAATTTGCTTTGATTCAATTGAAATCCCATATTTAATATTTCATCAATGTATGATTTTCATATTTTGTTGACTTTGAAAGTAGTGTATAAGTTTCTTTTAACTAATATTTTAAAAGCGATCACATTATAAAATTAAATCAATTTAATATTTAAAAAACGTAAAATGAGCGTATTAACATAAACCAATATTTTTCAATCCATTCAAATGCAAACCCTTAAATACCTCCACATCATACAAAGTGGACTTACACCACTTTCAAAGAAAACGGCTCAAATATTGAATCAATATGAATGAATTTGTAATTCTGTAAAAATTTTAAACTGGTATAGTTGCTTTCCGTGAATAGCAAAAAATATCCATAGAATTGTACGCGATAAGAAATAACCGAGAATATATCCAGGTCGGTGAATTCGGGCCTTAAGCGTAGTTTACATTATGCTAATTCATTAGCGCTAATAAATTAGTTGCTAATAAATTAGCAGACAATGTCTGTTTACATCATTAGCAAATTTCAGTTCGCTAATAGTGAAGTTGTTGTTGTTGTGAAGTTGTCCCCGCCATCTTAAAATATGCGTTAGCAAACTGAATTAGCACCAAAAGTTTGAGCGCAACCAATATTACTAGCGCTAATGGCGTTAGCGCTAACGCAATTAGCAGATGTGTTTACATTGTACTTATTGTGTGCTAATGATGACGTTTTCTCTATTAGCGCTAATGTATTAGCATAATGTAAACTACGCTTTAATAAACGTCAAACGACTTGATCCACACGTATAGACACGATAAGGTTGTCGATATCGTGTTGCCAAATGCCAATTTTTATTTATCCACAGAAATCGATATCGACTCGAAAAACCAAATACGGCCCCAACAGAGTTTATGCTACCGATGTAAGAAAATTCCAGCCTAATCAATTCCAGCGTAGTTCAGAATTGCCCTGAATACTTTGTATGACTGATTCAGTAGTTTGTTTGACAAACAATACAATTACCCGCAAAGATAATCCCCGTACGCTCAATTCACGTGGAGAATCCCCTGTTGTAGTCGTAGTGACATTGATCACGTTCATATACACGCACAGCACATAAATTGTTAATACTTTGCAATATTGTTAGTATTTCTCTTAGTCCCGGTTCTTTTAACAGGTCATTCTACTGCTCAAATCCCGCAGATCCCGCGGATCCCGCATGTCTAGTCCCGCATTTCTGATCCCGCAAAAATGGTGCGGGATCCCGCATTTGTGGGATCCCGCGTTCGCGGTATTGGATTCCCTAATCAGAACTTATAAATTCAAAATGGCCGCGCCAATATGGCCGACGAATTTGCCAATTGTCTTTCGATTCCAATGAAAATCGGTATCTGGGGTTTTTTAAGGTAGAAAATAACGAATAACGCCAATATGGCGGACGAATTTTTTTAATTCTATTCCGATTCCAATGAAAGTGAATATCTAGGTGTTATTAAAGATTCAAATAACGAATTTCTCTAAATTTTTATAGTACCCAAAATCAATTTTGCAGATTTGTTCTCTTTTTCATTATATCTTTTTCCTACCGCGGACTGTGCACACATAATTTTTTTTTATTTAAAGGCGTTGCAACGCACGCGGGTTTTATGCTACTAGTTAATAAATAATAAACAAAAATATAAATAATAAAATAGTATTAATTAAAATTATGTTGTAAATTATTATTCTAACCTTTTATTTATATACAAATGAAGTAATATAGAAAATGTTAGGTTAGGTTTTACTCAAATCAACAAATTTTGAGTTCCTTTTCTGCTCTGCTCGCAAGTACTAAAAAGTAGAAAAGGAACACAGTTATTGATTGCATTTTTACATCCCACAAATAATGTATATTTACTACACACTTGGTAAAAATACGTAAAGTGGAATTGGAATATTCCTAATAATATATTATTGCAAATTTACAAAACTGCTTGTGAATAAAACTTGCAGTATTTTTTTTGTAAAATTATCACAGAAATTTTTTACAGTGTATTTTAGTCTTGTTCATGCAAAGCTTCGCTCACTCTACCATGGGTATCCGTCTTTTCTCGCGAAACTCGTGAGATCAATATTGATCCATATTCTGAAGTGCTGCAAAAAGGCCAGCGTAGGTAGTCTTTATTCCCAAAAGAGGGGAGAAGATCATACAAAGAAGCAAAATCCTCAGCCTCTCTTCCTTTCTCCTGAAAACGATGGAGAAGGTTTTAGACATGCATATTAGGGTGCCTCTTACAGCTAACCCACGCCACGGCTTGCAAAAGGCTTCCGAGCATACAGAGAATACCATATTTAAGCAGAATAGTAGTTGATTGTAGATGTCGGTTTTGCGGAGCAGCTTCCGAAACAGTGGAGCACTTATTGTGCGATTGTTAAGCTTTATCGAGGAGGAAATTGAGTCTCCTCCATCGCAGCTGCTCTGTTCCCAGGGAGACTTGGGATATGAATTCTAAATCAATTTTAGGCTATATCAAAAGCCTTACCCTCGAAAGTTTCTAATGACGGGATTGGCAAAATAGATCGCACAGCCTTCCCTTCAAAGAAAGAAGAAGAATCAAATGTGACTCAAACTTCTGAATATTGTCAGCCATATCTAAATATTTCAGTAGATCACTGGTTGGCCACAAAAACCCACCAATAGCATATGTCTCTTTTGTCAAATGTCACCATTTCCCATTATCCTTTTTTGTCCCAACCATTCCCAGCTTAGTTATCCCATTTCAGTATTTATCCCTCCGGTTTCAGTATCCCTCATAAAAAAACACGTTACCTTTAAGCGAATCAACCGATCGACAAGACTCTCGTACCTCATGTGATTGAGAGGACGAGGATTCTCTGCACGAATAACAACAATAACGAAAATAGGTCGTCCACTTATCCTTGAAAGGGACAAAATGGTTTGATGCAATTCTTCCACCAGATGTAACATGGCGCAGATGCATGACATGCCGCACAACACTAGAGATTACTTTTAAGGATGTGCGTTATGTGCACGGCGCTCGATCGGTGCTCCTTGTCAAAAAAAGGGTCTCGTCATCCAATTGGGTCTCATCCGAGCGTACATTGTGTGAAGGATAATAATGGAAAAAAGTAAATTTTTGAAATGGAAAATCCTGTCTGGAAATTTCTATTTATATTTTGGATTATGGCGAAAATATTTTTATAATTGCATCAAAAAAAAAGAAATTTGAGAGTTTTTGATAAATATAATGAGTGCGCTTGGGTTTAAGTTTATGACAAAAGACGGATTGCAGAAAAAATTTAAGTCCTTTTATATTAACGACAGAAAGATCCTGAGGGAAGCATGACGTAAAAAATGTTGTCAATGTGAAAAAGGATATTTTAGCTACACAGAAATCGCTTGCAGGACGTACTCAAGCGTTACTGATGTGGAAGTTTTTTATTAATATTTTTTATATAAAAAAAAGACAATTTTTGTTGAAAGAAGATTTATAAGAAACGAACCCAATTAAAAAGTGGAGATTTTTATTATTGTGATGTTACCCTTTATCTCCGTCGTGACGCTTTGCAAATAAATGTATTTTTCTGTCTCCTCAATAAAGAAAAGTTGGGGACGTTTACATCCCAAACGCAAAGTGGAAACGAAAATTGGAAATCTTTTATCGCAAAGAGGTTAGTATACGTCCTTCTCTATTCACCAACTTGGAATCCACGTTCGTGCAACACAGTGAATGCATACAAATTTCTGTGCGCTGAAAGAGCTCCAATTTGCGTTTCCACTTTACGTTTGGAATGTAAACGGGCCTTTATAGGTTTGAATTTATATTCAAAGTAAGCTACATAGCTATTTGTAATCTCGGGAATCGAATAATGTATACGCTAAGGCATGTCGCTGTAATTTATCAGTAACGCCAAACCAAGTACATAGTACAATAGGTCAAGAGAGTGGCCGCAGTACCTTTGAACACATAATACCTCACCAAAGGAGAAAAAGAAGAATGCCAATGCAACGTGGCAAATTTGCTCCATGTATTCCTGTTCCTTTTCTTCCAATGGCGCTACAGTCCAACTGGAACCTTTGGTCTTTTGCTCCAGTTGTTTCGATTTCAGGCCGAAGTTTCCAGTTCGATATGTGGAGAAGTGTCTCCACATTTGCTACAACCGCTACTACTCATTGAGTACTTTTCGTTCGATTCTACTCATGAGCATTTACTCGATTATCCATGAGTATTTACTCGATTACTTTCCACTGATTCTGTATTCCTATACATACATGGTGGAAGAGCCTTCAAGAACACCTTAGATTCGTCCTACGATCAAGGAAGAGGAGCGCGAAAAAATTATTTAACTGGGCCAATAGCAGCAGCCGACAGCAGCCTGGAACCAGAAATACGCGCTTGACTACTAAAAGCTAGCAAAGCCAACTATAGTCTGTGAAGGCTCTTCAAATCCCAGCATCTAACCGTAACAACCAAACTTCTGCTTTATAAGACGATGGTTTTACCGGTACTCACTCTTAGCCGTGTTCGAGAGGAAAGTCCTTCGGAGAATTGTTGACCTCTTATGTGAAGAAGGACGATTCCGGAGACTCTAGAACGATGAGATGGTAGCAATGCACTTCCTGTTCTCTCTTATATCCTTTAAATCTAAAAATAAGATTCGCCCGTTCTTAGCCTGAAACAGGCATGCATAGATACCATCAAAACACCTATAGGAATTATAAGAAGAAGAAAACGGGCTGACCATAAAGGGCGCCATTAGCATACTCAATAGACCGGTTCTCGTTCGATTGTCTAGGTCAAGCAGTATTGGATTTGGTTAGTACTTAGTTGGAGGACCGCTGGGTAAAACGACGTTCTTGTTTGGAATGGTCGATTACGAATACATTCACATCTGTATCAGAAGCGAGCATACCTTTATAGTGGAAGCATTTTTAGATTTTTATGCCGGTAGCGGCAGCGTGCATGACAGTGTGGCAGGCGTATTTTTTACAAGCTTTATATTAACTTCGATCTCTGTGTGGGACAAATCTTTCGCTCGATTTTTCGAGTACTTCCCGATATCCGGTGCTGCTCAAATTTGGCACACACCTTTGGTTCTGGAGGCAATACAAATATAGTATATTAAATTTTATTGTACATACAATATGGCGGATTACCGTTTTCTTTACAACCACCCACCCCCCACCAACATGGGTATCAGATGAAAGAGTATGACGAGTAGAATACAGCAAGCTATGTGACGTCATTTTAAATCCAATATGTCAACTACCTCAAAATGGCGGATTACCTTTTTCTTTACAACCCTCCGTCATTGGTATCAAATGAAAGAGTATGACGAGTAGAATACGGTAAGGTATGTGACGTCATTTTAAATGACACCCAGGGCTTAGGAATGCCAAACTGGATGGCATTGGCTCAGAAGCCGGTACCGGTGAACAAAAAAGTTTCTAGAGGCCAGGACCGGATCGTTGTAACGCCGTTAAAGAAGAAGAAGAGCATCATAGTATTAAAAATGGAATTACATTGCTGGTATAAAAATAGTTTCTAAAGCCCTTCATTTCATTAAGAGAATTTGTTGAACGATTGTATTTAGGATCAACTAGGATTATACACTCCACAATAAAGTCCGCATATTCTGTGATATAGATAGTCACCGTAAGGGTGATCTTCTTAATAAATATTTATTGTTAACGAATCCGCATGGAATTATTTCCCAGTCGGATGAGATTAGAAGATCACTGATAAAACGTTTTCTTCCTATTCGTGCTCATGAAGTTTACTTCATTGACTTAATTACTGGACATAAAAGGCCGTAAATGGAGGCCGACACACTTTCAAAAACAAAAGGCCGCGGCAAATTAAAAAAAAAGATTCAATTTGAAGAAATCCAAAATCAATTCAAATTCAGCTCATCCAATTACGGATCTTTACTGCTACCTTAATTATGATTTTTCACAATACGGTGAAGGGCAATCGCAGCAACAATGGCACACCAATTACGGCAGGTTATACCATTAGCAACTGTTTATTGAAGACCGGTGTTATCTCGACGCGAATCGGAAAGAGCCTTCCCAATTAAGGCAATCGTTACTGTTTTGGCACTTGATTTTCGGTTATTAGCAGTTGCCATAAAGTAGTTACGATTTTTCCACGCTGAGCACATAGTTTCTAATTGGCCTTAAATATTTATGGATTCGCCGGTGAAAAACTGGATCGACCGTTTGCCGCCAGGGTTTCTGGTTTCAGCGCCCGTCTTCGCCGCCCTTCTGCAGGGACCAAGCGAGCGAAGACATCGCGGAGCCCAGGTGACCCCTGGTGGAGAGAAGAGCGAATGAGTGATTTTAGCTGATTTCTAAAATTTAGCTCGAAAGTTAATTGCGTTGCGTGACGTAGGGAAATTTTTGTGCGATTCGACATTACCCAGGTAACCGGCGCCGTGTACATCGCGCTTTTTCCACTGCGCGCCGAGATGTTTACGCATTTCTAATTGTTAATAATAATATTACGATAGACGCGCAGACGTGGCGCAGAGCTGCACAGAGCGACCAACTGAAGGAGAAAGAAACCTCGGGGAATAATGGAAATAATTCATAAGGAGTCTCTTCTTGTTTAGACACAATTAACATCGTAAGATCTTTCTCACTGAATACGCGCATAAAATTGCGGCTTAATTAGGAAAAAGAAACGTAAGTTCGATGTTGCGGAGCTGCCGCACGGTCGACATCGTTATAGTTGCTGAATGCTTTACAATGGCCTTACCTGGTCTCATTTAATTGATGCGCTGTTATAGCGAACTGTTATGAATTACATCCGTGCCAGAGTCGCCCGTTTTCACTGATCCGATATGCACGGCGAACACTTGCTATGTTTTCCAGCGAATGGACGACGGCGGTGCGGTGCCGCCGCTGGCTTGGGCGATGTTATAAACTCTATGAAATTAAATTGTGTCATAAAAGTTTAATCAAGGAACTTTCGGTTGCCGCTCTTTGGTTTGTTTTAAAATGCATAGAAATCGTTTTGAAATTCCGATAAAAAGAGAAAAACTGCTTCTAACCGGTTGCAATTAAAGTAAAGTACGCAGTTAAATTGCGGGCATTGAAGCCGGGTTTATGTTGCGTTGCATGTGGCCAGTGATTCAGCCGAGACACTCGTTATCAACACTTTTTATCTCCAAGGATATCTAACAACATGGGAAAACCGTTTCTAATGAACAATCTTGCCTTTGTCATGCCAAGTTTCCGGTACGGCGTTATATGTTTAGATTTTTTCTGCAAACTAAAGTGTACGGAAAACTTAGTAAGGTGTACTAACTATTGTTAAGAGCATCCTTTTCGGTGAACTTTATAACGTATTTTTTATTTGGAAAAAATTGGCCTGACCCTTTGTTCAATCAGTTAGCTATGCCGTTCAGTGAAAATTTCACTGGTTCATCCAGTAAACAATAATTTTACTGGGAAATCAGTTAATTTGGGTCTGTTTACTGATTGAACCAGTGAAAAGTTGTCCCTAAAAAGGAATTAGTAAAAATTTCACTGGTTCCACCAGTGAAAAAATATATGTGACTTAGAATATGGCAATTATCTTCATGGCTGTAAAGGCTTCCATTTAGCATACTCAATCCACCGGCTCTCGTTTGATCACGACGGTCAAGCAGAATTTCAGTACTTAGATGGGAGCCCACTTGGGAAGACAACACTCACGTTAGAAAAAAGCTTTTTTCTCTTTTTTACGTGAATTTCATTGGTTCAACCAGTGGTTCATTGTTTTGTCTATAAACGCTATTTTTAGCCGTGGTGTGCGAGGGCTGCAGAGAGTGGAAGTAAGATGAGTTCACAAGGGTATTAAATTCAGTGTAACTGCATTCTTGCGGTGGCTATGGAGGCAGAAAAGTTGCCATAATAGACAAGTTTTATGGCACGGTCTTAAACCTTGTCAAGCCAGGCCAAAATAGTTTTTGCGTCGTCAGTCCAGATAAATGAGTTTTATTAAATGGCCCGTTCACACATCACAAGCATGCTTGCGCCTGCACCTTGCTATTATTTTACTACAACGAAAATCACGCGCAAGCTTTTTTTCAGAGTCGGGAATTTTGAGAAAATTTTCAGTTCAGTTTCCATACGTCACGCGTGCTTTTTTAGGACCTGCTTTTGGTCACGTCATATTCATATGGGAAAAAAGCACGCGCTACCCATATGCTTGTATCGTGTGAACGGGCCATAAGGCGGTGACGAATTTTGGACTTGTATATTGTAGTCCGCGCTGCTGACTGAAATAGGAACTCTCATCTCCTTAATTCTAAGTCGATATTAATGTGGGTATCTACACTGGTATTCCTTCAGCAGCAGCAGAACTGGTTTTACAAGTTAATCTAGAGCTACTTTCTCCTAAAAAACCGATTCTACTGCTGCAATACTAGTGTAGATTGGGCCAATAGCTTGGAAGTTGTCAAATCTACAGAAGTCAACAAGGGGTGCCGTTTCCTGTCAAAAGCTTTGGCCGTATCTACAGATTTGGTTGAGACGTTTAGTCAAGCAAACAAGGAAGTCGTCAGTAGATCCTTTAGTATTTTTTTGGTGTAAAATTTGGTTGCATTCAAGATATTCGATGACCTTTCTATCAACTATTGTCTCTATAAGTTTGAGGTGAATAAAGGTTATTGATAATGGACGGTAGGTAGAGGACTTGTTGGAGTCACCTTCTATGAAATGGACTAAACATGAGCTATAGTAGCCTGGAGCCCGAAGAAACGCTGGAGAAGTACGCCAGATTTAGCCAAAGGCAAGGCACATTTTCGAGAGCCATGCGGGGTACGTACGTCAAGCTTTTTGAGAAACCTATACACCTCACGACGGTTGAAGAAAACTTGAGTCGGTCATATACTTGGGGACAACGAATTTTGAGCAGGTTCCTCTTCGCTTATACGAGCTAGTTGTCGTGCTCACCGGAGCGTACCGAGCCCAGTAGGAAAGTGAACTAGTTCTAAGAGTAGTAGAATAGCTACTTTCTAAGGAAGGAGTAGTAGTTCTCACTTGGATACCTTTTATATGAAAACAACACACTACTTTTGTACAGCGTTGTCCTACGATGGAGTCAATTGCCCCCCTCTGCATTACTTTGAAATACTTCGAGAACTAATTCATTTTGAAGTACTTCGAGAACTAATTCATTTTGAAGTTCTTGGAGAACTACATAATTAATTTTGAAGTACTTCGAGAACTAATTCATTTTGAACTAACTGGAGAACTAATTCATTTTGAACTAACTGGAGAGCTAATTCATAATTCAAGTACTTGGAGAACTAATTCATTTTGAAGTTCTTGAAGAACTAATTCTTTTTGAAGTTCT
This sequence comes from Thereva nobilitata, assembly GCA_963855945.1. Classification (NCBI taxonomy): domain Eukaryota; kingdom Metazoa; phylum Arthropoda; class Insecta; order Diptera; family Therevidae; genus Thereva; species Thereva nobilitata. The sequence goes on from OY979697.1 coordinate 112,364,662, forward strand.
TGTAAAACTATGTATTTCATTTTGCATTTCTTGGACAACTAATTCATTTTGAACTAACTGGAGAACTAATTCATTTTGAAGAATGTACTTCGAGAACTAATTCATTTTGCAGTTTTTGGAGAACTAATTCATTTTGAAATACTTCGAGAATTAATTCATTTTGAACTAGCAAAACTACTAACTAAAAAACAAATTCTTTAGAAAAATCTTGTAGGCTTACCACTGATAATGTGATTTGAACTAGCTCCTCTCAGGATTACCTTGGCACCAGTACTGGAATTAGTCAGTCTCCCACTAGTGCTTAAATTATTTCTATTTTCTAAGTAGTCAGTATATTCCGACTGGGAGCTTTATTTTCTTCACGACATCTTATGTGGCGATAGCGTTCGTAGATTTCGTTGTTGTAGAGTCTCCGCAATCATCCTTCCTCACATAAGTGGGCAACAATTGTCCGAAGTTCTTTCCTCTCGAACACGGCTAAGAGGTAAGAGTGCTTTTTGCTAAACACCCAAGTTGCGGATGTAATATGTGAGTACCGGAACGACCATCGTCTTATATAGCAGAAGTTTGGATTTGAAGAGCCTTTGCAGACTATAGTAGGTTTTGTTGGCTTTTAGCATCCGTGAGTGTATTTCTGATTCCCTATTATTTTCGGGTACTGCCATCCCAATTTTCTTGTGACCCGGTACTCAACTGTGAGTGATCCTGTACCTCCTTGTGAAGGAAGAGAGCTTTTTTTGACAGCTTTCAACCAGCTTGGACCGTCGTGTCTTAATTTCCGCTTGGATATCCGATAACAGCATTACCCTGCGTCCTGGCATAGGACTCATCTGTATTGTTAGGCAGGCTTTAAGATTGCTACAGGTTCCGCTCTCATCTCAGTCTCCAAGCCACGGAGTGACGTTCCTGCCTTGGCTAGACAGTCGGATTTCTCGTTGTATGTCCGGGAACCTAGACGAAAGTCACGTTATGCTTTCTACCGCGCCTATCAAGCTCAGTTCTGCATCACTTCAGTAGCTTGGAGCACACGATCACTGAATCTAGACGTTTGACTATCTACGACAATTCCAATGCTACATTCTTGTATAGGTTCGAGGTTTTTTGCCTGGGAGTCTTTCAGGATCGCCGATTGAAAAAATACGCCGGAAAGTGACAGGATAGTCTAAACTATTAGTGGTCTCTAGATAGACCCCTGGTCCTACGCCCGTGATTTTTTGGGGGGTGTTTTGACAGCTAAGTCCTTCAAGAAAATAAATATAGGGGGAGGTAGTCTGTGGATGTGTTAACCAAACCTTTGGGTAGCAAAGCAAGTCCAAGATGATGCTATATCGTAGGTCCAGGCCTCGTATTTCTTCAGTCTAAGGGCACTACACGAGGCCAGGCATTTGGTGTGATGGTCGGAAGAAAGCAGGCTGCAAGAACATATAAAGAGAGTTCGTGGAGTATGTTATCATGGTTCCTGTTGCCCCAGCTGGTGTAGGGATGGACGATATGCATCGATGTATCGCAAACATTCGATGTATCGAACTGAACTGATGTTTTATTAATGCTTCGATATATTCGATGCATCGATGTTTTTTATCCGATGCATCGAATGGGAATATGCTCCAGCTTCGTTCAGTATTCATATACGCGAGTTTGAAAATTCAAGTCAATCTCAACTCAACTTTTTAAGGTATACGTGCTAACTGCTGGAGTTATCACACATAAAGCTGGAAACGGAATTGAGCGGTCATAAGAGCGCATCAGCACCGATAAACGCCAAATGATACAAAATGGTAAACCGTGCATTCTGTTCAACATAATCAAGTTGTGTGTAATCTTATTAATTTTGACGTTTATCAGCGCTGATGTATACGTTGATGACCGCTCAATTCTGTTTCCAGCTTAAGTTGGAAAGTGCGTGGGAACTGTATTGCTAATACACTCACGGATTTTTTGTCGTAGTCACTGTCGTAAACATGCATGAGCTGTTCGTATGTCGTGAATTTGTTTAACTGTAAAACCTGTAACTGCATAAACTTTCATATTTGCGTATTTTTTAGATATAAAATTTATTGCAATTTTGAACAAAGTTTGTGGGTACAAGGACTAGGTTCAGACATCGATGCATTTTGCGATACATCGTCGTAACATCGATGCTACAGAACGATGTATTTCATCGAAAAAAACATCGATGTTTTTTCTTAATGTCCACCCCTAAGCTGGTGGCGTTCACTGGACCTTTGCTAGCTTTATCGCATTATCAGTCCTGCACAACGTTGGCCACTACATCCAGGTGCGAGGTACGTGAGGAATGCACTTACCAAGGCTGTGGATCCACAGGATCATATTTTGGCTTGAGACCCCATCTCTTGCTGATAGTCTATTTAAAGGGTAGAACTTTTCTTTTTCTTAACTGTTCGAGTTGAGTTTTGGGTCCAGGATTAGACCCAGAAATTTCACCCTAGATGATAGAGTGAGGGTATACCCATCCAACTTAAGGAGTTTTAAGACGTGGATTTTAATCAGTTTTGCCTGAGATGACTACCAGACTGCAGTTTGCTGCCCAACTGCTAAATTCGCATCCTTCCACACAAACCATTATCACTTATAATTTTTATCACCCAATGCCTGGAGTAGACTAACTAGACCAGTACCAAAGGTACTAACACTGCTTCCATGTCCCGAAAAGTTAAGAAACTACATTCTACATAAAATTGAAAAAGCTGAATGAGACTTTCAATTACCTTTTCTAAGTTCTCTAATTCTTCCGACCTAAATTTTGCGCAAAGATAAAATTTAAGTGTAAACTACAAAGTAAGATCACAAAGTGCGATCAGAGAGTTATGCGCTCTCCCGTTTGTGTCAGTGGCGTAGGTAGCTTTTTGCGATGGGAGGGGATATGACTTAGTATATTTTGATTGATAGGATTTTCAGAATTTAATGCATCCGAACGGAGTGTTTCTGCAGATGATTCTGCATTTCTATGGTTTTTACCGTCTCAAGACTTGCCGAATGGTTTTATTAGCAGTAAAAATTTCTTCATTCCGAGATAATAAACAAAACAATTTTAACACCCCTTTGCAATTATAAACTGGAATAAATTTGAGAATTGAGGAGTCTCTGTTCAAAAGGGCGTATTTCCATCATAAACAAACTTTACAGAAATCGAAAAAAATCGGTTTCTATAAATAAAATGCTAAAATATATTTAAATGCACATTCATGTGAAGGTTAAGACTACAATAATGGATTTTTTATTTAAAAAAATACACATTAAAACTATATTTTTTTTAATTTATTTAGAAATAGGCCTTTTTGATCGGGATTGTGAGAAATACGACCTTTTGATTAGACACTTCAAGAAATAAGCCTTTTTGAATAGAATTTTTGGAAATACTTGCAGTGAAGTTTTTTGGGGTTCTGTCAAAAGCAAAAATCCTTTTAGCAAGATTTTTATGTCCACCTATCCACTCTTAGTATAACTCTGAGCTAAAATTAAATGTTCTATTGTGTTAGGGCTCTAATACCAAAGTACCAAACTACCAAATAAAGCCATCAAACATTGCTAATACATATCTTCAAAAATAAAGGCCACAACACAAAAATTGTTGGATATTATTTATAGGAAATTGTCCGTGCTTTCCAATTTTGGAAAAAAAATATTGACTAACTACGTATTTTTGGGGGAAAAGGTAGTTGAAGTTGATAGTTTTATTAAAAAACACAAAATTTTGAATTTGATGACTCATTACTCTGGAAGGTGGTAGGGTAGAACCTTCACTTTTACATTTTTAGATAGGATAGGAGTTTATAGTTTTTTTTTAAATAAAATATTTTAGTACGGTGAGAGTATTTTTTCTAAAAAAACACACTTCCTTGTAATTCATTAACTAAAGCTGATATAAAAAAACTGATAATATATTTGAAATCAGCGTCAAAAATTAGTTTAGAGTGATGTAAAATATTCCATGTAACAGTCACACTGTTAAGCAGTGTTATAATTGGGTCTTCCTTTCGCTTACAGTCACAATTATATGAAACGAAAATTCAGATCGTATTTTGAAGTAAACCTTCTTTTGCTGAGGGGGTTCCGGTTATCCGATCATAATATAGTATACTCAATATATCCAATATGGCCACCAAAAAAATGGCGGATTACCGTACTTTACTTTTTGATTGGATTCCTAATTTTTTGGAATTTTTTATATGGAAAGTACGCTCCATTTGATTAAGTTTTTAGGCTCATTCGATGGACTTTTATGCCATATTTTCAAAATAATTTTAAAATAAAAAAAAGTTGAAAACGGAAATACGCCCTTTTGAACAGACATTCGTCAATTATAAACTAGAGAAAATTAGCTCCAAGGAACGTCTTCGAATTGTTGATTCGCCAGAGACATTGAGTGTACTGTGTATTGTGCTCGATAAAATTGTATCGAGTTAGAACAACCTATGAAGTCAAAGCTTCCCCGAACTTATAACTTAAAGTTTATTATAATTTTGCCCGTAGAATCTTTTCTTGAACTTTAATATTTTTACTGACACGGCAATTTTTATAAACTTCAAATTATTTAGAAGGAATTAAATTGACAATCAAAGCCAAAAGTTAGTCCTATTTTTTAGGAAGCTCACATTTTGATACTCTACTACATTAAAAAATATTCGAAATATTAAATATTGAATAAAATATGATCATAGCTACTAGTTATTTCACCAAAAATTGGAAAAACGATTAAATTTCTTGATTTATTATAACGTTAAAATTTTGAGTATTTAGGAACCGAGGTGCCACTCTTGGCTCATTGTATTTACTTTAGATGTGCTCAAGATGTGTCAACAATTATAGTAAGCCTTTTCGTGGCTCTTGATTGGTCGGCCTGCTCGAAGCGCGGAAATTATACAACAGTTAAATGCACAGCCGTCACAAAAACTAAAAACTAAACTATAATTGCGCAAAAACAAAATTGCACATTACATAATGCCAAAAGAGGTGCTGGTGCTTAAGAAGTTTCATGTATACTTAAATACGTAGATACGAAGAGTTTTATTCAATTCTATTATAAATTTTGTAGGCTCATGGGGGGGGATTGATCCCCTTGATCCCCCCCTATCTACGCCACTGGTTTGTGTACGTTGTTTCGTTACAATTGTACCATTTCGAGCGCATCAAAGTTTCCGAAGTATAAAATCCAAAGTAGACGAATCCAAGTAAAAGTTTCATCACTGGCAAACTCGGTGAAAATGATTTTATTGCCAATTTTTCCTTCGTTTGCTCCTGCGAAGTTTTCCACAAAACGGATTTAATGGATTGCTGCGGGCGTCCATTTCCATAGATCCCCGAAAGAATTTGACAGCGATTACAGTACAGTCTCACTAATTTATTAAGCCATTGGGAGTCTGAGATTCTGCAGGAAATAAACAAAAGTCACCTTAAGCTCAGATCACACCTCACTGGGGATTGGATGTGTAAACAGTGGAGACCAAGAAAGCGGAGCCATTTAAGCGGACGGGACGCCGTGCAGTGATCGAAAATGGAAAGCGGTATTGAACGGCAATTTCCGATACGATCTGTTGAAAAAACAGACCTCGGGTGATGTATGCGCTCTGGAAAATGCCAAATGGCCTGATCCAAATCGGCGTGTGTATGACATTTATTGAAGACTCCGCCGCGGACGAGAACGGGCGTAAATTTAGGCTCCGCTTATTTATAGAAACGGCTTCGAGTGTGCAGAGGCATATGAGCATTCACTTTCGATCAAACAAGCGATCGACATCGAAATCGACATCAAAAGACAACCTGCTGGGACGCGGCTCCTCTTCTGGACATCGTCATTCGGTTTTGTTTGGAATGGAAAGTGCCGTCCGGACCGTTACACATTTTTCTTCTCCGCCGTTGGCTTCGATCAGGGGAGATGCTATTTCTGTCCCGGTGACTATAATTACAAAATGGGAAAAGTCCAGGCGTGTATGCACGATAAGTTAAAAGCCACTTCAGAGTAATTAAGACGGAGATTAGGGCCAAAGTGGCGATTGTCATAACGCTATTCCGCCACAACAGATGGTTCGACAGCCTCTCTGCGGATGGAGGCCGACATCGACGTTGATCAAATAAATATGGCTCCGCGTGTCAAGGTGTGCAATCGAACCTATATGGAACCATAGTCCGCTTATTTATTGTCACTCTTGCTGCGCTTAAAGTCTACCTGCGCATGTCATGGCATAATTGCGGGGATAATAACTCCTACGAAAGAGGCATGAAAATGTCCAAATGTCAAGGTGGGCTGGAGTCGCATCTCGGAACCTTTTCTGGTTCAAATTGCCCAAAATTGTCCTTAAGTGGGTGTTACGAGCCGAAAGTAATGTCCACTCTAGCCATATATCTGCGCAACCTTTAATTTTGTTTGGACAGAGGACGCGTTATCATCTGCGCTCGTACTGGGCCAGAGCCAACCAGTTTCTTGCATGGTCGGTACCCTCTCATTACTAGAACAATAAATTTTCCTCCTCTGTAATTTGACGGCAATTATCTAGCGATAAAAGTCAAGGGAGGGTCTTACCTTAGTCCAGACTCGTTTCAAGTAGACTCTTCATACTTTGAGGCAGATTGAAGCTAGGAATTTCACGTTTTTTTTGCAATTGCGTTGTGATTTTCTAATACGTCGCGTCTGTGCTGGCTGCTTCCGTCTGTGGTGCATTATGGCTGGTTTGTGCTCGGGTTTTTTCGATGCTTAAGTCAGCTGCGCATAGTTGGTGGAAAATTATATTTATGAGATGGTTTAGTGGGGATTAATTACTTACGTTTGTATTACTTTATTAACGAAAGTTATTATGTAAACTTTTACGACTTCTGCAGAAATGTATGCTTCTATGTTGCACCTTTCCGGGGAGTGAGGTTCGACTTTTGAGATTTTTTTTATGTGGCAGTTCTAAGCTTAGGAATCACCCTTTAAGCTACAATTCCTTCATGAACTTGGTCGTGTCATGGTGGAATGTCTAGTAATACGCTTAGTTCGTGGCATACAACCGGTTTGAGGTTATGAGGAGTTAGGAGGATGTTAAAGGAGATAGCGATGACTTTTCGTTTGAGCTTTTAGACGTTATACCCCGGCTTCACCGGCCGAACTGCGCAAGTTCGAGCAAATTAATGAACTGAACTTTAAAATAACCTCAGTTCGCATATAATTTTCACATATTTAACTGAGGATAAAACAGACCTCAGTTCGCCCAACTGAACTCGAACTGAAGTTAAACGTAAAAGCTCACTCAAAAGAGAGTAATCAACTGGAATAGTGTGGTTTTGCATTTCTGATTTATGGGGAAAAAGCAACAACAATTTCAAGTATGAACTGAACATTATTGAACTGAGGTCGGTGAATCCGGGGCATTAAATGATTTTGAAAAAACAGACAATATCTCGTACTTGCTTGTCTGATATTGTCCAAGACGTAAAAGTACCGCAGAGTACCATCATCAGCGAAACTGTAAAGGGGATTGGAAGGGACTGATAGACGACGCTTCCTCGTGGCGGAACTTAACTTGGATATCACATCAGAACATGTGATGTGGCTCTGTAGCGAAGTCCGCGGATAGTTCCACTTCCATCGTAGATCTAACTGAGTGCATGGAACTCTTCAATATGACCGCCAAGTTTACCGCGAAAGGTTTCCCAATACGTGTATCTGGGACGCTCCTACCGCTTTCGAAGGTAGTATCCGTGCCGCAGTTTAGTATGTCCAGGTTTGTAGTTAAGATGCAAGTAAAAATAATTTAGTTAGTTAATTTTTTAAAAAGCTTGTATGCGCCCGCAACTAGCGCACGCATAGCGAATAAATACGCCTGCCACACGAGTATGCACGCTTCCGCTACAGGCATGAAAATCTAAAAATGCTTCCATTAATGTGAACGCCTCTGCTGCAGATTTATTCGTAATCGACCAGTTTAAACGTGACTGTTGTTTAACCAAACGGTCCCCCAACTTAGTAGTAACCACGTCCAATGCTGCTTGACTTGCTTCAGTATTATGTTGGTAGGTTTCTGTTTCCCAAATGAGTGTAAGAAGCTTATGGAGATTATGATCTAGGACTTCTCCTCCATGTTTCAATAGTTCCGAGGTATATAAGCATATCCTCTCGTCCAGCTTTGCCATTTTTCGCACTCTGGTTCATTTCCTGTGTAAATGCCCGGCTCTAGACTTGAAAGTGATCTCCAGACTAAGGGTCGTGTCACTGATAAGCTTCCTAAACTCAACAGGATGGCTTTAATCAAACACCACAATTTGTTAAACAAACAGCCAAACTTAGGTATACTTAGGAGTTGAATGTAGAATGTTAAATGAGATATTGTATGCATTCAAAGCTGAATGCTGAAAACATCGTCATCCATCCTAATAGTGGAATTTCGTTTCAATTATACAGCAACGTTCCTTGGTGGCAAACTGGTGACATTGTCATAAATAGGAAGGAAAAAAGTCCTATAAAAACCCAACTAAGTTGGTACCACGCAGCCAACTTGGAAACAACTGAAGAGAAATTGTGAAAGCTTTATGTCGCAGGGAACGTCTTAGCGTTATTTAATCGCCATAAATCCTTAATATTTTTGTGTTAATCACTGCTAAAACTAGTCTGCAGCTTTGCATCCTAATAAAGTTATTATTGCATAAAAGCCACTTGAGAAATTGTTGCACAACACCGAAACTCAGCTAATTCCTTCTACTGTTGCGCAACCCAAAGAATAACGACCATTTGTTCCGAAAAAAAGAGTTTCCATAACTCCTTTTAATCTTTTAGAGATAACGCTTTAAAAGTCTGATAATTTTGGAGACTAAGTGGACAGATTAAGCTCTTATATCACCGTTATTGCCTATTGTTAAGTCCTGCATCTAAACATGGTTGTTAGAAAAATCATAGGCGATAAAACATGATGAAAGGCTAATTAAGCGCGATCATTAGGTCTCAAATTTGACATAAGACGGAGAAAATTGTCCAGAAACAGATGAATTTTTCCGCCCATTACTCTCCGTATGAAATCCCTTCTGGCGGAACTAATTGCCGGCGATATGGATGCATCTGAAGCCCGAGTGTCGCAAGAAGATATCGCGTCACAGTTTGGCCAATGTCTTTCCCAACACCACCTGACCGCTCATATAAACTAAAAATGTAAATGATACGTGAGCAGCGACCGTGGCCAAATGCCTTTAACCACATACCTGAAACCTCGTGCCTACTGCCTCTGGTGAATACAATGCAATAAACGACCGTCGTCTTGTCTCGCTTTCTTGACTGCTTGACAAAGTGGAAAATCAAATTTGGGACACGGTTGCGATTTAGAAATCTTAGAAGAGGCTTTAAGGTGCAAAAAGCCACCACCTGCAGCTCGGGGCACTGCGATACGAAAGATGAGTCGGGCGGACTCGAGACTCGAGTAGAAAAAGCCCTGGTCCGGGACGCACACCGACTAATTAGGCCTTGCACTAGCGCACTACTAGCACAGGGCGAACATCGCCTACTACCACCGCGCCTCCAAGGACCTTGCGATAGTTGCCCAGTCCGAGATGCGATAGCGATCAACGTGGCTATATCGTCAGAGCCATGAGAGCTGAGGCAGTTGTCGCCGCTGCAGCCGTCGGTAGTAGCAATTATATCCAGTGGTGGTGGTGCTTCTGTCTCTGAAATGCAGCTCGGATTAGCATTTCTTGAATAAATTATTCACGGCAAAGTGCTGTCCTTCCACGACAATTATTGCTTCAGGAAAACACAAAGTCCCATTGTTATGCAAATGACACTCTTTAGCACGCCACTTGTGCATTTTTAAGGCTTCAACTGATAACATTTTTACCTTTACGACTTCTGCCAGGGAAATTATTAGTTTTTCAAGTTTGGCGCATTGTTGCTGCAATCAATCAATTCAATTGCGCCACATGACATTTGCGTGATGATGTTTCTCGGGACTTTTAATACTGGAAACAATTTGTACTATTACCGATTCTGCAGGTGGTAGCTGAAGGTGAGCACGGCATACTGTAAATTTTAAAGAGTTACAATATTATTTAATTCAGGGAGTTTTTAGATGAATGCAAGCATGCCATGTTCAATGGGATGTGTGCTAATTTGACACCCAGTCTCCGCTGGAATAATGACGTAGATCAGGACGCCCAGAGCTTAGGGATGCAAAACTGGATGACATCGGCTCAGGATCGGGACCAACGGGGGACTTAAATTTATAATATACTAGCAAAAGGCAGCGGGCGTTGCAACGCCTTTAAACAACAAAAGATTATGTCTGCAAAAATTATTTTGGATACATATAAAAATTTAGAGTTGCCTATAAAAAAATAAATAGTTTACAAAATCTAAAACATACGCTTTTATTTTAAAATGAACTAAAAAGTAAAAAATAATTTTGAATGTAGTCTTTATTGCTTCAGCCAGTGTATGGGAACAGCCTACCTTTAGAAATCAAGCTCAGAATAAAATTAATGAAGTTATTGGTAAAAATTATAAATATAACTTATGTACTTAAATGTAAAAAAGCGTGGGGCGCTCTAGACCTATACTCTTATTTTATTAATACTGGAACTTTTAGTTAACGCCCCACGCTTTTTTACATTTAAGTAAGTTATATTCATAATTTTTACCAATAACCTCATTAATTTTATTCTGAGCTTGATTTCTAAAGGTAGCCTGTTCCCATACACTGGCAGGCTATGTGTCTATTGTGTGGCGGCTGCCCTATTAGATTTAAAATTACGTCACATAGGCTACTGTATTCTACTCCTTATACTCTTTCATTTGATACCCATAGCGAGGGGGTTGTAAAGAAAAAGGTAATCCGCTATTTTGTGTTGGCCGCCATTTTGAATTTGGAATGGAGTCACACAGCTAATTGTATTCTACTTGTCATATCTTTTCATTTGATACCCATGTCGCGGGTCGGGGAACAAAATTGCAAAATTCGGCCGCCATCTTGGAACCGCCATCTTTATTTTTTTATAAAAAAAATCAGATTGCATTGTCACGCGAACTATGCATATGTGCAAAATTTAAAGTTGATAAGTATATTTTCTTCCGCCATTTTGTGTAGCCGCCATTTTGAATTTGGAATGACGCCACACAGCTAATTGTATTTTACCTGGCATACCCTTTCACTTGATACCCATCTCGGGGGGTCGTAGAATCCAATTGCAAAAATCGGCCGCCATCTTGGAACCGTCATCTTGATTTTTTTTACAAAATGGTTAGATTGCATTGTCCTCCAAACTAAACGTGTATGCAAAATTTCAGCCTAATCGGAAACCGGGAAGTGAGTTAAATTTAATTTCCAAGATTTTTTTACATAGTTACAAGTTAAGCTAATATAAAGGGCTTTTTCATAAATGCAGGTTGCGTGCGCAACTGACTTATTCAGCAATGGAAGTGTGTTGCTGAATAAGTCAGTTGCGCACGCAACCTGCATTTATGAAAATGCCCAAAGCGTATAAAAAGGAGTTCACACCTGAAAAACGATTGTTTTTAAGTATACATATATACAATAGGCAAAAGGAAGTAAATGAAGCCATATTTATATTGATTTGATAAAATATATTACATACATTTTATTTTTTTACTTTTTAGTCTATTACATGTCTTCCGCCATTTTGTGGTGGCCGCCATATTAAATTTGACGCCAGACAAATTACTGTATTGTAATCGTCACACCCTTTCATTTGATACCCATACTGAGAGGGTTGTGAAGAAAAAGATAATCCGCCATTTTGAATTTGGAATGACGCCACACAACTATGTAGTTGTATTCTATCTGTCATGCCCTTCCATTTGATAGCCATGTCTGCACAGTGGGGCAAATAGCTCATTTTTTGGACAAGCGACAATTCCCAAGCCTGGAATTAATGAAGATGGCTAATCCAATATGGCGGACATAAATTTTGTAAGAAAATAAAATTTTTGTCAGAAGATTCTTTAATATTTTAAAAAATTGTTACTTTGGGGATTTTTTGGGAAACCAAAAATTAATTAATAATAATTAATTTCAATAATTTTAAAGAATCTTACGAAAAAAATTTAATTTTCTTACCAAATTTATGTCCGCCATATTGGATTAGCCATCTTTAATTTTCAAATTTCAAAATTCTGGCTCAATAGAATTAAAGGCAATTTTATCACGAATAGTTTAAAAAAAAATTTTTAAGTTTCATTAATTCCAGGCTTGAGAATTGTCGCTTGTCCAAAAAATGAGCTATTTGCCCCACTGTGGGTCGGTTAACACAATCGCATAAACCGGCCTCCATTTTGGAACCGTCATCTTAATTTTTTTTACGAAATGGTCGGATAGCATTGTCAGGCGGCGAACTATGAGTATGTGCAAAATTTGAAGTTGATCGGTTATATTTTCTACCTTTTAGTCTATTTTAAGTCTTCCGCCATTTTGGAATAACGCTACACCGCTAATTGCATTCTACCTGTCATACCCTTTCATTTGAAACCGATGTCGGGGGTCGGGGAATACAAATGCAAAAAACGGCCGCCATCTTGGAACTGCCGTCTTTGTTTTTTAACAGAATATTCACTTTTCCTCGGTAGTCTAGAGGGAGTAAGGCGCCTGGCTACCATCCCAGAGGCCCCGGTTCGAATCCCGGTAGCACCACGGTCCTTCGCCTTTCCCACCTTCTTTCTTCTTCCCACATTCCTCCTGTCATAGCCTCCTTCCGGTAGCACTGCCCCGCTCCACCAGCGCATGTCATCGCTCCACTACGCACATGTGCAAAATTTGTGGGGTTGAAATGTTGGGTGGCTTTAATAATTTTCTTCGCAATAATGACGGACTCCCATACAAACTTTCGTTCCCTATTTCAACCCCTTCAAGCCTTTATTTCTGGAGCCTATGTCCTTCTCCAAGGTCTAATCTATCTCTGTATCAAATTTCATCAAAATCGGGTAAGCGGTTTAGGTGTGAAAGCGTAGCAGACAGACAGAAAGACAGACCGAGTTACTTTCGCATTTATAATATTAGTAGGGATAGGTAAGGACATTATGAATATAGAGATCCAAAACAGCAAACTCAAATCCAAATCAAAAACTCTTTTGTGATGATGTTTTGTCACGCCTCGGTAACAAACAAGCATTGTCCAACCACATCAGAACTACTTCATCTTAAACAGGACACAAAAACTAAAGATTAAGAAAAGAACTCGGAATAGTCTTCTTCAAAGGATAATATACTCGTAACACATCACAGCCCTCTCGAAAAAACTCCTCCGCTCTTGTATTGGAGACGTCCACTAATTCGTTAAAGGCGCATTCTTCAAACAAACCTCAGCTCTCAGTCGATTAATCTTTCGATAATTTACATGTGATTGACGGGGACGAGCGAGGTCCCCTTAAGATTCCAATTTGAGTCTAAAATATTACATACTCGACGACTATAAGTCCGAAATGTATTATTGATGCTCGTCCGACATATTCTCAGTCGTCGTCGTCGTCCAGTAGAGTCCCAGGTACCTACACACTGAGGGGGAAAATTACCTGAGAGCTAATGATGAGCAATTTTTCAAAATGACTCGTCCGTTTGATGGTCCGAAATCAATCACACCAAGAACATTTGTCAATTTTTGTATGCTGAGTTTGGTCGCTCCGAGGGAATGGTATCATCTTGGGATAAAATATGAAATTCCGACGTTTCCATTTCACATCATTACAACAGGCATGAATTATGTCTTGTTATGATCATTTTCTTCATCTTCGGTGAAGATGGGACTTTGCCTGAGTTCTTCGGATAATTGCAGCAGTGACCATTGTCATCTTCTTTTCATAAAATTTCTTGGGTAAATGATGTTATGGTTTTTATCTTCTTTTTTGGAAAAAAAATGCAATCAAAAACTTATAAAAATGTCCTTTGGTTTGTGAGATGCCAGAAAAACACGTATATTCATCGTTGTTTTTTGTTCCACACCATTGATGCAGTTGCACCAACAAAAACAGTGATAAATAACATACAATGCTCATCCTTCTTTATAGCATGTTAAAACTGCTTCAAAACTGCTTCGTTTGCCAAAGGAATGGAAGATAATAATTAGTTACTCTGCAAATTAACTCTGCGCAGTGCCGGCGGATCGTGTTGAGCCCGGGTGGGTAGTCAGACGAACACACCACCCTCCTCCTTAGGGTAGGTCACATCATTGTGAATCAGAAGATGGGCCGACGGTGTACAGAACAGTGTGTGGTGTCCTGGGACCTCTCCTGTTGATCATAATGTATAGTGATGTGTTTAATCTACGCCTCGAATTATGCACGAACAAAGTTATCTGAGATATTAAAGCGTGGCCTGAAAGCGCTGGTTTGTCGTTTGCTGAGCACAAAACTTTAACTCGGCTGATCAGCAACCTGAGAAACCAATTGTCCGTAAGGATCAAAGTATGGGAACAGATCATTCACTCACAATCCTCCCTAAGGTAGATGTTTGACCAGAGGCTTAATTTTAAAACACACTTGGAGAGCATGGCGGATAAAGCTTCCACTGTTTCTGCAGCATTTCCAAGAATGCTGCCTAGACTGGGGACCTTAGGGTCTAGGGTGGTTAGCTCAGTCTAGCTTTACGCAGTGCCAGTGTGGGCAGCAGCGTTGAACAAGATGGCTACTAGCAGGAAATGGAGGGCCGCGTACAGACTAAAGCTGGAAACAGACACGTGCGAGCGTACAGTGCGTGCGGTGTATGCGGCAAATTTTTGCTGGCAGACTCTTGCGTGCTTGGGTTCCGTCTAATTTCTTACAAATAACCAAAAAATCTAAGCCACGAGTGCATGTGTCTGTTGTGTGTGCTTGTGTTTGGGTATTGGAGGCTATGGCGAATGCGGCAATTCGGAAAATTTGGAAGTAGACCAACTTTTACGTTGCGTGCGTTCCGTTTACGTAACTATATGTCAGTTTACATTTAAATGCACGAACTTATATTATATCAATCACCGCACGCACCAACGAACGCATGTATCTGTCTCCAGCATAAGCGTCCTTCGCTCGTGCTGCGCATAGAGGACCATATCCAACTATGCGGCGTGCGTGATAGCAGGGAAATTATTTCCATAGAGGTACTAGCGAGAGAAGGCATGCGTCTCTATGATCCAGAACATGTTACAGCAGAGAGAAATTCAGTGCGGTGGCAGATGACGCACTGCGAGTCTCTAACGTAATGGCAAGTGGAAAGAGCCTGTTAAGAGTCCGTGGACCCTCAGACTTATTCCAAACGTGGATAGATGGGTTAGGAAGGAGTGTGAAGAAGTGAGTTAGGTCCTCACGCCTTCCTTGAGTGGATATAGAGGATTTAGAAAATACCTCCATCGTTTGGAGCACGATGGCTCAGATCTGCGACTAGTATGACTACGTATCCAGGATAACACAAAGCACGTCTTCTTTATTGTGTGAGATTCGGCGAATATGGGACGGAACCAGAGGCATTCTTCATGTTAGACGCTCAGTTATTCTCAAATTCCGGGTGGGTATTGCTACCCACCATACCCACATTATCCGGCGGCTATGCCCATGCGCCCTTGTCACAGTCCAGAATGACACATTGCACTGACCACGTACAATGCTGCTTGACCTACGCGATCGAACGAGAACCGGTCTACTGAGGGTGCTAATGGTTGCTGTTGTACTAGTCCGTTTTTTTCGACCTATAAAATTTTTTAAAGCTGCAAGTTTGCTTCCTTTAGTCTAGAAAAAGTGTGAGTGTACCGTGCCTGTTTCATGCCAAGTGCGGGCGAGTCTTATTTGTACTCAGGCGTACCGTGCCAACTTCGGGTGCCGTTGCAGGCTAGAAGTGGGCGAGTTTTATATTTACTTGGGTTAACCTATTAAGCCGCGAGATACCTTATTA
Organism: Thereva nobilitata; assembly: GCA_963855945.1. Lineage (NCBI taxonomy): Eukaryota > Metazoa > Arthropoda > Insecta > Diptera > Therevidae > Thereva > Thereva nobilitata. The sequence continues at coordinate 112,380,510 of OY979697.1, forward strand.
GGGCTACTCTTAGAAATAAGGCTTATTCTTATTTGACTGAAATAAAGTTTTGAGTCTTCCTAGGGTGTTTGTTATGATAAAAATTCGGGATAGTCAATCAGGACCATTCTCATTCGTTACCTATCCAACAGATATACGCCAGTTTACCGTGTGCGATCTGTTGCGTTGATTATTCTTTTACTCCCGGGATGTAGTTTTATATTATTCGACAAAATCACGCATATTGGCCGCAAAAATCTTCTTCTTGAAATAATATGCTGTAAAGTAGTTCGTTACGGAAAAATCCAAAACTCCATACTCACCGGTTTCGCTCTAAGGCAACTTTCATTTATTGCGACAACATCGCCTATACTAAATGCGAATTTCTTAACTACGTGCTAATGTCTTAAGCTCACGATTCGGTCTATTCTTTCAGCTGCAACAAAGTTCTGGTGTCCGGTCCCGCAGCAAGCAATATTCTCAAGTGAACTCGCGAACAGCAGCGCAAGGCAATTTCTAATTAGTTATTAAAAGATTGAACAAACAAAGTTATTGTTCTTCAGACGTTGATAATTAATATCAGTGCCTGAGCAGAGACTTGATGCACGGCCATCTTCGCTGCTCTTCTAGAAACTCGCACTAGCTTCGTTGTTTGCACACTGGTTTGGGTCCAGTGCACCTCTGTTAATTTCTGTGAATTTTGTAATTTACCTCGTTCAAGTCGAATTGAACAGGCCAAGACTGAGCAAGTGATCCCGAGGTAATTCGAGTTAATTAAAATTTAGCGCCTTTTAAAAGATCAGTCAAAGTGTGTGGTGGCTATGGACGATGAAGATGAAGTCAAAGAGAAGTTTTTGTTTGTTTGATCGTTGTGTTGTGATTTTGCCTTGGACGATGCTGAGGATTTCTTGGGGTTATTGAAAATGACATAAATATTTGTTTTTCTTATAACACAGATGAGGGTTGAAGCCACGATGACCTGAAACCTGAAACTGGATTTAGAGCGTCCAACTAACCAAGGGCACTTTGCCAGTCCCAAACCAATTTAGACTTTGTCCTACAAAACCCTGATTGTCGCTTGAATATCAGAGAAAACAAAGATACTTTGTTTTTGTATGCACTTCCGAAGTTCTCATAAGTGCATGCCAGTATAACCTACAACTCTGCCTGAAAGTTAGTTTTTAGGGTGCCTAGGTTTATCGCTCTACTGAATCTAGGACCTTAGCTCCAGGTTCCGTCGCCCGCACCTGACTCTGTATTGGAGCCATACATGTACCATACCTACTAATCCACCCTACGATACTTTAGGAAAAGTCCAGGTTATGATAGCCGGATTACGCAGCAATCATCTCTTCAATAATCTTGACTAGAATCAATAGAATGTTCTCGTCCTCGCCCAAGACCAGCGCCTAGCTAGGCATTCGCTTTCAGCCTTAGGGCGTCGTTTATGGCGAATTTCTCTACCTCAAGGTGGAGTAGTACATACCAGATTGAGGAGAGTCTACAGGGCTGCCGTTTAGGAAGTACGGATGGCATCGATGATGGAAAGGCAGGCCATTGACACTTTTGAGCGCCGTTTTGTGTCGCCAAACTAAAGCCGCAGTAAGTCACTATACGCATCATAATGGCGTTGTATATGCAGTACATGGATTTTGGATGTAGACCCCAGGTCGACCTACAAGTTCCAGTGGAACTTGGCGCCTAGCTTTACTCGTAAGTAGTTGGCTTCATTTGAAAAGGGTATAGTTCTGCCTGCAGGAGAAGATCCTGCCAGTCCCGGCAGTGTTCGTCTTCTGGTATACGGAACTATAATAGTTCTGTTGGGATTGGAAAAGTTTTAGCCATTGAGTAACTCTAGGAGTTCAGGTACAACGAGGCTCCACAGAAGAGGATATAAAACACCTCCCTGTGGACATCCTTTTGGTATAGCGCCCTCCAGAGAGTTCCCATCATAGAGTCGATCTAGTAACAAGAAGTTTCCTTAGACTTCGTCTTCTTACAGTCCTAGTTATAGTGTCAAAGGATGTATTGTGGAAGGCTCCCTCAATATCACCTCAGTAAAAATAAAACTCGCAAGCTCCTAGCCTCCAACAGGCACGTACGGCATCAAAACAACTGCAAGGGACCCGAAACAGGCACCGTACGCCAAGCGAAGACACTTTTCAGACTAAAGGGAGCGAAATTTGAACTTTTAGAAATTGTATAGGACGAAGGAAACGGGCAATTATCTTGATGCCCACGAAGGGTGCCATTAACATACTCAGTAGACCAGTTCTCGTTCGATTGCGTAGGTCAAGCAACATTAGACGTGGTTAGTACTTAGTTGGGGGACTGCTCGGTAAAACGACACTCGCGTTTGGAATGGTCTAAGTGGAAGCGGGACGCGGAATACCATTGTAGCAGGCTAGTTGCGGGCGGCACGGTTTATGCTTTTCAAAAAATTAACCAACTAAATTTGTGCTAGGAAGGCTGCCAGGGCAACATCTTTGTTTAGCACTACACATTCCTTTTACTTACCCTCGACACACGGGCGTTGTTACGACGAGAAATCGTTGTTAACACGCATATTTGCTTTGTAACGAAGAAATGTAACAAAGCAATTTTTGCTTTGTTAACAACGATAACTCAAAAAGCTCTGAGAAAGAGCCACCTATCGGTTGGTAGATTATTTAAAAAAAACCCATTTTGTTGTGCTTATGTCAAATTTATTTCGTTGTTTTCAAATGTGAAGCGGGTTTTAAGGCTGTAATTGTGAAATATACCTCTTTTATAAATTGAGGAAATATTTTTATCACGAAAGAAATAGATTCCTTTTTATTTTTATTCATAATATATTTTTTATGAGCTTTTTCACGACACTTGCGTAGTTTTCACAGTTAAAAATGTAGGTAATTTATAGTGTGTCACCCCCTTTTTGGGCTTTCGTCGTTACAAGGATTTTTCGTCGTAAAGCGCTGTCGTGTGTCGAGGATATAAGCAACAGATTGTGCAGTGCTGTCTCAGAGGACTTGCCGCCTGGTACATAGAGCTGCTAGATTTTTCTATAAACCTTATTTACACCTGTACTAAACTATGAAGAGAGAACTGCAAAAGAACACTACTAGAGAGCCGTATTCTGACAAAGAATTTGATACTTTAAAACTCCGTGACCGACTCTAAAAAATTTCCTTATAAATTTCCTTCAAACTCCACTAAAAATCTCGCAAATCAAAAAATCTAAACAAACCTCGGATTGCGTGTGGTGAATTATTGTGAGGCTGCATTACCATCGGAGCATGAGTCTTTGTATTGTTCCTCCACGTACGGACCTCTTCACGTTTTCATCTCGATGGTCTCATGTTCTTGCGCTGTTAAGGTAATCTAAATGCCACATTACACTGAAATTACCTCATTAATTTTTTCAATGTTTTCTCAGTTTATTGCCGCTGACAAAAACAGTGAATTGAAAAAGGGTAAAAAGCACCTTTCCACGTCCTAAACCAAATGACCAGGTATTGACTTGTGTGCATGCCATTGACCGTCCAACACAAGACGCTGACGATTTAGATCGGCTTTTGTCCGCCTTAATGGGACACAGAGTAATTACGTCGTGTCCAAACTGGAATGCACTGATCACGCTGATGTCTTGTGCTCTTACGACTTTTTATTATTGTCATCATTTGAACGTGAAAGCCATCATTACAAAGGCACGTCTGCAATAACAAGATTTCGGCCATTCAGTGACGGAAAGAGAGGGAAGGAATCGTCAGCTATCATAAAAACCCTTGGTAAAAAAAAGTTCATTTTCGGCCAAAAGATTCCTGGTCATATCCGTGGGACTGTGTCCAATCCGAAATTGGAAATCAATTCATTTGGTCCGTCTCGGTCTCTTCTCATCGCCGTCGTTTTGTCTTCGTCACTTTCTTGTTTCAGTTTTCTACCCTCGTAAGGTCGGCTCTCATTTTCAGGGACTGAACCCCTCACGTCCAGATTGGCGCCTTCACGAAAATTTTGACAGGTCATTAGGTGGGTTCGTCAGCTGCGCTTTTGGGTGGAACGATCCGCTCAAATGATTTACTTAAAGCGATTTAGGAGATTACTTCGGGTTAACGAGAACCGATCTCGAATTTTTGATTGTCATTATGTGAGAAGCTACGCCTCAAATCAAGGGTCGCGCTTGACAGTTAGCATTTTGCATTCGCTAGTCTCGAACCTGTGTGGACCTTGTACCTGGACGGAATGATCTTCAGAACTTTGAAGAAGATCAAATGATGATCGGCGGCTAGAATTTTTATATTAAGAGCACATTTGAGGCGGTGATGGACTTTATAAATTTATATAAAAACTAGTGATGAATTGAGTGCCGTACGCAGACGCCATATGGCTTTCACAATATATCAATTCTGGAGTCCCAACTGTTAGTACTTATTGACCGTCACCTGGCACGGGTTTGGTTATGATGACCACCGCATGGTCATCGCTGCAGACCTTTCAAAATTCATCTGGTGGGATTTTTTTCATAAGCAGAACACAAAACAATCAGTCATTATTAAATGCAGACATAGTAAACGTGCACTGAAGGGAAATCGAATTGTTTGCAGGCGTTGCGATTTTCTTCGTAAGATTTCAGTGATAAACAAAATAAATTCGTTGTTTGAACGTGGCTATTTAGAATAACTAATGGATGTCTTCATAGGGGGTGATATTGGTTTTTACCTACTGAAGGAGGAGTGGAGCCTTAAAGACGCCCGAGTTCTTAGTATGTATTTAATTTTGCCAGCGCAAACTCTTAACAGTGAAATTTACTCGACAAGGACAAGAAGAGTCTAAAATGGAGAAAAGTTTGAGCTCTTGTTGTAATTGACTCGTTTCTTCGAAAATTGCAAGACAATCGGAGGCAATCAGATCGGAATTGCTTCGTTTGCGCGTCCGAATTTGGAAAATGTCGCATCTTACGAATGTAAAATGAAAAGATGTTCGTGATCTGAGGTACGTGATTTGTACAAGAAACTTCTACCAATCGCAGAAGGCATAAAGTAGGTATCAATGTGGCCTTCGGTCAGGGAGGTTCACTACACACGACGTTTCCACTAGAAACGACAAGATCCACCTTCAACAAGTCGACACAGACGATGGCCTACGCAAAAGACGTTGCCCTAATGTGTTTTGCAAGTGTGAAAAAAGCCGCTAACGACTGCAAAGAGAAAGAGATAACGCAAAAACTAAGTATAGCTAAGCTATGAGGGTACTAAGGCAGTAACGTAATCGGTTGTGGAATTGGGTGTGGATGTAGCCTGGAATGTGAGCTTTTGGAAGCTTCGCTGTGTCTTGGACGAGCTTTCGACGAGCTTTAATCCCCACCGAATCCCGCATAAACTAAATATAATTCTCATTATTATTGAAAACTTATTGCGAGTCCTTCCGTTAAGATTGTGGTAATGTATGACGTATTTCTCTTTCTCCAATAATGTTCTTAACAGTTTCTTCTGCTTCGATCCTCGTGGTGGTTGATGTGTGTTGGAAAAAATGGAAAGTCCTTATGTACATTATGGAGATCTGTGGATCGAGCGGTGGATCGAGCAGACCAGAACGGATAGACTAGTCTAGACGGACCAGACAGACACCTATAGAGGAGGAGGAGAAGGTCTATGTGGTCTGCCTGGTCTCTCTGGTCTGTCTGTTTGGTCTATCTGGTATGTCTGCTCCATAAATTCGCAGGGTACCTACATGTTAACTCGTTCAAATCATCTTGTTTAAATAAGATTAGCAAGTGATGGTCTGAAAATGTGGCGCTGCGCTTGGTCTTTACACATACCAGATAGACCAGATGGACCAGATAGACCAGACCAGATGGACCAGACCAGATAGACCAGCCAGACAGCTATAGGGAAGAGGACAGATTTGATACCCAGTGCGAAAGCTCACTCGACGCGAAAACCCATCCAAGGCACAAACCAACCGCAGAGAATTTCAACCAAACTCTCCAGCGTGAAAGCTCACCCAAGACACAGCGAACTTCAACTAATCTGACTCAGGCGGTGCTCTTTCACAGCCAAGACAACATCCACAGCCGTATTCACAACCGATGACGTCACTGGATAAGTACTCCCTCTTAACTGCCTTAAATCTTAATGGAACCGTTCTTCTTGTTTCTTTCTGTATTACCATAGTTTTTTTGGAAATGTCAATGAAATCAATGTGCGAACTCAAAGTGTGAAGTTTTAGATTCATATTTCATCCTGAGTTTTTAAAAGCTTTTTGTTAGCTTTACTTTGATAATATATTGTGATGATTTAACCTCAAAGTAGTGGAGAGAGTATGAATCCTATTGAGCCCCGACCTTTAAAACAAAAAGAGCTAAATGTGGTAAGAGATCTTCACTGGTGTATATATGACATATTCGTCATTCGTTTTCCAATTCTCCATGTTATGATCAAATGAAACATATCTAAAGTAATATTCGCAACGCTTTCCAATCTTCTTTCAAAGTGCATACTCCAACTAAAATGTTACTTCGATCCACGATTTCTACCACTATCCCCTGAACCTAATGCTTTTAGTCGTCCTCAAATTTCATCGGATTCGTTCTGCATCGTCATTGTGAATTACAGCGTTACATATTAAAACGCATCGCAAGGCACACCGCGCACCGTTACCAGCGTTTTCGATTTTTCCAACCTACGTTAAACGATTTTTTGTCCGATCATCGCGATGAAAAAATCCAGTCCTTACCCCGAAACAAATGAAATCAGATGAAACAAAAAACAAGAGAGCGCCGCCAACACCACCAGCAAACGAGCAAAAAAAATCCAATCTGGGCAGCTTTTGACACGTTTGACAAATTGCTTTAATATCCTTCTCAAGCATATTTGGTGCGGCGCGGCGGTGTGTGAGCGGTGCCCGAGAACGGGGCACTGAAAATGAGCCAGCGACACACTGGACACAAAATATACTCTCCTCGGAGATCAGAAGACGCAGAATATCAATGTCTGAAGGTGAACCTGAAGGAACCGACTGGGGTGCCGCAGGGGCTTGAGATGGGATCGCTGGAAAACGCAGCTAAGACGATTATTCGAAGGGACAATGGAAGGAGGTGGTGATCAGGCAGATGATACACAAGAAGACGTGAAAGCATACAAAACTCGCGAAAGATCATGTAAACAGAGAAACAGATCAGATAAGTTACTAAGACTGGACTTGGAGCTGGACGTGATCGCCGCGGCTGTGCATGGCCGGGGACGCATTAAGTCGCCAGAAGGAAGCAGCTCCACTGGAGGGGAATGCGACCAGCGCCTTCCAAAAAGGGCAAATGGAAAATGGCTTTAACCGATCATCGATCGCACAGCCAAAGTATCCTGTGGCGTATCAAAAAAAGCCGATTGTATTTTTACGACATCGCGGCTATTAATCACATTCCGATGAAAATATTAGTGCAAGGCTATGAAGTGGTCAGCGCGGCTGATCCACCAACGCCAACGACATTATCGGTCCGCGCAGACGTGCTCCGAGGATATTTGCTGACTTTGTTGTGATCCCCCGGTCTTCGCTGCGGACAGTGCCCGGGCGTCGTAATTTGCTTTTTGTTCCTTCAGCAGGGCTCTACCCGAGGGAACTGATCCCTGACAGGTTAGGCTCAGACGTTCGGATTTCTAATAGACCCTTGCACTACTGCTGAGCGAAGTACTTAGGCATGTAGTTTGCGTAGATTATTTGGAGGATTGAGTACTGTGTTGGTGATTTGTTAACTAGCCGAAGAACTCCATTTATTGGCACCTATAAGCACAAAATTGCGAAGTTAATGATCATGTAAAAGGGGGGTGTGCTTTATAGAGTTTTGAGCAATTTTCTTATAAAATATGTAAAAAGATGGGGAAATGTGAGAAGAAGATTGGCTGTATAAATCGCCATAAACAGAAAAGCAATCGTATAGGAATCTATTTATGTGAAAAGTGGATTAGTAAGACCCAATCTAGTCCCACAATTCCTCAAATAGGAGCGGTTTTAAATTTGCTTTCTAAATATAAGGCTAGTCTTATTATTACTCCTACGCCCTCAATTTCGGTTTACACGAAGCTCCACAGGAACAGTTAATACTAGGCACCGTAGTAGTATACTAGATGTAAGGAGTTACCGAAGGACGAATAAAGAAATAAGGGAAAAGTGTGGAAGAATATTAATCGGTTTCCACAGATAAAAGAAAAAAACATCGATACAATTCACTATGTATTAGGTAGAGCCCGCACCATAAATGAAGGAAATGAGCACACATGTGGAATATTGATTTAGAATATAGAGATGCGTTTTTAAACAAAGAAAGTGATGGCGCTCGCTTGTGGGAACTTGACACTCTCACTGCGCATGGAAATATTGATTTTGAGATTCCCTTCTTTTCTGGCGCGGACTCTACACAAAATTATGAATGAAGAAAGCAGTGGGCGTAAGAGAAGCATTGAAATAAAAAACCAAGTGTGCTTAATAAGAAGAACAAGAGCAATTCCGAAGGTCAAGAGGATCATTCTGATACTGGCCTTCGTAGGTGACATCGATATTGCACATAGCTTTTTATGTTTGGGGACAATAAGACGCGGAGCGCTACCATGGGCGACCGTCCTTTCTGGGGTAAGTCGTGGGATACCTTTAAAAAAACTTTTGGGGATCGAGCACCTCTCAACGATTCAAATACTTCTCGGCTTCCACAGCGCCCAAAAGGACGACGTACTCCCGTGTAAAGGCGGCTAGGCTCTGCGTAGCTCTCGAAGAATAGAGCGACACTAATCTTCTTTCTGCGGTAAGACCTATGGGGTGTGACAGCGAGGGAGACCCAATCTCCGCTCAAAGGATGGCGTAGACCAGGGCGCTCTGAGCTTAGGGATGCCAAACTGGATGACATCCCCAGCGGGAAATGGAGGGCTCCAATAGCGCTGTTTGAGCACTCCTTAAAAAGCTTACAGCGCTCCCGTTACGCTCCAGTTCCATATACTTTTTAACACTGCATGTCATTGCAAGGGAGCATACGTTTTTATGCTCCTTCAAAAGCGTTCTAGGAGCATTATAAAAAAGCTTTTTAATAAAGAAAAGCTATCGGGTATCGAAAAGCTTTTATTTTGTTTATCTTTTGAAATTGCCTTTTCCTTTCCAAGCGCGAGTGTGATTTTACCAAAGCAGGCCCCCAACCAAATTCTAACCACTTTAAAAGCTGCTTGTCTTTCGTATCGAACGAGAGCCGGTCCATTGAGTATGCTAATGCCACCCTTTATGGTCATCGAGATAATCGCTCATTTTCTTCGTTCTATAAAATTTATGAAAGCTCCGGTAATGCTCCCTCGGGAGCATATTTAACAGCGCTCAAAGTAAGCTCCCCTGAACAGCGCTCCAAATTTTTCCCTCTGGGTCGGCTCAGGATCGAGAGGCCAGGACCGGATCCCGGTCGTAGAGCTGTTAAAGAAGAAGAAGAATCTTATCAATAAGAAGAATGTTCGATCCTCTTGATCCTCTCCAGGTCACAATAACCCGACGAAAATGGTAAAGGCTCCAGTTTTATGGTTTGAAAAGCCTTCAGAACCGATGAACCCATAATGGAGCCTAGAACGGCTCCAAAGTCGACCTTCTGTCAAATAGCGAAAGTGTCAAAATGGGCATGCTTGCGAATAGACTTTCCTGACCACGGAGCAACTAATTGATGCAAGGGAGTCTTCTGGAGGTAATAGCCGAGTTGAGACAGAGCGCAGAACAGCCCAGGGGCCCGATTCCGCAACGGTGAGTTTTACGGTGTTCACCGATTTCAGTGTACACTGCTTACTTTCGCGTCCGCAAGAGTGAGAATATGTTTTTTGACATTTGCGGTGAACACCGCCGTGAAAAATTTCTCACTGAGAAAAAGGCTGTGAATTTACGGTGAGTTTGAATTTTGACGAGTAAAGTTGTTTTTTTAATTTCGTGCGGTTATCTTTGAATAAGTTTTTTAATTTTTTTTTAAAAATAACTTTTTGAGTTTTTTTTGGTATGTAAAAATAAAATGGGTGGTTCTAAACGAGCGTATAACGAACACATTTTTGTGTTTTCGCAACGTCGTTTGTGGAGAAGAGGGTGAAAGGGGATGATGGAATTCCACCTCCTCTCTCACCCTCTTCCCCATAAACCCACGTTGTTGTTGTTTGTGTTGTTTTAGTTTATTGTTCTAAAAGATTTTTTTTAATTAGAATTTTTAAAATGGAAAGGTCAAGACAGTGACAACTCAGCGCATCGTTCAGCCACTTTAAAAATCATTCAGCACATTAAAACTCACTGGCTTTTACGGAATCGCATTTTAAAGAAAAGTGAACACCGAGGTTGTCAGTGAGCTTTTTCTTTTGTGTTCACTGGCGAAAAACTCACCGTCGCGGAATCGGGCCCCAGGTTCCTAGGGGTTGCGGCGAGCCCGTGCTGGCTGATCGGCTACCACGGCTACCTGGCTGACAATCTCCCTCCGCCCTGAAGAAGAGCTAGGGCCGGCGCTGGATCCGTCATCTGAATATGAATAGGACATACAACCCAGTATCTGGATCCTGAAGTCACTACAAGCAGACTGCCATATTTTCGTCGAAAAAGTTGTTGACAAGTGCAGTTAGGCCCAAAAAACATTCGGCGCTGCATAACTTCACGCCGCATGCTTCACGAAGCTGAAGCCGATGGAAAGAAGTCACTGCAGCTTATGCACTGTGTTTTGGGCCTTTTACACACGGCTGTTTTTTCAACGCCTATTGTGTTCCTGTTCATGGTCCTTGAGTGCGTAGGGCTGCCGCCTGTACCTCAAACTAAGTTCCCATCTTAATAACAAATCGCTGGAATAAGTCTGCTAGAATAACCTTAAACTTGACTCTTCTAATTTTCTGATATAATTTATTATTAAAACACGTAACGAAAATATCAATAAATCTTCAACGCTTCGGAAGGTAGCGTTCATAGGTAGGAAAAAATCTGCCAAGCTACAAATCCGATCTCGATTGCTTCCTTATGGGTAAATCATTTTCTAGCGCTCACTGTCAGCATAACTAAATCGGCCAAGGCCCCATAGGAGGGAGAAGGTCCGCTCCTTGCAGAGGGTAAAGTTAACATAATTTACTAAACTCGGTTTAAAATGCACAAAATGCACTTGCATGGATCCTCGTTAACCAATTTGTCACACTTTTACTAGAAACGGTCTAGAGGTCAGTCTAGATTTTGAGGATCCCTCACATCTTCCCCACAGCCATTTTTATTCTTCAGCCCTTCGACGCCTCACTAATTGCGAAAGAACCTTCTTCTGTTTTAAGTACCTTGGCGCCGTTTCGTATACCCCAAAAGATTGACTCTAACCGCAAACACAGGCTCGATGCGGAGCTGCGGTCGATGCTTGTCATCTAAAAATTTCTCCGCAATTACTTGGCTTGGAGTTGACTTTTCAACACCAGCCGTAGACGACTCCCAAGACAAACCCCAAAACCACTCGAACAGAAGGTGTCGTAATGACCGGTCATCCGGCAACAGAGAGGCGCAATCCACTCCGAACGGCAATTACCGGCGTGTGTTATTATGGGTCGGATACCTTATGAGTATCCGCGCTAGAGCTCAGGTGGTTTGTGCCTGGTCCGGCAGTTCTCTGTGTGTGGAACGCATTTTCTCCGTGATGACACGATAATGAGTGCGGCCAACCACAGAAAATAAATTAGACCGTTCCAGCGCGGCAGGCGTATTTAGGTCCGGCGCGGACTGCACTGCGATGATGCACTTGCAGCTCCCGCGCGGGCCGCGGCTGGGCCATATTCTGCTGCAATCCAACACATGGCATACATGCTCGATGTTGCGCGCTGGTGTTGCATTGTTGATGGATGATTGATTGCAGTTGTCTTTTAGTGGATGCCGTAAGTAGCCGGAGTCGCTGGCGGTTTGCTTCTAGTGAAGAATAATACCTTTCCACGTATTTTCGTATATGTCTACTTTAAATATGCGAGAAAATTACGACCGATCCATAATTGGAAGTTGGACAGGCGCAGTAGAAACTGGTTGGGAAAGTGAAGGATTTGCGATGTCACTGGTGTTTATTGTCAACATTTAACTACTTATTTTCTGAACACAGATAGTTATTTTCATGGCTTGTTATGAGAAGCACTCGCACACCGTGGAAGTGAGATGTAAGCTCCTTCGTTGTTACGAAGCTTCTTGCGAGTTTCGTAATTTATGAACCACGGAAAACTCGGATATGAAAGCAGCTTTGTTATCGTTATATAGCTGCAGTAATAGGATTATTGGACGCTAACGAGAAGTTTAGTTAAATCTTAATTAACTATGGCCCTTTAATATTTGAAGCTCGGCAGTTAGATAATTTTGAATTTGCAATTGGAACAACACACTCTACTCACGTCCAACATCTTTGCGCAGCTTGGTGTCGTGCGCACGTTACTTTATCACATATTTATAAGATTTTTAAGAAAGAACAAATCGAATAAAATTTTAATAGCTGGCGATACGTACGAGTATATTTTATATATTTCTCAATTAGAAGTCATATGGATTAAATTTATAGAGGTAAAAGTGTTATGATTGCCATTTCGTTTTTATATAATAGTGTTTATAGTTTTCTTGTCCTTATACTCATGGATCTTAGGTATTTCTGACCATAATAGACTCATTATAAGATTGTTGTTCTACTTCTTCTTCTTTTAAGACGACCCCTGCTTGGGCTATTGTATTACACCCATATACTTAAATTTGTAATCCAAACCGCTTGAAAACGCTCAACAGTCTTCCTAGTAACTTGTCGCTTAGACCCGCTTATTCGAGCAGGGCCTCGTTAAACATCTCAGCGCGGAGGAGATCGTTATAGCGACGCAACAGTGCAAAAACTACCCACTGACATCAGTGTCGGCCCTTGGGTGTTTTGCACCTGGTGCAGTATACAATATTGCGTCCCACCAACTGTTCATTTTTTGATCCCGCGAAAAATTTTATGAAAATCTCAAAACTACACTCACGGGTAAGTTCCTGCACGAGGAGAAGTAAAATATCCCCGCTTTTTTGCATAAGAAAGTACAGGCACAGAAATTGTGCAACTTTGTGTATTTTCTCGCGCCCGCAGAATTTTGTCGAAAAAAGAACCTCGGAAAATAAATTATGGTAATAAAAATAAATTCCTTTAATAGATGAAAATGAAGTGAGGAGAACAGTTTTTCAATTTTTTTTACAAAGTTTTCAATTTTTTTTAAATCTTAATTTGTGAAATTGCGCCCCGTCCAATTGCGCCCGGTGCAAGTGCACCATTCGCACCTATGAAAACGCCGCCACTGACTGACATGCAGCCATCGACACGATGACATTTAGTACATCTTGGCTTGGTATAAGCTATGAAGGATGTGCTCCCTCTCACTTACTGCATTATTTTTTCTCCTTTCCGCTGGAGGCTGCCTCGCATCCATTCAGAATTAACAGCTTGGCGTGACCAACTGAAGGTCATAGTACGAGATTGAGAGTGGGAGGCGGGAAGCGTCATATCCAACGACCCGTCATCAGGTTGTACATCACTCCTTATACCACGCCGAGGTTGTTTGTCTCAAACGCCACGATGATCAAAAAACTGCTTTTCTTCTTGAATAACGCTTCAATTGTAGGATTTGAAATTCTTTAAGTCTCTTCTTCCAGTCGTTTCTTCAATTTGCTAGTTCTCTCCAATTTCGGATATAAAATTTTCGTATATCTTCCAGCACAGCATCTATCCAAGTGTTTTTGGTCATTGTATGCTTCGTTTGCCTGTTGGTCCACCAATTAAAATCCCCGGACTATCATCCTTTCTTCAGACGTTCGTGTAATATGTCCGAGCCATCGTAGTCTGTCCAGTTTGATATGTGTAACTATATTTTGTTTCTAATGCGGCAATCAGTTAGATTAAATGCCCATTTACATCCCTAAGTCAAAGTGGAAGTGTAAATTTGAGCTCCTTTATCGCATCGTTCACACTTGGAATTGCCTTGAGATAGATTTGAGTTGTGACTACGATACGTCTATGGATATTGTCGCTGTTGTGGACTGCTTTTTTAAAAGAATGTAATACCTCCAGACTAGGTTGGACCCAAATAGTGGAATGTAACGGAGTACCATATGATCTACACATCAAGCAGTAAGAACCATTCACAATCTAGAGGCTAAGGGAAGCGCGTCGATTAATAGAGACTACCTATGGTTACAGCAATGTACTGTGCTCTCTAACATTGGCTTCATGTGACAAATAAGGGGCAGGCCAAAATGGGCACCACACAAACAAAAAGCAGCGATTCTGAAATGAGGCGATTTTGTAGAACGAAGAATTCAAGTGAACCATGATATTTTTATTGCAAGATTATTAAAATTTGCAATATTAGGCTCTGCCGTGAAATGTTTAGAATCTAATCTAAACGGAAGAACACAGGTTATGAGATTCCAAGGATTTCTATCTAATGAAATCGATATCTCGAAATCTTGGACAACACCAAGTGACGATAATAACAACGAAAAACACTGCTGATGACGAACGTACTATTTTTCCGAAGATCCTAAACGGCGTCCATGTCCAAAAGCTTCGATTTCCATTATATCTACTACTTAAGTGTAGAATGCGAATACGTCACAAAAATAGTAAGACGCTAACTTCATCGCGACAACAACCAATGGGACGAAACGCATCAGATATTGCCACTGTTTCACTTAAGTACGTGTAAGGGCCATGAATAAAACTAGACTCAATAAAAAAATTCATTTTCACTGGGAAATGTTAAATATTTTTTTTATTTTTTTTTACTTAATTTTAATTTATATTTAGTTATTCTTATGCAACAATTGAAATGAACTCTTCCTTTGTTATAATGAAGATCCTCCTGTATCCGATTAGCGATTTTTTTCTTCTTGTCTTCAGTCTCTTTTGTTTGTGGTCATAATTACTGCTATTAATACAATAACTTAAGTCGTGCCAACGCCGGAATAGAATTAAGGTTTATCATATTTTTATAATTCTCGATTTTCTTTTTTATATTTCCACAATTTCTTTTCTTCATATACAATGTCTTTAATCTATTCAAATGCTTTGTTTCCATCGCACCTCTTTCTATTTTTTCTTATATTATTTAAACATTCGCTTAAATGGTGAATCTATTAAGTTTTGCTTTTAATCCTTTCTGTTATATATACAGACAAAGTATTTTTTTTTGTAAGTGATGGGTACTTCTGGATAAAATCGAGTTTAGTTAGAATAATGAAAATATTAAGGCAAATTAAGATGTTTTTTTGTTACTTCCTTTTCTGTGAAGCAAAATCTTGTTTATGTCATTAAAAAGTCATCACCGGACGTCAGTGTCGCAATCAAAGAATAACCTCCACGGCCGAAAGTCAACATATCGGTTCTAAAACACCCAAAAAATGAATTCATGTTTATTCTAATGGCTACAAAAAAACACCTGAAAATGAACTGATCCTTTCTATCTGAAGCTAAGTAAAGCAGCCCTGCAGCGACTGGCCGACAATCTAACTACAACTATGCTAGAAACAAAAGCAATTCGCGCTCATATCCGCTATATATGCTTTGCGGAACAAAAGGACCTCCTCCAGTACATCCTGAATGACGTCGGCCCATTATGCTCGGAAAATACATCGTTTGCAATGAAATTTACTATGTAACCGTCGCCGTCGGGTTGAAATGGACCAGCAGCGTCCGGTAATAAAGGGTGCAGCAGCGGTTTTGCTTGAGCTCTTTGTTCACTTGTAGCAATTATTAACTGACGCAAAACTGGAAAATCTTCACCATAACAATGTGTGCGAGAATTTTTCACTTATTTTAGTTAAATTTTATTAATTCTCTTCATAATCGTTTCTTTCGTCATTTTCAGGATGTAACGTCAATTGATGATTGACAGTTATAATCGTGGAGCAGCTTTCGATAGGATATTTAATGTTTGGAATTAGTAACACCAATGACGTTTTGTAGATATTAACTTTGCCACAAGATTTCTTTGAAAGGACGGCATTTTGCTTCTAAAATGAAATTTAGGCAGTAAAAGTTATCTTATTTTTTAACTGTGGCACGTGGTTGGAGTAACAACAGTCCTTAACATTTTCCCATAAAAAAAATCGATAGGGCCTTGGTTATCTATAGTGCGGCACACGAGACGAGACTTGTCTCGAAATCATCTCGTCTCGTCTCGAAAATCGAGACCTCCAGATTAAAATTCGATACTAGACTGAGACTACCATTCGAGATCTCGCGAGACATCTCGAGGTCTCGAAATCAGATCGTTATTTTGAAATTCCAGAGCTACTGTAAGTAGAATGAATAAACTCCTGAGTTGTTTACAATCAATTTAAAAAATTCTGATTGCTAAAATTATAAGTTTAAATGGACTAACGGCATGATTGATAAGGATGGGAAACATTCACATATGCGATATCGAAAATTTCCGGTGTTACTAAAATCAGAATATAGGAAAAGAGTCCCACGCTGTTTTACATTTCGAAAGGTAGGTTGTTTCCATATTCTGGCTAGAGCAAAAAAAACTTTACATTCGAATTTTTTTTTTACTTTTTAGTTCATTTTAAAATAAAAGCGTATTTTTTAGTTTTTTTAATTATAAAAATATTTTAGTCCTATAATACACAATAATATAATTTATAGAAACCACTGACATATTTTTTCTTGGAGAGGTGACCGCATCCATGAGTTTATTAGAACTTGCGATCGCAAAGTTTCATCTTTCTACGAGGCTCAGAGATACACTTGAAAATGGCCTTTCTACAGGTACTGAAGTTGCCATGATACTAAATATATTTTTGGCCATCTTTGATAATGTCGGGTAAGATTTTTCGTGATCTTGCCACCACTGCAAAATATCGGTCTGGCCGTCAACCCTATATAATTAACTTTCGATTCATTGATCCCCTCTACCCCGTCCTGGTGCCACAGCAAAAGCAATTGTATTATTGACAGTGAAATTCGAGACTTTTCGAGACGGGACGAGACGAAATCGAGACAAGACCTGCAAATACTCATTTTTTCGAGACCGAGACGAGACTGGGCCAAATCTCGTCTCGTCTCGTCTCGTGTGCAGCACTAGTTATCTATGAAAACTCCTATGCTACATCCTTGTGTTGGTTCACGGTTTATTGTCTGTTAGACCTTCAAGATCGCCAGTACTACGGCACACTAGTGTCGTGATAGTGAATTGTTGGTGGTTTCTAGATGGACCATTGCCCCGTGCGTCGTCCTCTGATATTGTTCAGCCGTTGGTAAATATCCATAGATCAAACTTCCAGGTTTTCCACGGGTTTCTGGAGGGTATTTCGACGGCGAATTCCTTCCTAAATCTATATCTATATCTAAATCTATAGAGATGAGTCTGCAGTTGTGGCAACTACATCCTTAGATACCAGGTTCAACATGTTGCTGTGACCGTAAGCTTAGCTCGAAGGATAAAAAGAAAGATAGATTAGATTAGGGCGAGTCAGGGGGATGTTGGACGAGATGGCGATGAACCCTGCGTTTTAACTGTTGGATGTTGTATGAGTTCGGGAATACTGATTGTGGCAGGTTGCTCCACAGTCGAATTGTTCTAGTCATAAACGAATTTTTAAACCGGAGTGTGTGCGAAAATAAGGTCAGTAAACTGTGAGAGTGAGGCGAGGGAGAAGTGAGGAAGGGGGGGGGGGCACAATGTACATTTTGTGCTTTGCTTTCCTTTCCTCAAATAAATCAACGTTTTGTTAAGGGGCAAAACAAAAGTCTCAAGCGACTAAATCACAGATTCCGCATATAAAATCTGAAAAGCTCACAAAGTTTAAGCAAGGAAGCGTACATTATGGTTTCACTTTAGAAGAGGTTTTGTTTTTTCTGTTTAAAGGCTCAAAGCTTCCTGGCACGAAAGCTCCTTAAACAAAAGCCTTCCCGCCTGCCTATAAAAGAAGCTCGTTGATCATCCGAGACCTGGACCTGTACTCCCGAAGACGAGACGATAAACGAAACGAAACGAAATAACGAGACGAGATGAGAATATATTTCCTACTCCTGGAGACGATTGTATTGTATTGCCTTGCGTTTGTAATTTTTGACCAAAATAAATTAAAACTATCAAAATAATTAACAATTCAACTTGCACTAACGTCTGAACGAAGTCTATTACAAATTGTCATGGTTTGTTTGGACGGAAACGAGACGATATCGTGTTGCCAGATAGCATTTTGCAAAACTCTTTCGTTTTCGTTTCGTTTCGTCTTCGGAAGTACAGGCCCAGTTCTCCCCCAAGCGCGAGTGTCGTTTTTCCAAGCGGTTCCCCCACTAAGTACCAACCCCGTACAATGCTGCTTGACCTCCGTAATCGTACAAGCGTCGGGTCTATTGAAAATGTTAAATGGCACCCCTTGTAGTCTCCAACATAATTGCCTTTTTATTTCTCCATAAGTGTTTATAAAAGCTTCTATCGTTTTGCACTTATTATTGGTAAACAGCTTTAAGGCACAAATAGATTGGCGCGGCGGCGGTAATAAGCAGAGCAGAGAAGCAGCACCCTATAAAGGCACCCTTGTTTGAGTCACCATCTATATCTTAAAGAATTAAGTCTGAACAACTGGAAAACTGCTGAAACTGTTCAAGCAGTTTGGCCTTCAGACCCGACGTATAGACAATATAGTGCAATATGTTCAAGTAGCTGTCGCGCCACTTTTGGACCTGAAATTTTACTTTAAGAAGTCGAAGAAGAGGAAACGCGTCAACTACGTTGTAATTTTTATGTGATCGCCATGGAAGTCCTAAAGATCGTACGTAGTAAGACAATTTTTTTACTGCTCATTTTATATTTATTATTTTTTATAAATTATTTCACAACAAGAATAAAATGACACAAGTAATTTGAAGGTGCCTTTACACGCCATATTTTATCAACTATTGAAAACACTCCACAATTCGATTACAGAGCGAATAGCGAAGAACGCAATTTACATCAACTGCGCCCCACTAAATTTTACTGTCTCTTATCCAGCGGATATCCCGGCCTAAGCTGAAGGGATAACCTCATTTGAGAGATTCAATCCTTTCGAGTGGTGGAAACTTAAAACAACCGCTGCAGGCGGGCAATTACTCAAGTTATATTACCATAAAAATGCTCAATTCTTTCTCCGGATTGGAAGTGATATTTGAGACCATCTGCCGAATAATTTCGCAGGTAAAGACGCGCAATCGGTTCCGAGGGCCTAAAGCGGTCTCACAAGACACACCTGGGTAATGAGTGTATCGGTTGTTCACTCTCAAAAGAAAGGTGTTCGAGGGCCGCCGTCGCAGTCAAAACAAAACGTTCCAAGTCGTAATTAATTTTTTTCCCTTGCCCAGTCTCCTTCCAGACAATTTGCTGGTAGTTAGCCGCTTTTACGGGTGGTTGTCGGGCGGCCCTACTGTTCGAGGAGTAATTTGTATTCAAAGTAAGGACTCCCTTAATAACCGTTCACGTCATGTTAAACACTTATTACTTCATTACTGTTATTACTAAACGCTTTTGTATCTGCGGCTCTTGACGGATCTTCCGGGCAAGTCTCGGCCGCTGAATAAATTTCTTCATTAATTCCCAAGGCCCTTCTCACACACACAGTCCAGCGCGGTTGACATCCTCGGGCGCATGTTAGTTTTAGTAATGGCAACAATTACCAAATAATTTGTCTGTCCTCCTTTGATCAGGTGCTATCGAGGGCAGTTATTGCCGCCGCCGCCCATCCTGCAGCGGCCCCGAAATGCTGAATTTATTTGCATACTTCTAACCATTATGCAAATTCGCTCACAGTTCCGTGGTTGGCGTCAGGAATTATCATTTTTCATCTCGTTAGTAGCCAAGGCCGGAATTATGTGGAAATTTTGCCGAAATTTATAATCAAATTATTTTCGAAACCGAATTTTTCGCATCGCATTACGCCCTCTGCGTCGAATTAAATGAGACCTTGCCCTGTGGGTCAGGGATGATTGGCCCAGAATTTCGGGGCTCAACCCATGCCATAGTTCCAATAGTACAAAAAAATAGGCTTGTGTTAATTATTATTGATAGAAATAAAAATTTAAAGTTTACATATCTATCATCGGCTAGAAATACAACCATTGGAAGCACTACAAGGACTGCTGAAAGTTGTACAAGATATCTTTTATTATTAATTATTAAAAATCAATCCTGCCAACCATCCTACTTCAGTCGAGAAAATAAATAGTACATGGACAGCGTCTTCTGGGGAAGCCCTGGAACTTCTCCTGAATACCCACTTCCCGGCCTACGAAGAAGTGGTCCCAGAGATCGGCCACGGCTGCAAAACTGTCACTATGGAAAAGGAGCGTTAGGCAGTGCATAGTTTCTCCATGTATGAGTCACCAGGCATGGATCGCGTAATGCCAATTATTGCTGGGCTATGTCAATAACAACTGCCTACACTATAGCTACATGTCTCACTCCTGAAGAATGGCCAAAGTCATCTATATCCTGAAAAAATGTAGACGTGGGCACCAAACGAAAAAGGATTATAGGACATTAAGCTTTTCATCCTTCATTCTTAAGACTCCAGACTCAAGAAATAGTTGGGATACTGCTGAGGATATCTAACAGAACGAGCAAACTTGGGGCTTTAAAAAGTTGTATAGGGCGAAGAAAACGGGAAATTATCTTGCTGACCATAAAGGGTGCCAATAGCATACTCAGTAGACCGGTTCTCGTTCGATTGCCTAGGTCAAGCAGCATCGGAGGGGGTTAGTACTTAGTTGGGGGACCTCTAGGTAAAACGACACTTGCGTTTGCATATTCCTCCAATTTCCAGTTTGTAGCGGGGAAAAAACTTCACCTTAAGGGCGGGCAGCCCTTAATATCCTTGAGCTCTGTTGATTTACAATTTGACTAAGCGAACTGAGAGCTACATTGAGGAAGGAAGACTTCAGTTTACACTTGATGTGAAGGTCTGGAAGGTTAAGTTGATAGGTGACCACCACGACTCTCCTTCAGACTGTTGGAATGTATCTCCAGTTGAAGCTGGCTCTAAAGAAACAGACCAGTTTGTTGAGAATCAGAACGAGGCACTTCTCAAGGGAGTACTGGAAAAGTCCTAAGGATTTGTAGGGTTGAAAAGAGCCACTGGCCACTTAACCTTGTCCCGGTCGAAGATGATTCCAGAGAGACCACAGGAGATCCCATCGACCAAACACCCCATTCGCCATGTATTTCGTATGTTTTTCAGTTTTTTTTCCAGTAGCAATAATCGAAACAAGGAAGTTACTCACGAAAACTTGTAAACAGTGTTTTGGTGTTTTTATACATATTTCTTTTCCTGTATTCAAATTGCTTTTCTTTCGTTTTGTATACGCTAGAAAATTTCGTTCCAGAATAAATTCAGTTTCATCCCAGACACGAAATAAATAATGCAAAATTGAACGTTGTTTAAAATGTTCAACACTTTTATGCTTTATTGGTTACTTACAATTTATCGAGAGCTATTTCCGATATTGGTGTGAAAATAGCTCTACAAAGTGGACCTAGGTTAGGCATTGAAGCTGGTCGTCCAATGAGATCGTCTAACATATTGTAAAAACCAGCGATTGGCCGCAAGGTAAGCACACACTCTCTCCAACCAATTATTAGCTCTACAATTTTCTTGCTATAATTTCATAATAAAATTCACCGATTTTCTCAGAGGAGAAACCATGTTAGATTTCGCCTTAAAATGTTGCATTCTACGTTAGACTTAAGCCTTTCTTGGCCGGCATTTCCCCTCGGAAAGTAAGCCATCAGTGCACTTCCGACTTGGGATACATACGTGTGGGACTTAAGGAATAGCGACGACGTTACATAATTCAATTTACTGCAGCAAATCGTTCCTTTATTGCCCACTCGCAGATGTAAGCTGATAGGTCTTCTCTCTCCGCTGGGCTCTCGCACAACAACTGCATAGGGCGACGTGTATTAAAGGTGATACACAGGGAAGAAAAAAAAACAAAGAATTCGTAAACATCTGAAAAAAAACACGCTTGGCAGAGAAAATACGAGATGTGCCGGGGAAAAAGCGCTGGGCTAGCCGTGTGCTTCCCTTTGAAGGGATGCACAAATTCCGAAAACGTAATCAACCGTGGAATATTTATTTGAATGTGCCTAAAGCAAGGTGCTCGCAGGACGATGCTATGTACCGAAAACGGGATAAAATACTTTTCGTTATTACATTCGCGCTGTGTAAACATGATTTATAAAGTGATATCTGCAAAAATTGTGAGCCGTTAGCGGCAGTGCTTTCATGCCTTTATATTAAACATGGGCAAGATGGCTTCGCCCCGAGTAAACGTAGCCGAATATGTTAAATACATAAAAAAGACATGACAAAACAACGATTTTTAAATAAATCGGCAAAGTAATAATCCGGGAAAAGGGATCATCTATTTTTGAGTGGTTCTATTTTTGAGCTTTGTGTAGCGATTAAAATTAAAATATTTAGCAGCAAAGTTTGTTTCAAAGAATCATTTTTGGCACATTTGGTGAAACTCTAGCGATATCACAGCGAACCTTAGACTACCTACATTCACAAAACTTAACAAATTAAGATTGTTTGGACACGTCCAAAGGATGCCGAATCATATAAGAGGTATGTCGAGTAGCCCAAAGCTCGACTTAGCCTGTAGTCAGACAGAGAGAAAAAAAAGGGTGAACATTTCATTTGAGTAGGAGCAAGGTGCGTTTTATGTTTCAGGCCGATTTTGTTTGGTCGCCATTTTGGTTTGACTGTCAGTTCATATTTGACAATTTTGGATAATAGTCGATAGCAATTTAACGCCGCTAACCCTCAAAAAAATTTCGAAAAAAATCAGTTTTTGAGTGATTTTTTTGCCAAATACTGATATTTTCGGCGGCCATGTTTTTTTGTTTTGTCATTCCAAAATTGTTTTCTTAAAAAGTCCCAAGGAAGCTGTGGTCCCATTTTCAGCCATTTTGGAATTTTGTCTCTTTTCGTGCGTTTTTTTTTGCTAATGTCCCCGGACTATCCCTTTTTTATCCTAAATAATAAAATGTGAGACTAGACTTTACCCACAGTAGTTGAGTATCTATCTAGATGCCTCTCTCTGTACTGGGCAACAAACAACTATTAATGAAGAGGAACGTGATCAGAAAGCCTTTTGCTGCTTAGTAGACCAAACTTTCGGTGCAATAATCGCGTAGACCATGTGAACATGGCAAGAATTTTGGACCTCCAACTGGATAATATCGGTTTAGAATCGAGATTGGGTGGTAGTAGTTGCAAGAGGCTAGGATCGGGTCCCTTAACCGAATAAGTCTGGCAAATCCGTAATGTTTCTGACGATGACTACAAAGCACTTTAACGATTTTGCCACAGCACTTATACTCGTGCTAGCTTAGATGAAAGATCAAAAATCACTTTTAGAAAACCATCGGATATTAGTGTATTTTAACAAGAAAGTACGAAAAAGCCTTTCTATTTCACAAATCGATCATTTTCCCCTTATATACCAATAACTGCTCAATAACTTTTTTGATGTCATTCCATCACAAAATTGGCTCAATTGGCATATTCCTCGCAACGCTTTCATCTTTAAAAATTGTGCACGGATCTGCTGTTGTCTTTTCTAAGCTGACACCACGAATCAAGCCAATTTCGCGAAACAAGCCTTTGCCATTTATTTTCGTAACCCACCTGCGTCCACAACTCCTACATAATCCCGGTTACACAATTACACCAGTCGAATGGCGATGGTCGCAAACAAGCGCACACTTCGTTCAGATTTTACCTTTCAGGTGCAAAACCATTACATTTACCCTCTAATTTCTGGCCATCTCAATTTCCTTCCTAAAGAATTCAGTTCATCTCGAATCAATTTTAAGAAACATTTTTCAGCCACAGTAGTTTCGCCTCTTGCCCGATTTAGTTAATTCTTGGGCATAGGTATCCATCATGTGGTGTGAAGTTATTATGTGAACGGTTAGAGGAAACTACCAACCAGAGGTGATTCTTGGTTTCATTTCATGCAGGTCGTGACTAGATGTCACGTTTAGCCATTGCTGCGGCTGCTCAAGATGTAGCAAATCACTTCTCTTGCCTGAAATGTCTCGCTATATGTCTTGCCGGTGTGAGCTGGGCTCTGCTGGCTTGTTACAATGTCCGTGGACTTTATAAAAACGACATAAGTTTGTGCAATCGGAGCATAATATTTTTTTTGTAGGACGCCACGAACCCTGGAGTTTTTAATTTTCGTTTAATTTTTTCAACACGCAGTTGGTGCTGTTGGCCGCCATGGGAGACGATTGAGGCTGTCCGGTGTGCTGGAGCGGGACTTGAGAACAACAGATGGCGGAAACGTGAAAATTTTATTTCTTGATAAACCAATTTGGTCCAATTTATCGCTATCGAAATTAAAAGAGAGAGAAATTAGGTGGGTCAGCGGGCACACCAACTGGTCGCTTTGTCTCATATCTTTCAGTCAGGCAATTACTGCAGCATTTGCCTTTCAGCGCAATTTGTACTTACTTCCGGCGTGGAATAACGCAATTAAGTCTTTTAATCTAAGAGATTCGATCGTGGCCGACGCGACGCACTTCTTGCCACTCCAGTTTACCATACGTAAAATCCTGCACCTACCACTCGTGCGGAAGGGGGGAAGCGATCCTTCAGCGTTTCTCATTAATTCTTTAGAAATCCATCAAAACATTCCGAGGATTTGTTCCAGATTGACAATAAAATTTATTGACGTCCTTCCATTATGTTTTCATTGGTTACGCGTTGCGCAACGACAAAAATAAATCCAGTTTCTAATGAAAATTGAAGACGCAGACTTTCGTTGTTCGCACCGAGTCGCCGCGCCGATCCACCAAAGGCCTGGCTGAGTGCGCGCTTGACACCGGGATGACAGAAATAATGTGCGCCACGACGCCCCGACTTTGTAAATATTTATGGATTCTGCGCTGGAGCAGCAGGCCTGCGCAATCCGATTAGTTAAACACGCATCGATCGGGACGAACGATCTTGTGCGCGCATTGCCACAGCCGCAAACAAACAAACAACCGTCACGGACGTCGCGGCTACTAATTGACGATCGGGTTGACAATTAGAATTTCCATTTGGGCTGGCGCAGAGCACTAAATTAGTAGGTGGGGAGCCCGGACCCGGCGGGGGCGGCAGCAGCGGCCGTGCATCTCTTGCTCTTAAGTTGGGAGCCATCTGGCCGGAAAAGCTAGTGCAGTGACAGATCACCAAGTGGAGAATATCCCACGTGCCCATGGATAAAAATACGTTTTGTTTACGACATGACGTGAAAAGTGATTGAATTCCTGCTTTTGTCATTAAAGACTGAAATCATCGACAAACGCACACACGGTGTCCGGGGCGGGGGTGGGGGACGGGGCACCTATCGATTGGATCCATTTGGTTTTCACTTTTAAAAAAATAAATTATCTGCATTCGGGCGAAACCGGGGATCTTAGCCAAAAAATTTCACAGGCGACAGCCAATCAACATATGGAATCGCAATTTTCAGATAAATTAACTTATTCAAAAAATCACGTAGTTTCTTTCACCTCGGGGAAATTCCGGGTCTTGGATTTCAAAATTAAAAAAGAAATTGTTGAACATTCTAGATTCAAAAAAAAATCAAACTCAACACGAAACATTTGGAAGTATCCTTATCAACATGGATTTTTTTAGTTTTAGGAAATGAATGATAAATAATGTTCATAATATTAAGAATGGACTTAGAAGATATTATGGTCACCTCTTCAGGCAACCCTCTAAGCTAAGATACCTTTTCGTCCATTAGCTTCTTGATTGCGTAGTTCGCAAACTTTGAAAATCAACCAAAACCAAGCAAACCATCTTCCAATTCTCGGTCCTATTTGAATGCTTTATACAATTCAAATACACGATTGCCAAGACATACAAGATCGACCATAGGTCTTCTGCAACAATTTCAGCGATTCGACATCATTTCAATCGAATCGATTCATTTGAAACACCAAATTTAAGGTAAATTCTTTGTTGTCTTGGTTTTTTCATTGTAAATATATAGGAGGACTTACAGCAAGGATTAACATAGGCAATTCCTGTGAATACACTCAGTGACAGATTGGGCTCATATTCCGTGTGGTGACTCATAGTTTTACCAACTTACCAAAAAAAAAATTTTAGCACTATTTTTTACTCGCGTGTCCAAATAATAAATTTGGTGTTTATTTTTTATACAGTTTATGTTCATATGTATGTCGACGCAGAATAAGGCGAAATTCGTCGTTCTTTTTCCTACCAAAACTATACTCCAAGAAATGTTTAAAGCCCAGCGTGCCTTTCAAGAATACAGATTATTTTTTAAATGCAAATGAAATTAAGAAATACAATCCATTGTTTGATGATGATTGTAGATTAGCCCAGGAGAGACCCTGATGTTGAATGGTGGTAAAGAGCCACTCTCCTTGACCAAACGTTGACAAAATTGCCTTTGTGCACGAATCGTTGGCTTTAAAATACGTTTCTAGTGCGAACGCGAGATGCTCACCAGACCAGTGCGAGTGCGACAACGTGGCTAAACAATCCCTACGCATTTGCCACAAGACGGACCCTGTAGAATCCAACCTAATTCTATACGGCAATTCCGTTCTGCATGACTCGATTGACAGTTTCATTTCCGGTCATTCAATCAAGGTAAATACTGAATGTCCTTAAATCCAACCCAACAGATCTTATCTTACAGATCTCTGCCGGGGTCAATTCGGACAAGACAGAACTGATGCTAAAAATACCCACCTTTAGTCCACCTTCAATTACTGAGCCTATCCCTATGCAAAAGGGCGGCGGCGAAACTATTTTCCTCCGCCACTGCACAAACTAAGAGCGACGGCGACAAAGGTAACTACTTTGACCCGAATTATGCTACACACGCACGAAGGAACACACGGGAATAGCAACTCAAGCCCATACCATAGCAACCATGCAACTTTGAAGGCGACGCCTACGAAATAGAAATTAGATCGATTCGGTAGCCATGTCGCCGTCGCAGTAGTCCGCAGGATGTGCGCCTTCATATATATAAGCCGTGTATTCTATTCGTTTTTGACAGTCGCTGCCTACTGCGATTCGTCGGTCGCATGTTCACAGCATGGCTCCGCCGTATGGTGGCTCACTCATATCAAAGAATATAACAGATCCAGTCTGGGTCAAGTCCATAGAATGGCTTGTCTCGAAATAAAGGTCGCCTTGTGTTCAAGTCAGACGAAAGCGCTCAACATAATTCTCGACCTAATACGATATCGGCGAACTTTTTAGTTAGACTCGTCGTGGAGTCGGAGTCGGTGTCGGAAGGAATTTTCTAGTTCTGGAGCCGTAGTTGGAGTCGGAAAAACAATCAAAAAATTTGTCGACTTCGACTCCGACTCAAAAACTAGAAAATTCCTTCCGAGTCCGACTCCACGACTCCCACTCCGACTCCGACTCCGACTCCACGACTCCGACTCCCCAGGCCTGTTTAGACTAGGTACTTGCAAAAATTTACACTGTAGACGTAACTTCGTCTGTATTGTAGACGTAACTTAGCGGGAGCGACTAAAAGAATTTTGAGTAGTGAATAATGGGATTATGCTTTTATAAGGATCCGAGTTTAAATTGAAGCTATGAGAAAGAACTTCAGCAAAAAACAAATAGAACTATCCAAAAAACTCTGTTTGTCTGCTCTCATATCGCCTGTAGTCACTCTGAAATAATATGAGCTTTACACCGCTGAAATTCCAGTTTGAAGCCGGACTAACTAACCAAATTGCTGCTTATGTAATAGTCGACAAATTATTTCCAATAAAAAAAGTACAAATCGATCCAGTCTCCCTGTGACCAGAAAAAAATCTATGATCAAAGTCACAAGCATCTCAGTGACAAATCCGGTGTCCTCGGTGCGGATGCGACGGATTAAGCAAATGTAAACAAAACGAGAAACCAAAGATAACAGCAAAAAATGACATTAAGGCGACTTACAGTGACCCCAAATTAACGCAAACAACATTTCAAAGATTGTTTGACAGCTGATTATCGTTAATCGCCCATAAATGACACGTCCCAATATCGCTGAGTGCCACTCGAATGATAATTTTAATTAAGACGTTTCCAGCCCGCTCTCTGCCGCTGCAGCCACGGCGATTCTGGAGACGCGACAGATTCGAGGAAGAACAGATCGCTCTGCGCCCGGGAATGCAACGTCTATACACAGTTGAGCCGCACCTGTCTCGGGCGAGATTAGGAATATCCTCGATCGATCGAAATGCATATGGTGACGATCAAAACGTATGGAGGACGCGGCGCTTCAAGCCCGCTCGGAATATGGCCAGGGGAGGGAAAAAAACAGATATTCGTTATGAAGAAGGGCGCTGCTAATCAATTCAGAGATGGCACGGAAACCTCAAAAGCCACTTGTTACCTGCAGGTTATTAATGTAGTGCAAGTGCGGCCGAATGTGACGTTTAATATTCATGAGGAGCTGCGACTCCCGTCGGTTGACTGCCCTGTCAGCTAAGATGCTTAGAGTTGGCTTGGGACAGTTTTGCATAAAATTTCTTTTCCCTAGCCCAAGCCCCGAGAGATAGTGATCGCTGTCTTAGAAGCGTAGAGAATCAACCTCTTACGACGTTCTTCTCGAGTGATCCCAAACCGGTGACCGAATCAACTTTACTCGAGTCCGCGGACATTCTGCTAATGCGATGGACCGAGCAGACGCACGGGTCCAAGTCCACTGACGTTTTGAAGCGACTACAGCGCGACGCAAATGTCTTAATTGGATTCTTTTGTTTATCGCTTATTTGTTGAATTCATTCCGGGGATTAAGTGTCATTGCAGGACATTCAAATGTCACTCACGGCCTTGGGTCTCCTACAAAAATGCTAATCTGATAACGTGAGACTCCACCAAAATAATTTTGCAATATTATAAAACGTTACTTCGAATCTATTCGATAAAAGTTAAAAGACGCAAAATATAAGGAGGATTTGTGGGAGAAGGGAACGCGATAGAGAAGTTCTCTAGCAAAAATTCTCTATTTGACGTCATTCTACACCACTGAGTGCACATTTCACC
Source organism: Thereva nobilitata (assembly GCA_963855945.1). Classification (NCBI taxonomy): domain Eukaryota; kingdom Metazoa; phylum Arthropoda; class Insecta; order Diptera; family Therevidae; genus Thereva; species Thereva nobilitata. Next base: position 112,409,553 of record OY979697.1, read on the forward strand.
GCATCACTCTTAACAGGCACTGTGCGCGTGACGTCATGGGATAGAGATTTTTCCCCACTGAAGTTACAGAAACGAGCTACAGATCTCCTGGGCAGGGTCAGGCGGGAGATCAACAACTTCTCTTCGGAAAACAATTCTTTTTATGGACTCGAAAGTCAGCCTCGGAGCAGTCTAATGGTTTAACGAACTACGGATATAGAATTCTCCTCCTATGACTTTTGCTTAAAATGAAGTGACAGTACATTTACAACATGTCCAGCTCTAATTGACGCCTAGTACTTTGTTTCTAGATCTGACTCTTCCTTCGCTAAGAGCAAATTTTAATGCAAAAATGTGAAAATATGTATATATGACAAATGTATTAATGGAGTTATACACAGGGGCGGCGCTTTTATAGGTGTAAATGGTGCACTTGCACCGGGCGCAATTGGACAGGGGCGCAATTTCAGAAATTAAAATTAAAAAAATTGAAACTTTGCTTGTGGGGCGCAATATGGTATACTGCCTGCGCGCAAAAAAACCAAACGCCGGCTCTGCCTCCTACGCCACTAGATAACGACGATCATACACTCTAGTTGAGCATGGAACTGGAGTAGCGGAAGAAGGAGATAAGAAGGGTCTTCTTTTGGGTAATGAGGGGCGTCGACTCATCTGCTTGGTCAGAAAAAAAAATAACTGAAGAAAACTCTACGACGACGAAGAAGAGTGTCGTGGTCGAGGAAATTCTGAGAACATCGGAAAGTCCCAAAGCTCATGAAACAATGAGGAGAATGGCAGAGAAGCAGGAGGAAACTAGTAGAATCATGATGGAAGTTCACTCTCCAAGAAACTGCTTCTTGGGAAAGTCTTGCGATTATTCGCAATCAAATGGAAACGAGACTGAACCGAGATTGGATTGACAGGATCGTGGCAGAAGAGGGATTGAAACGTGCCATACATTTTTCCCATTCCAAAAATCACGGCTTGGCGTTATATTCTCCGCTTTTAACCAATGCGACAAGAAGGTCATTGGACTTAAACTGGGGTGGCGCTAGTTGTAAATGGTGCACTTGCACCGGGCGCAATTTTCCTATTGCGATCAAAAAATGAGGCGATGATGGGGCACAATATGCCATACTGCACCGGGCGCAAAAACCCCAAGCGTCGGCTCTGGTTATACACACAGTATTGGGAAGACTATGACGGTTTAGACATGTTGAATGGACCTCTGAAAAATAAGGTTAGCCTGGAAGAATTTATTGTCAATGGCAGATCAATAGGAAAAGAAGCTTTGGACGACAGAGAAGATAAAGACTCATTTGAACTGGGTAAAACCTGCATTCCTAGATATTAAACACTACAGTAGCAGCATTTAAATTATTTTTGATTTAGTCCGTTGTCAAGTATTCAATTCTGGCATTTAATTTGCTTACTCAAAGTTCGACATTATTATTGAATTCAACATCGTTACTTTTCGTCTGGTCTCAATTGCAAAACAACAAAACTTCAAATATTTCCATTTCCTGGCAAAAAATATCCTCATTATTCCACAACAATTCGTTTTGTCAAGCTACAGAAAATATTGTAGTTCTGAAAATAGCTTCTTCATTGTAGATCTTCTATATTTAGTGTGCGTAACACTTGCACCAATTTGCGGTGCAAAATTCCACGAACCTAATCGAATTTCACTCAATATCGCGATATTGTTTTGAGTTGTGTCACGTACTTGGTCTATTTTTACCATCAGCGTCCTCTTTTCCTTTTAGTTATTTGTTAGATATACGAGAGCGCGGAAACTATTTTTAATCTTGCAGATTTTTATGAAGAAACATATTTTTGATAAAAGAGTCGAATGGTGAAAAATTGATCATATACCGATTTTGTTAAGTGGTGAAATTGAGTTCCACAAAAAGAAGAATATTTGCAGTTTTAGACAAAAGAGAGAACGCCAATGCGACGAAAATGTGTGTGGTCTATTTGTTGGATGATATATTAGTTATTTTGGAACTATATTTGTTGGCTTGACATTAAGCTTATCTTTTGTATTAGTAGTGGCTTTCGTTTAACTACAGACATATGTCCGAATACCACAGTGACCGTAGAAGTTGACGTAGTTATAATGCCGGCCGCGCACTAGCAACTTTTTTGATGGACGATTAAATAGTTTAGTTAAAATAGAACGTGTTGGATAAATTTAGTTGCCGCAACTTAAAAATCGCCTGTGTGCAGACTTACGTTTACTTTTGTGCGTTCTATTTTTGTGATTAAAAAGTTGCTTCAAATTAGTTTCTAGTGCGCGGCCGGCCTAAAAGGCGACGTTAAGGCCGGGCGCACATTGAGACGCAGGCGAAACAGGCAGAGCAGCACGGTTTCAGTGATTTTTTCATGTAACAAAACTTATCTAATTCAACATTATTCTAAATAACATTTTTCTACCTACAATATGTATTAACAAAAAAAGCACAATCGTCATAGGATACTATTTCGAAAACGTTACAATTTTCCCGACAACAAAAAAAAGTAATGGATTCCTTTCGTCCAATTATTGTCGCTCTCTCATAATTATCAGTTTTGTCTACAAAAAAAACCCTTTTCCTCCTAGAATGAGATAAAATACAAAAATTTTATGACACCGACGCACATTTATTACCGCGCATTATTTCCTGACTAATGTAACAGAAAAAACCCCCGAAGACGGATCGGTTCAATCCTTTCTTCAGGCTTCTGTGTTTGTTTTGACAAGCAGTTACAGAGTCGCCTAAATGATGCTGACCCTAATTAGCACTTCGTTTAAATTTTTTGGGACGCAATCAACACGGCACTCTTCAAAGGGCGAACGAAACTGCTAAGGACCAAATGTCAACTACAAATATTTAGTTAAATGCTGCACACTCAGATTGTATAATCCATTTGCACCCTCACGACTCCCATTTGAGATCCTTGCATTTCCTAGAATTTTCTTAGGGTGTTCCAGAATTTTTATATTGTATATTTTCGGTCCTAGGATAGAAGAACAAAGGCAGCTACCGACGTATAGCAGTAATAAATACGGTAGCGTGTTTGTTTTGCATAACGATTTTATGTTTTTTGGGCGGTATGTTACGGAGCAGCAAGTACGGGAATGCCCTGTTAGGTAGGAAGAGATTTTAGAAGATTTTTGGGACTTTGATTACAACTTAGAAAATTTTGAAGAATTTCCATGTTTGATAAAATATTGCTTTGAAGGGGTTGGACGTCAAAAATGGCGGGAGTTTTGTAGATAATTAGAGAAATACAAATAGAGACTGAAACTATGAGAAAAGCTCCTCGCCTCCACACGACGACGCAATCATGCTTGAATAGCCGCAGTTTACCCTTAAAAAAATGTCGTTCGGAAAATGGCGACGCGCTCGATCGCACTCACACTTTTGTTTTCAAGCGAGATTTGTGTTCAAGCATGCAGATGAAAATTCGACCAATCTTCAAACTGGTGTTCAATCATCATGCTTTCGCAAAAAGTCGCATACACACGCTCAAACACGCTTGCACAAAAAGATTGACACATGCGTGCTTGTCACGCATGCAGTTACGTGTGTAGCTGCCTTTAAGCGAGACTAGCACGCTCGCAGCATTCTCACAGGTTGCAGCTTTCTTTTCATGCCCACTAAAGTTACAGGATTCGTTCATGACCAGGACAACTTCATTGTGGAGCAGCTTCAGGGGAGGAGTATTTTCGAACTCGCACGGAGTTCAAACTCCAGAATCACCTCTTCCTCTTTCAGGACCCTCCATACTCTCCTTTATTTATTGTGTCTTCTATCTATCTTTTAAATTGAGCTTACTACTAGACTTGCACCATGACGCGCTCCTAAGCTTGACTCCGCCTTTGCAGTCCTCCCAGCTTTAATTCTGCCCCAACAAGATTTGCTCATCATGATTTCATGTTCGGATACTTTTGGCCGGAATTCATTCGACACATTCCCATTAGGTTTTCAGCCCTAGCGAATCATGCCTTGCAACTACCTTAAATCAATTACACCAGGGAAACCATCGGCGTCAAGTAACCTTACCACAATGCACCTCTCACCCACCAGCCGAGTTCGCCCACGAAAACTGTCTCAAATTTCAGTCCATGGCGCGCAGAGAAGCGAGATGCTATCTGCTGCTATTTGTTGCCAGTCAAGAGGAAACGGCAGCACAATGGAATCCTTTTAAGATGCTTTCCCCAGACGTCGTGTCGCAGTCGTAGCTTCCTCAGTGTCCCCTTCGGGATGGGGACAAGATCGCCCCAAAGAAAGAAAAGGCACAAAAGTCACAGACCATTGCGCGACATCGGCGCTATCTTGGTCGGATCTTTTGTGCGCTGTTGATGATAATTTCGTGACATTAATCCAAGGAGCCACTAAACAGCGCCGGTTGTTTTCAGTTAATGTGACGTCCACCGATTTATCAGGAACATGGAACCCGCGTTACGCGACCGCGCCAACCGCTTTGCCTTATCATAGCTGCTTGTCATGTGTGGTCACTTTACCCCAGCAATGATGAAACGAAACGCAAATGCAGAATGACGGCTAGCGATAATGGAGTCGAGGATTTAAGAAAATATTTATAATTTGCAAAATGTCGAAGAATTCGTTCTTCTTTTTCGTGGTGGAGATTTACATCTGACTAATTAATGGCTTCTGCGCGCAGTTGCAGCTGCGACATTCTGCACTCGGGAGGAAAGCGGTCTTGTGTTCGGATGAAAAACCAATTACATTACTGCGGCCTGTGGTGATCGTGGCTAGGTTGAACATGTTAAGGTGATAACACGAGTGTCATCAGTGAACATGAGACTGATATTTAGTAGTCACTTTACAAAAATAGAGGATTATGTTGAAAATGTAGCTACAAACATGATAATTAAATCTATATATATAAAAATGAATGTGTGTATGTATGATCGCTATAGGCTCCTACACCGTGCAACCGATTACCGATTATTACTTTCTAAAACCACTCCTAGATGGCGCTGTCATGGAAAGCTTCGTTGAAAATCATCGCAGAGCTTTGAATTTTTGCATGAAGTTCCGTGGAGGTACACCTCGAAGCCCGATTTTCGAAATTCAAAATGGCCGCCGAAATATGACCGAAATTCAAAATTGCCGCAGAAATATGGTTGAATTTGCCAATTTTATTCCGATTCCAATGAAAGTGGGTATCTAGGGGTTTTTAAGGTCGGAAATGACGAATTTGTGGTCAAAACTTATAAATTAAAAATGGCCGACGAATTTGCTAATTGTGTTCCGATTCCAATGAAAATCTGTATCTGAGGTTTTTTAAGGTAGCAAATAACGACTTTATGATCAAAATTTAAGTTCAAAATGGCCGCACCAATATGGCCGGCGAGTTTGCGAATTGTATTCCGATTCCAATTAAAATCGGTATATGGGAGTTTTTAAGGTAGTAAATGTATGAAAATTCATATCTCGAAAAATGCCATGTCAATGAATGGTTTTTATTGTCTCGATAAAAATGTCAGATCCCTAATAGTTTCACATTTTGTTATTTGGAATCAAAAATACCAAAAAATTGCCTTTTTCAAACTCTCCTACTGTATATTAAAATTCATATCACCTGATTACTACTATTGGCTTTTGGGAGCAGCATAGGCGCACCTGGTCCCAGCTTGTATCATATATAAAACAGTTGCATATAATTGTTTTCATAGTACTAACGCCAACTCGATCTCGCTTTCTATATCAGCATGCAAACGGCCTCCTAACGAGTCACTTCTTCTTGAGTAAACTAAGCCGAGAAATCTCAGAAAGTCGATCACCGGCAACGTTAAATCATTTTTTGTTGACAGGTTGGGATGTAAGTAGTTCACTGCTGCCAGTAAACATTTTTAGTCTTTTGTAACGTTTAGTAACCTCCAGTTCCGAAACTCGATCAAAAGCCTTGCCATCACGCCTTGTTAGCTAAACTCTAAGCTAGTGGTATTGACTCAGCTCTAAAGTACTAGAGTTTTGTTTCCGGTCGTTCAATGAAGGCAGTATTGGATAGCTTAAAATTTTAGCCTCATGCCATCTCTGCGGATGTCCCCAGGGATCAATTTCATCACCCGCACTTTTTCTAATCTTCAAAAATGACATTTTTTTTAGCTGCCGACTGAGCCACAACAGTCGGGGTCAGCAGGAGACGGCCCGAAAACTACCTTGGTGTCCTTAGATAAAGTTCAAAAAAGAGTCTTGAGCCACTGTAGGATGCCTGACGAAATTCTATTGTTATTAGCATAGCCCATGAGGGATTAAAGGAGCAGACGTAAGTACAAGAATAGCGATTGCTCCACCAACATAAACGCTCTCCTGCCGACAATCTTGTACTCGCAACACCCTACTAGCACGCTACGCTATTATTGACCCAAGGTACTTTTTTTTTATGTGGAAGACTAGAGCTCAGGGAAAGCCCTTTGTACTGTCGACAATCTATTTTCTTCGTCTAGAGTGCAATGTCGAACAGCAAGCTCTGGTCGATAGATAGTGAAGGGAAAGAGAGAAGTGAAGGAAGGAACTGCCACAACCACCTACTCCCAACCAATTCTATCGCGACTCTGATATCGGGGCAACGAGAAACAACTCGCTGGAGTGTTATGCCTCCTGAAACGAGTTGAATCCAATTAACCTACCGATGACATGCGCTTGGTGGAGCGGGGCAGTGCCAGCGGAAGGCTATGACAGGAGGAATGTAAAAAGAGAAGAAGAAAGAAGGGGAAAGGCGAAAGACCGTGGGGCTCTGTCGGCATTCGAACCCGGGACCTCTGGGATGGTAGCCAGGTGCCTTACGCCCTAGGCTACCGAGGCCTCCTGAAGGTTTGAACTACTTCATGATCAATTTCTACTACTTTGGTCGTGGGACCAATATTAGAGCATTTCGCAGAAAAAAGACTTCTAGCTTCTTTATTTTGCTTTCATTGATGTGCAGCTCCAGTTTTCTTGCCACTCGCTCGATTGAGTGAAAACTTCTCGTACAGGTCTTGATGTCGCGTGAATATGTATGTCAGTATTTGGTTGGAGTTGTCGAGTCTTGTGCCTCTTGATGTATGTTGAAAAGTAGCACGCTAGACCAGCGAACGTTGGAGCAGATTCCGACCCGCGACGGCCAATCCCCAATGTTCACGCCAACGCAAATTTCTCGATCCACACGTTGGACAAGTAGCATTGGGTCCACCGTTGGTGCTAACGTGTGGAGCCGTCCTATCTTTCCTTTTATTGCCGTATTGGTCATAGTTAACGTACATAATCCTATTAGCTTATTGGCGATGAAGAATTCTCTTGTGTCTTTTCCACCAATTCCGCGTGGGAGATATTGGCAGATTTAGACAAGTAATAGTATTTTTGGAGGTTTAAGGACAAGAAGAAAATTCGAACTCCTACACAATACTGTGATTTAGAGTCATCTGTTTTTGAGCCATGACAAAGTTCTTGTCAGGCTGAAAGCTTCCCATTTTCTCTGATTGGGAGTTAGGCATCGAAACTGCTGTTGAAATTGAGTTTTCGATATCATGTAATCAGACGGCTCTTCTACGTACCGGCAGCTCTCTTCTTGTAGCCTCAATATAAAAACTTACAACCTAGAAATTCGTACCTATAACTTCTGCAAGATAATCACAGAGTATGTAGGTGCCCAACAGGCCTTACCCAATACAGTACAAAGTATCGACGTATTACCCAAGAAAACTCTTTCTTAAATGATTAAACATCTTAAATTGTATCCTTTTGAACAACCACGTACACTCTTACGACAATCCGTACAAAATTATTATCACTCTAAAAAAATGTTAATCACATCAACTGCCTCTCATCCACATGAGCTGCTCTTATGATACCAATAAATTTTATTACAGTCAACAATGAAATTTCCATTGAAGCTGCAATTTCGCCAGTTTGCATCACTTGCTTCCACTTCTAGACTTTTGAAAGCCGCCCACCCACGACCACCCCTGCCCCCCACATTCCATTCAAGAGAGGGGGAAAAAGGGTCAGATTAGCATATTTTCCGATCCAATCGAGCTAAAACGCTCGGAAACTCTTTTGCCGATTTCAAGGGTTAAAAGGCGAACATCCCTGGACTCGCTTACATTTATTTAATGATTCCCGGTGAATTTTTTATTTTGGGAAATCGCAGCATAAGCACACGTCCTGGGCGCTCCTTTCAAGCTGCCACAGTGATTGCAAAGGACGATCTCGGGATGCGCCTTTTGCCCGTAATCAAAGTGGCTGCTTGTACAAAAAAAATACACAGGCATTGGCCGCCCCTACGCACATCAGGGATGAAATGAATGGACTCCACATAAAAGACAAATACAGAGAATAGACCTCCTTTAGTGAAATTGAATTTTATAACGTATATAACGTATAGCGGCACGGCGGCGGGACGGGCTCTGGCTTTATTACGTTCTTTCCTTAATTAATTACTGATTTTTTTTCTCTTTGGTATAGTAACGCTGTGCCGAGTTGAAAGGAGAACAGTTTGAACTTTTAATAAAACATTTCTGTGGCATTTGTCCCTTGCAGTGGAATACAACGCAATCTCGGAATTTCAAGGGATCTCGACCGAGTGAATCTGCTGAACTTTAACGTTGTGACATTTTTGAAGTCCATAGCGATTCCAGCAGTAAGTAATTCAAAGCGACATCCAGGTTAGCATAGACACGAACCAAATACCAAAAATCAAAATTGTGAAGTGTAATTTTTAGCTCTTTTAATTGTTTGGGAAGATAGTTTTGGTAATCGAACTGCCGTCTTACTAGACCCATGTAAAAGTGAAGAAAGCACCTTTTCTGTTATCTGTTATCCAAACTACTGTAACTTTTGTGAGGGTAAGTTCACGATGCACCAGAACCTCTTAATGTTATCCTCACCTTTTCATTGGTACACTCTGCTCATATTGCCGAGGCTATAAGCGTAACGCGTAGTACCATCATCAGAGGAACTGTGAAGTGGATTGAAGGGACTGAGATTAGTTAATTTTTAGTAAATAGAGTCGGTGACAGAATTGACCCTTGGGCAGCACCGGCCGAGATTGTCTGGGATTTAGATTTAACACCATCCAATACTACTTTAATTACACGTCCAGAAAGAAAACTCTCAATTCTTTAGATTTAAGAAGATTCCAACAGATTGGAGTTCCGTCAGCAGATCAGGGAGACATGGGTTAGGTCAGGTTAGTTTTTGCGGTGCCTCCAGTGCGATCGGAGCCCCAATTAGCGCTTTGGTGCGCTGTTTTGATGCCCCAAACTCGTGTACATAAGGTTTCGTGGTTGGTTTGGTTAACCGACCGTGGTAGAAGTTTCAAGCCATCCTGTAGAGTTTAAGAAGTTTATCCGTGTCCCAACCTTATCTCTCTTAGGTCTCTTTTAAGTTTTTCACATTGTACCCAACTGCCTAGTCTTCCCTGCCTGACTCTGGCTGAAGTCGGGTGAACGAGTCTTTCTCGCTCTTTTATACTATCGCAGCTACGGCAACAGACGTTGTGCGGAATACTTAACCAGGAAACGTGGTCGTCTACGATGATTGCCGTAATTCTGGAAATATTTCTTCAAGATCTGTTTTGGGGGTACACGATTCTTCCTTCGAGGCCAAATAGTCATAGAGATAATGCCGGTCTCCAGTGTGCTCCACCTTTGGTCTTTGGGATCGAGAGTACCTCCTCCTAGGCGAAAGCTCATTCGAGACACATGGAAGTTCAACTAATCTCACACAGGCAGCGCTCACTAACACCCAAGACAACATCCACATCCAAGTCAACAACCGATGACGTCACTGGCCAAGAAACCTCTTAGCTCAACTACTCGCTTAGACGTTTTCGAGAGGAAAATCCTTCGATCTCTTGTAATTACGGACAATTTCAGAGATTCTACAACAACAAGGTCTACGAGTTACGAGGTCTACATAGATGGTAGGCTCCGGTGAGCAAGGCAACCAACTCGTACGAATGTAGAGGTAGTTTTCTGCGGTAAGATCGATAAAGTGGACATCCAGGAGGACCCAATCTCCGCTGGAAGGATGGCATAGACCAGGACGCCTAGAGCTTAGGGAAGTCAAACTGGATTACATCGGCTCAGAATCAGGACAGGAGGAGAAAACAGTTGCGAGAAGCCAGGACCGGATCCCGGTTGTGGAGCCGCTAAAGAAGAAGAAAAAGAAAAATTTCCCTAAATTTTGTTTCACAACTCTGCTTTCCTGGCTTCCTCCATCAACAACATACTATGAATGGCATGAAAGGCATTAGTTTCACCCTGATCCTTGCTAATGCACTTCCACCCTAAATGAAAAAGTCACAAAAAAAACCTTCGAACCAACACACATTTCCCGTATCATTTTCACCCCTTTGATGCTGGATAAATTTAGTGTCACAAAACCAAAACCCCCGCATTGAATAAAAGGAAGCAGTCCTGCCACTTGAGGAGCCCCAATACGAAAATTGCGGCACATAAATAATCAGCCCATTTCCTTATTGTGACATGTTCTATCCCCCGGCGAACATAAATATTTCCCCGTCCAAATATCAATTTGTACGAGCAGCGTGTCCCCCGAATGCACCCCGACAGCTAATTTCGTATGCAAGAAAAGTGCCAATTCGGCTTCACCCCTTTTATTTTCACCCGAAAAACTCCGGACTTTCTTTGGAGATTTTTGTACCTTTTAAGTGGAGAGTAAACAGCACGAGATTGACTGCGTCCATTGGACTATCACTGCACTAGCCTAGTTTCTAGTGGCAGTTCTATTCTTTCCTTGACTTGCAAGAGCTGAAGTTTACCTGGGGAACACCTTTGCCGGGGAATTAACGGCGGCGGAACAATTAAATGTTAAGAATTCCCTCGGGGGCTGTGTCAGCTAAATGGCAATTAACTAAGTTTGTCTCTGAGGAACAATAACTGTGCGCCTCTGTTCAAAGTAGAAGCTAACAAATATTCGCACAAGTAATTAAGGAATTTCGTGTACTTCCGTGCACGGAGAGAACCCTTTGATGGAGCGCCCTAAGGATATTCCTTATTAAATAAAGGATCTTGTCAGACGGTTCAACTAAGGAAATTACATCTTAAAAAATTTGAAAGATTCTTAACCTCATTGTTGTTGTTGCTTTTTTTGTTGTTGGTCGTGGGCGAGGATAATGAAATTTTATAATAATGCAAATGTTGTACGTAGACAGAGATGAAAATCGGTTAATTCAATGCGCTTTGCTAACACTGAGGTTTGTTGAAATTTGTAAAACTATTTTTATTCCTGAGGTTGTCATGTTTATGCGTCTTGTAAAAGGATTAAACTTTTTTGAAATGCTTACCTTGGTTTAAGAGACATGCATTTTACTGCTATTTGCTGGCCTCGGTAGCCTAGGGTTAAAAGCACTGATTGGCTTATAGTATACTACCGATTAAAAAGTTCGTTGACAAAAGTGGGAACTTCATATCAAGTAGTAGAGTCTTCGATATTAAATTCTTTAAGGAGAGTCTATCGCGATCTATTTCATTTGGTCTATTACGCTTTTAAAGCCTTTTAATATTGCCTAAAATTGATTTGGGCTTCATAACCGAAATCTCCCTTGAGATGAAGGAGACTCAATCTCCTCCTCGCTGTAGCTTCACAGTCGCACAGCAAGTGCTCAGCAGAACTGACATGGTAGTTAGGCTATCACTACCTCGAACCGCTGCCTAGTCAGCTCAAAATTCCCTAAATCCATCTCTTCCTCAACAAACACAGCTCCGAAATATGCTGTCTGCAACTATAAAGGCCCAAACTGATTGGGGCGACGCGGCGCCTTAAGAAAACAAACTGATTGGGGTTAATTCACTTTTTTCAACCTACTCACTGGGATTTGTGTTCCCGTAGTAAGAACTGTCACACTTGGAGTAATACAGCGGGAAATATAGTGGTTAATTTTTCATTCTACCAAATCGGTGTCCCCTTCTACACATTCAACTTTTCTTTCAACACTTCAACACGATGTTTTAAGTCTCACATTTGTTGAGTTGGAAGAAACTGTTATCTACTATACACGATCTTTCTCAACTTGCATGCTGGCGAACGCGGAAAAACCCAGAGTTGAAAGTGTCTTGAAGGAGACAATCGTTGAACCAAAAGTTGAACGTTTAGAAGGGGACTAAAAGACCCACGGCTCACAAATGCAACACAGTGCTAACCTGCTACCTCAAACTCACTGCCTTTCGCCCACATAATGGCGATCTTTTAGTGTGGCTTACAAAACACCTAAACCAAAGTTTGCATTCCCGAGTAAAAATAAAAAATGGCCTTATAAAGGGCAACACCGGCCGCTTGGCTTTTTAAGGGGCATATGATGGCCGTAGAGTTTTTAACCATTTTTAATGGGCGCACATACGGCCTTACGACGGCCAAATTTGACCAAAAGATTTAAAAGGCCAAGTACTGAGCTGTAGAAACGGGGATTCGACGCGAAATTTGAGCCAAAAAAATAATCTGCACCAAATGTGTTTTATGGGAACTTCGTCATTTTCGTTATGTACAATGGTTCTTTCGATACGAGCTCGCCAGTCGTCGGTTTGTTGTACGATGTAGTGTGTGGTGCGTGTTGATTTATATTTTAGTGGGAAATTTTGTTATTTAACGGCTTGAAAAAAAACACAATCGAAAAAAAATCAAACATTTAATTGCAGTGAAGTATATTTTCTTATAGGAGGGCGAATATCCACGTTGCTGCCCCTGTACCACCGTCGTATACCCGTAATAGCAACCATACGGCGGCCGTACCACCGTCGCATGGCCGTTATTGGAACTGTAAGGCCGTTGTTTCACCGTCAATCGCCCCTGTACGGCCGTACTGTCCTGCAGCGAGCCTTCTGTTAACCGCCAGATGGCCGAGGACTATGTTTCAATCACAGTCGGCATTTGCCCCTTCTAAGGCCATAATTTATTTTTACGCGGGTGATTTGGTGAGTCTTGTCTGGCTGCATCGAAATAAATGCTCTGTTGCCTCCCCGGGTATTTTTTACGCGCAAGGCCAGATTAGCCCGCTCGTCTCATTCCTTCCACCTGCAGCCCCCCATTTCGTACCCTCTTAAAAATAGGAACTCGTTTCCAAATAGAACAATTCGGCTGTGGAATAATCTCCCTTGAATGTAAATCCCGAGTTCAAAACGTAAGATTCATCGCATATGCTTCAACATCCTTCAGACCCTTCTGTAACTATCATATTCTCTTCTATCTTGCGAACGACATAACAGACAAGTAGTACAAAGGGTGGTTTCTAAGCTGAGTTTTTCACATTAAAAGAAAAGCTTATTTCAAAACATTGAATCCTGAAGAGACAAACGTGTTGACAGCCTTGTCGTGCAAAGAAAGTCCTTAAGGGAAAAAATAAGGATATTCTAATCTAACTTTTTGAAAAATTATAGTATTTTAGATATCGACTATTCACCTACTTGGGGAGGTCGTTTAAGTCCTTCTCGACTACAGTCACAACTACTTTATTCAGTGCACTCTACCTTTTCAATATTCCACATAATAACCCGAAACAACATGCATCCTTGATCCGTTTCACGATAAAATGTAGACAACAAATAATTCTGGAGTGTCGTCGTTGGTCGAAAAATGAAAAAAGTTTCTGTAGTATTGCCTGCAGTGCAAGGCCCAAAACAAGTAATTAATTGGAATGTCAATCAAGGACTCGAAGTAACGCACAAACACCAACAATATCGGTTGCCACATGTATGCTTCATGCAACGCGTAAAGTGTATACCTGTGTGTTGAAGGGCATACTTTCGGATAATATTTAAGCCCCAAAAATACATCCCGACCAGACAAGCACTACTACTGGAAGCACTATCGTCATCCTTGAAAGTTCGCTTCCTGTCAGATGAAAATTTAATAACGAAATTTCAAAGTGTCCGCATTAGGGAAAAGTTTAAACGGCAATGCTCCCGAGCACATTGCCCTATCCTGAACCCGTTTATCCAATTTGAACAGGACGAGATGGCCCCGACTCCTTTTTAGACATGCCATAACGGTAAAAGATTACAAACAGACGCCCTAATGGTATTTACATTGCGTTCTGCAAACTTCACAGTGGCTTTAGAGACAGATTTTAATTTATTAAAATATTTGCTTGAGTCCGGAGCGGCGACGGGGAGAGCGGGCAGCGCGCGCGGAGCACCTTGTCCGCCTTGCTCTACTCCAGGCTCTCTTCGTCCTGTTTCTATTACATACGTTACACAATTTGCGGTCATGTTACCCTATTTAGGACTATAATATGTACACGTTAATAAATGATGAGTCGCACACAGATTTAATGTTCCCTAATTAGGACATGCAGATTTTACTCTCACCCTGAAGGGCCAAGGGATGGTGGTAAGTTTTTATTATTTTTGATTTTGTTGGCTTTTGACAACTTAATTATTATTGTATAATAGAAAAGGGGGGATGTGATCTTTACCCTTTTGGGTGGTGAAGGAGTCATGGTTGAAGGAAGACGTAGTTTTACCAAAAGTGTGGATGTAGTGACTTACGGACATGTATTAGGGTAAGAGAAAGTTCTGCCACTTTTTTTAAAGAAAACACAATTGTTGTTTTTTTAACGGTTTTAAAGGTTCATTCGAATACTGGAAAAAATCTCCATAAATTTCCATAATGTACTTGCCAAACCAGTTGTAGTCTGGTCAGAATTCTTTTGCAAGGACCGAAAACACATAGAAATGCACACATTCGAAAGAACTTCCGTTAGAGCTAATGGGAACGCACACACGATTCGTCCTTAAACTCTTTGGAATCGGTTTTTTTAGAAGACAGAGAGGCGAGTAAAACACGAGGCGATACTTTTGTAGAGGTTGCGCCAAATCAAAAGGAAAACTCAAAATCGCTGTTTCCATGCGCAATGAGAGTTAGGTATGGACAAAAGTTTACCTGATAATAATCTAAGTCAACATCGAGTAAAATTTGAATCTAAGATTGAGATTGAACATTGAGGGAGCATCTATATATTAATAGGCAAAACCAAAAATTGTGATCCCTTTTTAACCTGTTTCCGGTGCACTTATCGTAATGAAACATACATCAAACGAAAGATATTTTTTCGTAGATGGTCAGAATATATATTTTATTCAGGTACGTGCTTAGGGAAAGATGTGAAAGCCAGGTAAAGTTTTACCTATACTGAATTGTTATTTGAGCTTTTAAGTGCAAATTTAACAAGTATTCCGCTCAAATTATACCGATTTGTTGATTAATTTGAGCGGACTAAAGTGCCGTTTTTTTTCTAATAAGGAAATTTTGTTTCAAAGTACGCCAACGGTGAAAAATGTGCTTTCTGTGCTTTTTTTATTATTAATTTTTGATATTAAGGTGGTTGTGTTTTTAGTGAGCGCTGCTTATAATTGCCCCAAAGCTGCAAAGTGTGCTTTCCGATTTTTCTTTTTGTGGTTTTGGTTTGACAATTATTATAATTGCGGCGAGTATTTTTTTTGATTATTTATTATAAGCCGGTTGTGTTTTTCAAAACCTCGATGGCCTCCTTTAACCGACCGAATTGACTGACTCGGTTTTGTTTTATTCTTTCTTAGAATAAGTTTGGTCGAATATCGACAACAGGCGACATACTAGTATTAATAAACTTGGCACACCACAGAAGATAAATTTGCATGAAGCTCACAAAAATCAAAACAAAAATTTTTGTAACAGGAATTTGACGATAATAGAAGCTCATCTTTTTCGATACTACGAGCGCCATCTCTTTAATTTTCTAAGGACTTATTGAACGATTCTTGTAGCACACTTTTAAACAAATATACTGAAAAGGCTAAAAGCAGTTCAAATTTGACGAAGAGAAATAGCTTAACTCATACAGTTTTTCATAATCGCCGTGCCCCGTTCTTCAATTAAAGTTCAGTTTTAGTCAGCTTTGAAGAAGAAATTTCCCCACTCCCTCGAATAGGATATTTGCTTTGATTGTAGTAATAAATAACAACTTTTTTCCTCCCACAAAATGCTTAGAAAACTACTAAAGATTAACCAAATCTAAATCTACACCTGAACCTTCCACCACAAGATTTCTACCAGGAAATGTAAAATCAATAAGAACGCCGCGTTGATAAATTTTTCAAAAACAATCATTTTCTGATCTGAAGCGATTTGATGCTTGCGAGGCAAAAACCCATGAAATCTCCTCAGAAAGGAGTCATCTGAACCCTATCATGGATTATTCAGGAGATGACCCTACTTAAGACAATCTTCAAGTAACGTTATACGTAGAAACGTCGTAAGCATATATATAAAATAGGACAGAATAAATGGTCAGATATAAAAGTCTATGATTGGTAACCTGTCCCCAGGGTGTCATATCCGTTTCAAATATGAATGAGCATCGCAGGTCTTCAGGTCGTCGTTAGATCGCTCGCACCCGCACCGGGGAAACACCCAGCACCGAGTTTTGGGTGTGATATATTTCATTTCCGAATGAAAAATAAATTCATGTGGGCTTGTTTTATGCATAACGCAGCCACACAAAGGACGTCAGACTGTCGTCCTTCACTTGCGAATCAGCCAACACAGTTGAAGGGGATGAAGGTGCTCGCCTTTCTCTTGTTATGGCTAACCTCAGACGAGCGGTTTTGATGAAATAAGACATGCCGACCATTCTAAACCACGCATACATGGACCATTGTGTAGCATTGATATAGCGCTGTAGCTGGAGGATGTATACATGACGAGGGATGTAATTCCTGTGCATGGCTGCGACAAATTCTAATTTGATTAAATCCGATATTTGTAAGGGCTTAAAGTATGAACAGTTTTGAACTATGTAAATTTGTGATGTCTACAGACTAAACAACAGAGAAATGCGAAGGAGGTGACTTGAAAAAGTTGCACTAAGAGGGAAAAAGGGTGCAAGTTCATTGTTCTGGAAGTGGTGTAAGGATGTATTTGGTGAAAATTTTACATTGGTTTTACATGGTTCACGAATCAGACTCTCCTACAATAAAAAATACGCAGGGCTTTTCTAGACTCCAAATATACTTAGTAACAATCCGATTATTTCACGAATTTAGGTGTATGCCATTTGCTCGTCTCTTGCCTGTAGCTGCGATAATTTCCTACTTTTTACTACTTGGGTTAAGCAAGAAAAGGCACACTAAATTTGCTTATTTGAATACGTAAGGCTACGCAGTAGATGTAAGAACACAAGAAGCCAAGCGAAGACAAGAAAGAAGATGGGAGAAATGGAAAGACGAGCTCTGGTATGGTAGTTGGGCCTCACAAGGATATCGGGGTTGGTTATTTTAATTTCTATAACCATGCTGAGAATCTATCGGCTGACTCAACTCTTAACATCCTAGGGTAACTTTAACGGAGGATCTGCAATGGAATGATAGTCCGGGGAAATTAGAAAAAAAAGCACGAAAGGAGACACAATTCGGAAATGGCTGAAAATTGGTCCACAGCTTCCTTGGGACTTTTTAAGAAAACAATTTCGGAATCACAAAAAAAACAAAATGGCCGCCGGAAATATAGCGGTTTTCCGGTGTTTTCCTTGTATCTCGGATTCTATAGGTCGTACAACCCCGTACAAAGGCCCTAAATGTTGACAATGAAATTCTCTACAACTTTAGTTCTTACAAAGATGTTGACCCGATTAACCCTTTCAAAGTTATTCAAGGACAAAGTTTCGAAAAATCACTTTTTGGCGAAAACATATCTCAAAAACTGGTTTTTTCGAAAAATATTTTGATCAGTCAATACGAAACGTTATTGCCTACAAAAAAGTTTTTTGTCATTTTTTCGAAAACTTAACCCTTTCGAAGTTATTCAAGGTCAAAGTTTCGAAAAATCAGTTTTTGCTCAAAAAATGACTCAGAAACTGATTGTGGAGAAATTTTTTTTGTTCTATTTATACAAAACATTATTGCCTATCCTAATGAGACCTTTGCCATTTTTTCGAAAACTTTTCGAAAATTTTTTGCAAAAATCAATGTGATTTTTTGGCCGAAAAATGCTCGGCATACATACCGTACTACGTCCGAAGACTCCCATAGCCCTAAACTTAGAAGCAAGGCTCTGGCAATGGGTGGCGGCTATGTTGAGCTGGAGTCACAGAGAGAATGCATATTCTCACCTTTAACAACCCAAGCTTGGAGAGGCACACCCTTACTTTATACTCCAGAGTGAAATTTCTGGGTCTAATACTGGACCCAAAACTCAACTGGAAGTCGAATATCGAAGAAAGTCCTTCGACAAGAGATGGAGTCTCGAACCGATTTCTCTTGGCTCACTTGGAACAAAGGATAAGCGATGGGACACACGCCGAATAGATATTGGTAGAATCCAGGAATCTTACCGGCCATTGGCCCATAGGAGACCACGCTGCCAAGCTGGCCATCCCGTACATCGTCTGTTGCCGTAGCTGCGGGGAGATGAACGAGCGCTTTAACTAAAGCCGGGCAGCACGCACTACGCAGTTACGTTTTGTAAGACTTAGAGATCTCTTCAGAACAGTGATAAGCTTCCTTCCACAGGATACGTCGCACCCGACCCTTAGGCATCCGTCACACCCGACCAAATAACCACTGAACACGAGTTGTGAAAACAAAACGGCGCGCCAATGCGATAATTGGATCTCCGGTCACACAAAGGCAGCCCTACACCCCTAGACCCACCTCGAAATCAACTCGTTTATTTGGGTTGGCGCCTCAAACTATTGCAATGTGCTTTGTAACTTCTTTCTAAGTTTCGAAACTGCTTCATCGTGAACGTAGTCCGAGCTATAATCTACGAATTCAACAGTAGGTCCCACCTCAAATGTACGTCTGGGTTATTTGGGTTGGCGTCGTCCTCCTAACCTATCATATGTTAGTCTATGCTTCGAAATAAGCTTACTACTAGACATTGCACCATGACGTGAACGACATGATGGACCTGGAATACATAGGGTGATTCCTAAGCTTAGTCTTTTCTTTTTTTTAAAAAAAAGGGTTTTGAATAGTAATGAAGCCTTTGCATATTATTCGAAAAGAATAGTTAGTAGTGGACGAACCGACAAACTTTTTTGAAATTCGATACACCAACAAAAGCCGTCAATATCTAATTGTAGAAGAAACAGTGTCACTTAAGATTACTTGTTGTTTCCTATTGAGTTAAGATCTCGGCTGACTTCACTGGCGTTGTGTATAGTTGCTGATTACTTTAAGGTTTAAGGTGACGCAGAAAAGTGATCTTGTTTGTCATTTTAAAAATAATTGCAAGAGGTGTTCCAAAGCTACCCCCACCAAATCGTACCGATCGAAAAACGATCATTGCCACAAATCCATCCAAACTCGGAAATATGCGACCAGGGATCGATGATCTTCGAGATTATTGATTAGTACATACAAAGGAAAATAAACAGCATGCAGCGCTCCATGCAGCTAATACTGAACTACTTTGACTCCTGATCATTAACCAGATCATTTCTCTGCCCTTCCGATAGCTGCGGTTGCACCATTGCGGCCGGCACACACAGGTCCTCAAGTGGTGTCTTGTCCTATCGAAACATGTTCTTAAGAAAATTGCCAGCACTTTCGTACGCGATCAGGGACCATATACGATAGGTTGACTGGTCTTGATTGTTGCGGACTGCGGTGCTGCAAGTGGATCCGTTCGTGATCTTCAGTCACGTTTCTGGGTGTGATCGAAACTATTTTATTGGCGGAATTTATGTGCCTGCGATTTTTCACTAAACAAAAATTGTTTTGGGCTCTTGTTGCTCAGTGTCTGCGGTGCTTTGATAGCAGCAGCTCAACTGTGTGTAGGAACCTGAAATTGGAGGAGTTGGCTATATCCCAGTCAAATGACTTTATGCTTCTTACAAGCCTCCGCGCCAGACCAGCGCAGGTGATTTAATAGTTTGTTGCGGGTCATCGAGATGGGGGAAGCGATACACCAGAGCTTGTCATGTGATAAAGAATGTAATTATTTGATAATGTCAGAGCGAGAAAATTCATAGCGCGCTTTATATTAAATATAGCCTGTGGTCGTTTTTTGCACGTTGTTAATTATAGTTTTGTGGTCTTTTTCTGGTGAGGAAAGTAGAAGCAACAAAAATTGTTGGGAGGATTTCACCAAAAGGCGCCATATTTAAATTTTAAATGTCTCTTTTCGTGGAAATTTGGTATGGTAACTGATTAGTTATAGGATGAAAGAGGTTGAAGTTATGAAAGTAAAATTGCTAAAAAGGTGCGTTCGAAACTTAAAAAGACGCCACAAAGCACTTCACTGGTGTTACTGAACTCAAGATAAGTGTCATAGGATTTTAAGCCAACCATGCCAGACTACCAGGCAAATAAGAGATGGACCCGGCATGGTACTGCTCACCTATATGATGTAGGGGCAGGTGCTGCCAATTTTCTGGTGGGTCCAGAAACTTTGGGCAGAGCGGCGGTTGTCTGAGTCTGCTTTTTGGCTTCACAGGTTTCTCGTCCTTCTTTCGGTCCATTGGGAAGGAGTTTGCGAAAGCATGGCTCGGGTGTGGTCCGTGAGGTTCCCCAAAGCCAGTACGGCCGTTCTTGCCTTGGTCCTTTAGAGCTGAATTGTTCCGAGAGTAATAGACGACGACCTCCAATGCGTTACGAGTCGATCAGGCGGGTTAACTCTGTGAAATACGTTCTAGAACGTAGCAGACAGTTTTCCCCCAAACTTGCTCTCATCTCCTTAATACCATTCGTGTCGCCTGTACATATTTACACTCCCTTTCATGGGTGCTACTTTTAAGCTAAGATGCTAAGGCACCGCCTAATATCAATTACAGAAAGCTGATGATATATGTATCTAGAATGCAGCCAAATTCTATACGTTAGGTAGTACGGCCTTAGATACAAAAGGTCTATTGGCGATCTCCAAACATGTCAACCTGGGCCGGCGCCTGGTGCAGTATACGATATTGCGCCACTATCAGCTTTTCATTTTTTGATCGCAGTGAAGGCAATTGAAAAAGACACAAACACTCTGTGGAGTTTTTTTTTTCAAAGTTTAAATTTTTTTTTTATTATTCGTAATTTCTGAAATTGCGTCTCGTCCAACTGCGCCCAATGCAAGTGCACTATTTGCTCCTATGAAAGCCTGTGTCAAATCAGGTTTTGCTTACCGATCTTGCTTTTATGCTGGGTTTGCTTGCGGTTTAACTTCACAAAACTATCGCGCTAATGCTGTGTATTTAAGCTTCTTACTGCTTAAGCTTCTGGTAGATGGCCTTCAGCGCCACTACCACCATTCTTCACACATCCCCCAAACTCATCATCTGCTCCTGTTTTTCCTAGCACAATCCTGAGCTCCGCAAATCTATAGACCTATACCTTCGAATCTCCATAATAGAGGACCCAAGCCTTCATATTTCAAGAGATAATCGGTGGTCACTGCACTGCATGTATTAGTTTCCACTGTAGAATTCTGCATAAAATAAAAACAGTCCACCATGGCAGCCTTCCTGAACACAGAAGGCGCTCTCAACAACTCCAGATTACGCCCCGTCAAATTGCGCCCGGTGCAAGTGCACCATTCGCACCTATCAAAGAGCCGCCCCTGATGTCAACCAAAGCATCCATAGCTATGGTGAGTCTGGTCTGGTTGCTTTAGATGTTTCCAAGGCTTTTGACAGAGTATTGCACCCTACTCTTATGACTAAATTCGAAGCTTTGTTATAGACTTAGTAATGGATTGCGTTTAATCTGAACCCTACACCATTTCGGCTGGTGTTCCCCAGGAGTCACTTCTGTCACCCGAACTTTTCCAAGACCTACATTTGGTTTTGCGTACAACTTATTTCTCTGGGTGGGCCGCGTCAAAAACCACCTTAGCGTAGCTTGACCAGGTACAAAGCCGCCCAAAAAAACTCATTGTTAATAGCACCTGTTGCGCTGCCATACTCTCATTGAGCCACCGTAGGAATGTAGCAGCCTTGACAAACTTTTGTCGCTATTACCATAGCGACAGCTCCACTAAAATCAACGCCTTCTTGCCTTTTTTCGCGCAAAACAAGAATGGTCCGATCGGCTGGGCATGGGAGCCTCCTCTTTTTCGCCCACACTACGTTCTTGAAGTCTCCCGCAACAATCTTCCGCAGTCAGGACTTCCGAACCCGTACATCTTGGCCTCTATACTATCAATAATATTGTGCAATATTTTGATTTGGGCAATATTATTGACGATCTTGAGTGATATTGAAAGATTGTCTGGGGCACCGTCGCACTGGAAACCGTCAATATTTTTCTCAATATTATTGCACAATATTATTGATAGTGTAAGGGCCACGTAAAGTGTTCAAACGTAAGGTTCATCGACATCTACTCAAGCATCCCCAGACGGCCTAACAGGTGATATTCTCTCCAATCCTTCCTAGCCACTACTAGACATTGCACCATGCCCCGAACGACAGGACACAGGATGATTGCTTGTTTTTGGCACATCAAAAAATTTATGTATTTTGAATCTTCTTTCTTGTATTATTTTTGAGTCACATTGTTTAGATCATCCTTGCAAGAATAATTTAATCGAAAACATACTCCGAAAATAAAAATACCCCCTCTCCCCGAAAAATAGAAACTATAGTCGTCGCAGCCAAAGCAATTGTTTAGATTAAGTCAGTTTCGGAATCTAGGTTGACAAAATCAAGATTACACGTGTAATTAAAAATAACATGCGCACACTTTGTTTATAATTAAAAGCGCTTTTCAAACAAACATTTGATGAAACCACGGCGTCAACACTGGATCCGGATGGACCAGTCTCCTCACAATGCGCGCCTCCATAAATACGCGCGGCGCGCTCCGCAAGACCCAAGTTTTCTGCCTGCCACGAACAGAAATCAGGGACACTATATACCAGCGCCATGTAAACAGAGTCCCGCGAAGTATAGGCATATTGACACTGTTTAGCAGACGTGTGGCGTCGTTAAAGGTGCCCAAACTCCCTGACAGCGTCGACCGCAGCGTCAAACATGGCGACAGAAATGCTCCAGCTTTTATATTCCGCACCGCCATGTTTTATTTATAGCTTTGATGGGGCTCTCTTCTGCCGTGTGATAATGCACGTCTGACTTTTATGCAGATGGAGCCCGCTAATGGACAAGTCCGCGTTGCATCAATCCGTTGCATGGAAAGTACACACTGAGGTGATTCAAAATTTCCTCAGCTCCACTTAATCGGAGTCCATCGACAACGGCAATGACAATTTTATTGGCTCCAAGCCGCCGAACTGCCGCAATCACGCAGGAATCATTACGATGTGACAAATAACGCCATTAGCCGAGGCACACATGACACTGGAATCCGAACGAGCGGAATGGGATTAAGCTAAGGGAACAAGTACAAATCATCTGGCGCTGGGGAATCAGCAGGAGGGTCCAGGCCCGGCTACGGTAAGTAGATTAATGTTTGTCACGTAAGAGAGCGGCCTCAGATGTCCAAATTTATAGACGAGTGCTTTAATAACATCGTTACGGATCTGGTTGGACGTGACTCTCTCGACTATTGACAAAAAATGCCACTTTTAGTGGGACTCTTTGTCCACGTCGTAATTACATTACCTTGTGCCACTTGAGGCTGCTGTTGCTGCTCAATGCCGTTTAAAGGGAAAAGGGCAAACGGCAAAGAGAATGTGGACTTTTCATGTCAATTTGAGCACATCCTGCAAACACAGTGCCGCCCAGGGAAGCTCTGTGATGGACAGGTTGGCCGAGTAGAGGAAGACAGGCAACAGTCGCTGGAATTGGTAAAAGTTTCACTTTGTATTTAAAATTGATGATTTCCTTAACAAAAGGAGGTCGATTGGAACATGCTAATAAAGAAAATGAATTTTCTCTAATTTTACGTAAGCAATTGTTTTGGAAAAAGAGGCCAGAATTGGAATCGCGGACTTTAGACTTAAATTTTTTTTCCATTCTAAGACTTATTTTTCATAACCTTGAAATTGTAATAGTAAAAATTTAGGTATCTGTGAAAATTTCTGCTGTAAATTGTGGTTTATTGTGGCGGCCTACAGGTTAAGACGCCCGACTGCCAACCCAGAGGTCCGTGGCTCGAATCCACTCCACTTAATCTTTCCATTTCTCCGCCTAGATAACTTTCCTTTTCTCTTATCTACTTATCTGTACAAAAACTCCCTGTCTTCTCCCCTGCCATCGCCGGTAAGAATTTTTATTAAAAGCATACCCGCCCACAACTATCACGCATAGCGAACAAATGCGCCTGCCACACGTCTAGGCACTTTCCCGCTAGAGGCATGAAAATTCAGAGGTATGCACACCTCTGTGACAGATATTAATGTATTCGTAATCGACCATTCTGAACGTTTTACCAAGCGGTCCCCCAACTTAGTACTAATCACATCCAATGCTGCTTGACCTACGCAATCGAACGAGAACCGGTCTTTTGAGTATGCTAAGGACACCCTTTCTGGTCACCGAGCTCCAATTTTGCTATCTTTAGTCTAGAAAAAGTGTAAACGATCGACCAGCCAGATCTAAAGACCATCGATCTCTATAACTTGCCTGTTAAATACTAGGCCTTTGTCAAGTTTTCATGGATGTAGGCCAATATAGCGTATATTTTTGCTCAATGATAGTAGCTAGGGTGGAAAACCTCAATTTTATAACAAAACCCCGGGCTTTCACCACAAATCCCATGCTCGCCTGTTTGTTTTGGCAATCTGTAAGCCATTACGTATCCATACGAATACCCACGGATACCATGTGTGCACAAACGGAGATTTAAGCTTTGTGATCCTCGTGGGTGTACATAGCCTGATAGCATTTCCACTTCTGGCCACCGTGCTGAAGATTATCGCCCAGGTGTCCTTTCAATGACAGTGCAATAACGGTTTGTTTATTAGAACAAAAATCAAAACAAACAATTTTTGTAACGGGCCTTCAATGTCGCAAAGTCGATATCCTCACCCAGGATATCTATTTATGTTGTTTCACCATTAAATATTCGACAGAACGAACTGTTGACGCTTAGGCTTAGTTGTGTCCAAGTTTTTGAGTTGGGAAGATTTTTGCATTATTACAGTGGGCTGGGCTGGATTGGTCACTGTTGGCAGTTTTTCCTGTCATTTCGGGATCTGCCTTGATGACATTACACTTTTTGTATGCCTTCTTGTGTTCCCTTAAGTTAGGCAATGAAAGGACTTATGATACGAAAAACTGATTGTTTTAAGGTATCCAAACTGACTAGTAAGTACACCATGGAATAAAATTTGGTCATTATTAGCTCATCAGTTAAAATGTTTGGTTGAAGAGGTTTAGACGAGACATGTCAGTAGCTCCATCTCGTGTAAGGGCTGGGTAAAGACGAGGAGTGTTTTAGAATTGCACGTTTAGTCGATCGCGGCTCGAAAGTGGACTAATTTTTCTATCTTCCTTATACATGCCTTTCCCTGCTTCGTTGTGCCCTTTGCCAGGACTAAAACTGTAAAGATTCTCAAACGCCTGAGAGCGCAATTTCGATTACTTCCAATCCAATTCCATGTCTATGCGATTTCAATTTTAAATGTTTTTAATCGATCGATGATCGTTTCCATCGAGTCAGCGTATATATTTATGGTGATCATAAAATCCAACACATCTCTACACAATTAACTTCTCACCATTCACATTCACCAGTGAGCGCGGCAAGAACGCTCGGGAGCAAAGGAACGATGGAAGCAAAAAACTCGGAGACCACCTGAACAGATGCGCTCCGGTATTAAGATTTATGTATGCGCTGGTGACAACAAATTAATTCTTTGCGCCCATGGGCTTAAATTGGAGGGGCCCTGTCCACTGTTATCTTAATATTGTCATTGTCACAATTTACAAAGAGCAACGCTAATGGATTACACGATTTTTGCATTATCTCTTTGTTGCAGCGGCCGAGATCATGGCTTATCTTTTGTAGAAATTATGCACGCAGTGCACTTCGATCGCTATAAAGCCGGGGCCCGAGCGCACAAGATGAAGATGAACTTGATAAGGAGCATGCGCTCTTTCGGCTCGGAAATCTGCAGAACATGGTCAAATGTGAGTGCTTCTGGAGATCTACTCATTGTTGAGTATGCAAAGTTATCAAGATTGCAACCTTTAGTATAAACGCCGTGTTTTTTTTTAATTATTTTTTGAATGCATTTTTTATGCTCATTGAGGAGCGAAGATTCCTTCACCAGACTGACTTGGGCTACAAACATCACACATTGAATTCATTAAAATTTCTACCATTAATTGCTAGAGAGCATTCAGCGGCTTTCGAGGCTTACGTTTATAATTTCGACGAGTTTCCTAAGTGGGTTTTCTCTAATCTAGCGGAAATTCTAACAGCAATTGATGTGCGATTTTAATACAAATGGTGAAGTGAAATGAAGAATCTTAGTACTAGATCTGATAAAAATATGTACATGCCGTACCTATTCCGTGTTGATGGATGTTCATTATCTCCAAGTGGTGGCCACTCACAAATGCCCTAAAAGAAACCCTAGATCTATATGATCTGGCTAGTCCCTTCGTACTAAGATTGACGTAAGGCCAATAACTTCACCCAGAAAAACATACTATAATGGAATGAGTAGCAAGCTTCGAAGCTTCGACACAACCCCTTCGACAATGGGGAGGGCTACACACTACACGAAGCGATCAATGAAGCTATGTGCAAGTGCAAGTTTGCGAGCAGGAGCCCGAAGACAGGAAAAGGGGCATCCTGCTGCCTGTACATATCAACGACATAAAGCGTAGATAGCAAAACCCAAACCACAAAATAGGCACTTTCAATCTCATTGAGACACGATATAAATGTGGATCGTACAGCCCAACTCACTAGAGTCTAATTTTTCATCCCCAGAAGTCAGTCGTGTAAGTATACTCTAATAACCGTATTCTAAAAGCAGTCACAAGTCACAATTCAATCATAAGCGTGAGGCGGGGGTCCCAATTTGAGACAATTTGTTATGGCCCTCGCCTTAAGGGAAAGGAGCGCTCATGTGGAATTGTGATTGAGAATATAAATTATATTGAGCGGGTTATCCGCGTTTTTAAACAAATAGACTGACGTTGCTCGCTTGTGGGGACTTGAGACACTCATTGCGCATGGAAACAGTGATTTTGCGATTCTCTTGTTTCATGGCGCGAGCGCTATTCTAATTTTGTACTAGCAACCGCCCGCAAACGGTCTCAACGACTCTCAAAATTACGACTGTATACTTACATAGGAAGACTCATAAGAGTACAAAGAGTACGTTTCTAGCATATTTTTCGTAATTTCTCACAGACTTGACACACAACACAGCTAGGCTTCGATGAAAGGTGTTCAGACGTTCACATGTGTATACTCTGCCTTACTGCATCAATATTTTCTGGCGTTCGTTGCCTTATCTCAATCAACACTTTACCTTATCTCAATTCACCAATACAAATTCGCCGTCAGATATGAATTATTTAAGATTATTCTTGTGATTAGCTGCTGCTGATAGTCACATGAATAGTCACAAACTCTAAATGAGGGTGACTACACCCTGGTATTCCTTCAACTGTTACCGAACCTGTTTTTTAGGAGAGAGAAAAAACAAGAGGGAAATGTGGAAACATCATCACTCAAAGTATTGAATTTCATGCAGCTTTCTGGTAGTAGAACTAACCTGGATAAAAAAGGAGTCTCATACTCACCGAGAACGAACGAAGCCATTTCCTCTACAATGAACCCATTAGGCCAAACCTAAATGAAAAGTAACGCAGAAATGAAGTGGAAGTGAAGTAGACTTACTTCCTCTGAAGCAGATGTAACTTCCACTTCACTTCCATTTTGGTCACTCTCATACATTCAGATGCAATGGTACCTAACTTCACTTCACTTCACAACACTTCCCATTTAGGTTTGGCCAATTGATCCACCACAGAACCTGAGAAAATTTTATCGCTGCTTTCATAGCTTTTGTTCCAACAAAATAAAGGCTCTCCTGCGTCCACCACAATCGTATAGTCGCACCACCAGATTAGCCCGTTCAGCTCATTCGCTCTGACAACAGTCCTCTTTTCGGGCACTCGACAGAAAGCAGACTAGCAACTCGTTCCTATTTAGAACAACTGGATTGTGGAATACTATTTCGTAATTAGTATTTCCGAACTCCTACAACAACCAAGATTTCAAACGCTGAGTTCATCGGCATCTTCCTCAACATTCCTCGTACTAAAATTACTATTAGGCATTGCACCATGACGTGACCAACGACATGATGCCGGAATAGTAGTATAAAGGGTGTTTCCTGAGCGTAGAATTGCAACATAAAAAAATGTAGTTACTCCAACATATCAACCTCAAACTTCTGTTCCAATAATTTCAAAAATAAGTTAAGTAGGATAAGTTTTGCTGAGCCAATCAAACGTAAAGATTTCTTCTCCAACAGATCCTGCAAACACCCTCAATACATCAATTACACCAATATTTATTTTCTATTATCTAAAATTGCGTTTACAATTCTAAACATAATTAAATGATAATCGGAGCACTCCAATTCCCCACGTAACCAGCGATGCATGTTTAAAAAAAATAAAACTAAACTAAAAAATATAATGAGATACCTTTAAGCGAAAGCACCTGCATCGCTCACAAATTGAAAATATCTAAATTAATATAATTGCAGCGTCTATCACCGCCAATTAATTTGTTAATTTGCAGTGAAGGTAAAGTATCGATTACTTGCAAAATGCACCGCAATTTTGTTAGACCGAATTGCATCTCTCCGCAGAGAAGATGCGTATGTTTATGTTTGCACTCGAGCTGTTTGTGTACACATTGCACATGGCGTGTAATAATTACGTGAATGGTGTAGTCACTTGCAAACTTGGCTCTTTGGTTCGTTCTGAATGCGCCCCCCACCAACCCACCTCCGAGTGCACCGTGGCCCGGCTTCAGCGCGCCATCCTCAACACTCCGACTGAAATCCGAGAACCAATCTGCATATAGCGTCATCCGTTGCATGCCGCCATATACTGCATAGAGATAGAGGCTGCTGGATGTACTGGTACATTGTTTTGGCTCGATGGGTTTCCCGAGGCTATGTCATATCTATCAGGCTTTAATTAGCTAATGAACAAATTGAATTAGGGGATCACGGCGATATGTGCAGGTGGAGCCACCACCGAATTCTGCAGGGCTGTGCAGTTGGAGCTGACATCTTCGACTTAGCGTCGTCGCGGCTCTTGAAGCGGTTCGCAAAACAATTTTCCAGTCTGGCTGAGTGACTCCAATTGGGCTCTCGATTGGGCTAATTCCCCGAAGCCAGTGGAGAATCGGCAGTTAATTTGATTAATCCCCGGCAATGAGGGGCTTACAGTGGGCTCAGCAGGCAGATACAACATCAAACGAGCGCGTCGCTGTGCTGCCGGGGCTGACGATGGGCGCACAAAAATAAATTCCCCATTCAACTTCTGTTTTGTATCCAAATCCAATCCTATTCAGCCGAGCCATGCCCATCCAGAGCCACTTGTCTGTTATTAAAGAAACGTCAAGAGGGCATCCGTCTATGCAGACATCACTACGGCACGGGTCCGCTCTCCTCTCGACTTCGGCTGGTGGAGTTCATCATTGGGGCGCGCATTGAACAAGATTGAAAAATTGTCAAGCATCCATGCTCAATTGTGCCACTCGATGGACAAGGAGCAGCCTCCTCCCTGCCCGCCCCGACTCGACCTTTTGAAGCTGCCATATCGCCGGGGACAAATACCATTGAAGGGAGGGAGAGAGGAGCTGGGAGATCGAATTTACTTATCCCACTTTGATATGTCACTCCTCTGCCTGAAGCTGCCTTGGGGCTCGGGTGGTTCTTGCCTTTGTTGTGCGGCCGTGGATCCAAGGTATCATCTGCGTGTGTATACATACATCTCCCCCGCTACGTCCTGGCACTGCTCCGCCGGGTGCCGACCCATGTGTGGTGTTTCTCGTCATCTTCAGTTCTTTCTTGGTTTTCTTGAAAAATGGGAATATCTTAATGTCAAATTCTGACACTATAACGTGTGAAAAACGAGCTCAATTATTCATTGTTCAGGATCAACTGTCGAAAATAAAAAATGTACTTGGATGGGTTGAAGCCTTCTGCGCTCTCCACGCCCGATGCGAGTAGTGTGGTGGTGCACGGTTTGGTGAGAGTGCGTCTCGCAGCCATCGTCCTGCGGGTGTGAGGCGTTTTAAACAATCGCTCTCGCAAGGGTCCCTATTGAGCGCCTGAATAGCGTGAAAAATTGGATTAAGATTATGTTGTGAGGGTTTTGCGGTTTGTCAGGACTGTCAAGGAGTGATGCGATGTAGGACAGATACTTTACATAATTTCAAAGAAGTCACATTTGATTCGATTCAGTTTTAGTTTCGGCTGCTCACACTTTCTCAACAATTCTGACAACTCTTTTGTGAAACGTGATAAAAGGATGATTTATATCCTTCGGCGTTTCTCTAAGACCAATACTTCAGTTTAGTTAACTTTGCATCATAAATAACGGGAAAAAATGGATTATTTTTTTTCAATCCTTTTTATCGTGTTTAGTTTCGTGGATTGTGTTACATTGAAAGGTTTTTTTTGACCTGTGATGTATTTTGTAGACTTGTTTTGGCAACAAAATTTCAAATTGTTATTCCTCACTTATTGCACCAAAAAAAAATTGCCTGGAAAAGAGTTCGAGGCTTTTTATATTCTTTTATTTAACTTACACTGTTTGTCGTCAAATCTTGCAACGCAAAATTTTTATACTTAGACTTTACCAATCTTAATGAAAATTGGCATGCGTGTATAACTTCGGTGACAATACAAGTTAGTGGTGTTTTTATAAGATCAAGATGGCGGTTCCAAGATGGCGGCCGAATTTTGAAATTGTGTTCCCCGACCCCTCGACATGGGTATCCGTATCAAATGAAAGGGCATGACAGGTACAATACAATTAGCTGTGTGGCGTCATTTCAAATTCAATATGGCGGATGCCCCAAGATGGCAGACAAAATTTTCTTATCTAAGATCTTCATATGGGTACCAAATGAAAGGGTTGGTGAGAAGAAAAACTAAAATAAAATGACGTCACTCTAAATTCAATATGGCGGACCCATATATCACTAAACCATGACATGGGTACTGCCATCAGGGTTCAACGATTAACAGCACAGGCACGAAAATGTCTATTCCAATGTCATACTACTAAAGCCTTAGCATTCTCAATGATCTTATACTTAGGTAATTTTGTTCATACTACATACATATAAAAGCATTTTGAATCTAATGACTCGAAATTTTATAGGAATAATTGGAGAGTTTACTTAACGTTCGTGTTGTTCGATTTGTAGTAATTTTAAATGTTTTAACATTTTGCCAAAAAAATCAAGAAGGCGGCCGAATTTTGCAATTGTGTTCGACTGAAGCCCACGATATGGGTATCAAATGAGAGAGTATGACAGGTAGATTATAGTAAGCTGTGTGACGTCATTTTAAATCTAATAAGGCGACCACCACAAAATGGCGGAAGACATACAGACTAAAAAGTAGAAAATAAAAAAAAATAAATAGTTTAAAAAAACTAAAAAATAATCTTTTATTTTAAAATGAACCAAAAAGTAAATAAATAGTTTAAATTAAAATGAATCAAAAAGTAAAATATAAAAAATAAATAGTTTAAAACAAATAATTTTAAAATGAACCATAAAGTAAAAAAGAATTTTGAATGTAAAGTTTTTATTGCTGCAGCCACTTACTTCGGCCCACGCTTTTTACGTAAGTGGCTGCAGCAATAAAAATTTTACATTCAAAATTCTTTTTTACTTTATGGTTCATTTTAAAATTATTTGTTTTAAACTATTTATTTTTTATATTTTACTTTTTGGTTAATTTTAATTTAAACTATTTATTTACTTTTTGGTTCATTTTAAAATAAAAGATTATTTTTTAGTTTTTTTAAACTATTTATTTTTAAGTAAAACTCAACTTGTTTTCTTATAATGTGAAAATGAATTTATTTACATAAACCAAACCGGAGTAAAAAAGTGCCATGCGCATTTGTTCGCTATGCGTGGTAGTTGTGCCTGCTGCATGCTAGGTGCGAGCGAGTTTCATTTTTAATCGGGAATATGCCTGAATATTATTGACCATGAAGGGCTAGCTTAATTCCACACTGCAAATTTCAGCTTTTTGGAAGTGTGTTATTTCAAAACGAGGTTAATTTCTCTCAATCATAATGGTTTTTGGTCAGAAAACCCCTTCTTGTGTGCAGGGCAGTCTTTAACCGCTAGACTATGATGGAACTAAACTCAGGTTAGCACTTAGTTCTCTGCATGTTAGCGTGGATCCGACCCATGCTGCGTAGGTATCAACTTTTTCCTTTCCGAAGCTTTTTCGATTTCCGGTGATACCCAACGAATCCAACGATGTCACCAAATGAACAAATGACCTAATAAATGAAGGTAGTATCGTTGGAGTGTAACCATTTGACTAGCGCTAAGTTCCTTCAGACTACAATTATAAAATTAAAATAAAAATATTATGCAACACACACACACACCCACACAAACTGCATAATCTCAATTTACTTACCCTACAAGTATCCATAATGGTTGCGATATTAACCCGACGACACTTTCTGTTTGATTACTTCTACTAATCAAGGGCCAAGCATCGACGCTGGAAGTGGGTTAAGCTCGACTCCCCCTTTTGCTTCTTTTTAATAAAGCGCTGCCGATAGCCCCGGGATAGGTAATGAGCCAAAATAAATACAATTTTGTTAGCAAACAGTGCTCGAAAGGATTACCCGGAAGTAGGTCCTTTGAGATTTCTAATTAACTTTATCAACGTCCAATTTCCTGCGGACCAAAAAACACCGCTTCTAAAGAATAAATTTAGAATTCACGTGATTCTTGCGGTTATTTACAAAATTCGTCCTGGAAATTGTGGAAGGATTTTTTTGTTTTTTTTTTCTGAATCGTTTTCATTTATTTTGAATATTTCTATGGTGGCCGAAGTGGGAAGGGATTTTGAGGGAATTACGATCCGAGCAGAAACTTCTGCGTATTTTGGATTTTGCGTTGATCTAAGCCATGATACTAAGGAGATTATGGATTCTGTTTTTGTTCTAGGAAATCTAGAAGAGCAGAGCTTCGATAATAGTGCAATCAGAGCTTAGTATTTCTAAGTAGATTGGGATTAGATTAAATAATTTTGCAAGGAGAGGATAGTTCCGTTGTTCTCTTGTTAAAGTTCCCTATTAGTTAGCAAAGATATGCCTATATTAACTTCTTTATTATTATTTAATTGTTTGAAAAACCGTGTTCCGTTGCTCAAAAAAAATTGTAATAAGTTAGGTTTGAAGCAAGAAAGGCCTCAGTTAGCTATAAAAATGTAACAAAGATTTTTCGAGGAATGTCAAATTGGTTTACTTTTTGCGGGTAATTTTTCGTCACTCTGCCTTGAGTCATTTCAGTGAGAGTGTACGCTACGCTACCCTACGATCGAGGTCACTCCTCCACTTATAATTCTTCTAGCTATTACGAGGACGTGTTTGGTGGGAATGAATAAACGAATTCCATCCCATATAGCTTTGGAGACACAGAGAACGACATAGTCCGGGTTAGCACTAGAGAAACACAAATCCCAGTCTGTGCCTTTGAAGAAGTATGTAAGCCCCAACCAGCTTGCTTTTCCATAATGACAGACATTTCTTTACGGAGCCGTGGTGGTCGGGACAGAAGATTAATATGGTAAATTAGCTCTAATTAGGCAGTGGTCAGAGTTGTCGAGGTGAGACATTATCAAAGAGTTCTGTGGTGGATGGGCAGTTAGCAATAGCCAAGCAGATTGGATCATCAATGAAGGTGAAATTTGTCAGGGACTATCGTAAGATAATTTTCAATTTGGTGTAAATTATTAATGTCTGCAAATCCAGAAACACTTGTACCATTTGATTAATTTAGCCAATTTACATTATGAACGGTGAAATTTCCGGCAACAATGAACGGAGATTTTTTTTCCTCATAATATTCCATTTTTATTTTGACAAAACATTTTCACTCAATCGAATTTTTAGGTGTGGTATAAAGGGTGATGTCAGCTGATATAGTTAAAACACATCAACATTAGTACACCAATGTCACCATATCACTAGTTTAGTTCGCCATTCGCCTCAATAAAAGTCTTATAAAGTTTACTAAGGCGTGACCATAAAGAAGACTTTGTTATTTTTTTATTTTATCTCTTTTTGTTGTTTAATTCAAGTGTCATAAAAAACCTGTCTCCGAAAATACATTCCTTGTAAAATTCTATAGCACAAATGTTCAATAAGTGCCACAGTACAACCCGCAATGG
This sequence comes from Thereva nobilitata, assembly GCA_963855945.1. NCBI lineage: Eukaryota > Metazoa > Arthropoda > Insecta > Diptera > Therevidae > Thereva > Thereva nobilitata. Next base: position 112,443,836 of record OY979697.1, read on the forward strand.
GTTAAGTACCAATCAATGAAATTATCAAATCAAAAATTAATATAGATTTCCCCTCTCAATTGTGTGAAGTCTTACCTACGATTTCGTTCTTCAACTTTCGTGCATTATCCTTTTCGGAGCGACATCACAAAACCCCCGCAAAGTGATCTCGTGCAATCTCGACATTTTCTATTAACTGCCGCACAAAAGTTCAAAATCGAGTATTTATGAAGTCACTTGCCGTTAGCACGGAGCAATTCAATTTTCCATCCAAGTCCCATGTGGCCGGTAAAATTTTTAATCAAACCCCTGTCAACGGCTCCCGAGCAGCTCCATCAATCAAATCCTGGCAATTTGCATAGCAACATTGTCGCTGGGTCTGTCAACATGGCATTAAACTCGTCACGCATTTATCTTAATTCCCCATAAATCGGTTGGGCGGTGTGAAGGGTGAAGGGTACCCGTAACCCAAGCAAGGGGTTGGCTGCTCAGCACTTGATGAACTTGGGCTTTGTCAACTAAGTGATTTTCCCACCCTCGTGTGCTGGAATGTCAGTATGAAGTCATTAAGTTGACATTCCTGTTAATGTGGCATAGGCAAAATACATAACACTTTATGGCATGTGAAATTTTAGAATTTTCTTGTAACGTGGCACGTGGGAAAATGTTGCCTTGTGTGTGTATAGTTTCATATAATCGTTTCTGAAAGTGTTGTGAACTAAAACACCTTCTGTCACATAAGCTAATCCTGTTTCTTCACACACTTATTACCAGGTGCCAACCAGCAGCAAACTTTTGCACCTATATGTGATCCGACGTTGCTTTTCTGGACTTGAAGGCACTTTCAACAAAATCAGCACTGGCACCATCCAACAGGTCTTAGTAGAATTTGGGGTCCGCAGTGGTATTAGTTAGTGAATCTCCGCTGGCTGAGAACTGAAATCATCCACAGCAGATTAGGCAAAAGCAGAGTGGTAAAAGAGAAGAGAAATCCTGAAACAGGCACGCACAGAGTCAAAACGCCTTTATGGCACCAAAAACAGACACGGTACGCCTGAGTAAAAATTATACTTTTCGGAATAGTCCAAACGAAGCATGGTACGCTCACACATTCTCTCTAGACTAAAGGGAGCAAAATTGGAGCTTTAAAAAATTGTACAGGACGAAGAAAACGGGCAATTATCTTGGTGACCATAAAGGATGCCATTTGTATACTCAATAGACTGGTTCTCGTTCGATTGCGTAGGTCAAGCAGCATTGGACGTGGTTAGTACTTAGTTGGGTGACTGCTTGGTAAAACGACACTCGCGTTTGGAATGGTCGATTGGGAATACATTCATATCTGTAACAAAGGCGTGAATATCTCCGCGGGGGTGCATTTTTAGATTTTCACGCCTGTAGCTGAGAGCATGCATACTCGTGTGGCAGGCGCATTTGTTTGCTATGCGTGCTTGTAGCGGGCGCGTATATTCTTTTAAAACTAAATTATTTTAACTCGGGCAGGAACCTGCACACATATCTATAACAACGCTCACAATTTTTTCTTGAAATAAAATCAGTTTTTATTGTTTGATCTTTGCTATTTTTTAACATTCTCTTTCTCTCTTTCTCTCTCTGCCGCAGAGGTTTCAATCGTGCACTTTCCGCATCTACCATAGATTCTGTATATTGGTGTTACATCGGTTTAAAGTTTTTACACATTTGGCAGCAAAAAATGAATGAATAAAGGAACACGCTCAAGTATAACCGAGAATCGCATCTTCACAGCTTTCTCTCCATCGAATCGATCAATCAAATTGTTAAGCACTTTCATCGCCGCAAAAAGGCTTCGTGTGGATTGTAACGTAAATCAAATTTAGTTATCACTGCAAAAAGCCAAAGCAACCCCAAAAAACAAATAATCGTCTTCATTTGGCTGCGGTTGTTTGTGCTTGCATTAGTGTCGGAGCAGGTACGAAGCGGACCTGAAGAAGCTCCAAATGAAGCCATCTCGATTCTCTCCGACCATTTTTAAGTTATCTAACTTCAAACACGTGTCTTCAGTTCAGATATTATTTGTTGGCTTTTGTCAACCTTAAAAAGTACAGAAACAACTCCACAAGCCCCTCCCAGCCGCATCACGTCACCTGGTGATGATGGAGCCAGTAAAGGTCGTTGGAGAGCGCATCACCCGATATCGTCTCCTCTGCCCATAATCCCGCTTTAATTGGTGATTTACCGAACCTTTATGCATGCCTGAAGAGGCTCACGTCGATGAGTATTATATTGGAAACGCAGTCCGGCAGTGTGCAGTGCTCCCCTCGCAGCCGCAGCCAAGTTACTGGCTGTGCAACTTATGCTGCTCGGTGGTGTTCATAAAGCTCTCTGCATCCCATCCGCAGAGCAGAGGAGAACAGGTTTCTAATTATGTTTACCCGCGGCGACCAGTCAAATGCCGGCTGGCGGAGTAATGCACCTCTGGTACACAGCCGGGCCTTAATATAGAGATGGAAACAAAGTGGATAATGACATCGCCTCGGACTCGGATATATCCAAACCCAATTACCCATTCCCTGGCGCAGCAGCGTCTTTGGCCCTCGCCTCGGCTGACTTGGATGTTGCGTTGGCAATTCGCAAAGGTATGGTGGAGAGCCATCATCGCCCGACAACCTGCAGAGCTTGACACATTGGCGATCTTAGCCGGGCCGAATGGCTGCGGGTTAAGTGCTGGTTTCGGGTTCTTAGACGGCTGTGATTGCGCTGTCCGACGACAGATGACAAAACAGAGTCGAGATTTTCCAGTTTTGGGGCCAATCGTCTTCGGTTTTGTCTTTGCCAGGTAATAACCGTAATCAGGTTGCCGAGTTTTAATAACGTAATTGGAACCTTGTTTTCCAGAGCCTGGATACAAAGTAGTGTAGGAACAACTTACGGACGACACGGTGCACGGCGATATTTTCCAATTATATGCCATTAAAATGTACGCGATTTGTCCAAGTGTTTTTTAATACACCTGAAACAAGGTCATTTGGAGGAAGAAGTGTAAATCTTGATATTAAAGCGTTGGGATTGAAACAATCGTACACTGCGCGTCAAAAGTTTGGCCTCAGACTGGAAGATCGGATGTTAGGTTGAGTCAATGCTGTCTCCAGCACCACCAGATATCCAATTAGCGCTTTGATGTGACGTTTCGATACCATTCCTCGTTTGATGGTAGTTTCAACATCTGTGGAAGATGTTCAATCCCATTCTGTGGATTTTTGGGAAACTCATATTTAGGCGCCTCGACCCTTTGTCTAGAGGTCTCCTTTAAGTTTTCCAAAAAGTATCTGCCTAGGGTGCACTGTCTTGCTTTGGTTAGAGCGGGACATTTACACAGGAAGTGAACAAGTGTTTCCCTCTCGTTCCTCGTTGAACAAACGTTAGGACAGAGGAGACTTTAATGTCCCTTTTAAACAGGTTACAATATCTTGGCTTACCTTGATCCCAGCGGTGGTAAAAGATGTTGTACTGCAGCTTTGGAGGTTATCTGTGGCTGTCTTGGAATGTTGGAGGTTGCTCTACACGATCTTAAGCATCTGCATGTGCTACCTGGGCGCAATCTTCGGCGCCGTCCTCCAAACTAAAACCCTCTACCAGGTCATCCAGATTGGGGGAATCCTTCTCTACTCTTTCTCCGAGGGACTTCTCGTGAAAAGATAAAATACTCTTCTTCAGCAGTTCCTCTACTTTGATGACCACCCAGTCATCTATTGGAAGCGCAGGATTTTGAGCCTGGAGACACTGGATCAACTTTCAGGTGTCCAGCTTTACTTAAGGCAACCTACTTAAGGATTTACTTAAGGATGTGGGCTCTGGGTCTTCTCTAGGATTTTCTGCAGGCTCTTGCCTTCCAATGCGTCACAGATATTACTGAAGCATTTCCCTAGGCCTAGTCTTCACATCTGATTATCCTTCGACTACTATCGAAAAGTTATAGCAGAGCGTTGTTCCTCCCTTGCCTGAGGATGTGGTCCAACACCATCTCCGATAGTTGCCTTCCAACTCCACCTAGGTGTCGGGGCTAATGCGTCTTCCAAAAACCCTTTCGCCCATCAAAGCTAGTTGCAGGCGATCTGTGACTACCTCCCGTAGCAGCCTTTTTGGACAAGGGCTCTTCCTTTCTTGAAAGTAGGCCTAATCCTCAAGATAATACAAGCCTTCTATGTTCTCCGCCAGAAACCAGCGTGCTCCGGAATGTACCCGAACAGTTAGTTGTAGCTGGTCTCTAGATAGACCCCTGCGCCGACGCCCTCTGATGTTTTAAAGCCGTAGGTTAGTATCCGTAGATCAAATTTCTTCAGGAAGTCTCAATTTCTCAATTTTCCCGCACTCAGACGGTGTATAAGATTTTTACTGATTAAACTCACCAACCCTTTTCTGCATGATGGTTGAGTCCAGACCGGCACAGGCCGTAAAGGCATTACTTCGGTCTGGCGTCACCAACGTGAAATCTTACAAGGGTCCCTCGAAGGGGTGGTCACTACAGTCGTAACAGTTGGGCATACGAATCAGCGACGGACCAGTCGCACTGCCTCCGGCTCCCCTCATGTATATTCCGGGCCGTACAAGTTCCTATTCTCCGTCAACAGAATATATTCTTGCTTTATCACGGAAGCTGCTTTGTCGGACGTAGTACGGTATGCACAGTATGCTCGAAGGGCACTTAGCCGATACCCAGAAATTATTTTCCTCCTATTGACCGTTCTGTCCAAAGCCACGACCAACCCTGGCGCTGCATACAATAGGGCAGAACTTACCACTTTAGTGATAAGAAGGCGTCGGCTTGCACTGGGACCATGTATGTTAGGCAGAATCCTCGTGAGTGTTGCGCAGATGGCGGAAGCTTTTTCCGCCAAGTGCAGCCCGAAGTTAAGCCTTCGTCGGTCAATCATCACTCCCAAATAACTAAGTTCAGGCTTGGAACGCATGACCTAATCACCTACTTTCATCGTTGTGGTCTCCACCTTTTTCCGCTTATTGATCAGCACTATACTTCCATTTTGTGATCAGCTAACATTATTTTCATCACAGAAAGAGTAAAATACTAATTTTAAAAAAAGACAACAATTTCCAAGTCAGCTTTATTTATTCTTCACGATTCCTGTGATCCTTCAGAACCTTCAGAGTATCCTTATACATAAAAACGTATACATAAACTGTACAAAATAAAACATCTTAACTACTACACAAAAAGAATGAAAAATAATACGTCTTACACAAGTTGAGAAATAGCGCAAAAATCTTAACTCTAAATTGGAGGAAGTCGTCGTATCTTATTGCACCTATTTACTAGGAAAATCATTCATTACAGTTATCTTAACCTAACGGAGTATCTTCATACGGATATGGGCTTCGTCTGCAGTTCACTGTATTGCGCCTTAAGACTATTATTCATGAGCATCGATCTGTATACTTCGGACAGTATATTCCACATGGCGCCGCTGGGGTTGCTCGAAGGCTCATTGGACGGTCCTAGAGGGAGGATATGCGGATGTGGAAGCGGTTTTCTCTCTTCGCAATTACTACTCGATTTCTTCTTTGACAAATCCAGAAGTTGTTCTTCTTCAGCTGAATGTCTTCGGTCCGGACTTCGGCCAAGTAAGGAGTCCACTGAGAAACTCCCAGCTGGCGAGTATCGTCTCTTGTCCATTGTCGATGTTGACTCGTTAGTATCTACAGAATCGCAATCACTCCCGGAAAATGCTAGACGATCATCGAATTTCTTCTTCATACTAAAATCCAACGGCTGGCAGCAGTCGTCCCCCAGTCGAAAGTCCTTCGAGTCATCTTCCACATCGCTGATGGATTTGCAATCGTCACTTGAGCTCTCGTTGTCATCGGATTTATTAAACTCGATTCCGACAGACCGAATCGGCATTTGGCATCCCATTCCCAGGTCGAACATTGATGCTGGCGGATGGTAGCCGCCGCCTATTAGGTGCGGGAATCTATCGAAAGGATAAACTGGATTTAACGAATTCGAAGGCATCAGGGCGGCAGGTGATTGGAACAACATCGGATACGGCTGGGCTGTGCGTCCGTCGTGTGGGGAGATTTTCCGTCTGATATGAGGCGAATGTAATTTCGGATTCGGGTTAGCACTGTGCCGATTACGTGAGCGCCTCGAGCTGAACACCATGTTGCAGCCCTCAACTGTACACTTGTGCATCTCCCTCAAATGTACAGCGGAGAAATGAATTTTTAATGCACCCTTGTCGCAGAACGTTTTCAGGCAAATGCTGCACTGGACACGCTTCTTCCCCGTTGCCGGATTGATGAATTGTCCCGCCATATTAATTGGCGGTGAGCCCCAACGTTTCGGCTTCATTGATTGTGGTTGCGGGCTTGGCTTTTTAATTAGAAATGGTGAAGATAGTGGTGGCAGCGGCGGTCTATCGAGTGACTGAAATCGCGACATTATGTGCTCCATGCTCTTTAGGCTATTGTTGTCGTCTGAGGGAGTTCGATGATAGGCTTCAGGCCTCATGCTCCAGTTTTACACCTGCAAAACGAAAAAGAAAGGGTTTTAAATATTGGTTTTTAGTGGGTTTACTTAAGAAAAAGAAATATTTGTTTTGAGATCTAATCGCTTTCGCTTAATTGAGTTTTCTTTACGGAAATTTGAGATCACAAAGAATTCGTTCATGAATAGAACAACTCGATCGTGAAACAATTTCCCTATAACTCCTATAACATCCAAGAGTAATTCAGCACTCTTCCAACTCCTCATAACTTTAAATCTATTCTTCATTTCAACCCAATTAGCGTATTCTAAAAGCAGTCACAAGTCACAACGGAATCACAAGTGTCTGGCGAGTCTCAACTTGAGACAATTTAATTTTTGCAGTTACAAGAGAGTAATGAGCAAGTTTCTAGAATATTTTTCATAACATTCTCACAGCCTCGACAGACAGACAGCGTCGATGAGAGGTGGTCGGACGTTCACATACATACTATATACTCTGCCTCACTTCATTAATATTTTCTGGTGTAGATTGTTGCTAAAAGTCATTACACGATTGTGATTTTTCTTGTGACTTGGTGCTTAGTACCCCAAAACAGCTAATAGTCACAAGAATAGTCGCCGACTATCAATGACTAGCACGAGTCACAAAACCTTGTGACTTGCGACTGGCCATAATTTAAAATAGGGTGTTAGCTTGCTGCTATGCTGTTATACCATGGCAAGCACGACATGACAGACTAGTAATAGGCGGCCTTGATAGCCTATAGAGATTGAAAGTAATGGTTTTATAGGAAATGGTATGGAAAGACATTTCGGCAACGGGAAAAATTCGAAGCGCTACTAAAAGGAGCGAATTTGAGGCGCTGTCAATACACCTCAAAAAGAGCAATAGTGAAGCTTTAGAAAATTTTATAGAACAAAGAAAACAGGTAATTACATTGGTGACCCTAAAGGGTACCATTAGCATACTCAATAGATCGGTTCTCGTTCGATTGCGGAGGTAAAGCAGCATTCGACGTGGTAAGTACTTAGTTGGGGGACCATTTGATAAAGACACTGTCGACACTCGTGTTTGGAAGGATGAGAAAAGGCAATTGAAATAGCTTTTTTCTACTTTTGTGACTGCTTAAAAAATTCTTCTAAAGCAGCACTAAAAGGAGTGTTCCCGTTTGCGGACATGCAGTGGTAAAAAAGATATAGAACTACTAAGGTGTTAAAAGCTTCTTAAGGAGCGTTCTATCATTGATATTTCCAAATTGCAGGCATTGGAGAATGTGTCCGCTGTAAGACCCTTCCTAATATGGCTGTCTAAAACTTTCTGGATCGTTTTCAGGAGGGATGCAAGGATGGGAGGCTGTTGGGTCGATATATACTGCTTTATACTGCCCTAGCCTCTCTCTCCAGCAGCTTGGAATATGGGCTAGCGCAAAGCTAACCTAATGGCAGGAGGATTTATAGAATTAAGGCCCCCTGAAGGAGAGCCGGGAAGATCTGGTCTTTAGCAGAACCCTTGAAGGGCTTACAGGTGCCAATGGTCCATTTGATCTCACCCGCAGTGAAAATCCCGTTTGCTAGATCCTTTTTCCTATTGTAGAACCGATCGGTAAGAACCATCCAGTACTAGATTCTAAGGCCAATCTAGGATCAGTTACCAGAGAACCCTGGAAACGAGTGATCCTTAATAGCTCCATTGCATCCGTAGTGGTCTCCGTAAAGAACAATTCAGGAGTCGTGAGGACCTATAGATCGTTGAATATCATAAACCCCACAACACATCGCCATATACCTACACTTAAATATTTTGTCCATATTCTTACTTTCCATTAAAGCATTTTTTTTGTTTGTTAAAAGTCATGAAAGCTATTTTCGTACAATATTTCAACCCCAACATCAGTTTCCACGGCAACCCCTCGTAAAACTAATTTCATTATGATGTTTTTGTGTAGTGAACTGAGCTTCAATGATTGAAAATACCCCAACAGCTCGAGGAGCACAGAATAATTACCATAAATTGTGAGATTCAAATCTACTTAACTCATCCGAAATAAATTACAAAATTTTCCGATATTTAATCCGTGACTTAGGACGCGTCTCTTCGCACAAAGATATTTTTATCACAATAGACCGACGACGACGAGCGGTTGCATTTCATAGGTAGAGACGAGGAGTATATTGTAAACCAATGTCCACCTACAAAGATGCCCCCAAAAACGAACCGTTTATATCGAAACAATCCTGAAAAGCAGCTATTGTGGAACCATATCTAAAATTAGAAATTCCGCCCGACAAAGCAGGGAAACTGGACAGACGGACGACGATATGGAGATGGAGGAGAGCCGTGTATATGTGTATATATATAGTCGGACCGATATAATTCATTGGGAGGCCAAACTTATGCGAGAGTAGCAATGAACTGCGATTAAGATGCAGTCGCACTGCTACACTTTATCCCCATATCGTGGCTGCAAGTAATTTCACGTTATTTACGTGCCTTGCACTCGGATCTGATGTTTTTCTTAGCAAATCCAGCCTCTGCGTCTGCGCACATGTGCGCGCGATCCATGGGTTGCAGGGTGTGCAGCACACTGATCGCGAATCGATTCGAGGCACTGAACCAGAAATAAAGCTGCGCGATCACGTTGCCCAAGCATATAACGAGGCCCAAGCGAGTGCGGACGTACTCTGTGCATAGGCAGGCTTCATGGCTGTTTAAATTTTCGCTTCTTATACCGGAGATAGCCGTAATCGCTCATTTTAGGTGAAACAATCGCGGATTGCACCGCAGCAGCAGATTTACAGTGATTGCGATCGCGAAGGAGAAATTGTCAAGCGAGCAGAGACGGCGACGACGACGACGTTCATCACCTCGAGCTAGGCTAACTTCCTCCATAGAGCCATAGAGTGTGTTTGCCTGAAATACCGAGGCGAAGATAGCCTCACATGGATGGAGAGAACGGAGCTCACCTCTAGCCAGTTATGCACTCAAAACCGATTAGCAACTGCCAATTTTTCAATTGTTCTCCACCCCTGGCCCTCCGGTCCTCTCTCCCTCTCTCTCTATCTCTCTTTCTACCGTGGCATCGGGAAGCGATTAAGCTATTTATCATCGTCGCTAATGGAGCCAGCGATTCGTCAACCTCGCCTAATTGATAATCACACCTCCGTCATATCTCACCGATTTGCATAAAATTACACTAAACTGCCGACGGTGTCGCCTCCTGCATTTTTCATTTGCATCTCGCCATCATCGTGTCGGCCCCAGAGCCGCCAGTGCAGTCGCTGCCGCCGCCGCCGCCAGGTGGTGGTTGTTGGGCCAATTTAACTACCACGAATTATTTATTCACAATCTTGTTTTATTGTAGCCGTCGTCATCGGTGCTATGTTGTTGGCTTGTGGATTGTTATTTTTTTTGTTTTATTTTTTTTATTTTGCCTTTGACACCATCATCTAAAATCCATTCGGGCAAGAGTAGGTACGCCACACACAGCAGTATGTGAGAAAATTATCGATTTAGTGTTTGCCGCGCGTTGCTGCGATTGCAGCGATGCAACTTCGCCCGCGGTGGGCTCATAATAATTCTGGCGCTATTTGTCGGATTATGCTGCATGCCCCCAACCGGCGTTTCTGGTATTCTGGTGATTTCGAGTGAATTATCACATTTCGAATAAATTTATCGGAAAATATTGAATTCGCTAAGTTTTATGTGCGTTCGCTCTGCACTTTAATTGCCGCGCAATTCGCCTCAGAACTGCATATGGAGGAGAGTATCCGAGAGTCGTTAATTCTACGCGCTCTAAACTTTATTAGCAGAGACTTCTTGTATAGAATGCAGCAAGCAATTCCTTAGCGTGGTAATTGGAATCTTGTATGATTTTACTGCGCCATTAACCCCATGGAACCGCTAGCAAGCCCCCATCTATCGGCTTGTATCCGGGTAGGAACAGTGACAGCGCAAAGTCCAGCGAAAGCTGTCACCATCTAGGAGTCAGTTGACAAACATGTTTCGGATGAAATCTACATGAGAAAACGGGAGTCTCAAGCACGATGTATGTGTTGGCATTAGAAAACCGTTGGCATTGTGGAAGCATTTGTATATTGCTGCATCACGTTATCAGGATTCGTTAAGTAGTCTGCATCCCAATCCCCAATGCTCTAGGATCAATCCATCAATCACTTAGTACTCAAGACATTCGGCAACAGAAGGCATGACTGGGCACTTTCCGGGCGTATATGGAGGAAGATCTCTCCGCCATAAGGAAATTCCTACTTCGACCGAAAACTCGCAGCCACTTGGGTCCGTCCTGTGCAACTTCATCCCTGGCTTAAAAATGAAAATTATTATTTCTTTTTCGTTTCGGAGAGGATAAGAAAATCATAGCTTTCATCCCCTAAGAAATACATTTTAAAAGGGGCCGGAAATTCCCAAGTGGCGGTCATTTAACGCCGAAACATGTTGAAATCCACACCGTCGCAGTCGTCGGCAGTCAGCGAACGGACGAACAATGGGGTCGTTTGTTGAAATGTCAAATCGCCTCAGCAGCCCAAGTCCCGGCAATGCAACAACGATATCGTGAAGCACAGGCCCAGAAAGGAGCAGCGAAGGGATAAAACTCCCCGAGATACTTATCGGGTCGAGCCGTCATAAGACGCGTCCGTTGCAGATGAAAATGAAGCCAAGTCACAGAAACGGGAAGAGCAGCGCATATGGTTATAGTAAACATTCTGAACGCGTTTTCTTCACCCCTTTTTTAATTATAGTCAAAAGAACAAGATTATTTCGGAATCGTCTTCTTTATGGGTGAATTCTGTGTCGGTACGACGCGGCCTCCTCGCAACGTTACAGTGCGCGCCTTCGGGCAAATCAATTAACTCCAACACTCTTCACCTGGTATAAAAGCTGCGATATGAGAAAATTATTGGTTTCTGGATTTTTTTTGATTTTTTACATTTTCACTTTTTACTTTTGATTTAGTTATGGAAGACACGGTGAGGTAATCGCGTGGGAAAATTTGAGGTGGATTTGTTTTTTAAAAAGTTTAAGAATTGAAGAAAGTGGAAGCGATTCTAGATGGATTCCAATTCGCATGTTTCTTTCGCGATGTCTCTTCTACATATCTTGAGGTCGATAGAGGGGGAAACAATTCGAAACGCTCTTTTAGTAAAACTCAACTGGTTTCCTTATAGTGGAAAAATGAGTTTATTTAAACCAAATATACTTCACAACGTTTCGCCATTTTTCGGGTAGGGTGATGAAGTCGTCGGTGAAGAACGGTGGTTTGTGTTTGAAACCCCGATTCAAGTAGTTTTCACTCCTGCTTCCAAATGGCGCTACAGTCCAACCCTTGGCCTCCAGTCGTGGTTTGGCCGAAGTTCTCTAGTTCTATACGTGTAGAAGTGTCTCCGTATCTGTTATCACCGCATCCTTCCATCTTTTTCTCGGCCTGCCTTCCGATCTTTCTCCTTCGATGATGACAATGAAGACCTTATTTTCTGCTCTGTCTTTTGGCATGCGCTGGACGTGTCCAACCCAGTGTACCTACGATGTTAAGCCTGAACTACATTGAAAAGCAGTGCAGTGCAGCACTGCCCCTTATGTTGCAGTGGTTTATTACGGAACGCGTGGTAAAACACGTGGTATTATTAGAGAAGCTGTGTTTTGACATTGACTGTTTCTTAAAGAAAATAATAATTATTAGAAAGTTTTTGCAATGTTAAGAAGTCCTTATTTCTCACTAATTCTATCAATTTTTCGTCATCCATTTTGACAACAATGGCAATGACAACTTCATATGACGTTTTTTTAGAAATTGGCCTAAGACGGGGCAGTGCAGTGCAGTGCAGTGAAAGGCAGTGAAGTTAATGTGAGTTGCAAAACTGACAAGCAAGAACAAGGCATCAGCAAAGTCTGAAACGATGAAACCTACTGTTATTGGTATAAAGTGATAAACGAAAGACTATGTAGATACACTTTTTCGACCGAGGAAAACTGAAGATGATAAGCCTCATAAACGTTTACACACATACAATAGAAACCCTGTACGGTGAAACAGAAGAATAGTTCGAAGTGGTTGAAAGGTTACTTTAATGCCTACCCGAGGTAGGAAGAGGGAGATTTAAAGGTCAAACTAAGCCGTAGGGTACAAGCAGTGCGTCGATACTCATAGTTTAAATGAGAACACTAATGACAATGGACAAGTTCTACAGGTGGCAGGACATAAGAATTTTACTATTCCGACTACAAAATTTTATGTTTAAAGCTATCTCCAAAAAACCCCTCGAGTATCGCGTTATGTGAATACTCGTAACAAAGAGACCACGTATTGACAGATACACGCGAATCAGGCTTGAAAAATCACAGCTTTACAAAATGAAATGGTCAGAAATGTATATGACCCATTTGCCATTTTAGCCCTAGTAAAATTAAGATTCGCCCATTCTTAACCTAACGCAAGCAGATACGGCGTGAAAGACGCGCGGAATAGTCCAAACAAAGCACGGTACGCTCACCCTTTTCGTAGACTAAAGGGAGCAAAATTGGAGCTTTAAGAAATTGTATAGGGTTCGAAGAAAACGGGAAATTATCTTGGTTAACATAAACGGTGCCATTAGCATACTCAATAGAACGGTTCTCGTTCGATTTCGTAGGTCAAGCAGCATTGGACGTGGTTAGTACTTAGTTGGGGGACCAGTTGGTAAAACAACACTCGCGTTTTGAATGGTCGATGCGGATTACCTGTTCTGGCCTACAAATATGAGGTACCTATAGGATTGTGTAAAATAAGCTAATTGAAGTGACGGCGGTACTTTTGGACCCAATTCCTCGAGAAAGAAGAAAAAAAAAATTGTGTATTAAAGAACACAAAGCAGAAGTGAAACTTCGCGTACATATTTATGTCTACCTATATGACCTTTATTATTGTATTTTTTCTTCATTTGCTCGTGTCTTGTGTTATAATCTAAAATATGAATGAAGCAGAGAATAGGAAGTAAGAACCATAATATTTTAACTCAATTGATAAATCATAGTATAATGAATATTTTGAAAGTAATGCAGTACAGTGTATAAAATCAAAAACATTTCGCTGCTTTTATAAAAACTTTATCTTTTATAAACAATCTTAATTTTTTAAATAACCGACTCCTCATTTTTACTTTACCGATGCCTGCGCCATCTATGTACGAATTTAAATAAATTGTAAATATTTTCCTGCTGGTTTGGTAGAATTTGTTTATATGGCATCACTTAATTGCTATCATGGCTGTCGCTGTCACCTACTTGGTGATCTTCGCGAAATTCACCAGTTTAAGTTATTAAAAACCAAAATGTTAAACGAGATAGAGTGAAAACTAAATTGTTAGTTTAGTTGTGCGTTCATTGGATTGTGAAATTTGTTTGTGTTTTGTTGTTTGCTGCTCCTTTGGCGGTGATATTCATCAGCTTGGTTGTTTAAATCCAAAATGTTTAACGAAATACAGTGGAAACTAAATATGTGTTTTGTTGTATTTAATTTGTTTCAAGATTTTGGTTTTTTTCTCGTTATTTCGTAAACGAGTGAGAAGGCAACTTTCGTTTCATACGGCAGTCCTTGTTGTCGTTGTCGATTCTGAATTGTGACAGTTGTAAATTAGTGATAAGGCAACTTCCGTTTCGTACAACTGTCCTTGTTTTCGTTTCTGTTTTCTGAATTCACTCGTACTTGCTCGAATCACTTCAAAATCACCGGAACGAGAGCAAGGAAGTTTCACTTCAAAAAGAAGAGTATTCCTAACGTTACCATTAATACAGGTATCCACATTCAGCTTTTTTAAACGATAAAAACCTATTATTTACCGGACTCGATTTCTACTTCTAACCGAAGTTCACTTTAGAGTCGTGTGAACGCGTAGAAGATTGTTTACACTTCCAATGGGTGACCAAACCGATCCTACAATAGCTTCTAAACAATGCTATTGAAGTTGTTACTCTTTTGATTAGCCAAATGAACCTCACCAACCAGGGAGACCCAGTGAAAAAAGACCAAATCAATCTTCAACGACCACATTTAATTATGTTATCGATATTATAAAGGCTCTAATCTGGCATTATTTAATTAAGAGCTCATAAAAATTAAGACTTCACAACCCACCAAATAACGTCGTTTCTTTTTAATAAAACCTTAACAGATTTAAATTACCTTTAGGGAAACCTTCCTGACCACTTGCAACCCTTTGAAATGTCATTTCTAGGAAACTCTTCGTCCACCAGCCCTAAGCCCAGCAGCAGCAAGCTCTCGACAAAAAACAATCGAAATGATCAGAATCTCAAGAGCTGATAAGGTCCGATCGTTAAATGATTTAATTCCAGTTTTATTTGTCATCAACTAGCCAACTTCAGATTAATCGCCGCCCGTTGAAGTGGCAGCACAAAGCCTGGTCCAAGGCGGTTTAATTGTCCCATTTCCCATCTACATAGGCTGGCGGTGATCTCGGCCATTGACCAGCTACTGGAATTTTGTCAAAAGTTTTATGGCTAATTGACATTTTGTTAAGACTCTATTCCCAGGTAGACCTACAGGTCTTAGAGCAGATCGGAATTGACATCCTCTATGTTTTTTTATGGCTCGGCCCAGTGCTCGAGTTGCTCGGGCAGTTTCAGCTTCCTTCTGTCATCCGCTTCGTCCGTCGTTGAGAAAGAGAGCTATAAAACCCAATTAATCAATTAATTTCGATTTAATGACCGGGAGACATGTTAATCGTTTATATCAAGTCTTTTTTTGTCATTGGCAAAAGGAAACGCGGTTTTTACGTTCGCTGTGTGTTTTCCAAGTCCATTGCACATGCGCTCCGCCGATCGACTGGACACTGCGCCGGAGAATGACGTTTGCTATTGCACGAAAATTTCGCACCTTATTGTGGATTAGAGTCGTTCTCTCCTTAAGGTATTTTCACGATGCGGATACCGACCGCTCTGAGGGATAACTGCTCGGTAGAGGAGACAGCAGTTTGTAGCGTGACCGAAGTCGCAGCGACAGATCCGTTCCGAAAAGGAGAGCGGTGATGTTGTCTAATAAAACAGGATCAGCGCTTAAGTGGCAATAAAACGTGTTTTCACACTCGTCCCCCAAGAATCCGCCGTAGGATTATGGCCCGGACTTTTTAAGGTACGCTAGAGGTAATCAGAGATGCGATCATAAATGACAAATTTCCTTCAGTTTTTTTTTTTAATTTTTTTTTTGGTTTGTCAGTTTTTATCACCACGAGAAGATCTGTGCCTAAAGAAATGTGTCGTCTTCCCCCGGACGAAACAAAACGGTGTCACCGGATCCCGTCCCTGGCCACTGTGTGTCTGCAGCGAAGTGCACCCACAAAAGGCCTCGGAGGCGACCACAAAAAATACAAAGAAGCCAGCAGACACCTGAAATCAAATCGAAATTGCTTTTCCTCAGAATGTTCATAAATTTTTGATCTGTCATTTGGCTGTCATTTAATTTCGGCTGGTTTTGAAGATTTTTTTCTCTCTCTCTGTTCTTCTCTTTTTTTTTGGTTTGCTGCTGCTGTCCATGTTTATGGCGATGCCGTTCTCTGCGGTCGGGCCGCCGCGGCCCCAGATTACAGCTCGGATGGAGTCCGGGAGATCTCCAATCGATTTCCCAAACTCCATCGACCTCGGGCCGTGAACCCTCCAAAAGTGGGATGGTGAATTGGACAGTGGTTGGCATGTGTGACATTCCTTATTTAAGCCTGCGGCAAGCATGGGCCTTTGTTGTGGAGCCATCACATCACCGTGGCGCGGCTCCTCTTCAGCTCCATTAACTTTAGGTGACCGAGAGCCATTTTGCTGCATTATTAGAAGCGCGGGGGATTTTTTTCGTCGCTTTTCGATTCACGTTCGTTTTTTTTTTGTATTTCATTTTCGTATTCCACTTAATTCGTTTTTGTCCCGCCAGGAGGAATAGATACATATATATATAGAGAGTTGGACTTGGGGTCTCTGATGGTTGTGTGACCACGGCGCGATTCGTTTTTGTCCGATCACTGAATCACCGCGAGCAGATTGATAGATGCCCAGCACACAGCACAAAAAAAACCGTACAAATGCCACAAAGGAGGTGAAAAAATGCCTGAGACGTAGAATAATCGGAGCCCCAGAGAAGGTCACATGACGCGGACAACATAATTGCGTTCGTTTTTCCATCGTTGGCCATCAGACATTGGAGCAATTTGGTCAATCAATCATTGGTGGCGCGCAGGCTTTTAATTTAATGGGAAATTAAGGTTGCGGGTCTGTCGACTGCCTTACCGCGTTTTTGTAAACTGTCAGTTCTCTCTCTCTGTGCCTCTCTGGGAAGCGGCCGCGCGCTGAGCCCCCAGATGTCTTCTATTTTGATTAGCACTGCTACGCGACCGAAATGTCCATATACACACACCGAGTTCCGGGTACAGATTGATGGCTTCTACCTCCGGAGAGCTGCAATCTTGTGTGCATGAATATCCGCAGCGGTGGCTCCGACGTCCTTGGAGGCACTTCCTGTAGCTTGGTTGGTCGACTGACAGAAAAAAGGATGTCACAACTTAAAATCAAGGTGAATCAAAGTTAATTTTTTTTTGCTTGTTAAGAGTGAACTGCCACACATCCGTTGATGGACTGCCCCCAAAAAAAAGGCGCAATATAAAAGCGACGACATTCGATCATAGCTTGCTGCTGGTCCGTCATTGAATGCTCCCCAGAACGCCCCTCCGCCCGCAACAAACTAGCCAATGGCAAAGACCCTCCCCATTCCCCATCGGCGCGCGAGAATCACGAAATTGAATGCTTCTTAACCCAACGGAAGGCTGATGGCTAATTTAATTATGCAATTTGATTGTTGGCGATAAGTAGCCGCGGATTAGCCGTGATTGTGTGTGATTGCTCAATGTGAAAAATGCAGCAACAACAACAGCGAAAAGAAGAAGAAAAAAGAAGTTAATTAATTGACACCAAAAGTAGTTAGCACGACTCCGACTCGATCCGGCGGGGGTAGGCGTCGCTGCTGCTCCAACCGTAAGACGGGAGAGGAATCTGCCAGTTTATTTACAATCGAATCTTTTGGTAATTATCAGCTGAGAACCATCGGTGGTAGCCAGGGAGACATGCAAATGAACTCATTGTTTGACTAATTGCTTGTGTTTGGCATGAGGCCTGCCGACGAGCATTCAAGGTCTGGGGAAGAGCGCACTATTATGAATTTGACGCATCTTGCCCCGTCTGTTCCCACATTAAATCATCTTTGATATTTTACAATGATATCCACAACATTGTAGGATTATGATTGAGGTAAGCAATATGAGAAATTATAAATTTAAGAAGGACAAGTTCTAAGATCGCACACGGAATTTCTATAGAGAGACCTTTGCAACATTGAGCGGTTTTTTTTGCAATGATATTTAATTTTTACTTTACACCTTGCCATTCTACAAAATATGCTAAAAACTCTCCAGAAAAAAACCCAGTCAAAAATGTCACGCAAAATGGTTTTTGTAAATTTCTCGAAAATGGTTGACATTTCGACAAAAATATTTCAAAGTATCTTTCACCAAGAGATGTCATTTTAAAATTCACGCCATTTTTTAAATGTCAACTGTCATTACGATGACATTTGACAAGTAAAAACTGGAGGAAGTTTTCAGATATCAATAACGCTCGCAAAACTTATTGAAATAGTGAAAATTCACTACAAAAATGGTGAAAACATCACGGAAATAGTTCGTAAATTTTGTATAGCTTGTGGTCATCATCAAGCCCCTATACGCACGGGTGTTACATCACTCAATAACTTTGTAGGACGTCATGTGGATGGCGCCACTGTTTGCAAATTCATATGATTTTTATATAGTTAGGTACCAATACCAACCCTCAAAAGATGTGTGTCAAATTTTCATGACATTAGTCTAGTTTACAAATCACAGCATTGTTTTTAATGGGAAAAATACCGCTCAAGCAAGAGCAATGGCTTGACAGGTGTTATTCGGACTCCGCTTCATCGATACAAATGGTAGAGAAGTGAGGGGGGCGCATTTTATACACGGTGTACAGTGGGGTCAAAAAAAAATTACCGTTCAAAAATCTGTGGAGCCGTAAATTTTCATCGAATCAACTTCGTTTTTTTAAAAATGTTCCTTGTGCAATTCTCTATCGATCTGTCGAGCCGAATTTTGCATATATATTTTCAAGCCGGGAGATAAATTGAATAAACCTTTCTAAACTATATTAGGCTCAAGGTATATTTGAGCCTAATTTCTAAACTATATTAGGTTTATTCAATTTATCTCGTTTCTCTGAATTTTTGCTAATGCAGAATATATTTTTGTCAAAAAAACTCAATTTCCACTGCAAATTGTAAAAAATTGAAAATATATATAAAAAATCCGGCTCGACAGATCGATAGAGAATTGCACAATGAACATTTTTAAAAAAAACGAAGTTGATTCGATGAAAATTGACCGATTTTTGAACGGTAATTTTTTTTCTGGCCACACTGTGCAGGGACCCAAACGCCGATGATGATAAACGCTCGCTCTATGGTCCCTTAAATTCGGCAGTTGTTTCAGAAAACATAAAAAAAGTGCACAGAATCATTTTGCAAGACCGTAAAGTGAAGTTGCGTGAGTGAGACACCTTAAGACAGCAAAAGGCAGTGTACTAGTGTTCAAATTGGGTACCGCCTCTCCAGGAAAAAATTCACTGTTGCGAACCCTCTAAGAAGGCCTCAGACCGGATTGATCACACAGCTAAGACTCAACAAAATATAGACTTTAATTTGGCTATATGGAACGTAAGGACAATGAATGGAGCAGGATCTCTAGCCCTAAAGTAAAACTCGCCCGCACCTAGCATGCAGCTGGCACGCACGGGGCCCGCAACTAGCACGCTCGCTTGATTAAAAAATAAGACTCGCTAGTGTATGCATGCTAGGTGCGGGCTAGTCTTATTTTTTCTCTAGAATGAATGGATTGCCTTACCGAACAATGTGCGCATTTTCAGTAGGACGGTGCCACTTTCACCTTCCACACAGCTTGTGAAAAAATGAGTCTATTTCGTTCGTCGAAAGATCCTGTATCAGTGGGCCGCGTTGCAGATTTATGATTTGAAATTGGAATATTTGGAAAAATGTTACGGAGAGAAACAGGAGCAAGATTCTAGTTCGGAATGTAGAAGGATATTTCAAAGAGAACAACTTGTGCAATATTGTTAGATCCTGTAAACAAGAGTGTAAACCCAAAATAATATGCTGTAATCGGCTGAAACCTGGATATTTCTGCTTGCCCTTTACAGAATAGATGCAAATATTGCAGTGGCATCACACTATCTTTACTCTGGACATCTGTGAAGTTCCTCTACGAGTCAAGAATGTTTTGCTGCAATACAAACTATACTAGTCCTAACCACACCAGTTCTCTTCTTTCTATGTGCCTGAAGTTCCGAACGTTCAAATGAACGATTTCGGAAAAAAAAAATTAAATTTAAAATCTAAAGTTAGCACGTTAAAAAAGGAGCAAATAATTATTTTTTGATAATGGGAAGACAGTGGAGGTTTCGAAAATTATTACCCCTAAGTTATTAACCCCGAATTATCAACCCACCCCTAACTCACCCCCTAAATATGATTATTTTTGAAAAAATAGTTAGAGGCGTTATGCCCCGCTGGAAATTTGGTTACTTGTTAAGAGTGGTGTTAAGTACTACCACAAAAAATCTCAAGTCCATAACATCCCCGGAAGCCACCCCTAACTCACCCCCTAAATATGATTATTTTTGAAAAAATAGTTAGAGGCGTTATGCCCCGCTGGAAATTTGGTTACTTGTTAAGAGTGGTGTTAAGTACTACCACAAAAAATCTCAAGTCCATAACATCCCCGGAAGCCACCCCTAACTCACCCCCTAAATATGATTATTTTTGAAAAAATAGTTAGAGGCGTTATGCCCCGCTGGAAATTTGGTTACTTGTTAAGAGTGGTGTTAAGAACTACCACAAAAAATCTCAAGTCCATAACATCCCCGGAAGCCACCCCTAACTCACCCCCTAAATATGATTATTTGTGAAAAAATAGTTAGAGGCGTTATGCCCCGCTGGAAATTTGGTTACTTGTTAAGAGTGGTGTTAAGTACTACCACAAAAAATCTCAAGTCCATAACATCCCCGGAAGCCACCCCTAACTCACCCCCTAAATATGATTATTTTTGAAAAAATAGTTAGAGGCGTTATGCCCCGCTGGAAATTTGGTTACTTGTTAAGAGTGGTGTTAAGAACTACCACAAAAAATCTCAAGTCCATAACATCCCCGGAAGCCACCCCTAACTCACCCCCTAAATATGATTATTTTTGAAAAAATAGTTAGAGGCGTTATGCCCCGCTGGAAATTTGGTTACTTGTTAAGAGTGGTGTTAAGTACTACCACAAAAAATCTCAAGTCCATAACATCCCCGGAAGCCACCCCTAACTCACCCCCTAAATATGATTATTTGTGAAAAAATAGTTAGAGGCGTTATGCCCCGCTGGAAATTTGGTTACTTGTTAAGAGTGGTGTTAAGTACTACCACAAAAAATCTCAAGTCCATAACATCCCCGGAAGCCACCCCTAACTCACCCCCTAAATCTGATTATTTTTGAAAAAATAGTTAGAGGCGTTATGCCCCGCTGGAAATTTGGTTACTTGTTAAGAGTGGTGTTAAGTACTACCACAAAAAATCTCAAGTCCATAACATCCCCGGAAGCCACCCCTAACTCACCCCCTAAATATGATTATTTTTGAAAAAAATAGTTAGAGGCGTTATGCCCCGCTGGAAATTTGGTTACTTGTTAAGAGTGGTGTTAATAACTACCACAAAAAATCTCAGGTCCATAACATGCCCGGAAGCCACCCTTAACTCACCCCCTAAATATGATTATTTGTGAAAAAATAGTTAGAGGCGTTATGCCCCGCTGGAAATTTGGTTACTTGTTAAGAGTGGTGTTAGTAACTACCACTAAAAATCTCAAGTCCATAACATGCCCGGAAGCCACCCCTAACTCACCCCCTAAATATGATTATTTTTGAAAAAATAGTTAGAGGCGTTATGCCCCGCTGGAAATTTGGTTACTTGTTAAGAGTGGTGTTAGTAACTACCACTAAAAATCTCAAGTCCATAACATCCCCGGAAGCCCCCCTTAACCCACCCCCTAAATATGATTATTTTTGAAAAAATAGTTAGAGGCGTTATGCCCCGCTGGAAATTTGGTTACTTGTTAAGAGTGGTGTTAAGAACTACCACAAAAAATCTCAAGTCCATAACATCCCCGGAAGCCACCCCTAACTCACCCCCTAAATATGATTATTTTTGAAAAAATAGTTAGAGGCGTTATGCCCCGCTGGAAATTTGGTTACTTGTTAAGAGTGGTGTTAAGTACTACCACAAAAAATCTCAAGTCCATAACATCCCCGGAAGCCACCCCTAACTCACCCCCTAAATATGATTATTTTTGAAAAAATAGTTAGAGGCGTTATGCCCCGCTGGAAATTTGGTTACTTGTTAAGAGTGGTGTTAAGAACTACCACAAAAAATCTCAAGTCCATAACATCCCCGGAAGCCACCCCTAACTCACCCCCTAAATATGATTATTTGTGAAAAAATAGTTAGAGGCGTTATGCCCCGCTGGAAATTTGGTTACTTGTTAAGAGTGGTGTTAAGTACTACCACAAAAAATCTCAAGTCCATAACATCCCCGGAAGCCACCCCTAACTCACCCCCTAAATATGATTATTTTTGAAAAAATAGTTAGAGGCGTTATGCCCCGCTGGAAATTTGGTTACTTGTTAAGAGTGGTGTTAAGAACTACCACAAAAAATCTCAAGTCCATAACATCCCCGGAAGCCACCCCTAACTCACCCCCTAAATATGATTATTTTTGAAAAAATAGTTAGAGGCGTTATGCCCCGCTGGAAATTTGGTTACTTGTTAAGAGTGGTGTTAAGTACTACCACAAAAAATCTCAAGTCCATAACATCCCCGGAAGCCACCCCTAACTCACCCCCTAAATATGATTATTTGTGAAAAAATAGTTAGAGGCGTTATGCCCCGCTGGAAATTTGGTTACTTGTTAAGAGTGGTGTTAAGTACTACCACAAAAAATCTCAAGTCCATAACATCCCCGGAAGCCACCCCTAACTCACCCCCTAAATATGATTATTTTTGAAAAAATAGTTAGAGGGGTTATGCCCCGCTGGAAATTTGGTTACTTGTTAAGAGTGGTGTTAAGTACTACCACAAAAAATCTCAAGTCCATAACATCCCCGGAAGCCACCCCTAACTCACCCCCTAAATATGATTATTTTTGAAAAAAATAGTTAGAGGCGTTATGCCCCGCTGGAAATTTGGTTACTTGTTAAGAGTGGTGTTAATAACTACCACAAAAAATCTCAGGTCCATAACATGCCCGGAAGCCACCCTTAACTCACCCCCTAAATATGATTATTTGTGAAAAAATAGTTAGAGGCGTTATGCCCCGCTGGAAATTTGGTTACTTGTTAACAGTGGTGTTAGTAACTACCACTAAAAATCTCAAGTCCATAACATGCCCGGAAGCCACCCCTAACTCACCCCCTAAATATGATTATTTTTGAAAAAATAGTTAGAGGCGTTATGCCCCGCTGGAAATTTGGTTACTTGTTAAGAGTGGTGTTAGTAACTACCACTAAAAATCTCAAGTCCATAACATCCCCGGAAGCCCCCCTTAACCCACCCCCTAAATATGATTATTTTTGAAAAAATAGTTAGAGGCGTTATGCCCCGCTGGAAATTTGGTTACTTGTTAAGAGTGGTGTTAAGAACTACCACAAAAAATCTCAAGTCCATAACATCCCCGGAAGCCACCCCTAACTCACCCCCTAAATATGATTATTTTTGAAAAAATAGTTAGAGGCGTTATGCCCCGCTGGAAATTTGGTTACTTGTTAAGAGTGGTGTTAAGTACTACCACAAAAAATCTCAAGTCCATAACATCCCCGGAAGCCACCCCTAACTCACCCCCTAAATATGATTATTTTTGAAAAAATAGTTAGAGGCGTTATGCCCCGCTGGAAATTTGGTTACTTGTTAAGAGTGGTGTTAAGAACTACCACAAAAAATCTCAAGTCCATAACATCCCCGGAAGCCACCCCTAACTCACCCCCTAAATATGATTATTTGTGAAAAAATAGTTAGAGGCGTTATGCCCCGCTGGAAATTTGGTTACTTGTTAAGAGTGGTGTTAAGTACTACCACAAAAAATCTCAAGTCCATAACATCCCCGGAAGCCACCCCTAACTCACCCCCTAAATATGATTATTTTTGAAAAAATAGTTAGAGGCGTTATGCCCCGCTGGAAATTTGGTTACTTGTTAAGAGTGGTGTTAAGAACTACCACAAAAAATCTCAAGTCCATAACATCCCCGGAAGCCACCCCTAACTCACCCCCTAAATATGATTATTTTTGAAAAAATAGTTAGAGGCGTTATGCCCCGCTGGAAATTTGGTTACTTGTTAAGAGTGGTGTTAAGTACTACCACAAAAAATCTCAAGTCCATAACATCCCCGGAAGCCACCCCTAACTCACCCCCTAAATATGATTATTTGTGAAAAAATAGTTAGAGGCGTTATGCCCCGCTGGAAATTTGGTTACTTGTTAAGAGTGGTGTTAAGTACTACCACAAAAAATCTCAAGTCCATAACATCCCCGGAAGCCACCCCTAACTCACCCCCTAAATATGATTATTTTTGAAAAAATAGTTAGAGGGGTTATGCCCCGCTGGAAATTTGGTTACTTGTTAAGAGTGGTGTTAAGTACTACCACAAAAAATCTCAAGTCCATAACATCCCCGGAAGCCACCCCTAACTCACCCCCTAAATATGATTATTTTTGAAAAAAATAGTTAGAGGCGTTATGCCCCGCTGGAAATTTGGTTACTTGTTAAGAGTGGTGTTAATAACTACCACAAAAAATCTCAGGTCCATAACATGCCCGGAAGCCACCCTTAACTCACCCCCTAAATATGATTATTTGTGAAAAAATAGTTAGAGGCGTTATGCCCCGCTGGAAATTTGGTTACTTGTTAACAGTGGTGTTAGTAACTACCACTAAAAATCTCAAGTCCATAACATGCCCGGAAGCCACCCCTAACTCACCCCCTAAATATGATTATTTTTGAAAAAATAGTTAGAGGCGTTATGCCCCGCTGGAAATTTGGTTACTTGTTAAGAGTGGTGTTAGTAACTACCACTAAAAATCTCAAGTCCATAACATCCCCGGAAGCCCCCCTTAACCCACCCCCTAAATATGATTATTTTTGAAAATATAGTTAGAGGCGTTATGCCCCGCTGGAAATTTGGTTACTTGTTAAGAGTGTTGTTAGTAACTACCACTAAAAATCTCAAGTCCATAACATCCCCGGAAGCCCCCCTTTACCCACCCCCTAAATATGATTATTTTTGAAAAAATGGTTAGAGGCGTTATGCCCCGCTGGAAATTTGGTTACTTGTTAAGAGTGGTGTTAAGAACTACCACAAAAAATCTCAGGTCCATAACATGCCCGGAAGCCACCCTTAACTCACCCCCTAAATATGATTATTTTTGAAAAAATAGTTAGAGGCGTTATGCCCCGCTGGAAATTTGGTTACTTGTTAAGAGTGCTGTTAGTAACTACCACTAAAAATCTCAGGTCCATAACATCCCCGGAAGCCCCCCTTAACCCACCCCCTAAATATGATTATTTTTGAAAAAATAGTTAGAGGCGTTATGCCCCGCTGGAAATTTGGTTACTTGCTAAGAGTGGTGTTAAGAACTACCACAAAAAATCTCAGGTCCATAACATGCCCGGAAGCCACCCTTAACTCACCCCCTAAATATGATTATTTTTGAAAAAATAGTTAGAGGCGTTATCCCCCGCTGGAAATTTGGTTAATTGTTAAGAGTGGTGTTAGTAACTACCACTAAAAATCTCAAGTCCATAACATCCCCGGAAGCCCCCCTTAACCCACCCCCTAAATATGATTATTTTTGAAAAAATAGTTAGAGGCGTTATGCCCCGCTGGAAATTTGGTTACTTGTTAAGAGTGGTGTTAGTAACTACCACTAAAAATCTCAAGTCCATAACATCCCCGGAATCCCCCCTTAACCGACCCCCTAAATATGATTATTTTTGAAAAAATAGTTAGAGGCGTTATGCCCCGCTGGAAATTTGCTTACTTGTTAAGAGTGGTGTTAATAACTACCACAAAAAATCTCAGGTCCATAACATGGCCGGAAGCCACCCTTAACTCACCCCCTAAATATGATTATTTTTGAAAAAATAGTTAGGGGCGTTATGCCCCGCTGGAAATTTGGTTACTTGTTAAGAGTGTTGTTAGTCACTACCACTAAAAATCTCAAGTCCATAACATCCCCGGAAGCCACGCCTAACTCACCCCCTAAATATGATTATTTTTGAAAAATATAGTTAGGGGCGTTATGCCCCGCTGGAAATTTGGTTACTTGTTAAGAGTGGTGTTAATAACTACCACAAAAAATGTCAGGTCCATAACATGCCCGGAAGCCACCCTTAACTCACCCCCTAAATATGATTATTTGTGAAAAAATAGTTAGAGGCGTTATTCCCCGCTGGAAATTTGGTTACTTGTTAAGAGTGGTGTTAGTAACTACCACTAAAAATCTCAAGTCCATAACATCCCCGGAAGCCACCCCTAACTCCCCTTCTAAATATGATTATTTTTGAAAAAATAGTTAGAGGCGTTATGCCCCGCTGGAAATTTGGTTACTTGTTAAGAGTGGTGTTAAGAACTACCACAAAAAATCTCAGGTTCATAACATGCCCGGAAGCCACCCTTAACTCACCCCCTAAATATGATTATTTTTGAAAAAATAGTTAGAGGCGTTATGCCCCGCTGGAAATTTGGTTACTTGTTAAGAGTGGTGTTAGTAACTACCACTAAAAATCTCAAGTCCATAACATCCCCGGAAGCCACCCCTAACTCCCCTTCTAAATATGATTATTTTTGAAAAAATAGTTAGGGGCGTTATGCCCCGCTGGAAATTTGGTTACTTGTTAAGAGTGGTGTTAAGTACTACCACAAAAAATCTCAAGTCCATAACATCCCCGGAACCCACGCATAACTCACCCCCTAAATATGATTATTTTTGAAAAAAATAGTTAGGGGTGTTATGCCCCGCTGGAAATTTGGTTACTTGTTAAGAGTGGTGTTAATAACTACCACAAAAAATGTCAGGTCCATAACATGCCCGGAAGCCACCCTTAACTCACCCCCTAAATATGATTATTTGTGAAAAAATAGTTAGAGGCGTTATGCCCCGCTGGAAATTTGGTTACTTGTTAAGAGTGGTGTTAGTAACTACCACTAAAAATCTCAAGTCCATAACATCCCCGGAAGCCACCCCTAACTCCCCTTCTAAATATGATTATTTTTGAAAAAATAGTTAGAGGCGTTATGCCCCGCTGGAAATTTGGTTACTTGTTAAGAGTGTTGTTAATAACTACCACAAAAAATGTCAGGTCCATAACATGCCCGGAAGCCCCCTTAACCCATCCCCTAAATATGATTATTTTTGAAAAAATAGTTAGAGGCGTTATGCCCCGCTGGAAATTTGGTTACTTGTTAAGAGTGCTGTTAGTAACTACCACTAAAAATCTCAGGTCCATAACATCCCCGGAAGCCCCCCTTAACCCACCCCCTAAATATGTTTATTTTTGAAAAAATAGTTAGAGTCGTTATGCCCCGCTGGAAATTTGGTTACTTGTTAAGGGTGGTGTTAATAACTACCACAAAAAATCTCAAGTCCATAACATACCCGGAAGCCACCCCTAACTCACCCCCTAAATATGATTATTTTTGAAAAAATAGTTAGAGGCGTTATGCTCCGCTGGAAATTTGGTTACTTGTTAAGGGTGGTGTTAATAACTACCACAAAAAATCTCAAGTCCATAACATGCCCGGAAGCCCCCTTAACCCATCCCCTAAATATGATTATTTTTGAAAAAATAGTTAGAGGCGTTATGCCCCGCTGGAAATTTGGTTACTTGCTAAGAGTGGTGTTAAGAACTACCACAAAAAATCTCAGGTCCATAACATGCCCGGAAGCCACCCTTAAATCACCCCCTAAATATGATTATTTTTGAAAAAATAGTTAGAGGCGTTATGCCCCGCTGGAAATTTGGTTACTTGTTAAGGGTGGTGTTAATAACTACCACAAAAAATCTCAAGTCCATAACATGCCCGGAAGCCCCCCTTAACCCACCCCCTAAATATGATTATTTTTGAAAAAATAGTTAGAGTCGTTATGCCCCGCTGGAAATTTGGTTACTTGTTAAGGGTGGTGTTAATAACTACCACAAAAAATCTCAAGTCCATAACATACCCGGAAGCCACCCCTAACTCACCCCCTAAATATGATTATTTTTGAAAAAATAGTTAGAGGCGTTATGCTCCGCTGGAAATTTGGTTACTTGTTAAGGGTGGTGTTAATAACTACCACAAAAAATCTCAAGTCCATAACATGCCCGGAAGCCCCCTTAACCCATCCCCTAAATATGATTATTTTTGAAAAAATAGTTAGAGGCGTTATGCCCCGCTGGAAATTTGGTTACTTGTTAGTGGTGTTAAGAACTACCACAAAAAATCTCAAGTTCATTACATCTTCGGAAGCCACCCTTAACCCTCTAGAAAAGATTTTTTGGTTATGTGCAGGGCCTGTATCCTATGGGGTAAAATTCACCGATCCTGTCCTCCTGGTAGAGGGGTTTTGCGTTGGGGTAACTACCGTAGCCCGTAAAACACACCAGTTAAGAAACATATATTTTATATACAAAATAAAAATATTTGTGAACATTGGGATACCTGTAAAATATTACCATTTTTTACATACTTCCACCGAAATGCGTAAAAGCTTCGCTTCTGTCGTGCATCCCGGGACACGTCTACTATTTTTTCATTTTGGGTTGAGACCGGCAACATTAGAAATGTGTGTTGTGTTTTTATAGCGGCGACATTACTAGCACTGACGGTCGGGGTTTCGCATTATTATCTAAAATTTGTTTGTTTTTATATATTTTTTATTTGTCTATTACACAATCAATTTAAATCCTTTAGTATTGAACTATATACCCATTACGGCTCGCCCGTCTCTGCCAATAAAATATTTTTTTGACCGAGTGAACAAGAAGGCTAGAATATGCCCAGTAAAACTGCCTGTGAAAGTCCCATCGATATTGGATTACCCCATTCCCGAGATTAGCATTTTTAGTCTCTGTCTTCCAGATTCACAAAATAAAAAATTAGGATGTTCGATCTTTTCGTTGAGATCGAACCACACAGTGTAAATAATAAAAAGAAATATATTCCACTGAAAATATTTGTATTTTATATTATTTAAACTGCTCACACATTTAATTTGAAAAAAACTTAATGCACTTAATGTGTAGATTTAACTTACAAAAACACAATATCTTATAGACCAAGAGCCAGCGACGTATTTTGTGTTGTCATTTCATCCCTCGTGAAAAGTATCACTCATGAATTTTCTGGAGACTATTTTTGATAGTATTCTCTATTTATAAAAACTAATGCCAGAACATTTACCCTTCACCTAATGCTTGCCAGAACGCTCTAAATATTTATTTAAAGGGGTTTATTGCATAAATAGTCCATTCAAAACGCGAGGGGGGGTGCTCCAACATAACACCATTAAGAAAATCGAACCCTGCATGTATTTTGGGTCGCTGATTACGATAATCGGGGTCCTGCGGTCCTAAAATATGGGCGGCACCCTTAAAAACGAAAAAAATACCCATTTTTAAGGGTTTTTCGCGATAATTTCAATAATAATAAAAAATAATCTAACGAAATCCATTTTTTTATATTTATTTGCGATTTGGTGGTTGATTTATACTAAATCAAGCCAAACTTTAAAACAAGGGATAATCCTGAAGGGTTAAAACCACCCCTAAATCAACTGAAAATAAAAAAAATTGTATAATTTTTTTTCCCTAGTTTATGTTCCAAATACGATTTTATGATGTACATCAAGTTAGCGAAACAGTTTTGGCAAATCAAGTCGTAAATGTGCGGATAATTTGCCGTTAATTAGCCGCTAATTAGTTGTGATATTTATTATTTGGCCGTTTTTTGTTTTTTTAAAAAAACTAGATGCTTCGCTAACTTGATATCAATTTAGCGAAACACTTGGGCAAAATTGACTGAATTTCAAAAATTCTTAGTTGAATCAAGTTCGCCGAATTTGCCGCTAATTAGTTGTGCACATATCAATGCGGTAATACTTTATTTGAAAAAAAAAAAAATTTTAAAAAAAAATATGCAAAAATAACTTAATAACAAAAACTCTAAGTTGAATTATGTTCGCCGATTTTGCCGTTAATTAGTTGTGGTAAGAACAGATCTCTAGAACTAAAACGGTTGTCAATACCGACAGATATAGTAAAACAACAGCAAAACAGGTTGATAAAACAATGTCAGGTACAAAAATTTGGTTTCCAATAATAATTAGATGTTTCCTAGAAACATAAAAACATAAACATATTATTTCGAAAAATATGTCACCGAAAATAATCAAACAAATGTGGGTGATCCGCTCTCCTTCTCAAAAAAAATTATAATTAAATTTATTAAAAAATTAATTGCTGCTCACGGCAAATTCGAGAACAACACAACTAATTAGAATCGAACGAGCGGCAAATTCAGGGACCGATTTCCAGTCGATTGGGCCCTTCTGGAATAAGTTTTATCGCTGTTTCGCTATCTTCGCGAAAAAAATTTCGTTAAAATTATTAAAAAATTAATTGCTGCTCACGGAAAATTCGAGAACATCACAACTAATTAGAATCGAACGAGCGGCAAATTCTGGGCCCGATTTCCAGTCGATTGGGCCCTTCTGGAATAAGTTTTATCGCTGTTTCGCTATCTTCGCGAAAAAAATTTCGTTAAAATTATTAAAAAATTAATTGCTGCTCACGGCAAATTTGAGAACACCACAACTAATTAGAATCGAACGAGCGGCAAATTCTGGGCCCGATTTCCAGTCGATTGGGCCCTTCTGGAAACTCACGAATCAGAAAATTTAAAGGCCTTTCCGCTAAAAGCGCGTGGGATCTAAGTCCGCGTAGTAAGGACGGGCCTTAAGGCGAGACGGATCAGATATTCACGTGAAAAGTAATAACAATAAACATTTTTCATCGCCATACAGGCTCGGGAAATACATTTTTCAAAAAGTTTTCATTCGACCGAGAAAACATGTTATGAAGAATAATGTCCTACCACAATCCGCACGGAATCGAATACCACTCGTTCGATACTAATAAGCTGTGGTGTTCTCTAACTCACTTCACTGACTTTTCTTGCACGCTTCTTTGTGTATTGCATTTCTTTCTGTTTTAATTGAATGTGCAGTTTCGGGGGGGCCACATCTCGCATATAAAAATATGCGAGGTGTGACCTTTTCGGGATTGCATATACAATTTATATGTTTGGATGCTTTAGTTGAGCCTATCTCAGTGCTACTTGTGGTGAGTGGTGAATTTTTCTTGGCCCAGCTAAGAAGTGTACCTTCTGAATCAGAAGGGTTAACTCTATTGCATGATTGTGTATTGCATGAAATAAATTTGTCGTGAACAGCAATTAATTTTTTAATAATTTTAACGAAATTTTTTCGCGAAGATAGCGAAACAGCGATAAAACTTATTCCAGAAGGGCCCAATCGACTGGAAATCGGGCCCAGAATTTGCCGCTCGTTCGATTCTAATTAGTTGTGGTGTTCTCGAATTTGCCGTGAGCAGCAATTAATTTTTTAATAAATTTAATTATAATTTTTTTTGAGAAGGAGAGCGGATCACCCACATTTGTTTGATTATTTTCGGTGACATATTTTTCGAAATAATATGTTTATGTTTTTATGTTTCTAGGAAACATCTAATTATTATTGGAAACCAAATTTTTGTACCTGACATTGTTTTATCAACCTGTTTTGCTGTTGTTTTACTATATCTGTCGGTATTGACAACCGTTTTAGTTCTAGAGATCTGTTCTTACCACAACTAATTAACGGCAAAATCGGCGAACATAATTCAACTTAGAGTTTTTGTTATTATGTTATTTTTGCATATTTTATTTTAAAATTTTTTTTTTTAAATAAAGTATTACCGCATTGATATGTGCACAACTAATTAGCGGCAAATTCGGCGAACTTGATTCAACTAAGAATTTTTGAAATTCAGTCAATTTTACCCAAGTGTTTCGCTAACTTGATATCAAGTTAGCGAAGCATCTAGTTTTTTTAAAAAAACAAAAAACGGCAAAATAATAAATATCACAACTAATTAGCGGCTAATTAACGGCAAATTATCCGCACATTTACGACTTGATTTGCCAAAACTGTTTCGCTAACTTGATGTACATGATTTTATGAGTATTGTTAGCCAAAAATAAATTATTTTCAACCCTTAAGGAGTTAACTGCCCCATGGGTGCATGGATTAATTTGGATCAATTCACACGCTTAGTAAGTTCACACGTTCGTGCACCTGCGGTTCCTAGAACACGGGATGTCAACGAGACGCGAGCTTGCAAAAGGAAGTTGCGAAACCGTATGAATTGAGAACGCGACATTATGGCGAAATACAAAGGATTTATATTGCATGGGATTTTACAGTTTTCCTAGGACGTTGTATTGTAACAAAGTCTCTACAAACAGACAAAAAGGCGACGCACCTACAATCAATAAAAAATCCTTGACAGGCCGAGCGACGAACGTCAAAAAATGGAGATAATTTCTGAAAGAATAAAGTTTTCAGGAAAGATAGTATTTGCAAAGACGGTAATAAATATCCAGGTCTGCATTTTGGGAGATGGGATCGGAAAAAGTATATCCATGTTACTGTGAAAACAATTTTTATCATTCCAATTGAAGTTCTTTAAGAGCTCTATTTAAATATCCAGTGTTGCCTCAGAATATATTGATCGCACTATAGGCAACTCTATCCACGAAAATCGAACCAAAAACAAGGGTTTTACGGGGAAATTCAAGCTCAGAAACTTTACTTCGTCCATTTTTGTTTATCAATTTATTATTTTAATAATTATTATTTTTCAAAAATCTCATTTAACGCATTCCACTCGATTAAATCATATTTGTTTCAAATTTAATTATTTTCAGGGTACCCTCTTATATATCTTCAGTTTGACGTTGCTCTATACACTTCTACAGAATGTTAAAGATATTTTTTATTTGTTTATTTAAAATAGCATAAGTTTTTTACTATCAATATGTTGAGTAACAAAAATATTAATTCATCTCCAATTTCATATGCATTGTTATAGACAAATAGAAATTGAATTTCTTTTATTATAAAAAATAAAAAATAAAAAATGCTTATCACATTTCGTACGGTAAATTATATCGTCAGTTAGGGATGTGTGTGCATACATTTATTTATTAAAGTCAAATTCATGGGGGTCAATTCTGGTTCCGTGTAGTGAAAACGTGTAAACAGTTTACCCGTTTGCACCGTTGTTTGCGATTCTTACATCGTGCAAACATGGTAATAACTGTCAAAAACTTTATCTAAAAAATGCGTGCAAAAGTGCAAAGTAGTTGTGAAAACTTTTATCAAAAAATATTAGATTTAATTTGATAAACTGTCACTTGACAGTTTAAAAATCAATTCAGCCTTGATTCGGCATTAAGTTTTCACGAATGCAACGAGAATCGCTTTTTCAGGTTCAGTGCAGTGAAAAAGTGAAAAAGGTGTGTAAAACGTCAAGTGTAAACTTTTTTTTCACGTTTTCACTACACCGAACCAGAATTGACCCCATGGACTCTTTAATTAACGAGAATAAAAAATAGTTTCTCAATGCTTATATTATTAAATATACATTATGTATAAATCCTCCTTGTCGAAGTTCCTTTTGTAAATAAACAATTGCTTCTAACAATTGAGCGACTGCAAAAATACCTAGCATTTTCGGATTCAGCAGATCAAAATCTATATCCACAAAATCTTCTGGAAAAAATTTATGCCACCTCGTCATACATGCAGAACCCCCCTCAGCCACGAACCAGGACTTCGAGTCTTTCAAACTAACCAAAACGTGCGTCCTAAGAATCGCTTCTGACAGAGAGAGAACGCCCTATATCTATGTATCTGCACCGTGCGCACCCATCGGCAATGAATAAAAAGAGCATTCTAAAACTACGACGCAATTTTCATACGACCCTTTTCTTTTACGAGCGGAATTCTGAATTGATGACCTATTTAGGGGCTTTTTTGAGGAAACATTTTGAGGGTGCCTTAGACGTCTGGAAAGGGCGACAAATCCCCCGTCACGGCACCAAATCCCCCGGCCCAACACTGTCTATTGCACATTTGTGTATTGTTGTAAATAAGTATAACATTTTTTATGTCCTTTGTGTTTTTTATTTACTGCTGTCATTAAATATCATCTACCACTAATTTTCGTTGCGCGTCGTGATAAGTTGGAAGTTGCGCAAGTTGAAGGTTAAAATGATATATTTCGAGGAATTGCAAAAATTGTACTTTTCTAGGGTTTTTGAAATTCAGACCCAATTGGTAAAAAGTTAGATAGATAAAAGTTAGAAAGATATATCTCACACATGATATGGACTTTTGGCCGTGCGACTTTCGTGTGACTTTCTGTACCGACTAGGAAATTCGCATGCATCAACCGACAGAATGTCTGTGCAGACATAACGACGAAATGTCTGTTACGACTAGGGTTGCCAGGTCCAAAAATAAAAAAGCCGGACACGGCGTCACATTTAGCCGGACATTTTGCCCCAAAATCCGGACTACCCATTTTGAATAGAAATAGAGTCAGTTAGGTATTTTCAATCGTTTATTTCAAAATAGACTAAATATTCTTCATTAAACAAAATAAACAATCATCTATTTTCCTTGGACGGAAAACTGGTCATTTAATTATAGTCCGGGAGGCAGCGTTGCATTTTGGATCTTTTCAGGTAGCTTGATTTTTGTTGGAATTGATAGTTAAGATAAGGCCACCAGTGGTGGGGGTGGTGGGGAGAAAATGTACATATTGCCACGATCAGCCCCACCACTACTCACGCAGCTGACGTTTACATCATCAACTTACTACCCGAAAGGAATAATTCTAAAATGAATCAATTGGCACGAAATGACCAGGTCAATGGCAACGCTCACTCCGGGACTACTTTTTTTATTAGTCCGGGATGCAGCGTTGGAAGTTACCTGGTCTGCTTAAATCTTTGTGCACTGGAGCTACTCTTACGTGATCGCTTAAAATCCGGACAAAAGCCGGACAGGCCGGACATGTATAAATTTGGCAGCCACGACTGTAAAAAGCCGGATATGTCCGGCTAAATCCGGACACCTGGCAACCCTAGTTACGACTTCCTGGTTGACTTTTCCAGCGACTTGGTTTTTTTCACAGAGAAAACTCTAAGGGAAGTGTTTTGTTCCTGTAAAAACTAGGGACCAAAATTAAAAACGATTACAATTAGTTTAGTTACAAGGTAGACTGGATCGTTACTTACTCCACGGCCAAAAGTCTCCATCAGTACCGTCAAAAGAGTCCGATTAGTTTTTAAACATTTTTATTGTTTTTTACTACATGTTAATTTTTATTCTTTTAATTGAACTTCTTGTTGTTTTTTATGTGAATGAATCACCTTTTTTGTTTATTTTTTTGTCATATAGTTTTTTTATTTGCCCTTGAAAAATAAAATGTTGGAGCCTATCTATATTATATTAAAATCTAATAATTTTACATGGTTTCCTATAAGAAATCGTAAATCACTTTGCTCCGTTTCGCTTTACATCGTTTTTTTAACGTATCTACGACGAAAAGCGAAGCTTGGTGTATTTAACTTGCAACATTTTTTTAGAGACTCTAAACAAAACCGTATCCAAAATCTATGCGCATGAAATTGCGGGCAAAAGCTAATTTTTAAAAATGTTATCCAACATCG
This sequence comes from Thereva nobilitata, assembly GCA_963855945.1. NCBI lineage: Eukaryota > Metazoa > Arthropoda > Insecta > Diptera > Therevidae > Thereva > Thereva nobilitata. The sequence continues at coordinate 112,479,322 of OY979697.1, forward strand.
CATTAACTATTCATAAAATATTTAGTACGTTTTAAACCATAAAAAATTTATGATACATTATCTTAGAAAAATAATTTATCATCTATTAAAGTAATTAATTCCAAAAATTAACTCGTTCTTAACAATACAATAACAATTAAACAATATTCTTCAACAACGAGTGCTAAAAAGGGCGGCTTCCGTGGATGCTAGGGAGTTGGTTATTTTTGAGCATAACATGGCATTGCAACACTATTTTTTAGATTTAAATCTATCCGCCAAATACGTCTTCTTTTAAAATCTGAATAAATTCATTCGTTTAAGTAGTTATATTTTAACACTCTTAACAACAAACTTGCAACGCGTTTTAAAGCCCCTATTTATTTTTTCAAAAATAATCAAATCTATGGGGTGGTTTAACGGGGGCTTCCGGGCATGTTATGGACCTGAGATTTTTTGTGGTAGTTATTAACACCACTCTTAACAAGTAACCAAATTTCCAGCGGGGCATAACGCCCCTAACTATTTTTTCAAAAATAATAATATTTAGGGGGTGAGTTAAGGGTGGCTTCCGGGCATGTTATGGACCTGAGATTATTTGTGGTAGTTACTAACACCACTCTTAACAAGTAACCAAATTTCCAGCGGGGCATAACGCCCCTAACTATTTTTTCAAAAATAATCATATTTAGGGGGTGAGTTAAGGGTGGCTTCCGGGCATGTTATGGACCTGAGATTATTTGTGGTAGTTACTAACACCACTCTTAACAAGTAACCAAATTTCCAGCGGGGCATAACGCCTCTAACTATTTTTTCAAAAATAATCATATTTAGGGGGTGGGTTAAGGGGGCTTCCGGGGATGTTATGGACTTGAGATTTTTAGTGGTAGTTACTAACACCACTCTTAACAAGTAACCAAATTTCCAGCGGGGCATAACGCCTCTAACTATTTTTTCAAAAATAATCATATTTAGGGGGTGGGTTAAGGGGGGCTTCCGGGGATGTTATGGACTTGAGATTTTTTGTGGTAGTTCTTAACACCACTCATAACAAGTAACCAAATTTCCAGCGGGGCATAACGCCTCTAACTATTTTTTCAAAAATAATCATATTTAGGGGGTGAGTTAAGGGTGGCTTCCGGGCATGTTATGGACCTGAGATTTTTTGTGGTAGTTCTTAACACCACTCTTAACAAGTAACCAAACTTCCAGCGGGGCATAACGCCTCTAACCATTTTTTCAAAAATAATCATATTTAGGGGGTGTGTTAAGGGGGGCTTCCGGGGATGTTATGGACTTGAGATTTTTAGTGGTAGTTACTAACAACACTCTTAACAAGTAACCAAATTTCCAGCGGGGCATAACGCCTCTAACTATTTTTTCAAAAATAATCATATTTAGGGGGTGAGTTAAGGGTGGCTTCCGGGCATGTTATGGACCTGACATTTTTTGTGGTAGTTATTAACACCACTCTTAACAAGTAACCAAATTTCCAACGGGGCATAACGCCTCTAACTATTTTTTCAAAAATAATCATATTTAGGGGGTGGGTTAAGGGGGGCTTCCGGGGATGTTATGGACTTGAGATTTTTTGTGGTAGTTATTAACACCACCCTTAACAAGTAACCAAATTTCCAGCGGGGCATAACGACTAACTATTTTTTCAAAAATAATCATATTTAGGGGGTGGGTTAAGGGGGGCTTCCGGGGATGTTATGGACTTGAGATTTTTTGTGGTAGTACTTAACACCACTCTTAATAAGTAACCAAATTTCCAGCGGGGCATGACGACTCGAACTATTTTTTCAAAAATAATCATATTTAGGGGGTGACTTAGGGGTGGCTTCCGGGGATGTTATGGACTTGAGATTTTTTGTGGTAGTTACTAACAACACTCTTAACAAGTAACCAAATTTCCAGCGGGGCATAACGCCTCTAACTATTTTTTCAAAAATAATCATATTTAGGGGATGAGTTAAGGGTGGCTTCCGGGCATGTTATGGACCTGAGATTTTTTGTGGTAGTTCTTAACACCACTCTTAACAAGTAACCAAATTTCCAGCGGGGCATAACGCCTCTAACTATTTTTTCAAAAATAATCATATTTAGGGGGTGGGTTAAGGGGGGCTTCCGGGGATGTTATGGACTTGAGATTTTTTGTGGTAGTTATTAACACCACCCTTAATAAGTAACCAAATTTCCAGCGGGGCATAACGACTAACTATTTTTTCAAAAATAATCATATTTAGGGGGTGGGTTAAGGGGGGCTTCCGGGGATGTTATGGACTTGAGATTTTTTGTGGTAGTACTTAACACCACTCTTAATAAGTAACCAAATTTCCAGCGGGGCATGACGACTCGAACTATTTTTTCAAAAATAATCATATTTAGGGGGTGACTTAGGGGTGGCTTCCGGGGATGTTATGGACTTGAGATTTTTTGTGGTAGTTACTAACAACACTCTTAACAAGTAACCAAATTTCCAGCGGGGCATGACGCCTCTAACTATTTTTTCAAAAATAATCATATTTAGGGGATGAGTTAAGGGTGGCTTCCGGGCATGTTATGGACCTGAGATTTTTTGTGGTAGTTCTTAACACCACTCTTAACAAGTAACCAAATTTCCAGCGGGGCATAACGCCTCTAACTATTTTTTCAAAAATAATCATATTTAGGGGGTGAGTTAAGGGTGGCTTCCGGGGATGTTATGGACTTGAGATTTTTTGTGGTAGTTACTAACAACACTCTTAACAAGTAACCAAATTTCCAGCGGGGCATAACGCCTCTAACTATTTTTTCAAAAATAATCATATTTAGGGGGTGGGTTAAGGGGGGCTTCCGGGGATGTTATGGACTTGAGATTTTTAGTGGTAGTTACTAACAACACTCTTAACAAGTAACCAAATTTCCAGCGGGGCATAACGCCTCTAACTATTTTTTCAAAAATAATCATATTTAGGGGGTGAGTTAAGGGTGGCTTCCGGGCATGTTATGGACCTGAGATTTTTTGTGGTAGTTCTTAACACCACTCTTAACAAGTAAGCAAATTTCCAGCGGGGCATAACGCCTCTAACTATTTTTTCAAAAATAATCATATTTAGGGGGTGGGTTAAGGGGGGCTTCCGGGGATGTTATGGACTTGAGATTTTTAGTGGTAGTTACTAACACCACTCTTAACAAGTAACCAAATTTCCAGCGGGGCATAACGCCTCTAACTATTTTTTCAAAAATAATCATATTTAGGGGGTGAGTTAGGGGTGGCTTCCGGGCATGTTATGGACTTGAGATTTTTAGTGGTAGTTACTAACACCACTCTTAACAAGTAACCAAATTTCCAGCGGGGCATAACGCCTCTAACTATTTTTTCACAAATAATCATATTTAGGGGGTGAGTTAAGGGTGGCTTCCGGGCATGTTATGGACCTGACATTTTTTGTGGTAGTTATTAACACCACTCTTAACAAGTAAGCAAATTTCCAGCGGGGCATAACGCCTCTAACTATTTTTTCAAAAATAATCATATTTAGGGGGTGGGTTAAGGGGGGCTTCCGGGGATGTTATGGACTTGAGATTTTTAGTGGTAGTTACTAACACCACTCTTAACAAGTAACCAAATTTCCAGCGGGGCATAACGCCTCTAACTATTTTTTCAAAAATAATCATATTTAGGGGGTGAGTTAGGGGTGGCTTCCGGGCATGTTATGGACTTGAGATTTTTAGTGGTAGTTACTAACACCACTCTTAACAAGTAACCAAATTTCCAGCGGGGCATAACGCCTCTAACTATTTTTTCACAAATAATCATATTTAGGGGGTGAGTTAAGGGTGGCTTCCGGGCATGTTATGGACCTGAGATTTTTTGTGGTAGTTATTAACACCACTCTTAACAAGTAACCAAATTTCCAGCGGGGCATAACGCCTCTAACTATTTTTTTCAAAAATAATCATATTTAGGGGGTGAGTTAGGGGTGCCTTCCGGGGATGTTATGGACTTGAGATTTTTTGTGGTAGTACTTAACACCACTCTTAACAAGTAACCAAATTTCCAGCGGGGCATAACGCCTCTAACTATTTTTTCAAAAATAATCATATTTAGGGGGTGAGTTAGGGGTGGCTTCCGGGCATGTTATGGACTTGAGATTTTTTGTGGTAGTTCTTAACACCACTCTTAACAAGTAACCAAATTTCCAGCGGGGCATAACGCCTCTAACTATTTTTTCAAAAATAATCATATTTAGGGGGTGAGTTAGGGGTGGCTTCCGGGGATGTTATGGACTTGAGATTTTTTGTGGTAGTTCTTAACACCACTCTTAACAAGTAACCAAGTTTCCAGCGGGGCATAACGCCTCTAACTATTTTTTCAAAAATAATCATATTTAGGGGGTGGGTTAAGGGGGGCTTCCGGGGATGTTATGAACTTGAGATTTTTAGTGGTAGTTACTAACACCACTCTTAACAAGTAACCAAATTTCCAGCGGGGCATAACGCCTCTAACTGTTTTTTCAAAAATAATCATATTTAGGGGGTGAGTTAAGGGTGGCTTCCGGGCATGTTATGGACCTGAGATTTTTTGTGGTAGTTATTAACACCACTCTTAACAAGTAAGCAAATTTCCAGCGGGGCATAACGCCTCTAACTATTTTTTCAAAAATAATCATATATTTAGGGGGTGGGTTAAGGGGGGCTTCCGGGGATGTTATGGACTTGAGATTTTTAGTGGTAGTTACTAACACCACTCTTAACAAGTAACCAAATTTCCAGCGGGGCATAACGCCTCTAACTATTTTTTCAAAAATAATCATATTTAGGGGGTGGGTTAAGGGGGGCTTCCGGGGATGTTATGGACTTGAGATTTTTAGTGGTAGTTACTAACACCACTCTTAACAAGTAACCAAATTTCCAGCGGGGCATAACGCCTCTAACTATTTTTTCAAAAATAATCATATTTAGGGGGTGAGTTAAGGGTGGCTTCCGGGCATGTTATGGACCTGAGATTTTTTGTGGTAGTTATTAACACCACTCTTAACAAGTAAGCAAATTTCCAGCGGGGCATAACGCCTCTAACTATTTTTTCAAAAATAATCATATTTAGGGGGTGGGTTAAGGGGGGCTTCCGGGGATGTTATGGACTTGAGATTTTTAGTGGTAGTTACTAACACCACTCTTAACAAGTAACCAAATTTCCAGCGGGGCATAACGTCTCTAACTATTTTTTCAAAAATAATCATATTTAGGGGGTGAGTTAGGGGTGGCTTCCGGGCATGTTATGGACTTGAGATTTTTAGTGGTAGTTACTAACACCACTCTTAACAAGTAACCAAATTTCCAGCGGGGCATAACGCCTCTAACTATTTTTTCACAAATAATCATATTTAGGGGGTGAGTTAAGGGTGGCTTCCGTGCATGTTATGGACCTGAGATTTTTTGTGGTAGTTCTTAACACCACTCTTAACAAGTAACCAAATTTCCAGCGGGGCATAACGCCTCTAACTATTTTTTTCAAAAATAATCATATTTAGGGGGTGAGTTAGGGGTGCCTTCCGGGGATGTTATGGACTTGAGATTTTTTGTGGTAGTACTTAACACCACTCTTAACAAGTAACCAAATTTCCAGCGGGGCATAACGCCTCTAACTATTTTTTCAAAAATAATCATATTTAGGGGGTGAGTTAGGGGTGGCTTCCGGGGATGTTATGGAGTTGAGATTTTTTGTGGTAGTTCTTAACACCACTCTTAACAAGTAACCAAATTTCCAGCGGGGCATAACGCCTCTAACTATTTTTTCAAAAATAATAATATTTAGGGGGTGAGTTAGGGGTGGGTTGATAATTCGGGGTTAATAACTTAGGGGTAATAATTTTCGAAACCTCCACTGTCTTCCCATTATCAAAAAATAATTATTTGCTCCTTTTTTAACGTGCTAACTTTAGATTTTAAATTTAATTTTTTTTTTCCGAAATCGTTCATTTGAACGTTCGGAACTTCAGGCACATTTCTTTCTATCAGTCAAATTAAGCATAGGAACATTCTTCTTGCAATCGGCTGTTGTTTTTAGAAAATCAAAAGACTAGAATGACTTTTTAGACGCATTAGAACACTTCTATATCAAGGAGCTGAGTCCAACTTCATATCTTCAAATCTCGCCACTCGCCTGCGTTGACGCCTAAACTAAAGCAGCACGTTGATGTAATTGTAGTAGGGTGAGGTAACGCAGCAACAGTAGAAGCAGTATAGTAACGCCCACAGTTGTGTAAAGATTAAATCCTGAAGAAGAGTATACAATAAATGCCTTAGTGCTCCCAAAGCTAACTGATTTGATTCCTTCAAAAAAATAATGGTACCATACCAAGACTGGCCTTATCTACACTATGTTTGGAATTAGCTGATCTTTTGTATGTGGCAGTACTAAACTTAGGAATCATCCTTTGTACTACCAGTCCATCATGTCGTTTGTCACGTCATGGTGCAATAGGCATGCAATAGAAAAGGTTTTAGGGCTATGAGGGTTCTGGCGGGTGTTGAATAAAGTGGCGATGAACGCTGCGTTTGAACTCTTGGATATTATAGGACTTCGGAAATACTAACTGGGAGAGATTGTTCCACAGTCGAGTTGTTCTGTTTAGAAACGAATTACTATTTTGTAGAGTGTGTGAAAAGAGGGGTTGCAGCTGGAGCGAATGAAATGAGTGGGCTAATCTGGTGTTGCGGGTATGGGTATGATTGCTGCGGAGGTGTGAAGAAGAGAGTTTATTTCCTGATTACAATATAACTCTTTTGTAGATAAGATTTTAGGAGCTGCAGTTTCATCATCCTCTAGAATTCACGGCGTCTTATATCTTTTATTAGGGCGACCTGGCCTCGATTTTCCTGTCGGTAATTTCTCCAGCACTATCTTTGCCGCGTTCTGTACCGCACCTCATTCGACATGACCAATCCACCATAGCCTGTTTATGATATTCACTTTGACAATATTTGGAATTTTACTGCTTTTATACATATCTGTATTTGTACCTTCTCCTCCAAATTTCATCCACCTGTAGGTATTCTTCTGTAAATCATTTTCCTTTCGAATCTTCGTACCAATGCTTCGTCTGCGTTCTTCAATGTCCACACTTACGAACCATATGACCCGAAGTTTAGTCCTTTGATGGGTGGCTCAAAAGGTACAACTTTGGCTCAAGCCACTACGGTTGAATGGATACTCTTAGGACCAGTCAACCCAACAACATCATTACCAAGATCGACAGGTATCTTTCACTAGTCATCAGTGTCAAATATTAGACAACTCCTTCAAAAGTTTTGGCCGGTGAAGCTGTGGTATAAACAATATTCAGCTTTAATGCATGAACTTAGCACTAAAGCCTCGTTCACACGGTGAAACTGATGTCGTGGCATTTAATGTCGCAAAAGTGTCATCGTCTGAACTATTGAATGTCGCGAAGTCGCGGCACTAATGCCGCATATCAAAATTTTTTGATAGATATTTGACACCTGATGCATGTTTTTTACACGAGTGTCGCAACACTATGCGTGGATCATGTGAACACTTAGTGCCGTGATAGCAAATGTTGAGCACTTTCATGACGATAAATGCCACGACAATAATGTCACCGTGTGAACGAGGCTTAAATCACATGAAACTAGTGGAGAAGTAGGAAGATTCAGGTCTGTGTTACTATTTGCCACACCACGTAGTAAAAGCGGCAACAACCACCACCAGGTCCGCAGTTTAACCTTGCGGGGCCTGGGGCTAAATATGATTGGAGCTTCTTTAAGGAGATTGAAATTCCAAAAAAAAAACGCTTAATATCTACTTTTTAAAATCTAGAATGCTTGGGTTTCAGACACTAGGTTATTGCCAGCTTCACGTTTAGATGCAGGGATGTGGGGGTTTCCACTTTTTGGGTTTCAATCTATTTTCGGGGGACCCCTCAGACCTGGGGCCTGGGGCAATTCGTTCCAGTTGCCCCCCTTGTGGCAGGCCTGGGCACTACGACTAAGCTTACAATTTTACAAATACATGAAGTTGAAGGTGGAAATATGGGAGATAGATAGTATAGCTTTCATTAAGTAACTAAATAGGTATGTAGGTAGATACTAATTATGTTATTAACAAGTAAATATGTTTGTATATATAATATAAAGTTTTCTTTATGAAATATACCAGATTTCAAAGTTTCTGCCCACTATTTTGGCGTCTTTCTTTTTAAATTTGCAATTTTTGAACTTGAATTAAGATTTACCAACCCCAAAAACATAAATAATGACACTTTTTATCAATATGCTTAAAAACATTGTAGTTACATTGGAAAATTAGATCGGAAAATTCAGTTACAATGCAATAAACGCCATGAAAATTTCTTCACTGATGTTCACGGTATGTCACTTTTTACGACTAATTAAGAAATTTTAGTATGACCATTTCCAAATGTTTATAAATGACATTAAACAACAAATTTATGTTTGTTTAAAACAATTTTAAAGTATTTTCTGGTAAAAACCCCAAAACAATTTCCCCAATAAAAATATACAAAAATTGTTCAATAAATAAATACCTTAGACAGAATTCTAATTGTCAGCTTCAAAATCGTTTTTTTTTGTCACTTGAATAATTTCTCACAACAACAAAAAAGAATTAAAGTAAACTTTTGTCTCATAAATTCTTTCAGCAAAAATCACTCTCAATAATAAAATTTTAAAAAAAATAAAAATAACGGAAAATTCGCATTAAATTGTTTTAAACAAAAAAATATTTGCACCGCACACTCGGGCTTATAGTAGATATGGTACAGTTTCGACACACCCACTAAAAAAGTGGCACCAAAGTCGCGAAATACGAAACGTCAACTCCTCCACCGGTCACTATACTGTCTCTCGGCTTCTCACTTCTTCTGTTGACAAAACTGGCGACAATTTTCCAGAACGGCAAACTCACAACGCGACAAGTTCAACGCAACTGCCCACGACGTCCCAATCCGGGTGATGAGAGTCTGGCGACAAAGTAAACACGACACAGCGACAACTCACACACAAACACATTCTCGCGTCGCACAAACAGCCGAAAACGCGTGTGCTCAGTCTCACTCTCTCTCGTTTTGCGTTTTCGTCAACTTCTTTCTTATTACGGTTTTTTTGTGGCTTTTGCAGTCGGGATGTGATCAAGAGAGATTCGTCTTAAAGCGGAATGTTCGATGAAGAGAAGTTGTAATGCCAAGTGGTGAAAGAGTAGGCGGATGGTAGCGCAGGGTTTTCTGTGAAGTAAACGTACCAAGGTTCGCTCTTGCATCTCCCGAAGAACTCTTTGCGAAGTGGTGTTGAAATGAACGAGAAACTGCGCACTGCCTGATCGACATTTGGGAGAGACTCGGACTACGTATATAAGTCGACGGCCGGAAAGCGACTCTACCTTGCACACGCCGTTCTCAATTCGCCCGTGTGTATCGCCCGTATTGCCCGTATCGCCCAACAATGTTCTATATACGGCGGCTGGCGGGCGGCTGTGTGCGTTATGGCTGATTCCTCACTCCCATGAGTTCAGTGGGACGACACTTTGCTGGTGACATGCGACTTGTGACCAGTTAGGAATTGGCTGAAATCGTCGCAGCAGCTATTTCCCACCAACACAGCCGCAGTCGCTGCCGCAGCGGGCACGAAAGAGACACCCTGCCAGACACTCTGCTCTCTCGCAACGTTTTTTCCCTTTTTCGAAATCCAATCAAGACCGGATTGGAGGCTTGGCTTGCGATTGCGAACCGAGTGACATTCCATGTGTCACCAAAGAACCGGGCGCACCGGGATCCCATGACGCAATGGGCGGCGTTCGCCTTCGGATTCGCAACAACACAAACTAAAAGAAGAAGAAGAAGCGTCTTGCCGCGATTACTTTTTCTAATCAGATTCGAATCTGCATAAAATCATTTAAGAGCGAAATTCCCGCTAATTCGTCTTGAGGATGAGAAATCGCGCGAGTGCCGGGGCCCGGACCACTTGTAGTGTGCAAGTTTCTATCCTGAAACTGGAAGGGTAAGGTGCTGCCCTCCTGCATGAGCGGGCGGCGGTTGGAGCTGCCAGCCGAGGGAAGATCGATACTAATTGGTTTGCGCCACCTTAAAGCATGTTAAAGTATTCCTGACGATTTAATTCCCAGGTTGAGGAATGAAACGGGATTTTAGTTGCTCGAATTTTCGGGGTTTTTTTTATTGTGTTCGGAGCTCTTTGTTCACTGGAAAAGTTTTTGAATTTCAGATGGTGGGGGCGAGGGGGTTGCGACTGGAAATAAAATTTCCCTGGAATTTGAGACTACGTCGTTTTTGTTCCAATAAAAAAAATCCGTTTTTCAGCTTCAAGAAGGAAAAATTCGATTTCGATGGAGAGGAAAAATAAAAAAAACGTAATTTTTCAACAAACTGAGATTTTGACTCAACTGAGAATCTGAGTGAGGCTTAAATTATGAAAATTGCACCATGGACTTGAACGACATGACGGACTAGTAGTATCTTTTATGAGTTTTTAAACGTCATTTTTTTGCAATTTATGAGAAAAAAAGCGAAATTTATTTTTGGTTTGTTTTGAGATGTGAAAAAAAATAATTTTGTTGTAGTTGTAACTGAATTACAAGCATTAAAAACGTATTTTGAGATTGTTATCGACCCTTTTCCAGCTGCCACAATGACTTGTCCATTTATTCCTACTTATGTTATTCGATACTTTAAAGGTTTGTGCTTGAATCTAATGATAATATGCATGTGCCGCAATTATTTAAGCCTGTGGAAGTGCAATCATAGCCTCCTGGTGGTGGCCACTGGTAACTATCCTTTGAGAGAGAATAAGATAATATGATCGGACTACTCTATTTTAAGTATACCTAAGGTTGGCGTGAGGCTAATAACCTTACCTGGAAAACAACTCCATTAAGGAACAAGCAACATGCCTTGGCTTCTGGAACAAACGATGAAGACCATGGAAAAAGGTAAAACGATTTAGCAATTTTCTAATGTAGCGTTCTAACTCTGTATAGAACTCGAGCTGCAAGACATCGATAACAACGCAATTGGTCATGTCCTTAGACGCACGCGTCCAATCTTAGGGCCAAGATATCTATAATAAAAACCATGGGAGGAAAAAGAGACAGAAAATATAACGGACAGCTGATAGGATTGAAGGAAGAACAAATTAGGGCTAAATATGAAAACTTACTGAACGTAAGAATAAATGAAATTGGTCAAAACACACAAGAAGTAAGAAGACTTGAACGATCACATGAATGGAACGATATATGTAAAAAGAACAATAACAGAACAGAACAGAACAGCAGAAGAAGTGCTAGGTTTCGTGCAATAAGGACCAAGATTACAGTGGTTTGATAAAGAGCGCACCCAAGCAACAATGGAGAAGAAACACCATACCAAGTCATCTTAAGTAGACACAGAACAAGAAATTCTGAAGAGAAGTAGTTATAGAGAAGAGAAGAACTGAGAAGAGAATGCAAAAAGGAAAACAAGAATTGGGAAGAGCATATGAGAAAAATAGAAGAGCGAAATGTCGCAAGAAATTTCTACAAAAACGTAAATCAAGCTTTACTTACTTTGACGGCTCTATGTGGGACTCATGTTAGGTGTTCTTGCAGATGGGGGCACCATATACCTACTTTGTTTGGCCATCGTTGATGTGCAGTCCCAGCTCAATCTGGGTGAAAGGGTTGTTTTTGAGCCGGTTGATGGCTCTGGTAACTTCTTCTAAGCTTGGTGGCGGCAGTGTAGGATTGTCATCAGATGTTGGTGGAGCCTCCAATTCCTCAGTTACCTCGGCATTTAGCAATTATTAACGAAGTGCTCTTCCCATCGCGCCAACATGCGTTTAGGATCGGTGATCAGATTCCATTCTTTGTCGTTGCAGTACCTATGTGCAACGTGGTGTGAACTGCGTCATACCGCGGGCTCCTCCGTAGAACTCCCGCGCCTGGTGCGGCTTTCTCTCTCTGTACTGTTCTAGTTCACAAACGAGATTTGTCTCCCAGACTTCCTTTACCTTTTCTGAACTTGGTCTATTTAGTTGCGAGTGGCTCCTTTAGGAGATATCCAGGATATCTTCACGCGCAAATCTAGTACTTGCAAAACGACTAAGTTCTCAGTTCTCAACAACTCATTGTCTATTGTCATTAGTGCTCTCATGCCAGCTGTGGGTGCGGACTAACTGCATGTATGTGGCTCCCGACCTACTTTGGCGTTCAAATCTCCCAAGATGATGTTCACGTCATACCTGAGGTAGGCATTAAGTTCCCATTCAGCTACTTCGAAGAACTCTTCTTTTTCGTCGTCCGCGTACTCTTCTGTAGGTGTGTGAACGCTTATCTATATACATATATAAAATTGGATGTATGTGTGTATGTATGTATGTTCCCTAATAACTCCTAAACCATTCAACCGAACGCCACAAAAATTTAACCACATATTACTTACATCAAGGTGCTGGTTTTGGCATCGGCGCCTACTTTCAAAAATCACTCCTAGGGGGCGCTGTCTTAGAGAGATTTGTTAAAACGATAAAAAGCATAATAATATACGTTCTACAGGGGTGAAAATGTATACATAGAGGTTTCTGTGTACGAGAAAGCGATTGGAGTTGTCCATTACTTTCGCAAAGATGGCGGTTCCAATATGGCGGCCGAATTTTGCAATTGTGTTCCCCGACCCCCGGCATGGGTATCAAATGAAAAGGTATGACAAGTAGAATACTATTAGCTGTGCGGCGTCATTCCAAAAGCAAAATGGCGGCCAACACAACAGTACAGTTTACATTTTTCGCACTCGGTAGGGGTATCAAATGTAAGTGTATGACGAGTATAGTACAGTAAGCTGTGTGACGTCATTTTAAATCTAATATGGCGGTCACCACAAAATGGCAGAAGACATATAATAGTCTAAAATGTAGGAAATAAAATATAATTTAAAAAAAATTAAAATATATCTACACTTTTAAATTAAAAAGAACTAAAAAATAAAAAAAAATTGAATATAAAGTTTTTATTGCTCCAGCTAGTACCTATATGGGAACACTAGCCAGTATATGGGGACTTAGTTTTCGAAATGTAAAAAAGCGGCAGAACATTAAAAATATAGTTTATCCTGAAGCTCTTTAAAAAAACATCGATACATCTGTTGCATGTCTGATTAAATGCTGGACATTTTTTTTCTCCTTTTGTTCGTCTCAAGCCGAAATGACAAAAACAGAGAGAAAATGTGTGTGTAATGTATTTTTTTAGGGCACCAAATTTTTGAGCCAAATTTGCAAAATTGATTATTTTTTTTGGGAATAATTTTTCTCTGCCGGGGATTAGACGCCTTGTGCAGAACTTCACTCATGGCGCCCTCGAGAGAAGTTCTGCACAGGACGTCGAGTCCCCGGCATACCATAAATTCAAATCTGATCTATAAATGCCAAGTCAGGGATGGTTTTTATTGGCTCGATCAAAATATCAGATCCCTAAAAGTTTCACATTTTGTTATTTGGAATCAAAAATACCAGAAAATTGCCTTTTTCAAACTCTCCTACTGTAAATTAAAATTCATATCACCTGATTACTACTATTGGCTTACGGGTGCAGCATAGACGCTCCGGGTCCCAGCTAGTATTAGAAAAAAACGACAGAAAAACGGGTTTTTCTGTAGGTAGTTTGTTGAGAAGTTATAGATACTTTGTAGTTATACCTATATTTTTTCAAAAAGTATGTTAAATCAAATCATTTAATAGGTATAAAGTTAAGTTCTCATTTTTCCGCACAGCTTTCGTATGTATTACCGCAACAAAACTCACTAGAAGAATGTCACTATACAACCCTATCTTTCTCACCCACGATTAAATATAATAATCACATTTAAAGATTAACCCTACCCCGTAGAAGACGACGAACGAATTCCCAGCTACATACAAAAAAAGCTCTTATTCTGCAACCAGATCACATCCCGTCTATCAATAACATAAGAAGGGCACAAAAGAAGCAAAATACCCCATAAAACATGTGACGTTTGCTCCATACCTGATACCCTCACCTGCCGCAGAAAACCGACCGAATGGGGATTAGATGGGCACGGAATGTAACTTCCGCTCTGTGAACATATTTCCATTAAACTTCCACATGCTATTGATCATGACACCCATGGGAGTATCGTGTTTTATAGTACACGCTGCAGGAACACTATGCTTTTTGGCCACTACCTGTGAATTTCTTGCCACCTAAAATCGAAGCGATTGAAACGTTCGGGGAATAAGAAATACTCCACCCCACCTTAACCCACTTCTTTTTTTTAAATTAGTTGCTGGAACGTTGGTGGGGGAAAATGCGGATTAACAATTGTGAAAAAATGTTCACAATATTTTTTTTCTATAAATAAAAATCACCTGTGAGTTGTAAATTAAAACGACCAAGTGGAAAACTATTTGACAGACCAAAGTCAACGCAATTTTCTTATGACAATTTTTGTCAGTTCGACGTGGACCAATTTCAATATAAATACTGACTTTCGTCTGTGGCGCCAAGAAAATCTGTCACGAACGCGACTCAATCCATTAGTGACGACGTGACAGGGCTTGTGATTGACGTGCTGAAATTGAAGACTAATTTGTCGACAATTCTGACGTGTCACAGGCTCAGTTTTGGTTAATTGCGCATTAGTCTTGCCTCGTGACAATGACGAACTTTTACCACACAGTTTTTCTAAGAAATTCCTGGGCATATCAGCGGTGACTAAAAATATTACGGAATGCTTTCGATGGCATTAAGTTCGGCAATTTCGTTTCGTTTTTATACATTTATTTCGAAATGTCATATTTGAAACACAACAACGTGGCACCACTGCACAATGCGCATTCGTGAAATACCACATAAACTTTACATTAATGGGAGCACACACACGGCCTCACGATGGCGAAACTTGACCAAAAGATTTAAATGGCCAAGTGCCGAGGTGTACAAACGGGCATTCGACGGCAAATTTGAGCCGAAAAAAGAATCTGCACTAAATGTATTGTTGAATGTGTTTTATGGGAACTTGATCATTTTCGTTATGTACAATGGTCCTTCGGATTTATCCTTCTTAAAGATTATCGATACATAATAGAAACGAGCTCGCCCGTTGTAAGGGGTTTCTATACGCTTTATTTTAGCTTCACCTGTATGTATGTATGTATGTAGACAAATCTTGCAACTTGATTTTCACCCACTTGCATATAACCGATCAACTTCAAATTTTGCACATATGTATAGTTCGCGTGACAATTCAATCTGACCATTTTGTTAAATAATCAAGATGGCGGCCGAATTTTGCTATTGTGCTCCCCGACCCCCGACATGGGTATCAAATGAAAGGGTATGGCAAATAGAATACAATTAGCTTTATGGCGTCATTCCAAATTCAAAATGGCGGCCAACACAAAATGGCGGATTAATTTTTTTTCTAACCCACTTAATATGGGTATCAAAAGAAAGGATATGACAAGTAGAATACTATAAGGTGTGTGGCGTTATTGCAAATTCAAAATGGCGGCCGATACAAATTGGCGGATAACCTTTTCTATACCACACCCTCGATATGGGTATCAAATGGAAGATTATGACGAGTAGAATACATTAAACCGTGTGACGCCATTTTAAACCTCATATGGCGACTACCACAAAACGGAAGAAGACGAAAGGCTAAAAAGTAAAAAATTAAAAATGTATAGTTTAGCAAAACTAAAAAATACGCCTTTATTTTAAAATGAGCTGAAAAATATTGCATATATCTACAGTAAAAAGCCAGAAATGCTTAAGTGCAAATTCGATGATTTAGAATTATTGATAAAAATTATAAATATAACTTACTTAAATGGAAAAAAAGCGTGGGCCGCTAACGAAAAGCTCCAGTGTTAATAAAATAATAATATATGTAGGTAAAGATGCCCACGCTTTTTTACATTTAAGTAAGTTATGTTTATAATTTTTACCAATAACTTCATTAATTTAATTATTTGCCTGATTTCGGAAGGTAGGTTGTTCCCTATACCGGCTGGAGCAACAAAAGCTTCAAAATTATTTTTTTCTTTTTAGTTCATTTTAAAATAAAAGCGTATTTTTTAGTTTTTTTAAGCTAAGTATATTTTTTTTTTTACTCGGGTTGTGACAGATTATATTGCACCCTACTCTACTGACTAAACTCTAAGATATTGGTGTCAATGGTATGATCTACTCTCAATTACGAGATCTTAGCCAGCTTTAGCCAAAAGTAAATGATGGTATACTTTTAAAAACTATTGACAAAAAGGTTTATGTCACACAGGAACCGTCAAAGTTATTCATTAGAAAAGTGTAAAACCCTGAAACCACACCATTATGGACACACATACACAAATAACCATTAATGCATTTAAATAAGTTAACAATACATTCACGTCCCGCAAAAACCAGCTTAAAAATCGCAGCACTACTGATGGTCTCATCCTTAAATCTGTTGTAAACGCAAGTTGCAAGCCCTCTTCTAGGTGTACATAATTAAGGGCAGTAAAGTAAAGGTCCTTACAATGGACTCTCTATATTGAATGGGGGAAAAGTTTTTAATTAGTGCGGTACTTGCGGCTGCTTGTGTTATTTTTTTTATGTGGTAAAAGTGGACTTGTGATTGAATATCGCTGCGATATATAAAAGCATTTCATAAATACGTCTTCAAAGTTGGCAGAGCGCTGGCTGGCCACGAAGGGAGTCCCAATTAATTCCGACTTCATTATTAAATTATTCAGAAATAGGAAGGAAATATTCAAAAAAATAAAAGAACTTGAATGTATTTCATTACGACGTGGGGTTTTGAAGTAATGAAAGGCTTCTCTGGGTAATATTTACGAGAGCCGGTGCCGGTCGCAGCTATATACCTACACAAGTTCCCACATTAAATGAGTGACAAAAGTAAAATTAATTAGCATTTTACCTGTTCATTGTCGTCGACCCCATCATCATTGTCTCAGGCTTCAGCGTGGACGATCTAGACCACTTCATCTTTGTCCACCGCATGAGACTGGCGGCGAGCCTTAATATACCTGGTCGCGTACTCCGGCTTCAGCTCTTTCAGAACGCACACCAATACACATTACTATATCTAATCCACCGGTGACTTCATAGAATATTTAACAGAATATTCATGACTAGATGGTATCTTCGCGTTGGAGATTCCCTGCCATGCGAAATGTGTCGTCTTCGCTACTATTTAAGAATTCCAAACGACTGGGAAATGTTCTTAGCGACAAGCTTACGTAAAGGTAACAATGATGACAACAACAAAACAGCAAAAGAGATAACAGAAAAAAACTAGTAATGCTGAAAATACGTCGCAGGTCAGCGTAATACCGCCGCATCATAAATATTCACGACGTTACAATTGGCTGCGCACGGTAAGGTGCCCCGTCACAGGTTCTCCAACTGATGGAAGGGACAAGCTCATGCCCGGTTTATGAGTGGCATCTTTCGTTATACATATGTATTCCATTCTGGCTAACTTCCATACAGAAGTTATTCGTCGCCCATATTTAAATTATTTCGATAATAAAAGCAATTTTGTGAACATTGAGATTTGTGGACGCGACTTGGATGACAGAAGTGACGGCAGAGGAGATCGGGTTGATTCTATTGATGCCGGTCTTAGCTCTTGAAGTTGGTATCTTCTTCGTTCAATACTTAACAGCTGCACAGCACTTTACTACGATTTTTTAGTACTTTTTCACATAAGCTTTGTCGAAAAGTACCAAACGAAGATAGCTTATAGGGTTACAAAAATACAGGGTGATATGCAAAACTCTTAAAAAAAATTCAAAACGCCCTAGCAGCTAAACCGTTACATACCTCGCCTTCACTACCTTATGTAACTACCCCCGTGTTCTTTTAATGAACTGGGTTTTGAGAGCTTTTGAGGAGCTTTTGAGTTCCCATACAAAATCGAAGAACCAGAAGACCAAGATAAATCCTGGGTTTTCGATTTTGTATGGGAACTCAAAAGCTCCTCAAAAGCTCTCAAAACCCAGTTCATTAAAAGAACACGGGGGTAGTTACATAACAATTTCTTAAGTTTTTCTGAAATAATTTTTCTTTATTTGCCGTATTTTATTCCAATCACCGTCGAAACTCAGAAGTGAATCTTTGAGCCCTTGAAGAACTTGTAAACCAGAGACACCATATAGATTACCGCAGATAGACCGATAACTTTATAGCTGTACGAGGGTTAATCAGAGGTCGAGAAGGACGTAGGGGTTTATAAGAAGCCAGGAGTGGGCTATGTGCTGGCATTCCCTTACAAAAACAAGCTTTCATCTTAGCGAAGACACGAACCTTATCAAAATTTCCCCTACAAAGAAAGCTTTCTTCCTGGCGAAGACATGAACCTTATTTTTAAAAGTGGGGGTATCTAAGGGGAACGTGCCGGGAAAATATGAAGGTGGTTCACAGAATCGGCCTTGCTATACTATTGATCGAGTTTGTAACGGTTAATGGGCTTATCGAGTTTGCTAACAGTCGCTGGCTTATCCTAAAAGTGAAGAGTTGCGTAACGAGGGAATATGGGGAGGTGAGTTACGACCTTACGCAGCTCTTGAGGGGATATGAAGGTGAGAACCAACCACAATTTCGGGCATGATGACTCACCGCTGTGTCCGGCATGCCCCGGTTTCCAGGAGGACGCAGTTTGCACACAATCTTTGGTTGTGGGAGATTCGCCGAACATTGGGCGGAGCTAGAAGTGATGGCCGAAGGGCAACTAAACTTTTAAAACTTAAAGAAAGCCCAGTTTCACACGGGCCGACAGTCAAAGCTTAAACAAAAGGTATTAAAGCTTAAACGAAAGCTTTTAAAGCTTAAACAAAAGCTTTTAAAGCTTAAACAAAGGCTTTTAATGCTTAAACAAAAGCTTTTAAAGCTTAAAGAAAAGCTTTTAAAGCTTAAACAAAAGCTTTTAAAGCTTCAACAAAAGCTTTTAAAGCTTCAATAAAAGCTTTTAAAGCTTAAACGAAAGCTTTTAAAGCTTAAACAAAAGCTTAAACAATAGCTTTTAAAGCTCAAAGAGCTTTTAAAGCTTCAACAAAAGCTTTTAAGGCTTAAAGAAAAGCCTTTAAAGCTTAAACAAAAGCTTTTAAAGCTTAAACAAAAGCTTTTGAACTCAAGAGCTTTCGAACATTTGAAAGCTCTCGAGCTTTTGAAAGCTTTTGAAAGCTCTTAAGCTTTTGAAAGCTCTCAAGCTTTTGATAGCTCTCAATCTTTTGAAAGCTCTTAACCTTTTGAAAGCTCTTAAGCTTTTGAAAGCTCTCAAGCTTTTGATAACTCTTAACCTTTTGAAAGCTCTCAAGCTTTTGAAAGCTCTTGAGATTTTGATAGCTCTTAGCCTTTTGAAAGCTCTCAAGCTTTTGATAGCTCTTAACCTTTTGAAAGCTCTCAAGCTTTTGAAAGCTCTTGAGCGTTTGAAAGCTCTCGAGCTTTTGAATGCTCTCGAGCTTTTGAAAGTTCTCGAGCTTTTGAAAGCTCTCGAGCTTTTGGAAGCTCTCGAGCTTTTGAAAGCTCTCAAGCTTTTGATAGCTCTTAACCTTTTACAAGCTTTTGAAAGCTCTTAAGCTTTTGAAAGCTCTCAAGCTTTTGAAAACTCTTAACCTTTTGAAAGCTCTTAAGTTTTTGAAAGCTCTCAAGCTTTTGAAAGCTCTGGAACTTTTGGAAGCTCTTGAGCTTTTGAAAGCTCGAGCTTTTGAAAGCTCTCGCGCTTTTAAAAGCTTTTCAAAGCTCTTAAGCTTTTTAAAGCTCTCAAGCTTTTTAAAGCTCTTGAGCTTTTGAAAGCTCTTGAACTTTTGAAAGCTCTTGAGCTTTTGAAAGCTCTTGAGCTTTTGAAAGCTCTGGAACTTTTGGAAGCTCTTGAGCTTTTGAAAGCTCTCGAGCTTTTGAAAGCTTTTGAAAGCTCTTAAGTTTTGAAAGCTCTCAAGCTTTTAAAAGCTCTTGAGCTTATGAAAGCTCTCGAGCTTTTGAAAGCTCTCGAGCTTTTGAAAGATCTTAAGCTTTTGATAGCTCTTAACCTTTTGAAAGCTCTCAAGCTTTTGATAGCTCTTAACTTTTGAAAGCTTTTGAAAGCTCTTAAGTTTTTGAAAGCTCTCAAGCTTTTGATAGCTCTTAACCTTTTAAAAGCTCTCAAGCTTTTGAAAGCTCTCAAGCTTTTGAATGCTCTTGAGCTTTTGAAAGCTCTTGAGCTTTTGAAAGCTCTCGAGCTTTTGAAAGCTCTCAAGCTTTTAAAAGCTCCCGAGCTTTTGAAAGCTCTCGAGCTTTTGAAAGCTCTCAAGCTTTTGATAGCTCTTAACTTTTTGATAGCTCTCAAGCTTTTGAAAGCTCTCAAGCTTTTGATAGCTCTTAACCTTTTGAAAGCTCTTAAGCTTTTGAAAGCCCTCCAGCTTTTGAACGCTCTCAAGCTTTTTATAGCTCTTTACCTTTTGAAAGCTCTTGAAAGCTCTTAAGCTTTTGAAAGCTCCCAAGTTTTTGATAGCTCTTAACCTTTTGAAAGCTCTCAAGCTTTTTAAAGCTCTCAAGCTTTTGAAAGCTCTCGAGCTTTTGAAAGCTCTCAAACTTTTGAAAGCTCTCAAGCTTTTGATAGCTCTTAACCTTTTGAAAACTTTTGAAAGTTCTTAAGCTTTTGAAAGCTCTCAAACTTTTGATAGCTCTTAACCTTTTGAAAGCTTTTGAAAGCTCTTAAGCTTTTGAAAGCTCTCAAGCTTTTGATAGCTCTTAACCTATAGAAAGATCTCAAGCTTTTGAAAGATCTCAAGCTTTTGAAAGCTCTTGACCTTTTAAAGCTTAAACAAAAGCTTTAAAGTTTAAGAAAAGCTTTTAAAGCTTAAACAAAAGCTTTTAAAGCTTAAATAAAAGCTTTTAAAGCTTAAAGTAAAGCTTTTAAAGCTTAAAGAAAGCTTTTAAAGCTTAAAGAAAAGCTTTTAAAGCTTAAACAAAAGCTTTTAAAGCTTAAAGAAAAGCTTTTAAAGCTTAAACAAAAGCTTTTAGAGCTTAAACAAAAGCTTTAAAGCTTAAAGAAAAGCTTTTAAATCTTAAAGAAAAGCTTTTAAAGCTTAAAGAAAAGCTTTTAAAGCTTAAACTAAAGCTTTTAAAGCTTAAACAAAAGCTTTAAAGTTTAAGAAAAGCTTTTAAAGCTTAAACAAAAGCTTTTAAAACTTAAATAAAAGCTTTTAAAGCTTAAAGTAAAGCTTTTAAAGCTTAAAGAAAGCTTTTAAAGCTTAAAGAAAAGCTTTTAAAGCTTAAACAAAAGCTTTTAAAGCTTAAACAAAAGCTTTTAAAGCTTAAAGAAAAGCTTTTAAAGCTTAAAGAAAAGCTTTTAAAGCTTAAAGAAAATCTTTTAAAGCTTAAAGAAAAGCCTTTAAAGCTTAAAGAAAAGCTTTTAAAGCTTAAAGAAAAGCTTTTAAAGCTTAAACAAAAGCTTTTAAAGCTTCAACAAAAGCTTTTAAAGCATAAACAAAAGCTTTTAAAGCTTAGACAAAAGCTTTTGACACGACTGCTCCCACTACCAAGTCCAGACTTCAAAATTAGCAGCTTGCAGCCTTAAACGTGAGTAATTGAGCATAACTCCCACACACATTGAGGTTTTGGCGTGGCCCAGTACCATTTGGATGGATGGATCGCTCGAATGTGGGGGCCTTAACACTAGAAAACTGCATAGGCTGGATTAAGAGATCCGAGGATGTGTGGAGATTAAGTTCAGGCGGGAACAAGCCAAGATAAGTAGAGAAAGGCAAGAAACGCCAGGAGCATTAGCACCTAGATACAGGCTGAGTGCTCCGTGGAGAATGGAAGAAATGTTGCAGCTAGTCGGTAGTCATGAGTAGCTTCTTTTTCCCAACGCATGACCCAAAACTATCTTCATGTTTTGTAGGTTTTGGATTGTCTTCTTTTTCTTCTTTGGTGGGTCCAAAAGTGCCACGGCCACTGCATTTGGTCTATTGTACTACAGCCTAGCTTCCTATTTGTAGGCCACACCAATTGAACAAGTTCAGCGTTCTGCTTAGTGGCTTGTCGACGGAGTTAGAGCTATCGCAGAGAATATAAAGGGGAGCGTGTTTTATCGAAGACCGATCGGCAGAGACCCCCTTAACGAAACTGTTGCGTGTCCCACCAGCCGATCAAGGACCGATGCATACAAGGTAAATAGTCCATAAAAGTCCCATAAATATGTCAGGAAAGGGAAGGTCCAGAGCTTCCACATCAGATGGGTGCACCTTGTGTCCAGAGGAGATCGTTAAGACGACATCGCAAAAACTACCTCGACACTATAACTTTACATCATGGTTTGGTAGGCTTTGAAGGATGTGCTCCCTCTCACCTACTGTATTCGTCCTCCTCCTTTCTGCTGCTGGGTTGTCCAGGATCCACTCGGTGTTAACATCGTCCCCAGTTGAAGGTCGGTCCGGAATTTCATACTGTCATTGTACTTCTATCAGTGTTCCGTTTATATTTAAAACAACCGGAGACAAATTCTGCATGTCCAAGTGCCGTGAAAGTTCGTTCAGCCTAGTTTAGAATTGGTATTTCAACATTAAATTGGATTTAGTAAGTTTAGTCTAGAATTCGAGCCGCACCTGCCCCAGAAAAACTTTGTTAGTTTTTGTAAACACTCTTCAACATAATTCTACTCCTTACTTCACCCTTCATTAACTGTAATTACGCTTTCCATATAATTTCCTTGGTCCTTGCTATATTTCCACATCTCACCAATTACACTGCACAAACACATGAGCATCATCTGAGCCTGAATTTTTTTTATAAATCGCTCCGTCTCCCAGAGTTTCGTCATTAATTTAAGGATTCCTATGGCGTCAAAAATCACTGACCTATCTTTTATCGGTTGGAAGTTTTTCTGATGTGTAATCACCGAACAAAGGACAGTCATCAGGTTGATCTGTCCCAAAAGAAAATTACAAGTCAAAAGCCTCCCGGTGTGTGATTATGTCGGGTCACACGATTAAGGGTCCTTAAAAAAATGGTAAAAATAGTCCGTGACAGGCAAAGAGTCAAGCACGCTATCGAGAATGAGATCTGTCAAAGTAGAATCCATTAACATTAAGGAATTGTGTCATTTAGCAATTCGACATGTGTATTCGAGCCGCTCGACTTCATTGTCCTTTTTGGGAAAGCCGCAACAAAGGGACTCCGAGGGCCCCGGAAGATTAATGTGCGGACATCGTCAACAGGTACACCACGGGTGACATGCATGGAAAAGGGAACGGCCCTTATCATTTACGAGAATCTTATCTTATTAAACAAGTGCTAAATTTGTATTGAATTTGGAGATAGGAGCGTGTGTTTAGTTTTTTTTATTACTATTGTTGGTGTTGCGTGAAATTAACATTTTTTTAAGTCCTTTTTGTCAATTAAGAAAAATCTAATAAGCACCACTTCTGGGATCGTTCTCAGATCATTCAAATCGATCTTGTCCAGAACAGAATCGTGCCTAACTATAGCTTTCCAAGGCAACGACTACTTTTCAAGTTATCACCACAACACAACCAGCGAGAGATGGCCCTAATTATATTCATAACTGTTCTTCGATATCGGTAGTTACAAACCAATTAAATAGTTCTGTAACGAACGCAAATGCACTAAACGACAACTAAGCGCTGCAATTGCTGCAGGTCATCAAAGTCAAGTCACGCAGAGCAACTATAGTCGTCGTACTTCAAACGAAAGAAAAAGTTGATCCGACCGCAAATCCCCGCACATTATTTTTGCGGAGTCGGCGCACTACAGCAAGTCGATCGCTGGCGATCAAGTCTTTGGGTGTAATTGACATGTCTGATCGGTTGACACATTAATATTCATGCGACATCTTATCAGATTGCGTCCGGAATCATTTGACATTTGAGAGTTCGTTGGATCGTGACAGTTGCATTTTCTAAACTGGTCCTAATTTAAAGTGGATAGGGAAGGGTTCTTTTTTAACTAGCAAGTTTGTTGCGCAAGTGATGGTGCACTTGAGGAAGTTGACATTGTTGAGTTTTGTGTAGAAAAGTTTTATGTTTTAGTATTTTTAGTGACTGGAAAATTTCTGCATATAATTCCATCTGTGGCTTTAAATACCACAGTTGGCCAAACAAACACGGGCGTCAAAGTTAGTGTTCCCGAACTCCTACAACATCAAGCATTATCGCAATCTTCTTCGGCACCGCCTCACCCTCGTAACCTCATAGCTGTTCCATCCTTCGAACTAACACACACACTGGTTGTACAAAGGGTGATTCCTCAGCTTAGTACTGCCATATAAAAAAAGTTTCACGTACTGAGCGATCAATTTCTGTCAACGGCAATATCTAAAAAACCTGATCCGTGTCCAGATAGGAAATTTTCACATACATACTTAAATGTCATGCGCAGGTGCAAAGTTCTAGTGGCATATTGGATGTTTTAAATATAACACCTTAAAGCGCGACATTGTTAGCTGAGTTCAGTTCTAGAGTGCGCTACTTGCAATGAATAATCCCACAGATGGAGCACGCCTTCACAAAAATATTTTACCATCGAAATAGTTTCCAAGTATGTATTTCTACTAACAATGTGGTCAAAGGTATCTTCTTTTAAGATTTGCTCGTTAGTCCGTTTTTTTGCTTGCTCTGCAGTCTCTCGAAGCCACAACCCGGACGAAAACGATTTTTTTCAGGCACATCATCCGATTCTGTGTGAACTGATACAATTTCGCCATGGACATTAGCTTCGGGGAAGAAAAAACGGAAATTGAAAATGCCGCAGTCACGTCATGTATCGAAGATGTCCATTTCCCTGTGCATGCGCTCGCGATGACGATGATAAGCAGAAGCTTCCCATACGCGGTAAAAATCCACGTTAATAATTCTCCGCGGTCGACTTTCCAGTCTTAAGCCTTTGTAGCTAACGGTAAACTCGCGTATCACTATTTGATTACCAGCAAGTTTCCCATAATTCTCCACACTCTCGGAACACCTGTCGGCTCGCACTAGATTTCAATTAGACCCCAGTCCTCCTCATGTACATAATTCTGGGCCCCAAAGTCAAGCGAGTATAACTGGTGCAGTTGTTGCTCGCCGCCATTGTGTATAGTATATGTCCGCGGCGAGCGAGCGAACGCTATTTGCACGTCGTCAGCAGCAAAAACCGCTGAAATGCCGCGCCGCCTTTTGTGTAGCGGAAGAGTTTTTTTTTTAGCCAGAAAATGCGGAAAGGAAAGCGGAGTGCGCCGGTTCGGGTCAATTAAACGCGAATCACAAATTAATTCCGCTGATGGCTTTTGTCTGAGATAAACGCTGCCTTGGCCGGCACTGCTCGGGCCAATTAATTTCCAACAAATTAATTACGGCCAAAGCCAATCATTAAGTGATTTACTCGCGAAATTAACGGCGAAGAAGATGCCGCACGAGCGTGCGCGCCCAATGGCGGTTTTCGGTTGGTCCAAGCGGATTTTCTCGCCTTTGACTCAGTTGCTCAAATTATGACTTATTACTGTAAAGTGAAGATAAGCTGTTTTCGTTAATTTCGTGCGCTTTGAGCCACTTTCAGTGGTGCCGTACTGATGGCTAATAACGACTTTTATGTGTAGCTACTGCAGATCATCCGCATGGGTCTAGGTTAGCAGCGATCTTGGAAACGGGAGCATTTTCGGCAGTTGCTGTACAGCTAATAAATCTCTTTTCACTATGACGTAACATTTAACGAAAATGTGAAAAGAGGCCTCAATATCGCTTCTTTTCAATTAGATAAAAAAAAGACTATCCAAAAAAGTATAGACGTATGAAAATTATATTTAATTATTGATTTTCCTCATTTAAAAAAATATTAACAATTTTTCGTATTTTCCAAATACAGTACTAAGGTGCCGCTTACAAAACTAATTAAAAGAAATCAAATTCAATCAATACTTTAAACCAAGTCAAACTAATCAAAGGCCCCAAAAATTGGGGAAGGCTCCTCTCTTCTATTATTTACTTACTTTTGCTTTTTTAATCCCTCGTGGGACATAGGGCGGAACCAGTTGCCCTACAGCGGACTCTGTTTTGTGCGACAGGTCTCAATGGATCTCCCTAGAGGTTGCGCCAAATCTAAAGGGAAACTCAAAATCGCTGTTTCCATGCACATTGAGGGTCTATAGTGGCGCAGTGGTAGGATCAAGTCCCCAAGAAGTACGAAAGTATAAAATAAACCGTACACTGTTAAAATTCATACCGAATAATTATACTAAAAAAATGAAAAATTGATTGCCTTTTTCTTTTCTTTCATTATTCTCGTTTTAGTGCATATTTACTCCCACTTTTTCCCGGAACTCTTCTCTTAGGTGACAAAGATTTTTAGCAGTGTATGATAAAAGAAGCTAGGAACGTCACTCACGCACGCACGCTGGATTAAAAATAAGACTCGCCCGTGTCAATTGACACTGTGCGTGCGTGTCAGCTGCATGCTAGTTGCATGCTAGGTCCGGGTGAGTCTTATTTTTACTCAGGCGTGCGTGCTTGTTGCGGGCGCCGGTGCAGGGTGCGCCATCTTTTATGTCGGTGTGTAAACATTGAATAATTTTGAAACAAAAAACAGCCGATTTCTATATATGAGGTATTTTTATTCAATTTGGTCCATTGCAGTTTATTTGGACTATTTTTTGAATACAACATCAATCAAGTGGCCACCTTCATTGGCCAAAGCAAAATGTGCTCTTTTTGCTGCGTTTTCATTACTTTTTAGATCTCGGGCGGTAGATATAGCGATGATATGGCATATGGCGCACCGTCTTGTTGAAACCATTAACCGTCCAGACCTTTTTCACGCATTGCCGCCAGACATAATGAGTGAACATCCGCCGATATCGATTTCCAGCGACTGTTTCGTTTTCTCTGAAAGAATATGGCCCAATGATAGTTTTGGCGCAAACGTCGGCCCAAACAGTCGCTTTTTGGTCATGCAATGGCGCTTCATGGATATCGTGTGGATTCTGCGTTTCCCAAATGCGGCAATTTTGCATTATTAACGCTACCAGAGAGTGTGAAATGGCCTCGTGTGTTATCAAAATTCGCTTCCAAAAATCAGGTTCGGTGTCAACTATTTCGGCGCGTTGTTTTGTGAAGCGATTCATCGTTAAAATTGTACTGAATTGACGTTTCAAAAACATGTCTAATCAATGCAATCGGTTCAGAAATGTCAAAGTCATTCAATGTTTACATACCGACATAAAGATGGCGCACCCTGTACAGAATTAGGTATAATAAATAACGCATAATAAACGAAATAAAACAGTCTAAAACGAATCTCTTACAGTATTTAATAACTCCACTGCTTTATTTTTCTTATCCAAAAATTAAAACTGTAAAATCTCAATAAAAAAAATGACTACACCCTTTCGAATGAGAAGTTCCAGTTTGTCCTAGGGACGTTTCAGTGCATTTTCGTCAGCCATTTAATTTTGTTAATCTCCATAAAGGGAACGCTAAAATGAATCAGAGCAAGGGCTTTCATGGTCACCGCCCCTAAATATCGACAGAGACTAAGGGTATCCTCTCAACCCTTTTTCAAAATTTCAATAAAACCCCTTTTCAAAACTCGGGCAGGGGTAATACATGCATTAATATAGAGAAAAACAATAAGTTTGATCCTTGAGTGCCCTACAAAATGTGTTCTTATAAATGGATGCCTTGTCCTTGTATTGACTTTTGTATAAGATCCCACAGTAATGAGACCGGAGAACGGATAAGGGTGGAAGTCGCGTTTATTATTTATAATTATGTAAATGTATTATACACAAAAGGGTTGACTAGGATCATGTTCCACAAGATGCGAGTGTGTCTGTGGCAAATATTGTAATAGAGACATTGCCGGGAGGTTTATACCATATGCTTTTATATTTCTTACCGCTACCATCAGCTGTAAGCATGGTTGCGATGAGGACCTGCGGTTGCCAGTGTCTTCTTCCTTCTGGATCATTTCCACCTATACACCATCGCCGCCCCCCGCCCGGTTCCTCCCATTGATCCCCTGACTTTTCTGCCGCTTGCCATCCATTGATAATAATTTCATCCTTTCGGTTTTGTTGCGGGGTTTTTGTGCTGTAATTGTCGTGAAATTAGGTAAGTCCCATGGGAGCTTAATTAGGATGACTCGACGCACAATTTCCCTTTTGTTGTGAGCTTTTCATTTCCCGTATAAGAACCCTTTGCGTCTTTTCTTTGCCGAAATTAGGTGACTACAGAAATATACACGCTATTTTGACTAATTTATTTCAATTAAATTGCACAAGGATAAAGAAGGATTTTTTGATTAAATATTTTATTTGTGACTTTCGAATCTTAATGAAGAGAAAAATTTAGTTGAAAGTTTCTTTTTTTGTGGCTGGTACTACTTTAGTACCTATAACACCATTATTTCAACGACATCATATAAAATCATATCGATCATATTGTGGATTTTGGTAGGTGTTGTCCTAGACAAAAAACTAAATTTCAATCTGCACCGGGGCATGCGCGAACGAAGCTATCTGAGATAATAAAGCGTGACCAGTGTTGGCAGCAGCTTTGCCTAAGAGGACTAACAGCCGAAAATGGAGGGCCGCATACAAACTAAATTTGAAAACTAATACGTGCGTGCATACAATGCGTGCGGTGTATGCGGCCAATTTTCGCTAACCGACCGCTGCGTGCTTGGTTTCCGTCTAGCTTTTTACAAATAACCAAAAAATCTAAGCAAAGAGTGCATGTGGCTGTTGTGTGCGCTTGTGTTTAGGTATTTCAGACTATGGCGAATGCGGCAATGCGGAAAATTTGGAAGTACATCAACTTTTGCGTTGGTTGCGTTCCGTTTACATAATTAAATGTCAGTTTGTATTTGAATGCACGCACTTCTATTATATCAATCACCGCACGCACCAACGAACGCATGTATCTGGCTCCAGCTTAAAGTGACATTCGCGCTTGCTGCGCCTACAGGACCATATCCAACGATGCGGCGTGCGTGATAGAGATACTGGCGAGAGAAGGCATGCGTCTCTATGACCCAGAAAATGTTACAGGGAAGACAAATTCAGGGCAGATGACGCACTGTGAGGCTGTAACGCAATGGCAAGGCAAGTGAGACGAGTCTGTTGACTAGGTATGACTAGGTATCCAGGATAACGCAGACCACGTCTTCTTTTATTGTGTGAGATTCGGCGAATATGGGCCGTAAACAGAGGCATTCTTCATGTCACACGCTCAGTTACTCTCAAATTCCGGCCGATTCTTCAGGAGTTGAGAGCGAAAAACATCCCAGCGGGAAATGGAGTGCTGCAATGGCCATGTTTTAGCACTCCTTAAAAGCTTACAGCGCTCCCGTTCACATCCCAGTTCCATATACTTTTTAACATTGCATGTCATTGCAGGGAAGCATACCTTTTATGCTCCTTCAAAATTGCTTTAGGAGCATTATCAAAATCTTTTTAAATTCGAAAAAAAAAACACTTTTTAAGTGATTTTTTGGCCAAAAAGTGATTTTTGATAACTTTGACCGTGAATAACTTTAAAAGGGTTAATAGGGTCAACATTTTTGTAAGAACTAAAGCTGTAGAGAATTTCACATTTTGGGCCCTCGCGCGGGCTTGTATGATCTATAGAAACCGAGATACGAAAAATGCAATATCTCCGGCGGCCATGTTTTTTTTGATTCCGAAATTGTTTTCTTAAAAAATCCCAAGGAAGCTGTGGACCAATTTTCAGCCATTTTGGAATTTGTCTTCTTAAAATGCGCAAGTGTCTCCACCGATCTCTCCACTTATTGCATCTCCGCACGTCTCCCTTACCCAAAAAAAAGCTTTTGTTGAACCATTACATGCGAGGACGCATGCATCCGCACGCAAAATCTCTTTCGGGCAAAACAGTGGTGCCAAGGTAAACAACATGGAAAATTTCATGGAGAATTTTAAAGGTCCGCTTGCAATCTGGGTAAGCGAAAGCTCATACTCACGCAAATAACATAAATGAATTAACATAAAATCGTTTACTTACACAAAAATTAGTAAAAAGCTTTTCAAAGCTGAGCTATTAAGCCTGGATGCATACGTCCTTGTCTATAATGGGCCATTAAGTATAAAATTTGAAAGAAATCTTTTTGATTTTAATTGCCACAGTTCCTGATATGTAAATTGCTTGGAGGCGCGCCATATTTTTTTATGTGGAAACAAAAACCTGTTGTCAAGTTAGGAAAAACGTAAGCACTATAAGCCGTCTCGTTTTGGGGAGATCTGCAAGTGAGGGCGCACTTTACCTATATTCTTATTTGATTAATACTCGATCTTTTAGTTAACGCCCCACGATTTTTTACATTTAAGTAAGTTATATTTATAATTTTTACCAATAACCTCATTAATTTTATTCTGAGCTTGATTTCTAAAGGTAGGCTGTTCCCACCCATATACTGGCTGAAGCAATAAAGACTTTACATTCAAAATTATTTTTTACTTTTTAGTTCATTTTAAAATAAAAGCGTATTTTTTAGATTTTTTAAACTATTTATTTTTATTTTCTACTTTTTAGTTTATTATATGTCTATTGTGTGGAGGCCGCCCTATTAGATTTAAAATGACATCAAACAGGCTACTGTATTCTACTCGTTGTACCCTTTACCCACAGCGAGGGGGCTGTAAAGAAAAAGGTTATCCGCCATTTTGAATTTGGAATGGAGTCACACAGCTAATTGTATTCTACTTGTTATACCCTTTAATTTGATATCCATTTCGTGGGGTCGGGGAACACAATTGCAAAATTCTCCCGCCATCTTGGAACCGCCATCTTGATTTTTTTATAAAAAAGTCAGATTGCATTGTCACGCGAACTATGCATATGTGCAAAATTTGAAGTTGATAAGTATATTTTCCAATTTTTAGTCTATTATATGTTTTCCGCCATTTTGTGTGGCCGCCATTTTGAATTTGGAATGGCACCACATAGCTAATTGTATTTTACCTGTCATACTCCTTCACTTGAGTCGGGGAGTCGTAGAACCCAATTGCAAAAATCGACCGCCATCTTAGAACCGTCATCTTGATTTTTTTTACAAAATGGTTAGATTGCATTGTCATCCAAACTAAACGTGTATGCAAAATTTCCGCGCAATGGGAAACCGGAAAGTGGGTCAAATTTAACTTCCAAGATTTTTTTACATAGTTACAAGTGAAGCTAATATAAAGCGTATAAAAATGTGCAAATATAAATAAATTTTGGTAAACATTTTGTGCAAATAACTGAAAAAAGTTGTTTCAAACCGGTTTTTGTCCATGTACCTTGGCCATCTTAAACCGCTGCGTGATATCAAAAGGCAAAATTACAAATTTCTTCTTGGAAAATCAAAATCTGTCAATTATTCCGAAAGAACTTGAATTAGGCCGAGACTAAACACAAAAAAAAATCATAGCAGATAAAGTTGACAGAATTACATCTTTCTAACCGACAAACAAAATATTTTGAAATTACATATTCAAAGCAATGAAAATTTTTGCCGCCACGCAATTTTTTCGTAGAATTGAAAGCATCGAAATAAACGCGATAAGAATTCGCTGCATTCCAACTGCATTTCAACGGAAGACGATTTTTGATCCAAGGCGAAAAAAATACAGCGCAAAGTTGACGTTGGAATTGACACGCGATAACACAGCTTGTAAGCTCATCCCTTGCTCGATAGCCTTGCGACCCCGTGTGGGGACATTTAATTAGTTGACGATATATTTACTTGCGGCAATAAAAATTAAATGCTTGGATTAGTAAAAGCAATTAATGTCATTAATGCACAATATTTTTGCTGATAGTCGATGGCTGGGGAAGTGTTGTCGCATCGCATGTGCGTGTTTCATTGAAATAATACTGATAGTGTTTTTCTGGTGAATATTGATAACACGATAATGATTTTTAAATATAGACATTAATTATTTTTTTGTAGTTTTAAGACAAGTGTTTTTTATTTTGGTAATAGATTGGGTTGAATCCATAAAAATGTATTTTGATGTTTGTGGTAATTAATTTTTGTTGCACTTGCAGTGATTTAAAGGTGTTAGGGTGAAATAATAGTATATTCTGCAACAAGTTTGGAATGATGCATATTCCGCACAAGTGGAAGTTTGGCACCCGAGCCGAAGGCGAGGATGGCGGACCACGAGTGCGGAATATGCCATTCAAAACGTGTTGCAGACTATACTTTTTCTACGCCTCTAATTAGTTTTTATTAATATTTTGTAAAGAAAAACATACCTAATGTAAAGCTACTGTCAAAAATATAATGTATAAGGCACAGCAACACTAAATAACATATTAGTAGGGAGTGTTCATTCATAACAATTTTGTAATTTAATAATTTGTTAATAGATGGCCGCCGCAAAATTTATTGAAAAAATGCTATTATTTTCTGCAATTTAATAATTGAATGGTTTATTTAAAGCAAAAATATTCTAGCAGAACATCATTGATTGTTTATTTATTGAAACAATCCTTTTTTCTTTAATTAATAAATCTTTTGTTTTCTTTAATTAATAAATCATATTGTTGGATTACTAGGAACAGATGTCGCCACTAGTAGTCATTCCATACCAAGTGATGGAATGAATATTCCACACGGGTGCGGAATGCTGGTAATTACGTAACTAAAAGTAGTATCAGAATGCCTGTATTCTAACAGAGGCGTAGAAAAAGATCATTCTGCTGTATAATGAATATGTGAAATCTACAAGACTAGGCAAAACTGAGCAAAGGCTTTTAGTGCGTGAGTGCCATAGCATAGATTGCGAATAGTTTTACCTTTTATGGTTCTATTATTCAATTCGGTCCGTCTTCGTGCAATTTCCTTACGTAATATCTCTAGTTGTACACAGTAGAGTTGAGAATAAATTGTCTGACCAACTGGAAGTACATACCTCATAGTGGGCGATTTTCTTCCAGTCCCACCACACACATATCTTCATCATCATGAGCTCCACGTTGGCCTTGGCTTCCTCGAGCGTTCGACTTCATGATGGTCCATCCCTGGCACGTCTTTTCCAGTTTCTTATTCCTAGTTATCTTATGTCTTCCTCGACGTCGACTATGTATCTTTTCTTAGGGCGTCCTGCTCTGCGTTTTTCTATCAGTACTTTCCCCAGCACTATCTTTGCCAGGTTCCGTTTCGTATCTCTTTCGACAGGACCAATCAATGGTAGCCTATTTATTTTAAGCACTTTAACAATGTTCGCAATTTTATTCCTTTCATTCACCTGTATTCCCTTGAAAATTGAAAGCAGGATTTTTCGTTCCAATCTTGCTACCAATGCTTCGTCTATGTTCGAACACTTTAGTAAGACAGGCCTTATAAGCTTTCTGTACAGTATTAATTTTGTTTTCCTTCCCGACCAGCATTTAAAGGTAGCATGACTCAGCCAGCGTGCGAGTGTGGGCCCCAGGTGAGATATGAGGGACATGCCGAAAGACGCATTTCCTCGTAGATTCACCATGAGAACGCCATCTGACAAATGAAGGACATGCCGAAAGATAGCTTTCCCATTAGATTCCTCATGAGCACCACACAAAAAAATCAGCTGTACTGAATTGAGGCCTTATCAGTTTCTCATTAGGGCCCTATGAGGCAAACCTCATTTAAAATGAAATGAGTCAATCCCAACATTTGCCTTACGTATTCGGAAAGCTTTTTACCCTTAAGCTTTAGTTTGGCTCATACAAAGCCTTAGACCAGCTCTTGTTCGATTATGAAAGTCAAGCAGCATTCGAAGTCATTACTACTAAGTTGGGGGACCTCTTGGTAAAACGACACTCGCATTTAAAGATATAAAGCTTTCGCCGCCGAACTGAACTGTAATGAATAAAATAGACTCGCAAACCCGATTACGATTTACGGTACTAAATATACATTCTAATTAATGTGAATTTTTACAAAAATGTCAAAACCTAGTCAAAACTCACCCTAATCCTATAAAGTGGGTTTCGTTGAGTGAGTTAAAACAAAATTAAGCATTGAATTCCATACCATAAAAATTAATCATTCCATATTTTAAAAATCATACTCGTAATAAATATTAACGAAATTCGTGCTCATATTACACACATATATAGAACATATCTAAAAAAAAGGTACAAATCCCAATTTCATTATCTGACCCTATCCAATAGCAAACTACCCTCGAAATAACTCTTCTAAAAGCACTTTCTCCTCCTTTAAAAGTTAAAACCCCCAAAAAATTAATATCAAAAATTTTCACAATTCTGCATATGAAGGTCTTCGGCGCGGGGCCACTTGCCAAAGAGGAGTTGTTGAACCCTTGCTTGGTCCATGCCGATCCGTTCACGTCCACCTCTTAATTACAGAAGTTGCGAGCCAGAAAAATACCCAACAAAGGGTGGCGGGCAGAGTCGTCATATAGAACGAGCGAATAAGGGTTAGGCAAACCCTTTTAATAACCCCTTGACATGCTTTGCCGATGTATGGCGTCTCGCAGCTTAAATGACAGCGTAGTAACCCTGCTTGCCGCCGTTAGCCGAACGATAATGCTTATTTCTATGGGGGGTTTTATATAGGTGCGTTAACGGCAAAACAAGTACTTATGATGATGGCGTATTAATTTTTATGTTAAAGACTTCCAACATGCAAGGATCAAATGAGGAACTCAATTCCTGCCGGTTAGACAGAGGAAGCCCTGATTGGTTTTCTGATTTCTGTTCATAGTTAATGTTGCCAAGGACGTCGGAAAATGAGAAAGAGGGATATGTTTGCTTTAATGGCGTATGATGTGCAGCCCAAAGTATAAGTTGGATTTAGTAAAATATGCAATCAGATGTTTTTTTTAATCTTTAATTCAAGTTTATATAACAGATAACTTAAACTACACGACCTCAAAGATGTTGACTTTAAAACGGCAGAACTCTTGTCTATACAGCATATAACAGTAACAGAATGACGAGGGTGAAAAGCGAGTGTTTTAGGCCTCAAAACTAAGATAACACCGAACTGGTCCTAGAGGTTGGCGATTGGCAGGCAGGCTGACAATCTACCACCGCAAAAACCCATCGGTCACGAATCCTCAAGATATGCCTCAGACAGGACGGACTCAACGGCAACGACTCAAGCAACGGAATATGGAATTCGATTTAGGAACGTGGAACGTCGGAACGCTCAACAGGACAAGAGGTCTGCGTTCGCTTCTATCATCACTAAAAAATACGACATAGCAATCACAGCTCTACAAGAAACCAAATGGACTCACAGTCGCATAATGGATCTCAGAGCCTACGCGGTACTCTCCATGGGAACATCGAACGGAAGAAGAGAGTTTGGAGTAGCATTCATTGAGGAGAAGAAAATGAAATCAAAATCACCGATTCTAAACTTCAACCCGGTAAGTAATAGAATATGGCCGCTTCACATCAAAACAAGGCTACATAACAGTACCCTTATAAACGCCCAATACTCCCCAAGACGGATGAGGAGAAAGAGGAATTGAACCAAGCAGCTTAATCCTCTCATACAAAATTAAAATGGTGCTCGGAGATATGAACTGTAGTATAGCTATGGGCTTACTGGCGCAGTGACGTCATCGGTGTTGATTTGGGAGTGGATGTGGTCTTGGATGCTAGTGAACGCCGCCTGTGTGAGATTAGTTAAACTTCAATGTGTCTCGGAAGAGCTTTCGCGCTGAGTTAGCTTTTATGGTGGGGAAGGGGAGTCGAATCTTGCGTGGTTTGTGTCTACGTTAAGCTTATGTAGTATAATTAAGTTAATGATATATGAGATATAACTAATATTTTATTTTTTCAGCATCTAGGGATTCTAATTAGTGTTTAAGTATGGAGTCGGGGTGAAAATTTTATCAAAAATCGCCTACGGTCAACGGTTCCCGAGATATAAGGAATTTTGTGTTTTTAAACAATATTAGTAATAAAATTAAGTTAATAATATCTCTATTTTTTCAGCGTTAATGTAAGCCCATAGCTATACTACTATGAACGCCAAAAAAGAAAGAGAAGAGGAATTGTTAGCGTACAAAGGAACACGACAGATCAGCAATAAGTTTCAGCCAAGAACGGACAACTGCAGAGACATGGATGGGTATCTATTAGCAGACCCTCATAGGATAGAAACTGCAGAGGCATCTCACTCCTCAACACCAGTTATCAAAACTTCACAATTCTTGTGAAACAAAAATTAGAACCTGCAAACCTTAGAGGAAAATATCAAGCTGTTTTTAGAACAGCATCGGACCAGTGACATCGGACTGTCGACAGGCATATGATACCATAAAAAGAGAGAGGCTATACATGATCTTATCGTAATTAAGAGTACGACTGATCAAATGCGCAGCGAATAACTCACATTCGAAAGCAAGGATCCAAAATGCAGTAACAGAAGAGTTCGAAGTACGACAAGATGTAAGACAAGGGTATGGACTGGGCCCCATTTCAACCTCCAATCTCGCCCTAGAATGGGTGATAAGGAAAACGTACGCCCAGAGAAGTGCGTCAATAGCAACATACTCGTTACAATTACTTGGATAGATATGCAGCAAAAGAAGCTTATGACAAGGTAAAAAAGGCGGCAAAGTACATAGGCCTGAAATATTAACAAAGAAAACACAAAGGTGATGCAATAGTCCAGCGCTGGAACATTTACGCCCCTTCCTGCGTCTAAATTGTGACTAGTCATAAGTCACAAGATTTTCTAACTTGTGCTTGTTATTGACAGTTTGAGACTATCTTGTGACTATCAGCTGGTTTTGATATTGTAAGCGCCCAGTCACAAGAAAATACTTAAATAATTCACCTCTAATGGTGAATTTGTATTCGTGTAATGCGATTAAGCAAAGTCTGGGTACAACGTAGTCAACATACGGCAGAAAATATTGATGCGGTAAGGCAGAGTATGTAGGAATGTCCGAGCTAAAATACCAAATTGTCTCAAGTTGAGACTTACCACACACTTGTGATTGCGTTGTGACTTGTGACTGTTTTTAGAATACGGGTATTAGAATAGGAAAAAATATAACTATTGACGAACACAACCTAGAAGTGTACTCGATAAAACAGTCTACCTTGGGTCTTTTGAGTAGTCTTGTACATCTAGCATAAACCACAATTGCAAAACAAATCCCGAAATACAATACTTGCTACTTTTGTTTTTTTATTTGCTCGGCAGAAAATTGGAAGCTTCGACTTATCGGAGTTAAAACTTAATAAACTCCCAACATCTGTCTCATTCCTTATCGCGTTATACGAACACGGTAACAATTTTCCACCGTGTTACACGAATCCGTGTTGTATGAGGTCTACTGCATAAAACACCAACACTCTGTGTATAGGTGGCATGTGACGCAACTTTCCCGAGTTGCTTGGTAAATGCACACCTCTTGTCTCCAAAAAATGAAATATGTTTTTCGTAGGAGTCCTCGTGGTCTATCATTTTTGTACCAACATCAATTGACCTCCAGACAAAACCTGATTCCACATGGTCAAAAGAGAGCAAAAAATCTCTACAAAATTTCTCCCAATCTCCTGTTCACGTATGTATTTCCACATTAAGTGGTGTTTCGACCCGCTCAAAAAAAAACACCAGAAAAAATGGTGAATTTCATAGGAAAGAGCAATTTTAAAATTATCGAGTAAAAAGCAACAAAAGCCGCCTTCCTGCCGCGTCCAGTGCACCACACCAGCAGCAAATTTCCGTGTAATACAAGCCTCCTGACACCTGGTGGGGTCGGATCCGCCATGGATGGATTTTTTACACGAAAGCCCATTAAAGAGCAGTAAATTTGTTAGCGGAGATCTATCAGATTGTACGCACTCTGGGGAAGGATTTGCGGAAACATGCACGTATACTGTCGAGTGTATCCACATTGCGGAGCTACGGTAAAAAAGAATTATATAAACCTTGCAAAAAGAGGCTCCCCGATGAAGCTGTCACTTGGCGAGGGGATCATAACGGGAGCATTGTGGGATTTGAGCTTTTTAGTGGGATTTAATTTTTTTTTTGTTTTTACTTCGTATCATTTGTGAATAAATTTTTCAATTTTAAATCACAATTAAATTTAAGGTTTCGATAAAGTGGATGCAGATTGAAGGTGGCCCACACGATCGCTCAGGTGGAACGTATTTGAAACAGAGAACTTCGGGGGTATTTATCCATGTCGTTAGAGTTATAGGCTGACTTCCAAAACGCGTCAATGCGGTTTAGATACAAAGCAATCTGCTCCAGGGTGACAGAAGCTCAAAAGCTAAATATTTATATCAGGTATGGGAAAATGTTCGTGGCATTTTCCAATAGATGGCGTCAATGGCAAATAATACACGAGCCATTGATGGCACCACTAAACGCTCGTGTACATCTCCAGCGAATGAGCCGAGCGAGCTAATCTGGTCTTCTTTATTTTTAATTTTCAACCCTCTATTGTGATTCACAATTGTTAATTTAAAATAGTTAAGTGTGCCAAAAATCTAATCAAAACTCCACACCGACTAGCCTACTGCCGAATGACCGGAAAAAGCCTCTCGAAACACTAACTGAGTCAATACCAATGGCTTGGAATTTAGGGCAGTGTGCCAAAGTCTATCAAAATCTTTGGAGATATCTAGATATATTCCATGGTACAATAACACAAGGTAAGCTCATAAGGAAAAGCTCTGTTTCCCGCTTGAAACGCTTTTTATTTTAGAAAAGACCTGAGTGACGTCACGGGAAAGCTTTTTCCGCTTGTAAGCTAAGATCTGTGTGACGTCACCAAACCAGACAACCAAATCGGCGCATTCTTTGCGGTTGACGTGTTCTGCTAGATACACTGAAAGGTTCGGTGGACCTATTTGGTCTCAAGTGGTCCTTTTTGTCATCAATTCCAAAGTACCAAGCAAGACATTTGAAGGAAAAAACCAGGAATTGCATTTTCACGAAGTGTTTTACTAGCAGACGAGGCATCCTAGCATACCTATATAAATACCAGTTCTAGTTCCTGTTGCCACAAGATTTTTTGAACTAGTTCAATTGTTATTGATGGGAGTAGGGTGGCTAGAAGTGCAAAACAAAAAGATCGGGGTGGTATGGACTTGCTGGCTTGTTAGTTCGTTCGTAAAATGAAACTGAGTAAAAATAACACTCGACCGCACTTAGTATGAAACAGGCACGGTAAATTCTACTTTTCCAAATGCCGCCCGCGTACCAATAATAAAAGACGCACGGAATAGTCCAAACAAAGCGCGGGTGCGCTCACCCTTTTTCTAGACTAAATGGAGCAAAATTGGGCCTTCAAAAAATTTTATAGGACGAAGAAAGCGAGCAATTATCTTGGGGACCATAAAAGGTGCCATTAGCACACTCAGTATACCATTTCTCGTTCGATTTCGTAGGTCAAGCAGCATTGGACGAGGTTAGTACTTAGTTGGGGGACCGCTTCATAAAACGAATGGAATGGTCTATGCCGATGCGGGTGCATTTATAGATGTTCATGCTTGTAGCGGGAGCGTGCATACCTCTGGCGGGCGCATTTTGAGATTTTCATGCCTGTGTGTGCTTGTTGTGAGCACGTATATGCTTTTCAAAAAATTAACCAACTAAATTATTTTTACTCGGGCTATCAGTATTTTCAAAGAAACAATTTTAAAGTATGATAAAAGAGTGGTTTCCTATCTTTTTATTCAACACTGATCCTAATGAAACAATGAGCTATTACCGCATACCCCTATGTACTGAGAAAAAGTCCATTAAAACACGCCGTCCTCATTTTTATCCTTGTAGAGTGAAATATCAAAAAATCCCTATATACAAACGGCAATCATATAAGTGTCACCATTCCCAGGCAAATGACGGGACCACCTCAGAAACGTGAAGATAGACGCCCCTTTCCTAAATACAACAGGATAAAAAATCCTCCAAGGTTTGAAGTAACCAATCGTCTTGCACACAGCCAAAGTGTCACCATTTTCCTCCCGTCGTTGACAAACTCTCCACTCGGGTCCTTTTGTCAACCGTATCCGTTGCCACTTGAGCAAACAAAAAGGAATCGCAAACAAGGACTGGAATTATCACAACGAACCTGGGAACCACTTTTTTACAGGCGGCCTGCTTTCAATACTCGCCCACAGGAAACACAATATTTATTGAAGATGATTGAGGGTCGTGATTTATGGAAGCACCCATGCGCACCCTATTGCCCAGGAAGAGAGAAGGCGAATAATAGCAACGTTGAATAAATAAAAAAAACCGGCCAACAATAGAAAGACGGGAACAAGTCCTTATGTAGTCCTTTGTGCATCACAAAAACATCGCACAGAAAGGCTGGATTGGTCCTTGCTCTCCTCTGGAATCAGTTGTTCAACATTGTGCAGATGCACTGCATTCATCAGCCCGGTACGCGGCGGTTCACGGTCTTCTGCCGTATATATATATAGATGAGTAAACACCAACGGCAGGGATTAATCTAAATCGAAATTTTTAATCCTTATGTGTAGTAGCATGGGACCTGGATGCGAATATGGCAGATGCTTTGATCCGTGCTTAAAAAATTTTTGTTGTGTGGCAATTTCCCACAATGCCGTATAGATATCGGGCCACAATGACTGGTACTTATGCATCTTGACGGTTACATAATGCCGACCGTTTGATAATCATCCTCGATGACTAGTCAACAGTCAACGGGGATTTGAATAATGACGCTCTGTCGTTCTTACTTTTGTATATTGAGTCAAATTATGACAAAATCATTCATCCCCGCCCCTCGTTTCTAGGACAACATAAGTGGTCCATTGAAATTTTGCCCAAATAACATTCGTATTAGAGGCTGAGCACTCCATCCCAGCCTTAGTTATTATTCAATTCCGTGACGTATCAAATTTCGGATTTTAGATTTCGGATTGCAACGAAAATATTGTCTTTTTTTGCTTGTTCTGGATTTAACGTGGTAACAAGTTTCGGTCTTTTTCATAATGGTCGAGAGTTATAGGGGTTGATGGGGTCGAGGAACGAAGAAGTATGTTTTGAAAATTCGGTTTATAAATCAATAGAACCTTACAATAATTACATGGTTTTAAAAACAGCTTTTCCTGCCGCTGATTGTGGAAAATAGAGCCAACTCCGACTGCAAAGAGTTTTTGCTAAGCTCAGGAGTCACCTCTTCTACTATCAATCAGTCCGTCATGTCGAACTGTGCAATGTTTAGTAGTATCTAATCTTAACTCGAAGGAAAAGAAATGGATTGGATAGGATAGGTTAAGGGGGTGCATGAGGAAGAGGCCATTGGCCACTGCGTTTGAACTCTTGAATGTTCTATGAGCTCGGGATTACTGACTGTGGAAGGTTGTCCCGCAGTAGAGGTGTTCTGCTTAAAACCAATTCACAGACCGTAGAGTGTGCAAAATTCAGAGTTGCAGACCGTGGAAGTGAGTCGATTGGGGTAGTCTTTTGTTGCAAGAAATAAATTGTTGTGGAAGCAGAAGCTTATTTTTTTCGGTGGTACAGTCGGTCTCGTAAAAGCTTTGGCAAACTGCTACTTTTAGCACAATGAACTATGGAACAAATGTTGCCAGCACAAATCAGTTTTAGAACGCCGTTTTGCACTTAGCTTTCGAAGCCTTGGCCCATAATAAGCAGAGAACTCATTATTCTCAGGGCCTTAAACATCATCGAGGGATACCTTTAACAGAGAGTCAAGGATTGCCTTTACCCTTGAGTGCTGTATGTATTAAAATGCTTAAACACCAAATTTTTAGGCTTGGCAAATATTTTCGAATATCACAGGGATTTTGTATCGCAAATTGTATTGTGTCCACGTTTTCGCATATGGATATCTCGCTTCTACTTCTATTCGAATGCAAAGCTCGTTCTCAGTGAAAAGCTCACTCAAATATTGTTAAACTTTGTTAGTATGGAAAATAAGAGCTTTCAGAGCCACATGCGAAACCATTTCCTCTCATTTCAAACCATGGCATGGTTTTTGTAATTTAACAAAAAAAGCTCTCAGATTCTCAGGTTTCGAGATTTTACACATGGCGAATGCGGTGTAAGGTTATTAAACTACCCCCAATCTTGGATTTTATGCGGGGTGACCTAGGTTCATGTTAAAACTTACAATTTAGGGTTACCTTCGTTGATGTATACGGCCTTAAGTATGTATGTTATCTCAGATCGTCTTTCTAACGATCTCTTGTTATTTTCTTGACATATTTCTGCTTTCAGCTAACATATTTCCTATTCCAAACTAAAACCCATAAAAATCAACAGAGATTTTCAATATTTCGAAGCAAGTATTACCTTAAGCCGCAATCCGTAATATATTTAAAATTCTTAAACAGCAACCAGAGTAACATATATGAGAATTTACAGGTTTGGCAATTGCTATTTTTTTAATTTTTCGAAATAAATCCCACTGACATATGTTTATCGAGGTCAAGCATCTTTGGATGTGGTTGCTACTTAGTTGGGGGACTGCTTGGGAAAATGACACTCGCGTTTGGAATAATTAAAAGGCAATTTAATGAACAAAAATAAAAGCTTTTCGACACCGGAGCTCATACACATTCCTCCATGAATAATCTTTATTAAAAAGCTTTTTTCTAAAGCTTCTAAAACGCTTTTAAAGAAGCATTAAAAGAAATGCTCCCGTCTGCAGATATGCAATGTTAAAAAAGAACAGGCATGGGAACAGCAGCGCTGTAAGCTTTTTAAGGAGTGCTCAAAGATGGCTACTGCAGCACTCTATTTACCCCTGGACGAACGACTAACCGTCTCTTTACATTGTTATTGTTGGTTTTGGTGGAAAAATCTGTCAGATGGGTGAACTTACGTAAGCAAGCTATGTACGTAAAACTGACCGTGGTAGAAGTAATTCCCTCTTAAATCTCGCAAGGTTTTTTAAAGTTTATCGTCAAAGTTTCAAAAAATCAGTTTTTGGTCCTCAGAAACTGATTATTGAGAAATTTTTTTAGTTATATTTATACAAAAGATTATTGCCTACCCTAATGACACCCCTGCCATTTTTTCGAAAACTTTTCGAAAAAATTTGCAAAAATCAATTGTTAGTGATTTTTTGACCAAAAAATGATTTTTGGAAACTTTGACCTTGAATAACTTTGAAAGGGTTAAGTTTTCGAAAAAATTAAAGAAGGCTTTTTTGTAGGCAATAACGTCTCGTATTGACTGATCAAAACAAATTTTCGAAAAAAAACAGTTTTTGAGTAATTTTGTGGCCAAAAAGTGATTTTTGATAACTTTGACCTTGAATAACTTTGGAAGGGTTAATCGGGTCAACATCTTTGTAAGAACTAAAGTTGTAGAGAATTTCATTGTCAACATTTAGGGCCTTTGTACGGGGTTGTACGACCTATAGAAACCGAGATACACGGAAAACCGCTATATTTCCGGCGGCCATGTTTTTTTTGTGATTCCGAAATTGTTTTCTTGGAAAGTCCCAAGGAAGCTTTGATCTAATTTTCAGCCAATTCCGAATTTTGTCTCCTTTAAATGATAATTTCCCCGGACTATTTAGTACGTATCTACATGCGAAATTGGAGCCGGATTCAAGCCAGCTTGGATCTTAGCAAAAATCCATGTATAAGCAGATCGAATTCAAATAGGATCGAGCGGAATTCGATGAAAAAGCGAAACAGCAGTAAAACGATACGAAAACTACAAATTGTAGGTTATGTTCATTGTTTTTCGATTACCTTTGAATCCATTTAAACTTCAATTACTCGAACCGACGATGTCAAATACGCACATTCTCCGTTTCAATCTTTCGATCTCTGGATCGCTCGATTTGGTCATGTATACGTGGTAACTGATGTCATTGGGTGTTAGAGGAATGCGTTGCATAAACACTTTTTCTCCCTCTAATGGCTTCGATTAAATTTGTATGCAGGGCTTTAACTTGTAGTCTTGTGCCATTGGACAATTTCGGTGGTTTTAAACTCCAATGTCCATTATTGATGCTTTGGAGTTGCCATTTCGTTTGAAGCGTTTTGGAGGTACTCCCACCGCTTGCTTTATTTGATCCTCGATCTTGGCCCCACGAATACTGAGGAATAAAACGGTCACCTGCAGTAGGATAAATGAAAATAATTTTTTTCTTTACACGATAGAATACTGTTGCCTCTGTCAAAATGGCCGCAAATTGGGGTTGCCAGCCAGTGGAAATATTTGGAGTTTGGAAATATATTTTATTTTATTTTAATTTTTTTTAGAGCTGGCAAACACCTATTTGCGGCCACTATGACAGAGGCAACCGTATTCTATCGTGTAAAGAAAAAAATCAGCTTTATTTTGATATATAACTCAAGAGGATACGTTATGAACGTATATATTTAACAGAGCTTACACCTGGCTTAAAAATACTTGCGGCCATATTTTTATAGGCAACCCGGCATAAATATATTTTTTAACTGAAAACTATCAATAAAAATTGCATTTTGATAAAAAAACAGATGAGTGCAGAAATTTGCAGTCGGATCATAGACTATTAACGTCCCTAAAGTGTATAAATTCGTTTATTCCTTCGTACCTGTGTCAATTGTAATATTCTGGCGATCATTCCATGTTTTAAAGATGTACAAATATTTCGCTTCCTTCTCTAGATCCGCAGAAAGCAGTCAGATGAGGGTCACAGCATGCCTGAAAGGACACCGCTGACTCACGACTGTGGCGGATCACCTCGAGCATGGTTTGACACTAGATTCACGTACGATCGGTCTTGGCGAGTGAAGTACATATATGCTGTAGCTCCTATTAA
The DNA here is from genome assembly GCA_963855945.1 of Thereva nobilitata. Lineage (NCBI taxonomy): Eukaryota > Metazoa > Arthropoda > Insecta > Diptera > Therevidae > Thereva > Thereva nobilitata. The sequence goes on from OY979697.1 coordinate 112,524,057, forward strand.
CACCCACTTTTCGATTCGAACAAGATTTGAAAGTGTCATAGCTAAACATAATTTTCCATCATTTAAATTTGCATAAAAAAATAGTTCACGATTAGTTTTGATTATGGCTTAAGGCAAATTCTCTAAATATATTCAAAATCCCGATTTAATGAGCGTGAGTCTATAAATAAAAAAACTAATTTACTATTTTGACGTTAAGGACACGCGGGACCCTGTGATCCTCCCATTCGATTCTCGAAAAATTCAAGTCACTCCGGCTGCCTGTAGACCAGGTAATTATTGAGGATGCTACAAATCATTAATATTAAAAGTAGTAAGGAAACGGCACATCCTTACTCCTTTTGTGCTATCAGCCCTCGATTACGAGGCAAGACGTCGATTCACCTTCAGTTGTGAACAGTTGTCATTTTATAAATTAAAACTTGCACAATGGGTGGCCTGGATGAGAACTGAAATCGGCTCGAAGGGAAATCCTTTCCGTTACCGAAAATTGCTTTTTTTTGTGTATGTGTGTATTCCGACAAAGGCCGACGAATATTGTGATGCCCTCCTTAGCATTGTATTCCCTTGATCCCTTTGTTTTTTCGCTTCTATCCCTCTTCATCTTTTCTGTTCGGGGCTTGTCAACAAAATCACCGAAGGACATTATCTTCCACAGGAGCAGGTATGCCGCTAACAGTGCGAAGACTTATGATTAATGTGAAGCATCGGACTCAGGTAAACACATATATAGTTTCTGTAGGATGCATGTCATGTCATAAAATTGCCGAGCAGCTTAATTTTTTCCTTTTATGGCGTACAGCATCTGAAAAGAAACAAACCGTTGCACAAAAATCAGAGCAAGTTGTTGAAATGAGTTTTGCTCTCCTCCTTCAATTCTTCGGCTTTTGTTGCCTTCTTACCGGGGCTACCTATAGTCCTCCTCTGGCATTAGGAGTTTTCTAGACCATGAAATCTACGTAATCTCGGAGCGCATGGCGCTATATTTTTCCCTACACAGTGAACTAGCAAGCAATGCGCCTGCATGAAAAGGCGAACGAGAAAGGATTTACATCCTGAAATAATTGGACAACAATAGTTACAAAGGCTGCAAGTACATAAAATCTTAATGAATGTGAAAAGTTTCTGTTGTTATTTTCCGTGTTCCAAAAAAAATGATGAAACTGAGCAAAAATTGGGATTTGCATAATTTGCATTAAATTGGGGCTGATGTTGTCCAATTGGGTTTGTTATGATTTTTAATTTTGCTCCTAGGGAAATTCCAGGCAATACTATAGTTAATGATTGACAGGAGTTGTAACCATTGATTATATACTATAGTATGTAATGTTGTAACGATATTGCGGCGACAAAATGCCTTTTGCTAATTGCGATAAATAATCTGAATAGGGTTTGGTTTGCTCTATGGATTTATGTGAAAATACTGCAGATAAAACGAAGGTTTATCTCGAGAATAATTAGTACCATACTGCTTCTTCTTCTTCTTCTTAAATGGCGCTACAATCTTTTTACATTACTCGGGCCTATTGAATCCATTTAAGGGCCCTGCTGCGGTTCCTCTAAATGCATGAATTGAACCAAAATGTAAAGAAGTGAATTATGAGTGAACATGGTCTCCCCCTACTGGTTGTAGTAATATACTTCTTGATAGAATTTACTTATATTTGCAGGAATTTCTTAGTTTTGTGTATTCCCTCGGGAAACTCTTGTACGGCTTTGATGGCGACTTCGGTGGTTATTAATCTGAAGACAATTTATCTGCGCCTATTGATCCCAGTTAAATTATCTTTATATTTGCATTTATCATATTTTCTCTTAATGTACCGAGGTCACGCGGCAAATATGAATTCTGTTCATGCACTAAATACGTAAGCTACGCAAACAAGCAACATTGACTTAATTTACTGTATGCACAAACAAATAATTTCATTTTTTATGAAACATATCGCAACTTTGACTTCATAGAAAATTTGACATTAAGAATTCATTTTATTTCCCCAGTTTTAGAAGCGCTGTAAAACAATTATCATAACCCTAAAGATATGCAATGGAAAACAAATTTTTAACGGATTTCATTCTAATTATAGACATTTTTTATGTTTGATATAATTTTGATAATATTAATTACATTATAAAGATCATGAAAATGAAAAAATGCAAATATTTAAAGTGTACAACATTGTGTAAATTGAAAGTAAAAATAACTACAAATTTAAAAGCATCTGATCCCATAAGTATGCACAGAAAAATTAAAGAGAATGGCCATGAACTGAACAAACATAATGGCGATAAAAGAAATTTCTCAGGAAGCCAATTTGAAGATGGGTATGGCCTTGTGCTGCTGATTAAAATAGAAGGTCTAGGCTGCACTTTTTGCCACTGTATTGACTCTATGTCGAGTAAAATTAAAAAATTTGTTTTTGCATTTTTATACATTGTCAAAACTGAAACAAGTACACATAAGTAACGAAGTTTTCAAATGTAATATGTCAGACATGAAGCTTACTGAGCTGAACAATGCCGGTGAAGCCACTTAATGATCAGTTAAATCCACATAAGTGGCTTCACCGGCTAAAGTCCAGTTCATGTTCAGATGGTGCTTAAAATTGTTGTTGCTTTTTCGCCAGAAGTCAGAAATGTAAAAGCCCACTGGAATGGCTCTACTATTCCAGTTGATTACTTTCTTTTGAGCGAGCTATACGTTCAACTTCAGTTCGAGTACAGTTGGGCGAACTGATTGTTTGTTTTATCCTCAGTTGAGTATGTGAAAATTTTATGGGAACTGAGGTTATTTTAAAGTTCAGTTCGCCAATTTGCTCGAACTTGCGCAGTTTGGCCGGTGAAATCGAAGCATTTATGTGGATTGAACTGAACATTATTGAACTGAGGTCGGTGAAGCCGAGGCATTAAGCGCTTAATGTGAGAAGATGCTTTCGTATGTGGCTCTGAAAGCTCCTATTTTGCATACTAGCAAGCTTTAACAATATTGGAGTGAGCTTTACACTGGGATTGTGCTGAGGATTTGGGGTTTAAACATATCACAGATTGCGGGTAAAGTTAATCTTTGACTCTCGGTTAAAGGTATTCGTCGATGATATTTACGGCCCTTATCGGTATAGCATCACATTCACATCACCTTAGTGAAAAGAGGATTCGAAGACATATAGGAATTCCGACAGTATACTGTAGCAAATTACTATTAGTGTAAAATTAGTATTGAATGTAAATTAGTATTGAATGTAAAAAATTCAATGAAATTCGATGTGGAGTAATTTTAACTCAACTTAATCACAAAATTGTTATCATTACTGCCTCATCTAGAACACAACATTGCCGTATACTCGCAAAAGAAGTCTGCTTTTAATGCTCGGTAAATGAAGCTCCTCTCTCTGTTAACATAGAAACAACGAGGCGCTAATTTCATCCCTGGTATCCTTTTCAGCTGCATTTTAAATAACCTTCCGCAAAATGTAAATGGTGAAATTCTGCCTGTGGAAATAAAACAAAGCGAGGCAAAAGTCATGTCATTTGTAACTATTTACCCCATTTAAACTTCCGGCATCTAATTACTTTGCTTGTTGTGAAGTCACCTGTGCATAAGCATGTTAATGTTAAATTAAACAAATCAATACCAAAGAAAATTCCTTTGATGTTAATCACAAATTACATAAAACCGAAATCATGCAATCACAGCAGAGCAGCAACGAAGTAAAGTCGACTCTCGGTAGGCAGGCATTCTTGACACATACAGCAGCATTCGGGCTTCTGTTTTTGATGAATCCAAACAAAACAAAATTTATCCACGTGGAAACTAATTAATACAAAAGCTCCGGCGATGACTACGTACAGTTTGTTTCCCAACGTGCTTTATCATTTATCCATCTATCTGCTGCTGCTGGTGGTGCCTGGGAGCCTTTCTTCTTTTGAATTGTTCTCGGCGATGGCACAAAATCATCCCTTTACAAATTCGCATCGCTCCAATGTTCGTTCCAATTCCAACCCCCACGGATGCATTCCGCACCCCAAAACAGCGCCGACTGCAGCTTCAGAATTGGTACAATATCGAAATGTTGTACGGACGTTGCCCTCGGTGCGGGGAGCATTCGGTTTGGCTTGATTGAAATTTGTAATCAAAATTCCGTTCTAATTAAGGCACAGTTCACTTGTTCGGTTTTAGGATTCGAGTCAACTTTGAGATGCTGCCTTTCTGCTGGCACACAGTGCTGTCAAAAGTTTCGCAAAACCTGTTCGCCAGGAGACAGCTCCGAACAATTCCGAAAAAAAATCGCCATTGTTCAGAGTTGTTGCAATATTAGCTCTCACGAAACTCTTCTGTTTTTTGTGATTTGAATTTAACTTTGCTGGACTTTGTTACAGGTGAGTTGTTGTTGTTGTTAAGAACAATCAGCAAACTTTGATGTTCCTTGTCGTATGAAGTGTAATGCTTCGTACAGAAATTCACAAAATAGTATTAGAAAACGGTATTTCAACAAGAGGTGTCATTAGAAATTTCGCGCAATTTTTGAACTGTCAAAAAAACAACTGTCAGAACTGACATTTCACAAGTAAAAACTAGGAGTTTTCAGATATATGTAGATCAATCCATTGAAATAGTGAAAATTTACCACAATTATCGTGAAAATATCGGGGAAACGGTTCGTGAAGTTAAAACTGCTTCTGATCATCATCAAGCGTCTTCTCGCACACGTAAAGTGAATTTAATCACTAAATTCAAACTCCTCGGACGTTAGTGATGTGAAAACTCCAACTCATTCTCGTCCGGCCAGGTCAGCTGAAAATATCGCCGCTGTACCTGACAGTGAGGCTGAAAACGGAGGTTTATCCATTTAGAGACTAGAGAAGCTAGAAGATCACGCACAACGCCGTTTTTTATTCTAAATTCTCATTTTAATAGGTCTGGCTACCTTAACGGCGATAAATGACGTGGCAGTCACCAGATGGGGTAACAAGTAATCAAATTGATCACGTCCTAATTGAGAGAAGAGGGGTCGGGCATACGCAGTGACGTATTTACCCTAGGCCATGGAGGCTAGTCCATCTCACAGAAAAGTACAGAAGCAATCACAAGAGAATTATTAAGAGGAAGAAACGAGTCGTGAGGGAGAAGTATTATTACAAGGACGTGACTATTTCAGGGTTAATACTTTTTCCCAATATGTCGCCAATTGTTGGACGAGTTAGGGAGGCGCAACTCTTCTTATGACGCAGTAATCACCAATTTTGCATACTTATGCAAATTGGATACAATGCCTGAAGCGAAAGTTAAAGTTAACACAAGAAGAATGTGTTCTTTCTTGACGTCACATGAAAAAAGCGAAGAACATTTGAACAATTGAGTCATCCTTAACGAAACACGAGCAATTATACTCTGTCCTGCACGGTTGCCCTCTGTTTTCTACATGCCATCGAGACTTGCGCTAGGCTCAACCTTCCGAAAGGTTTGAAAGGCGCCAACATTAGAATCTTTTCGGGCAGTCAGTCAAGCAACCAACTAGGCACTCAAATCATGGAAGTTTTCCACCAAAATAGTTGCAGGGTATTTTGACGTCCTCCAGAGCCTGACGAAGAAAATACTTTTTCCCATTCCGACATCCATAAACCGACTTCCGACTTTTACATAAATGGTGAAAGTAGTTTAAGGGGTCTTTCTGGTTACATTTTCAAAAAAAAAAATTTTTTAAACATTTTTTTTTCATAGAAAGAAGAGAGATATCGTTTTGAAAATTTGTAGGTATGTTTATTGACAAAACAGTATTACAAAAAAGATTTTTTTTGATTTTAAAAATTTTTTTTGTTGACATACGGATTTTTTTAAGAAAACATCAAAAAATGACGGCGGGCATGATTTTGGGCGAATGGATGATCTGAAAAAAACAAAAAAAAGACAAATTATTCCTTGTTGAAGTGGCTATGGCATGAACCAGAATAATTTGTTTTTGTCAAAAAATAAAAAAATGGCGGCAGTTTTTCGAAAAAACCAATTTTTTAGGGTGGAAAATCGGCTGAAAATCGGACAATTTTTTACCAATTAAAACGATTCTGGTTCATGCGATAGCCATAAATGTGTACAATAACATATTCAAAAATCAGAACAATTGGTCAAGTAGTTTTTCTTAAATCGTGCCCGCCACCTTAAAAAACATAGTTTCTAGATAATCGCGTTTGAAGTTTTGTTAAAAAAAATTTTAAAGAAAAACTATATACCTTTTTAATCTGCCATGCCCGGGCCGTAAATAAGTCCTTCCTCCTGCTCATACTTCTCTTGCAGCCTAAATCGAAACGTTTGCAGGGTATAATATAATACTTCATAGTATAGAGTGAATCAGATCGAAGCAGATGTTAAAAAGGGGGGGAGTCGAGATTATCGAAACACAGCCGAGCGTCGAAAATTCTTTCTCACAGCGTCTCACTGTATACGTTCAAAAATAATTTTAGAATTACGATATCGCTCTAAAACCTTTTGTATCATGTTTTTGAATATATTTATTAGCAAAATGCGTAAAAAAAAAATTTCAATTTTTTGAAAATTTGTAACCAGAAAGACCCCTTAAAGGCAAGAATAACGTAATAACAATAACTCATAACACAAATGAGGAATCTCGATATGAAAATCTCGTATCTCTTTGTGAAAGGCCATACAGTATTTAGCCATGATTTTGGGACAAGTGTTGCCCATATCAATCATAGTAAAGCGACAAAATGCTCAATCACACATTTAAAGGAGTATCCACACACATCAGGGCCGTGGCCGGGACGTCACAGGGCCATGTGTGAACGAGCCCCTGCCCGGACACGGACATGTGTGAACGAGTAAAGGAGTATCCACACATATTAGTGTTCCGCCAGTGGTTCAAAAAATATCGGTGCGTACATTTTATACGAACTCGTTCACACATGTCCGTGTCCCGGCCGGAGCAAAAATCTAACGTCCCGGGCACGTCCCTGATGTGTGTGGATACTCCTTAAGAATGCCAGCGACACATGGTTTGGTGCCTTTTCCCCATCATGGCATGTTAATAAACAATCAATATCTGTTCCATTTCGTTGATTAAAAAGGGCGTCCTGAATTAACATTGTTGTGGGTAAGGAGTTTTTGCTCCACGTCTAAGCACAGAAGCCGTCGCCATACGTTCCGGTTCCATTCTGCATACCAGCAAGAGCAAATAACGATGTGTTGTCATATCCGGCGTTAATGGAAAATCTAATTGATTGATTGATCCTGTCCAGGCCACCCCAAACCGCCGCCGCCTCGTGCCGTATAGGAAACTTTACTTTTGCATTGTGATACATGACTTTTTTTCGGTTGGCAAAAACAAAATCGGAAGCAAATGGAGATTTTAGGTCACAGTCGTCGTCACATGGTGTGGTGGTGTGGTTTGGGTGTCCAACAGTCATGGCAGTTCTGTACGACCGTGTTGCTCATAACAATTTTGTGTTAAACATCATAAGTTAGCTAAAGAGGGTCACGAATAAAGGCAGAGCACTTTGTTTTTAGAGATACACAAAGCTCTAGTGCGTGTTTGATCGAAATCTTGTATGGCTTACATTTATGGCACTTTTTCGCCAGGGTATATCTTCCTAAGTTCACAAAATTCCTTTTGCGTATATCATAGTATACCAACTTAGTGTCCTGTGGAGGTTCGCTGCTAAACCAGTGCGAACCGCAAGCTTGCTAACACTTTCAGAACAATTATCTTCGCGTCTTTTGGAGCAAAGGGAAGCTTGCGAGCAACGTTTTTGAGCGCCTTCAGATAGTAGCAGTTGATAATCAATAGTAGCGTGCTGCTATTCAACTGGTATTCCTCGACCTTGAGAACTTTACAGTCACCCATAGAAATGTGCCTTTTGTGTCACTTGAAGAACTCGAGCAGCGGCAGCGCTTGTTTGATAGATCGCTCTTTCACCGTTGCTTTTGTGGGCCTTGGATTCTTCAAATGCGAATCTTCAGTCCTAATCGAACCAGTCAATTCTACTCTGTCTGGGGGTTAAGCCTAGTGTCTCTTCTGCTTTGCCTTTTATCCCGCTTTTAATTTTTTGCCTGAGTGTTGTTTCACCAAGCAGTCCCCCAGCTAAGCACTAACCACATCCAATGCTGCTTGACCTACACAATCGAACGAGGACCGTTCTACTGAGTATGCTATTGACATCCTTTATGGTCACCAAGATAATTGCCCATTTTCTTCGCCCTATACAATTTTTTAAAGCCATACAGGTGATTTCGTGCGTGCTAGTTGCGGGCGCCGTGCAGGCTAGTGCGTGCCTGCTGCATGCTAGGTGCGGCGAGTTTCATTTTTACTCGGGCAGATTTGCACTTCGTATATTACTTACTTTCTCAGTTTCCAATTTTAATAATCTCAAATTAATAAAGAACACATTCGAACCTGAATATTATATCCCAAATGTTTCCATAGTATTAATCAGCAGAAATATATCTCTTATTAAAGGGGGCACTGTTAATTTTTTTGATCTACTAAATAATATAATTTAGTTCAGTTTCTAAGTTCAGAGTTTGGTATTTGTATATTTTTAATTTTGTTTTTTTTTTCTTTTCTCCATATCCTTTTGTTATGAACCTATAAGTACTATTTTAGTTCTTAAAAGTTCCGCTAATCACATAATTGCAGTTATTTTAATCAATTCTATTACACAAAACTCTTTCAGCATTTTTATAAGAGAGAAGAGACTGTTACTTTTCTTTGTTGTTAGAGCGTGGTAAGAATGTCGCGCTTTCAAAGTGTTTTCCATTATTTTGTGTCGAAACGAAATCATCGATTTAATAACGAAAATTGGAGAAAATTGCGATGTCATACAAAAACTATTAAGTAAATCGCTAACAGGGATACGTGTGCACGATGACTTTGAAAGGAAGTGTGTCGAAAGTGAAATTATAAAAGCAATCAATCGTGTGGTGTAGCGTCATGTGACAAAATTCACATAAAATAATATCGAATGTTATTAAAATTTTTCTTTCAACGTCGCAGAAAGGAACATTCCGATAGACACGATACGATTAGAGAAATATGCTGTTATAATGTAAGATGTAAGAATTAATTCAGAAAGAAGCCAACTTTATTCCATTGAGAGTGTTCTGCAGAGATCGGAACCAGTGATAACTTAAGACCATGGAATTTTTTGCGTGACCTACTAAAGACCTCGTGTCGAGCTTTAGTCCAACTTTTCCCAAGTTGTCCCCCAACCAAGTACTAACCACGTCCATTGCTGCTTGACCTATGCAATCGAACAAGAACGGGTCTACTGAGTATGCTAATGGCATTCTTTATGGTCACCGTTTTCTTCGTTAGATACAATTTCTTAAAGCTCCAATATTGCTCCCTTTAGTGTAGATAAAGTGTAAGCGTACCTGGCTTTGTTTGAACTACTTCGTGCGTCTTTTATTGACACCGGCCGTAGCGGGAGGCATTTGGAAAAATAGATTTTTTTTTGATGTTCGACTCGATTCTCACCACTCCCTCGTAAAAAAGGGATGCAAAGCCAAAGGAGAAGACTCCCGGAACTATTCCGCCAGGTGTCTCTAGATAAATCTGTTCTGTACGTTTGATTAAATTTTGAAATAATTGACGTGCCTTTAGTTTTTTCTAAATAACCGATTCAATTGATAGATAATACCCCTTACTCCACACCTAAATAAAAAATCGTATTCAAATTATCCGAAAATTAGAAGTATATTTTCTGAATTTTCGTCTTACTGGAAAAGGTAAAAACAATTGAGTTATCTGACACCTTAGTGATTCCATCAAAACGGAAGTCTTAAGTCTCATTTTAATAAGATTTTCTGCAGATTTTTCTTTTCCTATCAAGAATGAAAAGCTGCTTAAAGTCGGTCCCCTGTACACTCACTCAGTGAAAAATGTTGTTTTTGTGTTATTTTTCTTCGTGCAACCCTCCACCCTCGATGTCATATTTTCTCCCCCTGCACAAGTATCGTTAATGTGAGAATTCCATTAGAAAGGCCATAATTAAATGTCGTTTACTTTGGTGCGCATTAAAAAATCCCATAAATCAGGGAAAGGGCTTTTATCTGCTTATGAAGTTTTAAAATTTTTCGACTTAATTGATTGAAAAATTTCTAGGGGGAGGCTTAAGACACAGACTTCTTCTTCTTATTCTTCTTCTTATTTTTCGTTCCAAGTGAATTGTCGTGTCATAAGTCGTCATCATTGGAAGCGAAATCGCCTTTGATACTTAGCGCAGTCGAGGCTAAAATTTCTAGAAAGTCTACTTTACTTGTACTTTGTTAATGTTGGTTGGGGAATTTCTTATGTACATTACCATTACACTGTTTTCGGTTAATCATTATCATTAGAGCAATGATAATTAATTTCTTGCTAGATCCAGATCCAGAGTACATTTTTTTTAAACTAATGAATTTTTAAAATTAATCCAGGGAATTGTTACAAGTCTTATTGAATAGCTGCTTTACGTCGTGCTAGGATACAAAATTTGGTTTTTAATGGATTTTATGGAAGTACATACATATATTAAGAATTTACAAAATAAAATAAGGACTTTTTGCATATTAAAAATAGTTTATTCTAAATCGTAGAAAATCTAGTCCAAGGGAAACTTTCAGTTTTCTATAACTACGTTGAAACTTACAAATTGTATCATACAAATATTGTCGTCAATTATGGAAAAGTAATCGACGACATTAATAACGAACACATAATTAATGAAGAACAAATAATTAATTTAAACCAAAAGATATCATAAAAATGCTCCTTTTGAATACTTAAACTGTACTGAAATCATTATTTTATTACAATTCTGTCTGGGGCAGAAGTTCATCGCGTTTTCCCGATAGATGGCGTCAATTGCAAATAATTTACCACCCATTAACTGATCTCAGCGACACCGCTAAACGCTAATTTAAAATGTGACAGTTCGGATGTTACTTTGAGTGTATAAGCATCAAGAAATTGGTACAATGGTTAATGGTTAATGTTATTACGAGGGAAGAATGCTGCGCACGCTTATGATTTGTTTTTTGTGCGGATGGTGAATTGTGTAAGAAAGAAGAAGTTGGACTTAACCAAAATGAGCGAAGAAAGAACAAAAAGTGAATTTGTATCCAAACACCAAAAGATCATAAGTGCGAATGCAACGACCCTGAAAATATAGGTACAGCAAATATTTTGAGAAGCAAGCCCTAAGAGGGGTAAAAGCTCCCAAAAGGGGTAAAAGCATATGTATTAAAATTTGGTCCAAATGCATGTTAACGTGTCGATATTGGTATGGAGCTAGACCAAAATTGTTTTAAGCCATTTAGACAAAGCTGGACAAAAAGAGAAGCACGACGTGTCGGTTCCTCATTATTTGAGCGCGAACAACCTAATAGACCGAATTAACATATGCGATGCGATGCGATGCAATGCAATGAAATCGACCAATTACTGAAAGGTCAAAGGAAACGACCTATTACTTAAGCGCCAATAATCGTAGAGAAGGCATGTGCTCTGTTCCCAAATAGAACCCAACATATTGGCCAGTGCTAATGATGCGTTAAATCGCACGCGATTCTGTTTTTTTCAGGTGTTGTGAGCGTTCGACGCCAATGAGAAAGGTGATGATGGTGAAAACGGGCCATCATGACAACAATCGACTACGCACTTCTTTGATGGCTCGTCAATAACTGGGGCAGTTTCATTTTGAAATTTTGATGCATCTACCGTACAGTCCAGACCGTCAGATAATCTCTGCAGAACTCCCTCAATTGAATTTACCTGGCCACAAAAGAAGCTTGGGAAAACTTGGGTTTTCAACCAGAAACCACAGAAGTTTTTCATTGATGGCATCATAACTCTACCCGAAAATGATGAAACCACGTGTTTAAAGCGATAACCATCTATTGTAGCGCTTAGTACTCTTAAATATTGGCTACCTTCCATTGTGCGATATTTTCTACTCCCAAGTACTCCGGAGTACATGACCAATGGAACGCGGTTTTTGATATCAGAAGTAAATACGAGTAAACATAAACGCCGCACAGTGGGGCAAATAGCACATTTTTTGGACAAACGACAATTCCCAAGCCTGGAGTTAATGAAACTTAAAAAAATTGAAATTAATTATTATTAATTAATTTTTGGGTTCCAAAAAAACACCCAAGTAACAATTTTTTATAATTTTCAAGAATCTTCTGCTAAAATTTTAATTTACTTACAAAATTTATGTCCGCCATATTGGATTAGCCATCTTTAATTTTGAAATTTCAAAATTCGGGCTCGATAGAATTAAAGGCAATTTTATAACGAATAGTTCAACATTTTTTTTTTAAGTTTCATTAACTCCAGGCTTGGGAATTGTCGTTTGTCCAAAAAATGTGCTATTTGCCCCACTGTGCGCCGGCGGAAATTTTATGCGTTTCTACTAGGAGTAAACTATTCCAAAACAAGAGCAGAGGTAGTTGCAAGTACTCCGGACTATACTCGAGAGTAGGAAATATTGCCCAATGGAACGCAGCTATTAGTTTTGGACGTTGAATATAACATTAAAGTCATCTCTTTTGTCACAATTCCTTATTTATGTTTTTCACACCCGGTTTTCAGCTCAAAACAACCCCAACCCCTCAATATTAGGTAAAAGATTAACTAAAATCAATTTAATTGTCCACAGATGTCCTTAAAGCCTGTCTCAGAAACTAGTTCACGGAAATATCTGCACAGACTTTTAATTACTCTAACGATTTATCAAATCGGTTGTCACAGCTGAAAAATAGCGAAGGGCGGCAATCTACTGCTACTGCTGGAACACAGAGAGCGAGAGACAGGGAAAAATCTTGTTAACACGCAATTCATCAAAGAAACGTGACGGCATTTTAAGCACCAAATTTGTGGCAGCAATTTCGGCCCCAAATTCACAACGAGACAAATTGATGCCATTAATTAGACTGGACGGGTATATTTAAAGCGGAATTCCGTGCAATTGGACCAAATGTTTGTTTGTCTTTGCAGTGGGGGGGCTGCTTTGTTTTTGGGATTGTCCCCACGTTTTTAGTCAAGTATCATCAGACATCAGGAGACAGTAAAAGGGTTCGTCACATTCCGATAGTTAATTTCCCAAAGAAAGATTGTATCAGGTTTCTTGGATTAAAGTGCGAACTTCTGGGATATTTGGCAAAAAAGGACATGAATTCGTTAAAGTATTGTTTCTGTTAAATTCTTTCTTCTTTAACAAGATATCAAAAAGATAGAAGAAAGGATGCCGGAAATCGGGACCACTGTGATTTTAGCGCGTTCTTTTTGGTCGTTCTGATTGTGGCTTGTTTCCTGTGGTTTCTGTAAACTTGTAAATTAAGTTGTACGCGGTCGCCACAATTTACTCTGGAGTAATCGCATATTCCACATTGATAAACAAACATCCTATTTGCTTGGGGTTTCGTAGGAGATGCAAATTTCTTCTTAAGTCAGTCTCGCGACTCATAATCAACAAGTTATATATACATCACTGCCTTGAATTCAGCACCTTGGTTCCCACGCTCAACCGATGCAGTACCTACTGTACTCTCGTACTTTGTCTTCCATACATGGTTTTTGCCTACTTGCCAAAATATGTGATTTCATCTCCGCTTTTAGCATGAGTAATCTTATCCTTGTTAGGAAGAAACAATTGGGCGACCTTGAAAACAGGTTGGCGTGACTGAACTAGATGCAAAACCAAAGTCTCAAATTTATTGGTAATTTTACGATAAAAACATTTATATTCAAAATGAAACTATAGAACATTTCCTACAAATTGTGTAATAACCTTTTTTTTCGTAAAATCAATAGTTTTAGCGTACGAGTGCCGAGTGACTTGGAACATTTCGCCAAATGATTTGTATAAATACATACATACATCAAAAAACCTCCAGGGTCCACATGGCCCTGTAATTTTCCACAAATTCCTCACGAAACTATTCTGGATATTGACCTTAAAATTCCCCCCAAAGCAGATCACAGACTCAAAGCTCAACCGCGCTACAGTAGAAATATTTTTGTGCACGTGGCATATTCCCCGAAAATTACTTTGCATCTACTCAAAAAAAAAAATTAATAAGGATAGCAGAAAGGAACAATATTAACTTGTCAAGCAAATAAAAATTTATCAGCGAAATATTGGCTGACGACGTTGGAAGGAAGCTAGGCAGGAGCGCCCCTCGGAATGTAAACGTAGCAATTCGCCCCCGATCCTGAGCCCCGTGCACGGTGTAAACAAATTATTTAATGCTTCTGATTTTTTGGGGAGATAAGGACAGAAGAAGATGACGTCGCCGTAAGATAAGGATCCCGCTACTGTCCTTTTCTCTGCGTGACACAGCGGATGACTAGGGAGCCGGCGGCGGTCCCCTTTTCAATTTCGAGATCAAACAAACAATAAGCACAGCATAACCGGCTCAGCTCCTGCCGGAGTCGGTTTACTTCTAATTTAACACTCTTTTTCCGTTCGATTAATTCATTTAAAAACAAAAATTTTTTAAGCTGATAAGAATCTGTGAATATTCTAAATCGGGGATTAACCAGCCCAAATCAATTTGCTAGAAACTATGTGGCAATGGCTTTTGGGGGGGAGGGAGTCCTTTCTTATCGGTCGGTGAAATGCTTGTGATGGGAATTAAATTGGCCAAGGAACAATTTGACTCTGTAGTGGGGAGGGGGGTGGGGGGATTTCGTTTGGCAACAAAAAACTCTCCGATTCCGACATTCAAAGCATTCGGAAAATGTTTGTCAGTAGTCAATTTTTGTTGCTGGATATGTTTCGGGGGTCTATCCCTCCACTTCTTATTAACAGAATGCTTTATGTAGTGACAGAATCAACCTTTGGACTTCGATTCCGTTCTGCCGTACAAGACTGGGTTAAAATGTGTAGTAGTAAACTTATCTCAAAGGATGTGTGAAAAAGCTTGTGACTGTTCTTGTGACTATCAGCTGTTTTTTTATTCTAAGCACATAGTCACAAGAAAACTCTTAAATGATTCCCATCTACAGTAGATAGCCCTAATAAGGCAACACTCCGGGTCGATCCACACATATCCGTGACGTGACGACGACTTCAGTGCAGTACCGAGTACATCAGTGAAAAAATATATCGGCACGATGTAATTCCATGGCAACAAATAGGAAAAGGCGCGACATGTTCCCACACATCCGCCGCAGTAGGGTACCGACCGACGTTCCCAGTACATTTCAGGCGTCCGTGAAAAACATAAAAAAAACGTTGTCACCGATATTTTTTAATTTTTCGCGGACGTGAAACAAGTGTTTTTTAAATTCAACCGAAAATTTTATAATTATTCAACAGAAATTTAGGTGAAGTTTATGAACATCGATTTATCTTAAAAAATACGAAAGACTCGTCCAGTCACAAAAAACAACTTTTATCTATCCTAAAAAAGCGTTTAGTAGTATTAACCAATTTTATTTTAAACAATAGATTACGGCTTTAGATGTTAAAACCATCTCCTGTAC
Organism: Thereva nobilitata; assembly: GCA_963855945.1. Lineage (NCBI taxonomy): Eukaryota > Metazoa > Arthropoda > Insecta > Diptera > Therevidae > Thereva > Thereva nobilitata. The sequence goes on from OY979697.1 coordinate 112,539,542, forward strand.
TTCACGGAACCTAAGCTGCCCAATATTAAAGCAACACTAAACAAATTAATTTGGCATTCGGCCATCATTAAGGTGGAATCAGTTGCGAAAAATACCATTAACATGCACTGGACGTTTCTCACGCCCTATTTCCAATTAATTGTCCTTTGAAATGAGCAATAATTTAGGCTGCTCTCGAAGATGTTGGTCGCTGCAGCAGGAGAACCCCTCTTAAGCAACGGATAGAAAGATTTGTGTACGTACAATGTGCTTCCTTTCGTGTTGTTAATTGCTCGAAAAGATAATTTCCCATGAAGCCTCATTTGTCACAAGGCAAGTTGATTGTCTATTGGTAATGAGACACGTTCATCCTTAGGGGACGTTCGTAGTACTCTATCTATTCGTGCCAGCTTAGCACATATCGTTGATGACATGAAAACTGGAAAATGTTTGATGGATTTTTCTCATACGAACATGAACAATTTAAGTTTCTTGGAGACGCTTTAAGGTTGACTCACACACAAGTACAGCTTTTTTTTACACACATTGTCCTTGATTATGACAAAAAACAGTTGTAAGGAAGCAAGTATCTCCGAATGGACGAAATCGAAATTACCAAAATCCGCTCAAAATGATACCATCTCAATTAGTTCGAAACCTTGATGGCACGCTACAAGCACGTACCAATAAAAGACGGACAGAGTAGTTCAAACGAACCACGGTACGCTTACACTTTTTTAGACTTAAGGTAGCAAAAGTGGAGCTTTAACAAATTGTAGTATACGACGAAGAAAACGAGTCCCGTAAAGACTGCCATTAGCATACTCAATAGACCGGTCCTCGTTCGATTGCGTAGGTCAAGCAGCATTGGACTTTGTTAGTATTTAGTTGGGGGACTCCATGGTAAAACGACACTCGCTTTTGGAATGGTCAATAACGAATACATTCATATCTGTAACAGAGGCGTGCAAACCTCTGGTGGGCGCATTTTTAGATTTGCATGTCTGTAGCAGGAGAGTGCATATTGTGACAAAAGTTAGGAATGACTTAGGAGTGAATAATAAAAGATTAGTTTTATTTCAATAATTCACTTTAACTGTTTCAATTTTAAGAATGCGTTCTTTGCAGTCGGAGATCTCGATGACGACAAAAGTATGAAGACTGAAGTTAATAAGTCCCAAAGAGAGAACACAGAGATTATACGCCATAAATTTCCAACATCTTCTGAGCGGTGCGATTGGCCACCTAATCGCCAGGCTCAATCTCCTTTGTTATCATCTTCTCGAAATGGTGGACTGTAGCAGTCGTAGATACTATGCTTTCCATCATTTCCACAGAAAGGAAGTATAGTGCATGGTTTTCGCTGCGTTTCTCGTTAAAACGGTATGTAGATAATTGAAAATGTCTGCGCCTGTGAGTGTCCTATTTTCAAGAACGGAAGTCCTAAGGGAATCCACTCACAGTAATCTCCGGAAAATTCCATCAAATGCAATTTGGGAAGTTTAACGCCTTCAAGACTATCATTTTGAGGGGTGCAGATAAGTCCCCTATGAGTTTAGCCCCACTGCCTCATGTGGACCCTGTATGGATTGCCCTATAAGACCCACAAGGGGTAATAGCTGCGGCGGTGTCGAAAGTTTTTTTTTTCTGAAACGCGAGTGTTTTTCTAAGCGGACCCCCAACTGAGTACTAATCACGCCCAACGCTGCTTGACCTCCGCAATCGGACGAGAACCGATCTGTTGAGTATGCTAAATGACAACTTTCACGGCCACCAACATAATCGGCTGAAATATGAAGCAAGGCAACAACAAAAACTAAAGCTTTGTATGAGTAAAACTAAAGCTCACCTTCAGAACACAATGAGGCCGACAACGTCAACTTCAACGGGAAAACAACAACAATTTATATGAGAATTGTCGTTGTCGGCCTCATTGTGTCCCGGGAGTTAAGCTTAAAGCTTTCCGAAAACATAAAGGCGATAGCCCAATCACGACTTTATTCGCGTCAAACTGTTGACGCGTTTTGACGTCGATATTTGATTGTGTGTAATTCAAATCGAGCTATCCCATTCCCGACTTTGCGGTGTCAGTGGCGTCAAGCGACGGCAAAAGTCGACCAACTTTCAACTTTTCGCGCGTTGGCAGGCGTTGAAAATTGCAAAACTGTCAAACTGTCGAAATTAAAACTTTATAAAGACAAAAATCCATACATGAATTTAAATCAAAGCAACCTTTTTGACGTCCTGTCGCTATGAATGGACCTTCAACGGATGTCAACGCGCATGAAGCGCCTGCCGCGTATAACGCGCCGTCGGCATTGGGCCATCGCCTTAAGGCAGATTTTCGTATTGCCCCCTTTCATTTGTAATCTTGTTTGCCTCATAGGGCCATTATGAGAAACTGATAGTGCAGGACACCTCACTGCAGTATCGCAGAATTTTCTTTGTGTGGTGCTCATGAGGAATCTAAGGGGAAGTCCTCTTTCGTCATGCCCCTTATTTGCTTCAGGCGGTCCTTATAGGGAGCCTACGGGGAATTCCCTCTTTCGGAATGCCCCTCATTTGCCACATGGGGGCTGCATGAGGCATGCCCCCTTTAAATGCTACGGTGGTAAGGGGCACCTGCAGAGATGGTGTGGGGTTTAGATTCATTCAATAATACCTTGATTGCCATCAAATAATAACTCTCAATCCAGTTTCTTAGAATTAGGCCTATTTGAATAGCTTGGATTTTAGTGAACAGAGCGCGATGCCATATTCTATCAAAAGCCTTGGAGATATCTAGAGCAACCAGACTAGACGAACCAAATCGTTGCATACTTTGGTTGAGATGCTTCGTTAGGCATACGGAATTAGTTTTGGAAGAGGGCCGTAGGAGTGAGACCATTTCTCAAGGGTTTCATCCTGATTGTAAAACCCCTTTAATATGTGTATTGCAGGAAAACGCTGCTTTAATAGACAAAAAATAAAAATATTCAAATCGTCAACCCTATATAAGCCCAACTAACTGAAAGTACTCACCATCGAGCAATACCAAAACTGCTTGTACAAAAAAGCGACTCCATATCACGTCTGTAAATATAAAACCTTCATCCTGACAGACATAATTCCCACACCAACCCCAAATATTTTGTGGTATAATCTCCTAACATCCTTAATCTTTCCGAAAGTGCCATACACTCATATGCACGACTCGTGGCTCGTCTCCAGCGAATATCCCCATCCGAATGCCTCAAAGCAGAGCGGGGCTCTCCTTCATCTTGTCGCTGGTGTCAAATCTCCATACTTTCGGGGGGAGGCAAATATTTCTTTTTGATGTCGACAAATAAATTTAAAGCATCGCATAATGTCAAAGAAGTCTAAAAATATGTAAACGACCATTTTCATACATTTATTAGTCGTAAATTCAGCAGGTCCCCAAGGAAATTACGGCCTCGCAAATTGCGGCACGGATGCGTGGGTTCGCAGCTCGGCAGGCGCCCGGTGCTCCTCCGGCGAGGCCTAATCAGATCTTAAGGAATTTACAATTAAGATGACGTCGGCATCGCCAGGCGCTCAATTTGCAGCGAGGGTCCGATCGTTGACCCGTCCCATATCGCATGTTGCACACGGGTCAGATAGCAAAAAACCCCACAATAAAACGTGTAATCACATGTCACATAAATGGGGGCACTCAAGTGTTAATCCAGGGTGGATATCGCTTGACAATCACTTTGTTGTCCATCAATCAAATGCGAAAATCATTCCAGTTGCCTGCGAAGAGATATCCACGAGCCCGGCTAGCTCCTGGGTCCTGTCCAGAAGGATTTCTGCTTGTTAGAAGGAGACTGAAACGTACTTAATTTCGAATTAGAGGTAGAAAAATAACATAAGGGTTTGGTCAATATGCCTCGGGCTAGGGGAGCTCCGGCATCGCAGGCTTTCTGCTATTGATTATCGCTTCGAATGGGCTCGGCAGACACGACGGCTTCTTTCATTAGGACATAATTTCCTGGGACTGGATATTCCTTTAGTCCTGATCAATTTATTCGGGATGGGCAGTTTATTTCCATTATCTCTAGTACTTGCGCCTCGTTCACTGTGGCGGAATGAAAAATGCCGGCCTTAAATGAAGAAAAATTGAGACGTTTTGTAATATTAAAATCATTGTCCTGGACTTGCTTATGATAGGGGATTTTGAATGCGTCTTTTGCCGGTTACAGTTATTTTCATTTGTATCTATTCTAAAAGGGAATATATTCATGCTCGGTGGTTGAACTTTGACAGAGGACTTTAATTTTACAGTAAAAACGTTATAGGCCGGGGAATTTAGCAAAAAAACACACGAAAGGAGACAAAATTCGGAAATGGCTGAAAATTGGACCACAGCTTCCTTGGGACTTTTTAAGAAAACAATTTCGGAATCACAAAAAAAAAACAAAATGGCCGCCGGAGATATAGTGGTTTTCGGGTGTTTTCCTTGTATCTCGGTTTCTTTAGGTCGTACAACCCCGTACAAAGGCCCTAAATGTTGACAATGAAATTCTCTACAACTTTAGTTCTTACAAAGATGTTGACCCGATTAACCCTTTCAAAGTTATTCAAGGTCAAAGTTATCAAAAATCACTATTTGGCCAAAACATCACTCAAAAACTGCTTTTTTCGAAAATTTGTTTTAATCGGTCAATACGAAACGTTATTGCCTAAAAAAGAGCTTCTTGCCATTTTTTCGAAAATTTAACCCTTTCGAAGTTATTCAAGGTCAAAGTTTCAAAAAATCAGTTTTGGGTCAAAAAATGACTCAGAAACTGATTATTGAGAATTTTTTTTTGTTCTATTTATACAAAAGATTATTGCATACCCTAATGACACCCTTGCCATTTTTTCGAAAACTTCTCGAAAAATTTTCGAAAAATCAATAGTTAGTGATTTTTTGGCCGAAAAGTGATTTTTGGAAAATTTGACCTTGAATAACTTTGAAAGGGTTAAGTTTTCGTAAAAATGACAAAAGCCTTTTTTGTAGGCAATAACGTTTCGAATTGACCGATTAAAATTTTTTTTCGAAAAAACCAGTTTTTGAGTGATGTTTTCGACAAAAAGTGATTTTTGGAAACTTTGACCTTGAATAACTTTGAAAGGGTTAATCGGGTCAACATCTTTGTAAGAACTAAAGTTGTAGAAAATTTCATTGTCAACATTTAGGGCCTTTGTACGGGGTTGTACGACCTATAGAAACCGAGATACAAGGAAAACACCGGAAAACCGCTATATCTCCGGCGGCCATTTTGTTTTTTTTGTGATTTCGAAATTGTTTTCTTAAAAAGTCCCAAGGAAGCTGTGGTCCAATTTTCAGCCATTTCCGAATTTTGTCTCCTTTAAATGCTAATTTCCCCGGACTATTATGTCAAGAGCCACTTTAATTCGATTGTAGTAGAAATGTGCCAGCTGAAGACCATCGCTAAAATGTCCATTCGATCTCAGCCTCATAATCCTGTCAAAATAGACGAAAAACAAGGTCATAAAATAAGATGGTCAACCCAATCAAAGGCCTTGCTAAAATCAGTGTAAACCGCATCAATTTGATGACAGTTCTCCATGCCCGGTTTTACACGACCGGGCACCGAACAGACAAAACGGACGAACAAACTGGGGTTTATGGGAAAGAGGGTGAGAGAGGGGCCGGTTTTCCATCGTCCTCTCTCACCCTCTTCCTCATAAACCCCAGTTTGTTCGTTCGTTTTGTCTGTTCGGTGTCCGGTCGTGTAAAAGGGGGCATAGCAGTTTGGAGATTAGAATCATAAGGTTTGTGGTGGTTGAGCGCTCCTTTCTGAAACTATGTTGTTGTTCGTTAATTTATGGATAAAGCTTCGCACCATATATTCTTCTGTATATTACACTATCAAACTATCATCTTTTCAGACGCTTCCAAAATTTTCTCGATAGAACTGTGTTTAATGAAAATTTCGAGAGTGTTCAAATGACAGTAGAAGACTATTTCGCCTCCAAAATGGAAGACGTATTTTCCAGGGAATTGGATAAGCTTCCAGAACGCTGGCAAACAGTTTCAACTAACGCAGGAAATTATATTTTGAATTAAATATTAAATAAAACTTGAAAAAAGCCATTTTGTTTTCCAAAAAAAAGAACGGAACGCGCGTCTCCTAAAAACTTAACAAAATTACAAAATTTTTCATTCTCCGCCATCTTTTTCCACTTTAAAAGTAATATCAACCTCCATCAGTATTGTCGTTAAGATAAATTGAAATGAATATGAACTCGCAACCCCAATGCTGCCAGTTTGACCTTCTTAATGGCATCCTAAATTGTTAAAGCCAAGGAACAAGACGTGTACCGAAGCGTAGAACCCCAACGAAGTCAATTTGTGACATGTGTAAGAATATGACATAATACATGTTCTCGTTCCCCGCCGTCCTCGCTGGGCTGGGGCTGCTCGTAGGCGTTATTCCCTGCGAAGCATATCATGAATTATATGAAGCCATAAAATAAAGGATTTAAGGATGAAAAAATCGCCACGATTACTTACGCTCACTTTGCTATAACAACTACATTCTTAAGATGTTCTCTCCGATGGTTAAGTTATGATGGGGATAGGATGTTTGGGCATCGTGGAAAGTGTGTCCTATCAAAAAGGGAATATTGTGGCAAAAATCATATCACTAAAGTCGTGAAAACGGAGCCAAAGACACTCGCAGATAACTCCCTGCAGCTTGTGTATTCGAAATCGATTTACCAGGATACTGTTATCCCAACCCTCTTGAACAATTTCTCATTCATATCTTAGAAGATACGGCACCCCAGGGACACCTAACCGATCACTGGCCCTTATTCTTGACCATTTATTTCAGTGCTTTGTATTCTGGCCACGGCGGACTCATGCATTTTATAAATTCCTCGCCTGCCCGACCCTACTGGACTCTTTCACTTTTGAGATCTAGAATTTACGTCGGCAATTTTAAAAACTGAAATGTTGAGAATGAATTGGAATCGTAAAATATCGGTTTTACCGTTTCGTGGGAGTAATGAGGACAATTTGTTGATTTGATGCCCACACCCTGACTTTGGGGTTATGTTCTTTTTTTGGATTGGTAGGCCTTGGCATTCTGCACTTGAGTTTATATTTGCTACCAACTGCTAATTAAAAATCATAGAAAAAATTGCATACCTTTGCCTGGTTCGTCACTTATAAACTATGTGCCTTTTAGAAAAGTGCTTCCTTCGTGATTCATAACTCTGAATGAATTCCAAATACACTATAGGATTGCATTATTTTTAGGGCAAATTAAAAACTTTACATATACCACAAAACAAAGAATTTCCACGGCCCGCAGAATGCCAAGCTGCGTAGGTCAAGCAGCATTGGACGTGATTAGTACTCAGTTGGGGGACCGCTTGGAAAAACGTCACTCGCGTTTAAAAATATAGCTTTCGACGCCGGAGCAATTATTACTCACATTTAAACCCTGAAGTTCTCAAATTTTCAACCTCGGGATCGGGTAGTAATCATTTTTCCTCACGGGGGCCATATAGGGTATTCCTTGTGGGGCAAGGCATTATATGCGCTGGGGCCGACATGAGTCAGTGGGGTCGAATTGAAAGTGTGCCTTTTCGTTGAAGATGATTTTTTGCGTAAAGTTGGCATCCACTGACTTTTGGTCACGTATCCATTTGGCATATTGGAGGCGCTTCAAATGGTTCGTGGAAATTCAGTTCCTGAGTTAATTGATCCTTGCAAGCGTGCAAATTCAAATCCTTTGTCAAAATGGAAAGAGCTCCGTGAGATGTGCAGTTCCTGAGCGCTATGACGAATAGAGATCGATGGAGTCTCCGCTACACCATCTCGTACCTATGCAATATTTTCGATGGAACGAACTGAATTACAACACAGTGGTACTGTCACATTTACTACCGATCCGATCCGGTTTATGCTGAACGAAAAAATCGCCGCAGTAAACGTTCGGCATTTGTGTTCATTGGTGAAATTGTAATGAACTCACGATGAGAAATGTCAAAAAACATTTGAAGTTTAGACGTATTTTTCTATCGGAATGGGGAAACGATAAACTGACACCATTTAATAGCCGCGAACAGCGTACAACTCTTCAATTCCAAGCATCCAAACAGGTCATATAAGTTGATGATGCTACCAGCTCTCTCATCCTCTCCTCCTCATCCACGTCCTTTTAGCCGTATTCTTCTCAAAACTCTACAATGGAGAGTTCTACGAGAATGCACCTTCCGCTGGAACAATGATGTAGACCAAGACTTTATGGATGCCAAACTTTATGACATGGGGGATGGGGAACAGTTGCTCTTCCTCTATCGTGTCCTCTACTCCTTGCTTCGAACCAAGCTTACTACTAGTCATTGCACAATGACGAGAGACGGACTGGTCGTACAAAGGGTGACTTTTAAGCTTAGACTTTCCCATAAAAATAAGACTTCGTCACATGACCAAATTTCTCAGAATACTGAAAGGACTTTCAAAATCTCTGACGGGTTCTAAAAATGCAAATTTCTAAACATATCACAAGAACTTATAGATTCGCATGTAGGTTACTTTCATCTTTCGATTTATTAAAAATATTTCGGAAACACCCTATTTATATGTTATATAGAAACTGAGCGCAATAATCAATTTATTTTGTCCCTTTTACAATTTGTACATTGCTTGGCATCTCCTGAAAATTTCTTCACAGGTTTTCAACCCCAGCTCTTCTGGTCTGTGTAGAGACAATATTTGAGGGAAAATTTACGTAATAAAATTTAATATCCCATAAATTTATGTTAAGGGGTGCATAATGCTGTATTCTCCAAGACATTTTTACTTTAGATAAACCCGACATTGTAACGTAATATGATAATTGAAAAGTTCTCTTTTTTTACCTAGTTTGAACATTGCCCGGCTCTTGTCAAGGAAGGGGTTAAGCACTGGAGAGGAATGAAACAAATTTTAATTAAGCCATTTAGGAGTTTCCAGTTTATAAATTATTCATAAAGCTGTCCTTAGGATATAGACAAACTTTGCCCTGAGGACTCCTTTTCTTCACATTTTTAATGATGTTTCCATATCTACAAGAGGTATACGCAAAAAATACGGATGTATTTTTGTTCATAATAACAATTCGCAAATTAACTTGAGGACAATCCCGACAAGTCCTTTTGCTGTAGTAGAAATATAGGGAAATTTTATGGGAAATTTTGCTTAATTTAAATTCAAGCGCGAGAAATAACACTTAAAACACGAATTATAGCCTCGACACGCAGACAATCTAATTATGATGAAAATTCGGCATTTATGACGAGCGTTATAGGGGGTCTTTCCTAAACGCCATTTCGTAAGCACCCTGTATCTTAGTGGATAGTGTCGATAGCCCCCTTCTATAGAACAATTTTTTTCTCCAAATATACCCCGAAACAGATTAGCATCTTACTCCCCTATTCCAAATTGTGACCAATCATAAGTCACAAGCTGTTGTGACTCGTGCTTTTCATTGAGAGTTCGAAACTGTTCTTGTGACTATCAGCTGTTTTGGTATTCTAAGCACCTAATTACAAGAAAAATCTTAAATAATTCACCTCTAATGGTGAATTTGCATTCGTGTATTGAGATGAGAAGTCAGGGCGGCAATGTACCTAAGGAACGCCAGAAAATATTGATTTAGTAATTTAGTATGGTAGAGTGTATGTGAACCTCCGAGCTCTTCTCATCAAAGCTGGCTGTGTGTCGAGTCTATGAGAAATTATGAAAATATGCTAGAAACCTGCTCTTTATAGTCTTGTGACGGTAGTTACAATTTTGAGAGCCGTTGAAATTGTTTGCGGATTGTCAAAATTGTGACTGCCAAAATTGCGTGAATACCAAATTGTTTGAAGTGTATTGCGTTGTGACTTGTGACTGCTTTTATAATACGGGTTTTAGTCGCAACTAATATTACCACACAGTAGACGATCCATACAAATGAGTATGGGAATTTTATAGTGTAAGGGAATTTTATAGGGAATATTTTTGAAAATGTTCTGAAAATCCTCAAAAAAGGACACCGGAAATCAGAAAGTCCTGAATAATATTCATTTTACCTGAGTGGGAAGGGTACCGAAAAAACGCCATATTTATACCTGTCCTATTGTCGCACAGTGCCTATGTAGCTGAAACTTTGGCAGAATTCTAGTGACAAATGACAAATAAAGGTTTTTCGATACTACGAGCGCCATCTCTTTAATTTTCTAAGGACTTATTGAACGACCCTCGCACGGCGGACAAGAGGAAATGTGTAGTATCATCTTCACCAGCAAACTTTGGCGTGAAAACTTAACACATACACAATATGCTTCTGCTTACTCTTCTTACTCGTGAGTAGCAAGTATAATTTATCGGCACACACAAATATCTCTGTGTACGGACAAGAAAGTTACTCGTGATGAATATCAGGAATATCTGTCTAGACCTAGATTCTGTTGTATAGCTGGTTCGTTCGTTCGTTGTAGTTATCCAGCTTGTTACCTATGACTTCTCACCCCTATCTCCCCTCCGCTAAATCCGCTAACTTCCACTAAAAAATCGAACGGTACCCAAAACAACTATAGATGCCGATGCATCTACAAAATGTAATATTTGTTGTTTTTCATCCTTGAAATTCCTTCCTGCTACTGTACAGCCGCCGGTGCCAATTCTGTTCGTCTGTTGTTCAAAGTCATCGGTAACGGGGAACTCAATTGTCATCAAGAACAAAATTACAAGTGGCTTTCTCCAGCAGTTAATTAAATGTCAGCAACAAAAATCAGAAGTGCTCCTCCATAAATCATTGTCCCTTAACACATCGCTGTGTCACTCATCACGTTTTCCTCCCCCACTTATTTCGGCTCACTGAACTAAAATTGCAAGTCACATACTTTCACACCCCGACAAAAATTCGGAGACAAGAAAAACAAAAAGGAACAAAAACAACAACAAAAACACGACCGGCAATGGCTGCTATTTTTCAAGATAAATTCCATCGGAAGGGCTTTTTCTTCGCTCCGCTAAACTATTGCTGGCGTGTCCTGGATATGTCCTGTTTGGCAGAGTGTGCTTGTGCATGTATGTATGTATGTGCGCGCCCGCTTTGAGCTGTGATGCGTTTCCACCCGAGATCAGACAATACGCAATTTACGGACGAATGGGCAACCAATTAAATGGCGGTCCTGTGATGGTCACGAGCACATCTTTGCTGACTTACTTACTGACAGATTTGAGAGAAGCTGTAATTGAGTTTGTGCTCAGTTGACCACTTTATGGAGTTCCTCCTTTTGGGCTGTTAATACAACGAAAAGTTTCTCAAAGAAAATACTTCGGTAGTACTTTCGGGTGGAATCCTGTTAACGTGTTTAAAAGAAGTAATTTGACGTTTGATTCTTTTCATTAATCTCATTTTCGCGGGACTAATCATCACTCGTAAACTGCCTGCGGCGAAGTTGTCATTTAAATCATTTTCGATCGATGGTTAAAGTCAAAGTGATGCAAGTAATGAAATCGCTTTTCTTATGTTATTAGTTAGTTAGTTTCAATCGTACAAACTCAAAAAGAAAAGAATATAAATAAAGGAGCGATTGACAATCCCGGTCTTCTTGGCTTGTCTAGGAGCAGGTGCTGGTGACATATCCAAGCGTACATGCGTTGCATTCGGTGACAAATAATATAGAAATGTGTGGACGGAATATTCCGTGACTAGCCTGAACAAAATATGACGTGCCGTACCGTAACCGTACGTACCCTAACGTACGAACATGAGTGCTCATAAGGCACCGACCTAAATTGACTTAATGAATTTGTATATTTCCTTCGTTACGTTATGAACAGAGAACAGAGAGTCCCAGACCAGATACTAAACAAATATAAAAAACTACTTGAAATTTCTAAAACGTATGGGGTATACTATGTGTTGAATATTAGTAATTCGAGATTAAAAGTTGATAAAAAACACTTTTTTATAGGCAACAAGCAGTATAAGATATCCATCGATTCCCACCCAAGCTTCCCCCAGCATGAAAGCCCACCTAAGACACACTAAACCAATCCAGAGAAGTTCAACTAGTTTCGCACAGATGGCGCTCACGTCCAAATTTTTCCACAAAAAAGCTCACCAAGCCGCTTCTTCCCACGAATAAAGCTCACACCCAAGTCCACAACCAATGACGTCACAGTGCTCATTCCCCTGTTGCTATACTACTATAGTAGAAAACCGCGCCACAAAACTCATCAATGATGGCAACTTTTGCGCCTCCATTGACCCATGTATGTAGCAGCCTTAATAAAAATTTTCCGGTATTACTGTAGCGACTGTTCTGCTGAAATTATTGATAGTACCTATCTCATTGGCAAACTAATGTCGACTTGGTCCTACAGGATTTCGTCGTTCTGATTTCAACTCGTCTGTCGGATAAGATAAAGATCCAGTTAAGTTTTCATGTATGCAAGGCAATATAGCGTAGTCTGCTTGAAAGGCAGTAGCTTGGGCGTCGAAGTTCAACTTTTCACTAAACCTGGGTCTTTCACCCCAAATCCCCGGACCCATACCTGCCTCTGTTTTTTAGCTATCCATGTATAAAATACTGTGGTATCATAGATAAAACCCACAATAGTAGGTAGGTAGGTAAGAGCGGCAGTCCCATCGAAGGCAGTAAACTAGGAGAGATATTAGGTATCTACTGCCAGTCAAACTTAGGTACCAGATCAAATCTCGTATTTTGAGCCTGAGCCTCCCCCAAATCCTTTTAGAAGTGGTTTCCAAATACCTGGTGTCTGATATTTTCCAGAGCCGGACAGCCAAAAACTGTGTTGCTAGTCCTCACCACAGCTACTGCAGGAGCTTTTGTATAGAATTCTCAATCTCACCGCATGCTCCCTCATCGCCCAGTGAATTTTTTCGATCGAAACGATTCTGGCGATGTTCTTCCTCGGCATCATCAGAAGGTCGCGAAATCATTCTTTGTTGTAGTCAGGTCAAGTTCTCATAGTATAGGCACAGCACATGATGTTACATTTCTCTACCTTGAGCTTGCTATTAAAAGAAATTGCATGGTGAAATCAGGGCCTGGCCATAAACGCAAAACTGCGGTCATTCTGCAATATTCAGCTACAGGCTGCCAATTGCTGAATACTGCAGAATGACCCGCAGTTTTGCGTTTTTGACCACGCCCTTCACTCTTTACATTCAGCACTGATGTCTCTACATATTTTACTGCTACTATGGCCAAACCATCTGCCTTCTCGTTGCCCTCGATATTCTTGTGACCCTGTACCCACTGAATAGTGACCCTGTACTTCTCGGGCAGGGAAGAGAGAGATCCTTCTGGCAGTTTTCGGCCAGCTTGGAAGTTATATGGGCCGAGCCTAATGCCTTGATTGCCGCTTAGATAACAGGATAATCCTGGGGTCTGGCCTGTATTGATAGGTTGGCTTGAAAGATAGTCAAAATCTCTGCCTGGTAGACGCTTGCCTTGGTCCTTATGCGGTGCATGGTCCTTGTCGGGTTGGAATCTTCTCATTCGTCTCTCGTCGTGATCTGCATATATTGAGGTCTCCGACGAAAATTAATTTTGCGACCATGTAGTCGGTAGGCCCTATAACCATTTCTTGTGGTAGAGAGTGCAGAGCCCTCAATTCAGCTTTGGGTGCAGAATAAGGCCCAAGTACTTAGCTGACTAAGACCGTATGACTTTCAGCCAGAGAGAGTAGAACTGCTAAGTTGAGTTTAGGCACCTGTGCTGAAAGTTGTAAATTCGACTGAAACGTCACTTTCTTCAACTCAAACGACTTGTCACGCCACATGACACGACTTTCAGCACAGGGGCCTCATACTCCGTCTTTTAGGGTGAAAAATAAGACGATTTTTCAGGGTGGAAATTGGATGCAAGTAAGTGACTTCTGTAGGAACTTAGTTTAAACTTTCTAAACATAATTATTAAAGCGCTGACAAATTGCATTCATCACATACGTATGTATTTGACATATAAGGATATTTGTTATATGTATGATGGTTTCCATCCACATCAGTTCCACATTTTAGCGAACATCTCTTCCTTTTGTAACTGAGCGCCGAGCTCTAGTTTGAAGCTAGTTTAAATGCAGCTTCATTTGTAACATATTTTCGCCGGGCAAGCACACCGCAAGTGAATCGATTATGTGATTTATCAAGTGAAACTAGCGGAATACACGCTGAAAAATGTGTTGTTATAAGCTTGAAATTAAGGGCACGAGAGGGAACAATTAAAGGAGGGCCATTCGTTCTCGTTGAATGCGCTAATAAATATTATGAGGAAAAGGAATAATTGCTTTTGTTTTACGGTCCTATTCGAGATTAATGTGTCTAAGCTCTTTACAAGTAATGGACTGCTCCGCATAGTCCCATTCCACCCGAGCATACCTCGAGACAACTACACTTCTGCTTTCCACCTTATCCGATACTTCCCCTATGGAACACATACATCCTGTAAGATCACAATAATTCAGTGACTGCTCCAGGGTTACGACCCAAGTTCTAATTAATGTTTTCCCATTTGACAAATTCTCTGTTCGGGGGAGTAGTCAGCACGCGATTTTTATGGGGCTACACTCCATTCCACTCGGCTTCAGATGCTGGACTTTCCTAATAGAAACTGTGGCAAAGTACGTTTGGGGTTTTTCTGTCCTTTACTTAGTGTCGAGGTGTTTCCATAAATACAATGGACAAGTAACGAGCTCGGCCTTAGATTTATTTCATCCAAAATTAGTTGGGGGCTGGGGAGGACAATGGCTGGGGCGGTTGTGAAGACATAAACTAAGATAAGTTGACATTTATATGTGGCCTTTCTGGAAACACATCGTGATTAAGACATTTGGAAGGTGCTCAGAAAATAATATACTTCAAACCGAATGGAATCGCAAAATCGTCCTTTAGCATATTGTCGGTCCATACACTTGCGAATAATTTACACGGTGTAGTGTCCTTAGGAGTGTTTATAAAAATTTCTTTGACTTTCTTTAATGAGGAAACTAAGCTGAGAAACGCGTCATGTCGAACTCTTCACGGTGCAATGTTTAGTATTTAGCTAGTTTTGGAGGGAGTTTAGGAGGTACTGTAGGAGAAGGCGATCAGCATAGAATTTGAGCTCTTGCATCGAGTTCGGGAATAGTGACAGCGCAAGACTGTGCCACGTTCAAGTTATTCTTATTAAAATATGATCTTTTAGAATTTTTTTTTGTATATAGAAAAAACCAAGCTTAGGAATCACCCTTTGTGCTACCATCGCCTCTCATGTCGTCAGCTTTGTTTGAAGGATAGAAGAGAATATGATAGCTTAGATGGGGTCTGGGGTATGCGCGAGTAGATGTCGATAAACTTTACATTTGAACTCTGCGATGCTGTACGAATTCGGAAATACTGACTGCGAAAGATTACTCCACAATCGAGTGGTTTTTTTTCAGAAACGAATTCCTAAAGTGGCAGAAAGAATGAGTCGAGCTTGTTACCCGAGTAAAAACAAGACTCGTACGTTCTTAGCCTTAAACAGGCACGCACATCGTCAAAACGCCTGTATGGCACATAAATGGGGCACGGTACTCCTGAGTAAAAATTGTATTTACCGATTGCAGCCCGCTACAGACACGTATCTACCAATGAAAGACGCACGGAATAGTCCAAATGAAGCTACACGATACTAAAGGCAGCAAAATTGGAGCTTTACCAAATTGTAAAGGACGTAGCTAACGGGTAATTATCTTCGTGACCATAAAGGGTGCAATTAATATACTCAATAGACCGATTTTCATTCGATTACGTAGGTTAAGCAGCATTGGATGTGGTTAGTACTTAGTAGGGGGACCGCTTAGTAAAACGACACTCGCATTTGGAATGGTCGACTGTATCCGCTCTATGTGGACCAAATAATGGACTGTCATCTTAATGGATCTCTGGAGGGCACTATAGCAAAAGGATGTTCTCAGAGAGGAGTTTTATCTCCACTGCTGTGGGCCTTGTTGTAGATGAACTTCTAGAGCTACTCAATGATCAAAACTTTTTCGTCAAAGGTTACGCAGACTATGTTGTCATCATGGTAACAGATGAAACAGAAGGTACCATGTCAAGACACCTGTAGCAGACACTCGATTTGGTCTCCAGCTGGTGCGCCAGCGTAGGATTAAATGTCAATACCGACAAAACGATTTTGGTTACGTACGCCAGAAAAAGAAAATTGCATTCAGTAGAGCGATAAGCCTAAGCAACCTAGCAACTGTCTTTCAGCAGAAATTAACGTTATACTGGCATGCAGTCATGATAACTTAAAAAGGGCCTACCAAAACAAACGGAACTTGGTCTTCTCTGATATTTAAGCGGCAACCAGACCGATAAGGTCGCCTAGGACCAAGTCTAAATTGGTTTGGGACTGCCGACGTACCCTTGGCTCTACACGATGCGGTGAACGTTTCATTCGAATGTTGGCTTCCAACGATTGAGTCAATACGGACAACAGCCCGAACGTGTCCAAACACGAACGTTGGAAGCTTGATATTGAGCATTCGTAGTTCGAGCATCGGCCACACGATGCGTCCTACCATCAAGCGTCCAATGTTGGAGGGTATTTGTAGCATCGTGTAGAGCCGGCTTGAGCTGATCGTTCTTAGTCGAATTACTCTTGTTTGGTTCGCGGGTCACCGGGGCTTTTTTTACGAGAGAGTGGCGAGAATCTTACATTGGTCGACGTTTGAGTCCGGTACGAGCCATTCTCTCTTTAAAAACCGTAGTGGCATTACTTCGCCCTGGGATCATCAACTCGACCCTTAAAAGGGTCCCTCGAAGGTGCTCACAAGAACCGAAACAGTAGGGCTTACGGATCAGCAACCTACTGTCTATGCTTTCTTTGTGGGAAAGGTGAGTTCAACGAAGCTCGCTACCCAATTCACTGGCTACTTAAGTCGCCGTACGCGCATCGGAAGGTGAACATCGCTCTACCGAGAAGGTCCTGGCTCCCGGTTCTGTGGGTCTCTAGCCCAGCTAAAGAAAATAATCACCTACTTCTTAACTCTCGTTATCCCCTCTTGAGCGACTTATGCCATTACGTCACGGGTTGAATCAGGGAAAATTCAGAATTTTTGTATGAAGAGGTCGATTGAAACAACTTACCTGCTACCACCCCAGGTATCTAGCTGCTATCTCTCCTGTCATTTCTTTGCCTTTCTCTGTTTCGTATGATTCGTATTGCTTAGCTTCTGCTGGATGGCCTTTAGTGCCGGTTCCACCATTCTCCATACATCATCTGGTCCAGGATGTTCTCCGGTTTTAGCTGTTGCTGTTACGAGTGGCCGTACCTTTTGGACCCAGTACCTCACCAAAAGAACAAAAATTGGGCTCATAGTTCGGCAAGATCTTGCAAATCCGAACAAATCCTTAGGCATACTGATGAACCTGTTCAAATGGTCCGGTCCACAAATCTGAGGTATAGGGGCTGTTAAGAGTAAAATAGATCCGCGCTACAGCTACGGTACTTCTTGGACCAAATGCCTCACTGAAAGGAAAACAGAATGAAAAATGAATGTGCTTTAAGAATCTAAATTCTATTGCAACAATGAATACACAATAACCTTTATTTATTTACATCTTCCTAGCAACGGAAGCCCTCCGATCCAATAACTGAACCTTATTCAATTTTCACATACCCCAAAATAGTTCATGTGGCGGCCACTCCGTTCCCTGGCTTATCAAAGAACTTCACAAAAAAAATTGCCACAATAAATATTGGTCACTCAAAACTACGATTATGGCCATATATATTTTTATCTGTTACACGGGAGTCCTTGGCCAATTGACATATTGCCCATCAGAAGCGGTGTGTGTTTATTAACATTTATTATTTAACGAACGCACTCACCTATCCCAGTACGGGTAAGTTGGCCAGGCGAAATTACACAAGTGTGATAAGGCCCGTCCCTGGCGAATTACAGTATCATAAATCTTTATTGAACTTGTCATTATTGATTTCAGCTTTAGCCCGTGTTTGGGAAAGGGCGGCTGTGTTTGCTGTCCCGGGCCAGCATCGACTGGCTGGTTGCGTGGCGGTAGATGGAGCAATTTCGGTCACTTGCCTGCCTCAGTATCACCAGCGCAAGAATTATATTTGTCCAGATTGTTGGCCGTAAATCACTTTTCGGTTGTCATAAATATTAAAACATCTTATCTCGAGCACAGTACGTTAACTTAGTTAATTATTTATGTTGTTTGGTGATACAAGTGTATGCGTCTATGATATATGAGCCCGATTTTTCCGAGGGGTCAACTTTGCCAGGAGATAGCCACCGCCGCCTCACCCAGATGACAGAAGAGATTCTTTACTTGGTTTGTTTTAGGAGGATTTTCGGTTTTGTGGCGGGGGGGGGGGGGGGGAATTTGTGGCTATAAACAGAAATCAAATTCATACACAATTTTCCGTAGAGCTTGAAACATGCCTGAAAGGTGAAAATTACGGAGAATAGAGCCGTGTTTGTTTAAGGGCGTAAATTTATTTGTATTAATCGTAATTTATAAATTGTAGTCAAAAATTAAAATACTTAATAAAATGGTCTCCAACAACAACAAGAAATAGTAAAAGAACTCGTTCCATTTTCACCTTTGGTAATAAAAAATGATTTTCAAAAATCAATTAATATTATGACGCTGATAATGACCGGTAGTGATAAAATTCTCATATTCTGTCGGCTTGTATAATTTCATTGATAGATACTAATCGGAATTTGCACGTATGACCTTGACTATTTATCAATTAATCCTTGCTGTATTTCTACACATATCTTAGAAAAACGGTGTTTTAAGTTTTCATAGAAATTAGATTATAAGGGTTAGAGTTGAGCCGGAGTTATACAGGAGGCAGTACATTTGTCCCTTACACCATGTTAAATTGTACTGAGGCCTCAATTTTTTTAAATGTCCCGGTACAAAAATAATGTCCTACTGGTAAATGAGCGCGTATCTAGAAAAATGATTGTTTGATTGTAAATGCGAACTGGAGGGACATTTCTTACATTTTTTGAGGGAATGAAATTTTGTACTGGATAGACTGGATTTCTTATTTCTTTTGCGGTAGCAAAATTTCCAACTTGAAATTAAGCAAGGTGAGATTGTCAAATATAAATATACATTGTGGAGACATAGCTGCTAATTTTCTATTAAGGTCGTAAATCATTTTTTTTATGCCTATCGAAAGTGTTCAAATCTTTGAAGCTATATCTGGCGCCGGCTCAATAATAAAGAACATATAGACATATGAAAACTTGACGTTAATATAATATTAACGAAATAATAACCTTTAATACACAATCTTAATTTTTTAAATAACCGACTCCTCATTTTTACGTTACCGATGCCTGTGCCATCTATGAACAAATTTAAATAAATTGTAAATGGTTTCTTGCTAGTTTGGTAGAATTTATTTATATGGCATCATTTAATTGCTATCATGGCTGTCGCTGTCAGCTAATTTGTTGAAGTAGTGTGGAAAATTGCTCTTTTTGTGATGATCTTCGCGAAATTCATCAGCTTAAATTGTTAAAATTCAAAATGTTAAACGAAATAAAGTGAAAACTAAATTGTGAATTCATTCAATTATGAAATGAGTGTTACAAAACTTGCACATTAAAGTGACAGCTGTAAACGTGTGAGAAGGCAACTTCCGTTTCATACAAGTGTCCTTGTTTTCGTTGCCGATTCTGAATTGTGACAGCTGTAAATGAGTGAAGAGGCAACTTGAGTCCCCAGAACAGGAGAAGGAAACTTTCACTTCAAAATCCCCGGAACAAGAACAAGGAAGTTTCACTTCAAAAACGTGTTTTTTGCAATAACTTCCATATTTATTTATGGATTAACATCAAACTGGCCTTATTTTATTAGTATGAAAAATCTCTACAAATTTTATATAAACCTTTTTTTTGTACAAAGTGTAGTTTTTTTAACGCGAAAAATTATTTTTGGCCCTTTTTTGACGCCATTTTGGAAACTTTCCCAAATGTCTACGAGCGCCATCATCGTTCATCAAATTCTACGGAATTTTTCCTATTTTTTCCATATTTGACCTTGCCTATGAAGTTTGCGCAACTCGTTCCGTAGTGTATTTTTTTGGCAAACACAAATTGGCGCAAATTGTTCGCTCGTGTATGGGTCCCTAGGGTCGAATTCTGCGCTATGAAACAGAGTTTTAAGTCAGTTGGGCTGAGGGCTAGTAACAACACAATCCCACAATAACACCATTGCTATGAATCGGTAAACAAAACTTCGGAACCGGATTGGCCAACACGATGACGACCTTTGCTTTTCGAACCTGGACAGGAATCGTAACATGGAATATAAGAACGCTGGTTCCGCCCTATGTCCCACGAGGGATTAAAGGAGCATAAGTAAGTAATTGCACTAAATTGCCATAGGTTTTTTCTTTTCATGCTTCAGGTGGTCTTTGTAAATAAAGCAACATTATTTGGAAAATTATAGGTTCTCGAAGTTGTCGAAAAAAATTACTCCTTAATAAAATCAATTCCGAATCGATTCCGAATGGATTCCTTTCCCAACTGGCAAAATATTATTCATAATACCACAGGTAATTAGCGAAATGACTTCTCCAAAAAAATCGAATCTAATTTCATTAGCGAAAATAAAAAGTGCAAAATGTACTCAAACATAGATTCGAAAATTGTCTTCAATTGCCACATTCAACACCTTCTAGCATAAATTTCTGGTTCTGCTTTACACTTTTTATGATGCCAATAACAATTTGAGAACACGCACATGAAATTACCAAGCCTGACGCTGCCACATTGTAAGGAGCAGTAATAACCATAAAAGTTTATTACAACACTGTTCACACCACACATATTTTTCAAAATGTCATCTTAAAGCCATTTCCTGGATTCCAAATGGCTTAAAAATGTAAAAGAACAAACATTTAGGAAATGCCAATGCCTTTGCATAAGTATTAGGCCGCGTCGTGGGGGCGAACGGGGCAATAACAGCCAAATGTCCCAAGTCAAAGGCCATCCCCGGCGGGGGTGGCAGCACCGGATTCCATACAGGAACCCACCACGTGTCAGATGATCCCCGAAACTTTTAATATGGCAAAATTTCTTGGCTTTATGCGAAATGAAATAAGAGAGAATCCTGCAGCGGAAACATCACCGAGCGAGCGTCTTGATTGCAAATCGATAGTCGATATGTATCTTGTGCACAGCACCATTCTCACAAGTGGAGTAATTGATTTCGTGATGGAAGTTTTAATTACGCTTCCATTCAAGATACTCTGAAAGTGGCGAGATTGTTGACCCCACCAGAATATCAACTTCATTCTCCGAAGGATGCCCGGCTTGAGTCTTGTGCCACCCCTTTATATGCGCTCTGATAGGGTAAGTTCCGTTTGACACGTTGACAGTCTTATTGATATCCTGAAAGTGTCACATAAGGAGGTAAATATTCACTCAGAGTTTTACCCGGGATCAAGATGTCGACGTCTCAAGGGAAATTAAATGCCGCTTGATTGCTGATAAAATTTTAAATGTTTCTTTGGAGATTAAAAGCATTCCTTCGTTTGTGACATAAAAATCAAACAAATTTTTTTTAACTAAGAATGTCGAAATAAAAATGCCGAGATTAAAAATATCGCTTTGAATCTTGCCGAGTGCGCTCACTGAACCATAGCTTAAGTAATTGAGTGTGTCACGATAGAAGAAAGGACTCGTGGCTTTGTAATGGTTAAGCTTCTGGTATGATGGCCTTTAGCGCCACTTGCATCATTCTCCACACATCCTCCGACCTTATGATATGATCCAGGGTGTTCTTGGTTATTAGCTGCACTTCAGATCACACTCCTGTGATCCGCAAACCTCAGGCATTTAAAGGGGACTTGCTCCACGTCCTCTTTATCGTCCGGACATTCTGGGCAGAACGGTAAATCGTCCAACGGAAAGCGGTGAAAGAATGGTCTTTAACCTCCATGCCCGTTCAGGAGCTGTGTAAGGTAGTAACTCACTTCTTCATGATCACTTAGAACCCACTTCTCCACAGTTGATATGACTCTATGGGTCCATCGGCCCTTTGTAGACTCGTCCCGCCTACTCTGCCATGCTACAATGGACTTGCTATTCACCAAAAAAGTTCTTGTCTAGGATAAAGCTCATACCCGAGCCTACAACCTATGACGTCACTACGTCGGAGCCCTGTTGCTATACTACTATCACCTACTTTCACTGCTACGGTCTCCAGCTTTTTCCACTTGCGGATTGGCACTATTTCCGTTTTGTGCTCAACTAGCATTAGATCAGCGTTCTCGACGCACGTTTTTATCTCCCATAACGCTTTGTTCGCAAATATCTCAATTTTGTCGAGTCGCTTTCCTACTGCAGCGACTCCAATGTCATTTGCGAACCCAATAGCGACAGCTTCTCGTGGGAAACCTAGGGCCAATATTTCATCATACATGATGATCCACAGGAGAGGGCCTAGCTCGGGACCTTAGGGGAGTCCGCAAGTTATCCTGTGCTCCCTTACTCCTTCGTCTGACTCGTAGTGCTATCTTGCATCTTTACAGGGCAGGGTTGGGGAATGCTTATCCTTATTAGACGACGTCATTACCCTGTAACGTCGAAACAGATTCCCTTAGTCTAAGGGCACTGCGCAAGGTCAGTTGTTTTATCTGAAGGTCTTGAGGGAACAGGTGCAAGAGCACATCAAAGGTGTTCGCGGGGGTTGTTTTCATGTCGCCTGTTACCCTTATTGTTGCCGTCCTCTGGTCCTCTGGGCCCTTCCCATCTCTATAACATAGGTTCTGATCAGCACATAGGTCACCGCATCAGCAAGCCGTACATGAGGACTGCACATGCCATGGCTGTGTACATCCTCAGAATCATCTTTATCCCGAAGCCCTATCTCTTTCCATAGGTCTTTTTACAGACGTAGAAAGCTGTGAAGGCTTTTTTTACCAGCCGCGGTCTTCGACTTCCAGTTGAGATTTGGGTCCAGGTGTAAACCCACAAATTCACCCACCTAAAAAGGCTGCCTGTATTGTTGGGTGCTTTCAATAGTTCCCACCACCAGCAAAGCTTCATCCTCTCTGCTCTAAAGGACAGAAACTTGAGTGACTCCGTTTAGATGATATGTAGGCACAAAGTGTGAGCAAAATCCCAATATTTTTCGTTTTTTAGCATTTTGCTCATATCAAGATGGCGACCGATTTTTGTAATTGTGCTCCCCGACCCCGCGACATGGGTATCAAATGAAAGGGAATGACAGGTAGAATACAATTAGCCGTGCGGCGTCATTCCAAATTTAAAATGGCGGCGAACACAAAATGGCGGAAGACTGAAAAGTACACTGATGGCATGGGGGTAATTTTGTATGGGCCGTGACCCGTCACCTTTCGTCTCTTTGGTGTGAAATTCTACAACATCCAGAACTTCAAGCATAAGGTCCATCGTTTCCTTCTTTAGCACCCTCCAGACTCCTATTAATTTATCCTGTCCTCTATTACTTCCTTCGAACCAAACTCACTACTAGACATTATCGCACAATGACGAGTACAACATGACATGACGGAGTGGTAGTACCTAGGGTGATTCCTAAGCTTAAATTTTCTCATAAAAAAAGGGGATTACAAATTGTTCCTTTTACCGAAACTTAACTGTAAAAATGTCCTTAAAATAATATTCTCTATCACAGTATAGATCTCGTTTGGCACAATATTATCAACCTTTGAGATTTATTTTCATTAAGAAAGGTGAAATTAGTTTTCCTAGGATAACCCTAAGCTAATTTTGTTGCGGTATTAATGCTCACAATTGTGTGCTTCCAACTGGAATTTAACTACACTATAACGATTTAGTCCATTTCATTTTCCACTCTGAACCAAATAAAAACCGAAAGGAAACAGCGAGCAAATTAAATTCCCGAAAAAAAAACTGAAAAAACCGCGGTAAATCAAATATTTTTCCTTTGATCCTCTTCCCTGTGACAACAGAAAGGTACAAACCACTAAATGCCTGAGTAAACTACTAGAAAGTGGAGGCACATTACGTAAATATGCGACGTTTATTTTTATTGTTAGGAGATTTGCTAACATTTGAACTTAACAGTGAATAGGGAAAGCCAGAAAACATATGCCACTGCCAACACATTAAAGGCTCCCTTTTATTGTCGTTTTATCCTCCCCATGCCCAGGACCTGTCCAACAACAGAACAAACATACAAAAACACTTAATGGTTAACCATCGCAATTTTTCCTTTTTTTGGGGGGAAAGCCCAGCATCGCTGCTGGCATGGAATAAAAAAACCAACCATCCAGCTCCCAGTCTTTGGCATTAAACAATAAAAAGGGGCTCCACGATATCCTGAAAGGATGCCTTCCTCGCCTCTGGCCATAAGCCTCTTGTATCGAAATAGGGTAGGCGATGTCAATGCGTATTGAAAAGTATTAGCAGGTGGTTAACAATGTAAACTGCTCGTTTGAAACCTTTTATCAGGGGATTGATCTCTTTCAGGCCCAGGACTTTGTTCCGTTTTTTCTATTTTTTTATTTCCCGTCGATTCCATACAAAGGGACTCGTGTCAGTCCTTCAGAGCCTTTGACATAGCAGTTCATGGATTTTACTCACGTCACTAGATTAAATTCGCTTAAATTTCCAGGAGTGCTCTCAAGGAACTGGAGTAAGCCAATTTTGACTCCTTTATGGGAAATATGGGAAGACTATGGATACGTAGAACGGTGTGTTGTTTGTGCGCGCGCGGGATTCCTTTATTTCAACAGTAGACATCTATCATGGTCGGAGATTTAATGGCCCCCAGGTAAATATATGTAAACCATAAGTGCGTGCGGTTTTGTGATTCCCAAATTGAGTAAGACGTTTCCTCCTAGCTTCAAGTATAATGTATGCTTATCTGAGCATGAAGATGTAAATGTTAGTTGAGTAATGTCAGCTGGAATAATTTAATTAATGGGTTTTTTAGCTCGATCCCCTTCGGGTAGGTAATCATAAGCATGTTTTCACTAATTGCATAATTTTGCTCGAGATAAGAATATACTCTTAATTATTTGAGATAAAATTCCAAACGCCTTTAATTGCATTATACAGGGTGTAACGCATAAGATTGTACACCGGGCGGGTATGAATAGGTTTTGGATAGACGAACAAAAAATCGTTCCGGAGGGGGTGGGGTAATCTTAACGGTTTAGCCGCTAGGGCGTTTTGAAGTTTTTTTGCTAGAGTTTTACATATCACCCTGTATTTTTGTAACCCTATGACCTATTTTCATAAATAAGGTATCAGTGTACGCAGAATACTCCCACCTATCTAAAGCTGTAAAAATGAAGGTTCTACCGTACCAGGTTCCAGAGCAATGAGTCAACAAAGTGAAAATTTTGGTTTTTTTTACTAAAATTTCAACTAAAACCACCATTTTCTCCAAAAAATACGTGATAAACCTAAACTTTTTTTTGCAAAATTAGAAAGCTTGGTCAATTCCCTATGAAAAATGTCTAGAGAATTTTTTTCCTACGACTTCTACTTTTGGAGTTAAAAGCAATTTTAATGCTAAAATTGGGTCTTTTTTAGTACTTTTTCACCTAAGCTTTGCTAAAATGTACCAAAAGCACCAAATAAGGTCAATTTCAACATCAAGCTTGCTAATAACTTCAAAAGTAAAGGCCGTAGCATAAAAATTGTTAGGACATTATTCATAGGAAATTGTTCAAGCTTTCCAATTTTGTAAAAAAAAATATCAGTTAATAACGTATTTTTTGGAGAAAATGGTGGTTTTAGTTGAAATTTTAGTAAAAAAAACCAACATTTTCACTTTGTTGACTCATTACTCTGGAACCTGGTACGATAGAACCTTCATTTTTACATCTTTAGATAGGTGGGAGTATTCTTCGTACACTGATACCTTTTTTATGAAAATAGGTCATAGGGTTACAAAAATACAGGGTGATATGTAAAACTCTAGCAAAAAAACTTCAAAACGCCCTAGCGGCTAAACCGTTAAGATTACCCCACCCCCTCCCGAACGATTTTTTGTTCGTCTATCCAAAACCTATTCATACCCGCCCGGTGTACAATCTTATGCGTTACACCCTGTATACACAATCGTCCGTGACCCACCTTCCACCCCCACACAACCACTTTAAGAAGCTGGCATTTTTTTTCGCCCCTTCTCAGTGAAGCTTTCATTTGCAACCCTCAGTTATTGTACAAAAAGACAAATTGCTTCATTAGAGACATTACATTACTAATTAAACTCTAAACCGAATGAATTGCAAATTAAATGGCACCGTGCTTTATTTTTTTAACAGCTACGGCTGTCCTTAAACACGGGCTATTAGAGGGCCTGGACCACATGTCAACCGTAATTAGGGGATACTCTCGGAGGGCGCGAATAAATATGATAAATGGTAACTAAATCTCGTCTTTAGGAAAGCAGCAGCTGGGATCTTCTTAAAGAGGAATAATTATAAGATTAAAAAATTATTAAATTCGAGGTGTCTTCGGTTTTTCAATAAAGTCTTTAAGGCGATTCTGGACGGACGGCAGCAGATCTTTTGATTATGGTAATTATTGGATGCAACATAAAGATATGTAATTAGTTATTGCGTTGCAATCTTGAAGTAATTACCCAGCGAGAAATTAAGAGTGCTCTAAAGGCAATGAAAGAGCACTCCAATGGAAGCATGGAGTGCTCCGTTTCCCCTCCCTCCTCATATTTTTTTTAACATTAGATGTCCGCCTAGGCTAGCACTCTTGAATGCTTCCTTTTCTTTGTTATTATTATTGTTGATTTGTTATAAAAATATCCATCCATCCATAATACTCAACGTTCATCATTCTGGGTGGGAAGTTGGGCGCGCCGACCGAGAGGGTCAAACCCATAACCCAAATAAAAAAAAGCGGGTGTCTGTACCGCGGATACGGACAAATGACGTGATTACGTCTACAATGTTCTGAAAGAAATCGTTTTATTTTTTCATTGGTAGCAAAAAGGTAGGAAATAAACAATAAAAAACAAATTGAAAAAACCTTGTTGATCAATTCTGAACCGATTGCTTACGAAGCTTCAGGATACACTATGTTCAATGTTCTTCCATTTGGGGCTAGGATGTGAAGATTTTCTAATACAGCTCGCCGGGAAATGACACTTATTTGGCAAAATTCCTCCGCCATTTTGGCCCCGTAAAAGTTGTGATTATAGATTCGTTATTTGCTACCTAAAAACCCCCCCTATACCGATTTTCATTGGAATCGGAATACAATTCGCAAGGTTGTCAGCAATATTGGTGTAGCCATTTTGAATTTATAAGCTTTGATCATAAATTCGTTATTTACGACCTTAAAATGCCCTAGATACCCACTTTTATGGGAGTCGGAACACAATTGGCAAAATTCGTCCGCCTTATTGGCCTCGCCATATTGAATCTAAAAATTTTGATCACAAATTCGTTATTTGCTACCTTAAAAAACCCTAGATACCGATTTTCATTGGAATCAGAATACAATTGGCAAATTCATTGGCGCGGCCATATTGAATCTAAAAGTTTTGATTATAAATTCTTTATTTACGACCTTAAAAACACATAGATATTCACTTTCATTAAAATCGAAACACAATTGGAAAATTTAATTATATATACGCGGTCATTTTGATTTTCGACCATATTTGAGCGGCCATTTTGATTTTCGAAAATTGGACTTCGAGCGCCATCATGGGAGACCTCCAAGCACTTTCATTGGAATCGGGACATAATTGGCAAATTCGTCGGCCATATTGGGGCAGCCATTTTAAATTTATAAGCTTTCACCACGAATTCGTTATTTATGACCTTAAAAAACCCTACATACCCACTTTCATTAAAATCGCAGCACAATTGGCAAATTTAACCATATTTGGGCGGCCATTTTGAATTTCGGTCATATTTCAACGACCATTTTGAATTTCATTTTGAAAATAAACAATAATATTCTTTGATTCTTCATCTATGTCAGGGTATATTTCTTTTTTCGATATAAATAATAGTTTTTCAGCTGCAACTCAAAACTGTATGCTATAATTTCGTTATAATCGCGCCTAATGGTACACGAATCAGATCATTCACTCAATTCCTACGTCAAAACTGTCAGTTTATTGAGCGAAGATGATACACGAATCAATTCATTACAGTCAATTTCTTGTGTAAAATAATGTACTTTTATGTGTATTGGTGATATGTCAAAAAGCATATGATTTTAATTCAAGATATTGTGAAGTTGAATTGTGCGTTCAGTTCATTGTTTTACAAAGATTAGAAAATCTAAATAAAATGGATATAGAAAGACAAATATATTCAACCTGTGAAATGTGACTGAAAATGGCAAAAGATTTGCTTGATAGTTACATATACATACACATTTTTCATGCAATTGCATTAAAAATAGAAATCGCTTCTAGTCTGGCTCAATCCCAAAAGCCTCACCCCGATCCCTCTCTTGCGCTTAGAACTGACAACTGACAGTTCCAATTGATCTAAGAATTGACTCGTGTACCATCAGGCTACAGACGTATACACGTCAAAAAATGAAAAAAGTAAACAATTCTTGAAAGTGCTTATCAAACATTTTCAATATCAGCACTATTCGCAGAATGAATCAAAATTAATCTTTATCTTATCTAATTCGATGATTTTAGATAAAAGTCACTTCAATAAATTTTCTTTCATTATTTATTGTCTTCGAATTGTTCAAGCATTCATCATAATCTAGTTTTGGTGTGTTTTATAAGAAATAAGTTTTGTAGAATATTTAAAAAAAGTTGTTTTAAAAGGACAGTAAAGGCTAGCAACAAGGTAAGAGTTTTGAGTTGTTCAATAAGTTATACAGTTATACTAGAACTAATTTAGTGAATCTTAACTTAACTTATTCGAGACGAAGATTTCTTTTGAGATAAACCGCAGGAGTTTCCTTCAATAGGCCATATTCCGCTTCTTCAATAGTTGTCGGGCCATTCAACTTTATTGATATTGATTGCCAAAAAAAAAAAAAAAAATCGCGAAAGGTAAAAAGTGTAAAACTTTCTTGGTACGAAATAAATCGGATTACGCGACTCGTATGCTTTTGCAAAAAGTGTGGAAACATTTAAAATACCATTTGAGCGAAATGTTGAAGTTTCTGGAGCTGGCCTGCTTATAAAAAAATCTATTGTAGCCTTCGTCATCGGCGCTCTTGATTTCTTAACAATTATTTGACCTATTCACACGAGTTTGCATGATTCTGAAACAAAAGCAACACGCGGTGTACCACATAATCCGTCTCGAGTGGTCCGAGTAAAAATGAAGCTCGCACGCATGCAGCAGGTACGCGTTCGCACTAGCCTGCACGGCGCCCACAGCTAGCACGCATAGCGTACAAATGCGCATGGCACATTTTTACTAGGGGAGTTAAGGATACAACTTGTCGATTTAATAATAATTTAATTATTTTTTTGTGAATTGTTTTAGGTGAAAAATGGAGGAAATCGGTGACAAGTTCAAGGATCTTAGTTTAAACAATGGATGTCCTTTTAAGTTGGATGACACCAGTTCACAGCTGCAGCAATTTTTAAATAGAATAGAAGTTAGGAGAAGAGAGGCTTTATTTACACATATAGAGAAGTCTGCGTCCAAAATAAAATCTACATTTAGCCCAACTGAGATTAGCAATATGAATGAAACGAATTGTTCAAATTTACTTGCCAAGTTTTTGGAGGGCATTTTTAGCATCATTGACGACAATTGCGAATTTCAACCTGTAGAATTTTGTTATCCAAAAACACCGGCACAATTTCAAAATAATAATGAGCTCAGCTGTTCAACTTGTAACCATTCAAATTCTTATGTAACGAGTCTTAAATCAGAAACGCTTCAATATCTTTTGCAAAGAGTACGAGAAATGATAACAGACGAAGTTTGTTATAAGGAAAAGGCCTTGATGTCGACAGCAACGGGTGATTTGAAAGGAGTTTCTCAATTACTGGCACAGGGTATTGATGCGAATACTTCAGACAGCGACGGGAATACATTATTATTTTATGCAGTTTGGTTTAGTTACTTGAATATTGTTCAGCTTTTATTGGATTATGGAGCACAAGTTGATGTTGTGAGGAATAATAAGAGAACGCCATTGAATATTGCCTTTTCATTGCTACCACAAACAGTGCCTATGAAATTTAATGATCGTTTTGAAATTTTAATTTGTTTATTGAATCGAATGACCGGGTTGAAACCAAATTTTGAGCAAACTAACATTTTATTTGAATATATTAAGGGTGTTTTAAAAAATAATGGTGTTTTAAATAAAAATCAAGTGGATCAACTTTTATTTTTGTTAAATTTTGTTAGTAAAGAGCAGTTTGTAGATGTTTGTAATAAGTTGTATTTAGTTGAAGAAAGGAATTGTGTTGTAGATAATATTTTAGTTAGATTGAAAGATTACTTTAAAATTGGTTATATTGTCGGTATAGAAAGTTTAAGCAGACTTCTGAAGGAATTACCTGAGTTAAAAATAAGTGGTGAAGTGAATACAGTTAGTGATCGCAATAGTAGCTTTAAGTTTACAGATCCTATTTTTTTAGCGTGTAAATATAATCATTTTCAGGTTCTGACTAAAGTTGTTCTCAATGAAAATAGTGACTTCTATAAGTTTTTCAATAATATCGAAAAAATCGAGGTGAAGCCAGATGCTTTGGATGATGCGAAACACAATGCATTCTATTATGCAATTAGGTCAAGTAATATTGAGATTTTGGATATTTTATGTACTAAATTGTTAAATAATGAGAAATTAGGAGAATATCTCTCAAATGCTTATAATGAACTTAAGCTATTTAATGTTACACTAACAGAAGATATGGAAATTTTTATTGAAGATAAATTGATTAATTTGCGATTTTATCAAAAAAAATCTGATCCAATAAAACATAGTAAACCATCATTAACTGATGTTCAAACAAGAATTGATATCGTGGTAAAAGCAATCGATGCATTAAATGAATTAGAAGAAGTAAATGATGAATTCATATTTATATCGAGATTTATTGCAAAAAATTTATATGTATTAAAAAGAATATTGAAATCGACATACACAATGTTTCCATGGGAAGAGATGGAATTTTGTTTAGTTTGTTTTGTTGCATCGAAAGTTAAAGAACAAGAGATTAATTACATTATTAATGCATATTTAACCAAGAATAAAATTTTATTTTATTTAAATACTTTCAAGGATGAACTTCAAAAATTCCAACCAGATCAATCGCATATTGATTATAAGTCGCTAAAAAAATCAAACCAAAATGAGACTCGTAAAGAAGTAATTGATAAAATATTATTAAATAATAATAAATTTATTGAATTATTTTCTGATTATGAAAAAATTAAAGATATTTACTCATTAGACAAAATACGATCGTATGTAAAAGTAGCACTTAATGACCATACAAAATTGCGATCACTTCTTGTTGAGAGGGCATTGCAAGTAACTGGTGAATATTTAAAAAATACATTGGAATCACCGCATATGTCGAAAAAACTAAGTGATTTATTATTTTATAAATTAAATAATGATACAAAAGAAATAATAACAGGATTACGTGATCGATTATCGCATTCATTAATTTTAGGTAATCGTATACAAACTGAAAAATTATCATTAAATTTAGAAAATGATTTACAAAAACTTCTTTATTCTATTGATAATGTCATATTTAATAGTAAAATAGATGTAATTCAAACAATATTAAAAAATATTACTAATTGTACAAATTTGAATGAATTAAAAGAATATGGGAAAATATTTAAAAAATTTAAATTACATGAAATTGATGCTATACATTTTAGTATTAAAGAATTATCTGATACTAAAAAATCAATTGATGAATACAAATTAGAAATAAAGGATCCAAATATTTATGAAAATGACTTATTTAACAAAATTTACGGTATTATTGATGCAGAAAAAATGTTACGTTTAACAAGTAAGATTGATTACTTACAAATTTTGGGTCTTTTAATTAAAATAATTGAAAATTTAAATTCTAATGTAAATAATATAAAATCTTTTGCTAAACGACTTCTTATTGATATGCATCAATCAGATAATAAAAATGATAATATTACAAAAATACTTCATTATGCACAATTAATTTATGAAAGTTACATAAATCGATTAAATATTAAAACTCATTTTAAAACAAACACAATAATTTATAATATTTATTGTAATATTAAATTTAAATTTCGTAATATTAATGAAATAAAATTATATAAAGATAGTTTAGAAGTAAATACAGATTATATTTATATTGAAAAAGAAATTCAATATATTTTACAACATTTAAAAAGTAATATGAAAGAACATTATGAAAAAATTGTAGAAACAATTTTTGAATATAAGGAACAATATGAAATAAAACAAAATATATCGGATTTATTAGATAATTTAATAGAGAATGAAATAACAGAAATTGATGATGAAATGAAAACTAAATTTGAATTATTAAGAAAAAAATTAAAAATACAAAAGAAGAAGAGTGACACTCTAAAAGAATGTTTTGATAGAAAAGAATTTTATAATTGTAAGCAACAAATACAACTTGATACATATAAAATTTTTTTATCATCTGTTAAAGATTTTGTTAAAACTGGTGAATTTTTAAATGTATCAAAATCATTTGTGGCGTTTTTTGATGGTAACTTAAAAACAATTCTAAAATCGACTATGGGTGATATTGTTAAGAAACAAAATGAAGAATTTCAAAATCACTTAAAAGAAAGATTAAAAACATTAAAAGAGTTATTTTCTAATCAGAGTAGTGATTGTATGAATTGGGAAACAATAAAAAAAATTAAAAATAACGTTAAATTACAATCAGCAATAGAAATGCTTGTACTTGATATAACTGCGTTCTTAGAAGAAAAATCACAAAAGCTTGATAAATCTCATCAGCACTCAATATCATCGTTTTTGGATAAGGAAATAGAACTCCTTACAGGGAAACAACTTCGTAATTATTTAGCCCACGGTAATGCTTTAGTAGAAATATTACTAACAAATCCAACAACAGCCGTTATTTCCAATGCACTGAAATTCGTTAGAGATGAAGAAACCATTTTGGAAGATAACAATTTAATAATTGCTCAAAATGCATTCGGTATTGATTTCTTGGAAAATCATTATCAAAAAAGTTTAAAACTACTTAAAAATAAAGAGAAAATATTTTTAACATCAGAAAATCGCACTCTTAATAAATTAAACTCTATTAGAAAGGAAGGCGCAGATTTAAAATCAAAAGACATCAATCAATGGACAATATTTCATCACTCCGCCAAAGGTAATAACTTAGAAATTTTTAATCTACTTCAACATCCCGATTTTCGAAACGAATTAACTTTAAAAAATTCCCAACAATTCCTGGCAATAGCAGCTTTAAATGGTAGAGAAGATATTATTAAACGTATAATTAAAAATACAAATATAGACATAAATATGAAATTAAATATTGAAAACGAAACGCTTTTGCACATTGCATCAAAACATGGCTATATTAATATTTTCAACTTTCTAATAGATAATAAAGCCAATATAAATTGTATAACAGAATCTGGTGTAACAATATTACATTTAGCAGCAGAATATGGTCGTGAAAATATTATTAAATTACTTTTAGATAAAAATTTGGACTTCAATATTAAAGATAATTTCGACTTCACACCGCTACATTATGCCATAAAAAATGGTCACATCAAAATAATGAAAATTATACTAAAAAAATTTCCGCATTTTTGCAAAACAACAATCAAAAAAGGCCTAACATATTTACATTACGCAGCTACCTATGGCCATTTAAACATAGTAAAAATGTTATTATACGAACACAAGTTCGATGTAAGCGTAAGGGATGAACATGGTTTGACACCCCTGCATTATGCAGCACATAACGGACATTTTCGTGTCGTAAAGTTTTTAATAAATAAAACCGATGATATTAATAAACATATTAGCCATGATGGTACAACACCGTTGCATTTGGCAACGAAGTATAATCATTCCGAAATTGTCAAACTCTTAATAAGAGCCAAAGCCGATGTAAGTCCAGCAGGGGTTGGTGATGCCGTAACACCACTTCATTTCGCAATACAAGAAGGACATCTTCAAGTTGCCAAACTACTAATAAGTCGGGGTGCGGATATCAACGCAGTAACTACCGTCCAATTACTCACTCCATTGCATTACGCAGTATATTATAACCGAATTGAATTTGTAAAAGAATTACTACTAAGAGATTGCCTTAAAATAGATCCTGTTAATACTGAAGGCGTGACACCATTGCACCTAGCTGCACAGGATGGATCTGTCGAAATCTTAATCCAACTGCTAAATAGAAATGCT
Organism: Thereva nobilitata; assembly: GCA_963855945.1. Classification (NCBI taxonomy): domain Eukaryota; kingdom Metazoa; phylum Arthropoda; class Insecta; order Diptera; family Therevidae; genus Thereva; species Thereva nobilitata. The sequence goes on from OY979697.1 coordinate 112,573,944, forward strand.
GATGTTTCCGCCAAAACTGCTCCTCAAGGCTATACCCCATTAATGATTGCTGTACAAAATGGCCATTTAGAAGCTGTAAAAATTTTACTAAATGCAGGCGCCAATGTTAATGCTGCAAATTATTCGGGCGAAACGTCGCTGAACATCGCAGCGGGATCTGGTCATCGCAATATTACTGAACACTTATTAAATTATGAGAATATTGATGTAAACATAACGAATAATGAAGGAAGAACACCATTGCACTCTGCAGCACAAAATGGTCATTATTCTATTGTAGAACTACTACTGGACAAAGGTGTCAATCCAAATGCAGCCAATACTATAGAGGGAGCAGCTGCCCTACATGTGGCAGCACAATTTGGATATGTTAGTGTTGCTGAAACTCTTTTGAAACATAAAAACACCAATCCAAACTTTTTAGCTAATAACGGTTTTACACCATTATTTATTGCAGCACAGAATGGTCATTTAAAAATGGTTGAATTGTTGTTAGACAATGGTGCCAATATTAATATTAGTTCAGAAGAAAAGGATGACGTAACAAATCCGTTGGCTGCTGCTACTATTCTTGGTCATGAAGAAATTGTAGAATTGTTAAAAAATAGAGGTTTTAGTTCCAATATAAATGATATGTAGAAACACTATTAGATAGAGGCTGTAACCAAAAACTGATTGGACTATATTAAGCTGTAATTGTAAGTCAGGTTTAGTTATTGCTTGAATAATATGAATATAAAAACTATTGTGTGATCTGTTATCGCTCACTCTCTATAATGAAAATAAATAGCAATAAATGTATTATGTAAACTTTTGTTTAGGTTATTATTTATTTATTATTGAAAGTTTAGACATCAACGAGGATAATGCCTAATTATGATTTTACCATTCATACGCTATGTTAAAAGTACTCGAAATTTATCATTTGAAAGACGCACATAAAATTTATTGATAAATTTGTTTACGTAAGCTGGCAAAGCTGTAATGAGTTGTCACGCGGAGTTTGAGCCTCATCTATCACTCAGTGTGTTTACAGCAGTTGTTTATATGTATTAATTAAAATTTTAACTGGTCCACGATTTTTACAATGGAAAATTTAATTTGGTGGGCCTTCAATATCTACGAACGAAGGACGAAAACATCGACAAAAACAAGGAGCTGATCTCTCATCGTTATATGAGTGTTAAAGAACTATGTAGGTGAAGCCGTTCATGACATTATTACTTGTATTTTGAGCATGCAACGTGTCGACGCACCACTGGTTCCGAAAGCTCTAATTTTTTTTTTAAAGAGCATTGCAAATAGGTCACTGAATATTTGTTTTCCCGAGCTCTACCATCATGAAACGCATCATAACTGCAAAAAAAAGTCAACAGCCTTCGAACTGGAATCCCGATGACACCATAAAAAAAAAACTTCTCCAAAATCTACGTGTGACTTTTCCCTAATCACGAAGCTAAAATTACCATTTCAAGGAACACTTTAAGGGCTTGTGCCAAGTTGTACCGGTTCTACACGTTCAAATTTTTCATTAAATTTTTCGATATTCGAACTATCAGATTTCTTGACTTGAACGAAACCGGTGTCTACATACACGTTCAACTTTTTCTTTCAACTTTTCAGTACAGTTTATAAAATGAGTTCATCCGAGTCGGAAGAAGAAATCGTGATCACAGTCGCCGCTGCATGTTGTGGTGTGTTATTCTCCAAAATTCTGAAACTGATGAAAGTGCAAAAACAAAACGAAAATGGATCGAGGAATGGAGGAAAAATAAAAAAAAACGAAATTCTTTCCATTTTTTACAATATTACTTAAGGTTAACCGATAAGAAATCGTATAAAAACCCACACTTTTAAAAAAAGTTGAAGGAAAAACCAGTACTGGAACGAAAATTTTCGGCCAACTTATAGTTGCCTTCAATTTTCGAATCACGACGACTCTCTTTCTATCTCTACATCCGAGCGAAAGAGAAGGAACTTCCTAATTTCGAAAAGTTGAATGAAAAGCTGAACGTGTAGACATGATCTTACAATTCAAAAGTCAATTTGTATCAAAAACGCATTTCGAAGGGTTGCGTCTTGGAAATGTAAGGAAATATTTTGAAATGTAGGGAAATATTGGGCGCTATTCGGCGAAAGTCTTCTATTCTTCTATTAAAACTTGTATAAAAAATAGAAGATTGAGAAAATAGAAGATTTCATTTATTTTGTATTCAAGATATTTTCGAATTTCGAATCTTCTATTTTTTAATTACGAATCTTGTACTTCTTCTATGATTTGTCAGATAGGGTGGTTCTACACGAGCGTACAACTAACACATTTTTGTGTTTTCGAAACGTGAGTTTATGGGGAAGAGGGTGAGAGAGGAGGTGGAATTCCATCATCCCCTCACACCCCCTTCTCCACAAACGACGTTTCGAAAACACAAAAATGTGTTCGTTGTACGCTCGTGTAGAACCACCCTTAGTCTATTTTGACGTCTAAAAATAAACATTGTTTAAGACAAAAGGGGTATTCATGATCTGTGTTATTTGTGTTATTTATGTTATTTGTATTAAATCGAGAAAAAAGTTTAACACATCGAGAAACTTTCCTTAGTAAATGACATTTGTTTCGATTTTAAAAATTAACATTTGAAAAGGCGTGTTAATACAAATACTCGAGATCGAAAATGGCACGTAATTTTTTTTCTTTTACTGTCAAAAGCTGTTTAGAATTTATTTTTATTGATAGTTTTATTTGAAAAGTGCAAATTTATATAAAAAATAACAATGGATGCCTTCCATTTAGACACAGAGCGACACAGTATGTCTAACAGGGTGTTTCATCAACGGCAAAAATGTGCACCGCCGGATGAAATATATTTAAACCCGACGGTGATGAAACACCCTGTTACACCCTGTTAGACACAACTGTGTCTTTCTCTGTTTAAATGGAAGGCACCCATTTTCACATGGAAGTTTAAAATACCTAAAACTTCAAGTATCGATATTTCAAAAACGACATTTTCGTTTTATCTTGGGGTTTTGTATCGAAATTCATGGTTTAAATATCGGCGCCACGGAAATCGTAGTTTTGATATAACAAAAAACCTTTGGGAAACGTCAAACTTCAAGTGTCAATTGCTCGAAAACTAAGCGAGATATTAAAAAAATTCATTTTATATTTTCGTCTTATTTTGGGGTTCTTCATCAAAATCCATCGTCAAACAGCGGGGCCACGGAAATCGTAGAATCCCCATTTTTTTAAATAATCATTAAACCGCAAGAAAACTACAGGGTGTTTTCAATGATTCAAACTTGCAGCATATTTGCTTTTGCATGTTGTTCAATGATGCAACTTGCAAAAGCCAAGTGTTCAATGATTAAAACTTAAAAGCAAATGATTGCATACTTTGCAAGCTTTTTCAAATACTTGCATTTCTGATTTTGAAGAAGAAGACGCGTCAGTGTTGCCATACACTTTTGTTTTACTCATTTTTTGTATAAGAGTTAAAAAAAGAAACAATTCATCGAGGCAAAGTAGGCCTTATTTTGAAATTTTTGATGAAAAATATGAAAACAAACATAATATATCGCTTCTCAACAATTTCGATTAATGTTTCTAAATTCCTTCTATCCATTTTGCCTTCGGTTTCTCAAAATACAAATTAATGTAAGTTGTGGCAACACTAATTTCACGTAATTAGCTGACAATTTTGACGTATAGTGAGTTATGCTCAATGATGCATTTTATTTGCTTTTGCAGGTTGCTTAAGCTGTCACCGAACGTCATTTGCTTTCGTGCAAGTTTTCAAAAGCAACTTGCATCATTGAAAACACCCACACCTACCTCTAGCAATACGCAGTCGCGACTGATTAAAGGTAGAAACAGAATGGCACGGCGACCGTGGCGGTGGCCGCCGCTCAGAGAGTTTTCCATACATTTAATTTCTCCGCAGGCGGCGCGGACAAATTAAATGTATGGGAAACTCTCTGAGCGGCGGCCACCACGGTCGCCGTGCCATTCTGTTTCTACCTTAAATGACAGCAAGAGATTTGATAAGGAAAAGCTTTTAAAGATTTTAAACATTTTTAAGTGCCTTTTACCCCAGCCTGCGCGATATGTCACGTAGTTTGAAAAGATCTATACACCACGTATAACCAGTCTTGAATCGGTTAAGGATAAATAATTTGTCTATTTAATAATAAAAGTAATTATTTTTTTTTGTAAATTATTTTAACTACGTTTAAAACTTGAAATACGAGTACGCTACCAAAAATTGGAGGAAAACAGTGACAAGTTTAAGGATCTTAGCCCAAACGAGGGAAGTCCTTTTAAGTTGCATCGCGTAATTAGGAAGATGCAGCAATTTTTTAATAATATGGAAGATAGTACAATAGATGATTTACTGGCAGAGACGCGCGAGATATACCTCCAATTAAAATCTGGATATAGCACAACTGCGTATATCGATCCAACAATTTTTTTAAAGTTACTTATGCTAAATCTTGACAGCGAAAATAGTGATAAATTTCAATCAGTTGAATTTGATTGCCATAAAATATCGGTGCAATTTCAAAATTATATTGAACCCAGCTGTTCAACTAGTACCCAATTAAATTCTTGGGCATCGAGTCTTATACAAATAGTTCCATCTCTTTTAAGAAGACTACGAGAAACGACACCAGACGAAGTTTGTTATAAGAAAAAGGCCTTGATTAAGACAGCAGCGGGTGATTTTAAAGGAGTTTCACAATTACTGGCACAGGGTGTTGATGCGAATACTTCAGACAGCGACGGGAATACATTATTATTTTATGCAGTTTGGTTTGGTTACTTGAATATTGTTCAGCTTTTATTGGATTATGGAGCACAAGTTGATGTTGAGAGGAATAATAAGAGAACGCCATTGAATATTGCCTTTTCATTGCTACCACAAACAGTGCCTATGAAATTTAATGATCGGTTTGAAATTTTAATTTGTTTATTGAATCGAATGACGGGGACTCAACTGAATTGTGAACAAAGTGAAATTTTATTAAAATGCATTAAGGGTGTTTTGAATGATAGCGATGTTTTAAATAAAAATCAAGTGGATAAACTTTTATTTCTATTAAATTTTGTTAGTAAAGAGCAGTTTGTAGATGTTTGTAATAAGTTGTATTTAGTTGAAGAAAGGAATTGTGTTGTAGATAATATTTTAGTTAGATTGAAATATTACTTTAAAATAGGTTGTATTGGCGGTATAGAAAGTTTAAGCAGACTTCTGAAGGAATTACCTGAGTTAAAAATAAGTGGTGAAGTGAATACAATTAGTGACCGCAATAGTAGCTTTAAGTTTACAAATCCTATTTTATTAGCGTGTAAATATAATCATTTTCAGGTTCTTACCCAAGTTGTTCTCAATGAAAATAGTGACTTCTATAAATTTTTCAATAATATCGAAAAAATCGAGGTGAAGCCAGATGCTTTGGATGATGCGAAACACAATGCATTCTATTATGCAATTAGGTCAAGTAATATTGAGATTTTGGATATTTTATGTACTAAATTGTTAAATAATGAGAAATTAGAAGAATATCTCTCAAATGCTTATAATGAACTTAAGCTATTTAATGTTACACTAACAGAAGATATGGAAATTTTTATTGAAGATAAATTGATTAATTTGCGATTTTATCAAAAAAAATCTGATCCAATAAAACATAGTAAACCATCATTAACTGATGTTCAAACAAGAATTGATATCGTGGTAAAAGCAATCGATGCATTAAATGAATTAGAAGAAGTAAATGATGAATTCATATTTATATCGAGATTTATTGCAAAAAATTTATATGTGTTAAAAAGAATATTGAAATCGACATACACAATGTTCCCATGGGAAGAGATGGAATTTTGTTTAGTTTGTTTTGTTGCATCGAACGTTAAAGAACAAGAAATTAATTACATTATTAATGCATATTTAAGCATGAATAAAATTTTATTTTATTTAAATAGTTTTAAGGATGAGCTTGAAAAATTCCAACTTAAACAATCGCATATTAATTGTAAGTTACCAAATAAGGCTCGTAAAGAATTAATTGATAAAATTTTATTAAATAATAATAAATTTATTGAATTATTTTCCGATTATGAAAAAATTAAAGATATTTACTCATTAGACAAAATACGATCGTATGTAAAAGTAGCACTTCATGATCGTACAAAATTGCGATCACTTCTTGTTGAGAGGGCATTGCAAGTAACTGGTGAATATATAAAAAATACATTGGAATCACCGCATATGTCGAAGAAAATAAGTGATTTATTATTTTGTAATTTAAATAATGATACAAAAGAAATAATAACAGGATTACGTGATCGATTATCGCATTCATTAATACAATTATTTGATTTTAGTAGTGAATATATTTTAGGTAAACGTATACAAACTGAAAAATTATCATTAAATTTAGAAAATGATTTACAAAAAGTTCTTTATTCTATTGATAAAGTTATATTTAATAGTAAAATAGATGTAATTCAAACAATATTAAAAAAAATTTCTAATTATCAAAATTTGAATGAATTAAAAGAATATGGGAAAATATTTAAAAATTTTAAATTATATGAAATTGATTTTACACATTTTAATATTAAAGAATTTTCTGATACTAAAAAATTAATTGATGAATACAAATTAAAAATAAATCCAAATATTTCTGAAACTAAATTATTTGAAAAAATTTACGGTATTATTGCTGCAAATGAAATGTTATATTGTACAAAAATTAAGTATGATTACGTTAAACATTTGCAACATTTAGAAATATTAATGGATCAAATTGAATCAGATACTAATATAAATAATATAAAAGCATCTGCTAAAAAAAATCTATTTGATATTAAATCATTTAAAAACTATAATAATATTAGAGAAATATTTAAGTATGTACGATTAATTTATAAAAGCTACGAAGATCGATCAGATATCAAAAACGATGTTATAATAACAGAAATAGTTTATAATATTTATTGCAATATTCAATTAAAATTTGGAAATATGAATGAAATAAAAATATATAAAGATAATTTAGAAGTAAATACAGATTATAATTATATTGATAAAGAAATTCAAAATATTTTACAACATTTAAAAAATAACGAAAATATTAAAGAACATTATAAAAAAATTGAAGAAACTATTTTTGAATATAAAGAACAATATGAAATAAAACAAAACATTTCGGATTTATTAGATAATTTAATAGAGAATGAAATAACAGAAATTGATGATGAAATAAAAACAAAATTTGAATTATTAAGAAAAAAATTAAAAATACGAAAGAAGCAGAGTGACACTCTAAAAGAATATTTTGATAGAAAAGAATTTGATAATTGTAAGCAACAAATACAACTTGATACATATAAAAATTTTTTATCATCTGTTAAATATTTTGTTAAAACTGGTGAATTTTTAAAAGTATCAAAATCATTTGTGGCGTTTTTTGATGGTAACTTAAAAACAATTCTAAAATCGACTATGGCTGATATTGTTAAGAAACAAAATGAAGAATTTCAAAACCACTTAAAAGAAAGATTAAAAACATTAAAAGAGTTATTTTCTAATCAAAGTAGTGATTGTATGAATTGGGAAACAATAAAAAAAATTAAAAATAACGCTAAATTACAATCAGCAATAGAAATGCTTGTACTTGATATAACTGCGTTTTTAGAAGAAAAATCACAAAAGCTTGATAAATCTAATCAGCACTCAATATCATCGTTTTTGGATAAGGAAACAGAACTACTTACAGGAAAACAACTTCGTAATTATTTAGCCCACGGTAATGCTTTAGTAGAAATATTAATAACAAATCCAACAACAGCCGTTATTTCCAATGCAATGAAATTCGTTAGAGATGAAGAAACCATTTTGGAAGATAACAATTTAATAATTGCTCAAAATGCATTCGGTATTGATTTCTTGGAAAATCATTATCAAAAAAGTTTAAAACTACTTAAAAATAAAGAGAAAATATTTTTAACATCAGAAAATGGCAGTCTCAATAAATTAATGTCTATTAAAAAGGAATGCGCAGATTTAAAATCAAAAGACATCAATCAATGGACAATATTTCATCACTCCGCCAAAGGTAATAACTTAGAAATTTTTAATCTACTTGAACATCCCGATTTTCGAAACGAAATGAAATTTATAAATTACAAAAAAATCCTTGAAATAGCAGCTCTAAATGATAGAAAAGATATTATTAAACATATAATTGAAATTACAAATATAGACATAAATATGAAATTAAATATTGACAACGAAACGCTTCTACATATTGCCTCAAAAAAGGGTTATCTGAATTTATTCAACTTTCTAATAGATAATAAAGCCGATATAAATTGTAGAACAAAATTTGGTATAACAATTATACACGTAGCAGCAGAATATGGTCGTGAAAATATTATTGAATTACTTTTAGATAATGAAAATTTGGACTTTAATATTCAAGATAATGTCGCCTTTACACCGATACATTATGCCATAGAAAATGGTCACATCAAAATAATGAAAATTATACTAAAAAAATTCCCGGGTTTTTGCACAACAATAATCGAGAATGGAGTACCATATTTACATTATGCAGCTGTGCACGGATATTTAAACATAGTAAAAATGTTAATATGTGAACACGACTGCGATGTAAACGAAATAAGTGGAATTGGTTGGACTGTCCTGCATTATGCAGCAGAAAACGGACATATTTGCATTGTAAACTTTTTAATAGATGAAACCGATGACATTAATAAACATATTAGCCATGATGGTGCAACACCGTTGCATTTGGCAGCGGAATTAAATTACCCTGAAATTGTCAACCTCTTAATAACAGCCAAAATCGATGTAAGTCCAGCACTGACTATTGAAGCTATAACGCCACTTCATCTCGCAATAATAGGGGGACATCTTCATGTTGCCAAACTACTAATAAGCGGGGGTGCTGATATAAACGCAGGAGCTACTGACAAATGTCGTACTCCATTGCATTACGCAGTAGAACATAATCGGGTTGAATTTGTAGAAGAATTACTATTAAGAGATTTCCTTAAAATAGATCCTGTTAATACTGAAGGTGTGACACCATTGCACCTAGCTGCAGAGAATGGATCTGTCGAAATCTTAATCCAACTGCTAAATAGAAATGCTGATGTTTCCGCCAAAACTGCTACTCAAGGCTATACCCCATTAATGCTTGCTGTACAAAATGCCCATTTAGAAGCTGTAAAAATTTTACTAAATGCAGGCGCCAATGTTAATGCTGCAAATCATTCGGGCGATACGTTGCTGCACATCGCAGCGGGATCTGGTCATCGCAATATTACTGAACACTTATTAAATTATGAGAATATTGATGTAAACATAACGTCTAATGAAGGAAGGACACCATTACACTTGGCAGCAGGACTTGGTCATTATTCTATTGTAAAACTACTACTGGACAAAGGTGTCAATCCAAATGCAGCCAATACTATAGAGGGAGCAGCTCCCCTACATGTGGCAGCACAATTTGGATATGTTAGGGTTGCTGAAACTCTTTTGAAACATGAAGACATCAATCCAAACTTTTTAACTAATAACGGTTTTACACCATTATATTTTGCAGCACAGAATGGTCATTTAAAAATGGTTGAATTGTTGTTAGACAATGGTGCCAATATTAATATTAGTTCAGAAGAAAAGGATGACGTAACAAATCCGTTGGCTGCTGCTGCTATTAATGGCCATGAAGATATTGTAGAATTGTTAAAAAATAGAGGTTTTAGTTCCAATATAAATGATATGTAGAAACACTATTAGATAGAGGCTGTAACCAAAAACTGATTGGACTATATTAAGCTGTAATTGTAAGTCAGGTTTAGTTATTGCTTGAATAATATAAATATAAAAACTATTGTGTGATCTGTTATCGCTCACTCTCTATAATGAAAATAAATAGCAATAAATGTATTATGTAAACTTTTGTTTAGGTTATTATTTATTTATTATTGAAAGTTTAGACATCAACGAGGATAATGCCTAATTATGATTTTACCATTCATACGCTATGTAAAAAATACTCGAAATTTATCATTTGAAAGACGCACATAAAATTTATTGATAAATTTGTTTACGTAAGCTGGCAAAGCTGTAATGAGTTGTCACGCGGAGTTTGAGCCTCATCTATCACTCAGTGTGTTTACAGAAGTTGTTTATATGTATTAATTGAACTTTTAACTGGTCCACGATTTTTACAATGGAAAATTTAATTGCACAAAGAGTTCGTTTTTAGGATCAAACAGAACCAATCCGTTCCGTCCGTTTTTTAGAGCTGTTTTAGACGGTGCGCTCCAGCGCATGTGCCTCACGAACGTTTGGTGATGAAGGGATGAGTGGGGATGAAGAGAGGTACCACCCCACTTCTCCCTTTATCCAAAAAGTTCGTGAGGCACATGCGCTGGAGCGCACCGTCTAAACCGGCTCTAAAAGTTGGAAATTTGACATTTCCATAAATTTTCCATGAGACGAACGGGGCGGTAGCCACAATCAAGCGGACGGAACATCAAAAAAAAACAAAGGAAAAACGAGCGGAGCGGACGGAACGCATTGGTTCTGTTTGAGCCTTTAAGGTTTTGCTGCAAATGAAATATCATGTGTCGAATCGTAGAAGCCCAAGAAGTGATACATTATGTACTAGATTTGCCAAAACAGGTGTTCCTTCATCTACGAACGAAGGACGAAAACATCGACAAAAACAAGGAGCTGATGTCTGATCGTCATATGAGTGTTAGAGCTATGTTGGTGAAGCCGTTCATGACATTATTACTTGTATTTTGAGAACGTAACGTGTTGACGCACCACTGGTTCCGAAAGCTATAATTTTTTTTCAAAAAGGCATCGCACATTCTGTACTGAATATTAGTTTTCACGAGCTCCAACCATCATGAAACGCGTCATAACTGCAAACAAAGCCAACAGCCTTCGAACTAGAATCTCGATAACGAACCGACATGACACCAAAAAAAAACTTCTCCAAAATCAAGGTCTTTCTTACTTGCTTGATTATACCTACGTGTGACTTTTCCCTGATGGCGAAGCTAAAATTACCATTTCAAGAAAGACTTTGAGGGCCTGTGCCAAGCTGCAATTCAAAAGTCAATTTGTATGAAAAACGCATTTCGAAGGTTTGCGTCTTTGGAAATGTAAGGAAATATTTTGAAATGTAGGGAAATATTAACCATCATTCGTTTGACAGTTTGTTATAATTAAATTTTATTGTTAGCCGTGTTTTTTTATGAACTATATATGTTTTTTATGAACTATATATGAACTATATATTTTACGAACTATATTTTTTTTAATCGGTTCTGTTCTGTGCTGGAACAGCGTCTGAGCAATTTCAGCTTCAAATGCGAAGGTTTCAACTTCTGGCATTTATAAAAATTAAAAGAAAACTGTGTTCAGCACAAATTTCACAATCACACTTTCAACATTGTATAATTAAAGAAAATTGCTACATTTCACGCACCTTGATTTACCTATGTTTCCTCAAACACTTTTCCCAATAATATAGCTTTTTAAATACAGCTTTTTGTTCCGCCATTCTTGTGTTTTGGGATTCCTCACACGGTGCCATATTCATGGCAAGTAAAACCGGTTTTATAGATGAGAGGGGGGACGGTAGAAATTTACGAATAAAACCGGTTTTACTCAACACACTTATGGCATCGTGTGAACTGGCTCAATGTCCATTTGATGTTTCTCCGACTGGTGTGAAGTTTGTTACATTCTGAAAAAAAGCGAAATTTTAAAGCTCAACAGAGACCCCGATAAAACTAGGGTCTTGAGATTTGTATGGGGAAGAACTATGGATACAGTTCATTAAAAAAACACAGCTGTTACAGATAAATTCTAAATTATCCTAAATGGTTAGAAACGGCTTGGATTTAGATTAAATAGTACAACTTCCTGTTGATAGTTATGTAAATGTGTAGGATATTTAGCCCTGATATGCGTGCAATCTATCGCCCTAATGCGTTGTGGAATATTGAACTCCTGGAAACATTGGTTGAATCCATTTCCAATTATTGGAGAGCAATATCCCGAATTTTTGCAATTTTCAGTGAAAGAAGAATAAACGTTGCAGATAGAACATACTTCTCACTGCTGCCAGTAATGAAATCCAGAGATATCCACAGAAAAACCAAAATAAGATTCTACAAAACAATCATACGTACCGTACAGTAGTTACGTATAGAGATCAGAGTTCTCCAAAGGATATACAGACCAGTCAATGAAGACAATGCACTGCGTAAGTCCAGCAAAATTGGACGTGGTTAGTACTTAGTGGGGACCGCATACCCCGTGTTGCAGACGCATTTGTTCGGTATGCGTGGTAGTTGCGGGCGCGTATATGCTTTTCAAAAAATTAACCAAATAAATTATTTTCACTCGGGCTACTATGCCCGCTGCAACGGATCGACAGCGTTCTAAGTTCGAATGCAATGTATGCCGTTCGGAATCCATTCAAAAATGTGCAGCAGCGGATATGTAATTTTCGCGTATCATAAAAAAAAATATTCCAGTTGTGGATTTGTTGACAGTCCGGTCATGGCACGTTACGGTGTTGGTCGGCGACGGAACGATCTAGTTAATACATAGAAAGAATATTTGCATGTATCGATACGGTTGTCATGGTATGATACATTGTAGTGGGTAGACTCCTTTAGCCAAAAATTAGCCCAAAAATCGAATTAAAAAAACACCCGTTTGTAAAAAAAATTGAAATGGAGACTTTTAAAAGCTACGATGTGATTCCGAGCTGTTCTATATTTACAATATTACTGTCTTGCAATTTTTAAACATTCCATTGAAAATACTGCTTTATTTAATTTAAATGGAATCTGTCTAAAACAATGCATCCATCAACTTTAATAACCTGCAATATTTATGCTACAAAAAAGGAAAAATGGAGGAACGAAGATTAATCATACATTAAATACATACCGTTTGCCTTTTGTTCTAGAGTTTAAATATCACAACACCAAAATTATCCTCCCGCTGCGACAAAATATGCTTTAAGCACATCGTAAGTGTCCCTCGGGTAATCTTCGTTATTTTTCCCTTTGCTAATTATTTTTTGTTTTAAAGATAATTAAAATTGTACCACCATTGTGTATAGCAACAATTTGAATGTTCTTCTGTTCAAATGAGAATTACTTCAACCCTTTGTTGTTAAAAAATTCATAAGGTTTGAAAAGAAAATGAACCGGTCAAGGTCCAAGGGAATTAAATACCTGAGCGGAAAACTTCGTTCAATGAAATTCAATTTTATCTCTTTAAAATTGTAAAAAGGATTAATTTGGTTGGTAATGTGCTTGTGTGCTTGCTTAGAGTTAGAGGAGAAACAAGTATTGTGTTTGATGCAATCGTGTGCTTATAGAAATGGGCTTAAAATTGAATCGTGCATTTGTATATAATGCGCTGTTTAACAAATATCGGTGAATTATTGTTACAATAAGGAAGTAGCGGCATTTTTAAAAGGTTGGGATTTTATACGTAGAGCTTTTACAACAATTTAAAGAAAGTTCGAAGACGATACGACCTGTTACACGGAATTCCGAAGTTAACCCCTTTTTTGCCTTATTTTACTGGACTAAATATAATAATTTTTTTTCATCAATCCTATATTATTAAAAGAAAGTTTTTGCATGTACAAACTTTCAGGGTCTACACGGTCCATGCCATATGGAAATGGCCATGGCCATGGCTAGTGTAGACGCTGTGTATGTATGTATGGATTTGTGCGCTGTTGCGGGTGCGCACCGGGCTTCGCAGAACTTCGAAATTTTGCATGACATTAGACGGTGATTACACTAGACGTAGGAAGGAACGTGCCCACGTACGTTCTTCCCCCTTCATGTTCACATTACAAAATTAGACGAAAGCGACTGTCACTTTGATTGAAACGTTTGGAATCGGAGAAATATATTTTGTTTTGATTATGTTTTCAATGTTTGCATAATTTATTTTGCAAAATAATGGAGAAAGAATCCGGTTAAATTCATTCGGGTTTTCCACCTTTTTTATGACTAAACTAATGAAAACCTTATGCAAAAACTGTTTTTGCCAACAAAAACAATTTGAAAACAGTTTTGCCGGCGAATATTTTTATTTAAGATCAGGAACTAAAATATATTCACTCAAGGGGTGACGGTTATTAAAAATTTAATTCATCTTCAGTTGCAATTTTATTACCGCATTTTTTGTTAAATTTTGAAAATTCGAAAATTCAGAGGATAGAAATCAGCGGATTTAACTTATTACCAGCTCGGAACTGATATTAACTTTATCCGTGTACCGAAAATCGCGGTCGGTAAATACGAAATCTCCACGATATTTATTATCCAGGTCGGTGAATACAGGCCTAAGAAATTCTTAAAACGTTTCAACATTTGAGGAAAGGAAGTTAAATAAATAAAAAAATAAATAGTTTAAAAAAACTAAACTAAATTTATTCTTTAAAAAAAATATACATACGGAAAAACCAGACACGAATACATTTCAATTCTAATAAAAATTTTCTAACTACAATTTCAATTGTTTTTGCAAATTTGTGGCCAACATCGAAAAAATTCTAAGTGTGCGTGTATAACATACAAGTTTTCGAAGTTGGCCGCTGTTTGAAGAAAATATTCGTCTGGTTTAATATTTCCTTCAAACAGCTTAAATGTGTGTGTGCATTTTTTATGTGTGCCATGTAAAGCATATGAAACTTCGTTTTGTTTACAGGAATTGTCGCTCGGGATGTTTGAAGAAAGTTTCCCTCGTTGATGGCCAACAAATGTCAAAGCATAAATGTGTGCGTTGTTTGTCGAAAATTGGTTTGATGATTTGTTTGATCGTGGATGGGGGCCTATTCGGGGGTCTTCCGTAATGCACTTCGAAGCCGATTTTCGAAATTCAAAATGGCCCTCTCTCTGCACGAGTACGATAGGTTGGAGCAGAAAAATTCAGGAATTTGCGTTCATTGAGACTTTTTGACTGCTCTTTTTTGCTCTCAATTGCTCTGTGTTAAGAATTCTAACTTTTTCTGCTCCACCAAATTTGTTGGAGCAGGCAGAACAAGCAAAATTCTTCTTCTTTTGACAGTTGTCAAATGGAAAACAGGAAAAATCAGATAATTGTTTTTATTGGCATCTTCATCTAAAATTGGCATTCGTATTTAACCTCTAAAAACGGAGTTTAGAGCAAAGTTGAACAGAAAAGCGATTGTTGCTATTTTTTGCTCTGACATCAATTTGACAGCTGCTCCAAACTGAGCTGCTTTGCCTTTGAGCCGGTTTAGACGGTGCATGTGCCTCACGAGCTTTGTAGATAAAGGGAGAAGTGGGGGGGTACCTCTCATCAGCCCCACTTCTCCCTTCATCCAAACGTTCGTCAGGCACATACGCTGGAAGGCACCGTCCAAAACGGCTCTTTGAGTTGGTTCAGGAAATTCTCCTCATCGTTCCCACCTTCCCATTTTTCTATTGTTATGTATAAAAATGTATTATTGAATTGGCCCTTTCTAAAACAACGAAATTTCCTATTGTCAAGCATTTTCAAGGTTGAATTAAAACCCTAGGGAAATAATCTAAATTTATTAAAAAAAAACTGCGAAAACTCATATTGCAACAGGTTTTATGACACATTTTCATTTGCACATTTTCCCTGCACGAGAACGACGAATCGGCGAGTGAATTCGGCCACCTTTATATTGCGGCATAAGGGTCCGGTGGGCCGTTAGTGCTTCCGGTTGGTGGGGTTTTTCGACCCTTATTTCAACTTTTTGGTGTCCGTACAGCAAATAACACAAAACAATTAAATTCCTTACTGATAGAGTCGTGTCGCACAAAATTTCAGATCAACTCCAGTAAAGAAGTCACTCAATAAATATTGAAAATAAAGTCTTTAATATGAAAGCCAAAATTTCAAGGATAAGTTGATGAACTCCAACAGAAAGAATTGATTTTTTATGCACCTTGAATTATTAACAATCGTGTGTGTGAAATTGCATATGACTGCATCTCATCCTGAAACGAATCCTGCAAATTATGAAAAAAAAAATACTATTCGAATATTTTTGTTATTTATCTTGAGCGAGTTGCAGCTCCTCGAACCCACTTTATTCTACTAAGTGTAAGTGAGTTAACGGTGTTAGTACTGAAATTAAGACTCAGCTCTCTATATGGTACAGAAAGCTTAACACCAAGAAGGATATAAAGATTCCTTGACTGGGATAAAACTTGCCTAAGAGAGCTTTTGCCATCAGACCAAAGAGAGAAGTTTGCGCTGTAACACCAAGTTTAGGAGCGGATAGGAAATTCTTTTATTGATTTTTAAAGAAATTGGTGACACCTCCCTTTGCGCAAAAACATTTCGGGACACTTTGACAAACCAATTGTGTCCTTCTGCCCAGATCATTGTCAGCTAGATTTCGACCAATAAAATTGCAGATATTTTATTACAATTTTTTTTTGGTTCCATTTCAATTTTTGCCCTTTTTTCGTTTTACTTTTTTTCTTTGACCAGACACTTTTACCGCCACTCGTAAATATTGATTGCAATGGTATTAAAGGAGTTTAAAAAAAAATTTAACTTTTCTCTGTGAGGAAACAGATCTTGAACTTTTGGGCATTTGACCACGTTAGCAATTTTAATTCTATTCCGATTAGAAAAAGCTTAGAGCCTCTAATTAGCAAGTTACAGAATTCTGCTTTAATTCTGATGAACGAGAGTATGATTTCAAAAGACCTGGGATAATTTGAGGTTATTGGGTTTGATTGTAAAGTATTTAAGAACCCTTTTCTTACAAAAGAAAACTTACATGTAAAACATAATTACTACAACATTTAAGGAGGCAAACCAACTAACGACGATAGTAGGGAGCAACACACCCTTAAAAGTCTAACAAGTTACGATGTAAATGTTGTCGTCAGCGTATTCAAAAATCTTACTATGGTTAACTGTGGTAAACTTTTGTCGTTCAAAAACTCCATGGTTAACTACAACATAACCACGAGCATAACTTTTTGGGTTAACCATGTTGTAGTTAAATTGTAACCCTTCTCGGGAGCATGGTTAGCGAGAGTTAAGAAAAAGAAGAAGAAGAAAAACTATCTGACAGTTGCTTTAATGTTAAGCATATGAACAAATCAAACTGAGTTTTGTGAGATTATTGCAAATAAATAATTTGTAAAAATGGAGGACACACATACGAAATAATTGAACCAATTAGTGGAGACTATTTTACAGAAAATTGTAATCTTCTTCTTCTTTAACTCGTAGTTAAACATAAACTTCTGTGGTTAAGTGACGAGAGGCAGCATAACCACAGCTTGCCTCGTGATTTACCTCAGTAAGGTTATTGAACACTCTCCGTGTCGAGAGCTGCATGGCAGTAGGTATTTTTTGCACTGTCGCAAACGATCTCCTCAGAGGTACCTCGTTCAGCACAAAAGCTTCGGCATCACAATCAACAGTGCTAATGTCATCGGTACGACCGTACAACGCAGCAGAAAAGATGGTTGGAGTGAAATTCGGGAGCCTCGCGGAGCACACCCGAGCCCCACTTTCGCAAACTCTTTTCCAAAAAACCAAAGGCAGGACGCGGTCAGGAACCAGGGATGCTACAAGTATTTGCTGTAGCCGGCCAATTACACTGGAAGTGACAAGTGTTTCCCTCTCGTTCCTCTCGCCGGAACTATGGCGTTATGCGGGAAGTCCAGCTTGGCAGCGTGGTCTCCTATGAGCCAATGTCCCGTGCTGATGAATTGTCGCGATTCTGGCAGATTCTGTCAATATCTTGTCCGGACCGGTTTAAGAGGCCCATTGCTTTTTCTTTATTGTTAGTGGGTCAAGTCGCCCTAGAGATAAACGAGATCTCCAATTTTCTTCACTGGAGGTGGTCGTCAAAAATTATTGGGCTGCGGAGAGAGACTCTCTGCTGGGCTAGGTAGTCGGCTTTCTCGTTCCCAGCTATGTTCCGGGAGCCCAGACGAGAGTCGCGTTCTGCTTTCTACTAAGCCTATCTAGGTCAGTCCTGCATCGCTCCACTAGCTTGGAGCGCATTAATACTGAATTCAGAGCTTTTACGCTTGTGGGGACAGCCGCATGCCGAACTCATCTGGTGCACTGCCTAAACGACAGCGGTCAGAGGATTCTCCAGTGAAGCAGGGACCCCAGAAAAAAAGGAGCCGTAAGGACCCCCATACCGGGATAAGTTGGCCGGGATCACCATGTCAGTGTTCGTGGACAATTTTCCCGAAGGCAAATTGACGGAGGAGCAATCCGCCCTCAATTTGTGACTCCACCCTGACTAAAGAGGACGAAAGTCTTGCAGGTGATTGCTCACCTCAGTTTTTGGGTTTAAAGGTTGCAGGGTGATCATTAAGATAACCTGTGCCAATAAACTTACCAGCCAATGGCTGTCGCTAGGCTACGGGTTTAAAAGGGCTGCAACCTTAAAGTAATCGAGGGAAAGGACCTTCTCAAATTTAAAAGGATCAGCTTCTAGGTCCGTCTGTTTAGGGAACCGGAACGGCTGCTCCCCAGGATGACGATCCAAAACCAGCCCATTGATGTGTCCTTTTGGCATGTGATGGCTAGGAAGGTGGACCAGAATGGTCAAACTCTTGCCCTAGCATTGACGAGAGGTCGCTGATGCAGCTAAAAGAGAAAGGCATGTGCCTCTTTAATAGCGCTATTCAGAGCTAACGGGTAGCCAGCTACAGCATTTCATGCAGTGCTGTGGGCGTGACCCTCGAACCTGAGTCGTTTACAACAAAAACACTAACTGCTGGTCCAGTATAGCGTTCACCGTTCCATGTAAAAATTACGAAATCATTGTTTTTTCTTCGTTTACCAGTTCGTCGTTGTGTTATCCTTCCGATACAAGGCTATGCTCTCGGGTTTATAGCAATTGGTATTGCCAGCGAAGATTGCTAGTCCTTCGGTGGGTGGGGGGTATAGCGTCCCGCACTCGCTGCTAACGTAGTTGGTTGTGTGAAGCCGGCTTCAAGTCGACTTGAAAGTCATGTAACCTCGGATCGACTTCAAGTCAGCTTGACTCAAGTAGATCCGAAAAATTTGTCGGATCGACTTGAACTAAAGCCATGTAACCACTAGACCAGTGGCAATAGACCAGTGTTATATAGAGTAATGGTATTCTTTTTTCTCGTATTTAATAGTCAAAGTTTAAGAGAGGAATATTATACTTCCATGAGGCGATTTCTAGGCCCCTTTCCTATACAGGCCGCCCGGCAGGCCATGCCTCAAAGCCAAATATTCACTCGCCCAGACCGTCAACTGGATGGGGCCTGCTGGGCCTGCAGTCCAAGAAAAGTGACTGTATGGGTATTTATCGTCAGTCAGTGCCTGAAGATCTGAACTTCTATTCAGTCTAAAATTTTCGTTGAGGCCATGAACATTTTTGCACTTGAATTAACAACCTGCAACCCTAAACTGTCGTCTTCGCCTGTGTGTATGTAGGGAACCATGAGGTCACCTGCAGTCCACGGGCTGTCAGACATATACCTCATGTCGTCATCCCTCAGTCAGACTAAATAAAGTATGGCCTTCATCGGGCGGTACCTGCTGATCTGGCTTAAAATGATACGGCCTGCCGGCGGCCTGTTATGAATGGGGGCCTTAAGGGGCTCATATATAAGGCCTGTTGCACTGAACAATTGCTCATTCGGAACGCTGGCCGCTGGAGCGGTCAGATATTTGCGAGCCAGATCTGTCGATTTGTCGTATTTTAATTTTGTTTCCACAAGACACGACCCGACCTACACACAATCGCATTCGCCTTACTTGATGCGAATGTTTAAAATGATGCGAATCATTCGCATAAGCGAATGCGAATACGAACATTCGTAACATCCCTATTCTACACGTTCAACTTTTGGTTCAACACTTTGACGTTTTCAACACTTTTTTCTTTTTCGTTCGCATGGAACTTGCACGAGCGCTCCATCCGACCACGCCACGTCAAAACAACAACAACTTGGCGTGGTCGGATGGAGCGCTCGTGTATTGGGTCCTTTACCCGTTTCGCAATTGTATGCGAGCGAAAGAGAAAAAAGTGTTGAACCAAAAGTTGAACGTGTAGATCCGTCTTATTAGAAACGTATGCTTTCTCTTTACTTCGTTTACATTAAACCAGACCATAGCATAGTCATAGCAGAGCGTGACAGGGTGCAGCAAATTATTTATATTTTCTCGAGGCAATGCACAAAATAATTCATCCTAAATTTGTTTGTAGTGTGCAAGAAGATCCATTTTATAAATCATATTCAAAAAAACTTTCACCGTTTATTTGAAGCTAACAGCGCAGATTTGTTTATAAAAAATTCGATTTTTAAGAACAGCCATGCAACATCGATCACACATTTGACGTATTTGTGTCAATTCCTAAGAGTTAGATCATTACGCACTTACCCTCTGCCGTCATACAATGCTGGAAAAAAGGGAGATGGGGTCCAATGGTACAGAAACCACCCCCAAAAACAAGATAAACCTTCTGAGAAAGCAACGTCAATTAGAAGTTTCGGTCATTTGGGAAAACCAATGAGGGATCCACTGTGTGAAGCGGCATGGACAGCAAATAATGGAACAAAAATACGCAATTTATTATCCTGAAAATAAGGCCATCAAATGGACATTTTCTCATTTGAACTGAATGAGAGATGAACACGCAAAGGTATTACTTTAGATTAGGAGAGAAATTCCAACGTTAAAGATTCTGCCATCTGTTTGGTCATTTATTGTTTCTGGGCCCTGGGGGTGGAGTATGTGACAGCTTTCCGGGTGAGTAATGCCGGTGTTGAAATTTATAGCGGATCCCTCGTATTTAAAGGGTTTAAAATTGGCCAAGCTGGACAAAAACTGGCTGAGTTAACACTATGTATATGAGGTGGTAACAAGAATAAAAGTGGTTCATTTGAAATTCATTTGGTGGTCGAACTGTTTCGTTTTTTGTGTTGGTTGTTGCTAAAAGACCTTAATTATCGGATCGGATTATTCTTTTCTCATCCTCCAGAGCTGGCGTCGAAGGAATTGAAACTTGGAGACGCG
The DNA here is from genome assembly GCA_963855945.1 of Thereva nobilitata. Lineage (NCBI taxonomy): Eukaryota > Metazoa > Arthropoda > Insecta > Diptera > Therevidae > Thereva > Thereva nobilitata. Next base: position 112,595,075 of record OY979697.1, read on the forward strand.
ACTTTTGAGATAAAGCAGGTTTCTGCTCCACCTTACTTCCGCCTGCATTAACGCCTCCTTCTCAATATATTTTACGCAGTTAGATTATTTTACACGTACCTGTTCATATTTTAAATTGTTTTAGAGCAATCAATTGTATTATAAATTTTGTGTGAATTGAACAGCAAACTGTAGTGGGAAAGATAGTAAATGGAAAATGAAAGAAGTGACAAAGTCAGCATGTGTTTTTATTCCACCGACTCCCATCTAATACTACCCGCTGACTTCGGTGAACAAACAAAAGATGACTTCCTAGCTTATTATCCGCTTACAGGCCTTGGCAGAAGATAGGGCAGGACATTTTTTTAACGAAGGAAGGCGGAATTTTGTCTTGGTGGGAGAAATGAAAAAACGAAGGACCATGCGAAGTGGATTCGAACCACGAACCTCTGGAATGGTAGTCGTACTAGACTTCAAAATATCTAAAATCTTTACTGGAACTATTATTTGACATTTCCATGAGCTTTTGTAAGCCAATAAGACATTATATGATTTACTTGACTCAGGTTCACTTGAAGTTAGAATGATTTGGTTTGGTATGTCTGATCTTTTGGAGCCATCGGTTGGAAGAAAGTTTCTGTTTCTCCACTCTCTCTTTGAAAATATGTCTTGTTGCCACTTTGTGGCGACCATATCCTCGGGTAGCAAATTCAAGATGTTGCTATAACCGTAGGCTTTAAAAGCATGTGCACATAAAGGGCGTTCGTGGGGATCTTCTATAATGGCGCAGGTTAGCCCTGTTGTTGCCGTCCTCTGGACCCCTCATAATTTTATTATATCATAGGTCCTGCTCAGCGCTAACCACCACATCATCTTTGGCTATTTCTCGCCGAAGGTCTTTTAACGGGCTTAGATAATGCCTGCCTGTGGGGTGATATCTACTCATTCTGTCATCGAAACCAGCTGCAATGTGGCGCGCGTGTGATATATACGATACGTTTCCATACAAATTTGCTACTCTCAACAGACGACGACTTTTTTGTGGTTGGAATCGACGGCTTTCTGTTGTTCTTGTGATTTAAGCCTAACTCTGTTCACACATCCCTCGAATCGTGTTACAAGAGTATGACTTCTGGAGGCAGCCATTAAACTACCAAATCAATAATGCTTTTGGTTACGTCATAATGCAATTACTGGCAGCAAGAATACTACTGGCAACAAGTACAATGCAAGAACTGGCAGCAAGTAAACTACTGGCAGCAAGTACAATGCAAGTACTGGCAGCAAGTAAACTACTGGCAGCAAGTATAATGCAATTACTGGCAGCAAGTATACTTCAAAAGGATATGAGAGGGTGATAAATCCTGATCGCATTCAAATCTGTCTGTCTATCTATCTGTCTATCCAACATCCTATTCTACATTCGATTTTAAGTGAAATTCGAAGAATACCTTCTACAAGCAGTTCTGATTTCGTGTTCCAAATCAATGTGGGCATCGTTACCGCAAGCTAATTACCAACCTAACATACCATACCCAAACTCCAAAACTGAACAATTCAGTCGAGCGTTTTAATATTTTCTAACGATTTGTTCAAAAGCGAAAGTGACAAACCGTGACTTGCGAAATCTGCCAACGGCTCATTATAATGAATGACATTAACGTCTTCCAGTCGCGGGCTTTGTTCCCCTGCTGTCAGGCCGTGTTTCCTTAACGTCTCCTGCCAAGAGCTGCGGTTGACGCCTAACTTGATAAATTGGAATGATTTAAATTAATTGTTCAGCACATTTAACGCGCAATTCGCAATTTGTTTTTGCCATAATTAAACACTTGAAAGAGCCAAAGGAACAGCTTCTGCCATAACTTGCGTAGATTTGTCCATGTTTTGGACACGTTATTTTCCGTGAAACAATTTCAACTGAGCCCCAGATTTGCTTTGGCTTCTTGCGCCAGCCCAGCCAACCCCTGTCTTTTTCCGCTTCTTATTTATTTTTGATTTACTTTGTGGTTATCGTCTCTTTTGAACTTTCACCAAAGTTGGAATCTCTCAGAACCAAAAAGTTTTCCCGGGCCTCGGGTTATGCTGGGATTTTTGAGATGACGGCGTCTAAGGACAAGCGCCGAGCCTGCTGGTGAAATAAGACGCACATTATATAACTGGTTATTTCGGAGCCTTTGTTTTTCATAAAATTTTAATTGTGAATTTAATTAAGCATGCCTTCCATTCTTTGAAAAAAAGTTGGACTTTGTTGACAAAAGAGATAAATTCTTCTTTAAACTTCGCCTAGCTGCTTGCTGCTCTCCAATGGGGTGGAAGTATCCCCTCAGAAGTCAAAGGACGAGGCTGAATGCTGGCGGACACGTTTTATTTACGCGAGATTTAACTTTGAGGGAAGTGGTCGGCAGTCAGTTTTGAAGGACGAAATTAGACCTGAATCTTGTAAAATGGTCTCGGAGTCTTTATGGATGAATAAATGCGGGGAGGATGACGGGGAAGATTCCCGCGAGTTGTTTGTATCTAGATCAAAGTTTATGTTAACAGCGGAATTGATTAGGGTTTTGTTTAGACAAACGAAATGGATTAATTGAGTGTAATTGTTGCGATCTGTATTCTGAATTCAGTTTATCAGTGGAAGTGGAAGTTAGGAGACATTAACTGATTCACCTTTCGGCAATTCTGACCCCTGCTTAGTCAGCGCTAAATTATGATAGAAATTTCCCACCCGAACCAAACCAGATAAAAGCATTGTGTGGCATTATAGGAAGACCAATTGTCTTGGGCTTACTCATTTTGTCAAATCCATTTTCTGACTGGGACTTGTGTTTTCGAAACAGAAACGTCAACTCCGCCGCTAGTCGTGGCACCAGGATCGTACATTTTCCCCATTCTACCAAATCTATGAAGCCTATGCCGAAGAGATGGTTTAGTCGGGAGTGCATGAACGCGCAATAAAAATTAAAGAAGCCGCCTACAAAGCGTACAAGAGTTCCCCGAGTGAATCGCATTGTCGTGAGTGAGTCACGAAGAAAAAATATAGGTGATGCAAGAGTCCAGAGCAGGAAGATTTAGAATGGTAAGAAATATGCCGAAAGAGATACAACAGCGAGTTGAAGCAATTAAAGCTCAAGAAATATCCTATGGGGCGTACAGAATTTTTCCAAATGTATGTGGCTCCACACGGTAGAAACTTTTGGTTGCAGAGACTTCTGTCTGTAGAGTTCTATAGAATATTATCTATGAAGCAAAGGAATGTCGCTTCGAATGTCTGCAGAGATATTCGGTCCACCGTTACATTCAAACTTCACAGGGTATATATAGTAGAAGTCGCACGGAGAGTTGTGACAGGCCCACTAGACCATTTGCTTGGGTGTGGGGGTGAAATGGCAACTTCAGCTAGGGATGGCTTGGGGAGTGTGCAAATGGTCAAAAATTTCTGCCACTAAATTTTAACCCTTTTTTACCCCCCCCCCCCCCCCTTTTCGAGATGGGTCTACTTCCCGAAAAAAAGTTATATTATAAAAAATACTCGAAATTACTTGAAAAGCTTATATCCCAGGCGTTAGGAAATTAGGACGACATGGTTTTTTCAAGCGTCAGCTCCCCTGCTACATAAGTGGTAAATTGTTCAAAGTCCTGATAGGTTCAGAAGTAAGATCTTCAGTGACTAGAGTTAAACCCGACTTACACGAGGCAGTACATTTGTCCCTTTTATACCATCGTGTAACTGTACTGAGGCCTCAATTTCTTTAAATGTCCCGGTTCAAAAATAATGTCCTGCTCCTACTACTCGAAGCCAGGTGAAACGTGGAAAGACATTTCTTACTTAAAATGAGGCGAGGTGAGATTGTAAAATATAAATATACCTACATTGTGTCCTACGCAACATAATCAGTGAAACAAAGATGCTGGTCATTGATAACTTAACATTACAAAGAATTTTCCCTCACCCACAACCCCTTTCTTTGCTTACAAGGGGAGGTGCTAAAGGTTATAAAACCAAGGCCAACTTATTAGCGTGTCTGTTTGCCTCGAATTCTTCTTTATCAGACACTTCTATGCCACCCTCGTCCCCGAGTTTTGTTCATTGTTGACAGGATTACGAAAGTACTAATGAAATCTAATGTAGATTCAAAAGGGTAGAACGTTTTAAAATATACAAAAAAATGCTTTACGTGATTTTAACAGACCCTAAAAACGCTATCAGACAAAAATGTTACTTAAAAATCTTATATTAAACCTCTCAGCCAGAACCGCCAGTTAAAAATTTAATAAGTCAGAACTTGACATTAACCTGTCAAATAAATAAAAATTTATCAGGTTGTTTCATCGGTGACTTTAATGTCTAAATCTCCTGCTGTAATGCTCACCCCTTGTTGTTTTTTTGTACAATGAAGAAGGAACATAAACAAATTATTCAATGCCACCACCGATTTTCCTGTCCACAGCCTCTATGCACAGTGAAAGAGAGCCCCGAAAAGGCGTACAAAATAAATGATCCCAGACGACCGGCACCATCATCTTAGCAGATACCGAGTTAAGATAGAAGGGAATCTTTCGTTTCCGTCACCCCCTGGCAAAATTCTTTATGACAGTCAAAATAATAAGACGTTTCCCCATTTTAATTTGAAGATCAAACAGAACGAGAGTTGTGCGGGGAGCGACGTAAGCGATGCGATTCCGCCCTAGCTGGTTCCGATTTGCCCATCAATTTTCCGGGACTTATTTCTGTTCACAGCGCATAAATGTGGATACACCCCCTTAAGGGGCACAAGTTAATTTTCGTCGCGATATCTTTTTGATTAAATTTAAATTTTTCAATCAACAAGTTTCGTCCCCCACCCCACCACTGACTGTGTCCCGGATGGCATTTCTCTGCCTTAACAAGCGCCGGAATCCTTCGGAATTCGTGCTCCTGAAAAGCATAGAACCGAGCTTAGGGCAGAAACTTTTGCCTACAGACACATGTGCAACCAGCGGGTTATGATTTATGCATAAAGTTTCTTTGGTTCCGGGTTTGCTCCTTCATATCTCCTGGCCTGGAAATTATTAGAAAGCCAATGCCACACGCGATCCTCGAGCCTCCGAAAGATGATGTGCTGCCGGCGCGGGAGCACCGGCGGAAGGGAAATCTACGGATGAGCAACGTAATCCCATCGTCAAAGGACAGGACGCATCCAGATGTCGGAGCGATACTTTGGAGCCCAATGGGGCATCGAGGGAAATACTTTATATCTGGATTATCCTGTTCGCCTTCGTACTGTGTCACTTCACACATTCATGTTGGCGCAAGTGAGATTCCTTTTGATGTGCTCAAATGAATTTCGACGTCCGCGATGACTACTTCCTCCCCGAGGAAATTACCTGGTTCGGAGCGGTACTATGAGAAAAATTGTCTTAATCCAATTTTTATTGTTTTATGTACGAGAGTTTATTAATCTTCGCTTAACTAGGACATTGCCTAAAGGACATAAAGTTTTCGTGAATATTGTCTTAATAAAATGCGAGTTGTTGTTGCTAATTAAGAGACATTAGAAAGGAGGAGAAGGGAAATAAGAAAGGAAAACTTGTAAATCCATTCAGAATTCTCAGCTCCATTCTCGGGATCAATTTTTATATGATTGCTTGGCATTTTTTCTAACGTAGACTGTAATCGTCTCGAAATGAAAAATTAAATAAAAGCAATATTACATATGTCCATCAGCGAAAGTTCTCTTCTCCTTCTCTCCTCGGTCGCTACCAGTCTTTATAAGCAAAGAAGCATGCCAACAAACATCGAGAAGCAGGATTTGAATTGCTTCTCTAGTATTACACTGTTCGTAGGAACGCACTTCTTTCCAACTTGGGGAGATGGCGAGTCTCAACGAACATTTGTTTCTGGGAACTGTGTCAAGAAAAGCAGTTAAAATTTTGCTGATGGACATAATATAAAATATTGCTTCCATATAATTTTTCATTTCAAGACGATGACAGTCTGCGCTAGAAAAAATGCCAAGCAATACAATACAAATCTGAGAATGTTAAAATAAAAAAAAATGTTTGAAAAACAAAAGAATATTTACTATTGATTGCAACAATCCTCGCGTTCATTTACGGAAAAGAAATCCATAATTGAAAATGAGGGACCGAAACCAATATTACATATTTTAACTGAAAATAAAACATGCATTAGGCATTTTGCAATTAAATTGTACGATAGCGCGAATTAGATCAAATTCAAAGCACACCACGCCACTCTATGTGGATCCACAAGCTCTTCGGCAGGCCCACAGAGATCTGCTTGTCCTGCATATCAGAGTATCCATGCGATGGTTCCAGTTGAGCTTGGTTTCTAGCCTCGCTCCCAAAATATTTAGCTTGATGTGAAAGCCTATAATTCTGTCTGCGAATGTAGGTTCCGCAAGTCCCGGCAGTGTTCGTCTTTTGGTAAACTCAACCAGAATGGTTTTGGCAATATTAACATTTAGCCCTACTCTAGCGCATCTCGAGTGCCTGCTGCAAGCGCCTTGACATGATACCTCGTAAGGGCTCAAACAGAACCAATCCGTCCCGTCCGTTTTTAAAAGTTGGAAATTTAACATTTCCATAAATTTTCCATGAGACGAACGGAGAGCAAAACTAGTCTTGCAGTTTTGCCTGGTCTTCCACAGTTAGCAAGACCAAAGCAAACCAAGAAAAGACAGGACAACACAAAACTGCAAAATCAAGATAGCAAGACTTTTTGGTCATCACTAAGTGCCAAAAGTCTGGCAGTGATGAGCAAAAAGTCTTGCCTTGTCTTGGTTTTGCTAAATGTGCTAAGCCTGCAAGAAATTTTGCAAGAACCAGACTGCAAGACTTCTTGCAGACTTATTGCTCATCACTGCAAGATTTTTGACACTTAGTGATGACCAAAAAATCTTGCTATCTTGATTTTGCAGTCTTGTCTTGTCCTGTCTTTTCTTGGTTTGCTTTGGTCTTGCTAAATGTGCAGAAACAGGGAAGAATGCAAGACCACTGCAAGACGAGTCTTGCTCATCACTAAACGGAGCGGTAGCCACAATCAAGCGGACGGGACGACAAAAAAAAACAAAGAAAAAACGAGCGGAGCGGACGGAACGGATTGGTTCTGTTTGAGTTTGAGCCTCCTCTATTATAGTTTTTTTTTTTTTTTTTATGTGGAAGACTAGGGCTCAGGGAAAGCCCTTTGTAGATAATTGTTGATGTTACTGTTCTCCTTCAAAGAAGTGAAAGCCGGGCATAAATGTCATCCATTTCAATAGGAAATCACAGCAACAGTCGCCTATGGCAATATCGAAGATACAGACGTTCAGTTCAAAACAACATGTTTAATCGATAATCAGTTTACAAAGACAACCTCGAAAAAATGGTCCGAAGTAAGTAAATTTCTTTCTATGAAATTCAATTATTACAAATACATAATTTTAGTTACAGAAGAACTTGTCCGGAAAAAATCTGAACACAATGAACTGGTTATAAGCACATTAGAAGAAATTTCACTGCATCAAGAAGATATTGAAAAAATTGAACATATTCAGAATTGGTGTCGTGACTTAAAGATTCTATTATTCCAATCAAATCTTATATCGAAAATTGAGAATCTACATAAGTTCAAAAAATTAGAATATTTAAATTTAGCAATTAATAATATTGAAAAAATCGAAAATCTTGAAAAACTAGAATCGCTTAATAAACTAGATTTGACGTTGAACTTTATCGGCGAGCTAACTGGCGTTGAAAGTCTTCGAGGAAATTACAACTTGAGATATTTAATTCTTACAGGAAATCCATGCACAGATTATCCTGGATATCGTGATTATGTCATAACAGTTTTGCCACAGCTTGAAACACTTGATGTAAAAGATATTAAGATTTCGGATAGAATTGCAGCCGCGAAAGATTTTAAATTCAACCGAGAGCGCATTGTACAAGAAGAAATTAAATACAAGATTTTAAGGGATGAGCAAAAGATAAGGGTACAAGCTCAACAGCATGAATTGCATCTCAAAATTAAGGACTTGAGTGAGGAAGAACAAACGAAAGCGTACTGGGACAGTACTAGTGAGCATTGCCCTGAGACACGTCGCGAAATAGCCGAAAAACACAAAAAGGGCAGAGAACCCGTAAAAACTGAGAAAAAGATCCAAAAAGTGCCGATTTTATTTGCACCTTGTGGTCGTCCATATAATTTAAACAAAGCAAAGCTACAGTTTCATCTAAATGAAGGAGCTGCCCAATATGAACTAGATTTGAAAATATATAAGTATGTGTGCATTAGGAAATATTTTTATACAATGCTTTTGTTACAGATTTTTAGATACGTCTTTGATAGACGTCGATGTACAGCCCAACTATGTTCGAGTCACTGTTAAAGGGAAAATATTTCAATTGGCACTTAATGAAGAAGTAAGGATCTCTGATTCAACGTGTCAGCGGTCGCAAATAACAGGACATCTGTTGATAACAATGCCGAAATTAAAAATAAATGAGTATCTTTTGATTAAGCGCTCGGAAATTAAAGGTGAGTTGAGTTTAGTTAATCTTCTTCTTGTAGGACTTGGGCCTGTTGAAGTCTCTTCTTCCAAATATTTGTAGGCCAAACCACTTGAAAAGGTTTAGCAGTCTGCCTAGTGGCTTGTCACTTAGACTTGACTGTTCGAGCAGGCTCGATGGGTTTCATCCAAGTCCGATTGGTAGGGTCCTCTTCACCAAACTGGTGGGTACCCTAACAGCCGGCTCCGAACTGATGAATATAATGTCAGAACCATATCTAGCCAGGGCATCCCCCTTTTATTTGGTCCATAAAAGTCTCACAACCAAAATAGGAAAGGGAAGGTCCATCCTGACAGCGCCTCCATATGAGAATAAGGCATTACATAACTGGCTGCGCTCGGTACGCACAAAAACTAGCCACTGCCATGTAGCCCTCGACACGACGACATTTTCATCCTGGGTTGGTAGGGTTTGAAGGATGTGCTCCCTCTATCAGAGTTATCAGGGTGACAACTTGAAGGTCGTAGTAGGGGATTAGCTCTGCACTTTACTGTCGCCATTTAACGTAGTTTGATCAGCTGTTTCAGGAAACCCATTTTTCCTAAGCTGCTCCACCGTTCTTCTTTATAAACAGGGGTCATAAGGTTTTCTATAGTCCACAAAAAGAAGATGTATATCAATAGTTTCTTCAGGTAATTAGAGCAACACTGCGAGAAGCTCAGAGATGGCATACCACAGAGGGCCTATCAATCAATTTAAATAAGTCCGTCCTAGTTCCTTTTTCTAAACGTTACAAATTGGGCCTAGATCATATTTGTATCCAGGACACTACAGTTGGCTACTCAGACTCAGTCAAATATCTGGGAGTAATGCTGGATGAGATACTGAACTGGAATTCTCAGCTGGACTACCCCATCTGTAAAGCCACTAGGGCTATATGGGCCTATAAAAGGCTTTTGGGTAAGACATGGGGTGTACACCACAAATAATGTGCTGGACGTACAACGCGATCGTTAAACCCTATTGTCACTTATGCAGTTATAGTCTAGCGTCCCAATACCAAACAGTCACGGCGATCATCAAGTGCAGCAGATTACAACGGCTTATTTGCTTCTCCATTACTGGAGTTATGCTGACCTGTCCCACAGTTGCAATGGAGGCAATCATTGGACTGACTTCATTGCACATCTCCATAAAGAAATCCGACACTGAGATTTCAGATCTCATTAAACTGGCCCTATACAGTTAACTTATAAGAAATCTTAGCGGGTTTACCGACTGAAATACTTACATGCCATTGAGAACTGCTCTAGGCTCAACCTTGAGAAAGACAAGATGTTTTGACGTACTCCAGAGCCTGGCCAGGAAAAATGACACTGGGACTGGGGTATCAAGGCATTTTTACAATGGAGTGGTGCGGATCTATCATCGGTCTAGGAACAGGGAATATGTGCGGCGCCTAAGTGCCCGTCCACAACGCAGCCTGCCTAGCCTAGCACTGCACATTACACCATATAAGTTTAGTGTGCCATGGTCAAATTTTGTTCTTGCTAGGTGCAGTGCTAGGCTAGGCAGGCTGCGTTGTGGACGGGCACTAAGACAGGAGACACCGGTGGGGATCCGCACCCAAACGGTGGTGTCAGATTCCTACTACTAAACTCACCAACCCTTTTACATGGCGTTGGAGCCCACACCGGTACTAGCCGTAAAGGCATTACTTCGGTCTGGCGCTATCAACGTGACCCTTAGGATTAGGGGAATGAACCTATCCTATTGGGAATCGGCCCCAGGTCTTAGACAAGCTGAAGACCTAAGACCCTTTGGCGCTATCACTTTAAACAGGGCGGACCTTAAGCTGGTGGTGGGATATCTGACTGGCCGTGTGGGGTTGCGGTACCACCTCCACAACCTAGAACTGTCTCAGGAGACAGAATGCCAACTCTGCGTGGAAGGCGACGAAACTTCTACACATATTCTCTGTGAATGTCCTTCTCTGATCTGGCTTAGAAGAATTGCGATTATAAGAGAGCTTCTGAGCCCCTCTCAGGTTCGGTCTTCTTCAATAAAATACCTTCTTGCCTTCGTCCGGAGGACCGACGGTTTTTGCCGTTAGTGGGGTATATGCACAAAAGGTCTAAATTGGCCGCGATTAAACACTGCCCCTAGAAAGCACCAACCAAAAATCTGTGCTCTGCTTCAAATTAAAGACCTATAATTAGATTCTCAACAATTGTCAATATCAATAATTACTTTTTCAATAATATTTCATTAGATTTGAAACAGACTGGCATTAATAGTGGAGATACTAACACAGAAGAGTAAGTTGATTAGTTTCTGTGTGGCTATATGCTTTACAGTTATTTTTTAAACTAAATTTAATATATTAAATATTCTTTTAGTAATTTAAAAGGCACAGTTAATTACAAAGACATCGCCAAAGACAATGAGAAACAGTTTGCATCATCTTCTCAAGGGCAGGACGAAATGAAATTACCAGCGCTTATATAAAGAACACAGCAACAATTAAACTCCGAAATATGCAGAGGAATACATATATCTAAAAAATGGCTTGGTTTTGGAAATAGTTATATTTAATTATATTTATTATTTGAGATTGTTTGTACGAGTTATATGGAAACATGTTGCGTTATAACCAAACAAACATATTATAATTTTCAATTAAGAGAAAATCAGTAACAATCAATACTGACCTAAATACAATTCACTTTGTTTTGTTTAATTTTTTGTAGTGTATTGTTGAGCGTTTAGAATACTGGTGGCCCTTCTCCGGATTTGACGTTAATTGGAGTTATTATGGAGTTAATCGGAGCTGCTTTAGAGTTAAAGATGTTTTGCAGTTATTTGGAATTTTTTGGAGCTTTAGAGTTAATCGGAGTTATTTTTGAGTAAATCGGAGTTTCTTTGGAGTTAATTGGTGTTAATAGGAGTTGTTTTTGAGTTCATCGGAGCTGCCTTGGAGTTAGTGGGGGCTACTTCGGAGTTATTTGAAATTGTTTGGTGCCTTGGAGTTAATCTGAGCTAGTTTTGAGTGAGTCCGAGTATTTGGAGTTAATGGGAGTTATTTTGGAGTTATTCGGAGCTGATTTGAAGTAAGGGGGAGTTAATTCGGAGATAATTGAGGTTGTATGGAGCTTTGCGGGAAATCGGAGCTTCACGCAAATGACACTTATTTGGCTCAAAGTTCGACATTTTCACGCACAAAAATATAACCGACGACGATAAAAAATTCACAAAATGTAATGATGAGCTTTTCATTTGACGATTCTGATCTGAGCAGTTTCATAGGTGTTATTACTACAAACGAGGTCCCAGAAGCTGATATCGTAATACAATGTTGCAAAGCGCTAAATTCATTATACGTACTTACAGCTTAGCTCATTTCACCTGCTCCTTGCGTAACCATTATATAAATATAATGCCAAATTTAAAGATGGCGTCGCTCAATATACATTCAACGAAAAGTCCTCGTTTAAAGAATGCACTTTTCACTGAAGTTATTTCTAAAAAGTCTTTTATTATAAAATTGTCAATAAATATAAAAAAGTATTAGTAAAAGATTGAAATTTTCTTGTACAGTAAATTATAATAAAAGTATGTTATTGTTCTTGCTTAAGATTTGCACTCGTCACTTTGGGATTAGTTGGGTAATTTCTGTGATCTTTCTTCTCTCTCTTAACGAATCCATATGTGTCTCTACTAGTATTCTCAGCACGATATGCACCCGCCAATGGACTCATATAGCCTGTATCGTAACGATCTCTTCCATATCGATTATACGATAAATCGATTGGCGGTGATGGTCTTACAATTTCTGGCAAATGAGCATAATATATAATTCGACGATTAGCCCTTTCGTACGGAGTCCTGTCATATGTTGGTCTGTCGTATATGTCATTAGAATAAACTGGGCGGTAATCTCTGGGCTCGGGAAGATCAAATCTACGATCTGGATAGTCGTAATAAGGCTCAGGATATGAAGGTGTACGGGGGCTATAACTGTCATATGGATCGTACCGTCTCCTGTAAAGATAATCTTCATAATACGGATCATACCGACTGTATTGGTCGTCGAACCTAAAACAGCAAGTGATTGGCTAGTTGCCACTAAAATTGATTGAGTAAAATTACCTATCATATCGGCGTAAATATGGATCATACGATCGTGAAGGATACATATCAGGCAAGGGTGCTTCCAATTTTTCAAAACGATTTCTTGGTGCTACTTTTGGCAACATTGGCCTCTCCTTATTTTCATCTCCTGGCTTCTTAGGCTGCGTTATGAAATTAACCCGTGGTGTTCTTCCTTTCATGCCATCATTTACGGTTGCATCTGCAATTGGATCTTCATCCTCTTGATATTTTGGATAATCTGTATTAAACGATTGCACATTCCAGTTTCCCTTTCTGTAATAATCCGATTCCATAACTTGTTTCTCTGGTGTTGGTAAGCTTGCTGGTATTTCTTCGGAATTCGCCTCGGCAATTTCGCTTCGTTTTTGTCTTTCAATTGTTTCTTTATATTGTGATGCAGCAATACTTGAATCGAGCACAGCGGCCTTCGCATGATCGTCAAATATAATATCAGATTCATCTAGATGAAAATGACTGTGCAAACCTGGCGATTCCAGTACCCGATAGAAGGGCGATCGCTTATTTCGGATGGCTTTATTGAAACCTACATTTGATAAACTTCGTGCTTCATAAAATGTATCCGGAGGATAATATTCCCCAGATTCTTCCACATCGTAACCTTCTAATATTTCAATGTCTTGTGGAATGAACATTGAAACTGCATGATGTGTGAAGATTAGAAATACTCCAACGACAATTATTTGCGCCATGTGTAATGTGCAATGTAACTGAAATTAAACCAATGGTCTTTAATTAGTGATATGTTAAAAAAATAATTTAAGGTATTAAAAATATTATTAAGGTATTGCGGAAAAAATATTCTTATTCTGCGACGTTATCAGCAGAGAACCAACGAAACAAACCAACTTCCTATAGGCCTGCAGCGACCCCCCCCCCCCCCCAAGAAGAGCTCTAGAAATGAAAAAACCAATGGCAATCGATGCAAAAATGCATCTACAGTTGGTCTTTGCCGAAGTTTGGACAATACTAACATATGTATATAAAAACCATAAAAATACATTTATTTCCTATGCACGGTTTGAACGGAATTTACACTTTATCTCGCCATATCTCAGTTCATTTTGCAGATAACGATTTCAAATTCCGCTTCACACAATCGCTTCGTTAAGTCCAGTCTGGTTGTTCTAGATAGGTTGTTCCCATATACTGGCTGGAGCAATAAAAACTTTACATTCAAATTTTTTTTCTACTTTTTAGTTTATTTTAAAATAAAATCGGATTTTTTAGTTTTTTTAAACTATACATTTTAATCTTCTACATTTTAGCCTATGTCTTCCGCCATTTTGTGTTGGCCGCCATTTTGAATTTGGAATGACCTCCACCTCACACAGCTAATTGTATTCTACTCTAATAAAACGTGCACCTTCTATTTCAGTCGACAATTTTGAAATCAAGTTGGTTTCCTTACCTCTTAATATCCTTGAAATAACATTAACTGAGAATCTGCACTGGAACAATCACATTCCAGTGTTTCGGTGATCTTGCTTCAGCCAGTGCCCAGGCTACAATTTTCAAATCATACATTTGACCTCGACTAGTTGTATACAATTATATAAATGCTGTTAAACAAAAATATACCGAAAAATATCCCAACTGTATGGAGATAATTGCTTTACTAAATATTCAGAAATGGTTCGTTGCATTAATTTATTAAAAGCAGCAATATTAACCGTGATAATATAAAGCACTGCAGGAAATGACGCCTACTTTTGTTCGCATTCCACCATAATTAATAATAACCTTCAAAAATAACTCAGGTTGAGCCAAAAATTAAGTTCCATCATAATAACTGCCCATAATTATTTTTGCAAGTTCGATATGTAATATTTTTGTACGAGTAGTAGTAAGGAGAAAACGGAAAAAAACTTACATCGCTTTTTACGCCTGAAAAATCTCTCGGCCAAAGATGGGGTGACCAGGTCCCGTAATAAAGTTAAGTTGTAAAGGGAAGAATCTATCTAGAGACCACTAACAGTTTACTGCTTATCTTTTAAGCGGAGGTGCTGACGATCCTGAAGGCCTGCAAGACAGTGGACCCTACCTAACATAAGGATGTAGCTTTGGAATTTTGATAGATAGCCAAGCCTCTGCAAAAGCTCTAGATTCAGTGATGATACTCTCCAAGGTAGTAGAGCCATGCAGAGCTGAGTTAAATTGGCTTGATAGGCACAACGTGACTCTCCTCTGGGTTCCCTAGCATAGAAACATAGGTGGAAACTAGAAATTCGACTACCTAGAAAGAAAGGGGCTCGAAGACCGACAGCCGACAGCCCAATGACGGGGTCAAACAGGCAATTTTTGACTACTACCTGCTACTAGCCGGTCAAAAGTGGAGAGCGCTGGAGGCTTGCACTACCTCTAGCGCTACTTAGCTCACTTACAACAAAGAAAAAACAACGGGCCTCCTAAACAGACCTCGACGAGATATTGCCAGAATCACATGCAATCATCACGGGACGTTGGTCCACAGAAGATCACGCTGCCAAACTGGGCATCCCGTATAAAGTTCTGTTGCCGAATCTTCGCGGAGAGGAACGAGCGGGAAACACTTGTTCACTTCCTGTAGGTATTTCATAATCGCGTGAGTGTTCACTCTGAATTTTTTCGGTAATTAAATCCGCATTTAATTCGAGACCGTAGTTTTGAATTCGCGACTGCGGATTTGAGAATCGCAGTGTCAAATCCGCACTCACTTCAGATCCGCCGGATCTGGGAATCGAGGCGGTTTCAACGGGGTTTTATGCGTCAATTATAGGTTTTAAGCTTAAATAGAAAAAATGTAAACCAAACTGTAAGTAACACAATTTTTAGTTAAATATTTATTTCCATTCACGCATGCGAAACGTGCGTTTAAAAACACTTTTACATATTTATTCACAATTTATTTCATAAACGAATAACTCTTTATTTTAACAAAAATCTAAACAGCTTTACCACCATCGGAGCTCTAATCTGCTTCAATTCTTTCATATTCTTAACCATTATCTCAAAAAAATATATATAGTTTATTTCTATTACTAACAACATAAGCATTCACTCACCCTAAATTGAGCGAATTCCACAATATTTTATAAATATTTTTATATTGATTCCACTAAACACCACATTCCAAAAATCAGACGCTTTTAGAACGAAATCTGAAAGTGAACTAAATGTTCTCGACGGTGCGTGATTTAACTTCCTACCTTTAAATTTGCTTAATTCTTTCCTCCCAGCCTGTGAAAATGCGCGACAAAATCAACCAACCGTACTCTCCCCATACACGAGGTTCGATCCAGTACCGTCGGGTGATCTATTGTCATGGAAAACAGTTTTTACTATTCTTGTTAAAAATTTTCCCAACAGTTGAACATTTTCCATCATACAATAAGATAATTACTGCCATCAAAATTTATGAACGTGTGATAGTGCCTGGGTCGATAACCGAAATTGTCGAGAACCGTACATCCGGTGGCCGCTTCATAAAAGAAGATCGGTTGGGCTTTAGTAAAATAGTTTCCCGTAATTAGATGCAGTTGAAACTGAATCTGAGTTGGTGCGTTTTTAAAAAAAAATCCATTTAGTTTTTCTAACATAAAAAATGAAGACAGTCGTCCGCAGCTCTAGTATTACTAGATGTAGTGCTTCCAACAAGGTTTTAATAGGAATAGTAAAGTTAAAGTTGATAGTAACAGTCCTAGATCGGTAGATCTAGTTTTTAGTTTAACATAAAACAAACATTGGATTAGATAATTGCAAACTAACTTCTTCTTCTTAAATGGCGCTGCAGTCCTTGCAGGACTTGGGTCTCTTGAAGTCTCTTCTTCCATTCGTCTCTACGTCTTGCTAATTCTCTCCAATTTGTCATATGATGTTTTCGTATATCTTCTAGCACGTCATCCAACCACTTTTTTCTTTGTCGTCCTCCTCTTCTGCTTCCTGGTTGTCTACCATTAAAAATCCTGGCTAGCATTCTATCTTCTGGAGCTCGTACAACATGTCCGAGCAAATTGAATAGACTGCAATTTTATGTAACTTATCTTAGCTAAACTATTCCCAAAGGACACAACGAGGGCTCAACTTAGTCTCAGATAGCTTCAAACCAGAGAAGAAACTTTTACAAAGTTCGAGCAAGAGCTTACCTAAAGATTCACAGCAGTCCACATTTGTAACTTTACTTACTCCTGAGCCAAACTGCGAAAGCTAATTAAGACAGTATTACTATCAGTTGGGCTCGAGCAAAGAGGATCTCCGCATCTTGCGGCGTTTCTTTGCAGGAAAATTAGGGCAAAGCTTAGACGAAAAGAACTGCGCTTTCCCTTTTACGGATGGTGGAAGTTAATAGATTCCAAACATTTTTGTCGGCTTTTAAATTCACATCAGTTTTGTTTTTCTTATATCTTCTGAACAAATATTCTCTCCCGTAGATAAGTCGATTTATTTGAGTGGAGAAACAGGGTGAGGTAGAAGATATCCGTTCTGTTTTGACAAGCAATTCGTGCAGATGGTAACGATTCGTGAAGATGGTAACACAGTGAACGGAAATGCCCTAAAGGTGAAACCCCACAAACAAAGCGTATTTTGCGATTTGACCCTAATTGGTCATCTATGCCGGGGAGATGGTAAATTCGATTCCAAGGTTATGACGAAGATTCTTGCAGTAATACTGCGATATCGATGAACTTGTAATCGTGATAGAAAAACAATTTCCGCCGAGTGTTTCTAACTGTAAATTTTAGGGAAAGATCGAGGATTTCATGATCGAGATAGCTAAGTGAGCTAATCAGCAATGATGGATTATTAGTATTAAAATACATCGGAAATTGGGTAGCTTCGGCGAGTCATACTTCCAATTCTCTAGCTTCAGTTAACGAGAAAATTCAAGGAAGACAGTAAACCACAGTAGACAGAGTATTAACATAATTAATATTAATCTCAACATAAAAATGTCGTTTAATTATTTTATTGTAATG
The DNA here is from genome assembly GCA_963855945.1 of Thereva nobilitata. Classification (NCBI taxonomy): domain Eukaryota; kingdom Metazoa; phylum Arthropoda; class Insecta; order Diptera; family Therevidae; genus Thereva; species Thereva nobilitata. The sequence goes on from OY979697.1 coordinate 112,612,669, forward strand.
AAATAAAAATATGCTCCTTATTTGTAAATATTCTAAAACAACGATATAATAAGTTTTAATCTATAATCTATACAAGAATATAAGTTACTATTTCATGTTCTAAATTAATCAATCATAATTGAATCAACTTCCATCGCAACATCATCTTCACTTGCTGCAGAAGAAGTTTTACTGGCAGCTTCTGAGCCTTTTTTCAAAAATTTGCTGATAAGTGCATTTTTTGAGCTTTGTGGTATTGCAGTGCCTCGTGGTACCGACATTAAAAGCGGAACTCTCTTCTTCACTGCTTTAGCTGATTGAGATTTTATCACTTCCTTCTTTTCCAATGTCTCGGTTACTTTACTTATTTTATTACTTGAAGCTGGTTGTAATTGTTCTACATTCGTTTTTGGTATTACGGTTGTGAACTTGGTAATGGCAGGTATTTGTTTAACATTCTGAGCATCTTTTTTCTTGCTTGTTGTTTTCTTATTTTCCTCATTTGCGCAAGGTTCATCTTCATGTTTCGCTAAGTCTTCGCTGATTTCGCCTAAGAATTGTTTAGGCTGAAGTGTGTATTGCCATTTGTTAAAAACTGTTAATTCTTCAAGGCCATGCTCTTTCAAAATATCTTCAGAAATAACCCAACAACACTTTTTCTTCTTTTTCTTTTTAGTCTCAACATGTAAGATTTTCCATGTGGCAATTTTATCAAACTTTTCTTTTATTATTGATCTAGTGAATTCAGTATGTGTGGAACTTTTGGTCAAAAAGGCAAGAAACTCTTTAATTATAAAGTCTTTTTTATGGCGATTTCCATGAACTAAATTGATTAATTCGCATATTAGTCCATTAGTTAATTGCGGACGTTTTGTTTGTTTCTTTTCAACTACTGGAGATCCGGCCTCCTCTGGTTGTTCTGGTTCCGTTATAACAATAGGATTAGAAAATATCATAGCACGTTTGCTTAAAGATTTCCAGAGAATACTTGGACATGTATCGGGCTGATTACCATTCTCATCCTGCCAAATAATTCCAACAAGACGAGGTTTAATTTTTTCTGTTTTTTTATTCATTTCTTGAGCAAATTCTTGCTGGAGTATCTTTAGTTTAGCTTTCTGTGCTTCTGGGGAATTATCTTCAGTTTCATCCTCGTTTTGAAGCTCTTCGTCACTTAAATGCCCATGTGGAACAAAGAAGTCATTGTCAACTTCATATTCATCTTCCGATTCCTTTTCGTCATCGCTACCGTTCAACGATTCTCCAGGTTCTTCTTCTTCCCATTCATCATCTGAATCAATTTCATAATCAAAGTATACCTTAAAAATATAATATTTTTTTACATATAATTTAGCCAAGAATTTATGAAACAAACCTTATCTGTTGCAAATGGTTTTCTTGGCTTCACAAAATTACTTTTCTTGCGCCAGGTCCCATAATACGGCGGTCGTTGATTTTCATGGAATGACAAGAATTTAGCTCGGAAAATCTGGACAGGCGGTTTGTTTACATCATCAATTGTTTGTCCCGCACCTTCCAATTCATCCTCTAAAATGGAAAAGAATAAATATTTAAAAATAAATTGAATTGCGCGTTGCAATTTTCTGCTCGGTGCAGAAAATTATGTATCATAGTCATAGTCATGATCGCTAGCCTATTCTTTCTTTGCTCGACTCGAAATCGCAGCGCATATGTAGGAAAACCAAGCTTAGGAATCACCCTTTGTACTACCACTCTGTCGTGTGGGAGATTATTCCACAGTCAAATTGTCCTATTTATAAAAGAACTTCTAGACGTTAATGTGCGCGAAAAAGGGGATTGCAAAGTATGAGAATGAGTCGAGTGAGCTAGTCTTGTGTTGTGTGAATTTCGGTGCAGGCAGGAGGGCGGAAATTCTAGTGGAATATTCGCTATGGTATAAGCGATATAACTTTGACAAGGTTGCTACATTACTGCGGTGGCTCAGAGAATCAATGGAGGTGCAAAGGCTGTCATCGCTGATGATTTAGATGGCACCTTGCCCAGCCACGCTAAGGCGGTTTTGCAGGCGCCAGCCCAGATAAATGAGTTATACTCGAGGCGGGGCCGAATGTAAGGACTTAAAGATTGTAGCCCTGGCTGCTGGTGGAAGATTTGCATATCTTAAGAAATCCTAGGTAATGGGTTGCTTGTTTGGAATATTTGGAATTGTTTGGTTGCGATTTGGAATATGTGATCATCCCATCGCAAGTCCTCAAATAAAGTTATACAAGCTCTGGCACGTGCTTGTCTTATATTGTGAAAGGTGTAGGAATAACGCAAAGTACTGTCAGCAGCGAAGTAGGTTGGAGAGGATTGAGAGCATATCATTTACGAATATTCGGAAAAGAGCGGATGAAAGAATTGATCCTTGAGGAACTCCGGCCGAAATGGTGTGGGGATAAGATTCGACGCCATCCAACACTAACTTTATTGAACGGCCAGAAAGGAAGCTCTTACTCCATTTCCTTCATACTCGGTCAGAAACTTAGGACATAATATCTAGAGCAACCAGAGCAGACTCATCAAAGCGATGGATGTTGTTGCTGTGTTAGATATACATACCTGGCGTAGAGCAGCTCTCCTCAAGTTTAGGTATGAAAAACTGAATGACATCGGCTCAGAATCGGGACCGGTGGAGAGAAAAGTCGGGAGTGGCAATGACGTAATTCCGGTTGTTGAGCCGTTAAGGAATATTACAACCGCATTTGAATATCGATAGCCTTACTATATGAATTTGATGATCTACCATAATAACCGACATATCCGTTTTTGTAAAGGCTCTTTGAAGCGACTTTTTCAATTAGTTCCTATCTTACAAATAATATTGTTTTCATTTTTTATTTTCCATGACTAGCACTTACCAACAATCATAATATCGCTGCTACAATCATCTTTCGACCAGGTCCTCGAATCCTTTCCAGGAGAGATTTTTCCACTTTTTAAAGAACTTATATACAAACTGTCTAAAGGTGCTGTATTTTCAGAATCCCCCAAAATCTTGTCGAGTTCTTCTTTTGAAGATTTATTTAACAGTCTTCGATAGAGTGGTGCCAATTTCATATGACCCTTAATTTGGAATGGCATAAATTTCGTGTTAATAAATTTATCCGAAGCATTCGAATTTTGATCCTCATATACTTCTTTCTGTTGGGTCTTTGTGGATTGAACAAAAAATTTGGTAAAAGCTTCTGCAGCTTTCTTATTTTTATTTTTCGCTTCTTCCTTTTCCTGTTCTTTCTTTTTCTTTTCCTCTTCTTTCTTTTTTCTTTCCTCTTCTTTTTGTTCGTCCTTTTTACGTTTTTCCTCATTCTTAGCCTCTATATCGGCCAATCTCTTCTTCTCCTTTTCTTCCTTATCCTTCTTTCTCTGTTCCTCTTTCTCTTCTTTTTCCTTTTTGCGCTGTCGTTCTTTTTCATCTTTCTCCTTTTGCTTTTCCTCTTTTAATTTTTGCCTTTCTAGTCTCTTAATTTCCGCTTCTTTCGCCTTTTTTAATTGGCCTGGCGTAAGAGCCTTAAGTTTGAGATCACTTGAGGTTGGTTCAGAGGATTTAACAATTGATGTATTCAAGCCATCATCGGAGTTATTATCATCAAGCTTCGAAGATCCTTCAGAGCACTCTTTCGAATTTGAATTCTGTGATGCAGATACAATTCCCTCGGAAGAATTTTCATCCAAAATAACAACAGCATCTTCTGATGATGCATTTTCATTTTGAGATGATGCGCTATTTTTAGATACAGATACTTCCTTATCCAACAAGATAACTTTTTCGTTTTTGTCCACTTTTTGAACATAATTCATTAAACTGTTTGACTTTCTGTTTTGGCCATCAGTATTTTGTTTCGAAATATTTATTTCTTCTGTAGCCTTTTTCTTTTCACAAGCTTCATCCGAAACAAGCTCTATATCACTACATTCTGAAGATTTATCTTCGATAGATTTTGAAAATTTTCTCTTGTTTTTAGCAGTTAAAGGTAGTTTAATAATTATACCTTTTTGGTTCTTCGCTGACTTGGGGCAATTTTTTGCATTTTCTAGCTTTTCGAGGTTCTCTAGCATATGGTCAATCTTGATCAGTTTAACTACAGGATTTAAAGCTGGCTCTTGAGAAGATGGTTGAGGAACATCAGAAAGGGAAGCATCATCGTCCGATATTAAAACTGGTGAGGGTTCCCTACAATTAGACAAATTTTCTTTGATTTCAGAAGTGCAGATTTTCTTCGTTGGTTTCTCATTATCAGAAAAGGATAATTTGCGTTTTTTCGAGTCATTTTTCGATTCTTCTGTAGCAAGCACAGGACTTGTGATTATCTTAAAAGGTAGTCTGGCTTGAACTAGTTTCTTTCCACTATCAGTAAATGACGAATCCAATGCGGATATAGATTTTTTAGATTTCTTCATAATATTTAATAAAACACAAATAATAATTAACAACTAAAAACTGTATTTATGTATGTAGTCCCACTAAAAACATTCCGCACTGGGCAACGAAATGTCACACAATAAAAAGGCGCCAACGGATATTTTCAATATTGTGAACTTTGCTCTAATTTATAAATTCATGATTCTAAACTTTACATGTAGATGGAGCAACAATATTACTTAAAAATATATATTAGAACAACTTTATTTAGTTTATAAATATTAAAAATTTATCATAAATAAAAAAATATATTGGTTTAAAAACAATAAAACAAAAAAATAAATTCTTTAACATATATAAAAAAACTTTATTTTTATTCCGACTCCATCTTGTATACATCCCTGCATACCACCACACCCACAAACTTTTCACTTCTTGATGGAATCAGATTTTACATTCCGTAGTTCTGCGATTTGGTGAAAAAGTGGATTTTTCACCTGCAGACGACGGCAAATCTCCAAAATAGTGAAATATTGTTCCTTTTAGTTTTCTAATAGTCGATAAGTGTAAAGTGCTCGGAATTTAGTCAATGCGTTGCTTCTAATTTATATTTTTGTTTCTTTTAAAACTGCAGACATCTGTCACAGTTCGCAGTGAGGATGTCGAAAAATAAGCTAAATCTTACGTTGCCTCCTGGCTCAGTAGACCCTACAGCGCAGCAGGTGGTTCCAACACCACCGTTTAAAACACCATCAGGAACAGAGTAAATTTCATTCACTAAATTCTTTTTATTTTAGCCATAAATTCACTAAAGTAATTAAAGAAAAAATAGTTTGCTGGGAAAGCCCAAGACGAGCATCGAGGCACTCACGGAAACACTGGAGGAGCTGGAGATGGACGACACCGCAAGGAAAAGGATCAAGGTCTTCCTAAGTCAAAAAGAGAAAATCGGTGAGCTCAGCGATGAGGATCTAGAGAAGCTAGGCGAACTAGGATCAGGAAATGGAGGGGTTGTCATGAAGGTACGGCACATTCCAACACAGCTAATCATGGCTCGTAAGCTTATACATCTGGAAGTAAAACCGGCAATTAAAAAGCAAATTATTCGAGAGTTAAAGGTGCTCCATCAGTGCAATTTCCCGCATATTGTGGGATTTTATGGAGCATTTTATAGTGATGGTGAAATCAGTATTTGCATGGAATATATGGACGGCGGATCATTAGATTTGATTTTGAAGCGTGCTGGACGCATACCCGAGTCAATTCTAGGCAAAATCACATTGGCTGTTCTTAAAGGTTTAAGTTACTTAAGAGATAAACATGCAATCATGCATCGAGATGTTAAGCCAAGTAATATTCTTGTTAACAGTAGTGGAGAAATCAAAATTTGTGATTTTGGTGTATCAGGGCAGCTGATCGATTCAATGGCGAATTCATTTGTAGGCACCAGAAGTTACATGTCGGTAAGAGTAAAATTCGAGTAATATGTAAAAATTTAGCAACTTAACATTTATACTTCCAGCCGGAACGGCTGCAAGGTACGCATTACTCAGTGCAGTCGGATATTTGGTCTTTGGGCCTTTCATTAGTCGAAATGGCTATTGGTATGTACCCTATTCCTCCACCAGACGCTAAAACTTTGGAAGCTATATTTGACGACAACAGTGAAGATGGTAGTCAAACCACAGTAGAACCAAAAGCGATGGCAATCTTCGAGCTGCTCGATTATATTGTAAATGAACCACCTCCAAAACTGGAGCATCGAATTTTTACTGATGAATTTAAGGATTTCGTAGATATATGCTTAAAGAAAAATCCTGACGAAAGAGCCGATCTGAAAACGCTGTTGGTAAGTTGAAAGAATTTTTAATTTATTATATAAATTTAATATAATATTTCTTTTATTAATAGAACCACGCGTGGATTCGCAAGGCTGAAGCTGAAGAAGTAGACATAGCTGGCTGGGTTTGTAAAACGATGGATCTTCCACCATCAACACCAAAGAGAAACACATCTCCAAATTAATATCACATATTTATCCTTTTCCACTACTCATTATATCTTAAATGTTTAACTTAAGCCTACTCTAGTACTGTACTCATGAGATATTTAAGACAAAAATTAAATTTTCATATACAAAATTTTATTTTTTTTTCGTTCTTTTGTTTTTGACAACACTTCTTCGTTGAATGATGTATTTTGTTCGAAAAAAATAAATTTAGTTTGTTTTCTTTCAGCCGACATCACCAATTACAACGGTTCCATTAGTTTTGGCTTTTCAATAGGTAATGTTATTAAGCACAAACAGTGGGAGTAAATTGGTAAATGTTACACCCATACATTCTGCAGAAATCAGGCTCCCGACACGAGTTGACGTTCGTACTACGGAAAAGTAAGGCCCCAGTCAAATTAATAAAAGGAAACAGGTCTGAAACAGGCGTTCTATAAGATAGACAGTGCTTTTGGGAAATGGGTAGAAGTTGGATATGGGAAATCAATCCAACGCATTAAAGTAAGTTGGCAAAGTATTCATTTGAACAAGGCCTAAGGTGTGCATTGTATGAGTGAAGAATTTTTCTTGACTGGAAGATTTTAATAAGTTTACATTAAAATCCCCGGCAACAACTATATGAGCATACGTATGAGATAGATGCTCAAGGGTCTCGTCCAATTCAGCGGAATTATCAGGCTTAAATAGGCCTGGTGAGAGTAAACACTGACAAGTAAAAGTTTTTCGGAACCATTTGAGACTTCAACACAAATAAACTCAATACTAAGGTTCTTAGAGTGGCCGACAATCGTACATTTTAGGTAGTCCCTAAGGAATATAGCAACACCACCACCAATGCGACCTTGACGATCGTTACGAAAAATTTGGGTTGTGTTGCCATCACATTGAACCAAATCCAAAAGCAGTTTTAGTCGAAGCTGTTTTCTTTTGCTTGAACTATTTCTTCCCAGCTAACAATTAACCATTTGCGTTCAGGATATCATGAAGCCTCCGCCTTATATTAATTTAATTTTTATTTTAAACAACAGTTATGAAATAAAAAATAACAAATATGAAATAAAAAAAATTCGAACATCTTTTCTGTAAATATTACTTATACACTTTATTCAAGAATCTAATTTCTGTTTCAGTTTTTTAATTTCATCTAAAATATCATTATCAATTATTGTTGTTAGGCAACTAATAGGCTTGTAGGAAGTTGTATTATTATTATTAATTGATACGCATTTCACGTAGTTAATATTATGATCTTCGTACTCAAAATAAACCTGAGAAAATTTTGGTATTGTCTTAAATAAATAATAGAGAATTCTATAAGGCAAAGATTCATTAGTCGGCTCTGGATTAATTGGTTCATACTTGAATGTATCAATTATTTTAAGAATCTTGATAACACATGACAATTCTTTAACTGTAAACCCAAGCAGCAAACGTACAGAACTTCCACATATATTAAGTTGTCTAAATCCATTGCTTTTAAAGTTCACGGTAGCTTGCAGTGGCTGCTTTTCAAATGGTTGTAAAAATGGTATTGAACTATCATAGTACATTCGATTAATTTTTGAATTTAAAATAATTTTACTTATTGCCAAGTATGTTATACATCCAAACTGCGCTGGCGGTCTAATTGGCCTTAATAACTTTATTATACCGTTTTCAGCGGGTTCAGGGCACGTCTTATCCGTTTTCGGGGTAACCGCTCTTGTGAAAGATGATGTAGGAGTAGATTCCGTTGAAATTCTAGGTGAAGATGTTGATTTGTCGGGAGTTAAGCTTTTCTCTGTAATTAAAATACGCTCTTCTGTTCCTAACTGAGAACCTGTAAAATATGTGTTGTCCGAATTAAGAAATTGTGATACGGAAATTTGTGAGGAATCATCGATTCGATAATCGGGATCTTCATTACTTGAATGACCAGGTTTTTGTTTAGTTTTTTTGGATGCTTGCACTTGGCAATTATTAGTAGCAGCGATGTAATTGACTTTCTTTTGTATTAGCGCAAGGGGACCAAAATTATGCTTCGTTTGTGGCACGAAATCTTTATTGGATGAATCTTCATCAGGTCTATCAGAATTGCCATCCTTACCCTTGCATTTTTTATGTGATTGTTCCATTTTCCTTCGTTTTAAAGTCTTTTCGACTTCTTCAACTAATTTTGGACGTTTTTTAGGAACAACTTCTATTAATGACTTTTTAGTTTCATTTGTTTCATTGTGTGTTATCGTAGTAGTTTGATTTTTTATACCTACATCTTCTAATTGATTATTAGCATTTGGTTTTTGTACATTTAAATTTAAACGGTGGTTATAATACACTTTATGATTTGAGTATTCATTTGAAGAGGAATTCGGATGCTCCTCCTGCTCAAGAGGAGCAACTTTATTTTGTTCATTCTGCATTTTCGTTATAGTTTCAGGCTCCAATTCAGGAATATTTTCAATATTTATTATATTCAAGTGTTGCGTTGCATTTTCAGGCATATTTTCAATATTTATTACATGCAAGTGTTGTGTGGACGCCTGTTTATTATAATAATTAGATTCCTTGTTTTCAATGCATTTATAGTTATTATCTGTAGCTTCCATAATATTTTTACACAAATTATCGTTACGTATTTTTTCTGAAGACAAATCTTTACTTATTTTAGTCGTAGTCATATGCCCAAAAACAGACAAAGATGTATTTTGTTCATCAGGAGGCAATTCATTTGAAATATTTTCTGCATCATTTTGTTGAGAAGTTTTTGCTATGCTGTTTTCAAATTCATGTACGTTTGGAGTCGATTTTAAATTAAATGAAGAATTCTTTCCATTTCTAATACAAGAATTTAACAATGTAGCAGTTTGAGGGTTTGTGTCTACATCTGAATCAGATTGGTTAGTTCTATGTTCTATTTGCTCACTTAAGTCGATATTATTTTCAGGAGTAATTTCAAGTGTTAGATTTTTATTTCGAACTGGATCAACTTGGTTCGTATTTTCAAAAGTATCTAATTCTGTTTCATTATTTTGTTGTTTACTACTAGTTGAGATTTCAACCGGAAAGTTACATAATTCAGACGGGACAGATGTTGGTGGTAATACAATATTATTTTTATCATAATTTTGAATTTTATCATGTGAATTAAGAAGCATTTCAGCCAAGTAATCATCTGCATCTTCAAGATTATCCTCAATTACAATAGGCGGCGGCGTAACTGTTAAAATAATCTCCACATCTTTGTAGGATAAAGAAATGGGTTCACACTCTTGCTTAATACTTATATCTTCATGAATTTCTGTCATTATACCGTTGCTTTTGTCCGTGCCAGTAATTAAAACTTTATCAAATGAATTAAATTCAATATCCTTCGGTTCCTTTTCATAATCTTCATATCTAGGCAAAGAAATGTCATTATTTTTTTCAATTATGATGTCACGTATTACGTTGTTTTTTTTTTGAATATTCAATGGGTCTGTCATTGATAATGGATCTTGAGATTCGCAGTCTCTACAAGAAACAAAAATTATATCATTAATTTTACTTTTATCACTACAACTAAAAAGATCTTGGGATGGTTCAGTCGGCCGCAATATATTAACATGATTATCGCCACGATCTAAATTTGCTTTATCTGGACATAAATTTTCACTTAATACCATTATTGTTCCATCATTATCTTCAATATTATTCTTTTCTGCCAAAACATTTGTTTCATTGCTAATTCTGGTAATGATTCTGTTTTGTGGCTTTATAGGTATATAAATTAACCCTTCAGGGAATGTAGGAAATGTAATAAAGAATTTTTTATAAAATCTTTTAATAAGCTTTTGCATCTTTGGAAGATATTTTTGGCTTGTTTCGGGAAATTTTTTTAAGATATCCTTTCGTATATATTCTTCGATATTAGTACGTTCCTTGAATTGATTAAAAGTTAATGACTTGGGATTAACCCTGTCTAATACTATATGATTTCTTGATTTTATCAAATTTTGTGGTATGTTAATTTGATTTTCACTTTTTTGGTGTACTGACTTGCTTTTACGTGATGTTGTGTCCTTTAAATAACGTTAATTATAATATGATTTTAAAACAATATAATTATACGTACTTCAGTTTGCACAGTTTCTTTATATAGGATTTCTGTCTCAACTGTGTCTTTCGTTGAAGTTTTTATTGAAGGACTTTCTTTTCTAGCGTTTATATCATTCACGGATAGGAATTTTTCCAAATTGTGACATAGCACCTTATGAAATATGGAAAAGTTAGAATGAATAAAAAATTAAAAATACTTGGCAAACCTCAGAGCGGTTTCCTTCACTACTGTGTTCATTTTCCAATTTTTCCTTAAAAAAAGTAATAATTACATAAAACGTGAGTAAGAAAAAAAAATTCTTACTTCAGATTGTCTAGGATCTTCATTTGGGCAGCTTCCGATAAGCATTGGTGCATTTATTTCTTGATTTCTATCCACATTTTTCGGTAAGTTATCCTCTCTCAATAATTCACGCTGTGGGTTATTATTTTGTGGTGTTCTATGTGATGAATGATCACCTTGTTTACAGGTACTAGGCTAAAAACACCACATGTAAAAAAAATTCGAACAAATTTCAAAATATTGTATACTTACATCAATAATTATATTATTATTATTATTACTGTGGACATTATGTTTATTTGCTGCGTAAAGCTCTTTTAAATCACTAGTATTGAATTTTAGTCCAGGTGGCCATTCATTTTTGGCCAAAAAAATGTTTTTATAAAAATTCTTAATACATTTCGGTAATTGCTTCAAATATCTTTTATGGTCTTTCGGAAATCTCCGCATTATATCATCTCGAAGATGATCCTCCACATTGGTATATTTAATAAAATCGGAAAATGATAGCAATTTCGGTTGCGGCCAAGGATAATTTTGAGTCACAGCTACATTCTCATTTTCACTTTTTGATTTCTATAAAAAACGGTTGGATTTGAAAAAAATAGTTTTTGGATTTTTTTAACTATTTTATAGTTGTCAATGTTTTAAAATTTAGGCCATCAAAAAGAAATACTTCTGCACAGCGATCAAAACACTGCAATGAGTAGTCTCCATCGTGCCTTTGTTGCCAAAGTCCTAAGGTTTCAAGACACACCAAATCTCCTTTAAGCTTCCAAATAAAAGATTCAACCATATACATATGAACATAATTGGACCTCTACCAGCATCTCGTGGATATATCTTAACGATAGTAGACCGATGTACGAGATGACCTGAAACCCAATTTGGGACATTTCAGCCTTAACAGTGGCAACAAGACTCATCACCGCAATTCGCATCAAAATTTACGATTGTGTTTTTATATTCGAGGTTCAGTTAGCGACATATAAGACCGGAAGTCCATACTCTCATTACGAAAGAAAGCTTTTTTTCCAGGAGGTAAAAGCTTGCGCTACCGCCACGACTCATGCGCCCATTATTGGCCGATCCCGCATGACGGTTATGTCTACGCTTACATACACACATACAAACACATTCGCATATATGCATCTATGTACACATGAGACTAAAAAGCCTCCTCGACGTGGTCCTCCCCCGCGGGACTGGCCAATAAGCATTACATCGGGGGATCGTTCAGCTTTATTTAGCTGCTGCTACTGCTTGTGGCATTTCTTCGCCTTTCTCTATTTCTCACGGCTTCTTCTAGCCTTAACTTTCTGTGTATGGCCTTCAGCGTTGTTTCCACTTTCCTCCACAGTTCCTCGGACCTCATCATGTAGCCTAGGATGTTTTCCGGCGTTAGTGGCGCCTCGGCCATTTCTTCTAATTCCGCCCTTTCATCAGCGAATCTCGAGCAGGTAAAGAAGACGTGCTCGATCGCTGGGCACAACGGTGAATCATCGTGCCCAAAGCGGTGGAGGTATTTCCTATACCCCCCCATGTCCGAGTGCTGCACAAGTCGCAGACGCTTTGTCTGCCGTGCCCTCTAAGTGCGCTATGAAGTTTAGCCTCCGGTCGATCATAACTCCCGGGTACCTTAGAGCGAGCTGTGAGTGGATGATGTGCTCCCCTACCTTTGCTGATCAGCATCGCTTCGGTCTTGTGCTCAGCAAGCTTCAGCCCAGTGCATTCTAGCCACGCTTTTATTTCCCAAATGGCTTCGTTCGCATTCAGTTCGATGTCCTCTGGGCGTTTTCCTACGACCACTACCCCGATTGCCACTGCTTTCTTTGGGAGACGAAGCCCCAACACATCATTGTACATTGCGATCCACAGGAGAGGACCCAGGACGGAACCCTGCGGAACACCGCATGTCGTCCCGAACACCTTCGGACCATCTTCCGAATCGAAATGAAGCGCCCTACCCTGTAGATAGGCGGCTACTACTCGCACTAGGTACTTTGGTGCACCTAGCTTGATCAACGCCTCAACTATCTTGCTCCACCTCGTTGATTTGAAAGCATTTTTTACGTCGAGGGTTATCAGTGCGCAGCAGTGATTTTTCTCTATGGCGACTCTTGCCATACCCACCACCATGTTGACTGCATCAGCCGTCGATCTTGCCCTTCGGAAGCCGAATTGCCTATCTGACAGACCACCTACCCTTTCGAGCCTAGGGAGTATCCTGTTACAGATCACCCGCTCGAAAAGTTTGCCTATGCAACTAAGGAGGCATATCGGTCTGTAGGACAATGGGTCCCATAAAATCTTGTTCGGCTTCGGTAGGAGCACGAGTTTCTGCTGTTCCATCGCTCTGGGAAGATCTCCTCTCTCAAGTACGCTGTGAAGACCTCAGCGAACCTGTTTGGCGCTATTGTAGCTGTTAGCTTAGCCGCTTTGTTTGGTATGCCATCCATGCCGGAGGCCTTGTTAACGGCTACCTTTTTTGCGGCCTCCAGAATCTCCTCTGCGGTTACCGCAGGTACTTCTTCTGGATCCACCTGAAGGGTGGGTATAAAAAAAAAGGCATAATGGAAGATGTGAACGGAAATGTTGAAGAAGACGAAGTGTACGGACATGTCTTTAAAACACTGTTTCCTTATAAAATTCAGTTAATGCTATTATAATTAAAGCTGCCAAACTATACTCATAGCATGAATAAATTGAAGAGAAGACGCCAAATTTACGCAACGACTGGTTATGTCACATAAAGCACATTTGACTGGCTTTATCTTTGTCTTTATGCTCCTTTAAGCGCTCATGGGACATAGGGCCGTTGTTGCTGCCTCTGCTAATCGAGTTCTCCTCCTGTTCTACGTCTTACAACTCGACAGGTTCTTTACAGATTCCAGTCAAAAGCCTGTTTGGCTCGATTCTAGTTTTCACGTCGCAAGGTGTGGCCAATCCAGGCGCATTTCCTTCGCCTAATTTCAGTTGTTGTAATTCTATCTTGCCAACGGATTTTTAGGATTCAGAGTAGGCATCTGTTGATGAAAATTTAAAGGCGCCTTGTGATAAATTAGGTGACTTCCCATGTTTCGCAACCATACAAAAAAACTGCCTTAACGTTGGTGTTGAACGGTCGAAATTTGGTGTTAGCTGAGATCTCCGATATTCGAAACATGCATGCGCATATGGGCTGCTTGCTTTATTTATTCTGGAACTCACGTCTTCTTCTGCCGCACCATTTAATGTAATGTTACCGAGGTACCAGAATTTATCTACCAATTCCACGTCACGGTTATTCAGTGCTGTTCTTTCAATAGTGTTTGCATTTATCCGCATTTCTTTAGTTTTAGCCTTAAACCTGCCGAACTACTTTCTGCTGCTAAATTTTTTCACATATTTTTAGGTCCTGATGGTTCGAAAAGCAAAGGTCGACGTTGTGTTGCCCATCCGGTTCTGAGGCACTGTTTGCCGATTCATTGCAATGGTGTTTTTATGGGAGCGGTTGCTAATCCTCAGCCCAACCGACTTAAAACTCGGTTTTATCGTGCAGGGGAATCATCATTCGACCGCCTCTTGTTAGCTCCACCCGAAGAAGTACCCCAGGGGCACCGGGATTAGGTCTTGGTAACGGAGTGTACATTTTATTAGCAAGTTGTTTTTCTGCAAACTACTAAATTCAGTTTTTCTAACATATTCTCTGAAATTCTTATGAAAATATAAAAGTGCTTTGAAGCCGTTTGTAATATCTGCAATTATTTGAAAAATTGAGCTTCTGGCATAAGATTCATCCTCATTTTAGAAGCATTTAAAAATAATTATGAAATTATGATCTAGGTATAGTATTTGAAAATTCGTTCTTTACTTACATGTTCAGAAGTTTTAGATGATAATTTACAGTCCAACCCCTTCGAGGCTTTTTCTATCAATTATTTTTATTTAACAATAAAAATCAATGTTCAATATAACTCAAATTTACCTTTTAATTCGTCGATAGGCCCTTTAACGGCATCAAAATTAAATAAAACTGTTTTAATATATTTTTGTAAAACAATATGTTGATCATCGTTGCTTAAATAAGGATACCTAGATTTTATTATTTGTAGTAAATCGCTTTGGTTGATCTTTAATTTGTTAAAATCATCAGGCTCCACTATCTTTTCAATTGCAACTTTTTGATTAGTAATATATTTTCTGGTTTTGGCATTAATAACCGTTGGATATGATTCATCAGATAAAGAGTTGGAATATGAATTACTTTCGTTATCCAGAAGCGGACTATTTCGATGTGTTATCCTACTTAAATGGTTTTTTCCTGGTAAATTTTCTAAATCAAATTTTCGATTCACGACAATTTTATTTAATTGAACCTCGGGTTCAGTTCCTACTAAAAATATTTTGTTATGAATGACTTAATAAATTGGACATATTATTATTTTACCTGAAGAAGTAATGGTGCAATGTTCCATGAATTGGCGTGATATTTCATCAAATGAAAGTTTCTTAGTATTTGTATCATTAGCATAAAAGTTACTTGTTTTATCTGGTAAAGGACATGAATTAACATTTGAAATTGGTGAACACGGCCTTTCCATGTTCGATGTTCTCCTCCTTTTTGATAAAGGACATGGCTTGTTATCTGCAACTGAAGAAGATGTGCTTTCTATTTCCGACATATATTTCTTTTTTGATAGAGGACATGGCTTATTACTTGAAATTGGAGAACATGGCCCTGCTATGTTTGATATACATTTCTTTTTTGATAAAGGACATGGTTTATTATCTGCAACTGAAGAGCATTTGCTTTCTATTTCCGCTGTATACTTCTTTTTTGATAAAGGACATGGCTTAATATTTGAAATTGGAGAGCATGGTCTTTCTATGTTTGATGTACATTTCTTTTTTGATAAAGGACATGGTTTATTATCTGCAACTGAAGAACATTTGCTTTCTATTTCCAAGATATATTTCTTTTTTGACAAAGGACATGGTTTTTCGAATTTAAAACCACAAGGTTTTTTTGATAGAGGACACGCCTTCTCGGACATGTCCTTTTTTTTAAATAATTTACCATCCTTATATTTATTAATATATCTTTTTTCAAAATAATCGATACCTTTATCTAGCGAGCCGAATCTAGTTACATACTCAGAAATCATTTTCCCAAGATAGAACCCTGAATTTAATTTCATCTTTTCTCGAGCTTCTATTCCGCGCAATCTATCAGATTTTTTTAGCAACACTGAAATGAAAACAGGAACAAAGTTATTGCGGCACATATTAACATAGCAGGGCTTGATGTCTAGCTCTCGTAGTAACGCAAGATCTGCTTTTGTAAGCCAAGGCTTAGGATGAAACTTCAGGTCATTAACAAGCTTATTTTTCCCGCAATTAGTTCTTGTTAGAAACTTTTTATATACTTGCTCTATGTATAGATCAATCCTTTTTAGTTCCTTATGATAACGTTCAGGTCTGCGTTGTTTTATATCTGCAATAATCAATTCTTTAACGTTCGAAAACTCTTTAAATTCCTGCAAGGTAATGTCAGATTGGCCGACAAGAGTGTTCCTTTTATCTGAACCTGAAGAACATGGTTCTGCTATATTCGAAGAATATTTCTTTTTCGATAAAGGACATGGTTTATTATCTGCAACTGAAGATGTGCTTTCTATTTCCGACATATATTTCTTTTTTGATAAAGGACATGGCTTATTATCTGCAACTGAAGAGCATTTGCTTGCTATTTCCGACATATATTTCTTTTTTGATAAAGGACATGGCTTATTATTCGAAATTGGAGAACATGGTCTTTCTATGTTTGATGTACATTTCTTTTTTGATAAAGGACATGGTTTATTATCTGCAACTGAAGAACATTTGCTTTCTATTTCCGGCATATATTTCTTTTTTGACAAAGGACATGGTTTTTCGAATTTAAAACCACAAGGTTTTTTTGATATAGGACACGCCTTCTCGGACATGTCCTTTTTTTTAAATAACTTACCATCCTTATATTTATTAATATATCTTTTTTCAAAATAATCGATACCTTCATCTAGCGAGCCGAATCTAGTTACATACTCAGAAATCATTTTCCCAAGATAGAACCCTGAATTTAATTTCATCTTTTCTCGAGCTTCTATTCCGTGCAATCTATCAGATTTTTTTAGCAACACTGAAATGAAAACAGGAACAAAGTTATTGCGGCACATATTAACATAGCAGGGCTTGATGTCTAGCTCTCGTAGTAACGCAAGATCTGCTTTTGTAAGCCAAGGTTTAGGATGAAACTTCAGATCATTAACAAGCTTATTTTTCCCGCAATTAGTACTTGTTAGAAACTTTTTATATATTTGCTCTATGTATAGATCAATCCTTTTTAGTTCCTTATGATAACGTTCAGGTCTCTGTTGTTTTATATCTGCAGTAATCAATTCCTTAACGTTCGAAAACTCTTTAAATTCCTGTAAGGTAATGTTAGATTGGCCGACAAGAGAGTTCATTTTATTTAGACTGTCATATTTTTTCCTTACATCTTCTCCAAAGGTGCTTCGACGAAAATACGCGTCTATTTTACCTTGTTTTGGCATTTTGTTTTTCATCAAACTGCGTCACTTTTATACAACAGTTCTTCATCCACTTTTTAAATTCGGAGTTTTCTTCTTCTTTAAAGTAAAACTGACACTGCTAATAAAAGAGGTGTTATTGCCGAACATGCTGCTAAGTCTCCACGGTCAATTTTTGCGATTGCTAGTGCCGTAAAAGTTGTCCGTGGAGAATGTGGCAAAAAAAACGTTTTTGGCTATTGTTTGCAAATCAAGAACATTACCATAACATTACCTACAAATCATTGGTGTTTTCAAAATAATGACATGAAATTATTAAATTATTTATGAAATTATTCAAATTGCAGTAAAGCACCAAAATGAAGAAATTATTTTCAGCAAAAAATAAAAAACACCTCGAACCAAGGTCCATCTTATAATTTAAGAATTACTGAAAAAGCTCAGACACAATCAAGTCAGCCAATCACTAAAACCTGTAAGAACTTTGTAAAAAGCAAAAGGAAAATGAAGCTAATAATTAAATTTTTTTTATAAAACATCTAAAATATTTTCACCTGTCTAACATGACAGGTGACAGCTGTTTTTGACTTTTGAAATCAGCACTACAGACCAGTACTGTGTTTCCATGAGCCAGGGTAGAGTTTTCGTTCAGTAAAAAGAAAGCTTTTTCTCTCAAGTACTGTGTTTCCATGAGCCAGGGTAGAGTTTTCGTTAAGTAAACAGAAAGCTTTTTCTCTCAAGATCACTCAATGCTGTTTCCATGACGGTTCTGGGTTACAGTGACAGATAATTAATTTTACATTGCGTCGCCGTTGGTATATGTGCAGTAAAGGATACTGAAACACACACATATACAAAACCCGGCTTAATCGGACTGGCTTCGTTGAGTTTACTTGGATTTAACGACACTTTACTCAATCCCCGTTTCCATGGGCGCTTATTCTGAGTAAACTCAGGATAAACTCTGCATGGAAACACAGTAAGGGTATTCACGATTCGGTGGAAACAGGTCTAGCTTCGTAGGTTTGGGTGCAACGTAGGAAAACTTTCCAACGATACAACAACAATTGTACAGAATGAAAATTTCCAACACTGCAAACATTTTCTAGACCCCGAGCCAGTGTAAAGTTTTCCTATGGCAACGAGAAATCAATTGGCATGTGGCGATTTTGTTTCAAGTACTGGCGATTTTGTTTAAAGTGTTTAATTGTTTTAGAAAAATCACTAGCGAAAATGTAAAAAAAGAAAAAACGAAAAATAGATCGAAACCAAATAAAAAGTAGATTAGCTTGACAGTTCTTGACAATCAGCTGATGAGAACTCTAATTTGTCAAGGGGCGTTCACGATATGAAGAAAACAGCTCTTGGAAAAATAATCCTGGGAAACATTTCCTACGAATCGTGAATACCCTTAGTAATTATCACTCGATGCTGTTTCCATGACGGTTCTGGGTTAAAGTGACAGATAATTAATTTTACATTACCTCGCCGTTGGTATGTGTGCAGTAAAGGATACTGAAACACACACATATGCAAAACCCGGCTTAATCGGACTGGCTTCGTTGAGTTTACTTGGATTTAACGAGACTTTACTCAATCCCCGTTTCCATGGGCGTTTAATCTGAGTAAACTCAGGATAAACTCTGCATGGAAACACAGTACAGGGGTCTGTTCAAGATTTCTGCTATAGCAGCTATTAGCTGCTTTTTTTATGCTTTTCGTTGTTCAAAACAGAAAAAAAGCTGCTACAAAAGGAGCTTTTTCTGTGTCCAAGATTTGAAAAAAGGTGCTCATGTAGCTGCTTTTTGTTGCTCGCAGTATCGAGTGGAGCAAGAAAGCAGCTATTTTAAAACTTATATGTGTGCGTAACTGTCATTTGGAAATAATTAAAATGACTGGTTAAAATGCTGTTTTGTTTGGGCTAATAATTAATAATAAATTACGGTATTAATTAAATGTGATGCAAGTGGTAAATATTTCTTTAATAAATCAAAGGAATGGATATCACGATACACCCATACACATGTTTGTCTAAAAGCAGCTTTTTTGTGTCCAAGCAAGACCCTCGTAAGTACAGGCCTGGAAGCAGAGTTTGTGTTTGTGTTGGTAATAGACCCATTATCTGTCAAATCGGAAGATATTATATGGAGGAGGTAAAAGTTCGGGATATTTTGCCGTAAAAAGTCATAAAATAATATATTTAACCAGTTTTTATTGCAATAGGATTACCAGTGAATAGTGCTTCAGTGATTTAATTAAGAAAATTTAAAAAAATCGAGTGATTAAGTGTGTTTTAAGTGAGTTAATTGTGAAGGTGGCCAATTTTGCTTACATTCGCGGTGGTTTTTTTTCTTGTTTATTTACGGGGAAAATGTTGAATTTGTGTAGTAATATAATAAAAAGTGCTTTTTGAGTGATTAAAGATTATTATAGAATAGTTATTAAACACATTAAGTGCAAGTACCACCACACAACATACATAACAATAACTTTTTCACTTTTCCTTCACATTTTTCTGCACTTATGTTTTTAATAACTATTCTATAATAATCTTTAATCACTCAAAAAGCACTTTTTATTATATTACTACACAAATTCAACATTTTTCCCCTAAATAAACAAGAAAAAACCACCGCGAATGTAAACAAAATTGGCCACTTTCACAATTAACTCACTTAAAACACACTTAATCACTCGATTTTTTTAAATTTTCTTAATTAAATCACTGAAGCACTCTTCACTGGTAATCCTATTGCAATAAAAACTGGTTAAATATATTATTTTATGACTTTTTACGGCAAACTAATGCAAAAATATTCCGAACTTTACATCACGGCGTATAAATCCAACAAAAGTGACAGATACTGGGACTACGAGCAGCTGCGTTAGTGTTAGTGAGGTAGGCAACTTCCAGGCCTGGGGTGGTAGCACGTAAGTTGTTTCAATCGACCTCTTCATACAAAAATTCTGAATTTTTGTATGAAGAGGTCGATTGAAACAACTTACGTGCTACCACCCCTGTACTTGAGAAGGGCTTGGTCCAAGATATCATTGCAGCTTCTTACTGCTTTGGAGAATTTGACAGCTTGAAAATAGCTGCTACCAAAGCAGCTATAGCAGAAATCTTGAACAGAGCCCAGCACTACGCAAAACCTTAGAATACAAAACTACAGGAAGGGCCCTCGGAGAATTTTAGCGAATTTTTTTCCTTAAAAAAAGTAATAATTACATAAAACGTGAGTAAGAAAAAAAAATTCTTACTTCAGATTGTCTAGGATCTTCATTTGGGCAGCTTCCGATAAGCATTGGTGCATTTATTTCTTGATTTCTATCCACATTTTTCGGTAAGTTATCCTCTCTCAATAATTCACGCTGTGGGTTATTATTTTGTGGTGTTCTATGTGATGAATGATCACCTTGTTTACAGGTACTAGGCTAAAAACACCACATGTAAAAAAAATTCGAACAAATTTCAAAATATTGTATACTTACATCAATAATTATATTATTATTATTATTACTGTGGACATTATGTTTATTTGCTGCGTAAAGCTCTTTTAAATCACTAGTATTGAATTTTAGTCCAGGTGGCCATTCATTTTTGGCCAAAAAAATGTTTTTATAAAAATTCTTAATACATTTCGGTAATTGCTTCAAATATCTTTTATGGTCTTTCGGAAATCTCCGCATTATATCATCTCGAAGATGATCCTCCACATTGGTATATTTAATAAAATCGGAAAATGATAGCAATTTCGGTTGCGGCCAAGGATAATTTTGAGTCACAGCTAGATTCTCATTTTCACTTTTTGATTTCTATAAAAAACGGTTGGATTTGAAAAAAATAGTTTTTGAATTTTTTTAACTATTTTATAGTTGTCAATGTTTTAAAATTTAGGCCATCAAAAAGAAATACTTCTGCACAGCGATCAAAACACTGCAATGAGTAGTCTCCATCGTGCCTTTGTTGCCAAAGTCCTAAGGTTTCAAGACACACCAAATCTCCTTTAAGCTTCCAAATAAAAGATTCAACCATATACATATGAACATAATTGGACCTCTACCAGCATCTCGTTTATATATCTTAACGATAGTAGACCGATGTACGAGATGACCTGAAACCCAATTTGGGACATTTCAGCCTTAACAGTGGCAACAAGACTCATCACCGCAATTCGCATCAAAATTTACGATTGTGTTTTTATATTCGAGGTTCAGTTAGCGACATATAAGACCGGAAGTCCATACTCTCATTACGAAAGAAAGCTTTTTTTCCAGGAGGTAAAAGCTTGCGCTACCGCCACGACTCATGCGCCCATTATTGGCCGATCCCGCATGACGGTTATGTCTACGCTTACATACACACATACAAACACATTCGCATATATGCATCTATGTACACATGAGACTAAAAAGCCTCCTCGACGTGGTCCTCCCCCGCGGGACTGGCCAATAAGCATTACATCGGGGGATCGTTCAGCTTTATTTAGCTGCTGCTACTGCTTGTGGCATTTCTTCGCCTTTCTCTATTTCTCACGGCTTCTTCTAGCCTTAACTTTCTGTGTATGGCCTTCAGCGTTGTTTCCACTTTCCTCCACAGTTCCTCGGACCTCATCATGTAGCCTAGGATGTTTTCCGGCGTTAGTGGCGCCTCGGCCATTTCTTCTAATTCCGCCCTTTCATCAGCGAATCTCGAGCAGGTAAAGAAGACGTGCTCGACGTCTTCTTCCATCGCTGGGCACAACGGTGAATCATCGTGCCCAAAGCGGTGGAGGTATTTCCTATACCCCCCATGTCCGAGTGCTGCACAAGTCGTAGACGCTTTGTCTGCCGTGCCCTCTAAGTGCGCTATGAAGTTTAGCCTCCGGTCGATCATAACTCCCGGGTACCTTAGAGCGAGCTAATGTTCCCTCTAAGCTGCGCAGGTGCGCGAACGCGCACTAATTTTTCGAGAGTTGCGCAGCCGTTTTAGAATTCTGCGCACAATCTTCGTTATAAAAGATTTGCATCTAAAAATGACAAAAATCCAAGTTTCACAAAAAAAAGTAAAATTTGCTTTCTTTTCTTTATGATAAGAGAGGGTAATTTGTTGTTCTGTAAGTTTTGTATACAGCATAGCGTGCGTGCATGCAGTCTAGCAATGGTAATCTTAGTGGTTTTATCACTAGAACTGGTGGTTTAGATTTGCCTTATCTAGTGGCTAGTGGATTTTTTTGTGGTAAGAGGAAAGTATACGAGTAGGTATGTATACAAAATTAGTGTTGGCCATGCACTAAACCATAACAAGGCATCAATTGCTACAGGCCTAATGATTCACTTAAATAAAAATCAAGAGCTTAGTTGATGAACAGTGGTGTCAAATCCATCTTCTGAAGTGGAATGAAATCAAAAGTACCAACAAATTTTCGTATCAAGTTCTGCAGTTTAAAGACGCATAAGGAGTATCTCGATTTGAATAATTGGCAATTAAGCAGCATGAACATTGTCAAGAATAAGTGAAAGTCTAAGCTCAGGTAGGTTCAAGGAAGTCAAGGGATGCATGAGGAGGTGGCGGTAAACCTGGCGTTTGAACTCTTGGATGTTATATGAGTTCAAAGGCAACCGTCAGGGTTAGCGGGAGATAGCTTCGTTGGAGTCTGGCGCCTCCTAAAAATGGTGAATCCCGCTAACCAGGCTACAAGGAGATCTTAGGAGAGCTTTGGTACACCGGGTAACCAGTTAAGCCGACAAGATGACTTATTAGAGCCGTGTATACCCTAGTGCCGACTAATGATAATTGGTCAAAGCAGTAATGCTGATTCTATTATTAAAATATTGATATTTTATAGAATTGAGTAGTCATTATTTTTTTTTATTTGAAGTAGTTTGCTTATTTCCTGGAATTAGTTTGCTTATTACTTTCCGCTTTCTAAGCTAGTTAAGTGGAATATGTAGTTACTTTTGGTGAGGAGGAAAATATTTTAGTGGTTTTCTGGTGTTTTTAAAAGTCAAATCTAGAGGTCTCTCAAGGAAAGCTGTTGTCAGTCAGAGCGTAACATATGACTAGCCCCTGTTTTTATACTTCTCTTGTTTTATAGTTCGTCGTTCCAACATCTTGCCCTAATAAAGAAAGAATATAATCAGAGATATGAACAGTAATGTAACAATCCTTTTTTGTTTGTTTGTTATTAAAATGCTTTAAAATGTAATTTTGAAGAGTATTATTAAAAAAAGTTCACTTCAAACACAGGCACAGAACCTTCCCTCCACTTGCACTCTTTTACATACGTTTTGAATATTTTTGCTCGCATAAATTTTGTACCGCGCAGTAAGTGAAAAAATTAGAGGGAACATTGGCGAGCTGTGAGTGGATGATGTGCTCCCCTACCTTTGCTGATCAGCATCGCTTCGGTCTTGTGCTCAGCAAGCTTCAGCCCAGTGCATTCTAGCCACGCTTTTATTTCCCAAATGGCTTCGTTCGCATTCAGTTCGATGTCCTCTGTGCGTTTTCCTACGACCACTACCCCGATTGCCACTGCTTTCTTTGGGAGACGAAGCCCCAACACATCATTGTACATTGCGATCCACAGGAGAGGACCCAGGACGGAACCCTGCGGAACACCGCATGTCGTCCCGAACACCTTCGGACCATCTTCCGAATCGAAATGAAGCGCCCTACCCTGTAGATAGGCGGCTACTACTCGCACTAGGTACTTTGGTGCACCTAGCTTGATCAACGCCTCAACTATCTTGCTCCACCTCGTTGATTTGAAAGCATTTTTTACGTCGAGGGTTATCAGTGCGCAGCAGTGATTTTTCTCTATGGCGACTCTTGCCATACCCACCACCATGTTGACTGCATCAGCCGTCGATCTTGCCCTTCGGAAGCCGAATTGCCTATCTGACAGACCACCTACCCTTTCGAGCCTAGGGAGTATCCTGTTACAGATCACCCGCTCGAAAAGTTTGCCTATGCAACTAAGGAGGCATATCGGTCTGTAGGACAATGGGTCCCATAAAATCTTGTTCGGCTTCGGTAGGAGCACGAGTTTCTGCTGTTCCATCGCTCTGGGAAGATCTCCTCTCTCAAGTACGCTGTGAAGACCTCAGCGAACCTGTTTGGCGCTATTGTAGCTGTTAGCTTAGCCGCTTTGTTTGGTATGCCATCCATGCCGGAGGTCTTGTTAACGGCTACCTTTTTTGCGGCCTCCAGAATCTCCTCTGCGGTTACCGCAGGTACTTCTTCTGGATCCACCTGAAGGGTGGGTATAAAAAAAAAGGCATAATGGAAGATGTGAACGGAAATGTTGAAGAAGACGAAGTGTACGGACATGTCTTTAAAACATTGTTTCCTTATAAAATTCAGTTAATGCTATTATAATTAAAGCTGCCAAACTATACTCATAGCATGAATAAATTGAAGAGAAGACGCCAAATTTACGCAACGACTGGTTATGTCACATAAAGCACATTTGACTGGCTTTATCTTTGTCTTTATGCTCCTTTAAGCGCTCATGGGACATAGGGCCGTTGTTGCTGCCTCTGCTAATCGAGTTCTCCTCCTGTTCTACGTCTTACAAGTCGACAGGTTCTTTACAGATTCCAGTCAAAAGCCTGTTTGGCTCGATTCTAGTTTTCACGTCGCAAGGTGTGGCCAATCCAGGCGCATTTCCTTCGCCTAATTTCAGTTGTTGTAATTCTATCTTGCCAACGGATTTTTAGGATTCAGAGTAGGCATCTGTTGATGAAAATTTAAAGGCGCCTTGTGATAAATTAGGTGACTTCCCATGTTTCGCAACCATACAAAAAAACTGCCTTAACGTTGGTGTTGAACGGTCGAAATTTGGTGTTAGCTGAGATCTCCGATATTCGAAACATGCATGCGCATATGGGCTGCTTGCTTTATTTATTCTGGAACTCACGTCTTCTTCTGCCGCACCATTTAATGTAATGTTACCGAGGTACCAGAATTTATCTACCAATTCCACGTCACGGTTATTCAGTGCTGTTCTTTCAATAGTGTTTGCATTTATCCGCATTTCTTTAGTTTTAGCCTTAAACCTGCCGAACTACTTTCTGCTGCTAAATTTTTTCACATATTTTTAGGTCCTGATGGTTCGAAAAGCAAAGGTCGACGTTGTGTTGCCCATCCGGTTCTGAGGCACTGTTTGCCGATTCATTGCAATGGTGTTTTTATGGGAGCGGTTGCTAATCCTCAGCCCAACCGACTTAAAACTCGGTTTTATCGTGCAGGGGAATCATCATTCGACCGCCTCTTGTTAGCTCCACCCGAAGAAGTACCCCAGGGGCACCGGGATTAGGTCTTGGTAACGGAGTGTACATTTTATTAGCAAGTTGTTTTTCTGCAAACTACTAAATTCAGTTTTTCTAACATATTCTCTGAAATTCTTATGAAAATATAAAAGTGCTTTGAAGCCGTTTGTAATATCTGCAATTATTTGAAAAATTGAGCTTCTGGCATAAGATTCATCCTCATTTTAGAAGCATTTAAAAATAATTATGAAATTATGATCTAGGTATAGTATTTGAAAATTCGTTCTTTACTTACATGTTCAGAAGTTTTAGATGATAATTTACAGTCCAACCCCTTCGAGGCTTTTTCTATCAATTATTTTTATTTAACAATAAAAATCAATGTTCAATATAACTCAAATTTACCTTTTAATTCGTCGATAGGCCCTTTAACGGCATCAAAATTAAATAAAACTGTTTTAATATATTTTTGTAAAACAATATGTTGATCATCGTTGCTTAAATAAGGATACCTAGATTTTATTATTTGTAGTAAATCGCTTTGGTTGATCTTTAATTTGTTAAAATCATCAGGCTCCACTATCTTTTCAATTGCAACTTTTTGATTAGTAATATATTTTCTGGTTTTGGCATTAATAACCGTTGGATATGATTCAGCACATAAAGAGTTGGAATATGAATTACTTTCGTTATCCAGAAGCCGACTATTTCGATGTGTTATCCTACTTAAATGGTTTTTTCCTGGTAAATTTTCTAAATCAAATTTTCGATTCACGACAATTTTATTTAATTGAACCTCTCGAGCTTCTATTCCGTGCAATCTATCAGATTTTTTTAGCAACACTGAAATGAAAACAGGAACAAAGTTATTGCGGCACATATTAACATAGCAGGGCTTGATGTCGAGCTCTCGTAGTAACGCAAGATCTGCTTTTGTAAGCCAAGGTTTAGGATGAAACTTCAGGTCATTAACAAGCTTATTTTTCCCGCAATTAGTACTTGTTAGAAACTTTTTATATACTTGCTCTATGTATAGATCAATCCTTTTTAGTTCCTTATGATAACGTTCAGGTCTGTGTTGTTTTATATCTGCAGTAATCAATTCCTTAACGTTCGAAAACTCTTTAAATTCCTGCAAGGTAATGTCAGATTGGCCGACAAGAGTGTTCCTTTTATCTGAACCTGAAGAACATGGTTCTGCTATATTCGAAGAATATTTATTTTTCGATAAAGGACATGGTTTATTATCTGCAACTGAAGATGTGCTTTCTATTTCCGACATATATTTCTTTTTTGATAAAGGACATGGCTTATTATCTGCAACTGAAGAGCATTTGCTTGCTATTTCTGACATATATAATCTAGTTACATACTCAGAAATCATTTTCTCAAGATAGAACCCTGAATTTAATTTCATCTTTTCTCGAGCTTCTATTCCGTGCAATCTATCAGGAACAAAGTTATTGCGGCACATATTAACATAGCAGGGCTTGATGTCTAGCTCTCGTAGTAACGCAAGATCTGCTTTTGTAAGCCAAGGTTTAGGATGAAACTTCAGATCATTAACAAGCTTATTTTTCCCGCAATTAGTTCTTGTTAGAAACTTTTTATATACTTGCTCTATGTATAGATCAATCCTTTTTAGTTCCTTATGATAACGTTCAGGTCTGTGTTGTTTTATATCTGCAATAATCAATTCTTTAACGTTCGAAAACTCTTTAAATTCCTGCAAGGTAATGTCAGATTGGCCGACAAGAGTGTTCCTTTTATCTGAACCTGAAGAACATGGTTCTGCTATATTCGAAGAATATTTATTTTTCGATAAAGGACATGGTTTATTATCTGCAACTGAAGATGTGCTTTCTATTTCCGACATATATTTCTTTTTTGATAAAGGACATGGCTTATTATCTGCAACTGAAGAGCATTTGCTTGCTATTTCTGACATATATAATCTAGTTACATACTCAGAAATCATTTTCTCAAGATAGAACCCTGAATTTAATTTCATCTTTTCTCGAGCTTCTATTCCGTGCAATCTATCAGGAACAAAGTTATTGCGGCACATATTAACATAGCAGGGCTTGATGTCTAGCTCTCGTAGTAACGCAAGATCTGCTTTTGTAAGCCAAGGTTTAGGATGAAACTTCAGATCATTAACAAGCTTATTTTTCCCGCAATTAGTTCTTGTTAGAAACTTTTTATATACTTGCTCTATGTATAGATCAATCCTTTTTAGTTCCTTATGATAACGTTCAGGTCTGTGTTGTTTTATATCTGCAATAATCAATTCTTTAACGTTCGAAAACTCTTTAAATTCCTGCAAGGTAATGTCAGATTGGCCGACAAGAGTGTTCCTTTTATCTGAACCTGAAGAACATGGTTCTGCTATATTCGAAGAATATTTCTTTTTCGATAAAGGACATGGTTTATTATCTGCAACTGAAGATGTGCTTTCTATTTCCGACATATATTTCTTTTTTGATAAAGGACATGGCTTATTATCTGCAACTGAAGAGCATTTGCTTGCTATTTCTGACATATATAATCTAGTTACATACTCAGAAATCATTTTCTCAAGATAGAACCCTGAATTTAATTTCATCTTTTCTCGAGCTTCTATTCCGTGCAATCTATCAGATTTTTTTAGCAACACTGAAATGAAAACAGGAACAAAGTTATTGCGGCACATATTAACATAGCAGGGCTTGATGTCTAGCTCTCGTAGTAACGCAAGATCTGCTTTTGTAAGCCAAGGTTTAGGATGAAACTTCAGGTCATTAACAAGCTTATTTTTCCCGCAATTAGTACTTGTTAGAAACTTTTTATATACTTGCTCTATGTATAGATCAATCCTTTTTAGTTCCTTATGATAACGTTCAGGTCTGTGTTGTTTTATATCTGCAATAATCAATTCTTTAACGTTCGAAAACTCTTTAAATTCCTGCAAGGTAATGTCAGATTGGCCGACAAGAGTGTTCCTTTTATCTGAACCTGAAGAACATGGTTCTGCTATATTCGAAGAATATTTATTTTTCGATAAAGGACATGGTTTATTATCTGCAACTGAAGATGTGCTTTCTATTTCCGACATATATTTCTTTTTTGATAAAGGACATGGCTTATTATCTGCAACTGAAGAGCATTTGCTTGCTATTTCTGACATATATAATCTAGTTACATACTCAGAAATCATTTTCTCAAGATAGAACCCTGAATTTAATTTCATCTTTTCTCGAGCTTCTATTCCGTGCAATCTATCAGGAACAAAGTTATTGCGGCACATATTAACATAGCAGGGCTTGATGTCTAGCTCTCGTAGTAACGCAAGATCTGCTTTTGTAAGCCAAGGTTTAGGATGAAACTTCAGGTCATTAACAAGCTTATTTTTCCCGCAATTAGTACTTGTTAGAAACTTTTTATATACTTGCTCTATGTATAGATCAATCCTTTTTAGTTCCTTATGATAACGTTCAGGTCTGTGTTGTTTTATATCTGCAATAATCAATTCTTTAACGTTCGAAAACTCTTTAAATTCCTGCAAGGTAATGTCAGATTGGCCGACAAGAGTGTTCCTTTTATCTGAACCTGAAGAACATGGTTCTGCTATATTCGAAGAATATTTATTTTTCGATAAAGGACATGGTTTATTATCTGCAACTGAAGATGTGCTTTCTATTTCCGACATATATTTCTTTTTTGATAAAGGACATGGCTTATTATCTGCAACTGAAGAGCATTTGCTTGCTATTTCCGACATATATTTCTTTTTTGATAAAGGACATGGCTTATTATTCGAAATTGGAGAACATGGTCTTTCTATGTTTGATGTACATTTCTTTTTTGATAAAGGACATGGTTTATTATCTGCAACTGAAGAACATTTGCTTTCTATTTCCGAGATATATTTCTTTTTTGACAAAGGACATGGTTTTTCGAATTTAAAACCACAAGGTTTTTTTGATAGAGGACACGCCTTCTCGGACATGTCCTTTTTTTTAAATAACTTACCATCCTTATATTTATTAATATATCTTTTTTCAAAATAATCGATACCTTTATCTAGCGAGCCGAATCTAGTTACATACTCAGAAATCATTTTCTCAAGATAGAACCCTGAATTTAATTTCATCTTTTCTCGAGCTTCTATTCCGTGCAATCTATCAGATTTTTTTAGCAACACTGAAATGAAAACAGGAACAAAGTTATTGCGGCACATATTAACATAGCAGGGCTTGATGTCTAGCTCTCGTAGTAACGCAAGATCTGCTTTTGTAAGCCAAGGTTTAGGATGAAACTTCAGATCATTAACAAGCTTATTTTTCCCGCAATTAGTTCTTGTTAGAAACTTTTTATATACTTGCTCTATGTATAGATCAATCCTTTTTAGTTCCTTATGATAACGTTCA
The DNA here is from genome assembly GCA_963855945.1 of Thereva nobilitata. NCBI lineage: Eukaryota > Metazoa > Arthropoda > Insecta > Diptera > Therevidae > Thereva > Thereva nobilitata. The sequence continues at coordinate 112,642,616 of OY979697.1, forward strand.
GGTCTGTGTTGTTTTATATCTGCAATAATCAATTCTTTAACGTTCGAAAACTCTTTAAATTCCTGCAAGGTAATGTCAGATTGGCCGACAAGAGTGTTCCTTTTATCTGAACCTGAAGAACATGGTTCTGCTATATTCGAAGAATATTTATTTTTCGATAAAGGACATGGTTTATTATCTGCAACTGAAGATGTGCTTTCTATTTCCGACATATATTTCTTTTTTGATAAAGGACATGGCTTATTATCTGCAACTGAAGAGCATTTGCTTGCTATTTCCGACATATATTTCTTTTTTGATAAAGGACATGGCTTATTATTCGAAATTGGAGAACATGGTCTTTCTATGTTTGATGTACATTTCTTTTTTGATAAAGGACATGGTTTATTATCTGCAACTGAAGAACATTTGCTTTCTATTTCCGAGATATATTTCTTTTTTGACAAAGGACATGGTTTTTCGAATTTAAAACCACAAGGTTTTTTTGATAGAGGACACGCCTTCTCGGACATGTCCTTTTTTTTAAATAACTTACCATCCTTATATTTATTAATATATCTTTTTTCAAAATAATCGATACCTTTATCTAGCGAGCCGAATCTAGTTACATACTCAGAAATCATTTTCTCAAGATAGAACCCTGAATTTAATTTCATCTTTTCTCGAGCTTCTATTCCGTGCAATCTATCAGGAACAAAGTTATTGCGGCACATATTAACATAGCAGGGCTTGATGTCTAGCTCTCGTAGTAACGCAAGATCTGCTTTTGTAAGCCAAGGTTTAGGATGAAACTTCAGATCATTAACAAGCTTATTTTTCCCGCAATTAGTTCTTGTTAGAAACTTTTTATATACTTGCTCTATGTATAGATCAATCCTTTTTAGTTCCTTATGATAACGTTCAGGTCTGTGTTGTTTTATATCTGCAATAATCAATTCTTTAACGTTCGAAAACTCTTTAAATTCCTGCAAGGTAATGTCAGATTGGCCGACAAGAGTGTTCCTTTTATCTGAACCTGAAGAACATGGTTCTGCTATATTCGAAGAATATTTATTTTTCGATAAAGGACATGGTTTATTATCTGCAACTGAAGATGTGCTTTCTATTTCCGACATATATTTCTTTTTTGATAAAGGACATGGCTTATTATCTGCAACTGAAGAGCATTTGCTTGCTATTTCCGACATATATTTCTTTTTTGATAAAGGACATGGCTTATTATTCGAAATTGGAGAACATGGTCTTTCTATGTTTGATGTACATTTCTTTTTTGATAAAGGACATGGTTTATTATCTGCAACTGAAGAACATTTGCTTTCTATTTCCGAGATATATTTCTTTTTTGACAAAGGACATGGTTTTTCGAATTTAAAACCACAAGGTTTTTTTGATAGAGGACACGCCTTCTCGGACATGTCCTTTTTTTTAAATAACTTACCATCCTTATATTTATTAATATATCTTTTTTCAAAATAATCGATACCTTTATCTAGCGAGCCGAATCTAGTTACATACTCAGAAATCATTTTCTCAAGATAGAACCCTGAATTTAATTTCATCTTTTCTCGAGCTTCTATTCCGTGCAATCTATCAGGAACAAAGTTATTGCGGCACATATTAACATAGCAGGGCTTGATGTCTAGCTCTCGTAGTAACGCAAGATCTGCTTTTGTAAGCCAAGGTTTAGGATGAAACTTCAGATCATTAACAAGCTTATTTTTCCCGCAATTAGTTCTTGTTAGAAACTTTTTATATACTTGCTCTATGTATAGATCAATCCTTTTTAGTTCCTTATGATAACGTTCAGGTCTGTGTTGTTTTATATCTGCAATAATCAATTCTTTAACGTTCGAAAACTCTTTAAATTCCTGCAAGGTAATGTCAGATTGGCCGACAAGAGTGTTCCTTTTATCTGAACCTGAAGAACATGGTTCTGCTATATTCGAAGAATATTTCTTTTTCGATAAAGGACATGGTTTATTATCTGCAACTGAAGATGTGCTTTCTATTTCCGACATATATTTCTTTTTTGATAAAGGACATGGCTTATTATCTGCAACTGAAGAGCATTTGCTTGCTATTTCCGACATATATATCTTTTTTGATAAAGGACATGGCTTATTATTCGAAATTGGAGAACATGGTCTTTCTATGTTTGATGTACATTTCTTTTTTGATAAAGGACATGGTTTATTATCTGCAACTGAAGAACATTTGCTTTCTATTTCCGAGATATATTTCTTTTTTGACAAAGGACATGGTTTTTCGAATTTAAAACCACAAGGTTTTTTTGATAGAGGACACGCCTTCTCGGACATGTCCTTTTTTTTAAATAACTTACCATCCTTATATTTATTAATATATCTTTTTTCAAAATAATCGATACCTTTATCTAGCGAGCCGAATCTAGTTACATACTCAGAAATCATTTTCTCAAGATAGAACCCTGAATTTAATTTCATCTTTTCTCGAGCTTCTATTCCGTGCAATCTATCAGGAACAAAGTTATTGCGGCACATATTAACATAGCAGGGCTTGATGTCTAGCTCTCGTAGTAACGCAAGATCTGCTTTTGTAAGCCAAGGTTTAGGATGAAACTTCAGATCATTAACAAGCTTATTTTTCCCGCAATTAGTTCTTGTTAGAAACTTTTTATATACTTGCTCTATGTATAGATCAATCCTTTTTAGTTCCTTATGATAACGTTCAGGTCTGTGTTGTTTTATATCTGCAATAATCAATTCTTTAACGTTCGAAAACTCTTTAAATTCCTGCAAGGTAATGTCAGATTGGCCGACAAGAGTGTTCCTTTTATCTGAACCTGAAGAACATGGTTCTGCTATATTCGAAGAATATTTCTTTTTCGATAAAGGACATGGTTTATTATCTGCAACTGAAGATGTGCTTTCTATTTCCGACATATATTTCTTTTTTGATAAAGGACATGGCTTATTATCTGCAACTGAAGAGCATTTGCTTGCTATTTCCGACATATATTTCTTTTTTGATAAAGGACATGGCTTATTATTCGAAATTGGAGAACATGGTCTTTCTATGTTTGATGTACATTTCTTTTTTGATAAAGGACATGGTTTATTATCTGCAACTGAAGAACATTTGCTTTCTATTTCCGAGATATATTTCTTTTTTGACAAAGGACATGGTTTTTCGAATTTAAAACCACAAGGTTTTTTTGATAGAGGACACGCCTTCTCGGACATGTCCTTTTTTTTAAATAACTTACCATCCTTATATTTATTAATATATCTTTTTTCAAAATAATCGATACCTTTATCTAGCGAGCCGAATCTAGTTACATACTCAGAAATCATTTTCTCAAGATAGAACCCTGAATTTAATTTCATCTTTTCTCGAGCTTCTATTCCGTGCAATCTATCAGATTTTTTTAGCAACACTGAAATGAAAACAGGAACAAAGTTATTGCGGCACATATTAACATAGCAGGGCTTGATGTCGAGCTCTCTTAGTAACGCAAGATCTGCTTTTGTAAGCCAAGGTTTAGGATGAAACTTCAGGTCATTAACAAGCTTATTTTTCCCGCAATTAGTACTTGTTAGAAACTTTTTATATACTTGCTCTATGTATAGATCAATCCTTTTTAGTTCCTTATGATAACGTTCAGGTCTGTGTTGTTTTATATCTGCAGTAATCAATTCCTTAACGTTCGAAAACTCTTTAAATTCCTGTAAGGTAATGTTAGATTGGCCGACAAGAGTGTTCATTTTATTTAGACTGTCATCTTTTTGCCTTACATCTTCTCCAAAGGTGCTTCGACGAAAATACGCGTCTATTTTACCTTGTTTTGGCATTTTGTTTTTCATCAAACTGCGTCACTTTTATACAACAGTTCTTCATCCACTTTTTAAATTCGGAGTTTTCTTCTTCTTTAAAGTAAAACTGACACTGCTAAAAAAGAGGTGTTATTGCCGAACATGCTGCTGAGTCTCCACGGTCAATTTTTGCGATTGCTAGTGCCGTAAAAGTTGTCCGTGGAGAATATAGCAAAAAAACGTTTTTGGCTATTGTTTGCAAATCAAGAACATTACCATAACATTACCTACAAATCATTGGTGTCTTCAAAATAATGACATGAAATTATTAAATCATTTATGAAATTATTCAAATTGCACTAGGCACCAAAATGAAGAAATTATTTTCAGCAATAAGCCACAAAGGCAACGTGAAGTTGGTTTCGGTAGAGCAGCCGGTAAACCATGACAGGTAAATGTATAGTAAACTTAAAAAAAAAAACATCTCGAACCAAGGTCCATCTTATAATTTAAGAATTACTGAAAAAGCTCAGACACAATCTAGTCAGCCAATCACTAAAACCTGTAAAAACTTTGTAAAAAGCAAAAGGAAAATGAAGCTAATAATTTTTTTTTTATAAAACATCTAAAATATTTTCACCGGTCTAACATGACAGGTGACAGCTGTTTTTGACTTTTGAAATCAGCACTACAGACCAGCACTACGCAAAACCTCTTTGACGAACTTGTTGATGAAGGGAGAGATGGTGATTCTCTTGATCTATAAAGTGAATCGTAAATGTTCGTTTCTAAGGACGGTATCGTCTAGGATCATAATTAAACTGGTGGTAATGTCAAGCTTATGAATCACCCTTTCTACTACTACACCTTTTCCAATTGTAATTCAGAAAGAGTCAATTGTAATTCAGAAAATATCAATTGTAATTCAGATTTGTCAATTGTAATTCAGAAAGTATCAATTGTAATTCAGATTTGTCAATTGTAATTCAGAAAGTATCAATTGTAATTCAGATTTGTCAATTGTAATTCAGAAAGTATCAATTGTAATTCAGAAAGTATCAATTGTAATTTAGAAAGTATCAAATATAATTCAGATTACATAGTCAATTGTAATTCAGAAAATTTCAACATTCATCTCATTGATACAACACTGGTAAGATATTGGAAATGAACTGGAAGATTTGGTAATTGTTTCAGACAATGGACCTTGCCATTCAAACCTAGAAACAGTTATTAATGGAACGATGGCGACTCTGCTGCGGCTAGGGCCATATTCGACAATGCTTAATCCTATCGAGACTTTTTGGTCAAAGATAATATTAGAATACCCAGCGTTACAGGTCCTGGTGTTATGGAACAAAGGCCGGGTTTATGCCGCGGACACTTTGGAATTTATGAAACGGAGCTTCCAACTTGGTTATCGTTTTAACCGAAACGTTTGACAATTATTATCACACGTTTGACATTTCTCATCAATAATAAACCATTGTTAAATAATGGAGAAAATATTAATAAATTATCAATTGAAGCGCGCAAAAAGTTTTTTATATTGGAAACAGTTACAAAATAAACGTAATAAGTATGTATATATGTTACACTTTTTCACTTTGTTTACGTCGTTTGACATTTTCAGAAAGTCTAAAGTGTTTATACCGTAACTTCCCGGCAGTGCCACATGTTTGGTCACGCCAAAAAGCAGATCCACTTTGGCAGGTTGCGCCGAAAATTCTTGTCGTATATGCCGCTTCCAAGATGTCAGGCAACTCCAAAGTGTCCGCGGCATAAACCCGGCCAAAGACTGATTTATGGAGGTGATAATAGCTCGGGCAGCTTCTGCGTTCCATACAAAAAATTCCTGTTGCAGAAATTGCTGCAATTGGATGAATGTTGATTTTTTCTGAATTACAATTGATACTTTCCGAATTACAATTGATACTTTCTAAATTACAATTGACAAATCTGAATTACAATTGATACTTTCTGAATTACAATTGACAAATCTGAATTACAATTGACGCTTTCCGAATTACAATTGACTAATCTGAATTACAATTGATACTTTCTGAATTACAATTGGAAAAGGTGTAGCTCGTCATGTCGTTCAAGCGTGGGCTGCTTTCCTAAGGTGGCTTAAAAAGTATATGGAGGAGCAGATGGTGCTATCGCCAATGTATGTATGACAGCGTATTCTTTTCAAACTGGTGGAGAGAGAAATGGGATAGTTAGAATAGGTTTGGGTTTATAAAGGATCAAGAGTTTATTGAAAGAGGTTGCCATCAACCATACCTTTGAACTCTTGGATGTTGTAGAAGTTCGGAAATACTAACTGCGAAAATATTCCTCAGTCGACTTGTTTTTTTTAGAAACGAATTTCTAGTCTGTAGATTGCGCGAAAAGGAGGGCTATAGGGAGAGGGCATTAGCCGAGCAGGCTAATCTGGTGTGCAGGAGTAAGATTACGGTGGAAACAGGAGAGCGTTTATTTCGATAGACGTCGCTATGGTAGGGGTGGAATTCTCGTTGGCGAGTGACGTCACTACGAGAGATGCGGTGGAATGCAACTGTCGATATCTACACAAGTATCGAAGAAAATGTCACTTCACACGCTACCTTGCGACAATTAGAATACGACGTTTGCATATCTAGTCGCCAGGAGTCTCTTAGAATAACAATGAGAATACCAATTTAAGGTCAAAGTGACATCTATCACGTCACTCGACAACGAGAATAAGGCTGAGTCGGCAGCTACATTCCGGCTCAAAGGGTCGATGGTGGAGCAAATGGCGTTACTATGGTTTAGTTTGAGCTTTTTTAAACTTGGGGCCCCTAGTCCGATTCTCGTCAAACAGTCGAACGAATGTTAGATCGAAAAAATAGTAGTCCCATTCTCGATTGTAGTGAACCGAGTCGCTTGCAGTCGATGACAGTTCACGATTGCATTTAGATGGTCGAATGCGTGTGTTGTGTTTATTTAATTTAAACACCAATAACCTTGCCATTAATGTTCCTTCGAAAAATTCATCAAAATGTCAGAAAATTTTCAGTAACAAAAGGCTTGTTTGTTCGATTCGACTGCGTTACGAACTATTTTTGGGAAGTTCAGATGGAAAATATCGAAAAAGCTCTTTAATGAAGGCATAACTTTGACGTTGACTAGGCAGCAAATTGCCGATAGGCGCTTCAAGTACAATTACCAATTGTACCAATTATTTAAAATTTTCCTTATTCATTTATTTAATTTTATTTCCTGCATAAAAAGTACGCCAAGAATATTTTTAATACAATAAATCATACTAATAATGTGCTTTATTTAAATTTTACATATACATAGTTCTAATTATTAGTAATCAAAGGATACGACAGAAATTTATCACTCTAGGCTAGATGGGTGTCATTTGTAATCTACAACGCTATTATAAAAATAATAGTTTTTTTTTGTGTTTTATCACAATTAATATTTTTAATTTTATGTTCATATGACAATATGTGTATTGAGATTTTAACTTAATTAGAATGATTGCATGATGAAACTCTTCGTTGGTTATTGCGCTTATCCTTTGATAATAGAATCAGAAAACTTAACAATTAACACTTGTCGTAATGCAATGCGTTTTTAATTTTTTTTTTGTTTTTTAAAAAAAGATATTAGCACTAATTTAAATGTATTTAAGGCATGAACAGAGAAAAATAACAACGCTAATACCAGTCAATAATTTTAAGCTACATAAAAATATTTTAAGTACAATCACTTAAGTTAAATAGAGATAAAAGGCAAAATAATTATTCAGGCCAAAAATTTTAAGCCAATATCCATCTTATTTTCCTAACTATCTGCGTATTTCGTCCAATTCCTTTACAAATGATAATCTCTTCGATATTAAGTCCTGTCAGGGAAGCAAAAGTGGTTTAAAATAAGCCCAACAAAATATAGCTGCTGCTGACGGCGGCAAATCTTGCTTTCTATAGTAAATATTACATTCTTTTTCGGTTAATTTTTGAAAAACCGCAGCATATTCACGATTAAAAAACATAACATCAACTTTTGATCGTCCTATAGCTGTTAAAGCCAAAAACATAATATCCCTGTATAATGAATGAGTTTTGTTATTTTGTTTTGATTTATGTCGCTCATTAGCCAAACGCTTAACAGGTGTCTCCAAATCATTGCAACGAATAGCTGAAATAATTTGTTGGAAGGAAAAGCTGCAAATAGAAAAAAAATATTTCATATTATTTATTATCACATAGCGCCGCTTCGCAAGAACAGTGGCACAACTCAAAAATTTCCAATTTCGAGTTTATTTTGAAAATGTATAGCTAAATCCGCATATTTTTATGTGGTAAAACACCATATTATTACTTCCAAAAATGTCCGCAGGAAACCCGCTGGACTCCAAGATCATGACAAGAGCTTGTATGAAACTAGAAACTTTTAAATGACTCCCCTGTAAATTCATTTGCTTTTGAGTTGTGCCACTATTCTTGCGAAGCGACAAACATCATAAAAAATCCTATTTAAGTCAATGTACAATTTATAACGGGGAGTTATCAAAATTGACGTCATCAAAATTGCTTATAACTTCAAAAATTGTATAGCTCACTGGTATGAGCTGGACTGTATTTTGTTATGTAGGAGATTAGGACTGCACAACCTAATCAATTTAGTAGCAGTTTTTAGTTTGTAATACAATACTACTCGGAGTTACTTGGATAACTGATTTTTAATTCTCAACAACTTAATTTATATCGTTTAACAATATGCTAAATAATCATTTTTTGACAATTAAATTTTTATTTATTAATCATCACAACAAGTCAATAAGTTATTGACTTGTAGCGTGGTTGCGGTGACCCACTAATTATTTATAATTCGTCAGCACGAATGGCTTTGCCGCGTGCGGCATATTTATAATTTTGTTTGCCGTGCAAACATTTTGCCCAGCCGAGGCTGTAGTTCGCGGGGCTGGGTTAGGACGGCTGATTTTCTGCGGATTCTTGTATGCTGTGTGAACTGTTGATGTCCTCTTGCAGATCGCCAGTGGTTATGTGGTGTTGTTTCAGACTCCAACGGTGCCTTGGCGGCATTTCCATACAATTGCGATGATCGATATGGTGAGCAGGACAGATCCTGCTGTTGTGGCGGTGTGGTGTCCGATTGTTTTCCATGTTGATGGCTGAACTTGTAGGCCCGCTGGATCGTGGATGACGCTGCTGAATGTGTCGGATGTCTTTAGAATCGGGTCTAAAATTACTGGTTTGTTATGTAACCCGGTAAGGTTGTATATACCGGTCATGTTGAAGTTCATCGGCTTTAGAAATGTTGATTGAATAATGACTTTGTTACGAACTTCAGGAAAACGTATATTCTTCGTTGTTTCAATCACACAGTCCTGAGTTGTCTGCAGGATTCCGACGCCATTCAAGGTAACATCTTCCCGTTGCCCGTTGCATTTAATGGCGGCCGCTGTTGGTGAGTCGGCGATAAATAGCCAGGTGTTCGCAAAAAAGAGATGTTTCCACATGACGGAGTGAATTTTCAGTTGGCTTAGTGGGCACTCCTGCTTGTTGTGTCGTTGGTATATTTCATCGATGATACAATTTGGATTTTGCACTAGGTCACTTACAACTGCGCGTGTGCATAATTTGGAGTATTTTTCTAAAGACACACAGTTTCTCATTTCTTCTTCGGTAATTTCGAAATATCTTTGATTATTATACTCGATTGCCAGAATTGCTGATGATATTTGTGGCGTGACGTATGTATTGTTACTTATGCGCTGAGGAATTGGTGTTGCCTTAATCAATTCAAATGTATCAGCATCCGTTATATGGAGAAATCCAAACACCTTAACATCTGTATCGGCTATGGATATTTCCATATCAGTCCCTGGTTCTGGAATGATTCTGAGATTGGATGGCATTTTGAGTGCTGCTTGATTTGTAATTTCTGCCAATTTGCTTGGAGTTATGAAGTCCATAACGTTTCCTTTACCATACACTGCTTGTAGTATTTTTACGTAATGTTGTTTTAAGTCTTCCAAGATATCGTTGGCAATCTGGTAAGCTGCTAGTATTTGTGTGTTGACCTTATTACTGTCAATCTTGTCATACCATCCTTCAATCTTGTTTACCTCGGAGATTACTCTGTTCAATTTGTCTGTGACTAGATCGAATTGTCTACCCATGCGGACTTCTGTGTCATTCATCCTTGTCATTGTAGATACCATTATGTTTGCTTGATGATTAGCCGCTTGCCTCAACATTTCTTGATTATGCTGAATGTGTTCAATGTCAGTGTAGACCTCATCATTTACTCCAAAGATGGCTTGCAATAGGTGTCCAACAAGGCCTCTTTTATTTCTCCGCTTCCGCCTTTGGTCTACTGCTTGAATTTCAGTTAGGATTGTTGCTTTTCGTTCTAATAAATGTTCAAGTAGAGTGCGGCAATGAGTGTTGTCTTCAAATCGTTTTGCCTCACTGCAGGTCTGTTCCATCTTGGTTATTATATTATTTACTCTACTAGTGTCTGCTGTTGTGTTGATTGGAATGTGTATCTCGATCTTGATCGTACCTCTTTTTAGTTTGGCGTGTCCAATTTGTTCGATAAACAACCCAGGCTGTGGGTATTTGATTGTGTAATGTGTATGTCCCGGTTGGATTGAGCTTAGTATAGCGAGTGTAGCTAAGACCATTTTACCCATGCTCCAGGTATTTGTTGACTTATGTGTCGTCTTCTTGTCCGTATGAAGGCGACTCTCTATGCCAGTTTGAGGTGCACTGGTTGCAGTGACATGTGCCATGGCGCACTTTTTTATCTCTGTTGGTGTTGTATCATCTATATTGGTCATGTTGTCATCTTCAACCGGTAACACACATATTTTTGTTACTGGACGCTTTATTGTTGAGTTTTCTTTAACACGTAGGGTTACCACTCGTACGACTCCATCTTTGCCTGGATGTGTCTCGATTATTCGTGCTAATGGCCATCTCGTTGGAGCGCAGTTTTCATCTTTTACGAGAACAATTTGCCCAGCTTCGATCAGTCTTGCTCCTGATTTCCATTTTGTTCTTTGTTGGAGTCGGGAAAGGTATTCACTTTGCCATACCTTCCAGAAGTCTTGCGTCATCTTCTGTACTAGTTTCCAGCGGCTCAATGTGGTCATGGTGCTGTCTATGGTTGGTCCTGGTGGTCCTATTAATTCTTGCCCAACCAAAAAATGTCCAGGTGTTATAGTAAGAATTGAACTAGGGTCGCTTGGTAGTGGGTATAACGGGCGTGAATTTAAACATGCTTCGATTTGGCACAGTAGCGTCGATATTTCCTCGAATGTTAGCGTAGCGTTACCTATTACCTTTTTCAAGTGGGATTTGATAGATTTGACTCCAGCCTCCCAGATTCCTCCGAAGTGAGGAGCTGCCGGCGGAATAAAATGCCATTGTATACCCTCGGTCGCAAGGCTTCCCACCACTGTGGTTATGTTTCTGATGGCATGGCGAAGATCCTTATCCAGTACTTTTTGTGCTCCTACGAACGTTGTTCCGTTATCACTGTATATGTTTGAGACAAGACCTCTTCTGGATGTGAATCTTCTAAATGCTGCTAAGAATGCCTCCGTGGTCATGTCTGTTACCGCTTCGATGTGAATGGCCTTTGTAACTAGACATACAAAAACTGCTATGTACCCCTTGTGGGATTTGCTTCCTCTTCCCTTGGACATTCTTATCTGAATAGGCCCTGCGTAATCTAGTCCCGTGTGCGAAAATGGTTTCGCTGGTGTTACTCGTGCGGCCGGGAGTTCACCCATAATTTGTGTCACTGTTTGTCCTTTGTGCCTGCAGCAAGTAACGCATTTGTTCAATATTTGTCGTATTTTGCTTTTTCCATTGATTATTAAGTATCTTCTTCTAATATAGGCATGTGTGACTTCATTTCCTCCATGTAGTGTCGCTGCATGAGCTTCAAGTATCAATAGTTTAGTTATGTGGTGTTTGTGAGGTATTATGACGGGATGTTTTTGATTATACGGAATACGAGAATTCTGGATTCTTCCACCCACTCTTAGAATACCATTCTCGTCCAGAAATGGATTTAATGAAAGAATTGAACTTTTTGTGTTAAGTGGTTTTTTTGCTTCCAGCTGTTTTATTTCTGCAGCGAACTCCGTTTTTTGTGTCATCTGTAGAAGTTGCTGGTGTGCTTTATCTAATTCCTTTACTGATAAATTTGTATTGTTTGTTCTATCCTTCCTGCATTTCGCGATGAATCTTTTGCAGTAAGCCAGCACACGTGTAAGTTTCTTAAATGATGAAAAACGGCTAAGTAACTCGAACCCTTCAGCAATTTGAGTTGCATGGACCGCTATCTTGTCTAACTTAGCTCCTGTTGTAATATTCTTGTTAATTTTTTGTGTTGGCCACTTGTCTTCAGTCATCTTTAACCACGATGGACCAGTCCACCAAAGCTCTGCATTCTTCAAATATTGCGGAGTGGCCCCTCTCGATACTAGATCAGCAGGGTTATCTTCGGAACGCACATGGCGCCAACTTGTAGGCTCCAGATTTTTGTGAACTTCTGACACTCGGTTTGCAATGAAGGTTTCCCATTTATTTGATTTTCCATGGATCCATGCTAATGTTATCATCGAATCCGTCCAGGCGTATTCCCTCACATTCTTAATGTCCAGTGCCTGTTTTGTTCGTCGTATTAGTTTAGATAGTAAGACAGCTCCGCAAAGTTCCAATCTTGGTAAAGTTACTTTATTTAGTGGTGCTACCTTAGTCTTCGCTACAAGTAGTGTTATATGTACTTGCTCCGAATCTAACGTAGTTTTGCTGTATACGACCGCACCATAAGCTTTTTCGGATGCATCGCAAAAGCCATGTAGTTCAACTGTTTTACATGCGGGCGTGTACTGTATCCAACGTGGTATGTTAATTTCTTCAAGTTTTCGTAGTTCATTCCTGATGTTCATCCATCTAGTGGCTAGTTCTTCTTCCAATGTTTGATCCCAGTTGTATCCTTTTGCCCATAACTCTTGAATTAACATTTTGGCTCTCACTGTTATAGGTGCCAACCAACCGAGTGGGTCAAATAGTCTGGCAATCTCTGATAAGATTGTCCGTTTGGTAGGTACTTCTAATGGTGCATTTAATTTTACCTTAAAGTGGAATTTGTCTGCTATTGGTGTCCAGTATATACCCAAGGATTTTACAGCCTCGTCATCTTTTATTTCAATGGAGCCTTGATCCCTAAGTTGTTTTGGTAGATTATCAATTAGTTCACTGTGGTTGCTTCTCCATTTTCTAAGGTTAAATCCTCCTTCTTTTAACGTTTGGATCAACTCTCCTTGTAACCTCCTTGCTTCCTGAATTGAAGACGTTCCAGACATCATGTCGTCCACGTAAAAATCATTGAGAATTATCTTTGCTGCTTCCGGATGATTTTTTTCTTCATCGCGTGCTAATTTTTGCAATGTTTTTATGGCTAGATACGGTGCTGATTTTGTTCCGTATGTCACAGTTGTTAGTTTAAATTCTTGAATGCTATCTTCCGTTGAAAATCGCCATACAATTCGTTGGTAGTCTTGATGTTCCTGTGCAACCTTTATTTGCCTGTACATCTTCTCTATATCGGCGCTGAATACATATTGATGCTTTCTCCATCTTAGTAAGATATCTTGTAGATCTTGTTGTAGTCTGGGGCCGCTGTGCATTAAATCGTTTAAGCTTAGCTTGGTGCTTGTTTTGGTAGAGGCGTCGAATACTACCCTTAGTTTGGTAGTTGTGCTTTCCTCTTTGATGACTGCTTGATGAGGCATGTAGTATACATTAGGAGTTTTGTTCTGAAGTTCTTTGGAATCAATGAGTACCATATGTCCCAGCTGTAAGTATTCTTCCATAAATTTGTTGTATTCATCCCGCAACGTTTTGTTTTTTGAGAACCGCTTTTCCATTTGATATAGTCGTGCTATTGCAACTGGTTTTGATTCTCCTAATCCCTCTGTCTGCTTGAATGGAATTTGTACTGTATACGTGCCATTGGGATTTCGTTTAACTGTTCGATCAAATTGTTCTTCACACGTTCTGTTTTCTTCAGACACAGGTGGTTTCAATGCTGTTTCTTCAATTTCCCAAAACTTTCGAAGCTGTGAATCGACATCTACCCTTGAAATCATGGATGTAATTTTTCTGGTTGCTTCGCTCTGAGGAATTGGTCCAGACAGTATCCAGCCAAATTCAGTTTTTTGAGTTAACGTTCCACCTTTAGTTTTTCTAATGCTGTTCATTAGGATGTCTCCAAATACGTCTGCGCCCAATATCATGTCAACTGGTCCAGGGGTATCGTATGTTGGGTCTGCAAGGATGAGATTACTCCAATTGGTACGCTCTTCGCTAACGATATACTTTTGTGGTTGGTCGCTCGTCACTGATGGAAGTATTAGAGCTTCACACTGCAGTTTGAAGTTGGAAGGAAATCTCGGAATGAGTTCCACTAGAATTTTGCTGTGGGATGTCCCAGCCGGGCACTCGTTCGTGCCTGTAATCTCTGAATATATTTTCACTCCTGGAACTCCTAGTGTTTGTGCCGCATTCTCCGTTATGAGGGTGGTCTGTGACCCGGGATCTACCAATACTCTTAGATACTCATAGCTGTTCCTGATGGTTTTGGCTCGTACTAGTGCTGTTGCCAGTATTACATTACAAGATTTCCTTACAACGTGTGAATCAACTGTGCATTGAGAGGTAGTGAGGTGTGATGACATTACTCTCGGTACATCTTCTTGTTTTGCTGTAGGACTTCTTGCCTCTTGGTGAATTAATGTGTGGTGTTGCTGCTTACAGATGTTGCACCGACTTTGACTGTGACAGGGGTCGTTCGTGCCATGGTTCAAACAGTTGGAACATGTTTTACTCTGCCGGACGAAGTTGAGCTTTTCTGCTAATTTCAATGCTTTGAATTTTTGACATACGTATATACTGTGCTGCCCATTACAGTATCGGCACTTTGTAGTACTAGTGTGATAACTCTTTATTTGGTGGTTACCTCGTGACTGTACATGGTTTACGATGCGGCTGCTTTCAGTTTTCTTCCTAGGCTCTGCAATTACTTCTAGTGCTTGAAATCTAGTTTCCAGGAACTTAAGTATGTCCTCTAATTGCGGTATCTCTCGAGGCTCGTTCAATGATTGCTCGTACGCTTTATACGTCTCTGGATCCATCTTTCTTCGTATAATATGTGCTATGAAGGGTTCCCAGGGTGGGGTTTCTAGCTGTAGGCTGTTAATTCCATGTAGGCATTCTTTTATCAGGTCATGCAATTGTTTTATTGCTTTGGCAGAATCAGTAATTAATGCTGGTTGATCCAGAATTGCATCTGAAAAGGTGGAAAATATTTTCCGTTTATTATTAAACCTGCTTGTTACTAGGCTCCATGCTGCTTCATAACTAGATTCGCTGCTTGCCAAGTGTTGGATAAGTTTGTGCGCCTCTCCAGTCAGCGATGTTTGCAAGTAATGCATTTTCTCAGCATTACCTAAACGCTTGTTGTTGTGGATTAGTCTGCAGAATATATTTTCAAAGTATTTCCAGGCCTTATAGTCGCCGTCAAAGTTCGGAATTTTTATTTGGGGTAGTTTCGTCTTTACCGCATCCTCCCTCTGACTGTTTTCTTCTATCATATCTTGTAGTTCTATCATGGTTTCTTGGTATATTTCTTCAAGGGTTTCATATTGCTCCTCCTTGAAGTACTGATGCGACAGCTCTCCCTCTTCTGCAAACGTCAAGATTTCTTCGTGCAATTCCTGTATAGCGTCCCATTGCGTTGTTAACTGCTTGATTTTAAATTCACAGTACGTCTTTGTTTTCGCTTGGCCTCTCTCTGCTACTTCATCAAGTATTCTTCTAATGTTGCTCATTTTGACACTCTGTTTCTTGAGACGCAATGTCTTCTCCTCTAAGTCATCGTTCAATTTTATGTTGAACTTTGTTCCTGTGGTGTTTGCTGCGGTCTCGACCGGCTGCTCGTTCAGTTTTTGTTGATACTCTCTCAGTAGTTCCTTAGCCTCATCGTATTTACTTTTCACTTGAATATAAAAATTCTGAGTGAAATACTGCTCCGATGGTCTGTCCAATTCTTCCAGGTGGTTGTGGTTTTCTTGGAATTTTTTCCAGGAACTGTCGAATTCCGCTAGTCTTCTCTCTATATAGGCTTTATCTTTCCTCACAATGCTGTCTTTCCTCATATTTGAAAGGGCACGGCTGATGTCCTCCCCTAGCTGCCTTTGTTCCTCTGCTAATTCCGAAAATAGCTCCATTTTGGTATTGCAGACTTGGTGATTTGGTACTTAATTAATTTTTAAGCTCGCGATGCGAGTTGTGCGTAGGTTTCTTGGTTCTTAAAAGGTTCGAAGGACCAATGTATAGCTCACTGGTATGAGCTGGACTGTATTTTGTTATGTAGGAGATTAGGACTGCACAACCTAATCAATTTAGTAGCAGTTTTTAGTTTGTAATACAATACTACTCGGAGTTACTTGGATAACTGATTTTTAATTCTCAACAACTTAATTTATATCGTTTAACAATATGCTAAATAATCATTTTTTGACAATTAAATTTTTATTTATTAATCATCACAACAAGTCAATAAGTTATTGACTTGTTGCGTGGTTGCGGTGACCCACTAATTATTTATAATTCGTCAGCACGAATGGCTTTGCCGCGTGCGGCATATTTATAATTTTGTTTGCCGTGCAAACAAAAATAAAGGCCGTACATTATAATTAGTGAACTACGTATTTTTTTGGAGAAAGGGGTAGTTGAAGTTGATATTTTTGTTAAAAAAAAAATTTGCTTTGATGACTCATAACTGTGGAAGTTCGTAGGATAGAACCTTTACTTTTACAGTTTTAGATAGGTGGGAGTATTCTGCGTACACTGATACCTGATTCATAATAATAGGTCGTAGGGTTACAAAAATACAGGGTGATAAGCAAAACTCTAAGAAAAAAACTTGAAAAAGCCCTAGCGGCTAAACCGTTACGTTATATTTTGTCACGGCCCGCAGAAATAATAAATTGTCTAAAAAAATAAAAACTTACTCTCTGTTTAAATGTGTTTGATCTGTAAGTAAGGCTTTGAGCAAAGGGCTTGTTGGTTGATTTTGTTTGAAAAGTGTATACATGGGCGGCCCTGTTTCTACGTGTAATCTCAAATTATCCCAAAGACATTGTATATGAACTGATCTCGGTATGCTCAAAGGATCCGTGTCAGAATCACTCTAAAATTAAATAGAGAAATATTTAGTCTGAAAATATAATAAAAAAAATTTATTTTACATCTTTTGGTAGACATAGCTCCGGCAAATGTGTAGAAATTTCAATTCTTTCCATAATCCATATAAGATTCCAATAAATAATAGGATGTTCTTCCACAAAATTGTGATTAAGCAGAGCGGCATCACCTTCCTGACATAAGACATTTTCAAGCTCCTTGCGAAGTACCAACGGATTTAAATATGGTATGCTTAAATTATCTGACTGCTTAATATCACTCAATTTTTCATTAACAATAATCTGCACACTGAGAAATGGCACTGTATATTGACCACATGCATGACATGTCGTGTTTAAATTTGAGTCTTCTGTAGGCCAATTTGCCATTATCTCCTCGTCATATAACAAAACTGAACACTTATGACATTGCGAACAGGATGTCAACTGTATAAGTACATCACTTTCTTGTGGTTTTGCAGTCTGCAGTGATAATATTGGATAAAATTGAGATATCGAAAAGAAAGGAATATATACCTCAGGAGGTTGACTATATAGATTTTCTGGTATGGAAGGATATATGTTTGAGCTTAAACTCAACATATTTTCGCCTAGAGGAACCAGATTGTTATGACTTGATTTTCGAGAATCGCTTAGCTTCATCCTTATATCAAGCTCACTAGACACTCTTCGAGAAAATGATTGATCATCATTATTTAGTTCTTCATCTGCTACGCTATCATTTCCACTGTTGCTATTAGTTTTTACAGGCGTCGAATTAACTGAAATTGCTTCCTTGATTTCGTCAAATTTCTTTGCAACAGTCGAAGCTACTTGCTTAATGCTGCTGAAGCCACCTTGGATTATTTCGTTAGATTTCTTTCCCGTAAAATTTGGACTAAACGAAAGTAATTAATCAATTGTAAATGTAAATTTTTGAGAATAAAACAAATAAAAATGTATTGATTGTATGTGTAACAACGACTAAGAACGAGCATTTGCATCGAGCATAAAATGTTGAATATTCTTACCTCATATTCGATATATTTTCAATTAAATTAGTTGGCATGGTTGAAATGGTTTTCTTAAAAGACATCCGTGCAGGCGAATAACGTCTACCATAACAAAGCAAAGGAACAAAACATAAATTCAAAACTATTCATGCAAAACTAAAATGGGTGCATTTCGATCTAAGCGAAATTAGTATTAATTGTACTTACCCGAATAGTGAATATCCCAAATTTGCTAAATGGGATGTCACTGGAGATGCAGGCATAGTTTCTGATCTATGCATACTTTTATTGAGATGTACGGATTCATCAAAAGTGGCACTACGCTGTGCTTTAAATAATATAGGTTGATCAGAGAAATTCGAATGATTATGAGAGATTTTATTGTCAATGTTTGGTGTTTGAGTTGCGCCCATCTCTTTGGCGATATTTAGAGCTCCTAGGGGATCTCCCTGAGTTACAGGTGTACGTGGTGATATTCTAAGAATGAAAATTGTATAAAGCAAGCAAATTATTTAACTTTATTATAAACTAACTTTGTAGGACTGCTTATTTTTTGTCGATTTTCATTGTCCAAATCTAAGTCTTCTTGAGAGCTTAAAATTTCGTTAACATTTTCATTGGACTCATAATCTCCTATTGTCATTATTTTGCTTTTCATAGCTGTGGACGCTTTACTGTTGTGGAAAGATTGTTGCCTCTGAAGCTTGTTGATAATTTTCATGTCACCTGCAAAGCTATCCATTCTTTGGAGTTGCCTCGACGCTAAATCACATGGTGGACTTGAGGAAGCAGATTTATATGACGATGAGTTACTCGACGGTGTTGATGCTTTATTTACAGAATCTCCAGATATTAGTAAACCAGCACTATTAACCACATCCGATTTACCCTGTGGTTCAGTAGACCGGACTATACTACCAATTTTTTCTCGAAGCTTATCAAATGTCGTGAAATTAATAAGTGTTTGTGAAGTTTGCTCAACATGTGATGAATTATTTGAATCTAAACTTGTTCTAGAAGTGCCATCAACCGATTCCAAAGTACTATGAAGACTATCACCTAAGTTTATTGATCTCTTTTTTGCAGCTTTTCTAGCTGCTTTACGAAACTGAGCTGTAACTAAGACCACATTTTTTATTCGATTCCAACGATGTTGACTTGCTGTAATACTCTCTAATGGCCATTCAGATTCCAAAACGCAACGATTATAAAAGCCATATGTGCGTGCATCTGGCTTTACAGAATATCTCTTCATAAGATTATGTAGACGAACAGCCAAAACTGGTAAATTATACATTCCACATAGTTGCATTAATTTTCTATAACAAAACTCATCACAAGGAATATGTAATTTACATGCACGTTCGAGCAAACTGTATGCTGAACTTAGTATAGACTGTTCCTTTCCAGTTACATTGAGCACCATACTCGGTAATATTAAAAAATATACAGAATAGCAAGTTGCTAATAAATATTTAGCCCAAGCTTCTGGATTAGCTTGGCATTTTTGGGCCATCTTTTGGGCTTGCCTAATTTCATGTTTTGTTCTTCTGTCAATTGGTGAACCAGGAGCTGTTCTTGAATGTTGTTCTTTAAAATTTGTTAAATGCGTTTTTTTAGTGCATTTTAATAGTTGAGGATCTAAATCGAAGCATTTGTAAAGATATTTTTGTTTTGGATCTGAAAATACAATTAAATAATGAATATTAACTAGAGTTATTGATTGTAAATATTTAGCGATGTCTGAAAAAATTTGATGTTTACATTCTAAAACCTAAAATTCCTAGATGATTCTAGACAGTGGGATTTATTTTCTTAAGAAGGATCTCAAGCTTTCTTTTATAGGATGCTTTGTGAAGTGAAGGGGGAAAACAAGAGCTATGACTATTAAAGACCATGCAGCATCTGTTGACGGGCTCGTTTCACACAGTACGATATGGATATTCTCTAAGTAATTTCGTATGTCGTGTTTGTTGAACTTCATCATTGAATTTGATCTTGTCCGACAGAAACTGTACTTTAAATTTTCTACTTAGGACTTCAAAGACAACGCACGATCTGATAACGGCATGAGATCAAACACTTTGAGCCTGACAAAGTAGTGTAGTAGTGCAGTAATATTATCAAAGTGTAGATTGACATTTACCAAAAATTATCAATGTAATATTTCGAGACCTTCATGATCTGCAATTGTAGCGTTTCTGCGAATAACAGCTCCTAGTACAAATAGCTACTACAAAAACTGGACAAAAGCGGAGCTAAGATAGTAGCATATGCAGATGACTTAGTGATAATAGTGTCAGGAATGTTTCTAACAGTGATTATTGAAATCATGCAATAAAATCGGCAGCTGGGAAGCTGGCGATCTGGCCGATGATCCGGGCAAAACTGAACTGATGCTATTCACCGAGAAACCTGCCCAAGTTGGAGGGCACACTCTCACTTTATCCTCCAGAGTGAAATTTCTGGGTCCTGGATCCAAAACTCAACTGGAAGTCGAACATCGAGGAAAGGGTAAAGGGTAAAACCTGCAAACCGCCTTTAAAAAGACCTTAGGCAAGATATGGGGTCTTAAGCCCAAGATGGCCCTGTAGAGTAAAATTGGAAAGAGGTAAGAGGAACCGGGGCCATGAGAACGTGCCCCACGAACGCCGTTGATGTTCTCTTGCACCTTCACATCAAACACCAAGCCTCGTGCAGTGTCCTCAGACTGACAGAATCCGGGGTGTGGGCCTCAAAACCCTACGGATATAGCCCGGGACACACATATCCGCACCGCATCAAGGCAGTATGTCGCACAACATAGGAAACCATACTGCCTGTTGCCGTAGCTGCGATGAGCAGCGCAAACTAGGCAGTTACGTTCTGGAAGACTTAAGAGATCTCCGGACTGAAGGTCAGATTACTGATAAGATTCCTGAATCCCTCAGGATGGCTCTAGGCATCCGTCACACCCTACCAAAAAACCACTGAACCCAGGTACACGAGTTGCAGCAAGAAAACTGCGCGCCAAAGCGCTAATTGGGTCTCCGCTCGCAATAGAGGCAGCCCTGCATCTACCTACCTACTCCTCAAAGTTCTAAGGGATGTTCAGGGCACGTTTATCTACCGGGCCGTGAAGGCTTGTTCCTAAACGATTCATAAGAGGACGACATGACATAATGCAGCCTTTCAAAACTTAATTTATTTCTTTTAAAATAGTTTCTAACTATACAACCCACTACCGGGCACAACCGTTATTTTATAGGTACTTACTTGCAGCTATGCCATCTTGTATTGTAATATATTTTCCAACTTCACAGGTGCTGCCACTGTCAACATCTGAGAAATACATTTCTTTTTTGTCCTCGTCTAACAAACCAGGTTTCTCAGTACATTCATCGAAGAAGACCAACCCATGATCAGCTTCCGATACAAATGATCGTTCTTCTATAAAACGAATGAACATTTGTGTTTTCATCAGCAGCTGGAAAAATTTATGATGTGCCTGTAAATAAAGTGTGTGAAAATGTTATCTGTAATTTATTCAATTATTTATTACTTTATCCCTAGAACGAAGAAAAGCATTTAGTTGAAATAGTGCATTGGGATCCGTTGCCCCTATAGACGGAGCTTTAGCAATTGGTACCAAATAATCTCTGTATCCTTTCAAGATGGATGCCATAAAACGTAAAAAGGCCTCTTGTATTCGTTGTTCAACATTTTGCTGTAAGAAAATATTTCAGAATTTTTTTTTTTTTTGTAAATTGTAAAGGTTTTTACTTGTCGTTTCTTTTGCTTAATTTCTTCTGGATCGGGTTCACACGATTGTTTTAGTTCATCGAGATATTTTAGAGTTTGTTTTAGAATGCGTGCAGCTCTTCTTGGCAGGAGTTTTGTATTAAGGTGCTTTTGTGCTTCACACATCTATCAAAAATATTTATATAAAAATTTAACTGTTAATTTGTAAATTTTAAATATTAATTTACACTTATATTATTTGTATCTAAGTCTATACAAGTCACGTCTTGTGGCGGTTCATAAAGATCAAAAAATCTAGAATCAACTCCTATAAGATATGGCAGAGGCGCGTGCAATACTTCTGCCAAACCAAGTGGACAAAGTGGAATGTAGGGGCATTGCCATTTAAACGGAAATAAAAGAGTTACGACAGCCTCTGCTACAGCAGTTAATATTGCTGGCCTACAAATAATAATAATGAATAATAATGGAGATTAATATATATATCTACGTTATGTTACCGCAGTGAATGTATTAAAATCTTTTGTTCAGTTAAAGCCAACAAAAGGACATGTAAGCAATTTTCTGGTCCTAGATTAGATAAGAGCGATTGGAAACCAGCTCCGCTTCTTGTTAAAGGCGAATCTTCGGGCTGTGTAAGTAATACTCTAACATCATCAGTGAGCTTAAAAAATATGAAAATATTATTTAATGATTTTATATAAATATAATTATATAAAATTACCTGCAAATATATGCATGGTGACGGAAAAGTTACTTCATCTAAAAGCTGTGTAACGTACCTTTCAATAGGAATAAGGTGCGTTTTGCCTGAAGATGCCATGTTCTATATATAAAAATGTTTATTCTAACTTAAAATGATTTTAAAATAATATCAATAGATTATACATGTAAATGTCTTAACCAAATTTCAAAAGTATCTCCAAAAGGATGATGTGAAAGCAAACATATTGCTTTATTAACATGCAAAGAATGACGTTTTGTGAATTCTTTATTCCACCCCAATAATTCCTTTTGTTTTTCCGTTAAATGTTTGTCACTACAAAAAAAAAAGATTATTTTTAATATTTTTGATTTAGATAATTTCTAAATTACTCAAAGTCTTCGTAAAATGTTAATGCTGATCCGTATACTTTATAAGTTCCATCATTTACTGTCAAAACAAATGTACTAAAAACTGGTGCACTCGAAGGTCGTTTTTCCTAAAAAAAAGGTATTTACAATAAATATAAAATTTAAAAGTAAAAATTACTTACAGATCCTTTTACATGAGGCCAAGCTTCTAGTGAACTTCCCATTGGCAAACAAAACAAAGGAACACTTGGACATAAATTCAATGGGAAATCATTATGATCATAAGTAGGATATCGTAAAAGAATTTCTGGTTGATAGCTGATTAAGTTTGGACGGTTCATAGATTTTTTGTAGCAAAGATATACGTCGCTTCCCATCATGCCTTTATTAAGTGTTTTGTGTATTTGACAAAATGCATGCGGAGACTTTTCCCCTGGAACAAATTATTTTTTTTAAACAAAATGCACTTTTGCATAATATGTTTATTGTGTTACCTTTACTTGGAATAATCACACATAAATCTGTAACAACGAGTTCGTTACACGGCATATCTTTAGTTGCTCTTCGATACGTCAAGAACGTTCGCGCAGATGAGTTATTAACATTTGCTACACGATTTCCAGGTGTTTTTAATACCACTGTAGCGTCATCCATAATGCGCTCTGCTCCATCATACATAATTCCTATTTAAAAATAAATATATAGAATATATAGAAACGACAGAATATTTCTATAAAATCATTACCTATATCCACCAAGGGTTCCTTATCTTTCTTACGACTATAATAAATAAAACAAGCAGTAGTCCTCACAGATCCATAATTTAAGTCCGCGTACAGTCCGGACGGTGTTTTTTCTAAAATATCACATCCATCGGGAACAGTTTCATCCAATGCAGGGAAAAATACTCCAATATCTGTGATCGGATCAATGGAGTTGGTTGCTCGTAAATGTCCAGAATCATTAAAAATACTGTCTTGAAGTAGCTGTGGACTATCTGGCAATCCTGCCACCACAAAATAATCCGCGACACGTTTTTCATCCATATTTCATTTCCTTAAAAAATATTTGCTATTGAAAAGTCCTTTTTTGTTGCAGGCATAATAAATATTTAAAAAGTTAGTATTGAAGGATATCTTTAATAAACATGGCCCAATATGATTTCTTTATAAACAAGGAACGACTCACTTTAGAACAGTGCCAAATGAGGTCATGAATCTTGCGCGGGAGAGGGCCCGAAGCAAAAACAAAGCTTTTTCTATTTTTTTTTAATATTCGAGGTCTCCATGCGAATTGGTTACCCTTAATATGCCACTTTTTTATAAATGCCCCGGCATTACTCGCACTAAGTGAAACAAAAGTCAGTGATACCGATCTCGATCGATTTCAGGTGTCTGGGTATACCTTAGTGTACAACTTCACCGACAATAGGGGATTTGCCATATATGTTAGGAATGACGTGGCCTTCCAGAAGGTGTACAATAGTACATCTTCAGATTTTAATCATATTGGCTCATCCCTTGGCAACTCAGACCACTGCCTTCGCTTTTTTAAGCCCACTGACTGGGATCTGTGTTTTCGTGGTGCCATTGTGAACTTTGCCGCTCTCTGTATCTCCAAAATCATACAGACAGGAGTTCGTTTCTTCATTCCTCATTCTACAAAATCTATAAAACCTAGGCCGAACCGATGGCTTAATATGGAATGTTTGAAAGCAATAAAAGCTAAGGAAGTCGCCTATAGAGCATACAGACGATCTCCAAATAAGTCACTTCGACGCGGGTATATCAAATTGAGAAACTCCTGCAATTCCATCATCAGGACAGTCAAATCGTGACAGGTTGAGTAGTAAGATTCTCAATACAAGTGCAGGCAAAAAAGCTTTTGGTCCTTGGTAGTTCCATCACGAAGAATTTTACCTCTTTCACAACCCCTCCGTTCATTTATGAAAAGGAGGTGACAACAGAAAGCAAATACAAGGCCGATTTATTGGCGTCTCTATTCGGCTCAAATTCTTCTTTACCCGTAACTGATATACCACCATCCTTTCTCGAGTACAACGACCACTCAACGGACGGAGTTTTCTTCAGGACTCGCGAGGTTTATAAATGTCTCAAAAAGCTTGACATTCAATAAAACACTGGCCCTGACAATCCCCTATGGTTTTCAAGAAATGTGCCTCACTTTAGGCTAAACCTCTGCCCAAACTTTTTACCCTGTGATACTTCTCCGGAGTTTATCCTAACTCTTAGAAACTAGCTCATGTTCAGCCCATTCCGAAAAGAGGTGAAGCCAACGACCCTTTAAACAAACTACCGCCCAATAGCAATTACTGCTGTTCTCTCCAAAATCATGGAGACAATAATTAATAGAAAGCTGATGGAGTATTTTGAATCTAACCAAATACTGACGACCTTCTCGTTCTCGTATGGATGACGGAGCACCGCACTCAAAGCATTCTTCGCCTTGGCGAGTCTGGTCTTGTTGCTTTAGATATTTCATAGGCTTTTGACAAAGTATTGCACCCCGCTCGTTAGGCTTAACACCAAGCTATTGGTATCGACTCAGTTCTAACGAACTGGATTGAGAGCTGTCTTCGTGGCCCCTCCAACCCACTTTACAGCTTCGCCTATGACAATATAAGACAAGCACGTGCTAGATCGTGAGCTCATGTCCAAACCTATTAACAGGAACATCAAACTCATTCTATCTCAGTGGGCCCTGGCTACAGTCTGCAAGTCCTACATTCGGCCCAACCTTGAATTAGACTACAAGCTCACGGCAATTTTTGGGGGTCATGTGACACAGCATTAATTATATGCAGATCGTACCAAAATAACTGTACCGGAAACCAGAAGAATTTTTGAATTTCTGCAATACCCCCCTGCGACGGCATTTCCACATTTCGATTTCTATACTTTCATAGAATCATTGTGTGGCTATGCCGTACATATTTGCTGGCTAAAAGATGAGAAACCCCCTTACCCTTTCATTTGATACCCATACCGAGTATGATGTAAAGAAAAAGGTTATCCGCCATTTTGTGTTGGCCGCCATTTTGAATTTGGAATGACGCCACACAGCTAATAATATTCTGCTTGCTATACCCTTGCCCATGTCGGGATCGGGGAACACAATTGCCAAATTCGGGCGCTATCTTGGAACCACCATCTTTATTTTTTTAAAAAAAAAAGTCAGATTGCATTGTCCCGCGCATGGAGGCTATACAAGGAGATAAAACTCCGTGTTGTCAATATTCGTTTGATTATTGGTGGCGCTGTAGTCAAATGTACCCCGAAAAACATGGCCGATTATATTTATCCGGTTCATGGTAAAGTTCGTTTATTACTAATATATTTTACGTTTAGCAGCTTACAGCTGTTTACCAGCTTCTAAATTCGATTTTATATCAATGCGATTATTCGTAATTAATCAATTTTTGATGTTTCCAATGAATTTTTATTAAATTCATTGGGGTACATCGGACATAGGTGACATCTGTGGCCAAAAATGAACTTCTAGTTTAGTTTCTTCTACCCATCCATTTCCTGTCATTTTCCCCATAAGAGTTTTGTCTCCTTGTATATTCTCCATGGTCCCGCGAACTATACATACACATACATTTGAAGTTGTTCGGTTATATCGAAGTGGGTCAAATACAAATTGCAGGATTTGTTTACATATATATAACAATCAACATACAGGTGAAGCCAATATAAAGCGTATAAAAAGTACCCCGTTTTGGAAGCTGTGAAGTGGACACAATTTTTATGGCTGCAAATGAAAAATGTATTCGAAACCCTATCGATCGAGTTGGGTATAAGTTCTCGATCAGAAAGATGCACTTTGGGTATGCTTTTCTTACCTTACCGAAGGCGTAACAGTAATGTAGAGTACCGTAATCTGTGGAGGTGTGCAGGGGATTGCATGACATACAATATTACCTACTCGGCTCACTCTCATACCCTGCAATCCCACTTTTCGCGCACAATAAGGTCTAAAAGTTCGTTTCTAAATAGAACAATTTGGATGTGGAATAATCTCCCATAATCAGTTTTCCCGAACTCGTTAACACTCAAGAGTTCAAACGAAAGGTTCATCGTCACCTGCTCCAACACACCCCACACCTTCCCTGATCTATCATATACTCTTCTATCTTTCCAAGCTTGCTACTAGAGATTGCTCCATGGCCTGAACGACATGACAGACTGATAGTACAAAGGGTGATACCTAAGCCAGATAAAAAAAAAAGATTGATCAAAAGAAAACAAACTTTCAATCCAGTTATTTAGAAATGAGCGTTTAACTATAATTTGACAAAGGAGATACCATATGTTAAAAGACAACAATCAAACCAGACTCAATAAAGTATTACTTGAGTTCTGGAGACTTATTAAAAATGGATCTTCCTGTGTAAGGCTGCACAGTCAAGATAAACTAAAAGTATGATATAGCAAAGGTCACTTATCGTGCATCGTCGAATTTATTAACTTCGGCCTAAACATGTTATTTCTACACTTCGCGAGCAAATAGGTAAACTCTGTTCATTTAGTAAGTGGTAGAGTCAGGTGAAAGAGGTTACTTAGGAGGTGTTGGGTAGAGGCTCAAGTCTGTTAGTTAATACTAATTCGTCCTTGGATTTTTTCTGTCACATTTATACGGAGTTTACGATGAATCTTCGATACTTGCTTGTAAGTGTAAGTAAGGTTCGATCGTATTATAATATTTATAACACGGAAGCACTTTTACTATAAAGCAGAAATCTCTTGAAATATGAAACTTAAAAATTATAGGTGAGGTGAGTTACTAAGTTACACTGTAGATTGGCTTGAAGCTTTGGGTTTCCAAAAAGGTCCCATTAATTTTATAAGCTTCTAATTGCTAACAATTGCTAACCAAATGGCTTTAATGTAAGTTTAGTGTTTTTTTTTGAAATTATACTGATGACTATCTCCCCAAGGCATAGCAAATCAACGCAAATAGGTGTGAAGACTACGAGTAATGCTTAAAGTAATTGGTTGAAAGGAAGATAAAAACTAGTAACATTCGAAATATTAACGACAAACACTGAAGCCTGGAAATTATGGGGTTAAAGGTCTTTGGCTGTCAAGATTGCTATTACATTTTAAAAGGTGCAGAAATCAGCCAATCTATTGCCAATTATGAACGAAAAGTAAATTTGCAACTGTTGTAAACTAGAAAAGGGCATTATTTGCGTTTTACTAAGCAATCTAACTGAAATCAAACGATAGAAAACTATTCCCTTTCTGGAAAAATATATTTGTAATAAATGTGACCTTTGATAGCGTCTAGACAATCACATAAAGAAATTTGATGCAATACGCTGAAAAAATGAAATAATTGTGAAGTAAGAAATTATTATACACTAATGTACAATCCCTATTCTTGAATTAAAAATAACTAACTCACCTTGTACAGCCCCTTAAGCAACAGAGTAACAAGCCTCGCTAATTGAATACTTGCTCTGAACTGATTTCAAATAATTTAATGCACCAAAACAATCGTTTGCATATTGGCACTGAAAATACTTGTACTTAAATAAAATTCATTATTCAAAGTTAATTAATTTTATTTCGCATATTCCAAATTACGCACTAACACTTTCTGCTTGCACAATTCTTAAAATTAGAAAAAAATGTTTCCCACAAATTCGAAAATGACCACAAAACTTTATAACTTTTGCCGATGCTATTAATTAATATGAATCAATGTGTTTTTTATTTAAAATTGATATCACTTTACTTATATTCTAAGCTCAAATTTATGACGCTTACTTCTTTCTAAAAATCACGATATTAAAATTCATGTTATGTCAATAGTTGACGCCATCTTTAACTTGAATGAAAATAGAAAATGTCAAGTAAAAGGAAACACAAAAAACCTTTTAACAGCGACCACAAATCGATAGCTGCGACATCTTTGTTTCAATGAGCAACAACAAGTACTAGAATTCTACCAACCGCAGTTTTAGTAGACGTCGCAAATCTAATTTTGTTTTAGTTTTGATTTCCAATAAGGTTTTACGAATAAGATTAGAACTAATTAATAGTTAACAACAAAAAATAAGTAACTACCCAACATTAATGCTGACAAAGGAGGGCAAAACTTGAGCCAATCAAATAAAGTACCTACAAAGTAGGCCAAGAAGAAAGAAAATAAAACCTACATAAATGTTAACAGAAAAGAAGAAATCAAGGAGAACGGAAGCAACAAATTAACAATTAAAAGCAAAAAACCAGCAACTGCTAATAAATTGCCTCGAGTATAAAATCCGTGTATGGGAGCGTAGTAAAATCTAGGGTCAGACAACTGTCAAATTGGGTGTTAGTAGACGGATTATTTTCCCGCGTTCCGTAGAATACTTTGAAACGAGTTCTTTATAAAGTTTACTCAAACAGTTTTAATCAAAACTAATTCAAAAGAAACAAAGAAGGTTTAAATAATTGTTTTTAGTGTAATTAAAGTTCTTACAAGTGAGTTTTCTGTAAAAAAAAGAACAATGAAGTGTGCAGTTTCTGAATGTAGGAATAATACGAAATTTCCGCGAGGAAAATCCTTCTTCAGGTAAATATGCTAATTAAAATTCTTTCTAAATACATGTATTACATATTTCCATTAATAAATATGTGAATCTCTGCGCTAAATACTCCAAATAATATCAATTTGGTTTCCTTGGATTACTTTGTTTACATTAACTGATCCAACACAAAATTCAGGGGGATCAGCTGATTAGAATTCGAAGTGACGGCGTGTAAAAAGTTCATTTCTGGGGGCAAGATTTTATTTTAAGATAACTCATAATTTTAACTCTCTCTTGTCCCTCTTCTATTCCACTCGCTTTTTCCGCTTGTAGTGGGCAAACAACTACCAAAGCGTGGTCACTCAGCCAAAAAGAATTTCACTATGCTAAAATTCGTCGAGGGCCCTTCCTGTAGTTTTATATTCTAATGTCGGAACCCTACAAAAATGAAGTTAATGTGTTTGAAACAAAGGTGTCGTAAGTATCGCCTTGCAGTTGCTACACTTTTTCAACTTAAGAGACATCTAAAAGTCAAAGTTGTAAAATAATATTTCTGACGAAAAATATTGTGGTGATTTATGCGCCATCTATTTGATTTATCATTTGCAACGATTTGGTTAGAATTTAAACGAACAATTTATAACGATTTATGCAGTCGGTTAGTATCACGCCATCTGCTGGTTGAAGCATTAACGAACTGTAATTGAAAACGTTAAACTTTTAAAATGTCCCACCGACATTTCTAGAAGTATTATAACGAATGCTCGTTAAAAAGAACAGCCTCGACATAAAAAGAAAGATCTGGAAATTGGGGTTGGATATATAAAAGCAGTGGTAGCGGCATTTAGAGTCAGTTTTGGTGTGAAAAATGATGAAAGTGTTTTTAAGTGACGTAAAGCGAAAAGTGGTGATTAAATAGTGAATTAAAAGGCAAAAAATAGGAGAACTTAAAGAATTATGTTGTAGTTATTGAATTGTTAATAAATTAAGTTGTGTGTAAACATTTAGAAATGTCTCATGTAGAAGTTAATCCTACGAATCTGTTAAGCTGTAAAAACGTAACAATATGTTGATTTTGAAAAATTGTTAAAAATATGTTTTTTTTATAAAAAGGTTCTAAATAAATATTAACGAGCAACTTCTTCGGCAATGGACAATTCTTCGGGGAAGATATGCTTGTGTTTACTAGTCTATTGTGGATACCATCCAGCGTATCTAGCGTTCGGTAAGTTTCAACAGAATTCAATCGTCGAAGGCCAAATATAACTACTAAATTTAAAAAGTAAATTGTAATTGTCACCATTACCTTGTCTCAAAAATGTCACTTCTCGATGATTAGAAATAATTAAAATGTATGAAATATCAAAAATTTTATTTAATACCCAATTACAAAATATTTCAATGTAAAAACTCTTCTATAATAACCAAAACACAAATAAATGAGAACAATGCAAAGCTCTACCCACACAATTATAATTCATCCTTTAAATTAGCAACAGGATGATGTGCTTTTAGTTTTCTCCAGAAGTTAGCTCGGTCTTCAACGTATCCCTTTTCATTTGTCAGTGCTTTCCAATTATTCACTTGCTTGCTACCAATTCGTGCATATTTAATTGGAATCCCTTTAGCTGGCTGCCACCTTAAGTCTTCTCCCTCAGGTGTAGGGTTGCTATAACAAAAAAAATACGGAAACCTTTAAAATTATGCTTTAGTAAAACATTAAACCTACCCAAATTTAGCGAAATTAACCCAGAGGCGAGTAATAGTTTCTTTTATTTCAACATCCTTCTGTGATGGTATAGAGCTAATGAAAAGGGATTTGCCTACCGGGAACAAGTATTGAAGTTCATCAGCATGGCAAACACCTGAAAGTCTTAAGCGCTATCAACAAATTAAGGCAGCACACAGGTAACTTTTTGCCCATACCATAAGATTGGTCTTTTCCTCCATTGAAAATCTCGGTGAAACTTGCTTCTCCCTCATGGTCAAACAGATACACGTAAGTTGATCCGATATTATTTTTGTTATACTGTTCCAGACGTTGCCTCAGGTATTCATCTAAGCCATTTAGTATCCAACCATCTGTAAAAAGCTATGCGCAAAGAATATAAATATACAGAGATAAATGAATTCCCAGAAAGTAGTGTTGATAGATAAATTTTCCTCTAAGGGACACAACATTGTGTACGCGCTTTGAAACTATTTTGTAGTTCTTACATTCGTTAGGTTTTCGTGATTCTGCTTGCTCCATTCGTGTATACCATTAAAGTAGAAGTCATCTATCTCGCTGGTAATCTTATTGAGACTCTGCTGTGGCTGATGGTCGTAATAGAGGGTAATTGGTAGGGCTTTGCTGAACTTCTCCTTAAAGTCCTCCAGGAGACCAGGTATGTTGAGTAATGCTGTCATAAATATAAAATAGGACCCCATGAACGATTATAATTATTATCACTTATACGAGCTGTTTTCAAAGCGCCCTCATCTGAAGTCATTCCCGCCATCCACGGTATAGATAGTCCATGTGGAACCCTCTCATTCCTGGGATGTTGGGTAATAAAAGCTCCGGGAAGATTTGGCTCCACTACCGGTGGGAATGGTATCATCGGGTCAAAGTCCCATTCCTGGGGATTTATTAATGGGGGCTTGTAGAAGCATTAATGCATACCATAAAAATAGCTTACGAAAAAGTCATAAATTGCTCCGGTAATACTTTCTGCGGGCTTCTTTCGAAGACAATCAATTATCTCCTTCCATGTTTTTCCGTTGCAGTCTAGTAACTTGGAAAGTTTTAATGCCCTGGTGGTTGCTACTCCATCATGTGCAGGCTGAGCCCAGGGATTGAAGTATGTTCCTGATTGTGATATTCCCCTATGAAATAGACCTTAAAAAAATTGAGAAAAAAAAATAATTGAAAATGTTTATTTTTGTAACAGTACCAGCAGACAGTTTTGACATCATATGATAAGTTACGCTGGCACCACCTGCACTTTCACCAAATATTGTTACGAGGTTAGGGTTACCCCCGAAGGAGGCGATGTTGGTCTTGACCCATTTTAGTATTTCCACTTGATCCTTAAGACCGAAATTTCCGGGGCAATCCTCAGTTCCAGTGCTCAAGAATCCAAGGGGCCCAAGACGGAAATTGCCACTTACGTAAATTATATCTTGGTCCAACAGAAAATCTGGACCATAGTATGCGCTTATACCGGAACCACATTCCCATCCGCCGCCATGGAACCATACCATGACAGGGAGATTTTGAGGTATTGATGAAGTCTATTAAATGTTATTGGATTAGAATGGATAATGGAAGCAACAATAAACTTACACTTGGGGTGTACACATTTAAGTACAGGCAATCCTCGCTTCCGTGCAGATCAAAGTCTCGCCTAAAGGGGTCACGTTGTATACAAATTGGGGAATCCTTGACGACGTGTTTTTCACCTGTCCATGATGGTGCTGGTTGGGGATTCTTTAATGTAATATGAAGTATATTTTAAGTGATTCCTCAACTAGAACAATTTTATTAAGGGTGACTGTTTCTTTGTTAGGTTAATAATCGATAACAATTGAATTTCTATTATAAGCCTACAGGTCATCAGTTAGAACTCCCGCTTAGTGAGCGACGAGTGTGTCCTGGAGACGAAATCCCGAGCGTTGCCGAGAGCTGGACACGCCTTAAAAATATTAGAGTACGGCTGGCACCATGCTGGACAGAACTCGTAGAGATCGGAACAACTGGTTCGATGATGAATGCAAGCTGGAAACTGAACGTAAGATGCAGAGAAATACAGAGAGCTCAGAAAAGAAAGAGAGTTCGCAAACAGAAAAAGGAATCCTGTGAGAGAAATCTGGTTTGTGAACAAGAATAGTACAGAGAGCGAAGGCCGCACCGGAAGCCGGCGGCGTATTTTAAGATTTGGCGCCCTAGGCCTATAAAATTTGCGCCCCATAAATTAAGTCATACAAAAGAATAATCACCATTTATTAACTGCTGAGATTTTAAACGTCAAATGTTCGTCGCTAATCCGGGAACGTAGGCAATTTTTTACTCTTTTTAATGCGGAAAACAAAAGTTCTACACTGTGGTGACAAGGAATTTTCCCAGGCTCAAGTTACCCAATACCTACTGAGATACGTAATAACGTAATGCTATTTATGGAAATGCTTCCTTCAATTCCTCGGGCTTAGGTTGAGTTTCCTTAAACACTTCTTTTTAATGTGACGCCAAGAATTGTTTTAAAAGGACACATTCTTCTTGTAGATTTTCCGCAAGATCAAGGGTATAATTGTTGGAGTTTTATGGGTTAACTCCAACTTCCCCATCTGGCATTGTATCCAATTTGCATCATACATCAGTGTCCCCCTCTTCGACCCAGCGGACGTCGATCTATGGCTAATCACGCTAGACTCTATGTTCGAGATAAATCAGATTAAGCCAAACCTACAGAAATATATCCTGGTAGGCGCACTAGGAAGAAATACGAAACATTTGTACTCCATGATCAAGCAAACCCCATATAGCGGCTGGTACAAACTCCTTCGACAAGCGGTACTAACCCATTACCAACATAGTGACATTGAGGAGGATGGAAACAATTGGGCGACCAAAAGCCAACATCGTTACTGGCGGAAATGCGCCAATTGGAGGCCAGAATGCAAATACCGGTATCAGTACGACAGGTAGTATCGGCATCAACTGCCGAACTAGATGAAAAGGCTGAGATCACGGACCGAGTCTTAGAAGTAAGTGCAAACATATACCCTGAACTCGCGGCAGTCGACAAGTCAGACATGGGAGCTCGAGGCGAAAATCGCTCAACTAACTAAGCGCCTAGAGTCAATGGAGAACCGTTCCGGCCACAAATAGGTCACAAGGCCACAGCCGTAGATACCGCGCACAGAGCTCAACAAGAACCACAGATATGTGTTGGTACCATGAAAAGTTTGGACTTCCTCATCAGGCATTGTATCCAATTTGTAAGAATGCAAAATTGGCAGTTACTGCGTCATATGAAGATTTGACCCTTCAGAACTCTTCCAACAATTGGGCGCATATTGATAAAAAGTTATTAATCTTTTGGTCGCCTTTTTGTACTTGTAACAATACTCCTCATGACACTCATGGTACAGTTTCTTTTTCCTTTTTCTCTTAAGATCGTTTCTAAATTCTTCTGTGCATTTTTTCTTACCAGTCTCCTCAAAAACATCAAAAGATTCTTGTTTGTTCTCTATGAAAGTGATAAGTGACTCGTAGAATCTCGTAGAATCTTAAGAATTTTGGTGACGCGCGTCACTTTTTATAGCTTCAATAACCTCAATTATATCGTGCCAATTTTTGTTAAAGCCCGGAAGGCAAGGCTCAAGAAATTTGCTCAAGAAAACTTCTGCATTTATTTCCCTAAGAAAAAATGACAGCAGTTCAGAAATTTTGACAGTTACTTATTTTCATTGCAGACATTAAATAAATTGTTTTATGATTGCTTGGAATTAATGAAATTGTTTTAATTAGTAAAGAATTAAAAAAGAATTTAAAAAATCTGAATAAAAGACAACAATGTGTAATTTTTTCCATTGCTGACAGTTACTTTCAATTTCAAAAACAACCTGCGACGTCAAGACCTCATGAACCGTTAAAATTTCTTAAGGAAATAGATGAAGACACTTATTTCTGGAGGAAAAACTAAAATTTTATCAAAAGCGACATCTGCGTGTCACTAAAAAACACGATATTTCTGGTGTGAATTTCTTGACTCTAGCATACCGGTCGCAGAAATCGCTCCAGAAAATATGTCTGAACCATTTCTTGACTATTTTTTTTACATAGGTTTAAGATAGGCAAAGAAATTTCTTGAGCCTTGCATACCGGGCTTAAGGCTGGCGCAGGCATTGGCCCTAGCTGACCATCGCGTATACCAGAAATTTTCTACCACCCTTGGAGCGACGGGAGGAGCACTTGCATGAATTGCTAAATGGTGGGCTAATTGAGGAATTGGAAGCTACACCAATATCTGAATCCTACGTTGCCGCCACCAAGCTTAGAAAAAGTTAGCGGAGCCATCAACCGGCTCAAAAACAACTCTTTGTTCTGCCTTTTTCGACGCTTCTGTGTAACTTATTTGAAAGCATTATTTGGAGATGTAATGTATATCTACGACATTTATGTGAGTCATTTTTTAGTATGACTACGACGGAGCAAGTTCCTCGGTCATGTTTAATATTAATTTAAAATATGTTAGTTGATTTGACGTGCCAATGCTAATAACCGACTCCCCGAAAGATGAAACTTGAACTGGAAACCTTATTTTAGTCAATAACCGTAAGTAAATCAATCAATAACGAGAGTAATGTGCTTACTTGACCGTCATCATATGTTTATAATATGAAAATCCATTAAAAGTGAAGTAATTAAGTTTTCAAATCTACGCCAATCTGAAAATTAATTGGGTTTTTCTGTGACACTAATACTGATATGGCAGAGCAGTTGAAAGCTTTAGTCTTTAGAATATTCGTAATATTTGCACTTTTCATGCTGAATGAGAAACGAGTTTTCTTGGATTTTCAATAATTTTAATTTAATTACAGTGACAGGCACAGGCCTAGACGTACTTTGAATTTCTAATCATGGAACGATCTTCAACAGATCTAGTGATAATTACGTGATAAGTGTATATCAATTATCTGATGTCTTGTAGGCAGCAAAGCTGGAATTTAATAACAAAAATGCAGTAATGTGAATTTTTTATAAGTACATAATTCAGAACTGAATTCAGAGTTGGCTTTCCTCCCGTTTAATTAAGATAACACTGGATGGCGTCAAGTCGAACCTCTATCCCTTCTCTACCGCAGTTCCTCAGTAGATGACGGTAATCACGTGCCAGACATATCCCGTTTTGGCGATCGCGGACTTATATCTGACTCAATCAACAAACACATTGATTGGGGCCGGAAAAATCGTTTCGAACTCAATGGCCAGTTTCACACGGGCCAACAGCCAAAACAAAAATCAACTGAAAACGTCGTTTGTAGAGAAGAGGGTGAGAGAGGACAAAGGGGGTGGGCAGATTTTGTGAACCAACTCTTCCACTGGATTTTCGAGGCAACTTTTTGACAGCTGTGTGGTTGTTGTTGTTTTTTATTTCTAGGAGAGAAGAGAGAGAAATATAGCAGAAGGGAGAATTAAGGTTAAAAACAACAACAATAAGCTAAAGTTGGTTGGAAAAGTCCAGTTGGTTGGAAAAGTTGGCTCGTGTGAAAGCCATTGCGATTTGAATCGAATTTCAAAAGGGAATGAACGATGACAGCAGATTTTTGTTGGTTGGCTGTTGGCCCGTGTGAAACTAGCCAATGCATAAAGTACTGTCTTATTTCCGATAAAACCTAAAACATCTCTCCATCTGTGTCAGTGGATGGTGTAGAACTAATGGCGTTGGTCTTCAGCCTAAATAGGGGAATTTTGCTTGTTGATGTAGTCATTAAGCCAGAAATGAGGCTCATCGAGGAACAAAATTTTGGTCAAAAACAGTGGATCTTCTTCTTCTTTTTTCGAATAATTTGTAGGTGCTGTGCCAGGCTAAGTTTTTCCATAATGAAATGTCAAATAATACTGAACAAAAGTACCATGATAGTTTGACGCAACTCATGCGTGATATGTCATAAAATTCCTATTGAGAAAAGTACCTCTAAATGGATCACTCCTTATTCATTTTTCAAATAAAGGTACAAATTTTTCTACGAAGCAATGGTGGAACTGATCTTTCCAGATCAATTATTTCAACCCATTAAAATCTCATATGCATATGCAGATGGCATAGTCATCATAGGCAAAACAATGGCAGCAGGAAGAACAGGACAAAATATAACATACGACAGATATAACATAGAATCCGTAAATGAGTTCACCTACTTAGGAGATCAGCTGAGATCACTGGAAGAGCAACATGCAAGACCGAACAAGTTGGAAAAGGATTCATGAGGATGCCAAGGATCACAAAGGGCTGCAGCGCCAGTAATCATGGTGATGATATGATCGGTTCTCACGTGAGATTAAGGGGGGAGGGGGTCGAGCCAAATCTCACGACATCTCACCAGGGGGGGGGGGGTGGAAAATCGCCAAAATCACCTCACGTAATTTATGGATGCCCCCTTATATTGGTGACTGTGAAAACTGTCACTTAGCATACTCATACCGGTTCTCGTTTGATTGAGGGGGTCAAGTAGCATTGGTCGTTATTAGTACTCAGTTGGGGGACTGCTTGGGAAAACGACACTCGCGTTTCAAAATAAAAAGCTTTCGACAGCGCTGCAGTTATTTCTCGCATATCCACGTCGAAATTCTCAAAATTTCTAAATTTGTTTTCACCCAGGCAATTTTTGGATGAAGATTCTTTCGTTAAAGTTTCGTTATGTGCGTCTTGCTTAACCCTTCTTTTCACGTTTCTCACCCATAAAACCGGTTCACTACTGCGTCTTGAAGCCTGAAGCTAATATGATGTACCGTACTGCACGAATATTGAACAAATTTGAGCTTACTTAACATCATTTTGAAACATGGCCCTAAATGGAAACGTAAAGTGACAAGTGTAAAATGAATTCTGTAAATGCAGATTTAAGCGATTTATTTGATTTATTTAAGTTGTGGGAGAAATATAAACAGTTTAGAAGTGTTCTGCAAAATAAAAGGAAAAAATTTAACCGAAAAATTGCTTAAAGATTGATGCTGCTTGCGGATGCTTGCGTTTTGTGCCCTTTTTACGGCACCGTACATAACATGTGAGAATTTAACGAACATTCGGCAAGTTCATTAAGTCAATTTAGATCGATGCCTTATGAACATTCATGTTCGTACGTCAGGGTACTTACGGTTACGGTACGATACGTCATATTTGGTTCAGGCTTATTACGTCACTTCAGGTCAGTGCCATTCCGTACATTAGGTTACGTACAGTTAGGTTCCGGTACGTTATAGCAGGTTCAGGCTTTAGGCTCTCGTGTAGCATCTCCCATAGGATGAAAATTGGTGAGAGTGTTCTGCGTGCACTGAAACCTCCGTCATGGAAATTGGTTAAGGGTTACACCGGCTCCATACGTTGGTCCCAACGCGGGTACCAGCGAACGTTGGCGCAGATCTGACCCCAATCCCCATGCTCACGCGAATGCAAATTACTCGATCCACACGTTGGACAAGTAGCATTGGGGCTAACCTTGGGGCCAACGTGATATGCAAAACTGTAATCAAAAAAATATCAACGGGTCCTAACGGGTAAACCGTTACAATAAGGAAACGTAGGAATACCAAGAAATAGGTAGATGGATTAAGGCAAGGTAGCACAGACGCAGAAGAAGAAGAGAATTCAAGACGAGTAGTGCAAGGACTGTAGCCTCATTTAAGAAGAAGATTATAAAACTAAAAAAAGTGTTTTCTTTTATTTTGATGTAGTTTAGTCGTAACAATTTAATGCGATGGACTTCCACAGTTCATGGCCTTAAAATTACATCCAAAGTTAAACAAAGTTTTTTTTAATTGCTAAATTGTAACATTTAAGAAATGTTTTAATAGCCTAAAAAAATGTTAGTGTTTCGGTAATACTTGAATATATCTTCGTCAAGTAGAGAAACATTTTAACACCGTGTTTTTTTTTAATTTTAAATAACAATTAACAGAAAGGTGTACTGTGTCAAATCAACACCAGCCAAGTCAATTTTGTTATCATTTATTCTGAAGAAAGTTTAGAACTGCTTAATGTGAATATTTTTACGAAGTTTCCCCTTTTCCATTTTATAGAATTAAATATTAATTTGTTTGATGACAAATAATAGGAAAGTTGATAAAATTTCGAGTATGCATAAACTGAAGTTCGTACCTATAATAAATTAAACGGATTTTCTACATCATTTAAGAAACTTGATTTGAATGGGGTTGTTAGCTCTAGTAGGTGCAAACATGTTAGAAAACATAAAATAACAGATATATGGGCATATTAACTTATAAATTATTATCATCAAGGTAAGTGTTATGTAAAATATTACGACTTTCGATCAAAGATTCTTTCGGAGTAGTTGTGAATTCTTCAATTAAAAATAACTGGAATTATCTTATGAATTTGTATATTTTGATAAAATTTTATCCTTACGCCCTTTACTTATTCAAAACTTGGCAATATATCCAATTATCACAATTCATTTTTCTCAATCACTTTTATTTTATAATTATAAAACACTTTCACAAACTTACTTTAAATCGCAGCTCATTTAGCGGTGGCTTAGCATACGGAATTCCAAGAAAACCGCGAATACTTCTTCCACTATGCGATGTCAAATGTCGACCAACTAAAACACCACCGTGCGTTAACTTAACCTTTAGTTCATCCGAAATTCGTGCAATTACAACACTACAAAATCCAAAGAGGATGACAACAAAAATGCTTCTGCTTGAAAAAATCATGACCGTCACTGTTTTTGGACCACCAACTGGTCAGCTACTAAAGTCAACGTTTCCCGAAGTCAAGTCTTATTATAAATACTATTGTACATTTCCTTCTCGGCGAAGCTCTATTCTGGGCTGGCGCGGTTACCTGAGCAAAAAAGCTGGCAGATTTGTGGTATTCCTTCTCAGCGTTGAACACCTGAGCGACTTGAGCGGGAAATTTAAGTGATGAATGAAGCTGGGAATGAATCTAGTAAAAAAAAACCCCAGTCTTATGGGGTTACTGGCGCAGCAGAGAGTTGTCGAGTCGTGTCACTCTTAATAATGTGAAGCCGTGCTTATGATTTGAGAATTCACTTCTAGAAATCGTGGAGATTGCACAACATCTCCAATTGATCCAGATACTAGTAACCGTCATAATATGCAATTAGTTTTGAGATGAAGAAATATATTTATGTAGTTTTCAAGAACCTTCAATAGTTTACACTGAACAGAAAAGCCCAATTTCTTCGTGTAAACTATTCGAGATATAACACGAGTATCAAACCGGTATCTCCCACCTGTGAAGGTGTAAACTTCCAACAGCTCTCTACGGTGCTGCAATATTTCCCTCATATTGGGTTAATTTTTAATTTTGTCCATGCATCATTAGAGCTCGGCTGTAAGATGGATAATTAAAGAGCTCTAATAAATTAGTACGAGTGCGATTTTGACAGAATCAAGGATTCCAGCTATCACGATTGATGGACTTCTAATTCAAGTGAAGGTCAATCCGATTTATTAGTTAAATCTAATTTCATGTAGGCTGAAATGTTTTTTTACAATTATCTAACATTGATTTCAATATCTGAAACTCAATTTAAATTTATTCATACATAATTGTAACAGAATTGGGATCGTTGAAAACATGCATATACCCACAATTATTATTATTACATAATACAGCGTAAATTAAATACTGTCATGTTATATTAGCGCTGCTAATTATGTTTACTAATTAAAAAAATTATGTGCGATTAAGAAGTTTACATCAACACAATAAGCGTGTCATTAATGGGAGATTTCACTCAATTATAAAAGTATTGTGCCATATCA
The DNA here is from genome assembly GCA_963855945.1 of Thereva nobilitata. Taxonomy (NCBI): domain Eukaryota; kingdom Metazoa; phylum Arthropoda; class Insecta; order Diptera; family Therevidae; genus Thereva; species Thereva nobilitata. Next base: position 112,683,567 of record OY979697.1, read on the forward strand.
AAGGTAATCTAGCAATGAGAAGAATAAAAGCTAAATATGCGTGCGTATCTCTGACTTAAATCTGATTCTTGTTTGTTTTTGCATAAAATACTGCCTACAATCAAGGCTTACCACAGCTTATTCTAGGCTTACGTCAATGTCACCAAAGTCATCTAAAGCTTATATTCCTTGGGTTTATTTTTATTCGCTATAATAACTTTTCCCAAACACCGCAATTGGCATATGTTAATGCGCAAGACATGGAGGAGATTCTTTAATGCGTATGCGCAGCTTTCTTAAGTGAGTGTTTGTATTTTAAAGTTAAGTTTGTTTTTTTAAATTTATTTAATTTTAATTCAAATTTATTAAATTTATTTAAAATTCATTTTTTTTAGGTGTGATTCTATTCTTGAGAAAAACAACTGTGTGTATAGTGTATCAAACAAAAGGTTGATGATCTTTGGGGTTTTTAGAAATATTTAAATGATGGTGAAATGGTGTTTAGATTTTATTTATTGGTATGATTCACTTGGTTTGGGTTTTGATTTCATAAAATTTGTTTTATGAATTTCAGTCATAAATAAAGTAAAACGAAGTTTCTCTACTAAAACAGATAACAAAGTGCACTTCGTCCACAAACCAAAATTTAATTTTGTTCAAACATAGACGGACTTCGATTTTTTCTTTAAATGCGCACAAAAAAAAGGAAAAATACTCAATCCACGTATAACAGATGAATGAGACCTGAAATGTTCCTTCCTCCAAATTACCTCACCTCACCGCATTTCTACCATCAAAATCATGCACAATAATCTGCTACCAATTCAAAATTTTTAAGTAGATTTTGGTACTATGGTAGCAATGGGACCCAGTGATGAGAGATGTGCACAAATTTTTGTTCTAGATGACGTCTCTATATATTAGTGATTTTATGTTAGCCCTGTAAAGACCGCATGGCTAAGCACGTGATCGAGCGATTTCATCAATTTTGCATCTAAAGCCTAGTATCCAGATCGAGTGAAATTTCACTTACTTTTCACTTTCGTCATTTCACTTTGCATTAGCATAGGATTAGTTCGGTAGTATGACAACAAGATGTCATTGTGATAAATGTTATATGTAACTGACACTCTAGGATATTTATCATTCAAAATGGCACGATTTCACAAGTGTAATCTATGTTATTTGGATACAAATTTCATAGTAAATATTTTTTTATTTAGAAATCTAGTGCGGAGAAGATTAATCGCAGTAATGATGCTAGCAAGACAAATCAAATAAATTCAAAAAAAAAAACTTCCTTCATAAAAAGAGAAAAATACAAATATACGAATAGAATTGAAAAAAAACCTACAATTTCGATATTTTCCATGTTTAAATTTGATTTTCTCTATTTAATTTTTTTTTAAATAACCGTTGTTGCCTAGCAAACATGACAGACAGTCGTGAAGTGAGGGTTCGTGGTCATTTCGCTGCGAAATATTGAAACAGCGACATCTGTTCATCAAATTTTTAACCTGTAAAATTCCTCTTGAACTAGATACTAGTAAGCGAAACGTTAGCGAAAAAAAATTTCGCTCTCATTTCACTCACCTTTTTTTACAGGCATTTTAAGATAGGAAGTGAAATTTCACTCGATCTGGATACTGGCCTTAATTAATAAACGTTTAGTTAGCATGAAAGAATCTAATTTCTATGAAATGAAGCATACGTAAAACAACTCATCAAAATCCCACACAAACCCCAACCATGAATCGAACCAACACGTGCCTTAATGCTGCTCGTATAGTATAATGGATTCCATGCAAATGTGATAAAATCCTGCACATTGCGAATTATATTCCATCATAAGCCGCATTTCCGCTTGCTTATGATAGGCTCAATGAATTTCTAGTTTTATGTTAATTATGAAGGCAATAATCTATCCCCAGAATATGCAAGTCTATGTGGCAATGGACCGGATAAAATTAATGCAGTCCGTCCCTCAACCACGGCCAAATCCGGGCTAATCCTGAAAATATTTTGCTCTAGTTGCCACTTTATGAAAAAGGTATTTTCATTGGTGAAAATCGCAAACAATTTCACGGTCTAAGGGCTTTAGAGAGAGAGTGTGTGATTTCACGAAAATCGTATTTCGAAACCGATTGACCGATTCGATGATGTGGAAAGTTTATTGTGCGGAAGGACGCACACGTGTTTGCGTTGATTTAACCAACAGCTATTTCCTGACCTTTTGGCTTTATGTCGAGCGAATTCTGCTGTGTCCTTCAACTTTATCGCTTTACGTCATATCATTGGATCGCATCCTTATATTTTTGTAATCCGATGCTTTATTGTGATAGTTTCCTCTCAATCCCACTTTGGAAGATGTGGACACAGATAAGAAACATCCGAATGAATGCAATCAGGAACTCTTTTGGGACGATTGATTGTGATTTCTATCATTTGATGAACTTTTCTTTAATGCAGACGAGGGCAGTTAAATTCTCAATTTAACCTTTGAGAATTTTGAGGATACTTGAAACATTGCGAATAAAGTGGGTCCGACGAGAATTAGGCTAGCGCCCCTTGGACGCGGAAAAATTGGCCTTGGCTAGGATGATGCTTGTTGCCAAGAATCCGAGCGGATCGAAGAGCCTGGAAATGTCCAATCCATCGGAAAGTTTCAGGAGTTTAATGCTACTTACTTGCAACTTACCACATACAAACACACAATTCAATTCTACACAATTCATAATAACCTTATTAAATTTCACTCACGAGAACAAACGACCACGTTTAGCATGCAAATACAAATCCCTTCAGCTGTAAACACAGTTAGATTGAAGCAAAGGATAATCTCGTAAGTCCTATATCCTTTAAAAAGTGTTTTCTATGGAATTCAAGTTATCGATAAAGGAAAGCCAAATTCCTTTCAGTTCCAATGGCACATTCCGATCTGTAAGCACGTTCTCTGGCGTTCCCCTATCGGCGCGCCAGTTTTCTAATGTTGTTGGTGAACACGACCATTATGTAAAGGCTCTTACATGTTTACAAGAATTCTTCAAACACAATAATTGAATGGAAACATTCTTCTCTAAACGATAATCTGCACTTGAATGTCCTCTTTTGAATTTCATTCTTATTTCTTTATTGTTTATTTTTATTCCAATTCCGGATTTCATCACGCAATTTATCGATCGAGAAAATCTAGTTATATGTGGTCGAGTTTATTGTAAACGTGGAGTTTTTTTTCTATCTTTAAAACTACTATACTTTAAAGCATCGATTTTTGTTGTCGAATGGAGAACGCATTGGCACAGATAGCTGTCCAATGTATTATCTTTACAGAGTCCTATAACAGAGGGAACACAGTAAACGTAGCCAATGTAGAGCTTAAGCAGGACGTAGTATATTGGACAATGTTAGAAAGGAAGAATTGAGTAAATTGAAGATTGTTTATTACTATTTTGATTGTTAAATAATGTTGAGAGCTAGAAATTTGTTACAATTGAATTGTCGTGGAAATTCAGGAACTTCAGTTAAAATTAATTTTAAGTTTGGTCCACCGGAGACCTTTAAGTGTGCCTTACAGAACACCTAAACCAGAAATTCTAGTGAGTCCGGTTTGGTTGCCCTGCTCCTAGACTTTTGATGAAGTATGGCACCCTGCTCTATTAGGTAAACTCCAAGCTATTCATATTGACTTAACTCTAAAGAACTGGATCGAAAGTTTTCATTCCGACCGTTCAATCAAGCTAGTATTGGATGGCGTCATGTCTCAACCCCACGCCATCTTTGCCGATGTACCCCAGGGGTCAATTTTGTCACCTGGTCTTTTTTTAATTTTCATGAATGATCTACTTTTAATCCCTTCCAACGCCCTTTACAAGTTCGCTGATGACAGTACTCTGAGTAATTCGTACGTCTTCGACAATTTAAGACAAACAGGTTCTATACTATGTTACTAAGAATGCGGACTTGTTTTTAGCTCTATCAACAGGAACACTCAACTCATTTTTCATATACCGCGGCTACTCCCTTGGCCTATAGTACTGCATCCTTACACCTCAGTCTTGTAGGCAAGATCGCTTGAATAGCTTCAGCACTCTGCCTAGTGGCTTGTCCCTTAGATTTGAATGTCCGAGTTGGGTCTCGCCGAACAAGAGGTCCTGTTCCTCACTATTGCGGGACACTCACAAAAAACATCAACAAGAAGGGCCGACTCATCTCTCTCAAGGCAGTGCTCGCAGGTAAGGTCCTCTGCCCTTCATATCCCCTGTTGCGTCTTCAAAGTACCTAAAACGAAAAAAGGTTAAATTAATACAAAAAAATCCATTCAAGATCACTTATCGAAAATGAAAATCTATATTACTGGTCTCGGGATCTAATGTAAAACATTCAAGTAAAAAGCAGCAACGTTCCACAAAACAACATACCTGCCAACACTAAAGGAGGGGAAACCAATTCAACCTTAAGAAAATCCACTCGTAGGATCTTTCCACCAAATCCTAAAACAAATAAACTGTAAAATTAGTAAATATCAAAAAACATAAACAAGAAAAATATGCTAACATCAAAGACCAGCGGTCAGACAGCTGAGTACTAAACAGCTGATTCCCTCAGAACAAACCAGAAAGTCATATCGCTTCGAATATAAGGTCCCCTCTCCCCCCCCCCCCCAAATTTATTGTTCCGAATGGAAAATAAAAACCGGCACACAGTCGGAATCAAGTCAGATCACTTTCGATCTTACAAGCGTATTGAGCTTTAAGAGAAAAACCCTTACCGTACTCATTCTTTTCACTCAACAAACCTTTTCCAGGATCCACCATTCCAGATCCACTGACGTACTGAGTCAGTAAATCAATCGCAGAACACGACACACAGATGTCGCTGTACAAATATAATTAGAATATTTAGATTTCAGAAATCCAGAATCAAGGAAGAGTGTTAAACGCATACACCTGGCATGTCAAAAAGGGAGACAAGCAGAAAAGCCTGGAGGACAATTTGGCCACTGAAATATTGATGCAAATTTTAACAGAAACAAGACAGTATTTTCTTTTGAAGGCGTGGAACAGACACAGTTCTTGCGGCTACCGTCACAAATGAGTTAGATGTCCCTCTTGATAGAGTTGGATATGAGCTCAAGATCTAAGAGACATGGTAGAGATACCAGCGAAGGTATGGAGTGGGTTGGAGGGGACATTAACATAACTTCTAAACTATATGTCACCACCTGAGACTGTTTGCTACTAGAAGACTTGTAGCTTCTTATAGCAACTTCTTCATACAAATAGACTTCGCTGAATATTTTTAAAGCGAGTGTAACACTCGCGTTTCACATGTGAGTTGTGGGTCTATTGGAAAAGTTACATATACATTTTTCGGTCATACAGGAGTCGGTCGATGGCGGACGTGCTAACTAACAGCACAAACCCTCGTTCTACTTATTTTGACTTTAATCAAAGCGAAAATATATTTTATTTTCCGAACTTTCATTGGCCCCAAAACGTGGTACCAATTTAGGAAAATTGGAATATATTACAAAGGGGGAAACACAGCACATCTACACATCAAAGAAATTTCCTGTTTCCCTTAAATAAGCCGCAAAAGCTAAACTCATTTCATTAAAATTCCGGCTTAGATTGGCCCAGAGTGGCTCAGTCGATTGTGTACGTAAAGCCAAGATATTGAAGTGCCAATATACTGCGGAGCCTTTTTATCCGTAGTTCACCCATTCAGAAAAATCTGTGACATGTCTGTAGCCTGTGTAGTCACAGTGATATTCGTCCTGTTGAACCACAATCGAACGCACGTTTTCAGGCATATCTACACAAATATACACATATATACATATTTGCACCATCTTGAATTTGTCTTATTACTATATCGAGGCTGTAGGCTGGGATGTTCTAGGATAACTTTGTTGTTTGTGTGTATATGTGCTCATAACCAGTGGGTTTTTGTGGAAGCAAAATGAAAGATATTTTTACCACTGCTCCAAGGCGCTTTGCCCGATGATTTTCTTACAAGTTGGGATGAAAACTGTAACAATTTGTGTGGATTACCTCGTTTCAGGATTATTTTGCATAATCATGACTTTCAGAATACAGCATGAATTCTTATGATATAAAGCAGATTCTGTCTACAGATTATGACACAAAAGGGAAATCTTAATTTTGTGTCCTCTTTTACAACTTAGGGATGACAAAGGATGGATTTCATTTTAGGAAGTAAAGCCAGCCATTGATGTAGAGACTGAAATGAAAACGTTCATGTTATGTTACCTTTATTCCAGTGTAGACTTTTAGTAAATAGAATAGAGCACCATACAGAAGATGAATTTGCTGTTGTCATATTAGATTGAAGGATTTTAATATTGTGCAGGTTTTGGGTTATAAAATATTGTTGTTCATACCGAAAGAAACTTTTTTGACTTCCATATTTATCACAATAATGAAATTTTTATAAAAGTTTTTTCTTTTGTCATGTCTTTATTTAAAAAATGTCTAACAAACAAGACAAATTTCTTGTTTTTCTCTCTTCTACCATTAAATCTATAAAATTCAAGGTAAAAAAGCTACAAGTTCGCATATCAAATAAATTTATCCTGATTGAATAATTACTGTGTTTCCATGAGCCAGGGTAGAGTTTTCGTTAAGTAAACAGAAAGCTTTTTCTCTCAAGATCACTCGATGCTGTTTCCACGACGGTTCTGGGTTAAAGTGACAGATAATTAATTTTACATTGCGTCGCCGTTGGTATATGTGCAGTAAAGGATACTGAAACACACACATATACAAAACCCGGCTTAATCGGACTGGCTTCGTTGAGTTTACTTGGATTTAACGACACTTTACTCAACCCCCGTTTCCATGGGCGCTTAATCTGAGTAAACTCAGGATAAACTCTGCATGGAAACACAGTAAATGTCTTAGCTTTGGATAAAAATATGATGCAGGAATAAAACTAGTGGTGACAGTTCTTTGGTAATATTTCTGTCAATGAAGTCCGACATAGAAATAACTCTTTCGGTTACTCGGCATTAAGACAAGTGGATTCCGTCGACTCTGTTGTACAATAACATAGGAATAAATATGCTTAAAAAAAACTCCGTCGACTCAAGGCCGCAAAGATCGCGATTGCATAAATTCTTGTCGAAATGCATGTTGATTACCGAGATTCGCCATGGGCATCTGGATCTTTCAATCCCCACGCCCCATAAGTATTTCATAGACGTTGTGTGGCATTGAACTTGTGAGATGGCGCTCTAGGAAAATGGGTCAGAGAAATGGGATTTACCAAGTTTATAGCAGCAAAATTAAATCGATTTAACTCAAGATTACGCCAAAATTTCGAATTAGCGTATAAACAGGTATTTAAGATCGAAGATTATCACAATCACATTCTTATAAATTTGGCTTAAGCCGAAAAATTTCGGTTTAAGCCATAATTCGAATTATCCCGTTTATACGACAAAAAATTTTGTATGATCCATAATTCGAATTATTTTCGGAGTAGCTATAAACTAGGTAAATGTCTAAATCTTGTTTTCGTAAGTAGTCGAACTTCCTGTTGAACTGCAGTTGCTCAAGAATGAATCAAATTTTTTTTAATTTTTTTTTATTTTTCGGAAGTATTTTTAAAAGTGGAAAGTTTTTTTAATAACTTTATGTAAATTGCCTTGGCGTGAAAAATTAATTGCAGTATCAGATCGGAAAATTGTTAATAATTACTTTAATATAGGTCCTATAGTCTTATCTAATAATAATTTATTGCCATGCATGATGCCGTTATTATCTATAAATAAATATAGGTTGCAGGTGTGTTTATTCAATCCATGTAGAGCAGCAATAAAAGCGGCCAGAAGCTTCTGAAAGGTAGACCAGTTAGTTTTCTTAGGAACTAGGGAACAGGCGCGGATATGTGAGAGGCCCGCAATGGCGAACCTGATGTGCAATTCTTGCAAAAGCGGTTGGCATCTCGATTCATCCCCCGCCAAATGTAGCATATTTAGCAAATGTTCTCCTGCCGTGCTACAAATGATGGATTTGTCGGTTCCTGGAATCTACAGCTTAAGCTAATCCATAATTCGAGATATTGAAAATCTCCGTTGATGTTTACGGGCGATAAAACTACAAATTTACGCCAAATTTAATCATTTAAAAAAAACAATTGCCAAGAATTCAGGCGTTACTGAATCAAAAAATGTTCACACTCGAGGAAACAATCTTTTGCCTTTAACACACTGTGTGTAAATACGTCGCCAATTCCTAGCCCCAAGCAACATTCCCGTTGAATAAAAAGTTTTGCCAAACAAAAGAAACTTCGTCTTTTCACTTTTCTTTCTTTTTTTTTTTTGCTTAAAGGAAGTGCAAAGTTTTAATGAGAAATTCAAGCCATTTCAGTTTTAAGTTGATGTGCTCACTTTGGGAAGAAGTTTCCTGGGAAATTTTTTAGCTCATTGGTTTTCTACATTTGAAATTCATTTGCTGCGAATTTTTCACTCATCCGTAGTTGACTTTGGAAGTTGATTGGTGAAATGTAAATGGCTTAGAAAATTGAATAATTTTTTTTTGTTTATCATGGGAAATTTATAAAAAGATTACATCAATTTTTATTGGAATGTTTGAGGAGGTTAAACTTTGGTTTTTGTGTAGAGAAAAAGAGTGGAGTTTACGTGGAATTTCTTTACGTAGGTAGAACTTTATATTTTCGACTTTGTAAGATTGCTATGTTTACACGAAAGAGGAAAGTTTACAGGTGCAGGTGACAGCGTGCCTTGCTCATATTTTAAAAAGTTTTCTCATATTCTCTCTTGAAAGTTGCTCAAGTGTCAATTGCTGAAAAAGGATGTGAAAATGTCGTTGTTGTAGGGTAATTGCGCAAATTTTGTGTATAAAAGTGTTTCATCTTTCATGGAAATCGAAAGGAAGCCATGTTTAAGAACAATTTTGCAGATATCCATATTGTTGCGTAATTCAACTGACACACATATTTTATATGAAATTAAGCAGATCATATACGCATTCAAGTTCTTGAGATTTTCAGGATTTTCTATATTAGAGTTTGAGCGAACTAACGTTGAACCAATTTATGCAGTATGTTAACCGCGCGCCATCTATTAGTTAGATTTTGAACGAACTGTAATTGAAGACTTTAAGTATTGAAGTTTCTAGATACTGCGATATGAAGTATCGAACGTGCGAAAAAGGAGAGCTCTCGAGAATGCGGTAAAGATCTAGAAATTGAATGAGGGAAAGATCTATATATTGGATAAAGGAGGGGATTCGATATTTAAATACTGGAGCAACGATATTCGAGTCAGTTTTGATTGTAAAATTTATGACGTAAAACGCATATTTTTTTTTAAACTGCCATAAATTGCTAAATTTTACGAAATTCAAAATTCCGGCTCGACATACTATAACTACAACTTTATTTTACAGGTCTTTTTTTAAATTTGCAGATCGATCAACATTTACTGGAGAGGAGCAACTTTTTTTTCTTAGTGTTGTGGATCACGTGATTTTTTACCTTGTCATTTTTGTAAAAATAAAGTGGAATAATTTTTTTTATAAAGTTTAAATACCAATAAACAAAGTGTACTATTTATTTTTATTAATTTCTATTGTTATCCCTACTAAAAAAATGTTTCTTTTAGCGCATTTTTGGCGCTGCTAGACGTATGTAAGGCCTTAAATTTTGAGATCTTATAGGGCATGCGTCCGAAAGCATTCCCCAATTACGAATTCTCGATATATAATTTAAATTAATGTTTCTTTCTTTATTTTGAGCCACCTTTGCAAACTACCCTTTTTGAAGTGAAACTTCCTTGCTCTCGTTCCGGTGATTTTGAAGTGATTCGAGCAAGTACGAGCGAATTCAGAAAACTGAAACGAAAACAAGGACAGTTGTACGAAACGGAAGTTGCCTTCTCACTCATTTACAACTGTCACAATTCAGAATCGGCAACAAAAACAAGGACTGCCGTATGAAACGGAAGTTGCCTTCTCACTCGTTTACAAAATAACGAGAAAAAACAGAAATCTTGAAACAAATTAAATATGTACAACAAAACACAATGAATGCACAAGTATACATACTAAATATTTAGTTTCCACTGTATTTCGTTAAACATTTTGGATTTAAACAACCAAGCTGATGAATATCACCGCCAAAAGAGCAGCAAACAACAAAACACAAACAAATTTCACAATTCAATGAATGCACAACTAAACTAACAATTTAGTTTTCACTCTAGCTCGTTTAACATTTTGGTTTTTAATAACTTAAACTGATGAATTTCGCGAAGATCACCAAGTAGGTGACAGCGACAGCCATGATAGCAATTAAGTGATGCCATATAAACAAATTCTACTAAACCAGCAGGAAAATATTTACAATTTATTTAAATTCGTACATAGATGGCGCAGGCATCGGTAAAGTAAAAATGAGGAGTCGGTTATTTAAAAAATTAAGATTGTTTATTAAAGATAAAGTTTTTGTAAAAGCGGCGAAATGTTTTTGATTTTATACGCTGTACTGCATTACTTTCAAAATATTCATTATACTATGATTTATCAATTGAGTTAAAATATTATGGTTCTTACTTCCTATTCCCTGCTTCATTCATATTTTAGATTATAACACAAGCCACGAGCAAATGAAGAAAAAAATACAATAATAAAGATCATATAGACATATGTAAATATGTACTCGAAGTTTCACTTCTGCTTTGTGTTCTTTAATACACAATTATTTTTTTTTTAATTTTTACGTGCACCCTGTTTTATGAACTTATGGCGATTCCTTGGAAACATTTCTATGCAGTACAGAATACTCTGGGTGTAATAAATTACAGTTTTAGAAGTGCAGACATAATCACTCCAGTCCTTTTAAGACCCAAAGATAATTTGTCATTATGTTGTTATTAGGTCCTTTCTTACAGTCAGTTACGGTTATGGCTGCAGAATACTAATGAGAGAAGAAATTTAATTTTCTGTACATCTTTAACACTTACAAGCCATTCCCACAAAATGAGTTAATCTTCAGGTAATTTGAGCTATTATCAGCTACAGCTAATACGGGTATACTTTGGTACACGTTCATTAATTATATATCATTCCAATAGCAATAGAAAAGAGATTACTTGAAAGTTGCCAGTAATTGAATGATGGCATGTGGAAATTGAAAGAGTGCGTTTTATGTTCCAGACCAATGTATATAATTTGTATCGCAGCACAAGCTGTGTATGATGTAGCATAGTCATTTCGAAGGCAAGAATTTTTTTTACTATGTCACGGTAGCGATTACCAGTAACTTTTATAGCATTGCCTCTAACATCCTCGAAGAACGGCCCTATAATTCCGCCGGCCTAAATGGCGCAGCATACAGTCACTCTACGAGGGTGTAATGGTCGTTGGTGCATCAATTGAGAATTTCCGCCTAGCGCCTAAGGCAGCCGGTTACCGCTCCAGAGATCCGTGGTTCGAATTCTCTCCCGGGATGGTCATTCACCTTTCCATTTTTCTTTACCGTGGTAGTTCTTTACCGGACTCGTTTTGGAGAATCTACCTTCAGCTGTAGAACCGACTGTCTTTCCTGAAGCTTATCCAAGTCTAGATCCGACAATCTTTTAGGAATAGAGAAATACATACCGATTGTTCCAACGAGGTAAACTCTCTCCTGCCTCCACGGCAATTCTTTAGCCTAAATACAAGATTAGGTAATTCGGCTAATTACGTCTGCCTACCCGTTTCGCGCACGATACAAACAATTCACTCTCTAGAACGACTCGACTATGTTTCGAAGTCAGTATTTTCGACCTCCTACAATATCCAAAAGTTCAAACGGAGGATTGCGTTTCCCTCAATATCCTTCCTTCTCGTCATAATCCCAAACCACTCTATCCCTCCTACTAAACTTATGACTAAACATAGAACCATGACGTAACCAAGCTTATTAGGGACTGCTAGTATAAAGGGTGACTCCTGAGCTAAGATCTGCCACATAAAAAAAATATTCTAATAGTCACACACACGTGCATATTAATTCCATTAATTTTGTTAAGGTTCTTGCAATCCACGAACAAAAACAAAATCCTGCTTCTAAAAAAGCACAAATTCCACAAATTAAGCACACAATAAACCACCACGATAATAATCGAAAGCAGTCCAAGGATAACTCAAATTTCGGGTTATTTAACTTAAAGGAAAGCCAACTCTTGAGAGAAAAACTAAAGGATAAGAACCTGAATTGTGGATTAACTATAAGACTAATTTTCCTGAGCTCTAGATGAAATTCCTGACATGTAAAGCTACGTAAATCCGCTTTAGGAATTTCATAAGATAACCTTCACAAATAAACCCAGACGGGATAGATATAAATACGTACGAAAAGGCGAAAAGGACTTGACCCAGCACAAGGAATATAGTACTTTCGCAGGAGGCAAAAAGTTGGACTTGTTTATATGAAGATGTGGTTCTATGCAGAGGCTTATGTGTAAAGCTATTTGTCAGGAATTTATACCATTACGCAATTAAAGTTTTTTGTTGCAGACATTTTAGAGAAACCCTGAAATTCTTTCATATGGCAAAGGCTTGGTTTTAGGGTTATTTTAATTTTCTAGGCGGGTTCGTTAACGTTCTTAGCCGGTTTTTTGTGACTAACTACAGCAGAAATTATTTTAAAATAAAAAAAACGATTTAAAGCTGAACCGAGAATCTTATCTGCATTTGTGAACAAAACTATGAAGAACGTCTGCTTGGACAAACATAAGGACAATAATCAAAGTTCTATATCCTTTTTTGTTGTTTGCCATTTAGGGAATTCCATTATACAAGATGGGGCAAAATTAATGCCATAATGTGAATTGCCGCCATTTTGTTGAAAATGAAAAATGGGAGATCTACATATTTTACAGGAAAGTTTTTTTGAAAGTGTAAACTTGATGAGACTAAGTTGAAAAATTGATATCGGTCAAATGGCGACTTCCTGAGTTAATAAACATTTGTGCTCGTTTTAGGGCATTTTGAATTGTTGCTCGCAAAACATCTGGCTCCAAATTGGTGATTTCTTCTTTAATGTTGGCTTTTAAGACTTGCAAGGTTTGTTTTGTTTTTGCGGTAAACGCAAGATTTCAAAAAGCCCCAAAGAAAGAAGTTTCGCGCATGCTGCCATAAAACAACAAAAATTTGTCAAATAAACAGTAACAATAATTCCGCGTTCTTCAGGTGTATATCGCTCCATTGCTTGTTGTCACATAATTCTCTATCTGTCTACAACATAAATATCAAAGCACAATGACATTTGACGCCATTTGCAAAAATTATGAAACATTCACATTATGACATTACTTTGTTGATGTTACTCAGTCAACGATGAGCCTCGTTAACGTTGCAGCTTATGAGCAGCTTGCAGAAATGTGCATCTGTCAAGTAGTCAGGAAACTAGAGAATGAATCAGGAGGACTATAGGTGATAAAAAATTTGAAATGGTATTTTATTGTTCAAGTGAAAACTAAAAGATTTTTTCTACCATAACATCACCCTGAAAATTTAAGTGAATTAAATTTGGAAAAGAAGAACAAAAACAAAAACACTTCCTATCTAAGCCTTTGTGGTATTCTCTAATGAGATGTATTAAACGAGGAACTTCTTCTGTCAAACTTTCGACAATGATTATTCGAACCAACCACAAACCAGTCATTGTTGTTGATTTGTTCTATTCAATAATTACCATCTCTAGTCTATATTATCAACTACTTAAATCAGCCACAGTCGAGTCGTCTTTGCTGCAATTTGTTACGTCTTTGGTCGAATTAAACTCTTTGAAAACGGAACAAAACCTTTCAAAGCTGCCTTTTTGCTCATTAAGGGAACATTTTCTTTGCTCATTATCCCCAATTTAGTAAGTCCGCACAAGGAATTATGTTCATTTAGTGTTATGTTCGCTCTCCTATCATTAAAGACCGGCTTTTGTAGACAGCATAGTATACGTCGTCGTTTCCAGTCTCCCTAGAATGGGTGGTGTGGGGGCGCAATTGACGGTGAAGGTATTGGTTTTTATACTTTTTATATAATCAACATTAAGTGGAAAAATATCGGGTTTCGGTTTTGGCTTTGTTCTATTAAATTTATAGAGAATTGTAATTAGGAATGATTCCAGATGAAGGAAAATTTAATTTAATTAATTCTATTTGAACCGAAAAATGAAGAAATGTTTTCTTCAAAAGAATGATTTATAGCACGATGGAGCTTGTCCACGGGGCGAGACCTGGTGAAAACGGTCGGTAATCGATTGGGTTTATTACGGGTTTGTTTGGTCACAACTATCGCTCTGTGTGATAGAGCGTTATTGTCGTCTATGATCAAATTGTTCATCTGTAAATCTGATCTAAATTTGGTCTCAATATGACCACAGAGTATTCTCTATTGACCATCTGTCCTTTTAGACTAGCTTACACAGCTTATATAGCAACCTACGTCCTCTTTTTCCGTCACTTTAGATGCACGGGAATTGTTCATACACAGAACCACTCGTGGTCTAATTTAGTCATGCCGTTTTCCAATAGATGGCGCCAAAAGTAAAATTCTGGGGAAAAATGTCAAATTGGAAACATAAAATTATAAGCTGGGCATCTGTCAAAAACGTCTTATGAGTACAATTGTGAATTTTTATCGGCGTCATATATATTTTTGTGTGCGCACTTTGAACCAAATAAGCGTTTTTGATTTTCAATTCGAGAATGAGACTCGTCGAATGATTGCAGAAACTTATGGTGACACGCGTCTATTAGTAAAAGATCGTGTTGCGAATGGTTTCAACGCTACAGACGCAGAGCAGACGCAGAATCGGAGGCATTACAGAATGAACGTCCATGTCAAACGCAACAAGAACTTGCAGATTCATTGGGTGTGACTGAACAAGCAATTTCCCATCGTTGGAAAGCCTTGGGAATGATCCAAGGAAATTGCGTGCCATACGAGTTGAAGCTGCTCCGACGGCAAAGAAGTATGATTTTTTTTGCATCGTATTGTGACTGGCGAATAAAAGTGAATCCATTACGATAATTCAAAGCGAAAAAAATCGTGGGAACGGCTATGCGTTAACATTGACACCCAAGCCAAAGACCTAAAGCCTTTGTACGTATTTTGTGGGACCAGCTCGGCGTGGTATATTCCTACTCCAGCTAGTAAAATCTAAAACATCTTCTAGTACTAAACTATAAATAACTAGAATAGAAATAAAAATCATCACCAATCATTTTCAACATTGATTTCGAGTTGAAACTGTGCTTGGCAAATAAAACTGCACTAGGAAAACGAGCCAACACCTGTGTGCCATTTCTTTGCATACAAACGAATAATTTATGAACAGTTTTTTTTAGATATTTTTTGTTCATTTATGCAAGGTGAGTGCCACCTACAGACATTCCCCGAAAGTAAATAAATTTAAAAAAAAATTAATATCGAAATAAACTTCGAAAGTCTTCCTTCCACATCAAGGGAGGGCAACAATATGGCTAGCATTTAAATTACTTAGGGCAGCATTTGCACTGGACCCTTTTTTAAATTGAGCCTCTCTAGGCCGTAAGCATAAGGTAAACGACGGAACCTTCGCCTTCTTATGGCAAAATTGTTTTTTGACTGAAATTTTTTTATGAAAAGTTTCCACTCCATCGGAAAAGGAAAAGTGACTGTTGTTGGGGAGAAAAAAAATCGGAATACTGTAAAAGGTGAAACGGTTGCTGGTCATTCAGGGCACGTCAGGAGTTCTTTCATTTACTGGAATCAATTTGGTGTTTGGTAACCTAAAGTTGATTTTAATGTTTGGGTATAATTTACGTAATTGAAAATATATTTTTTTTTCTGAAAAGTACTTCGGTGGTTCATTTTTCAAAATAAAGTGACATGGAGTGACTGAAGGTCTTATTAGAAACTTGAAAGAATTTCCTGATGGTGTGACAATAGAGGTCAAGTCCCAGTAGTCCTCACCGATGTATCTACACCTTGTCGTGGTGGTGAGGCTTGCGTGGCCCCGGGCACCCTGAGTTAGGTTGATGAACGCAATCCCGAGGTGTTAACAATCGTGCTCAAGGGATGAATGGTACTGCGTGAGTGTACTACTAGTGATGGACTCCGGATACCACGCGACCTCCGGTTTAAATTAGCCTTCAGGTAATGCGGAGCTCTGCCATGGGTAACCGTCCTTTCTCGAGCAACTCGTGGGATCAAAATTGATACTCAAAACAAAACTAATGAGGATGGAGCACGTCTCAACGCTCCAACCACTTCTGGGGCTTCCATAGCCCCCCAACAGGCCGACCTACAAGGCCGTTTGGAAATTTCCTCCGAACCCATGCAGCAGGGTGCCGATCATGGCCCCAGTGAAGGGGGATTTTCGGGATCCCTCTTCAATAAGGGCGGTCTCAGCCCGCGAACCGCTGTGGATCACGCTGAGATCACTCCTTCAATGGAAGAAGATTTCAGGCATTTCCGTCAAAAACCCCATGTATTATAGTCAAATATACACGAACGAGTGAAAATAAGCAGGAAAATTAAAAAACATAGCTTAATGGTGGGACCACACTACGCGGTCTTGGGTCGTACGCGCTTTTGCCTTTTAATTTTTGCGCGCGTGATCTTTTAATTTTCTGAGTCATGAGTGAGAAAAAATCAATTCTCATTTGAAACGGCGTACGCGCTTTTGAAAAGCTCATAGTGTGTGGACGCACAATGTACCTTTTTAACCACAGCCTTTTGTCCGCGTTGTTTGGCCGCACGGCCTTTACCATGGACAAAGTCGTAAAAAAGTCGTAAAAAAGTCATAAAACTCTATATGAAAAAAAAGGCAAAAGCGCGTACCACCCAAGACCGCGTAGTGTGGCCACACCATTAAGTGTATGAATTAACTTGACATTTTGTTGACAGGTCTCCCAACTCAATTACAGATTATAGAAGATGATGCAAGCTTAGTATATTCCGCATGGGAGGACATAGTCTCCAAACTTTTCACATTTATCAATTAATCTCAACTTTATTTCCCCAATCCCCAATGGTGAAGTTAAACTTGTGCGGCAACTTTTTATTTTTTTGAGATATTGTCGACATTTTCATTTTTCTTAAAATCTGTATTTGTCAGTCATTCGTGGAACCCTTTTTTTCCGTAAATTTTTAGAAATAATCAGCAAAAGCCCGTCAATCCCTTGACGTTCCCAAAAGATTTTCAGGACGAGAAGTTAAAAAAGTTTTCCAACAGTTTTCATGAATCCGCCGGCGGCGGCGGGAGGAAGCAAGTAAATTAAGAGTGACGTGTCAATGTTAAAACTTGGATTTCTGGGATGAAGATTTATCACTAAAAACTGGGTCAAGACTTGTAGTGTACACGTGCATGTTTACATCGAAGTAAGCGATACCGGTTTAGTGGGGTTAAAATATGTGTATTTTATGTAAGTCCTTCCATATTAACATCGATTTTCAATGCTTGTAAAGGAGTTATCTTTATTACATGAGGAGATTTGCTTTTTTAGTTCTATACATAATTTCAATAAAGGTAGCAGATAAGTGTGAAATGCAATATTCAGTAAAGTTGTTGTTTAATGGAAATGTTATTTCATTGGAACATGCTTATTTCAGAGGTAGCCCTAAACGTAGAAGCAAGCCTCAGGTAATGGTTGGCGGTTTTGTTGAGCTCGGGAATAATGCAAGCGGATTTGGGAACCAAGACGACAATCAAATACGCCAACAGAGGTACATCGTATACCGAACACTATTTCTCATTTTACTTGCCATCAAAACTCATTTGCTTTCGTGCAATTCATTGAAAACATCCAACTTTTTATTAACAAGATAAACCAAGATACCACGAAAATTATGAACAAAGCCGAAGTCGTAAATATATTGAATTTTGTAAGAATGTAAAAGTTTAATCCGGAAGCGGAAAGTCAGACTGCAAATATAAAAATATATTACTCTTTACCGAACCTTTTTGACCCTTCTGAGTTTCCTTCCAGATTATAGATAATATTGTTAATCAAACAAGAGCAGCTATTAGTTACCTTGTGAAATTCAGGTGAAACACAAGACAAGCTTCGTGAACCTAAAAGGTCCGACCATTTGTTTAATCCAATTTTACAAAGCATTTTACATTTTCACAAAAAGGAAAATCTTATATATGTATATATAAATGAATGTGTGTATGTATCTATGTTCCTACACCGTGCAACCGATCTTAATGAAATTTTAACCATGTGCTATTTATATTAAAAGAAAGAAAATAGGCTATTCTATTACTTTCTAAAGCGACTCCTAGATGGCGCTGTCTGAGAGAGCTTTGTAGGGACTGAAGACGTTCTCACTGACATCTGTGTGTCACACTTTAACACTAAAAAGACACTTTAATAAACTTTACAAAAATTAATCAAGTAGGCTTAAGGAAGTTTATGTTTTTATATTTAGAAATTAAATATTCAGTTATGTCAATGTTTTCAACCGAGTCAGTAATATATGAAAAATATATGTAAAGGAAACGTGTGCCTTATTAAATTCTTAATAAATAGTTATGTGTTGTGTAATTACTTAACGTTCTGTAAAGCTCTATCAGGTAACGAAGTGCCCCATATACCTTGTTTATGCGTAAGCCGAATTTCGGCTTAAGATAGAATCCGGCTCCGTATAAACAGTCTTAAGTCGAAAATCGTCTCAAGCTTAATTTTTTTCAGCTTAAGACGAACTATTGTGTGTTTGTGTAAGGAGTTCTCAAAATGGCTGATTTTGGTCTTACATTAAAAGAATAATCTCACTCTATTCCGGTTAGTTACTAAGGCTTTGTTAATTCATCATATAGAACGTAAATTTTCAATTGTTTGAGAGAGAATCCGAATCTGTTTATACGCGCAATTCGTCTTAAGCCGATTTTAAGCTTAAAACCGTCTTACGCATAAACAAGGTAATAGATTCGTTGAAAATTTGCTACAAAGCGTAGTAATATACATTCTATGAAACTTTCTACGTCGAGGTTTTTCGGTACGAGATATACTATAGATAAAATTGGATGTATGTATGTATGTATGTTCCCTAATAACTCCTAAACCATTCAACCGATCGCCACAAAAATGTAACCACATATTATTTACATCAAAGAGTGGTTTTCGCATCGGTGCCTACTTTCAAAAATCACTCCTAGGGGGCGCTGTCATAGACAGATTTGTTAAAAATTCGATACAACAAAGCATAGTAATATACGTTCTACGATGGTGTAAATTTGTATATAGAGGTTTTTGGGTGCGAGAAAGTGATTGGTGACGTCCATTACTTTTGCAAATCACCCCTAGGGGGCGCTGCTATAAAGCTTATATCTTGTTGAGATTTTGTATTTAGCTGTTTTGGGTACGAGAAACTCCGTATTGGTGATGTCCCGACCGTTAAACGAAAAAATACTATCTCATTTTCGCATAGTATTTTTAATGAAGCTTTGATCAAAATTAAAGAAATCAACGAATCATCAACAATGAAGAACTAATTCAACTTAGAATGGTAGCGTAAGAAAGCTCTCCTTTTGATGTTTATGAGTTAGATTTATTGAGAGAATAACAATTCGTTGTTGAAGACTTCCGTACATTTGCCGCAGTAAAATAAAACACTTTTAGTTGCAGAACCACAATCGGCCTACGACAAAATTACCACTGCACTGACAAATGGTAATTCCAACGCAATGTCACACGTAATAATTACATAAAAATGAAAATAAATCGAAATCAATGAAAATTCAATTTAACAATATAATCGGAAACATTGAAAATACTAAGTGACAGCAGCTGTCAAGAAACACGCTGTCCACCAAGAGCAATGTTTAGTATTGCGTGTGTTGCCGTTTTCTTCAACAGATGGTGCTGGTAAAATATACGGCGTGTCCAGCAGATGGCACTGTTTTGGTTTTAAGGACATTAGTGAGTATATTATTAGTAGAGACACATAATAATGTTGCCATATGATTTTGCTTAAAAATCTGCTCGAAATACTAACAAGATTTTGTAAGATTTTCGTTTGCTTTCCATTATAAACTACAGATTTCAAGTAGGTAAGATATAAACCCATTCCCAACACACAAGACCAAGATTTGAACCACTTCCTGCCATTAGTAAGGACGTAAATGTTGTAATAACACAAAAAGCAGAGAGGCTCAATTTATGAACAAAGCACTGTGTAATCCTATTATTACCATAAAAACCCCGTAGATGTTTGCCAGTAGGTAACCATATCAATAAAGCTACATCTTATATTAAGCTGCTTTGAGCAATTGAACCACTCTGTACCTATCCAAAGGCTTCAGCAAACTTTCCAATTTGCCGAGGGTCATTGAATAATTAATCAGGTATAAAATAAGTCCACATACGATTTAGTATACAAAACAAAAAAAAATTCTTCGCTCACCGGTAACCAAACTCAGGTCCAGGATTAATTGGTTCCACGTTCATTAAAAGATCCTGTTTGTTTATGACTGGAAGCCCGAACCGAAAGGGTTTTTGCGTTAACTAAATCAATATTTTTAATAACTGGCCCCCGGGTCTCCTCCTGTATGGCCCCCCACAATTAGGGAATGCTTTCATGCTCTCTGGTTGGCTGTTCTGGAATGCAGAACTCATATTTGCTTGCGATATCATTTGTCACACTGGCATGGTGTGATTTATAGGACTCCCTCCAAAATGTATTTCCTTTTGATGAATGCTCGAGACCGAATGGATACACTTTCTTGTGAGAAGCAGCAGGTGCTTCTCATTCAATTTTGCCCAACTTTGTGCCCATGCTGAAGTTTAGCATATTGATGTACGTACGTACGTAGACGTGGGGCTGCATATGGGGCTGTACACAAATGTGGTAAAGACATTACCATGTTATGGGCAATCCAAAGGAAATATCCGAAGATTATTAAAGTGAAATTGTAACGTTAACTGGATACCGCAATTACATGAACGTCTTTGTTAAACACATCGGGTTTTGTTATTTGAATTTAATTTTCCCTGTGCCACAGCAATTTGGGATATATGAAGGAAGAATCAAATAATTTCCAGGAGGAATTTTTGTTATTAATACAATTAAAAGACTTGCGTTAGATATGAAGTATTATTCAATGTTGTACGCTGGATGTGGCTTAGTGTAACAGGTTACAGCTTCCAGTCTCCTTAAATTTTTATCAGTTTAAGCCAAGCTATAACATCTGAGACAATCCATAGTGCTGAATAAGTTTTCATCATAATATTGTTCTATTCTTCTTCTTCTTTGATGAGGTATAAGATCCAACGCACTGCGACCACTCACTTGACCTATTGTACTACACCTGTACATTTCATATTTGTAGGCCAGACCGCTTGAATAGGTTCAGCAGTCCGGCTAATGGCTTGTCGCTTCGACTTGACTGTTCGTAAGACAGGCGCATCCTCTTCCAAGGCAAAGCCTGCAGGTGGGGTGCTCCGCCCTCTATAAACGGTAATTCACGGCGTATTGCCCTCTAGTTAAGCTAACAAGTGTCCTGACGTCAAGCCAACAACTATCCTGATAACCTTTCTGCCTGGTGTAAAAGCTCCGAAACGTCAGATTGAGAGAGGAACTGTCAATGTAATTATATCTCCAGGCCCTCAGACCAAGGTTTATGTATTGGCTATACTCGACGGACATTAAGCCCATAGTCACGTCTGCATCTATTGCATGCTGGGTCAAGACCAAACAAAAGAGTGCTGTGATTAAGCTGGCCAATTTTCAAAGGCTAGCCTGGCTCGGTATCACTTTAGCTAAAAGTACCTGCTAGACTGCAGCTATTGAAGCGCAACTGAACCTCCCTCCGCTCCATCTAGTAGTGAAGAAGGAGGCTCTGGTGGGGGCCCTTTAAGCCAGTAGATCTAGGAGTGATAGACCTCCTGGGCATCCTAAACAGACACTGCCAGATATTGCTAGAACTGCGGTGATCATAGACGTTAGTAGTATAATAAGGCCGGCTCTGATCCACTTTCTTCATACAAAATGTGACGTCGCGATTCGAAAAAAAAATCCACTTTTGTCTCCTAGGGGCGCTAGTAGTTTTAAGAATAAGGTTCGGCTCTTCGATGAAAACTTTTTGTAGGGGAAATTATCATAAGGTTCATGTCTTCGCTAGGATGAAAGCTTTTTGTAGGGGAAATTAGCATAAGGTTCATGTCTTCGCTAGGGTGAAAGCTTTTTGTACGGGAAAGTTTATTAAGGTTCGCATCTTCGCTATTATGAATGCGTTTAGACATCAGCGTTCGGTGAATCAGCTAGGAATTTCATAACTTTCGAAATTGCTTATGCAAATCTCGATTGTTAATTTAACCAAGTATGTGTATGCTCCATCGTGGTTTATCTGTTTCCAGGGAGTTTTGGAATATGAAACCTAAATCTATTTTTTTTGGGTTTATCAAAATCGTTAAAGTCAAGGGTTTTTAATGACGGAATTGGTACAATAGACCAAATAAGTCGTGGTGCCTGATGTCTCTTCTAAGAATGCAACGTATCTGAGAGTGATTGTCGTTATTATCGATATGTTAAATGATTTTGTTTTTAATGAGATGGAGGTACATCTTAGTATTATTTATCGAGAATTTCATAATGACATCAAATCGCCCTTAAAGAGAAAAAAAAAATATAAGGACGTACCACAAACGTGCTTTTGATTGGATATTTGATATAGACGACGTCTGAGAATTGAGAGTTGACTCAATATCTATCGTCTTTTAAGAAACATTATTTTTAATTGGAGTGGGCAAAAACTGCACGTAACTAAGGCTGGAGACAGCATTCACATCTTACAACTAGGTTTAAGGCATACTTTATATCACTTAAAAAACCATCAGCTGTTAATGTCATCCGTCTTAAAATATAAGTAAATATTGAATTATGTCTCCTAGAGGAAACCTGATTGCGATCAACAAAATCAATAATTTTCTCCGCAATTTATTTTACGAGAGGCATGAATGGTGGATCCAGCGAAGGTGTATTTACTTAGAATCACAGCACAGCAATAGCATAGCATAGCGAGACTCCCAACAAAAGCGAGATACAAATGTAATCAAGTCTGTTTACTGTCAAAGCGTGTGAATGGCTTAATTGAATTTTCGGATTAAGCAAAATAAATGAGAATACCTACAGCCATGACATGACAGTATTTGTATCACTATAGACATATTGTTCGGCATGAAGGACGACAGAAAATTGTCATAGATGTAGTGGCAAAGAAGCATAGCGTGTTAAATGTTCCTGTGCTGTCGCTATATGTCGGCATACGTATAGTTTTTGGGGACGAAAAGAAATTAATTTAAGATGACGATGCTTTCTAGGTCTAATAAGAATTCTTAGCAGTTTATTAAGAGAAATACATGGATGACTAGCTATGCAGTTTTAGCCTTTTTTTTATAGGTAGTTGCGTATATGTAAATACAACTTTATGGTTTCACCTTTAGAGACTGGCTATGTAAAAGATTTGCTTTCGCAAAAAAAGTATTATCAACAAAATTAGCTCTTGTGTCCCAATGCGCAGTGGGTCCTGGGGCATCCTTTTTTCCACTCCCGGGAAAATTCTCGAGGCCGAGCTTGCTTTAATTTTGTGTTTTAAAGTGGGACGTTACAGGGGGCCACCTTTCTTTTCATTCCCATGTTACCCGGTTTTTGGTTTTTTGGTATTTAGTTTTCGGGTTTTGGTTTTTGGTTTTTTGGTTTTCGGTTTTGGGTTTGGTTTTCGGTTTTTGGTTTTTTTTCTTAGTTTTTGTTTTTAGTAGTATAGCTATGATGGTATGAGCGCAGTGACGTCATCGGTTGTGGACTCGGGTGTGAGCTTTATTTGGGACAAGAACCTGTGTGGTGAGCTTGGTCGTTTGAGCGCCATCTGTGTGAAACAAGTTAAACTTCCCTGCTGTGGCTTAGTGTGTATTGGGTGGGTTTTCATGTTGGGAGAGTCTTGGGTGGGATCATGCGGGCTTTGACGTTAGTGTTTCTTGGGTGGGCGTTCACGCTAGGGGAGCCTTGGTTGGGATCTTGTGCACCATGGCTTCTGCTTTCAGTAATACTCAAGATGTTTATTGCATCAAATTTAGTCCTAATGATTTGAGAAATTGTCAGCTCGAAGTTTACGTCGTGTTCCCCTCAAGGTCACTGGTCACTGGTGGTGAAAGTTGTCCCTTGTGTGGCCAACTTCAAATGATTACTTCCTGGGCTGTTTCTCAAAGCGGCATAAAATCATTGAAATCGCAGTGTTTTGATTCTGTTTCGCATGAAAAATAATATACTCCTAGCACTGATTTGATCTTTCATGCGCTTCTGTGTGCTTCTCTTCAAAGTCTTACCTCAGGGCAAGCAACGTACATGTTGTAATTACAAGTGTACACCCACATTTGAACAAAATGATTGAAAATTATTAAGAACACTTTGACCCCATACGATTGCAATTTTAGATGGTTTTTACCTCGTATTCAGGTTTTTCACTGCAAATGATTTCCCAGCGGAGGTGCACCATTAACCTTTCTTAAAAGAGATATTAGCATCTGAGCATATTGGCATACAGAGACTGTGTGTGGGACAGAACATTGGAATAAAATATGTATGTAAACACTAAAATGAATCCGATTTAGATTTTATAGTGATATATGTATGTGTATGTATAGTATCTGCGAACGTTTACTTCAACCTAGCATTGGATTAAATTTATAATGCCATCGATATTCCATGTATGGCATGAATATTTTAGAAATGTTTGACGGGTAGGTATGACGTTCAGACGACGACGTTCAAATATTTCATTTCATGTTTGTGATTTTATCCTCGTTTGCCAGGAAACGGGTCATGAAGGGTGAAAAAGGTCCTGAAGGGTTTCATCAATTTAGAACTAAGGAAAGGAAAACATCTTCTTTAATGACTATGAGAATATTTGGCATCTACCTACCGACGTTCTGAAGGGTTTTTTTCTATACTTTCAAAATCGAACATCTGTTGATTTAGGCCCGGGTTTTGACATTATTTGATTGACAAATATTTTCTAATATTTACTTTAAATTATACTCCACAGAAATGCTATCGCAAATTGGGTTAAATTTTGTTTTTAAATGAATTTTATGAATTTATTATCTCTAGAATACTTGTAAACTTGCTTTTTGGTTGTTCTTTTTATACCGTTACCTTCCTAATTTACTAAGCAAACACTTGATCTATGCTGCAGAAGATTTTTACTTTTAATTTTAATTTTGTGTATTACATGTTGCACCACGGTGCATCTTGACACCTGATATTCACTTAAATCAGTATCAGGTGATATTTGAGCTCTGCTTAGTGCGACAATGAGAGGTTTACACTGAGATGCGTTCAATTGCCACAATGTGGTTGGGAGTTTCTTTGAGTAAAACAGTTGCTGCTACCATGGGCCCTTTTACACGACCGGACACCGAACAGACAAAACGAACGAACAAACTGGGGTTTATGGGAAAGAGGGTGAGAGAGGCGCCGCTTTTCCATCGTCCTCTCTCACCCTCTTCCCAATAAACCCCAGTTTGTTCGCTCGATTTGTCTGTTCGGTGTCCGGTCGTGTAAAACCGGCCATCAGAATCAGTAAAATTTGTCCTCATCAGAGTGGGCGACGACGTGGCAAATTTCATCGACCGACACATATTGGCCGCGATACCGGCTGATCCGAACTTTGAATTTGGATTTCGAGGGTTACTTACGTGCGCTGTTCGTCAGTTCATTGTGGGTCCGTTAAGCCCGCTACACACTATCGTCGCGTCGTTTTACTCCGCGTTCGTCGAACAGCATTGTCCGAACGACGATAAAAAATTGCAGTGTGGATGATAACGCCGCTGCGTTTTTCACGACAGCGAAAAATCAAATATATTTTGATTTTTCTCTGCTTGCTGTACGCTGTACGACGATAGTGTGGATGAAAACTGTGTGCCGTCGTTCGTCGTTAAGCAGTGAAATATGTACTTGTTGTGCACAGAAATGGGTTTGCACCATTCACGTTTTTTTCCTACATTTTTTTCCAGCAACAGCCGCCGCTACTGCCAACAAAGTATCTTCGTCCATGGTACTATGCGAACTAAACGACGATCAATGTGTATAGAATATAGGCGTATACGTCGTTCGTCGTTCGGGAAACGCTGTTCGACGAACGCGGAGTAAAACGACGAGTGTGTAGCGGGCTTTAGAGTTCTTACTGCTCTTCGCTCAGAACGTGCACGTGTTTTTTTTAATTCTTTTTATTATTATTTTTTCATTTTTTGGCACTTTTTTGGATTTTGTTGTCAAATATCTATTGGCACGCCTTCGGGATAAAACCAACTAGTATGCCGTGACGGAAACTTGTATAACGCCGTGACGGCATGGTGTAATATATACATATGTCTTGAGTTAAATTAAGTTGAATTAAGTTGAGATGCGTTAAAAGTTAAATGAAGAGTTGAGTTAAGAGATAAGTTGGGTTGAGTTTAGAGTTGAGTTAAGAGTTGACCCAGCGATTAACTTCAAATTTTTCACATACATATGTATAGTTCGCGTAAAAATGCAACATGACCATTTTATAAAAAAAATCAAAATGGTGATTCCAAGATGGCGGCCGATTTTTGTAATTGTGTTACCCGTCCCCCCGATATGGGTTTCAAATGAAAGGATATGACAGGTAGAATACTACTAACTGTGTGGCGTCATTCCAAATACAAAATGGCGGATTTCCTTGTTCTTTACAACCACCTCGGTATATGGATATCAAATGAAAGGGTATGACGATTAAAATGCAGTAATCTGCTATTTCATAGTTTTAGGTTTTCCTTTCTGTTGGCAGTTCCAAATGACTGCCTGTTTTTTGTTTCTTTCCGCACTGCGGGATTTAAGGATTGGAACGCAGACGCTCGCACTCCTTGCTGGGCCAATCACACTTGCTGGCCCATAGATATTACTACAACCTCCATCGTATTCAAAAGTTTTGGGTGACAGCTAATTTTTTTTATTCCAAACTTCTTATTTTCAAGTTCGGCCGAAAAAACTTGACGTAGAGCTAGGAGATCATCACCTAACAATATGCCTATTTTGAACAACGGATCCAGTTTTTTGAATGGCCTAAGAATTGAAGAAATACTGTGCAAAGTGTATCAACTAAAAGGAGATTATTCTGGAAAATAAAAAAATCTACCTAAAAAAATTGTTCTATAATTTTCTAAAGACTTACTGAACGAATATTAGTAGCTAGATAACTTCTTGGTACATAATGATTACGCGATTTTATTTTAGTTTGTATACTACCGCTTTTTTATATTTTCACTAAAATACCATAAATCTCAGAGGTGATATCAAGAACCATTCTAAGAATTATCACCACCTCCTAAAAATACAGGTTTACCGCCCTAGAATATTCGCTAAGATAAGATTAACTGATTCAAGCAAGTGACTTCCAAGAATTAACGACTCAAACTGACGTATTTGACAGGATCTTAAACGACCTAAAATAAATAAAGAAACGATTCTAAGTATCGAAATTAATTACAACAATCATGGCCAAAGTCGAAACACCATATCACGCTGCCACCACCCTGGGTAGGATCTTCTAAACTCCTGTAAACGAATTTCATTTATCGTCATTATATGAGTATAGAGAGAAAGAAGCAAGCACCAAAAGCATCCACAACAGGCGACTTTCGTTATACAGTAGTTCTGCGAACTTCTTCTGCTCTCGCACATGGCTATAATAATATGAGCACGTCTTTCTATGTTTCACAGACACAAAATACAAATAAAAAAAAAGGACGAAAAAAAAATATTGCACAAGTTCAAAAAGGAATATATAGAAAAAATGTTGCTCCCCCCTGGTGGGGTTGGCGTTAGTTAATGTTATCATATTTACCGGGAATTGAAGTTTAATTTTGTGCCAGTGCCAGAAGGATATTAAATCTAACGGTGGTGGAGAGTGTTCTGCTTGGCACGAAACGGCCTTAAGACAACAGATTGTCCCTAAACGGAAAATATAAAGGCAGCTGTAAATCAAGCTGCTGCTTCGATCCTTTGAAAATCACCCCAAAAGTAACACTGATAAATGATTATAAAATATAGAAGTCAACTTCCCTTGTAAAAGTGTGACATTGAGTCCTGCCATGTGTCCTTGATCGAAATTATTAAAAAAAAGGATCTAAATTATGGGGACTTGATCTGATTGGGATTAAACGCGTTTTTTATGTGTTTTTGAAAATATTGAGAATTGCTTAGGATAATTATTATAAGGACAATGAAAATTCACAATAGTGCATTAAGAAACGTGTAGAAAGAGCTTAAAAGAGCGGAATTTTTACTTAAAGAGAAAATCCGGGATATTTCTGTGTTAAAGTGTGAAAAGGACGATATTATGTATACAAAAAAGGACTGAGCTTTACGTTGAGCTTTTCTGTTTTGTTAGTCCTTCGAAAGTTCAATGAAAATCAGGCATCGAGTCCTGTTATTCAGTTAGTCTACTGTCGTTTGTGCTCCCGAGCGGTTGAATATCGAATATCCTTAAATGAATGTTTCACGTGGCAGGCGGTTTTCGTGTTTTGTAAATTTGTCAAAAAACCCAAGTTGTGTTTATAGTGCTGTGCTAAGTGTTTAATTAATCTAACCACACCATAAGCATGAAAGGATTAAGGATTTAACTTTGGGCTGTTTTTTGGTTAATTTGGTAGGACTAATTGCAAATAAGGTAACCGTAAATTATTTAACAAAGTCAACAACTACAACAACACAAAAAAAAGAAACAATTATTTCTTGTGACAAATAATTCATTAATGATTGCGTGCATCCTGCTCGTTATTTCAAACTAAAAAAAATATAGAGGGGGGAGGGAAATGCCATCTAATCGATATATTATAAAAAAGTTACACGTCATTCTTATCAGTAAAAGAATCACATTTATGTGTAGATTAAAGCAGGACTAAATAGTCATAATATGTGTTTTTTTGTTGATGAAACACTATAGTTTTACCTGGGCCAGAGGCTCTTACAAACTTACCTGGAAAATACTTAATAGTATAACGGCCAGAGATCATTTCTTAAAATTATATTAATAATGTCTTGACTTTGAAATCGGCGCCTTCACAAACGTTATTTAATTTCAGTTGACGCGCTAAGTGCTTTTTCTTGGTACGTAATTGAGTTTGTTCGAAAAGTGTTCGGAACAATTTAAACAAACTCTCTCTCTCTCTCATGAATTGAGGGAAAACCGTTCTATGGTTATTTTTGGATGAGTAGGGTATGTGTTATTATCGCATCGTTGACTAACCATTACTAAAAGGACTCAATAGAACCGGGGACTCTGATGCTGGTTAATATATGCTAATTAAACACAGATTTTACGTCATTAACGCGCATTTACATCAGTTTCGTAAATATTAACGAATGAATAAAAACCCCCCTCCAGATTTCAAATCAGCTTAAATAATCCTTTTTAGCTCGTTTTGGGAAGCCGTTCTTGATTTTGTAAAAGGTTTCGTGTTCCACTCGTCAAGTCAAGTCAAGAGAAATCTGCATATTTTCCATGATTTGATTAAATGAAACAAAAGTCAATTCGTTGGCTTCTATATAAATTGTATACACATATAAAAATGCAAATATCCACCGAAAACCCTATATACACATTTATCCTTATTGGTTGTGCCCCTTTTAACCCTTCAAGAAGTTGTTAAAAATACACCGATTGAATTTCTAAAGTTACAACAGTTTTCGGGTTTTTGCCTCAATAAATTTTGAAATTTGTTTGCTTTTAGTTTTTTTCAGAGTGTTTTTCAGGTATTATATGGTATATGGTAAGGGTTTCAATTACATATAAGCACTTTCAACATCCTTGCAAACATACTTTGCTCTTTTTCGGTCGTATACATATATATATATATATATATATTTAGCTTAAGGGCATTCGACTTTTTTGTTTTCATATAGGTATATCCCTTCCATATATATCCATCAAAATTATTAAAACAAATTAAACATGTATGTTTTCTCCTCTTCATCAAAAATCTGTATGGGATTCTCTTAGAACACAGAAAACAACCCTCCAAGCAAAATAAAATTATATAAATTAAATTTGGTACACGTCGAAGACAATTCCAAAACTTCAAAGATAATTTTGATGGACAGGTATAGAGCTAGATGGACCAAACCAAAAAAAAGAAGAAGAGAAGTCTGCCCTTAAGGCGGAAATATTTTGTGTGTGTTTTGCTTGTCCTTGGTAGTTTTATATACATACATACTTACATATGTACCATGGAAAGGACAAAAATGTAATAAAAAATAATAAATATTTATGGATGAACTACACACAAAAAAAACATGATTAAATAAGACTTTTTACCTTTGAAGTAAAATTAATGCGTGTCTTGGATGTCTATCAGAAAAGCCAAGACCATAAATGGACTGCAGATGCCAAATATATGTATATATGCACATGCGATATATTTGGTCGATACTGTGTATCCTAGAAATAGTTGGGCATTGATAGCTGTGTGGATTCTGGATGATGGCCAAATATGTTTTATTGAGGGTAAAGAGATCGCATTGTGTACAGTCAAGGTTTTCACGGACATTTGGTTGATATAACTTGAGAAGGTTAGTTTCTAGTTTGTTTTTTTATCTTTTATTAAAATGGCATTTCTGCTATTTACCTCAATATTAACCCGTTCGAGATAAATATTTTTTGATAGACTTGATTTATGACCATTATTTTTATTATTACAATAAACCGATGTAATCTGTGTTTAATGAAATATGAAACGGAAAAATTCATTGGCATGGTTTGAGGCTTGGGAAGAAGTTCTTAGCGTTTTTAAAACTTAACGATTTAAAACTGTCGTTAAAAAGGTGACAGCTCGAGTATTACTTGGAGTGTATAAAGATCGAAATTGGTGTGGTGAAGTCGTTGGAAAGTTGTTTGCGTTTGAAAATGAAGCAGTTCAGAGAGATCACAAAAGTTATACTGGCATTGGCACATCAGAATCAAGTCCAGCAATGAACATAACGAAACGGGCAACACCCTTGAAAGTATTTTGATTACATCAACAGGGCGTCGTGCCGAGTCAAATATAGTATAAAAGTTTTACCACCGTGGTAGAATGGAGAATTATAAGATCTTAGACAGCTAACCACGAAGGTTTTCAATATCTGCTGCAGAAACAATTATTAGAAATCCTACAAGGACTGTCTAAATAAATCATGGAGATATCATTGTCAAGCTAGTCTACGGGAATCGACCAGGCTTGGCAAAATTCCTCTCTAAGCAATCTTGCCAACCATTTTATATCAAACGCGCAGACAAAACCATAAAAAAGTCTCCTCTTTTTTCATATGAAACACATTTTTGTGATATTTCCCTATATACATGATTACCAGAATAATAATTTATTTACTGTGTGCAGAAATGAGCACTAACAAAAGATGAGTCTATTTTCGCCTTCATCGAAATGTGACGCCATTAATCCAGCGGATCGTTATAAGATGAAGGCAGCAACGCTTAAGTGCTTACTTCACTTATTATAGGAAGATACTCGAGAGGCGGTAAAAAAACTTATTGATTAAAGTCGCTATGGAAGACTTAATGGTGGTAAAGAGGATTCGATTATCATAAAAGTGTTCTTTTTTTAAAAATGTATTAAAAAATTATGCGCTTTTCGACAAGGTTGATGAATTAAGAAAAGTTGATCCAGTGTTAATGGAAAAAACGTAAAGTAAATTGGCAATAAAAACTGGGTCTCGGTTGAATAAAAAATGTTTTGATTGACAAATTTAAAAGATTAACAAACACGCATAACTTTCATAATTAAGTATCCTAGTCTGATTGCCTTTGAAGGAAATCTATAGAAGCTTTTGATCAATGTCGTCCTTTTTTTCTGTTGTTACATATATTCAGTGAAGCTTCGTATATTCAAGTTTTTTAGTAAGACACTTCTCTATTTTTTTTAAATGTAAGAATACGAAGAAATATTTCTTTAATAAATGTTTGATGAGGTGCGATGCAACACGTGATCAAATCATAAAGGGTCATCCAAAAAACACATCCACATGTTTGCAATTTTCTCAAGTTGTTTTTCTATTGAAAGTATGATCCATTAGAATTATACGTGGGACTGAATACTATTCAAATGCCCACAGCGACTGTAACTGCAGACATCAATACGAATATCGAAATTTCAAATGACTTTTCGTTACTTTTCTGGAGTTATTTCCCGAATCTTAGCTTAAATGTTGTTCTCAATTGTTTGTGGCTTGTTTGCACTCGACTTTTCGAAAAACTCCACAAAAAGAATCGAATGGAGTTAGATCACATGTAGGACATTAAAATCTGCATTTCGTGACATTACACGACTTTTGCGATGAACACCCAGTTTCCTAATAAGTTTGAATAATGTAAACGCGTTGTTGCAGTTCATACCTGTGCACGGCTGAAATTGCGATACCTTTTGCTAAAACAAAATGGCTTATATCATTTTGAAACACGTCACGAGTAAACATTTTACAGTGCTGACATCTAGGCGTCACATTTGGATGACCCTTTAGTGTTTCAGATTCTGTTGTGACGTGTTAGCAATTGGAATAAAATAAAGTCGTAAAGGACAACATTATTTATTTATTTACACGAGTTCTAACAAAGTAATAACAAATTGAATTCACACTGCTTTTTCTTTGATGTTAATGGGAAAAGAACTATAATTGAAGTGAAGTACAAAAGTTGAGGCAAAAAAGGGAAAACAAGAAGAACATGTTATAAAACAGTGATCCGAATTATGACAGATTCCTTTATTAATTGAATTGAAATCGATTCACTCTTAATCAACAATTTCCTAAAAAAAATCATTCCTAACTACCTGAGCTGCGGCTAATAAAATTATACTTTAAAAATGCTCAAAATGAATGCTGTGCTTGTAGTATTCAAAATCCCTGCAAACCACAATTCTTCCTTAAACCAAAATATGCATGACTTCAATCTCGTTTCATGATTTCAAGGACTGAGAAATTCCTTTGCTGCGTTTGAGTATAACCAGAAAGAAAATATTTGTCTTCATGTTATTAATAAAGAACAACCTACCCACGTGCATTGTTGGCGTCTTGGTACGCAGTGAAGTCAGCAACTCCCACTGCACCACGCTTCCTTATGTTCAATTCCCAAGGTAACGAAGGACATTCTGCGCATTTGAATCACTTATGCCAAAGCTATAGCAGAGTCTCCGGGAATCGCCAGCACCATCTATAAGTCATAGGGATGCATCATTAGGATTTGTGTTGACATAATCTCTTGCCTCACGGGATGATCTCATCGTTGATGTCCTTTTAGAGGTGGAACTTTGAGTAATGATTTTTTCTTTTTTCTATGCTTATACATCAACTGATAATCTCCGTCATCCGGAAACTAGTTGGGCTTAGAGTAAAATACAAGGGGCTTAAGGTATGTAAAATGGGTCAGAAGAATTTTGAAATGGGTACTTTAAGAAATTATTGCGTTGCGATTTTAAAATTTAAGGCCACTTCCTACTTTTGACTTTATAATTCCAGTAGTATTAAAAACGCTTTCTATCTTTCTCTCTCAAGCTATGCGTTCTCTTTTTAGACGCATCTAAACAATCGAATCCTTTTTTACAAGCCTTATATTAACAGAGAACGAAGTGGGGAGGAATCTTGCGATCGATTTTTTGATCACTTCCCGATATCCGATGACGCTCAAAATCTGGCACCCTTTGGTTCTGAAGATAATTCAATATATATATTCAATTTTATGGTACATTCAATATGGCGGCTACCACAAAATGGCGGATTACCTTTTTCTTCACAACCCCCCAACATGGGTATCAAATGAAAGAGTATGACGAGTAGAATACAGTGAGCTATGTGACGTCATTTTAAATCCAATATGGCGGCCACCACAAAATGGCGCATTACCTTTTTCTGTACAACCCCGCGATGTGGGTATCAAATGAAGGAGTATTATAAGTAGAATACAATTATGTGTGTGGCGTCATTTCAAATTCAAAATGGCGGCCAACACAAAATAGCGGATTATTTTTTTCTCTACAACCCCCTCGATATGGGTATCAAACGAAAGGGTATCTGGCTTATTTCAATCAATACCATAGATAAAACGTATTCACGTCCTGCCTTTGTAGCCGTTACTGCTTACTCCATTTTTTTAAAAATATTTTCTTCTCATGAAAGAATTTTTTTAATTTTTTATATTCGTTATATATCCGTCTTTCATGCAAAAACCTGTAAAAAATTTATATTTTAAAATCCCCAACCTTCAACTCTGTTGGATATTCAAAGCTAAATTGCTTCCAAAAAATGATACTCAGAATTGTTCGGTTGCCTTTGGGAACTTGTATCTTGATACCTAGAATCTCCATTTTCTACATAGAATCAATTAACTTCCCACAAATTGCTATCATTACCAAAAGGCTCTCCTTAAATCTTTAAACTTGATGAAAATCGTAAGGAAATGCTCTTATTTCGAGGGCTACCTGCCAGGAGGAACCACTGGGAAATTACAATAAAATGCTGCAGTCATCTACATACCGGAGGGATTTCTGCCAGTGTATAGTGAGTGAGGTCATTCGTTTTCAAGCGATTGTAGCAAATTTAAAATGCTTAATTTGACGGAATGCGGCTTTGTTTATTCGTGTGTACCTTGCCTTTGTAATAAAGTGGATGTACTAAATTGGAAATAAAGCAAGTAGTGAAAAGCGATCAAACAATGATATATATTTTTAGCAGTCACAGAAATTTTGTCTGAAATCTGTAGTGGTAAGAAATGTTATTTACTATGAGTTATATTTGAAGACTCCAATTCCAAAACTGCTTCCTCCCACTTTTAAAAAACGATGAGGTAGTGACGGTTTCAATCTTTATAGTCTTTTAACAGGCTTAAAGTCTTTTGTTGTTAATAGATGAGTTTGTGTGAACACTATAAATCTAGCTTATCATTTGACATTTCTGATCTAACAATTTTACTGCAGGCGCCATCTATTGGAAACGGCGGTGTTCCATTTGTAGGTACTACAATATATGAGGAGCCAAAACTGTTTTTATACAAATATAAAACCCTAAAATTTCAAAGAAAGATTACGGAGGATTAATACATGCAATAATACAAGAAAAATCTAAATAACTTTTGGCTACAGAACCAAATGCCAATAATGCTATGACAGTGTTAATTCAAAATAAAAAAATTCTCTATCAACTCTGAACCTCTTAAACTTAAGTCATGAATATTTCAAAAATGGTCACAAATTCGCTTTAATAATAATAAAAAATTCAACCGAGTCGAAAAGGTTTAAATTCCAATAGGAGCAAATACATACACCAATCGCTTTCAACAGCGTTCAAAAATAATTAATTTTCAGGGTATTATCATCATTCGCCAAAGTTGCAGGTAACTAAATGAAAGCTGACGTAACGCAATCTAGAATCACCATCTTTGTTTGAAAATGATTAATTGCCAAATTGGATTGCACCTGTTTCCATGTCGAAATTGTCAGGTACTTGGCAATAGATGTTAACGATAGCTTTTACAAATCTACATTTTGATTGGATTTCGCTTAGCCGTCAAAAATTGCTATTAATTCATTTTTGACTGTTCTTTAATGTTCATTTATCTTTTATAGTTCAATTCACAAAGTCAAATTTTAGATATTGCCTCTTGCAAAATGAGAAAGTGAAATTATTTTGTATTTCGTCTCGCTCTCTCCACTGCATAATTCTATATTTACATGTCATGTTAAAATTAGAGAACATCAGCTTAAGCGTGTGCCTCAAAGCATATATACGAGTTCCGAGTTCCATTTTCCGTATTTCCGTGCTCCGATATTTATTTTTATGTTAGCCAAAATTATCCGTTTCTGTCTCTCCGTATTTCCGTGTTCTGTTATTTATTTTTATGTTAGCCACAAGCGTCCGTTTCCATGGTATCCTTGATTTTATTGAAATGTGATTACGTTTGCGATTTCTATTTACTAATCTACAAAAAGGTGAGGTAACGTTTCCGTCAATCTGCTCAAAAGTTGAAATTCTTTTCGTTCTTTTTTTGTTTATTGGTCAAACAGTACTAAAACATTGTAATCAACTTTCACAGGAACTGAAACACGGAACACGGAGAACGAGTGCTATTTGGCTCCCGCTTAAAGATGGTTCAACTTCAACACTCAAATTTAAATTTTATACTAACTAGTGACACCTGTTTGTCGCAGAATGTTGAACAGTTGGTTTATGCTAATGATTTTGTATTGAAAAACAAAACAACAAACAAAAAAATTCATTTGAGAACTTTACGAGTTCATATTTTCTGGAAATTGGGTTAATAAAAAACAGTACCCTACATTGTTTTTTCGAAAGAGATAGTGTGAATTCAATTACAGTTAACAGAAATCTCGCCAAATTCAAAAGACTTGACTTGAAAAATAAGTAAACTTTACTTTAAAATTAAATAAACTCCGATCAAACAAAAGTTTTAGCAAAGGTCGAGAATTCCGTTGGCAGTTTCTTTTGTGAGTTTTTTTATATTTAATAGCTGTTATTGACATTTTTTAAATTATGTTCGAAAGTTGCACTGCGGTTGTCATTCGTAATATCATGTAAGCTATGCTTAAGATACGTTTACATTATATGATTTTTGTCATATGACTTTACTGTCAATAAAGTCAAACCTAACATAAAATTGTCAAATGCCATTTGTTTTTGACATGTCATACGACTATCTGTCAAAATTTGCTTTGAATATTTCTGTTTTGACTTGTCAAAATTA
Organism: Thereva nobilitata; assembly: GCA_963855945.1. Taxonomy (NCBI): domain Eukaryota; kingdom Metazoa; phylum Arthropoda; class Insecta; order Diptera; family Therevidae; genus Thereva; species Thereva nobilitata. Next base: position 112,720,323 of record OY979697.1, read on the forward strand.
AGTGTGAACACAATTCGAAGTCAGATGGACTATCAATATTAAATCGTAATTTTGACAGTAAAGTCATATGACAAATCACATAATGTAAAGGTACCTTTAAGGGCTAATCTCCCTTATCTTTTTCTGACTTGTGACTTGTCAGTCCACTTGGTTTTAATTCTAAACATCAGACGACCACAAACTAAACACAGTTGCAATAATCAAAACTGAACCTTTCTAACTTTCCAAGCTTTTTGTGTCATATTGATTTTACATAAATTCCCCCATCCTCTCATGCCTTTTTGTCCTAAATATAAAAACTCCGCTTCAAATATCCATTAACCTGTAAATATCTTTAACTCAGCCAAACATAGATAAAACCCGAAACGTGTTGTTGCGACTCTTATGCCTTTTTAATGGGTTGCTTTTGCTCACGACCATGGCACATGTCACTTCTGCTACACATGTAACCTGCCACGTGTCAATCCACATATTTAGGGATTGAAAATTAATAAAAACAGGTGAGAAATTTATTATTCAGACATGAGACATGAAAAAATTCTTAGCCATCAACATGCCAACAAAAAAAAATCCAAATTTTATTGCTGAATTTTTAATATTAGTATTTCTCACACAAAATACAAATTTTTGGAATTTGGGTTGCAGTTTGGTTAAATGTTCACTTTCCAGCTTTGACTCGATTTCAATCAAATTTGTTTTAAGGAAATTGAATGAAAAATTCATATCGAACGTCGTTTGTGAGTTTATTTTTAATACCCGGGACAGACTAGCATCATTAATGACGAATATGACGTCAGAATGACGTAGACTCCATTTTACTTCCATATCTTTTATATGGGTCTACGTCATTCTGACGTCATATTCGTCATTAATGATGCTAGTCTGTCCCGGGTATAAAAGATATTACAGAAATTAATTTTCTCCTTTCACAAACTGCAAACAATGACTGGGCAGAAAGTGCTTCAATTCATTTATGGATTCCACAATGGAATGTTTGTTCAAGGAGCAAAGCTTGTTATTTGTCCGCCTCAATTATTTAACTTTTGTTGCATGTTCCTGAACACATCCACTTGCTACGGCCAACGGATTTCACCTTTTTCTATATAAATTTATTTCGTTGCAGCCAGGAATGGTCAGGAAATGATGTTGAATAGAGTGCAGCTTTGAAATTTGCTAAAACAAGACTTTCAACATGCTAGAAAAGCAATTATTTTATAACGAAAAAGTAAAGAGCCACAACTGCTGTCATTTCATATTAAAGAAAGTGCCATTGTTCAAACCAAAAACAAACTTGAATCAACGCAAGACTGCACTTTCTGTAATTTTAATTTCAAAGTTTTTTATTTGTTTATTTTGTTGTGGAAACTCTAAATTGCAGCTGCTACCACTTTCGTAAACAGCATCCTGCAGGTTCAGTTCTTGTGATATTATAAGCATAAGTTTGACCATTCACACAATTGACAACATTTGTCCTACTACTTCGGTAATTCTTCTGCAGCAGAAATAGTAGGGAATTATTGTAAAGAGGAAAGACAAGAGAGAGGGAATTTGGAAAGACGAAGGTTTATGTCGTGGAGTGGATTCGAACCACGGACCTCTGGGTTGGTAGTCTGACGCCTTACCCCGCGTTGTTTAAACTATGATTGCTCTGCTTCTATAAATTTCAAATACCGATATTAAATTTGTTCAACTGTCATTTCCCATATTTGTTTGTAGACATGAAATTGCATAGTCCTATAGTTACCATTAGCCACATTATTTCCACAGAAGAGTTGTTAAAACATAAAAAAAAGGTCACAAATCTATCAAATCACGATACACAAAATATTTCCCTTACGTAGCAGATTTCAGCCTCAGGGAAGGTTAAATTTTTTTACCAAGGCAGAAGAACTCCCAGATGTCCATGTTCGCCGCAATTTGAATATGTATACAACATTGTGAATAAATTCGATATTCACTGGAAAAAAATTTGAATTCCATTCGGCTCCACCATAAAAATTAAGGCAACAATACAATTTTCCACATCTCGAAATGTTACAACTGTACCAAACCAATACTTGTAAAAATTAGATGAAAGATAACCTCAAGGACTGTGTATCCTGTGACATACATATATGCACATTGTTAAGTAAGCCACGATATACCACCACCGATGTGCATTTGACAAAAACAAATTTCTCGCTGGAATGCATAAATTAAGCTGGCAACAATGCTCTCTGTGCACGGGTTTTTAACTCTTGCTTGAAAGTCAAAATCACTTCCACCCACTAATGGCGTCTCGCGGGCAAAAAACAAACTATGACCTACTTGACTTTAAGCTCGATTGCGGTGGAACTACATGTCGGGATAGAATTAGGTGGTGCTCAATGTTGGTACAAGGGATAGCAACAAGTTGCAGACTGCACTTCGTCCTGCTAAAGGATCTGTTGCTGTAGGTCGCTTAAATGTGGAGTAAGTTGCCCTAATGCCGTGCTGTGTTTGAGGATTTCGGAGTTTCGATTTTTGATTAGGATAATGAAGTTCTGGGCCACTGCCTTTGCCACGTTAGTAAGTAACTTTTTTGTTTGGATAAAAGTTCATAAATTGCAGCGAAGTTTTAATAAAATTTATGATTATTAATATTTTGTTGAACTCTGGGAGTTTTTAACATATTTATGACAGGAGCGGGGACTTTTGACTTTATGACAGAAGGGTTATCAGTCAAAAAATGGTATAAGTATGAATATTGAATATAGCACAGAAGCTTATGCAATCTAATATGTATATTTAATGTAACAAGTAAGGCGGTATACAAAAATCGTAATGGAGTTTCTCGTACTAAAGATAAAAGCACTAATCATTTTCGGATCTATACAAATATAATGAATAGTTTTTAATGTCCAGTCCCTTCTTTCCCTGCACATAAATCTAGCGTGGCCCAAATGTTTCTGACTCTCGGTAAAAAAAATAATGATAGAGTCAAGGCTCTTGTTGGCTCTGAATGCCGAGACTTGGAATTCAAAAGGCTATAGTTAGGTATAACGTTCATTAAATTTTAAGTGCACATTCATTAGAAGAGGCTTTAGGTAGTATTCCACATTTTTCAAAACTGCGCCCCAGAAGCTGCCAAAATTCGGTGCGTGGGCGGAGGGGGGGGGGGTGGAACACACTTTCAATGGATGTTTTTCTGGGTCAAGCATTGTATAACATGAGTATGTTTCTTTCGATTACGAAAATAAACGAATGTCTTCTACAAATGATGGTATTGTGTGATTTATGCGCCATCTATTAGATGATCGATCGAACTGTTATTTGTAACGATTTAGTTAGAATTTGAACGAACGATTTGTGCAGTTGTAGCGACTGAACCATTTTCTACGGGACACTCCGTAACCTCATAGAGCTTACACAATACCTTGGGCCATTAAATAATTACACCAGCATTTGCACTAAACACATATAACTCTTTATTTTAAGTTAACCACGCACAACGATTCATTACATTTATTTTTATATACCGAACGATATAATTGGTTGAAAAAACATTGACAAACTAAACTATTTAATTTCTAAATATAAAAACATAAACTTTCTTAAGCCTACTTGGGTAATTTTGTGAAGTTTATCAAAGTGTTGTGTTCAGTGTTCAAGTGTGACACACAGATGTCGGTGTGAACGTTTTCAGTCGATACACAGCCAGTTAACATCGCGCCATCTAACGCGCAGTGCTGCACCAAAAGAAGAAGAAGAAGACCATATGGTATAGTAACCATATTAGTATCGATGCCATGATATATACTGAGTTTCCATGAGAGTTCAACCAGAGTTGAACCCGAGTTATACATCATGGAAATAGAATGCGTTAAGAGTTTTCGTGAAATATTTTCAACTCTGCTCAACTCAACGAAAATAGGTAGGTTGAATTGAGTTCACGCATGCAACTATAAACGGCACACTAGCAAAGGTACAAAAACTGAAAATGTCGCGCCTCTTTATATTTAATAAATACTTTTAAAGAAAAATCTATAACAAAATTAATATATGGAAAAAGATGGAGGAAGACGGAAGGCAGAAATGGAAACGCATAGAGTTAATCGTTGAGTTGAAGTGTCATTTCAACTCAACCACAACTCAACTCGACTCCCATGGAAACTCGGTAATAGATACAGCATATGTGTCCTCCAAACCATTATGCTTCTTTAAGCAAGACGAATTCCGTCAACCGAGTGGTAAAGGCGGTGACCCCGACTAAGTAGTCCCGGTGGAGTGTGAACTGGAATGATCCTCTCTTCCTGTCTACACAAAAACATAACGCTCGTTTTGGTTTTTTTTTTAATTTCAAAATAATTTTAATAATCCTTTAGTAGTCAGAGCAATTCTTACCACACGAATACTTTTCAGCACGAACATTTCATTTTAATGAATTCAAAATCCTTCGAAGGATTCTAGCGTATTTGGATGAGTAGATTAACCTCGAAAAATACTTCGCTGTTTTCGTTCAAAGAGTGGAAAGTTTTTGTTTTCATCCTGCTCTCGTATATTTCACTGTCGACATACTATATACTCGTAGAATGTTGGTTAAATTTAACTTTGTATTTTAAACACTAATATTATCTTTTGCTTGAAAATTCTTGAACCCTTCCAAAAAAAATTAAACGAACAAAAAACTTTTTTTTTATTGTTATCATTTATCTTTTTCTTCTTCGTTCGGCTTCTTATCTCTTCAACAGTTTAGCAAGCCTTGCGTGCTTTGCTAACACCTTCCGCCCTACTTTACGTGCATTTCAATGTTGTTTCACAGCGAGATTTTGTATTACTTTAAAATATAATAAAGAGGAAAGATTTCCTTCTTTTTTTTATCATCAAAACTTTTAAATACGATTTCGATTCAGTTTACGATTCGCAAACAATGAACAAGATACAAAATACACATGCAGGAAATTTAAGGCACCCAGGAGCAAATTCAATTTGAGACTTGAAATAATTTAAAAGTGCCCTAAAGCCTGCCAAGAGTAGATTCCGGGCATTAACATACATATGTTAGCACGAACGTGTCATATAAGAAGGACACTAAACTAAAGGATATACGAGAGAAAGCCGAACAGAACGTCGCTTTAAGCTTTACAAGAAATAAAGGATATTTTCGGGGCAGAGTTTCGAATATAAATTTGATTTGGGATCGACTCGAAAGTATCCTTTTGCTGTTGGTTATTAACGAACGGACGGGCATTATACAATAATAAATTTCGGTATAGAAAAAAATGTCTATGGTTGAAATTGATTAAATTTATTGAGAAAGTAATTTATTGCTTTTGGGGAAAAGAACCTCTGCAAAGGTTGCACAAAAAGAATTTAACTCATAGCAACATTTTGGTATATTGAACCAAATTGTGGTGCTATATCTCGATTTGTAGGGGGTTTAAATATTCTAAGTTCGGATTTGAAAATAATTGGTTTAAAATAAATTTATAGTTTAAAAATACAAAAAAATATGCTTTTCTTTTTCAATTAACTAAAAAGCAAAAACAAATTTTCAATGTAAAGTTTCATTATTTCAGCCACTATAGAACTGCGTGCAGCTTACCCTACAAAATCAAGCTCTGTATTTTTTAGTATTTTTAAGCTATAAATTCCTCGGCACATTCACCATTATGTTGGTTTTGGTGTTATCTTTGATCAGACTAAAATTGCCAAAATTCGTTCGCCATTTTGAATTTGAAATTCGTCATTCTTGACACAGCCGGGCACAACTAAGACAATGCTACCATGGTGCAATGTCAAGTACTCAGCTTAGTTCGAAGGATTGAAGAGGTTTCAGGTAACCGAGATTCATTACTAATAATCCCTCTCCAAAAAGCTTTAGAAAAATAAATATTCAACCAGCAGACCAAAGAGAGATGATTCTCTCTGTGAAAGCTTCACTTCGAATCTTTAAAGCTTCCTACCCCGACGAGCTTTACAGCTATAAAAGAAACCGCTCCACCAGACCAAATTCAGTCTTTCACCAGACTCGTTCCGGAGAGGTCATCTTCTCCAGTCCTAGACCGTCACCGTGTCGAGGTGTACGATCCGGCACGGTCAAACCACACACAGAACACATACAAACCACTACCAAATACCGGTGGGATGTTGCCCAGGCCTTGTCAAGGTGTACGATCAGACAATATCCCTGGCAACATTTCCTATACCGCGTCGAGGTGTACGATCCGACATGGTATGACCACATACCGACCACTACCAAATTACCTGTGGAATGTTGGCCAGGCCTTGTCGAGATGTACGATCCGACAAGTGTTCCTGGCAACATTTCCTATACCCTGTCGAGGCATCACGCGACCAAACACCACCAATATACCGAACACCCCTTATACACATATGTATCCCCGTTACCACTCACTAACCATAACACACAGGTAGAGAGAAGTAATAAGTAAATAAGTAGGTAGTTGCTTAGCCATACTAGTACGAAACATGTATCCAGAGATAATAAGTACTTAGATTTAAGAGATTCAAATTGTTTGTAAACAAGGATTTTGAGATATAATTTTTGTAAGAAGGTGTTTGTTCTCACAAAACCCTAGACAACTCAAGAGCTCCCGGGAACTCTCCCTTAAAAAAGGAGGTTTAGAGAAGCACCGAACGAAACACCATTGCATCATTTACTAGGCTTTATGATTTCGTAAAGCAGTACGCTGTTCAAACGAAAAATCACAACTTTTTCGTGCTTAATGTAGATGTCTCTGTTTGTATTGTGGAGACTTTTTTTTCGCACCGAAATTTTGACAGTACTCAAGTGTAAAGTGAAAAAGTGTCAAGGGTGATTTACATAAAAGTATATTGAAAATGGAAAAAGGATTTTTGTAAGATTTTGAGACGTATTCAAATTAACAGTTTTTTAACGTAAACTCCCCAGTCTATTCTCCGTGTAAAGATATACATATGACCAAAACGCAAACGAAAATTTCGCTTGAAGAGCATACTAGGCTTTATTGAGAAAAAAACGATAAGGTGTATTTTTGAAGAATATCCCTGACGTTGACATGTAGGAAAGTTTTGAGAAACACCACGCCTTTACTACTATACCCTAAAAAAACTTCTACATCATGTTTATTATTATAACGGGATACTTTGATATTTTCCTTCTCATATATTTGTTATTTTTTTCGTGGAACCAACAGGAGATAACTGACAACTGAACGTCGCTCCCCCACCTCATTGAATTCGTCACCGGCAATCAATGGACAATTTTCTTGGAAATTCAACTTTTCTCATATCGTATAATTTTTACGGGGGAGAAGGGTTTCCACCCCCGAATATATCGAAAACTAATCGACATTCAACCAAAATGGCTCCAGCCGAAAGTTGCAAAGTTTTAAGTGGTACCAAGATGATTATATTGATTTTTGATGAGGTGAAGGTTTGAAGGTTAAAACAGGGCCAATTTGCCTTTTTTTGTGTTTCCTAATGGCAACCCATATTTTTATAGTAAAACCTTTTTGTGTCGTTTAATGTTGGCCCTTAGTTTTTCGTTGAAACGCCTTTATGTCGAAATTATATTTTTGGCTAGATTTTAGGTAATATGTATGGGCGTTATTTAAAGTTTCGGTTCTCTGTTTAGATAAGGGTAGAATTGCTTTTCATACAACGTTTTTGTTTTCACGAATTCTAACCCTAACTGATTTTCAGGAATTGGTCGAACCAATTTACTGTTGCGTTCTGTATATTAAATACTTTGCAAAAAATTGAATTTCAACATGAGAGAAATGAGATACTTGAAAAAAAATTATAGAACTATGTAAAAATATATGTAAGTGAGAATACGACGTTGTTGATACAAAGCTGAACCAGATTTTCAATGGCAGCTTAACAGGAAAAATAAGTGTAGGGCAACCAAGAAGTAGATCAATGGATAACGTGCTTAGAGTTATGCAAAAATTTCCAGGTTATCCAGGGGGCTCCACGAAGACGTGAGGGTTCGATTTTAGTAGGTAATGGGGCACTTGGGACTGGGAACCAGGAGGCGTGGCAAGGGGTCAATACCTATACTGACTTATGGACCATACTTGGTTTAAATAAATTCATTTTCAAACTATAAGAAAACCAGTTTAATTTCACTAAATAAACACGAACTTTTTCCTCAAGACCTTTACAAACTACCCAAGAATGAAAAACCATTACAGTGGTGGTGCCTATTCGGTATACGAAACGTGCTAACTTTCCTCTGGGTATGTTCTTAATTCACGCAGTTTCATGAGTCTATTTCACGTTCAATGGGCATTAAATTAAAACACGCGATAAAACTTCAGATTCACAAGCGGAAAATCAACTTTTTGGGATGCCATTAAGAATCTTGATCACCAAAAACAATAAAAGCCAATTTCAGACTTTAATACGGAAAATTCATCTTTAATATTGTTAAGTAAAAATCAATTATCGCCTGTCTTTTTTACGGTTCATCTCATATCGCGGCGATGGCTAAAAAGATTGATTCTTATTAAGGGCAATTTTATATATTTTTGGGGAGAGTAAGACACTCATATAAAGCTGTGTGTTAAGATACATTGCTGCATGTGATGGACAGAGATGAACGTTTTACGCGTATTTTTGATTAATTGCCGTTAATTAGAGCACATAATTTAATCCGCCTCCTATAAATCGAGAATTCAGCCGTGTAAGCAAAACAATTAAGTTAAATTCTGCCATAGATCAAGGCTTCGACCACGGAATGTTACTAACACTACATTAAAGCCCGAAAAATGCCCAAGTCAATTTGCAGAAAAACTAAATTGTGACATCACAAGAAATTCCAAAATCAGCAAGCAAATAATCCACCTCCTACTCCAAGGGTGGTGGGTTTTTTTCATGGTGAGCTTGAAGGACAAACTAAGGAGCATTAGCTGGAAAAGTGGGTGGGAAAAAACGTTTTCTTGACTAGGTAATATGGAATGTCGTTCACTCCCCATTTCTTTAAACGCTGCCAGAGAACACCATCCACCACTGTCAAATAGCTTTTAACCGGTGAAGGATAAGGATGAGCCCTTGTGGAGCTAAGCAAGAAGAATGAATGCACCTGTGACGTTATACTGGTGATAATTCATCAAAACAATAATTTCCTCCTTGCTCACCGCAATTCCACAATTGGCTATCTTTCAGCTGCCAGTGTTGTGACCAATCTGTTGACTAAGAAATGGCGGGAATGGACCGGATTATGACATTTTGTTATGACAATTATTGATTCTATACCAGAAATTTTTCCTTATGGCGTACATTGGACAACCGCCCAGGCTCTCTCAGCTCTATTATCACTCCGCCCATATCCACAAGGTTTGAGAACATCGATATGAGAAAATGATGGGGAAATTGTGCCTCGAGCTGGAGGCCATCGTCGATCCAGAATGGGTCTTCTGGGAGAGATTTTCAGCAATTTTTATAATTTAGTTGCAGAAGTAGAAGTTTTCCCTTTATGGATTTTTTATGTTGGTAGCAGTTATAATTATCAATGAAAGGATCTTTTGCCAAAAGGTACTACAGAAGCGGAATATGCAAAATGAAGTCGGCCACAAAGGAACTATTAAGTTTTTTCTGCAAGTGGTACAGATAAGCGCTTCCTTATTTATAAATGTGGTCTAGTGACCTACAAAGCGCTTACACCAAAATTGCAAATGCTCTTTTAACTAAAAACACGGTCTGCCCACACTTCAAACCGCTTCGAATTTATATTGAAAATAAAACGGATTTCAAATTTTTAATTATGGCGAATGAGGTGTAAATTCGTTCATATAACCCAATGCTGGATTTAATCAATGATAATCTAGGCTGATGTTTATGATTAAGTCACGAATAAGGATTATCCTCGTTGATAGTTACCCGACAAGCATTTAAAGGGGCATGCCTCATGCAGCGTGTGGGCCTCATGTGGCAAATGAGCGATTTCCCCGTAGATTCCTTATGAGCACGTTATGTGGTAAATAAGGGCCATTCCGAAAAACGGGTTTTTCTTAGATTCCTCATGAGAACCACACAAAGAAAAATTAGCGAGACTGAGGTATGCCTTATCATTTTCTCATAAGGGCCCTATGAGGCAAACCTCATTACAGATTAAATGGGGCAATCCCAAGATCTGCCTTACCTAATTGCAAAATTTTTTAAAAGGCGTTTTCGACCGCTACGCCGTAATTGTAAAATTATTCAGCCTCTTTCTTCACTCGGGAGCAATCATTTTTCCTCACGGGGACCACATAGGGCCTTCATTATTCGGCAAGGGGTTAGATGCCCCTTGTGGGCCTTATAGGGCCATCCACATGGTACATGGAGATGAGGCAGTGGAGCTAGCCTCATGGGGGCCTCATTTGCACCTCCTCAAACTATTGGTCGGGTACCACCTTACAACCTTACAGATCTTAAGAGCACGAAATATGGGTTAAAATCTTGAAACTAGAACAGACTTGAAAACCAAGGCTAGAATAAGAGTTGGCAAACCTCTCACATCACGTCTAAACACTTTATCATTTTCGTAATGGGTGATGGAAAATGCTTCTCCTAAGTTAATTTTGATTTGAGCCGCCTTCAATAGCCAGAGAAGGAGCTGTTTTAGACGGTGCGCTCCGGCGCATGTGCCTCACGAACGTTTGGTGATGAAGGGAGGAGTGGGAATGAAGAGAGGTACCACCCCACTTCTCCCTTTATCCACAAAGTTCGTGAGGCACATGCGCTGGAGCGCACCGTCTAAACCGGCTCAAGGATGTGGGGTTTAGCCAGTGAGCAACTCAGTCAGTCCGTAGGAGCTATGCACGCTTGGCTCGATCCGCTGGCTTCCCTCGCTCCGCTACTAAAATGCCTACTTTACTAGAAGTATTTGCAGGACGAAACCAAAGTTATGATTTTTGTCTGAAAATATTGATTCATTGTTTGTAGGAGTGACTCCTCTTCAAAGCTATAATCATGTCATCAATATTTGTTGAATAAAAATTGTCGCTCCACGAGAGCGGGCGGTGGTGTTACAGAACATTGTCGAAGGTGGTCTCAATCAATACTGGAGAAGTTACAAATTCAGAAACGAGTAAAGAAGGGGCAATCAGCGGGAAAACAATAGGGAAACAAGTAAAATATCGTGATCCAAATAGGTTCCAGAGCAAATTAAATTTTGATAAAAAGAACCGCTCTGGAAACGCTCAATTATATAACACTTCCCGGTACCTGTGTCCTGGCAATGCTACGATACGAAAACAGTTTCCAGCGAATTTAGCTCCTGTGCGAGTAGCTTCGTATTCGCAATTCTTTATCTAGTGATTGAATTTCAGGTGTTTAAAGCATTGTGACACGTTTGGATCGTCCACAAAAACGTGCCATTCCGCCCACGTGCAACGCATCTGTTTTCCAGGTTGTTATATGTATGTACTTCACCTGTGATTTTGTCAGAATAAATTGTCGATCTCTTATTCATTTTATTTAGTCTCGACAGTGAAAAAAGATTTATTTTATTCTTTCTGGTATGAAAATTGTGCTTAATTTCGAGATCCCTTTACAATAAAGCATCGCTGGTGTAGGTTTATGCGACATTTATTGTCATCGAATGTGGGTTTCGATTTTTTTTTGTTGGTTGGAAAGTTGTGGTTGTTTTCTTTCGTTTTTCCCTTGATATGTCTGACGTTTATACTTTCATTGCATGACCGTGTAGAGTGGGATTGGGTTTTGGTATATTTTATTAATAAGAACTTCCACGAATGCGAGTATGAGCATCTGAACAGAGATATGCCAATTATTTAGTTACCTTGGCATGCCTTCGTCGAGACAGAAAATCAATACTTCGTACTTCAGCTTATTTCAATAAGTTTTTGTGAGTTCTGAAATTGACATTTCTCATTACTTGTGGAATTATCCAAGCCTCAATCTTTAGGATATTAAGTGAACGTTTTCATTTTTTGCATTCAATTTTGATTCTTATTATCCTTCTTTACTCCTCTTGGGAGCATACGCCTACAACAAAGTTTCTCCATCTGACTCTGTTTTGAGGTATTTCCTTAGTTTCAGTCTAGGCTTTGCCACAATTTTCACTTTCTTTCATTACTGTTCTTCTCCAGGTGTTTTTCGGTCTACCAACACCTCTACTTCCTCGCGCCTAGGCCAGACAATTTGAGGGCTATATCGGTTCTTGCTAATTGACGTCTTCGGTTGTGGTCTAGGTTGTGGATGTGGTGTGAGGTGTGACTAATCGCGCCTGTGTGAAATTATTTGAAACTCGGCTTTGATTGCTTGTGTCTTGGGTGAGGTATCGTACTTGGAAGCTTGTGGGCAATCGGTAGTTGAATTTCGCTGTGTTCGGTTTGTTTCTTGGGTGAACTTTAGCGCTGGGGTGGGATATTGTGCGGAATGTGATCCGCGTTCCAAGAAAGACGCCTGTGGGAATCGGTAGAGTCTCCACTAAGAATAAAAGTAAGCTCTGTGGGATTTGGGTCTCCGCATCATCTCTAAGAATTAAGCAAAGCTCTGTCGGGAGTTGTAGATCTGAAAGCTTTAGTAAAAATCTATTTTCAGGGTCTACAACCAGATGACGCCATAATTATTTTTTTTAAAAAATCTTAATTAATTAAATCTTAGCTTCTCATGATCAAGACTTATTTTGGATACGCTTAGATTGCCTGGAAGATGGTAATAAAATGTATCCTATAAAAATATGTTTGCATCATTAAAAAAAATATAGTCAAAAGAATAAGCACCATTATAGTCCGCTCAAATTAGGAAAAATTAAAGAAATTTTTCCCACAGCTATGAGACCGGTGCCAAATGAAGGATTTCGGTCGTCTAAACATGATTTTCACAACCCGCAGTTCGAAAAAAGGGTTGTTTTTGAGAAATATACAATTACATGATGGTTTTCGCCTTTTTTTCTATTTTGAGAAGAAACTATGCATTTTGGTGAAAACATCAATAGAGCAAAGTTGTAGGCCGTAAAATTACCTACAAATTTTTTCTTAACTGTTTTTTTAAATTCCGTGTAGTTTCGCGGATAGAGGCTGTTTTGAGCCTTTTTAGATTTTGCGCCAAAATTATGATTTTGTATGAAAAATTAAATGAGATCAAAGTAGTAGATGCAGTTTTTCAAAGGCTTTTCTTTGGTCGCTTTGAATCTGGAAAAGGCGCAAAACGGCCTCTATCCGCGAAACTACACGGAATTCAAAAAAACAGTGAAGACAAAATTTGTAGGTAATTTTACGGCCTACAACTTTGCTCTATTGATATTTTCACCAAAATGCATAGTTTCTCCTCAAAATAGAAAAAAAGGCGAAAACCATTATGTATTTGTATATTTCTCAAAAACAACCCTTTTTTCGAACTGCGGGTTGTGAAAATCATGTTTAGACGACCGAAATCCTTCATTTGGCACCGGTCTCATAGCTGTGGGAAAATTTTCTGAAAAACAGCGCTTTTTTGACTAATTTGAACGGACTATTATATGCTTAGTTTTTAAACGTCAAATGTTCTTCGCTTATCTGGGAACGTAGGTAATTTTTTATTATTTTTAGTACGGAGAACGAAAGTTGTATACTGCAGTGACAAGAAATTTTCCCAGGCCCAAGTAACCCAATACCTACTGAGATATGTAATGCTATTTCTGTATATGGAAATGCTTCCTTCAAATCCTTGTGCTTTTTTAATCTGACGCCAAGAATTGTTTCAAAAGAACTCATTGTAGAGCATCCGCAAGATCAATCGGGTATAGCTTTTGTAATTTTATGGCGTTAACTCTAACTTCCCCAACATGAATTGTATCCTATTTGCATAAGAATAGAAAATTTTGCAGCAACCCCAAAAGGTTATATTTCTTTCAGTGGATTAAGTAACGATTATTAAACGCTTCCAAAGCTGATCACGCAAGCCGCCCCTGGCAACCTACCGCCCCGGGCCATGGTCTCTATAGCCCTAGGGTAAATACGCCACTGATCATATACCAGCTTACTTAAACCAGTGGTAAATCCTTTGACTACTACTTATGTTTCCTTAGGAATATTTTCATAAAATTTCCTTTTGTCATTTTTAGTCCTGAGCAATTTTGATTCAGTCAAAGGAAATTGAACCATTTCCAGTTGGTTTAAACTTGCTTTAAATATATTTAAAAAAAAACGTAACAAATCTGCGTTTTATATTAAATGGCGAAAAGTTTTATTTAAATTATCTCAAGTTGACCTAAAACTTGCTTCAAGATTTTTATGTGACATAATAAATTGTTCACATCATGAAAAATGGAAATACACACAGATCTGTCGTTTAAACTCCACCACCGCTGGGGAGGTCCTGGAATATCTATCCCCATCCTTTTTTTATTACCCAGTCGACATAGACCTTTCCTTTTTAACCTGCTGCTATTTCGAGGACTTACGGTTTTGTTTTTTCCCTGCCATCGTTCTAGCTTACCTTCACGGTCAAAGGGGATAGGTATACTCTCTCGGAGTTGAATGGCTCTACTTTTTTATGTTAATGTAGCACAAACATTTTGCGGATTATTTTGGACGTGTCTGAACTTTTGATAAGTCACTTTTTTTAAAGGAGAACTTAAGCTAAACGAGAGATATCTCTACACCCGGATATTATACAAATGAACTCCACTCGGGAATATTCTCGTTGATCCAATTTCCGTCGTCTTTGCATATTTTATTAGAATTTCAAAGGGAATGTCAAAATCGCATCAAAATATTTTCAATGATAAAGAAATATGTAATAATAATAAAAAAAAACACGATTTCAGTGTAAGAAATCGGCAGCACACCGTGGATACATTTTTAAGATACTCAAAGATCAAAAGGAGTAAGTTTGGAAATATTAATCACCAGACTCAGTATCGACTCAATTCGTATCGATGACGGTTGCTTATCTTAAATGTATGTGAATTTACCTGAAATGAAACGACTGCAAATAAAATCCCTCCTTTACTGAGCAAATATATTAGATTACTTTGCGATATTTGGTTTTATAGCAATAAAGTCACTCTGTCACTGTAGATTCATCAAAATCCTTCTCGAGATTACCTTTGATCCATGAATTCCATTCGAATCCGTTTCTTATGAAACTCAAAATTCCCCGGGGCTGCTTCTGCACTCAACAGGAGATAACAATGCCACTTCCAGAAAGTCTGCAACCCCAGAGTAATAGATTCTATAAAGACAGAACATCTCCAACAAACGAAACATGTTCAAAATTCCCTCTATGTTCGCTGGTGTTACCTTCCTGATGATTCCTCGTAGAGCCGTAATATTTCACACATCGCTGGAGGCCATCCCATTTTCTTAAGGCTGATATCTTTAGAGTTTTAAACTTAAACAAAGTTCCCATAACATTTCGTATCAAAAAGAGACTTTCAAAACAGCACGACTTTACATAGTCAATTACATTTGTTCGTGTATATTTTTTCAAGAGATAAAACAAAATTTTTAAATATTACCATTTACATAATTGCTACCGGAATAAAGTTGTGCGGTAGTCACATGAAAAGCATTTTATGAGTGTTCTTCTTATCGTTTTTACTGTTTACATGACAGACATTTGTGAATTTAAAGGCGGTCATTAAGCAGAGAATAATAAAATAAAAATTAGTCAAAGTTAACCAATGTAAAACTCGGATTATATCACACCTCCTAAATGGCCGAGGGCTATACTATCTCACGTCTACATCGATTTTTTTAAGTGGCAGTTCTAAACTTAGGAATCACCCTTTATGCTTGCAGACCGTAAAGTCGTTTGTCACGTTATGGTGCATTTCTAGTACTATGCTTAGTATGGGCGGTAGAATAGGGTTGGTGGGTTATGACGAGCCGGAGAGGTGTTGAAGGAAATGGCGATGCATCCTGCGAGTTCCCATCTTGACCGGGGATTGCCAACTGGTATTTTCCCATGCGGTAGTAGATACAGGGCTTTTTTCGGCATCTTTAACTCATTCGGTCTTTAACAAGACCCGCCCGCCGGAAACGCAGTAAATTGGCATGTGTTGATAGTTTACACTCTTTGTATAAGTCGTAGATTTCGTGATTATAGCGCATTATCTATGCATTTTCTTTATTGACTGGGCCGTATATCATTCGGAGAACCTTCCTCTCAAATATATCAGTAGGTACTGCGGCACTTGGGTATGGGAAAATAAACCGGTTTGGCCGGTTTTCCCACGCCCAAGTACTGCAGTACCTACTTAAATCCATCTTATCTGTAGGTTTTTGGGAGATATTCCATGCGTTCTGTGCATGTTTCTGGATTTCATTACTGACAGCAATGAGAAGTATGTTATATTTGCAGAGTTTATTTTCTTTGCACGTCTATCGTTTTATCGTTATGCCCACTGATTGTGGATCAAAAGTAGTTAAATTGGTTCGAAGTTATATTCTTAACGATCCTTTAATCCCTCGTGGGACGTAGGACGTAGACAGTTTCTGTTTTGCGCTCTCAGCTCTGACCAGGGTTTCCTGATATCCCTCGATTATAGCCTGTTCTTGAAGACAATCGACGACGATCAATCACAAGGAAATTATTAAAACTCTAAGAAAAAACAATTTTTTTGAGACTACAAAAAATCTGTAAAGGTTATGACCAGAACAAACAGAATCTGCTATCAGCACTAGAATGTTAATGTTAATGTGTTGAAGGGAGTGAGCCACAATGGGATAATGGAGTCCGTGAAAAAAGTTCTCTTTAATAAGAAATGACCGTAATGGATTTCACCTTTAAGCCAAAGTCAGTCGTGAGCAAGAACTAATGAAGCACTTTTCGTAGTATTTATTCATTACATACAATGGACAGTTGCTTTACAATGTCTACACCTTAAATATTGTATTGCCTACAAATCAGGGCTAGTCATCACATCTCAATGAAATAACAATAAAGCAAAAGGAGAAAAGGCATTCGGGGTGTGATAACAGCAAAGACACTTACTCAAATGGCAAAATTAATTAAAATTTTCCGATTTCTACGTGTAAGTTCAAAGGTCTGCTTGTGTTACTATGTTAGACTGCGAGGTTGTGCCTTTAAGAAGAAGATTTTTGCTTGGTCTATTTTTTCGTTCTTTTTCTTCTGGCAATTTTTTTCTTATTTATTTATGTTCTCAGGTATACGTGAGCAGTAATGTTTGTTTTTATAGTCGATTCTCGTTGAGCTCACGTGTTCAGTTCGCCCGCACGTATTCTATGTATATGTATGTATGTATTCGTTATAGATTATCTACCTTATTTATGGCAGGGAGCTTTTAGGTATATATACACTATTTGCTCAGCCATACACACACTGTACACTTTATTAGACGTGAATGATATTCAATCTGCTGAATCCGAAATAATCATTAAATCATAAGTAATTTTGTACAAGGATGCATCTCGCATCTCGCAACCACGCATCCTCGCATCTCACAATCTCGCATAATTTTGTACAAGGAACCATAGTCAAGCCGAAATGCCAAACCAAACCACCATTCCCCGGTGTCTAAAAGCGGTCTAATAATACTCTATTCCAGGCCACGTATCACTGCACAGTGCACATACTTTCACTTGGCACCAGCAATACTCTCCAACTATGCTTTTATCAAATATTTGCCCATCAGCAGAGCATAATCATTTGTGTTTGTGTCAATTTAGAAAATGACGTTAGCCTAGGCTTGACGTTTTTCCAATACTACATCGTGGGTGGAGAGCACTCGAGTCTGCTTGTGGTGTTCTCTGTTGGCAAACAAATTCCTTCCCTTCTGGTGGGGGGGGGGGGGAATAGTCCTTAAGTATGATCTCCGCAAGCTGCATAAAGGACCTCTGAAGGGGAAGGGGGCCTTTCGCACAGGGGCTACACAGAATCCTTTCACCTTAATGTAATTTTATGTTAATGCGACGAGCACTGTGCTCAGGCCAGACATTTGGATCCTTGAGTCCGCTTAAGAAGCAATTAAACCATTTAAAAAAATTATGCAAATGCGTCTCGATTGGTATTCTGCTCCTGGGCTGTCTGGTAATTCAGTTGAAGGGGTTTTGGGTATATAAACGACTCCTTTGAGACTTTGGTAATATGAGTCTTCTTGTGGATAATCATCCCCATTCCCGTGGCAGTATGTTTTCTATTGTAGACTTACCCCTGAATCAGAAATGGTTGCCTTGGCATTTTCTATTGGTGGATTTCTTGCAATTACGTTAGATTCAGGCTCAGCCGAGCTTTTTATTATTTAATTGAGTCTGGTCCGAGAATTTTTGGGCCAAGTTCCCTCCTCGCGTTCTTCAGAATTGGCCACGAAAAGGAGGACAGTTGTATGAAACGGAAGTTTCCTTCTTACTCGTTTACAAAAAACAAAAATCTTGAACCAAATTAAACCCTAATTTCATAATTGAATGAATACACAAGTATGCTAACAATTCAGTTTCCACTTTATTTCGTTTAACGTTTTGGATTTTAACAACTTAAGCTGATGAATTTCGCGAAGATCACGGCCAAAAAAACAGTTTTCCACACTGCTTCAACAAAGTAGCTGACAGCGACAGCCATGAAAGCAATTAAGTGATGCCATATAAATAAATTCTTCCAAACCAGCAGGAAAATATTTACAATTTATTTAAATTTGTTCATAGATGGCGCAGGCATCGGTAGAGTAAAAATGAGGAGTCGGTTATTTAAAAAATTAAGATTGTGTTTCTGCCCATTGAGTGTGTGGAACATTTTGAGGTGCTACACGAAAACTAAAGAAGTACGCAAAATCGGTTTTATAGGAAAGAACCGAGAGAAGAGGAGGGAAAGAAAGACGCACACGACGAAATTTTAACGAACGAATTTTCATCAAAAAATTTACTGGATGAAAACTAACACATTTGCACATTTCTTTCTCTTCTCTCTCTCTCTCAGCTGTATAAACAATGGCTTCGCACATACGATACAGAATTACTCTAAGAATTACTCGTGCAGCACTAAATAACGAAAGAAAAATCTGCTTGCGACCGACTTCTTGAGTCTTCGTATAACACCCCTCATTTGGATGTGAGGGGGTGGTACAGAAGTGTCGAGCAAAGAAGAATTCGAGGCAAACAGAGATGTTAGTAAGCCAACCTTGAATTTGCTACCTATTAACGAGCCCCATCCGTAAATAAAGAACGTGGTAGGGGACGTAGGAATAACTTTCTGGATAGACACTACCAAGTATCAGACATTTTTATTGCAAGCTTTCGTGATCGAGTTTACTTCTCAATCATCATCTCCCGCAAACTGCACTCTGATCTCTCCCTTGACCTATCAAGGACGGAGGAATTGAGCCAATGTGTTGAGCCGTATATTATCACCCTTTTGCTCCAGGTTGAGCTGGAACAGATCGCTGAACAGACCTATTTTGACTGTCACTAGAAACAGTGTTGCCAATTTGAAAAACAAATGTCTATAAAACACTCTTTATGTCAAAAGCAATATTTAAGAGCTGACTTCAACTTTGTTAGTAGAATGTTGAAAAATAGGATCACTTCAGTTTTCAAAGGCTGGTTTCATACGACGGTACAGCCAACAGAAAGAAAAGTTTGCTGTCATCGTTAAGTGCGATGAAAATTCGCATACGCACAAAGTCGAACTTTTCCTTAGGGATATACGTTAAAACTAACTGACATGTTGTTGTTGCTATTTTTATATTTTTAATTTAGTAGTGTGACAAGAGTAAATAGTCTTGTTCAGAGCCATTTCTAAGCATTAACATCTTTCTTTCTTTGCTTTCAGGTTAAATCCCAAAGGTACTACTGACTGCTCCTAGAACGAAAACGTAAGCTTTAGTGAATAAAAAATTAATCTATATTTTCCAATATTTTTTAAGTTACTTTAAGTATACTTTCCTTTAATTCTTCTTATATTACTTATCCAGTCGAACTGATTATCTGCCTTTGAATTGTTTTGTGTAACGCACGAGCTAGACTCGTGGTCCGCACCTAGTGGCCTAATCCAAAATTTTCTATAGAGACACGCGAACAAAAAATATTTCCACAATAAACCAAAAAAGGATCTTCGCTCCTGTTTTCTCAAAAGAATACACTTCCAAATCATTGGCTGTTACAAGAAGGATGGTTACCCTCGAAAATTGTTGCCTGTTTTGAATTACAAAGAAAAAAAACAACAAAAGTAAAACTTCTGACCCGTCATTACGAAATTGAAGGCTATAATCACGAATTAATTACTGTTAAGTCTTCCGATTTAATACGGTAATGAAGTGCTTTAGTATAAGCTGAAAACGTAGTTAAATCACCACCGCAGCGCAGCCCAGAGTGAAAATCCTCATTAAAGGGGTTATGTAAGTCCTTTTATTTTTTCAACCGAACGTAATTTCACTTGAGTTTAATTAAAAGTTAGCCCCATCTAAGGGGATTTTGTGCAAAGGGTTCATTATAAACGCCTAATGACCTTCTCATAAAAACTGAAGATAGTTCCCATTCAACAGCTACCAACGCCGCCGCCGCCGCACAAAAACTGTAAATTCAATTAAAAGCTTGCGAGGCAGCAGGCTTCCATATTAACGTCATTGTCGTCCGCTGGCGCTTATGGCCACAAGGACATGAACTCTTCATCCTTTCTAACACGGAAAGTATTTACTCATGCAAGCAACCATCGAGAGTCTGAGGTGGGCCAAGATGCGAGAGCTCGTTGCGTGCCTTTTTCCAGGATATGGTGGTTAACATAATTTCGACCATAGAAGCAAAAAAAACCCGCCCCAAGGGAGTTCTTTCATTATGTGTAGAATGAAATGAATATAGAGAATAAAGGCGGCCCTCACCAGTCACATTACAGTTTTTGCCAGGCTCCTTTCATCGATTTGTTAAAAAAAAAGTACTTCACGTATACTCATCTCACCTGTAGTCGAGTGTCTTGAGATTTTACGCAAGCACAAATTCTTGGGCGATTGTAATGTATTCAGAAAGAAATTCCATAACGATTATTACACCTGCTTTTAACCAAACCTGCTTCATGTCCCAAAGCATCGCCTTGTTGTAGTTATCCTTGCTGTTTTTGTTGTTGTTGTTGTCGTTGTTATACTGAAACCCTTCTCCCATTTCATCCATTTCATTCTGTCTTTCTCTCTTTGTTAGACCAAAAGCAGAGTCATTCAGTTTCAATTTAAAAGTAATTGTACTTTTCTTACAATGCGCTACCAAATACCTTTCTTATGTTGTCAGGAAATTTTTGTGCTGTTTTCACCAAACAAAAAAAAAAATATTGAAGAAACCCAAACTCCCACTCAAAGACAACAAAGGTCTCACCCGAAGCCATTGTCAGTTTTGCGGTCCGATTAATTTCAAAAGTTAACATTTGCTCCTTAGACACTTGCCATAAAGTGAAACTATTATTGTAAACCTCAGAGTTTTAATGGCGAGCTTTTAATGCAACTACACGTTTTTGACGTTGCTCGGTCAACATTGAACGTGAACCTGGCACTTGGGGCCAAATTAAAATCTGTTACATGATAGTATCTAGCACCCTACCTTTTCTTGTTCGTAGGCTAGAGTTCACAAGGGTATCTAAACTTCCACCTTCGTAATTGGAGCAATTTATAATTATATACAAAAGTGGGACGAAAGTTAACATAAGCTTGTATGAAAATTATATTTATTAATATTTCTTGTTTATAAAAAAAAAGATTGTGTTCTTTAATACACAATCTTTTTTTCTTTTTGAATAATAATCTCTAATAAACAATCTTAATTTTTTTAATTACAGAGTCCTAATTTTTACTTTACCGATGCCTGCGCCATCTATGAACGAATTTAAAAAATAAGTTGTAAATATTTTCCTGTTGGTTTGGTAGAATTTATTTATATGGCATCACTTAATTGCTATCATGGCTGTCGCTGTCAGCTACTTGGTTGAAGAAGTGTGGAAAATTGCTCTTTTGGCGGTGATCTTCGCGAAATTCATCAGCTTAAGTTGTTAAAATCCAAATTATTAAACGAAATAAAGTGGAAACAAAATTGTTAGAATACTTGTGCATTCATTCAATTATGAAATTAGTGTTTAATTTGGTTCAAGATTTTTGTTTTTTGTAAACGAGTGAGAAGGCAGCTTCCGTTTCATACAACTGTCCTGGTTTTCGTGGCCAATTCTGAATTCACTCGTACCTGCTCGAATCCCCAGAACGGGAGAAGGGAACTATCACTACAAAATCCCCGGAACGAGAGCAAGGAAGTTTCACTTCAAAAAATTAACAATTTTATAGGTTATAGTATTAAGGCAATGCTTACAAAATGAATTAATGCCCGACTACTAGTTAGACAAGTTACGCGTCCTTCGGACTCAGATGCTGAGATCTGCTGGCATGGATCCGGAAGAAATCAGTCGCATAGGCAACAATTATAGTTTAGAGGACGAGCGGACGAGAAGGTGGATTTTGTGGGGCCTACAATCAGGGAATTTATTCGGTGAACACCAGGGTCGGGTAGAACAGAGAGTAAAACCTTACTGAACCGCTTTAGATTATCTAATGAAATTGAACCTTGGAAACCCGAGAATCGATCAATCATCGAAGATTGCCCAGCGAACGATATTTCCGCGGTCCAACTAAATTCTACTTTCATTGGAAAAATCGATCTGCTGTTAATATTTCGTCATCTATTTAAACCATACGAAGTCGTCTAGGGCGGATGGTATTTTGAACATCATCCTAAAACATTTGCTCCTGGCGGCTATAGACACATGCAGTTGTACATGATCTCAAAGAAGAAGTTCATCGTCAAAAATGGCAAGTTCTCATCAAGTAGGGTCTTTGAGGTATTCAAAATGGTTTGCAACAGGGTGCGGTAAACTCTCCGCTCTTATTTAATATCTTTACGAGTGATCTAATAGTTCACTTCGCTTCGCACTAGCGTATGCGGATGATCTGATAGTGTATAGGACGGGGCTGAAGATTGGAGTGATCCAGACGCTCCTCCAATTGTGACTTCGAATGGTCTAGTGATGATCGGAAGTTGAAGATCAATTCTAGCAAATGCAAATCGATCCTTTTGGGGACGCCTCTAAACAGAACTTTTTACGATGTGCAGAGGAACTGGAAAACCTTCCGAATTTCGAACAATGTTGGACAAGCATTAGAAAACAAATCGGAAGTGAAATAACTAGGGCTTTTGCTAGATTAGTACTTCTATTTCAATAGAAATGTGAATGCTGTTCTTGACAAGGAAAACAAGTCGTTTTACATGACAAAAAGGCATCTAAGCACACAGATGAAGGTGATTTGCTATCAAACCTTGGTCAGACTGATTTTAACTTATGGTTGCCCAGTATGGTTCAACATATCCCTTTCTTATATGGAAAAGCTTCGGATTTTCGAAAGACAATGCTTAAGGGTGTGCTTAAGCCTGTATCTAACAATCGAATCAGGCTTAAGTTTCACGCCAACAATGTTCTCTATGAGAAGGCATTTGTTAATTGGATCGATAACTTCATAATCAAGTTGATTCGAGGCCATATTAAGATAAGTTTTAGCCAAAAGACATAAGTTAATTGAAGATATAGATTAATTTAGAGCGCCTGCTGAGGACCAGCAAGTTAGATAGATTAGAATAGGCAAGAGTAATTAACTTAGCTGCCAAGGAAATAAACGCTTTTCAAAACTAGTTAGCCGAAAAATTCCTCCTTTGTGAATACCTGGACGATCTTCCATCAGCATAATATCTTGTAAATGTAAGACTCTCAGAATATAAACGTTCTCGAACACACGAAGCGAAGCGTAAAAATTATGCTTTAAATACAATGCCGCAACTTTCCCCCTAAGGTCGTTCACGTCTTGCCTAAATTGATAAAGGCTCTTATTTCCCTTTTATGATGGCTCCTTATCATACTTGATATCCGAGAGTGAAATCAAAATCAGATAATTTCTCCGAAGAAGGTTACGTGGAGTATTTTCGCAAGCAACAGTAATCAATAACAATTACGTAGCATGTTTGAAAAAAAAAATATTATATTGAGGATTGTTATTGAACGCAACGAATGATGCCGGAGTGAAGAGGAGATATTTTGGGGGGGAAGGGAATTCCAATTTTGGGCTATTTGCAATCAAGTGGCGAATCGTATATTATTTTGCTTTCACTCGAGCTCACATATCGAGTTCTCAAGGATTTTTGTGGAGTGTAATGAGATCTCGTAGAAATGATATAATTCTCATTTTCTGTTAAATAAACCAAGCCTGGCCTCTAGAATACATATGACAATAATTATTATTCGCGGTATCAACCTTCAGTGCAGTAAATTTTTTCGGCAATAACAAAAAATACAACCATTGACCTCTCTGACTAAAATAAACGCACAGGCAAGTGGCGTATCCAGCGAAAAAACCTGGAAAATGCTTTGGCAAAGCCGCCGGAAAAAACTGAGCCGAAAAGAGTTCTCTCTGAGTAGGAAACCCCGGATCTCCCGGAGCAGAAGAGTACAAAGATGGTCAAATGGCCCGCTGGCCCCACCTTTAGCTAGGTGGTGAGCAGTATTAAGATTGGCCCCATCTCCCCGGATATGTTCCGGCAACCCCTTGCACCTGAGCAATTGGCACAGCTGCGGGAGGCGATCTTTGACGCCGTTATTTCAGGCTGATCCTCAAGCATCCTCTCAACATACATCCAGAAGTGCACACAAAGGAACTAACACAGTAGTATAGCTAGAGAGTTCTGGTACCCTCCTCGACCGGCTCAACGCCCATTGCCTACAAGTTGGGGGGTTTATGTTCATGGTGCTGTGAGCTTTCGGTGCCTGTAGGTATGCAATAGGGTTTATGTCCGGTCCGTGTTGTCTGGAGGTATGCAAAATAGGATTTTGGGGGCGTTGGGGTATGCGCTTATGGGTATACATTGGGTCTAATTGTTGTTCCTGCAGTTGTTGTGAAATCTTAGGAAATTCGCAGGATCAGCAATTATCCCCACCAGGACGAGCCATCGCCAGCAGAATTATGGTTTCCCCACCATTTTCACCACCTATTTGAGAAGGAGATATTCGGACAGTGCGGCCCATCCAGAGTTAACGGTTTTCATAGCTAACATAATTCATTAGTACTTTTCGCAAACCAGTATTTCTGAGCAATATGTCGACCAGATTCTTCCCTATGAACGCCCGATTTCTTCTAATAAAAATGTTCAACTCAAGTGTAAACTAGCCACTATTAAAACGCACAAAGTACTCAGTTCTTAACAAACAAAATTTGCGAAATCACTTTTCATCTCACCTTAAGATTTTCGCAAATTGAAAAAAAAATACGGTAAGACCCAAACCTGGCACAATAAGAAATCACAACAACCAGATATGGGCTACCCGCAACGATTATTCCTGGCGAGATTGATAAAAGAGCCCCCCCCCACCCCCACCTCTACAACATCCGAAATGGAACAAAAGCAATCTCCACTGCGACCCAGAGACGAAAGCAGCCGGGCTTAATACCTCCTCCATTGAAGAGGAAAACGTTGCACCAAGGTGAAATTGGGAATTGAAAATAAACATTCACCTGAAACTGCCGAAGGGTGGGGGCAGGGTTAGACACAAATGAGGATTATATTGTTGTGCAAAAATTGTATGGGGGCCGATGTGAAGCTGTTGATACATTTCAAGGTAACGAGGAGCCAGGCTGGGGGCGTATTTGGAACTCGCACTGATATCATAAACAATTTAGGAGATGGCCTGAAGGCGATTGGATTAGGGCTAACCATGATAACAGGTTGGGCGGAGCAAGTTTGTAAACAGATTGCTGATATTCTGCGAACCAGTCATTATCGCAGTATGTAAGCTTTTGGCAGTAACACAAAATTGAAATGAATTTAATACTGTTTTCCAATGCGATACAATTTGATAAAAATGATTTTTGTTTTACCTAAAAATGAGAAATACTTTAGAAGTTTATCTGCCAGCAACAAATCTTCCAAGCAAAATTTCGTTTATTTAAGTTAACCTCGAGCGTTGAAGTTGTGAGTAGGTAACGGGTCACCTTAGACAGACAGTAGTGCCATATGAAATGCGCCAGTGTGTGCCAGACTATGATATGGCGCCAGTGTGTGCCAGACAGTGTTACACTATGAAAGGGGGTCAGTTTGGCCAGACGGGAAGGCTTTTTGTTAATTCCGATTCAGCGAGATCTTATACTTCCAGTCCAGTCTCTGACGTCATCAGCTGCGTCTGGTGTAGATTCCAAGGTCAACCACAGGTGACAGGTGATTGATGACTTTGACCTACATTCCACAGACTTCCGGTTCCCACGCTAAACCGACCCCATACCTACTTTTGTGCACTTGTGTATATAATTTAATATCGTTCAAACATATAACAACGACGGTTTGTTCCCTAGCGTCATACCCTTCTCCTGTTCCATACCGTCATACCGTGAGCCACGGGGCGCCCAAATAGGAACCCCTTGATACTCATCTGATAAAATACTGCGGATCTAAAGAGTGAAATTCGATAAAAGTAGCAATCTTAAGGTGCAAACAATAGTTCCAAGGAGATGAATGATACTATACGATCGACTCCTGATGCCTGGTGACATCTGGTGTGAATTAGTCAATCTTCATTAGGGGAAAGTGATTCGTTTCTTTCTCATTATTCGTGGGATTAAAACAGAGTAGTAGAACAAACGCGGACTTCAGTAACCTAGGGTTTAAGGCACCCGACTACCATCCCAGAGGTCATTGATTCGAATCCACTCCGCAAAATTTCTCTTCGTTTTTTCAATTATCCCACAACGATTCCTTGCCATCCTGGTTACCAAATCCGCTTGGATTATTCACAAGCTTAACATAGCCACCAGCCATTGCCTAAAGCTTGCTTCTACATTTCTGGCTATGTGCCCACCTCCAACCCACGAGAACGTAACTGAGCCACACGCAGCTCCTGAAAATGACCACCGGCCATGGTATTATCAAATCATGTAATTACTGATATTGTCCGTCGAAGTTGGGTGCTTTAAATGGAGGGACGCTATTAATCCCCCAGAGAACCGTTTCCTTTGTAATAATCGTAGAAATCTCCTTCGAGGAGTGTCTCCGCCCATTCCCTGGAGATTCGATTTCGTTTTTGTCCTTACATTGGGGAAAGTGTGTGCTCAATAGTAATTCTAGGGAGACTCCAGCTGCAAATCTGTCCAAGATGCATTCCCATTGATATAAAATGATTTATATCGGGCAGAGACTGGAGTGTTAGTTTTAAAGTTTTCCTAAAAAGGTAGACTTTTCGAATTAACTGGGTCAAAGCACTCATGTAAAACAAAGTTACTCCAAGTAATTTGATACTACGGACTATGAATAAATTCAGATCTCAGTTCCTAAATAAGATTGTGAAAATTTAAACCTATACTCCAAGTTTGGCTATGTGTGCGTGTACCCAAAACTTTTTATACGAATGAAAAGTAAGTATGTACCTCGATTTCTCTTATTGTACAGTTATACAGTCAACAGACCAAGCTTAAACTGATTAAACTGAGGACAAAGTACGGCACTAAAACAACCTCGAATATCTCAACATAATATTGCAGCGCAAATAAACAAATGGAATTTGGCTTGATTGCGTCGTTCCTGAAGCGAAATAAATCAGAACACAATTAATGTGCGACAGAGGCTACAGCACCAGCAGCCTTCACTGTGACAGTGCAATTAAACAAATAAATCTCCTTCATCCTTATACCGCGCATTCATTTCCCAAATATTCCTCAGTGATGGGGTTGTAGCTCCGGCAGCCATCCCCAGGAATTTGCACAACGGATAAAAAGTGCGTTACGAAACTTCTGTAGCTCTCGCAGGAATTTTAAATTACTACTATTTATCACACGGAAAATAAATAGTCTACTATTCGTTCTGAATGTTAAAGCGGTATTTTACTTGGCAATCTCCCCCCTTAAGGAGCACCTTTAAGTAAAAAAAATATGTTTAAAAGGAGCATTTTAAGGGTTAAGCGGGAAAAGACGGTGTAACATGTCAGCTGTCACTGTCAGTTATTTTAACTTTCAAGAAGAGAGTTTACTGGAAAGCCACGAACACTCTAAATTTTCACTAATTAGGAGTGAGGTGGTGCAATCCTTGTCTCGGTATTTTTTTTAACACAGAATTTTTAGAAATAATTTTAAGGAAATTTTTAACCTCAGGCATTCGTAGCATGTTCAGGGTTTGTGAAGAAACCCTTCGCTACAGGTTCATATTGTGTTATTATATCATCCCAAATGTTATTAACTTCACCTACACACCCTAGTAAAAATAAGACTCCCCTGTTCTTACCCTGAGAACACAATGAGGCCGACGACGACAACTTCTACGGAAAAACAACAACAATTTATATGAGAATTGTCGTTGTCGGCCTCGTGTCCCTGGAGTTAGCTTGCAACAGGCACGCACAGCGTCAAAACGCCTGCAGGGTAAAAAAACAGGGACGGTATGCCGAGTAAAAATTCTACTTTTCCAAATGCAGGCCGCTACAGGCACGTACCAATAAAAGACGCACGGAATAGTCCAAACGAAACACAATACGCTCACAACAAACGAAAATTTATATCGTGGTCGTGGGTCGAGGCCACACGTTTTTCGTAGGCATACTATTACCAACAATTGAATTTTGATTTTCTAGACTAAAGGGAGCAAAATTGGAGCTTTAAGAAATTTTATAGGACGACGAAAACGGGCAATTTCATTGGTGACCATAAAGGGGGGCATTATCATTCTCAGTAGGACGGTACTTATTCGATTGCCTCGGTCAAGCAGCATTTGATGGGGTTAGTACTTAGTTAGGGGACTGCTTGGTAAAACGACACTCGAATGGTCGATTACGAACACATTCATATTTGTAACAGAGGCGTGCATACCTCTGGCGGGCGCATTTTTAGATTTTATCAACACTGGAGAATAATCAAACGCAGTATATTAGGTTATGAAAGTTTTAAATCAAAAAGTGAAGTAATAAAACCTCTAATACCGTTACCTGAATATTGCATTTCCACGCCGATTGTTTTGAATGTTTTATTACAAAGCAATAATAATATTTTTGCAAGCTTCTACAAGTGGTCAAATACATCAAAAGCAAATCAATAAATCCTTCAGCCTCAGGATACTTGCCTCACACACATATATATTCAAAAGATGAAGTTTATTTATGTTGTTAATTTGCGTACTAATTTACGTTAAATTATCACTGAAATTTCAAAGTAAATAAATACACAAATATGTAAGTAAGGGGTTGTTGTCGTAAATTAGTAGGGAAATTAAGGGTGCAAATGGTTCATAAGACACTCATTTAAAAAGTAAACAAAAGTCCCAGTGTCAAAACAATCTTGATGATTACATTTTAGTAAGAAGTTTTGCATATAATTACGACAGGACGTTTCTGGTTGAGTTTTGGTTCATTTCTTGTGCTTGTGTAGGTAGAAAATGCACTCTAATTAGACTGTAAATAAATCAATATCTAGAAGAGCTTAAGCAATGCGAAAATTTGTACTTAACTCTCATCAAATGGTTTGTTCTGTTCTCACCTTATTGTTTTGCAGCAATGTCAATATTTTCAATGTTAGTTTAAAACATATTTTCCAATAGCAACTAATATTCCTATTTTTATTATTAGACTAGCATAAAACCCGCGTGCGTTGCAACGCCTTTAAATAAAAAAAGCTTGTGTGTACACTGTCCGCGGTAGGAAAAAAGTATAATGAAAACAACAAAAGACTATAAAAAATATTGTAATATTTCTTCTCAAGCGTTCTCGGAATCATCAGGGATTTATATAATTTAAGAAATTTCCTACATTTCAGAATGTGGCAAACTTCACGACAATTGAGGAAATGACCAAGATACACTATGGTCAATATTCTTACATTTGGAGCTAGGATGTGAAGATTTTTCGATACCCCAACTCCTCAACAACATACATACAGCTGACCAGTAAATGACACTTTTTGGCAAAATATGTCTCCTATATTGGCCCCGAAATTTAAAATTTATAAGTTTTGATCATAAATTCTTTATTTGCTACCTTAAAAACACCCCGATACCGATTTTCATTGGAATCGGAATACAATTGGCAAACTCAACGGCCATATTGGTGCGGCCATTTTGAATTTATAAGTTTTGATCATAAATTCGTTATTTGCAACCTTAAAAACCCCTAGATATCCACTTTCATTGCAATTGGAATACAATTGAAAAAAAATGTCCGCCATATTGTCGGGGCCATTTTGAATTTATAAGTTCTAACCATAAATTCATAATTTGCTACCTTAAAAACCTCTAGATATCCAAATTCATTGCAATCGGAATACAATTGGAAAAATTCGGCCATATTGGTGCGGCCATTTTGAAGTTATAAGTTTTGATCATAAATTCGTTATTTGCTACCTTAAAAACCCCTAGATATCCAAATTCATTGCAATCGGAATACAATTGAAAAAAATCGTCCGCCATATTGGCGCGACCATTTTGAATTTAAAGTTCTGATCATAAATTCGTTATTTGCCACCTTAAAAAATCCCCGATACTGATTTGCATTGGAATCGGAGCACAATTGGCAAATTCGTCGGCCATATTAGCGCGGCCATTTTGAATTTATAAGTTCTGATCAAACATTCGTTATTTACTACCTTAAAAACTCCCAGATACCGATTTTCATGGAAAGCGGAACACAATTGGCAAATTTGGGTGGCCATTTTGAATTTCGGTCATTTTGTGGCGACCATTTTGAATTTTGAAAATCGGGCTTCGAGGTCCATCATGGGAGACCCCCACGGATCTTCGTGCAAAATTTCGAAGCTCTACGATCACTGGTGCACCCGCTTTAGCTCACACATCGCACATACACGCGTACATACACGCATACGGAAACTTTTTTTTATTAATATAGATTATTAAAAAAGGCATAAATCAGCCTCAAATGTTTATGTTATTGGCTGATGTTCATATTATAAAAAGCATTATTTACCTGATGTTTGTTAGACCACCCACCGAAATTGGCGCTAGTATGCAAACAATTGTAATGAGTTGTGTCAAGAAAGGACATTCACAAACACATATGGCAATCTCCTAGCGAAAGATACTGTAATAAAATAGACAATATAACATAGGCAGAAGGGCAGCTTCCAGTATTCTCCAAACAAGATCATGTAGGGATGCCGTTTGTGAATCGGACCACTTCCTAGTTGGCTGTCCACTCAAAATATCAAATAAAGAGTATTTCACAAAAATGTGCAGATAAGATGGATTTCAGTAGGTACTGCAGTACTTGGGCATGGAAAAAGCGGCCGGACCGGTTTATTTTCCCATGCCCAAGTGCCGCAGTACCTACTGAATTATTGTACATGAGATAAGCATCAGTGTGGGAGCTTGCAGATTTGACTTCTTTCTTTTGGTGAAGGGCACGATTGCCGTTTTCCTTATGTTTATGCTTAGTTCCTCCTCTTGGCACCAAGCATAAGCTACGGTAAGAGCTTATGTCGTCCTTTCCTCTTATTACGAAAATAAGGTAATCGGCGTATCCCTGTGCATCAAAGCCAGAGGATGACAGTCTCGTGAGGAGCTCGTTAACAACTAGTGACCATAGAAGAGGTGATAGTAACCCTCGCAGGAATCTCTTATGGAATTCCACTGAAATGGCAGTTTCTTGCTTCGGAATATGTTGTGTGTGTAAATAAATGTAAGCTCAGGACTCACTTCTTCATCTGGTGGAATTCCCAGAGTTAGACGACTAGCAATGAATGAACCCTTAAAAACCAGTAAGTGTCCTTCTTGAACTTTGTCCTTTCATACCCACTTTTACGATAATATTTCAAACAAAATGGAAATATGAATTTGGTCACCGTCTAGAGAGAGTGTGCTGCAGCGAGTGGGGCTGGTATACGTTCGTCAGTTGCTACGATACACAAAATCCCCTTTTTATATATGCTAAAAGATATTTTTGTTTCAAAGTTATTATTTAAAAGTATAAAAAATGTTTTCCCCAAAGCACCTCTCACCTCAGTCGGTTTTATAATTTTTCTTCGGTGCTGTGAGCACATAATTAACTTCTGGAAGAGCTACGAAACTTTATGTTTGTTGTCACATTTGGTATTTTGCATCAAATTAAATATTTACACACAATAATTTATATTCCAGTCGCGGCCACTGTACTTAATTAAATTAATTCTGAAATTCACTTACAACACAGCATAGTAACAATAGTTGTTCAAAAAAATAAACCAAAAAATGTAATTAACACGTGCAAATTCTAGTTGAAACCTTTTCAGGTGATTTTAATTAATACATTCAATTTTGCACACAATATTGAAGCGGGCGAAAACAGAATTTTAATATTTAAATCGAAAGTGTGCTTCTGGAAATATGGCGGTTTAGATTGTAAAGCTTTCAACTAATTAGGATAATAAAAGCTCCTGCCACTGGTGCTCCTCTGCCACTGGTGCTCCCCTCCCGAAACGAGTTAATTATCCCCAATTAAACTCCAGTCAAGGTTCATTTTTAATAACACCGGAAGACGGTAAACATTATAATTAGGGTTTGGCTTCTTAGTGAGGGTCATTAAATCTAGTTTAACTGCTTCAGGTGAACTGATCTAGGAGAGTGCACATAAAACCGACTAGTGGGGAGCATCAGATCCTGTGGTGTACACCTACACGATGGATTCGATTGACGAACAAACTTTTACGTTTAGTGGAACTTGGGGAGACGAGATAAATTTTTATTGCCTCAATGTGGACGATTGGAAAAAAACTCGTTCCCTCCTCTCCCAGGGCACGTTTATTTGCGATTTAAAATCATATTGAAAAACGCTGTATTTGATGATGAATAAAAAAAACTGGAATGTTCACAGCTTGTCAGAAAATGTTTTGTAAGTACACTTTAGTTTTTACAGTGCTGCCAAATATAATGTTCCGGTCACAACGGCAAAGTGATTTTTTTTGATATTTCGTGATGTTTGTTTCTATGAAAAGGCTTAGGAATTACGCTTTATACTACCAATCCGGTCACATCCCTTAGGCTTGTCGCACACTGCAGCCGATTCGGCCGATTTTTGTACGGCCGTAATCGGCCGAATTTTTTAAACAATTATTTTCCTCTTCTCATTCGCACATTACACCGGTTTTTCGGCCGTTGACGTCCGTAGGTTTCATCCGATCAGATTTGAAGTTGATAATGGAAGTGCGCTCCCATAGATATGTTTATTAATCTTCCTTTTATTTTATTTAGGATATATTTATATGTGTGACCATTTAAAATGAAACAACTGGCATTTAAGATGGAAACTAACCCAAAGTTCGGCCGAATTTAAAGTTGAAATTCGGTTGTATATGGCCGTAAAAAATTCGGCCAAATACGGTCGTAAAAAATTCGGCCGAATCTACTGCAGTGTGAGACCAGCCTTAGAACTTTCTTTATGTGGGAAAATAAAGCTGAGGGGCTTACTACAAGTCCGCCATGTTAGTTTGAAGGATAACCCTCATTCGCGGTGAAAGTTGCTTCAACTAAGGCAGTAATATAGCTATGTTGGTCCTAGCGCAGCGACGTGATCAGTTACGGCATCGATTGTGGACTGGGTTGTAAGCTTTTTAGTACTTATCCGTGTCTTGCGTGAGCTTTCGCGCGTGGTTTATGTCTTGGGTGAGCTTTCATGCTTAGGCCGATGGATTGTGTCCAAGCTTATAATCTGTATTGCCATATGATGGGAATGGAAAAATATGATTGGAGTTGCGGAAAATTATCTAATCATAACCTTGGACTATTTTTCAAGACAAATATACATTATCAAAATTATTCTCTATCAAAAATACTTTTTTTCGTGGGACTTGTATTTTTGGCGCTATTTTGGATACGGTTGGTTTTTGGAGACTAGTTCAAAATTAAAGCTCTCTCTATGAAAAGGGTGATACTATGGTGATAATAGGAAGTGAGTTACTACCTCACGCAGTTCCTGAGTGGGCATGGAGGCTATCTTCACCACATCAGGTTGGGCGATTCACCGTTCTGCCCAGAATTCGGAGCGTGTTCTCTTGAAATACCCGAGGTTTGCGGAACACAGGACTGTGCTGGAAGCAGTCGCTGAGGTGCAATTAACACCGGAAAACATCCTGGGCCAGATGATAAAGTCGGAGCATGTGGAGAATGACACAAGTGGCGCTAAAGCCCATCCAGCAGAAGCTTGAGCATTACGAAGCCCAAAGAAACAGAGAAATCCAAAGGTAGACAGGAGGCTTAGCAGTCAGACAGATGGTTCAGGCCCGCGAGGCAATAGCTGTGTTCCAAAATTTGAGCAAAGTTCTCGCATGCAGTTGCCTTCTACTCGGTCCTACTTCTCAACAAAGGCATGAGTAGCGACGAGTAGAAACCAACTGCTTGCGAGAACTTTGCTCGAATTTTGGAACACAGCTAATTCCAGGCCGAAGTAATACCTTTACGGCTTGTACCGATCTGGACTCAAGCGTCATGCGAAAAGGTTGGTGAGTTTAGTCAGTAGGAATCGGACACTATCTTCTGGGTACGGTTCACCAGTAGTGTCTCCTGTCTTAGTCATGGACCTTAGACAGGTGGATCGATGGATCTCACCACTCTCTCGTTAAAAAAAGAGCTCACAATAGGAAGTCGTAGAAATGAAAAAACAAAGAACCATGCCAATGAGTGGATTCGAACCACACGCCTCTGAGATGGTAGTCGGGCGCTTTAATCACTAGGCTACCAAGGCCATCAACATGACTTCATATCATTTATCAAAGCCGCAAAAAGAAATCAAAACACAAAAATATTTTTTCGTAAAATTGAGTAATATAAGTTTGTTACATCCCTGAAAGTAAATTTCCCTTAGACCAGTTCTACACGTTCAACTTTTCGTTCAACTTCAACACTTTTTTCTCTTTCGCCTGCATGCAATTGTGAAAGAGGTAAAATTATCCCTTTCGCAAGTTGCATGCGAACGAAAGAGAATAAAGTGTTGCAGTTGATCGAAAACTTGAACGTGTAGAACCGGTCTTATTAGGGAAAAAATGTAAAAACCACCAAACCAAAATTGCTCGTTTATCATGGGTGCTCATCGTATTAAAGCTAACCTCTCTTGTTTATTAATCATATCGTTTTCTATAATTACTTTTTCAAAACAGCCATAACAATTTATATTTCGGCACTTATTCCGTGTAATACATAAAATTGTGATTGATTTCGAAATTACAAAAAAAAACCCATAAAAAAGCATTTTTTTTATCAGTAATTTATTTGAAAGTTTCCGAACCATTTATTTTATAACAAGGATGGCCCATAAAATATGAGAA
Source organism: Thereva nobilitata (assembly GCA_963855945.1). NCBI lineage: Eukaryota > Metazoa > Arthropoda > Insecta > Diptera > Therevidae > Thereva > Thereva nobilitata. Next base: position 112,755,517 of record OY979697.1, read on the forward strand.
TGTATATAGCTTTTAATCAATATTTAAAGAGCTTCGGTCATAAGTGCCCGTCGTAAATCGATTTTCATCTTTATTGAAAAGCTCTAAAGCAGTCTCTAGAATTAATTAGAGATGCGTCTGCTATAGAAGATTTACCGATAGCCAATAGCAGTCAAATGGGCATTTTAGGGTGATTTTTTATGTTGTATAAAATAATAAAAAATTTAAAAGTTTTAATTTATACACACACCCAGGCTGGATCGAGTTATATTCCTACAGACAGTGAAGGATGGATTATAACTGGGAATGTTCATTTGATATCATTGAATAATATTCCCTTATTTATTTCCGTTTGTGTAACCATTTTATATCCACTTGAGGCGGACAATCAACCAATCAAGGACTGAAAATCCAGTACCAATAGACTAAGTACACATTTCTCCGGCAGACACCGAATATCAATTCAGTTGAGATAACTTCATTTATCCATTGCTAATTGGTAATCTCTTGTGTCTGGAGCTGATCGCTTAAGTACACAGCAAAATAGAAAAAGGAGCATCGATTCAATTCCCACAAATCCAATAATAACGCCTGGGCCTATTCATCCCGGCGGTTGCCGACCCACGACCACCTCCCTTTGACGCGGGCTTATCACGTTCACAAAGTAATACCGACCCGCAAAATTGACACTGTACACAACCGACAAGTAAAGGTTCTACATCCTCGGCTGTCCTTCGACTGATACACAAAATTAACACGAGGACATTAAAAGAGTTTCAAGATTTCCCTTTTAAAGCGCTGCTGGAAGAGCTCTATTCTAGTGGAAGGATTCCATTTGAGTGATTACGGCGAAGGAGGGTGAATTATCCTCGCCTTTAAGGAGCATTTGATTGCCGGATCGAAGCGATTTCCGATTATTGATTGACCCCATTTAAACTCCTTGTACGAATGAAATAATCCCGTCAATCTTTTGTGGAGCGTCTCCGCTTCCGATTCCTGAAGAAATAAATTAACAGCACCATTTCACGCCGCACAGGTTGCAAAACCGGCCGAAGCGGCTGATACCTACTCTCTCTCTCTCTCTCCGTGTCCGTGGGCACCCATCCGTTGGACGGAATTTCTCTGAAGGAGTGACTACGGTGAATAAATTTCTATCTAAGGATCAATAATACTATTGATGGATTTATCCACAGACCCTAGCTCGACTGGTTTGAGATCCGTGGGCGAGAATTCTTATTTGCTTTCGAAATTTTATTTCGAGTAAAAAAAATGGGATTATAAATTTATGACGCGGTATAAACGATATCAGTCCAGAATTTATGGAAAAACGATTTTTAACTTTTGTGTAGTCGATAAAATATTTTTATTAAATTTTTATTTTTTTTTTGTCAGAAGCCCGCTCATCTTTTAATTAGCGTCGGCGGCCATGCCTCCTCTGAATATTGCCGACCCTTGTTAAAGCCCCCGAAATTAAAAGACTTCAACCTCAAGGATCTTTTTAAGTCCATCTTCAAAATATTTTCTTTAATTGTAATTTTTCAGTCTTTCTAATTTTCTACCTAAAAATTCTACTCAGAAAAAAAATTGCTCTTGCCTAAAATAGGTGTGGTTCCTTTTGCTAAAAGTCTTTGAGCTTCGCTTTTACTTACGAAAGTTTTAAATTAAAATTCTTTAAAACTTTTTACCACAGATAAAAAAAACATTTTTTTTTCGTTCATAAAAAAATATATAAATTCTTAGATGACTAAAGAAAAGTTTGTTGAGATTGCTTGTTGCGTATTTAATATTTTGTAGTAGGACCGGACACAGTTGGGACTTTTTTTTAGTAGCAAAGTTGGTGCTAAAGAGTTTTCCACTAATTTGCATACAAGATGTTATCAGAATGAATGAATTCATAGTTTTTGAAATTTAACTTTTCATTATTTGAAAAGGATTCGTTACGATAGAGTAAACATGTGTGCTATCCAAAGATTGTCAACCTTTTCAAATATTGAGTCGGAGATTTTGTTATATTTTTAGAGCTTGGAAAGTTGTTGAATAAACAAACGATAGCAAGTTTTAATACTTGTGAATTATAGGAGAATCGTATTGGTTTTAAATTTTTTTAATGAGCGAGTGATGAAAATCTTACATCGGTCTAGCACAAAAGAATGTGTGCTGTAAGATGCTTCGCGCTCACTTTATCGTCCGAGAATTCTGGGCAGATCGATGAATCGTCGTCTAGCCTGAAGCGGTGAAAGTATGCTCTATAACCTCCGCCCCCACTGCGTAAGGTAGTAAGTGGAGTATGATCATGTAGGAGTGTTGTTTGTGAATCAGACCATTTCCTAGTTGGCTGTCCACTCAAGATATAAAACAAAGAGTATCTCCCAAAAATGTGCAGATAAGAAGGATTTAAGTAGGTACTGCAGTACTTGGGCATGGAAAAAGCGGTCGGACCGGTTTATTTTCCCATGCCCAAGTGCCGCAGTACCTACTGAATTATTGTACATGAGATAACCCCTAGGTATTTGGCTTCTTCTGGAGGCCGTTTTCCTTATGTTTATGCTTAGTTCCTCCTCTTGGCACCAAGCATAAACTAAGCATAAGGAAATCTCGTCGCCTACACACTATTCAATTTGCTAAAATAAACTCAAATATCGAAAAAAACCGGTATTTTAATTTAAAGAAATTCTTAACATTGATTTTATTAAACCTTCCCGGGTTTCAGCACCACTACCACTATCTAAGACAAGACGAATATAGAGAGTGTTGCTCGCTTGGGAACCATAGACAAAAGAACAGGCAGTTTGCAAGGAAATAGAAGAAAGTCGCTTAGCTGCATTTGTATGTAAATTAATCGTCTGTTGTCCAGCGCCTTTAGTTCTTAGAGATGTTGCCCAAATCTGATAAATTGAATCAATGCCGCTCAGCAATAGCAAACAAGCTTTCTGTTTTAATTCCCTATAAATGCTAAAACTAGTCCTGCAGGTCACCCGGGATTACCTATCAAAACTTATGGGAATAAGCTAAAAAATGCTGTTTATATCGTAGGCAGTATCGTGAGATAAAGTGGAAATACAGAAACCTTTCCCCGTTTTCAAAAATGTTTAAATAAAAATAGGAACTAAATAGGTATTGGGGCACTTTGCCCTGGGAACCAAAACCGGTTTTCGTTCCCAAGGCCAAGTGCACCAATACCTATTGAACTATGTGAAAAAGGCTTATTTTTACTACATTAAGATACAACAAAAAAATCTTACTATTTACTAGCTCTACGAAGCTTGCTTTTTGAATATTATTAATTTAAAGTAAAACGCTGTAAAATACACAAAAACACAACCAATTTCCGAATTGATAAATAAACTTCTATTGATAAACAAATGATTAAAAGAGCAGTGGTTTACAGCTATTTTGTCTCAATATTTAAAGATCAACAATAAATACGATTTTAATAATATTTTCATTACCCATGGGTCAGGGAGGAATGCCCAAAACCCTCATAATCATTTGCATTTGTTATTGTTCAAAAATTTATAATACCTTCTTCTATCGAGTTAATTTTAATTAGAAATTAATTTATGCAAATTGACGCCAATATACAAGACCCTTGGCCTTCTTTATCAGCAAGTAAAATTTCCTTGTTTCCTGAATTTCTAGTGATTGTTATTCTCTACTTTTGGGTTCTTTCGAAATTGGGGGTCTTAGCAGAACCTACAATAACATTTATCCTCTCAACATTCAAAACTTTTACTCCTATTTCAGATACAAGATAAAAGAAGATGAAAAAAGATACTCGTAGAGTCTACAGAATACAATTTCAATTTGAAAAAAAAACTTCAAGAAAATTGTGCAAATTTTTAGGTGAACACGGCTCTCCCTTACTTCTGAGATACAAAGATTAATTAGCAACGAAAAATCAAAATTTATATACCCGTGTAAATTCAACACATGTCGTCTCTTAAAGATACTTTAAACATAACAAAAAAAAACTCGTTTTAATACTCCTCATTAAATTAAGGATCTTAAAGAAATATTTAATCAATAAAGTTAGACGGCGTTTGGCGCGGGAAGCAAACAGCACAGCACGTCTTAAATTTTTAACTTTACCTTTGCTTTACCTATCTGCCCTCTTTTGTACTGAGTGCCTTCGACTTTGAATTAAATTTAATCTCACGGTGTTGCGCAGAGCAAATATGCTTTCAATTCCTCGTTGTACGGAACGTAACGAAAAGCCCTAATCCCCCCCCCCCCAACTTAAATATTTCCCTGAAGTGCTTTCATTTTAATGACTACAATGTAACGTGACTGGAGAATTAATTTCCTTGTTTAAATGTGTTACCACTTTCCTATACTTAGGAGCACATTATATCATCCTGTAAATTACATATTCCGGCCGCAGTGCTAGATCTCACCCACACCACCACAATCGACATCCTTTGTGCTATGCTAGATGGAGGTCCTTTTGGCCCCAGCCTTTGGAGAACGCTAGATAGATTTTCCGTCAGTCATTGTGTGTGCTATTTTCTTTGTGCTCTGTGCCCTTTAAAAGGGCGAGAACATTACCTCGCTGCTATTACAATAATTATATCGCAACGCAACCAATCTTAATGATACCTTTATATTGTTTATTTTAGATGGAGACGCTTTACACCAGTCATATTCATGGATTCAACTCCCCCGCAAACTCCTCGGGCCTTGGGTTTGGCGCACAATGGGGAGCACAAGGCAGCCTTATAGCCTTAGGTGTAGTCTTAGGAAGCTCTATCAGTTTGGTGGGGCTGGCATTTGCATTTATTACCTACAGGTAAGTAATGAAATTCATTTTGATTATTTTCGGGGAGAGTAATTACTAAATTAAAAAAATACGTTCAAAATGAGTAATTACGCTTAAACCTTGTTATATAAGGTCAGGCTACCCTCCAAGGGGTTAATTCAATTATGAACTTTCCCTCAATGTTATCGCAATACGTGTGCACCCCGTGAATTTATATTTAACATTTACGCTTATGGCTTTACATTTATCTAAGCTTAATGAAATTATCAAAGCGTTTAAATCCCTTTTTGTACACCGCAGTAAATATCAAGCATTAAAATTTGGTATAATTATAATGCTTCTAAATTAATCCCCTTACAACCGAAGCAGGTGAAATTTAATTCCCCTTGGCGAAATGTTGGTATTCGTAACATACACTGTGCAAAAATAATACGCAGAAATTATCAACTCGTAGGCGCGTGTGAGATATTTTTAAAAAAAATTGTGTAATCTGGTAACACTGTTTCGGGTTACCACACGGAATTTGAGCTTTAGCTGTCACTCGGTGTCTCAGTCGTCGTGGGCTATTTCAGTAACGTGCCCCAAAGCACACGGTATACAGAAACAAGGTAATTTAAAAGAGACTGACAGCTTCGAATATCGTAGAGAAAGGTGACGTCACCCGGCGACATAATGCAGAAATAACAACAACAATTTCCATTTTATATGGGAAGAGCTGCCGAGTGACGTCGCACTAAAACGTTCAGTCTTTTACATTACCTTGTTTCTGTATACCGTGGGTAAATCCCCCTCTTTTTCTACGATATTCGCAGCTGTCAGCGTGGGTTGTTGTTTCTGCATTATGTCGCCGGGTTACGTCACCTCTTTCTACGATATTCGAAGCTGTCAGTCTCTTTTACATTACCTTGTTTCTGTATACAGTGGGAATTACCAATCTATCATATCGTTAAGGTCATGGTATAGTAGTATAACAAAAAAGAAGAAGATCGTGCATATTAACGGCTATGTCCATATTATCAGCCGGATCCAGGATGAACAAATGTTGGGGCGAACAGTCCTAAGGGGGGGGGGGGGGGGGGGGCAGTGCACAAATCGCAGTAGTGTTGCGCCATCTATTAGAAATAGTATGAATTTTGCATGAACTGTGGTTTAAGACTTGAAATAGTTCTCGAATGGTCCAGAGTAGTGTGGAATGATGTGGAGGTTGGATTGAAAAGGCGATAAATATGTTTGTATTTTCTAATTAATCCTAGGAAGGCTTTTAATGCTAGCTCAGGTACCAGTCAACGGATTGGTAAAAACGAGTAAGCCACAGCCAAATGGCAGATATAAAAATTTGCAGAAGTCCTTTTGCCGTAGGTATTACTCAAACTAGATTATTTGTAGGTTACGTCGAATTCCATAGAAATTAATTTGGAGCGCTTACTGCGAACAGGAGAGTGATGATATCGGTTTCTTTCGTTCTTCTTCTTTCTTCACTTTCTCTCAACTGTGGCTTACTGTCAGATACTGTATTTTGACTTAAATATGACGTTCGTAGTATAATGGAAATATTTCTCTCAATTCTAGTTTTCCACCACGAGAAATATCGATTCCATTAATAATTTCACTTGATTTATGTAACATTTAACTAAACTCACTTTCTTCGACATTAACCTCAAACTCTTACACTAAATTACTTGTGCAAATGCAATTTCAGGTCAAATACCTTTTTCTTAATACCTTAATATCAACCAAAAGTAAATTGTGATAACGCTTTGGGCTCTCTTGTCTTAACTGCAAAACTGGTGAGGAAATTGCTCCGGATAAAAGTCTTATTAGTTATGCTTCGCCAGACTGTAGACATTGCCACACCCGCCCCCCGGTAGCCGAAAATCTCAGAAATTATGGAAAGTGGTAATTGCCCAAAGAAAGAACTCATTACCGAAATGGATGACGTACTTCATTAAGCAAGAGGAGAATATGACTACAACAAAATATGAGCAGCCCTAAATGTTGGTGGCATTGATAGAATAAAACGTGATTTTTCATAATTGCGCACGTAAATCATTAGATTAAGCCCACAAAGATGGGTTCATGAAAAATTTCAACAGTCGAAGAAAAGTGAAAATGAAGTTAAAAGAGGAGTCCAATAATCACTTGAAAAAAAATCGCCTTTTTGCATATCGCCAGAAATAATGATAAAACTCGCCTTCTCCTGGATTATAACAGGCACGCACGAAGCAGACATGGTACGACTGAGTAAAAATAAAGCCGGGATCCCAATTCATCCACGCCGTTCCGTTGGGAATGCTGGTTCCAATGCTTCTGAGATTTGACACTACGGTTTGTAAGTGAGTGAGTGAGTGAGTAAGTGAGTGAATGAGTGAGTGAATGAGTGAGTGAGTGTAACATTCCGAATTTTAATCAACTATTCCATTCCGATCCGTAAGTACCAATGGAACCACCTTTCCGAACTGCCATATAAGTTCTAAACAAACTTCGAAATTTAACTTTGACAGCTTAGCGGATCGGAACGGTGCGGATGCATTGGGATTCCGGCTTAAGATTCGCCGCACCTAGCATGAAACAGGCACGTTACGTCTGACTAAAAATAAAATCGCCCGCGTCAAGCTAGCAACAGGCACAAATCAAATCGCCTGTAAGGCACCCAAACGAGGCACGGTACGCTCATACTTTGTCTATACTAAAGGGAGCACAATTGGGACTTTAAAAATTGTTTAGGACGAAGAAACCGGACAATTATGTTGGTTACAAAAAAAAAGTGCCATTAGCATTCTCAGTAGACCGGTTCTCGTTCGATTGCGTAGGTCAAGCAGCATTGGACGTAGTCTGTACTTAGTTGGGGGACCACTTAGTAAAACGACACTCACGTTTAAAAGGACGAAAAAGCAATTGCACAGAGGAAACAAAAAAGTATAAAGCTTTGACACCGATGCAGATATTACTCACATAATTCAATTCTCCAAATTTTGGGCCTCTTTTTTCCACTCGGGATTGGGTATCAATCATTTTTCCTCACGGCATTCCTAATGATGACCGAATGAGGCAAGGCTTTAAATGCTTTTTGTGCGCTTCTCCCTCTGTTTCCCTCTCGTCCATCTTCCTGCAGCTAAAGGCGACTTATCATTACTTCCATTGTTAACCTTATGTATTATTTAAATTTTTTCTTCTTCAAGTGTATCATCTATGGTATATCTATCATTTTCGTCTGGATTGATTTTTTACATTAGTGTAATATCAAAATCTACATCTGATAAACTAATTCCGTATACCTCCAATAAGGAGACCTCGCTCCATTTCATACTGAGTATCTAACTAAACTAGGGTTATACCTCCTCTCGGTATTTTGATTGGAGCTCTAAGGTCACGCGCTTCAAGTGGAGTCGATGGATTCAGCATTCGTGTCCTCTTAAATGGTGCAAGCAGGGTCAATGATTAGCTTAGTCTTTTACTGATGCACCAATTTTGACCCCTTTTGCGTCAAGGTACCTGACAAGTATGTACATGTGAATATGCCTCTTTCCGAGGATTTAATCGCATAATAAACAAATTGTTTTACATGAAGCGCGCTTTAATCGAAATTACGCTTCGTACGTAAAAAATCAATTATTTTTTTCCATCGATCTGTGAAAAAACGGGGTTAAGCTGATTGGCCTAAAGGATTTGGCCTGGAAATGTAACCTTACATATAGCCTCTTTTTAATACTACAATAATCAGGGGGAGCTGGAATTAAAACAGCGCTGGAAAAATTATGTAAGAAAAAATCGATGTCTTATAATATCGCATTTCATTTTTAAACTCCTTAGAGCCAACAAGAAACAAACAATTTACAAATCCACGTTTTTACTTAAATACCTTATATTAGCTGGTAGCTGCTTTCATTCAATATTTTTTACTTGAGGATACTTGGAACTACTTTTTATCTCACAGAGAAGTAAATGCAACTAAAATCCGCTAGAGGGAAAATTGCCATATAATTGACTCCATTGTGAATTATTCTTCACTTACTGAGAAACTCATAGATGGCTCTTTTGATATTTAAATTGTAATTCTTGGGCATTTCTCTAACAAATTCTTGTTATCAACCTCTACACAAATTTCGTCTTTGATACTGTTAGTGCCTTCGTGTAGATTTGCTTATTTTTGCTGGACTTTCTCAAGAATTCCATCAGCTTTTTCAACGATTGGACGACCAGAGCGTGACTCATCTTTCACATCAAAATTACCAGGACGACAGTAAGCGAACCATTTCACAATACAGAATACAAATTTTTCACAAGCCTGGGCAGTCTTCTTCCCCTTGTCGTAATAATATTGCACAATATACGACAAATTGTTATTATTTTTCCTCATTTTCAACCGCAGACAACTTTCCAACCACAGCACCAATTTTGATGTTTTTTATACTGTTACGTTTTTCCCAGGTTAAGAAAAGAATACAATTATAGCAATATAGATAGGGTCCAGAAAACGAACGACAAAGCTGACGAATTAGCAAGGAAGAGTGCCATATCAAGACATATTTACCTACACTCCCTATTCTTGGCCAATGCAAGATGAAAAGGATTAAAAATATGCAACGGCCAAGAAAACATGGTCGTCCTACAAAAACAAAAAAATTGATAACCTCCTAAGGCTATCCCGCACGAACCTAGCCAGAGCTGTAGCTGTGCATATGGTACTCGGGCCAATATGAGACCATACATCGAGAAAGGGTAACCCATTCAACACATCATGCCATAGCTACAAGGATCCAAATGACAAGGAAACTATTGTGAACTTCCTGTGCAAATAGCCGGCACTAGTCTGGGCCAGACACAGTTCATTTGGCAACTAGTAGGTAATGGGACACTTGGGCCTGGGAACTAGTGGACAGGGCAGGGGCGTGGCATTTGGCGGAGTAATAGGTGATAACAACGTGTAATAAAAAGGTGATAATGACATGAAATTATAATCTAGTTATTCGTAGTAGCATGCACCTGGGCACGTACCTGAATGCCTGAACATGGATTTAGTACGTATGGACATGAGTACAAGTAAACGAAAAAACTGCAATCAGCAACCTCAACAGTGGTGGAGGCGTTCGGCATACGGAAGAAAATAATCCAGGCGCAGGTAATCGTCCAGAGCTGCAATTTGCAATCAGCAAATTACTTAAGGCGCTCTGGCCGGTCGGCTTACATGATAAGTCCATACACTCGAACGAGCTTAAGGATCACATTTTCTTTTACTCGTCCTTCACTCTTAAGTTATACAACTGTGTTCCCTCGTCTATTTTCCAAAACTATTAGGCAATATCTGCTTTAACAATCAACTGAGACATGATCGAGAATTCTTAATATTTCCTCTGTATTTATTTATTTACTGACAACAAAATCCACCAAAGTGCTGATAGCGGTTCTTCGACTGAATTATTCCGAGAATAAAAATTGCGAGATAAGTCGCGTCTCGCATTTTCTTAAATAATTCAATTGAGCCTGAGAGTGTTGACTCGTGTATCCGCAATTTCTCACCAATTTACAAGTGTGTGCCGTGATTGAAAATTCAATTTATAAATCTATTATTTATCGAATTGCCGGCAACTGCTAACGTGTCCGCAACCAATGGACTGAAACAATTGGCACTTAACGAATTTAATAGTCAGCTCACACAAATCGGCGGCGAGGCGAGGGGTTTCCCGTGTCAAAATGAAAAACAATTTCATGCCAATTTTCCAGGCCAAGACGTATTGAAAAAAAAGTTCCGCAATATAAGGGTGAAAGTTCCCTACAAGATTTATTGTCAGCCATTACCTGTACAAATGGGAACAATAAAAAGCATCCGAGGGCGGGGGTGGCGGTGGCGGCGAATTATTTCTGTGAAAACCTGGCCCGAAAGGAAGGAGCAGTTACGTGTAATAAAATAGGCTGTGGTGGTGATGGTGAAATCAAGCCCTTTTGTTAGGGGTCGTTCCTGTCGGGTCCTACCGTCGCGTCGTCGGACGTGGGGTCGGACGGGAGAATGGATTCAAAAATTACACAAAAAGTACAAATATAAACCTTTAATGATTTATGAAGACGAGTGCACAATGTGTGTGTGTGCGTACTTCTTTATGGTTAACATGTGTAAATCATAATTAACAAGGCTCAGGTGTTGGTTCGTGTACGCAAAGCACTCGTTTATATTACGATATTTACAGCTGCTTGAAGGGCTGCCAAGGCTTAAGTAAATTTGCTTGAATAATTGCTGTTTACAAATTTAATTGGTGATTAAAGTTTGTTTCTGAATGAGTCGTTACACAATTAAACAAAATGTCGAAATTTTCATTTGATTAAGTCGGAGTCAGGTTTAATTCTCGTATTACATTCTAGGCACACACTTAAAACGGAATTAATGAACTACAAAAGTTAAATTGAGAGAAAGCAGAAATATGTTTTAATATAATAAATTTTACGACTTGGCATTATTTTCACGGCCCACAACTTTTAGACAAAGTGTGATTTTTCTATTAGATATTCTGGAAGAGTTCTAAGTCATCTTAAGAAGCTTCGGCCGAAGGGTGTTATATAAATCATTGCGAACGTTTTTATTAAAAGATTATATTTGGGTCAATCTTTCGGATGTCATCTTAATGTCATTTGGAGACCGAAATTCTGAGCTGTGTAAAAGATATGAAACAAACATTATTGCACGTTTCCTTGGCCTAGATCAGGGCTGGACTGAGAATTAATTTAGGACCGGGAAATTCAAAAATTTCGGCCCATTTCAATACATTTTGTTTTAATAATCAAGTAAAGTTATTTTTTGCTTTCAAAAGTTTTTCTTTAGTGTTACACTGTAGAGGTGCGAAAAAAGGCCAAACTTTGGGAATTAATTTAAAAAGTATGGAAAAAGGGATCGAAATTCTTTTCAGACAATTGATCAAACATGTATTCAAGTGTAAAAAATTTTTTTTATTAACTTTTTGTTACAAAATGGTGGCGCCGCAGTCGTTTTTCGAAATCGCCTTTTTGTTAAGGGCCTCCACGGGTGGACGGATTCCTCCGGAAGTTGAAGACCTGGAACAAAATCCAAATAGTTTCCTAATCTATTTGACCTTGCCCATAAAAGTACGTAGGATTTTTTTTAAACTGTTTTTTGTAAAAATGGCGCACTTATGAAAAAAAAAGTGATTTTCGGCAAAAAAAATGAGCAGTAAATTGTTTATAAAAATTTTTTTTACAACGAATCAAAAAACGGCTACGTACTTTTGTAAAGAATGCAATTGTGAAGCCACTGTCAAAATTTCAAATCGATCCATGCAATAGTCTCCGAGTAATCTGTCCACACAGTTCCAAAAACATGGTTTCCAGATAATCGCGCTTAAAGTTTTGAAAGTATGTACTCTAATCTTTGAAAATTGTATTTTACCTTCACTGTGCGATGTAATGTAAAACACTTGGGGAACCCAAATAACCTTTTTGCTATAGCAGCACTTATTATTTCGATAGGTAAAAGCAATATACAAGCAATAAGTCCGACCAACGCGTGCTCCGAGGCGCCCGGGGGAAAATCGAAAATTAAATCCTTCTAAATTATTTTTCTGTTATAGGACCAACTGCACATTGTTTTTGTAATCCTGAAGTGTATTTCAAGCCAAAAAAAAATTCCATTTTTTCAAAATCCTACAGTGGTGTTACCCCTTAAGCATAAATTATGAGAAGAACTATGTGTGTATGTGTAGGTGTGTGTGTGTGTGTGAGTGCGCCCGTAGTAATTTTTTCCTGCACGATATAAGGCGAACCAAAAAAGATATCGTATTCGTTGAGGTTCCGATCGAAGCATATTAACTAAAGCATGATCTAAAATAGTTTTCATAAAATTCGGTAGAGCTGTTTTTTTGTTTAAACGACGTACGTGATTTTTGTATCCGCACGATATCGCGCAAACCAAAAATGATATCGGCTTCGTTGGGATTCCGATCGAAGTACATTAACGAAAACGTGCTTTGGAAAAAATTTCATAACATTCGGTCAACCCCTTTTTGGAAAAGACTTTGGCCAAGAGCCACAAGCACCATCTAATAAACTCGATGGAATGAAACCGGTTCTAAATGAAATTAAGTTATTTGAACCTATTATCGTTATTTGAACTAGCTTCTCTCAGGATTACTTAAGCACCAGTTTTGGTACTACCAACCCTACCAACTTCCAGAGTTATGAGTCGTCAAAGTCAAAATATTGGTTTTTTAACTACAATTTCAACTTTCACTACTTTTTTCTCCAAAAATTACGTAGTTAACCTATACCTTTTTTTCCAAAATTAGAACCTTGGAATATTTCCTATGAATAATATCCGGACAATTTTTATACTACGCATTTTTTATTTTTGTTTGTTGACATTTTGAATTTTTTAGTTTTTTTTTAAATTCCACACAATCCTTATTAAATAACAGTCTTCAACAAACTAATTTGTAAGATTTGTGTTCTTTAAAGGAATTGTGATACGCTTGAAATTTTTTTATTTTTTTGTGGGAAAATTTTATTTGTTTCAAAAAAATATAATTTAGAGGAAACATTTTTTATTTAAAATTCGGCACGGCCCACCGGGAAAATCCCGGTAGCTTGGTAGGCCAGTCCAGCTCTGGCCTAGATTCTGCTTTTGGACCCAATACTTCACCGAAAGAAGAAGAAGAAGAATCAATTGTCAGTTGAATTGATATTTAAGGTGCGTTCCATTTGCATTGGAGTACGTTCGTCGTAGAGTATTTTTCAACAATCATATTTAGATTCGGAAGCAGGTTTTCAATTAATTCGCTTTTTTTTAATTTAATACCAGTTTTTGAAATTTATTATAAATTAATGATAAGCTTAATTTCGAGATTTTGAGACTCGTGCTTGTCATTGAAAACTATTAATGCCATCTAAGATCTCGAACTCTTCTACGGAATCCTACCACCATCTCCTGGAAAATGTTGACTTTACATCAGGTAACTCCTGGATACTCTTGTCTATATAAGACGAAAGACGATGAAAGACGATTGTTTCGCGCCTCAAAACGAAGCAAACACCAGACAGGTCGTCCAGGTTGGGGGTTGGGCGGCAGGTTGTCTACCAACCACCGTAAAAACCCACCTGTATCGAATCCTCAAAGCTTCGCACCGGACACGACGGAAGCAACGGCAACATCCCAGGCAAAGGGGTATGCAATTTGAACTAAAAACTTGGAACGTTTAGAACTCTCAACAGGAAAGGCGCTCGGCTTTCGCTTTTTGGAGAAAAGGGTAGTTGAAGAAGTCCATCTTTCGACCTGTCCTTCAAGATTTTTTCATTGCATCAACCACTTCAATGGTGCACAATCCGTTCGTACGAAGAAGTTGCGACCGTAGAGATACTTGTTAGTTGTTCCACCAAAATCTTCATGTCTGAATTGGCAATTTCCATTGGCAACAATTCGTTGCTTTTCAGTTTAATCTAACGTAATTCCTCCGCATTAATCACAATTCATTTCCACCGTTCTGTAGTGGTGTGATCACCTGACAAAGTTGCGCGTAATTAACGCTATTTTTAGCACGGATTCATTCAAAGTTTTATTAATTTCTCCTTCGGCTTTCGTCAATTTCCAGAATTCACCGTTAACATTTATAGTTCCTTTTACTATAATATGACGAAGCTCTCTACGGGATGAACTAATCCGTTATTTTTAGAAGTTGTAACTGTTGACGCCACCAATAATTATACAGGTATGCCTCAGACAGTAGTGTTACTCGTGTATCATGTGAAAATTTTGCAGCCCATCTGCGGCCCATACATAATCACGAAATACTAAAGGTCGACATTTTACTGCCAACGAACATGCAAGGTTAGTCCAATGTTGAGCTTATCTCTGGCCTGTGAAATTGGGTTACTCCGTAGCAGTACTTAAGGCATCAGGATTAAACGCTTCCGTTTCTCTACGACGTTGATTTCAATGTCATACTTTGTCCTTTCACAATGCACAACAATTTTGCGTGACATATCCTGGGAAAGTTACATTTCAGCTTCAGTTGGGCCGAGAATAAATTGGGTCATTTACGGAATGTAGGTTATGCAGGCAATGCAAGCATCCCCGATAATAGCATTCCCTAAATGGCAGTTGGGTGCTACCCGGGGGGTGGGGGGCTGTATACGTGTGAGCCTTTTCTTGCCATGTATCCTCGTACATTAATTTAGTTCCGAGTGTATGGAAATTTTAATTAATTAATTGCTAAAATTTAGTGTGGGAACGAAATGCACAAATGGCAGGCTGCTTTTTGAGGCGAAAGTTTTTCTTTGGTTTAAAGAATTCGGTGACGATATTTTCTTATTGAGTGAGTGAATTTGGCTGCAGTAGATTGCAGCTTAAAATGTAATTAAAGGCACCTTTACATTATATGATTTGTCATATGACTTTACTGTCAATGAAGTCAAACCTAAACATAAAATGTCAAATGACATTTATTTTTGACATGTCATACGACTATCTGTCAAAATTTGCATTGAATATTTCTGTTTTGACTTGTCAAAATTAAATGTGAACACAATACGAAGTCAGAAGGACTGTCAAATCGTAATTTTGACAGTAAAGTCATATGACAAATCACATAATGTAAAGGTACCTTAAGTAAGAAATGAATACGAAAGAAAGTGATGCAGAATTTGTAGGTTAGAGAACAGTGGTCAGTCAGGGAGGAGTAATAAAAACAGAATATCCTTAAACATCCTGTATGCTAATCCATAAAGTAGTAATTTTCTGTAAATTTTTCAATCCGCCTACAATAGAGTCAGTGAAACCAAAATCAAAAATGATGTATATCTTGATGACAACATGATTTCGTAAGTCAAGAGGCATTGTGCGTGGTTAATACTAAGTTGGGGAACCGCTTGGTAAAGCGACAGTAGCTTTTGTAATAGTCGACTACGAATACCTGTAACTGTGGCGTACATTTTTAAATTTTCATACCTGTAGCGGAAGCGTGCATACCCGTGTGGCAGGCGTATTTGTTCGCTATGCGTGCTAGATGCGAGCGCGTATATGTTTTTCAAAAAATTAATCAACTAAATTATTTTTACTCGTGTACACTCAAAAATCAGCACGTGTAGCCACTCGCAAGCATATTTACGCTTCGTTAGAAAAATTTTTTATCAAATCACCGAAACCGATTCAGATTTAAAATACCATTAACGAAATAATTATCAAAGTCCATTTTACATTTATAATTTGCATTTTAGATTTTTGTCTGTGCTCAAATCAAATGAAAAACAGAATTTCAAAAATACAAATTAATTTAATTCATGTCTTCTTTCTCTTAAAAATCTCTCGTACTCTTTTGAAGTTGTTCGTGGAAAATTTACTATGTAAAATGTAATGGCATAAAGCAGCAAATACATTAGAAGATCGCATCAGTGAATCCATTAATTTCCCAATGGATTTATTATGCCTTTGTCATAATCTGAGGAGATTTCATTTCTTAGTCATCAAGTCCTGTCTTACAGATCATCCTCCTACCTTGTCGATTTCACAAAAAAAAACAAACGCCATCTCCCGGTAGATTAATGCAAAGGAAAATCACTGGAATATAATTTGGTAAATTGCTTTTAATGCTGCTTTTGAACTTTCGAAGAATCATAATGAATCAATCTTAGATGAGAGAAAAAGTGTAATTTGCTTCTATTGATAAAATCCTAAGAAATACGAAATGAGATAATTTGCGAAAAAAATATTTTTAAAATATTAATGAACTTCGGCTTATAAATTTAATACCGAAGGTTTTATCAGAAACTCCGGGCATAAACAGACCCTAATCATTCTCAAACTACAAACATAGCTGCGTTCTTTTTACAACATGATTCAGATCAGATCAGTCGAGCATTAAAGAACGGAGTTGGATCTTGGAAGAAATTTAGTTTTTTTGAAGTTGTAGTTCTGATTTTTAAAGTGTTCTGTCGCAATTTATATCAGTTTCTAAAACTTACTAAGATGAGAGACAGGATCTTATGCGTCACAGGACAGGTGGAAGGAGAGAAAAGAGATGCGCATACCGTAGAATTTTACGCTGCTGCCTGTTGCTGGAGCTCGACCAAAGGTGCCACGCTCTAGCCAGCTACAACATTTCTGTGCTATACAAAATTTAGCTGGCTAGAGGAGGGAAAAGCTGGCTAGCGAAATGTTGATATGGGACACGATTTTATACAGCGACTGCGCATCTGTATTTTACTTATCTGTGGTACAACCTTCACTTCTATGATTTTTTGTTCGTCTATCCAAAGCCTATCGACAGTCGGCCGCTTTGTAACTTTATGCAAACTAATGTAATTGGGTTCCCCTACTTTATAGGGTGGGCCATCTTTATGCGACCCATCGAACTACGCAATAACTGTGACATGAGTTGTCAAATCGGTTAATGACATACCGCGTTGGAAGCGTCTATCACAGAAGATATTTACCAGTCTCCGCCGCATAATTCGCGAACGCGGAGGCCAGTCAAAATCGCAATTTTTCGATATCAAGAGACCAGGAAAGAATTTTTTCAATAAGTGGCATGGCGCGCCATCTTGTTGAAACCAGAAGTTACGCATGCGATTTTCACGAACGATTGATAACAAAAAAATCGGTTGTCATGGCTCGATAACGCTCGCCATTGATGGAGACCGGCTTCGATCGCTCATTTTCGAAGAACAACGGGCCAATCACCTTTCTCGCAGTAACATCGCACCAAACTGTCACTCTTTGATCGTGGAGCGAAACTTCTTCAATTAATTGAGAGTTTTCAGTAGAATAATACCGACAATTTTGCTTGTTGACCGTCCCGTTAAGCGAGAAATGAGCCTCGTCGCTCATGAAAATTAGCATAAGCCAAGCGTCGCGGTATATCAACTGGCTCGATTTTCCTTGTCACTTGAATCTTGTACGGGAAAAGGTCCAAATCATCACGAATTATGAGTCGGAGACCGGTAAATATCTCCTGTGACTGACGCTTCCAACGGGATACGTCATTAACCGATTTGACAACTCATGTCACAGTTATTGCGTAGTTCGTTGGGTCACATACAGATGGCCCACCCTGTATATTTAGAAATCTGGATCACCGTCTGCGTGTTGAGATAAATGTTTCAGATCACAACTGCTAGAAACTCATTTAAATCTGAATCATAGTGTAGACAAGTATTATCTTCTGTCATCAACTCTGTCCTATCGTATTACTAACCTTCATGTTTCTCTGTCATAATGTATTATCCTTACACATAACAACCGCCATTACATATTTCTATTTTCAATCCATACCAAATTGGAATTATTCTATCCCAAATAGAAATATCCGACCATATTACAAAAACCTTCGTCTCCTAGAATGTCTGTTGACAAAAATACTCAATTGTCCGATTTGTTATCAGTCGACGTCACCACAATAATTTTCGTTCATTTTATGCTATTTTATGGGAATTACTCCTTTCCGCAATCATTATTTTTTGGATAAATATTACACATTTAAGCAACGTCAATTATTTATTTATAATCCTGACGTAAACCTCAATTTTACACAAAGTTATTAGGGATTACCACACACACATATGCAAAAAGAGTTATAAGCCTCCCGAAATACGTTTTTGATTTATTAAAGGCAGGTTTTATGTGAAACAAAGGAGCAAAACCTGTCAAGGATTCAGCTTCAACAAAAAACGTGGGAAGGGAGGGCACTCTTTCTCCTGTGCAACTTCTGACATGCACCTTCATAGGTGTATCTTATTAATAAACTTCTACAGCTTCACAGTTAATTGAATTACAAGAAATTATTAACGGAGTTTATTGATCTCTCGAAATTATATTAATCATCTGAAATCATTACGAGTTTCGGAATTTTCTTAATTTAATGAAAACTCCATACGACGTCCGCTGACGACTGGTGGTTAAAACTTTTGCCAACGGTTTATCATAATCCTTTCTGAATGAAGCTCCTTAAGTACTGGGTATGTTGAAAGGAGGAGCATAATAGGACTTATTAAGTGCCTAACTTGCTCCAGCGAACATATTGGCAGATACCAATACATCGCTGGAAATATGTACGTCACTCATTGTCAGCATATATGCTGCACACTGACGTAGGTAGATCCGAAGGCTGAAGGGATAACCAAGAAAATTTATTCCGACTCTTGGGAATTTTGAGCGCGCTGGCATCCATATGAAGTATGATGAAAATTTGATCAAAAAGGGAAAGGTACCACAGAAAAAGAATTTTGGGTCGAGGTTTCTAGGGTAACCTTATTATGGGCCCTGATTGGAAATCTCATCAGCTTGAAGCACTTTAATAGAACTTTCTATCTGCAAAATTGAACAATAAAACTTTTTGTTGGTCAACTAGTTTCAACAGGGAAGCGTTTTGTTGATGTTAGTGTTGTGGTGTAGATGGGAAATGGCGGAGTGAATGGATATGTGACACCTGAATGAATTTCAATTGAATTGAATCTACGAAGCTCCCAAAGCAAAACAACTAATAACGTCTTGTCTGGCAGAAGAGTAAGTAAGTCGTACCGAAAGATTAATAGTCAGCTTTTAGCAGACGATGTTCAGAATTGATGGATTAGTTTATCTTTTGTATCCAGCTCTTGACTCATAGTGCGAACTCTAATAGGAGCTCATGACACTCAAAATCTCAATCTACTCAACTCATGGAATCTTCCAGATTAAACTGATGTTTTTTGTGTATAAATATTATTTGAGAGTTGCGTATGCAATGCTCGACAAGCTTCTTCGAAAAAATGATATGTTCGGTCTGGAAGAAGGTTCGTGTCGTTTTTTTAGTAAAATTCAACTGGTTTTTTTATGGTGTGAAATTGAATTTATTAAAAAAATATTCTTCCTTATTATCGACAATGTTTCGCCATTTTTCGGTTACAGTCATGATGTCATTGGTGAAGAACGTCTGGTTGAAAGCCTGAATCAGCTAGTTTTCACATTGAGCCAGTTCTGCAGAGATCGGAACAAGTGATAGTGAAGTGCGAGTACACGCTCAATACACGAAAACCTTTTCATTGGTCCATAAAAGTGCCATGAGCATGGTACCAAAGGGAAGGTTCACCCTGACCGCGCCTCCATTTCAGGATGAGCCATTATACAACTCAGAGGAGATCGTTTAACGACAATGCAAAAACTACACACTGCCATACACCCCTCGACACGATAGCTTTACAACTTGGCTTGGTCGGCTTTGAAGGGTGTGCTCCCTCTAACCTACTGCATTCATTCTCCTCCTTTTCGCCCACCGGTTGCCCACCATACATTCAGAATAAACAGCGTCACTACTTGAAGATCGTAGAAGGATATTGGAAGGCGTCATATCCAAGGATCCGCCATCAGGTTGAACATCAGTCCCTATAAGACGTCCGCCTAAATACTCACTAAATGACAACTTGACTAACTATTCTAGCGGTTGGTCTTAGGAGGTGAGTTTTGAAACTGCTGAGGTTAAACTTTTTTTACGGCCCTTAAACCCTTTTTAAGAATATTCTGCATGATTCGTAGAACAACTAGTAATAGTTAGTAAACACATCACAAATACGCCTTAAAATCTACACGAAAGCCAAACTTTTGACGCGCACATAAATATACAATAGTACTCAAACCCCCGGCAAATATTGTAGAAAACCACCAATGATTTTACGATTTAAAAAAACCCAATTGTGAAATATTCACAATTGCATCACTTATCATTCACACACAGAAAGACTAAAGTGCTTGCAGTTCAGCCGGTTTCACACGAACCAACTATGGCCAACACTTGTTGATTTCCGACAATGAAAATTCCTATTCAAACTTTTCCCTTCAGGATGCAATAAATGTTTGTCTATTCCGCCTTTCAATTTGCCTTCTGTATGTACTACAACAAGTGCACGTCAAAGGCAACAAACCTGCAATTTCTGCATTGAATCCAGTCTGCCACGAACCAGTTGATCACGTTGCCAACTTTAATATGTTCTATTCCATGGGAAAGTTGTTTTCTTTTCTTCTTCCTCTTTACGTGTAGTCAATTTTGTTTTTCACGAAAGGATTCAAGGATACCGAGTCGAAATTGCATTCATTTATTTCATTCAAATTCAAGACTAGCTTCCTTCATCGTGACTCGCGTTTTAATTCAACAAATTTTCTTAGCGGTGAATGGCAAAATCATGAATGGAATCAGTCTTCTGCATTAATTAACTCTTTGAACTCTTGAATGCAGAGCTTGGATACAATTTAATCATAATAAGGAAATTTTATATCTCATCTGTTATAGAAATATTTCTATTCGAGTGGTTTTAATGATAAGAAAAGGTTTTAGTAAAATATTTTTTCTATAATTCCATAAGCCATAAGCTTCGTTGCTTTCCGCGTTTCTATGTAAAATTGAAGTACTTTACATAATTCTAACAACCATAGCCAATCTCGAGAGAAATGTTATTTTCTAGCTTATTTTTAAAAATCAATATTGAAAATCTGTTAACTCCATAAAAAACACCAAACTTGCGCCTTTGCATAACAAATTAAATTTCATATAGAAAGATTGTAAAAAAGTATTCCGGGATTTAAATTTGTCGAAACAAGGTTTACATTGCTTTTAGAGGATCTAGTGAAAAGCATTTAAGGCTTTCGCAATGTTTGGGACACTCGAATTCGGCTGAAACCAATTTTTATGGCGTATACGTCAGTGGCGGAAGAAGAGTAATTTCCGTTGTATTCAATTTTAAAAATAATACAATAATTTGAGCTTACTATTTTTTTTAACAGATGGCGTTTAAATTTCAAGTCGAGCGAAAAAGTGACATATGTTGTTTTTGCAAAAAGCTCTTCAAGTTTTAAAATGGGATTAAGTTCAGATAGGTGTATTGGTGACTGCATGCCCAATTGGCACTTTGGCCGTCGTTTAATGCCACAAACTCATGTACTTATCGTTTGGAGGTTTTTTAACCGACTTTTATCTAAGTTTAAAGCCTTCCTGCGCAGTTTAGGAAGCTTATCAGTGCCCCGACCTAGCTTGGAAATCTTTTTTAACTCACCACAGAACATCACTGCCCGCACGTTAACAACACCACCAATATCTAAAATTCCACACTAAATAATCCGCACCATGTCAATTAAACTTTCACAAGCAACGCGAGGTACAACAAGGGTTGACATTTATGAAATACTTATGCAAATATTTGCGAAGCGTATGTGCCCGTCTTCACTCCTAAGAACCACACGTTGAAACCAATCCCAATCTTAAGACCCTTACACAAAATTTTTAAGAGGATTGCCTTTTGAGACAAGACTTAAAAATTTAATAGCGAAAAAAAAGGGTTTTTGTGAATATGAGTTTCCATTTTATGAACAAGAGAATCTTTTGAAAAATTATTACCGAATTAGTACAGCATGAGTGATGTTTCGCCGGCATTTATTAAGACCATTTTGCTGTCACAAATAAAACTTTACGGCCGCTTTGTTTGAATATTGTCAACTTTTGGGGTTCAGAGTTTCACTTATATCAGCACAGGAAAAATTCCACCCCTGCCGGAAATCCAGCGTTCTCATAAAAATTCCATCAGACAACCCAATCTTCTTTTATGGGGTGACACTTTTTTGCGAACACCATCCGCAAGACCTAAAAAAGGCAGTCGAAATAATAAAAAGGTATCAGCACAGGCAGGGGTGCTTCATCGCAACATCAAAGGGTTGGTTTTTTTTTCGTCGTCTCCGAGATCAAAAAATGTCACCCTTTTTTTGTTATCTTATTTGCGTACTACACTCGAGTTCTTAATGACCAGCAACCAGTTAACTTTCCAAATGTTAATTAATTTCAACTAAAAGAATCCCTTTGACAGTCTATTTTCAGATTTACGGTCTTTGGCTGGCACAGCACTCTTGAGCCTACTTGCTTCCCTTTTTATGGCGCAACTTTTATTTGTCATAGGCGTTGGCGGTGTACAGGTAAGATCCTTAGCAAGGAATCAGGTATATATTTATACACTTTTTACTGTAATTAAAATAAATAGAACTTATTATTCCGCGAAGGCTCCGGTAATATTCTGGTGTATTTATTTTTGTGGATTGAGGTAAGCTTTATAGAACACATTTATAAAAGGCATTCCTATTAGAGATAGCCGAGACGTAATTCCAGGGGTGTTACCCTAGTTCAGTGCCTTTGAAAGGATAAACGAACAATTCACATTGTGCCCTTGAGACGGCGAGCACCAGTTGTACGGGTCGTGGGCCCTTCTGAACAATGATTTTCAGTAAAGCTGTTGTATTTTTATGTCATAGCAGGCGATTGTAGAAATTTGTTCTAATTTGTGAACACGCATTAACTGCACTATTTATGGGGCGTCAGCAGTTAAAGTGAAAGTGGACATGTCATCGCGCAAAACGAAATTCAGGACAATAACCAAGAATCTGTTGGGTGTTTTTAGCTTCCAGCCTTATGGGGGATTTATAGTAATGGATCCGAAAATAGAAATCACAATTTTTAGCATATTTTTATGTTTCAAGGGTACTACGGTTTTTAAACTACACTATAGACCGGTTCTACACGTTCAACATGTTTCCCATTCTTTACAGAGATTGAGTGCTTTTTCCAGTGAGTTCATGACCAGACCTTCTCTGTCATTATCAAATCGGATCTTGTAATCTCTAGAACACGGTCAACGCGGTACAATTGTATACCAAAAACAAAAAAGCTGTGGAGTTGCACAATGGCTTAAACGAAGCCTTTAAAGCTCTAAAAGCATAAACGAAAGCTTGTAAAGCTTAAACAAAAGCGTTTAAGGCTTAAATGAAAGCTTTTAAGCTTAGTTGAACACTTTTAAAGTTCAACTTATGCTTAAAAAAGCTTCTAAAAGCTTAAATAAAACCTATTAAAACCTAAATAAAAGCTCAGATAAAAGCTTTTAAAGCTCAAAAAAGCTTTTAAAGTCCAAAAAAGCTTTTAAAGCTCAAAAAGCTTTTAAAGCTCAAAAAGCTTTTAAAGCTCAAAAAGCTTTTAAAGCTCAAAAAGCTTTTAAAGCTTAAAAAGCTTTTAAAACTCAAAAAGCTTTTAAAACTCAAAAAGTTTTTAAAGCTCAAAAAGCTTAAATAACACCTATTAAAACCTAAATAAAAGCTCAGATAAAAGCTTTTAAGCTCAAAAAAGCTTTTAAAGCTCAAAAAAGCTTTTAAAGCTCATAAAAGCTTTTACAGCTCAAAAGGCTTTAAAAGCTCAAAAAGCTTTTAAAGCTCAAAAAGCTTTTAAAGCTCAAAAAGCTTTTAAAGCTCAAAAAGCTTAAATAACACCTACTAAAACCCAAATAAAAGCTCAGATAAAAGCTTTTAAAGCTCAAAAAAGCTTTTAAAGCTCAAAAACTTTTAAAGCTCATAAAAGCTTTTAAATCTCAAAAAGCTTTTAAAGCTCAAAAAGCTTTTAAAACTCAAAAAGCTTTTAAAGCTCAAAAAGCTTTTAAAGCTCAAAAAGCTTTTAAAGCTCCAAAAGCTTTTAAAGTTCAAAAAGCTTTTAAAGCTCAAAAAGCTTTTAAAGCTCAAAAAAGTTTATAAAGCTCAAAAAGCTTTTAAAGCTCACAAAAAGCTTTTGAAGCTTAAACAAAAGCTTTTAAAACTTAAACAAAAGCTTTTAAATGGGTACGTCTTTGGATTTTTGACGATTTTCAGAAAGTTTTGCACCTACTCTCTTTTTTGGATGTACTTCGGAATTCTCAGTATTTTCCAAGATAATGGGAATTTTTGGGTCCCTTCCAGGGGAATGTAGAAAATGGCTCATAACTACTGAACCCCTTGGAATTTCCTTGGAACTCTGCGGCAGACCCACAGGAATCTGCGTGCTTTATTCATCATTGTGATGGTTCTAGTGGAGCTTGGTATCTAGCGTCATTCCTAAGTATTTGGATTTTTGTAAAAAGCCTATGTTCGGCAATGGCAATGTTCGTCTCCTGGTATATGGAACAAGAATCGTTTTGTGCGTGATTGACATTTATTCGTAGGCTGGCGCACCAGCTGGAGACCAAATCAAGTTAGACGTCCTCTTTTTCACCTGCAACCACGAAGACAACTATTTCGCCTGCAAGCACGATGAAGTAAACCAATACCACTAAGAGTCCGTTTTACATCGTTCAAGCTAGGTTTACTACTATAGAAGCGCCACGTACGAACAAGACGACATTTTTATTGAGCCAAAACGATTCGATCTATACCAGATAAATAACCAACCGATTACTGCCATTCAGAAATGAACACTCGCTCGCTATCACTTATCACCTGCCAACAGGATTTTTGGTTTCCTCGTTACGGTGTCAATTTTATTACGAACAGTGTTAACTTACTTCCAGGGCTAGAGACGGGGATACGTACGTGTTCCGATTTCATCTAAATACATATAAAACCAATTTCACAAAATTCGTTCCCAAAGTAATTTCAGATAATTTACCACCACACCTCTTCTACCAGAAATTTTGCGACTCATCTTTATCTTATTCCAGAATGCTACGAGGAAACTTATTAAATTATCAGAAATACAAGAAAACAGCATCCTCCTGATCTATATTCCAGTCCTCTAGCACTGAACTTTCGATTCCCCCACTTAAACTCAACCTTATAAAATTTACATAAAGAAAAACTCGTTTACTGGATCTGAATGGAAAAGCTTTGTACGGAAATTCCGCACTTCACCTTCGTTTTCGATATCGAACAAAAAAACCCACTCATCTCTACGTACTCGAACGCCCTAAGTGAACAGTATTGAACAATTCTTCAAGTTATTGCCTCAAGGAAAAATTCAATAGGCCAGGGAACACTTTTATGCTAAAACATCACGGATCCTTGTACAAAAGATTCCCTCGAGGTTATTCTAGAAAAAAAGGAGACCAGCGCGTACGAAAGAACAATCAACAAAGTAGCAAAGTTGTGAATGTACCTGAGAAAAGATACTCCGTAGTAGAAGATCGCGAGGGGGAGAATATCTCGGGGAGAAGCCTCCGTGTGGCACTTGTGTCTCAGTTTAAATAAAATTTACATTCGATTTAATGGACTTCACGTCTCATCAGCATTTAGTGTATTCCACAGACAGATTAGAATAATATCTTTTGGGTATACCGCAAACAATGTCGGGCGTATTTGGATCCCCTTCGACTTAACCGTTTCATGTTCGACACCCTGAAGCTAGTCTAGAGGAGCGCCATCTACCTTTTCATGTTTAAATTTATTAGTCGTCCTTGAAGAGATGACAAAATATCGACAGACCTCGACAGGTTTTTCTTTTCCTTTGAGGTTTCACATTGCTTTTAGCAACGTTGCCAGTGCATTCATCCTGAGGTCAAGAACTGGCATACTTATAGGGAATATTTTTCATTCAGACATGTGAGTTGGGATGCTCTAATTGTATGGAAAACAGTTCAAAGGAAATTTTATTTGATATATCTATGAATTTGTACCCATTTTTTATTTGTTTTCTTTTACTTGGCTGCCAGTAGTCTTATGATTCAATTCAAAGTTTAGGTTGAAATCTTGAAATTTAGTGAAATTATGAGACTACATGCCCTTTGAGAGCTCAGCTTGCGTTTTGTGTATAGCCTTGCAGACGTTTTCTAAATACCATTCCAGAGGTCATAGCTCGATTCCCACCCAGAGACCAGCGTCGAGAGAAAAGAAAAGGCTGAGGAAAACATTTAAAGCTTACGCCAACTAGTAACGCTCTTAGTTATTATTCTGAAGATGAAGAGGAAATTTCCCCTCAAAAAAGCTATAGTTCTAGCGAATACACGAACCTTATCTTAGAAGCCGAGGTGAGGTGGTGGTATAGAACCAATATTGCTATATTACTGAAATTATTTTTATTTCTCTATATACACCAAAGCTTCTGCACCATCCAGTCGTAGGTTCTTAGTTGCTAGTATGGGAGTAACACCTTTAATTTGTAACGTCGGGAGTGGCGGGTCAGCTCTGAGATGCCCAAGGTGCAAATAACAACTCCTGCTACGTTTATGTGCTTTTTATTATTAGAAGTTCTATATTACACAACTATCGAGGGGAGGGAAAAGAGAGGAAATAAAAGGCTACCGGGTTACCTCTGGATCAACGCTCCCGAGGTAGCCCGTTTGATATATCATTTTGCATCAACTTTAATGCGACGTTTCAGAAATGGTTCGATGTCATTGCGTGTCACCAGCGCATCGCAGATGTTAATTCGGCCTATCACCGCTTTTTGCGCTCAACTCAGAAGAAACCAATACATCAAGCTTCTTTTCGTATCCAGCTTTGTGTAAATGGTTCAAAACAGTCATGTGATCAATGTCTAGCTCCATACCAATACCAACATTGCTGACATTCTTATCTTGTTGGACTTTCTCAAGAATTTCATCTGATCAGTGACTGGATGACTAGAGCGTGACTCACCCTTACATCAAAATTACCAAAACGAAAGCGAGCGAACCATTTCCGTGCAAACGATTTTGATAAAGTGCCTTCACCATACACAGCACAAATTTTTTACAACCCTGCGCAAGGTTCTTCCCTTTTGTCGTACTAACATTGCAAAATGTACCGCAACGTGTAATTATTTTTCTCCATTTTCAAATAGTTACAACTTTCTAACTAGTGTATCAAAGCAATAATTCAACTGTCACCTGTCAAACAAGCTTTTAGTGGTGTCGCTGCGATCAGCGGTTAGCAACTTATTTGCTATTGACGCCATCTATCAGACAAACTCCACGAATTTTTTCCCATACTTTAAATTAGTTTCATTAAAAACAGTCGTTATATTTCCCGTTTTTCCACAATAGCCCTGAGGCCAAGGTTTACCAAATTTTAAATTGTTTCGATTTCTCCTGAAATACTTTATTGTAAAAAAATCAAAAAAAAAATCAAATACTTTCTCCAAATATTGCCTACCAACTCCTGGAAATAACCATGCTCATATCATTTCCTCTCTAGCCAAAAACGGGGGAGGGGATTCGCAAAATAAAGCAATTCAATGAATGCTACTCAACCGTAATAACTTGAAATTGAAATCTTCAGTCTTAATCAATAACCATTGGCGTCTTTAAGTGTTATTTGTTCCAAATACGTGAATCTTCCGCATGATTTGCACAATCTCCCTTATCGGCCGTTCTTGGAATCTCAATAAGGACGACCTTGTTCGATTTTTTGTTGCTCCTGAGCCTGTTATGTTATCATGTGCTATTTCAGATATTTCTAATGGACAAGGTTGCTGCGTGATGGTTGTGAATACCTGTTTTTTTGTCGAATGCTAATTTAATTTCGTGTAAAATTCGAGAGTTATGGGATATTGCTGAGTTATATCTTTTTCAAAAGCAAGATTATTATTAAAATGGAATTTGATTGATTTTTGCAGTATTATCGTTGCTTATTTTGTGGATATTTCGAAAAATTACCTTGAGAGAAGAGCTCTGATAAATTCTAACTATCCAACGAAATTGAGGGAATCAAGAAATTACCAAAATAAGCTTAAACCATCCACCAATACACTTATTTTCTATCATCTTTGGAATGTGTGCTTTCCTGTTGATATCCCATTGACGGAATAACTAGAAATTTTCTGGTATTCTGAACCCAATTCTGTGCAACTCCTCTTAGCTGCTGCTGAGTGTATACAACATATTCTTCAAGAGTACGTTGGACAAATTCACATTTCCTAAATCACTGTAATTTCATTATATCAAAAGGTAACGCTGTGGTCAACAGTAATATAAAAAGATGTCTGAACTAGAAGTCGTTATCCAAATCGTTTGAGAATAAAAGGATAATTTCCATTAACCAACAATGGTCAGAGCTATCCGTAATGGAAAACTATTCGACAACTTTGAGGCGGGTGGGGCGTAACTAGGGTAGGGCAAGCATGGCACGTGCCAGGGTCGGCACTTGAAAAAGGCGCCACTGAGAACCTCTAACTTTAGATGTATGAATACAATCACAGATTGAGAAGGAAAAACCAAAGTGGCGAGATATTTTATCTTTCGCCACGTACTCAGAATGAGTTTATCCCATTGGACATTATATGTGTCAGCTTTAAAAGCTTTTTGTTTAAGCTTTAAAAACTTTTATTTAACCATTAAAAGGTTTTATTTAATCTTTAAAAGCTTTTGTTTAAGCTTGATGCCTCGTTGGAAAGCGCTCGCTCCCCTGAAGCCAGATCAATTCAGTTTTCCGGGAAATTCCAATTTTCTGCATTCCCCTGGAAGGGCCCTTAAAGGCCCATTATCTCAGGAAATAAAGGGAATTTCGCTGTGATAAAATAATAATTCAAAATACAGGCTTCCGGAAGGTGCCTTAGAACTTCCCATCCAAAAAAGAATCAAAAGTTTCTGAAAATCGTAAGAAAAGGAAAGGGAACCCTATAAAAGCTTTTCCTTAAGCTTTAAAGGCTTTTATTTTAACTTTCAAAGCTTTTATTTGATCTTTTAAAGCTTTTATTGCTGCTTTAAGCTTTTTTGGAGCTTTTAAAGTTTTAATTTGAGCTTTTAAAGCCTCAATTTGAGCTTTTAAAGCTTTTATATTAGCTTTAGAGCTTTTATTTGAGCCTATATCTTCGAATCTCTCTACAAATATTATTGACCATCGCAACTCCCATGGCCAGCTGTGAGAGATTGTAAATAATCGTATAGTATTTGAGAGCTTCCATGGGCCAAGATGGACTGATCTTACTCTTTTCAGCTTTGAAAGGTGAAGGAAATGGAATTGGATTGGCCACACCTTGCGACGTAAATCGAGAATCTAGCCAAGGCCCTGGACTGGAATCTGCAAGGAACTCGTGGAGATGGAAGACCTAGAAAAACGTGGAGGAGAACCCCATTAGAAGAAGCCGCAACAATTAGAAGATCCTGGAGGGAGCTTAGAGCTGCAGGGGCAACTTTTTCCGTCCTATGTCCCACGAGGAAATAAAGGAACATAAGAAGAATAAGAACGTAGGTCATGCAGTGATGAAACTGAATTTCACAATCTTTAGGAAAAAGTTTGCTATAAAAAGCTGCACCTTTACGTAAAGGATCTTGGGAGGAGAAAAATTAAATCATAACAATTTAACCTCGGCATCATCCATATTAAGAGAAGACACCCTTAATACGCCATCATAAATATAAACTAATCGCATGTACTTCATGGAATACAGATCACCCATGGCCAGATTATTTAATTCATTACTGACCTGCACTCCACTTCTAAGTGTACAAGCACTTTATTGTTATTGTCATTGTTATTGTTGTTGTTATCGTTATTGGTAATTAAGCCGCTCAATCTGTATAAATAAGTTATAAGAATAATCACAAACCTGGTTCCAATAAATAACCCAATCAAGCAAAGGGCTTTTATTCAACAAGGCTCATTGGGAACGTACTCATTACCAATACAGAATATGCTAGGATTGCCATGGTGCAGAATCCACCGCTGCTGTACAAGAAATTCAGAGTGGAATGCTGCTTTCAAACTCTTGTTCTCAGGTAAATTGATAAGGACAATCACATGGTAGTCAAACGTAATTGGTGCCTTTTTTCGATTTACTTTTACATTTTCAACTTCCTTTCAGGTTAGGTAGATTCGTTTTTTACCTTCCTTTTACGTTTTCCTTTTACCTTTTCCAGTCATAGCAATTCTCTCTTTACTTAGGAGTGAGCAGTTTTGCACAATCTTGGCACAAACCTTTTCATTTAAATTTTTTTCTCTTCAAAGCATTTTCCCGATCAAATTCTTCTGGTAGCATTAACACAAATACACACGTTCTATCTTTTAATCAACTCATGAAATGATGGGTCGTCCTGTCTGGTATCAAAGTCTTCGCGGAAACGCTTAATTCACGTGAAAATTGTCATTTGGTCCGACCAATCGTTTCCAGGTTTTCGCACGAGCCCACGCACCACGTATTTGGACAAATTTCGTTCGTCTGATTCGGCACATTTTTATATGTCAGAACTGAGCTTAGGAAACCCTTGGAACTAACAGTCCATCGTCATCTATCTGTCTAGTGGTAAGTTTACATCGGGAAATTAATGGAGGATAAAATAGTTAGTGATTATGCGCGAGACAGAAGGCTACAGGCTGAGCGAGAGCGACTGACTTTCCAATTATTTGAAACCTAACCTACCTCTTAGAAGTCGTAATCTGAACAAGTGGTAATAGTGAATAAGCAATGGGCGTCTGACTTTACATTTTCCATATAATCCGTGTTTTTGCTAATCTCCATTAGTGGCGCTAGTAGTAGTTAAGATATTACATACTTTTAGGATAATTGAAGGAAAAATTGCATACTCTCAGGACAAATTTTATGTTAATTGCATACCTATAGGATAATTGTGGAAGGAGAAATTGCATACTTTTAGGATAATTTTATTTTAATTGCATACTTTTAGGTTAATTTTACTTAAGGTTGATTGTCAGAACTAGAAGCCCTACGAACAAAAATTATGATCGCCTTTGATAGAGAATATCATGAGATTTAATTTTGATTATGACCAAATGTCTCAAAAACCGACGGTTGCCGAGATAATCGCACACACTGAAATCTTTAACCATTTAACCAAGCCACCTATTTCACAATATTGCTCAATCGAGCTTTTGGTTTGTATCCTAGGCTAAAGCTTTTGCTTTGAAATCTTGCTGTGTCTCGGGTGGGCTAGTGTGTCTCGGGTAGGCTTTCATGCTGCAGCGGAGTCTTGGGTATGATCTTGGTGAGTCGCGATAAGTTTTCAATAATAATAATAAGAATTATATTCTATTTATTTGGGACTCAATGTGGGGATTTGATCTGGGTTTCATGCACCTGGGTGAGCTTTCGCGCGGGCGTCTTGGGTGGATCCAAACTGAAATTTTCACCTTTTTAACCGAAAAAATCATATAAATACCTGAGAAAGTGAAAAATGTCGATTTCTACAGAGTACGGCACCGACCTAAACTGACATTATAAACTTGACGAATGTTCGTTAAATTCTCGTATGTTACGTAGGATGCCTTTTATTTTGCCGAGAACTTCTAAGCTGTATATATTTCTTCCATAACTTAAGTAAATCAAATAAATCGCTTAAGTCTGCAGTTACGGAATCCATTTTACACTTGTCACTTTACGTTCTCATTTAGTGCCATCTGTCAAAATGACGTAAGTAAGCTCAAATTCATTCAGTTTTCTTACTTTGCGGTACGTCATATTAGACTCAGACTTAAGTCTTCCTTGCTCCCTTTGTCAAATGTAAATAGAGAATTCTCAGGAGGGCAGCACGAATCTAGCAGCCCGAAAGATGAAAGAAGTAGACAGGGGGAAGAAATTTTATTCTGACAGATACCGCGAACGAGACGGGTGAATTTTTTAAAGCTTGTATATGAATTTTGTGGGAAACGGAATAATAAAGTTGTACTTAAAATACGAAAGTTGTACTAATTTTCTCTACAGTGGTTGTCCTGGACTTGTTTTCAGTTTGGATTTGGATGCGCTGGCACCGCAGCCTATATTGGTCGTTCGATGGGAATATTTTTGTTTTAGCAAATCGAAAATTTAGTAAATCGCAATTGAATTAAATAATTACAAAACATTTGAATAAGATGAAAACCAAGAAATTCACGTTCTTGGAATTGACGGTTATTAAAAAATCCAGATGGAAATCCTGCAGAATGAATTGGCAGCAGTTGCCCAGTTTTTGGGGGACGGACGCACAAAAATTAAATTTCCTTTACGTTGTTTTTTTGCGTCTGCAATGACAGGAATAAAATGTTCCCTTGAAAACCCCCAAAAGTAAAATGTGAAACTCGTCCAAGGACAGGAAATTGTAATTGCCTTTGCATCCCTTAATATCATTTGATAGGATAAACGGGTAAGCGAGATTAACAGGATGAATAAGGCTCGAAAGGATTTTCCTTTTTGATAATAATTTATATTGCGGAATAAATTTTGAAGCTGGATTAGACTTATGTATGTGTTGGGTTCTCATCACTTGGCCAGAATTATCGCAGTTTTAACACTTGAGAAAAGTATTTATTAGAGTTTTTGTTAGAGGATTTTGTCTGCTTTTATAAGTCGCTGCTACCGGAAGATAATTATAATGTTCAGGGTTAGGTGTAGGACTGCCTCCGGTGCGACAGAAGCCCCAATTAGTGCTTTGGAGGGCCTTTCTGATGCCACACTCGTGTTTTTAAAACTAGGTGGTTGTTTGATCGACTGTGGCGGCCAACTAAAACCATCCTGTGGAGTTTAGGAAGCCTATCAATGCTCTGATCTCTCGTCAGGATATCTCTTTTAAGTCTTTCAGAACACGACTGCCCGGCTTTGGCTTGTCCAGTTGCTAGTCCACTTCTATTAGAAACGGTTAAAAAATCGACCAGTTCGCAGGCTGCTCTCATTCCTTGTCCTATAAGCACCACGACTCCTTTTTCAAATCCTCAAGAATAATTTTGTTAAATGTTAGAAATAACAAACGACATTCTTCTTCTGCAGCACGAACTAACGTTTGACACTTAATCATTGCTTAATCTAGATTGATTCGGTTTCC
This sequence comes from Thereva nobilitata, assembly GCA_963855945.1. Classification (NCBI taxonomy): domain Eukaryota; kingdom Metazoa; phylum Arthropoda; class Insecta; order Diptera; family Therevidae; genus Thereva; species Thereva nobilitata. The sequence continues at coordinate 112,788,710 of OY979697.1, forward strand.
CATATTAGTCACGATCAGAAAGAAACTGACACTTTCCTAATCGGAATTTTAAATTTAAAAAATTGAGGCAGTTCGAAGGGGTAACAGTGGGATACTATATTCCAAAAGATTATTCCCATTGACTCCAGGAGATTCTTTATAGGGGGAATCGTAAAGGCCATTTCCGCCCTATCTTTTTTGCTGCCTATTGTGTTCTGAAAAGGCACACATATACTGAAGTCAAGAGGAGTAAATTATTTCGAGTTTTCCAACTAATCGAATGTAATATTGGACCTCGGTAGGAGACTAGAGCTCGCCCTTTGTTTCCGGCTTAAGCCGCCTTCTCGGAACAAAGTCAGGGCCAAATGCCAAGGACTCTTCGATGGTATTATTGTCAGTTTCCAGCATGTTTTTTATCCAATTTTTTTTTTGCAGCTGTATAAATTATGTTTAGTAGTGGCATTTATTGATCCTTGTGTGAATCCGGTTTAAAGGAGATGTTGCGGATTTTAATATAGTCGATGGATTTCTTAAAGGAGTAATTCATCTTCTAAATCTGTCCTGAACAACATAATGGAATGTTTTTTGGAGATTTTTCCCGCAGCTATGAGACCGGTGCCAAGTGAAGGATTTGGGTTGTCTAAACATGATTTTCACAACCCGCAGCTCTAAAAAATCAAAGTTGTAGAGCAAAAAATTACCTACAAATTTTGGTTTTACTATTTTTTCGAATTTCGCATTGTTTCGCCGCTAGATGGCGTTTTGCGCCTTTTTTCAGATTCTGTTGATAATCAAAGCGGTTGGAAAAGTAGAATTTTTACTTAGACGTACTGTGCCTGTTTCATGCTCAGTGCGGGCGAATCTTATTTTTACTCAGGCGTACCGTGTCTGTTTCGGGTGCCGTGCAGGATTTTTGACGTCGTGCTTGCCCATTGCAGGCTAGCCCATTGCAGGCGAGTTTTAATTTTACTCGGGGATTTCTTGTACAACCTTAAACAGTCCTTGTACGATTTCGTTTTGTTTATAGCAGATATTGAAAACATACCTGGTTTGCTCCTTATGGTCCGACAGCTCTTCGTTCCACCATGTTGGGAACTCTCAATATCCAATTTATTCCAAATTTGTTTTGAATAAAACTTACTGATGAAAATACAAACAAAAACTTTTCCTTTCGACGCATGCCATGCGGCAATTTTTGCTGTAATTGAATTTTTTATTACGGTAAAACTAGATTCGCGGTTGTGTTACGCTGTTGCCGATCGTACACAAACCCACCGCCAATTAAATCAAAAAGGTAAAACATGAATAATCTCGAAATATAAAACATGAATAATCTCATTTATCAACTACCCACAACGAAATCCTTTTTTCAGCATTTACGCGAAGCCCCGGATTCAATCAAAATCAGCTTTAATAAAATATTCACACATGAATACACTCATCAATCAATTTTGATTATGTAAAATTAATTAATGCCATCCTCTCTCCTTGTTCCAGGACACCGAGCTGTGCATGTCGCTTTCTTTGGCCCTGCTTTTCATGAAATTAGCTTCGCTATGCTGGCTGTGCTGTTGCTGCCACCATGCACTGACAGCCTTCCGGAACAGTGTTAATTTAATACCTCATCCCGAGCCGAAAATGGGGCGAATGTTGGCGCATTACAGGTGAGTAAAATTTATAAGCATATTTCAAATACACACTTCCTACGTGTGCTGCTCAGCACCCCGCCCGTTTGATACCGAGTTGAAACATTTCTGATGGTATTCGATATGGTGGTGGTAAGCACGTTAATTTTCAGTTTTGCGCCATTCAGTTACGATAAGCTCCGTCACAAGCAGGTGGGGTTAAGCTCCTTTTGTGAGTAAATTTTTAATCAGGTGAAATGAATTAATTCAATATGAGCAGATTTTTGCCTAATTAGGATTAAAGTGTAATTTAAAAGTTTTTCGAAGTTTAACCTTAGTTTACATTATTAAATAAGTGACTAAAGGGTTCGTTTTATGTTTCAGGCCGATTTTGTTTGGCCGCCATTTTGGTTTGGCTGTCATTTGTCGGTTGATATTGGATAGTTGTGAATAGTTGCAATTAATTATGGAGGATCTAACACCACAACAACGGGTTTTACAACTAAGTATAGACGATCAACATTTTTGGCAAAGAATTGTCGTGAGTGACGGGCACATTTCGCCTTGGTTCGCTTTTTTGATAAACAGAATGAATACCCGCTTTTGGAGCATTGAATATCCTCATTTGATACACGAAAGACCATTACACGTGTAGAACTCGTAGAATGAGTAATTGTATACATCGGCCTGGAACATAAAACGCATCCTGTAGTTGGAAGTGCAACATATACGGTTTAAAGGCTTCAACTTTTTCACACTGTAAACCTCCTTTTCAGTCATCAACAAAACACAAAATTTTTAAACTCATCCTGCTTTATTGAAACTAGTTCCAAATCCTTTTTTAAAATAAATTTAACGTCACAATTTTCTAAAAGGTTTATATGTCAGTCAGCAATTAGTGAAATTAAAGCCATGACCCAAAGCCATTCAAAAACCCAAAGGACATTTTTATGTGCAAAACAAAGGTTTAAGGATTTCAATGCTATCAATCAATCCTGTCGCTAGTGCAATACTTGGCAGCTTTGTATGAAGTTTTATAAGAGTGGGATCGGAAGGATTGAATGCAGGCTGAGGAATGATGAACGAAACATTGAAGAATTTTGTTGTACTTACGATTTCACATTGATCCTGTTGCCCAAAATTTAGGTTGTTGTGAAGTGGAATTTTAATTAAAGCAAGAGATTTCTAATTTCGGCACTACATTCTTCATAATAATGAAGTCAACGACGGAGCTTTATGAAAAGCCATTTTAACTTCGAGAATGTGGTCGATACAGAACGTATTAAGGACTATCTCTACAAATTTATCACATACGGTATGGCAGGACCTCTGCTATACATGTTTAATAGTATTGTGGTGATTTATGCGCCATCTATTAGAAGTTTATACGAATTGTTTTTGTGACGATTTAGCTACAATTTAAATAAACGATTCGTAACGATTTATGCAGTAATCTAACATCGCGCCATCTATTAGTTAGAATTTGAACGAACGGTAATTGAAGACGTTAAAACTTCTCGATGTTTCTATGAAAAAGAATGTTCCAGTAGTAGAGGGCCTCCAGACTGTGGTGAAAAGATCTGCCCATTGGATAAGTGAGGAGCTTGGATATATAAATTCAGTGGCAGTGCTATTTAGAGTCAGTTTTGATTGGAAAAGTTATGAAAGTGTTCTAAGTGATCAAAGTGACCTAAAGCGAAAAGTGGTGATTAAATAGTGGATTAAAAGGTGATAAATAGGAGTTATTAGTGAGATATTTAATAGCAAGTGATAATTAGTGAATTTTGAAATTGTGTTAGTAGTTATTGAATTGTTAATAAATAAGTTTTGTGTGAACATTTAAAAAGTGCATTCGTTAATTAATCCTACGAATCCGTTACGCCATAAAATCGTAACAATATACAGTGTATGTCAATGATGATATCGTATGGATATTAAAGGTAGAAATGCACAACGGTCTATTCTTACACCGAGGGATAAACAATTAATTTTACGACAACTAAAGGGATGCTGAAAAATAGTTTTCATGAATAAGAATTCAGATATTCAGTAGTATAGCTATGTTCATTCTAAGCCAGTGATACCAGACAGGTATATTATATGTGTTTCTGCTTCCATTAGTGCACGATCATTTTATTCATCTGCTTTGCTTCCCGATACATGCGTTGATATTTTTTGCCTCGCTAAATAATCTTGACGGGTAAGTGGCTTGTTTCATTCAGCAACCCCTAAATTACTGCTACTATTTCATTAGTATGACCATTATATCCAGATTTCTGTGATCCTACTAATATCTCTGCCCCAGCTATGCCACTGCTACAAACTAATTCCAAGTCAAATACACATTTGTAGGAAATTATTTAAAGTAAAATAATTAAAAGACAATAACAAATTCCAAAACATTTTATTTATAAAGTGTATTACACATATAATTATTCACCATCCAAATGAAACTGTAGAACAATACTGAAATAAATAATTCCAGATTCAAGCAGAGCAAAAAAGAATTGAATATTCAAAGGAAACAATCCACATACTGTCATCTCGATATCTTTTAGAATAACTTGAATAAAAAATTCTTCAACCTGTCAAATAATTTAAAAAAAACGTCATAAGAGTGATTCTATAACATAAAAATGGCTGTTACCTTGTTGTCTTGATAAATATTCAGAAACAACCCATCATAACTCTCGAAATAAATTGTTTCCAAAATTTTTCTGATACGTTTTGAGTTTTCCAATATTAATCCAGATGCAAAAACCATTACATACATGTCTAGAACTAGAAATCCAATACCAGTTATAAAAAAGCTCGCATATGGGTTATCTATGTGCGTAGATGATAAGAAAAAAGCATCAACAATTTTCGTGAATAAAGTAATTAGTATGGCCAAAATATGAGGACCAAATAGCTGCAGTAACTCATTTGTGTATTGACACAATTTTGAATACATTTTGAACAATTTTATTAACTCGAAATAATTGTAGCTAGCATAAAACTGCTTCTGTTCTTGCCTCCTTAATACTTCATCTATTTTATGACTAAGCACGGCGAAGAAACTACTGATAAGAATTTCCCCGATAAACAACAATGTCATTGTAGTATCCGTTAACCAAAGCAAATAGAGCGAGTAAAAACCCAGAATTTTGATATCCAAATCAGCGCTTGCGGTAAGCAATCGAAGTAGAGCTAAATAATTAAACAATAATTGTAAAATAACCGAACAAAATTTATAAATTACAAGCACTGAAAATCTCCAATTGTAAAATACAACTCTATTGATCGATGACATTTCAATGAAGCACTTAATGAAGTTGTTTACTAAATCCTTAATAGCAACGCAATTCTTAATATTCATAACTTGTAGGACATTGGTCGAAATCACATTGAATACCGTTTGAAAAAATAGTACATATGTGAACACCATAAAATTTGCTCCATCTTTCTGAATGTAATGAACATAGTCCTTCATATAAAATATTGTATACACTAAAAGTAAACAAGTTGTAACTATAGAAAATGCTAGTGCATTGCGCGAAAACACTACTTTCCGTGTCCTTTTGTAGTTCAAATCCCGCGTGAATGTACACAAACCCAACATCCTGGTTTCAACGTAGTAATACAGAACCAATATCTTGAGACATATGCTCGCGATTTTTGATAAAATGTTCATCTCAAAAAATACTAAATATATAATAGAAGACAGCGACGAGAGTATTGAAACCAAAATGTTCGAATTGACTGCGGTTATTTTTCACTCTGTAAATGGAAATAATAATTCAATCATTTTAATTGGAATCGATTTTAAAAAAATGCCTTTATTAATTATTGGTAAATGGAAGTTTTATTAAAGGGAAAAACAAATAACTGCTGAAAACGCTGAATAACATCGACTTCAACAGACGAATTTTATGGACTCTACAGCTACAAGAAAAATAATTTTATTTTGAAATGGAAACCACCTTTTCTGTGTCCTTTTTCATAGGAAAATTACTACCTTATAATCTGTCTAATTACTTTTAAAATACAACAAACTTAGCTTTCAGTTACAATATTGTTTCGTTTTTACGTCTTAACGAACTCGTAGGATTAATTATGGAATACACTTTTTAAATGTTTACACAAAACTTGTTTATCAACAATTCAATTACCTAATTTGTAGCTACTTGTCATAATTCGGATTGTCCTTATGGCATTACTGTTTTGTTGTTTTTGTTTTCCTGCCTCAACTTTTGAACTTCACTTCATTCTAGTTCTCTTTCCATCACGCCCAAAACATAATCGGCGCTACATACTTCACGCCGCAAGCTTCACAGCTTCAAATCAACGAGAATTCATTAATGCTGCCACATTGGCTGTTTCTTACTTCACGCTGCAATGAAGTATGAAGCCCGCTTCGAGTAATTTTCAATATTTGTAGTATGTAGCGTAAGTGCTGTCAACTTTAGAAAAAGGAATTGTAAAAACGGCTGCCATAATGCACTGAAAAAAATTAAAAAAAGGCCAAAAATGTTAGTCCGGGGAAATTAGCATTTTAAGGAGACAAAATTCCAAAATGTCTGAAAATTGGACCACAGCTTCCCTGGTACTTTTTAAGAAAACAATCTCGGAATCACAAAAAAAACAACATGGCCGCCAGAGATATTACTTTTTGTCAAAAAAATCACTCAAAAACTGGTTTTTTCGAAAAAATTTTTTGATCAGTCAATACGAAACGTTATTGCCTACAAAAAAGCCCTCTTGTCATTTTTGCGAAAACCTAACCTTTTCGAAGTTATTCAAGGTCAAAGTTTCCAAAAATCACATTTCGGCCAAAATATACTTTGAATAATTCGGAAAGGTCAAGGTTTTCGAAAAAAATTCAAATTCCCTATGGGCCAAAAATTCATTTTTTAGCATTTTTCCTTCTCGCAGATTAGCCTAGCAACTTTAGTTTGAAGTAAAGGCGGATGCAAATTTTGGTACCCACCTCCAATAGCTATGTGTAATACATCGTTGGATAGATTTTTTTGAGCTGAATATAAGTTACTATGGCGCCTAGTTCGAAATCTTTGTCCGTTCTGAGTTGTACGATCAGGACTGTACAAAGATAGAGTTTAACATATCACCCTGTATTTTTGTAACCATATAACTTATTTCCACGAATAAGGCACCAATGAGCGCAGAATTCCTCCACTTATCTATGATGGTAAAGTAGATGGTTCTAATTTACAAATTGTTGTAGTTACGAGTCGTCGTTTAACAAAAAACCAACTTCAACTACCTTTTTCTCCAAAAAAATACGTAATTAACCTACACTTTTTTTCCAAAAGCTGCAATTGACGACTCATAACTCAAAATTAAAATTATTTAAAGTAAAATAATTAAAAGACAACTTCAAATTCCAAAACATTTTATTTATAAAGTGTATTACACATATTATTATTCACCATCCAAATGAAACTGTAGAACAATACTGAAATAAATAATGCCAGATTCAAGCAGAGCAAAGAAGAATTGAATATTCAAAGGAAACAATCCACATACTGTCATCTCGATATCTTTTAGAATAACTTGAAGAAAAAATTCTTCAACCTGTCAAATAATTTAAAAAAAACGTCATAAGAGTGATTCTATAACATAAAAGTGGCTGTTACCTTGTTGTCTTGATAAATATTCAGAAACAACCCATCATAATTCTCGAAATAAATTGTTTCCAAAATTTGTCTGATACGTTTTGAGTTTTCCAGTATTAATCCAGATGCAGAAACAATTACATACATGTTTAGAACTAGAAATCCAGTACCAGTTATACAAAGGCTCACATTTGGGTTATCTATGTGCATAGATGTTATGAAAAAAGAATTAACAATTTTCATGAATAAAACGAATAATATGGCCAAAATATGAGGACCAAATAGCTGCAGTAACTCATTTGTGTATTGACACAATTTTGAATACATTTTGAACAATTTTATTAACTCGAAATAATTGTAGCTAGCATAAAACTGCTTCTGTTGTTGCCTCCTTAATACTTCATCAATTTTATGACTAAGCACGGCGAAGAAACTACTGATAAGAATTTCTGCTATAAATAACAATGTTATTGTCATATCCATTAACCATGCCGAATAGAACAAGTAAAAAACCCGAATTTTGGCTCCCAAATCAGCGCTTGCGGTAAGCAATAGAAGTAAACCTAAATATTTCCAAAATATTTGGAAAATAACCAAACAAAATTTATAAATTAAAAGCACTGAAAATCTCCAATTGTAAAATACAACTCTATTGATCGATGACATTTCAATGAAGCACTTAATGAAGTTGTTTACTAAATCCTTAATAGCAACGCAATTCTTAATATTCATAACTTGCAGCACATTGGCCGAAATCACATTGAATACTGTTTCAACAAAGTTTACATTAGTTAACACCATAAAATTTGCCCCATCTTTCTGAATGTGATGAACATAGTCTTTCATATAAAATATTGTATACAGTAAAAGTAAACAAGTTGTAACTATGGAAAATGCTAGTGCATTGTGCGAAAACACTACTTTCCGTGTCCTTTTGTAGTTCAAATCCCGCGTGAATGTACACAAACCCAACATCCTGGTTTCGACGTAATAATACAGAACCAATATCTTGAGACATATGCTCGCGATTTTTGATAAAATGTTCATCTCAAAAAATACTAAATATATAATAGAAGACAGCGACGAGAGTATTGAAACCAAAATGTTCGAATTGACTGCGGTTATTTTTCACTCTGTAAATGGAAATAATAATTCAATCATTTTAATTGGAATCGATTTTAAAAAAATGCCTTTATTAATTATTGGTAAATGGAAGTTTTATTAAAGGGAAAAACAAATAACTGCTGAAAATGCTGAATAATGTCGACTTCACTAGGCGAATTTTATGGACTCTACAGCTACAAGAAAAATAATTTTATTTTGAAATGGAAACCACCTTTTCTGTGTCCTTTTTCATAGGAAATGTACTACCTTATAATCTGTCTAATTACTTTTAAAATACAACAAACTTAGCTTTCAGTTACAATATTTTTTCGTTTTTACGTCTTAACGAACTCGTAGGATTAATTATGGAATACACTTTTTAAATGTTTACACAAAACTTGTTTATCAACAATTCAATTACCTAATTTGTAGCTACTTGTCATAATTCGGATTGTCCTTATGGCATTACTGTTTTGTTGTTTTTGTTTTCCTGCCTCAACTTTTGAACTTCACTTCATTCTAGTTCTCTTTCCATCACGCCCAAAACATAATCGGCGCTACATACTTCACGCCGCAAGCTTCACAGCTTCAAATCAACGAGAATTCATTAATGCTGCCACATTGACTGTTTCTTACTTCACGCTGCAATGAAGTATGAAGCCCGCTTCGAGTAATTTTCAATATTTGTAGTATGTAGCGTAAGTGCTGTCAACTTTAGAAAAAGGAATTGTAAAAACGGCTGCCATAATGCACTGAAAAAAATTAAAAAAAGGCCAAAAATGTTAGTCCGGGGAAATTAGCATTGGAGACAAAATTCCAAAATGTCTGAAAATTGGACCACAGCTTCCCTGGTACTTTTTAAGAAAACAATTTCGGAATCACAAAAAAACCAACATGGCCGCCAGCAGGGTTCGCATGATTTAAATCGTTTGATTTAAATCATTGATTTAAATCGTGATTTAAATCAAATGATTTTTTCATTCAAATGTTTGATTTAAATCAGGATTTAAAAAAATCACGATTTTTTAACAATAATTAATCAATATCATATTTTTAGAGTAATGAGATTTTACTGTTATATTCTTCAGTCAAGTTCACATTTAAAGTAGTGTGGTTAGTGCGAATCATCGATTAAAAAACATGAATTCATACGAACAAATACATTATTTATTAAGTTTTTAGATATATAATAGTAAAACTTGATATTTGTTGCACGCATTTTTGTTAAAATTCTTTAAATGTGAACAAATGAACAGAAGGTAATTTATAAATGCGTTTAAACATTTTTTGGTTTTTTATTGCAAAAATAGTACTGCTTTAACCGAATAATTTCATTAAATAATAAATAAAAATTATTTCATTTAACATGAACAAATAAAATATTTAAACTATTACGGCTTATAATAATAGTATTAGATTTTCTAGTTATACGATTAATTTTTCTTATATGATTAAGTCATTTAATTATTAACACTTTTACTCGATTTATGAGTATTGATGATTGGCTCGAGAAAAAAAAACCGCTTTATTAAAAAATTCAAAAAGTAATTACTAACTGAATGAGCACGCACGAAGCGCAAACTGCTCTAGTAACGTAAAAACCATTTTTTATATGACATTTTTGCAATAAAATAAAACTTGATTTAAATCACGATTTTTTTGATTTAAATCAAAAAATCCGATTTTTTTGATTTTTTTTAAAAAATCGTGATTTTTTCGAACCCTGGCCGCCAGAGATATCACTTTTTGGCAAAAAAATCACTCAAAAACTGGTTTTTTCGAAAAAATTTTTTGATCAATCAATACGAAACGTTATTGCCTACAAAAAAGCCCTCTTGTCATTTTTGCGAAAACCTAACCTTTTCGAAGTTATTCAAGGTCAAAGTTTCCAAAAATCACATTTCGGCCAAAAAATACTTGGAATAATTCGGAAAGGTCAAGGTTTTCGAAAAAAATTCCAATTCCCTATGGGCCAAAAATTCATTTTTTAGCATTTTTCCTTCTCGCAGATTAGCCTAGCAACTTTAGTTTGAAGTAAAGGCGGATGCAAATTTTGGTACCCACCTCCAATAGCTATGTGCAATACATCGTTGGATAGATTTTTTTGAGCTGAATATAAATTACTATGGCGCCTAGTTCGAAATCTTTGTCCGTTCTGAGTTGTACGGTCAGGACTGTACAAAGATAGAGTTTCACATATCACCCTGTATTTCTGTAACCATAAAACTTATTTCCATGAATAAGGTACCAAATGAAAGCAGAATTCCTCCACTTATCTATGATGGTAAAATAGATGGTTCTATCTTACAAATTGTTGTAGTTACTAGTCGTCGTTTAACAAAAAACCAACTTCAACTACTTTTTTCTCCAAAAAAATACGTAATTAACCTACACTTTTTTTCCAAAAGCTGCAATTGACGACTCATAACTCCTAATTAAAATATTATTTAAAGTAAAATAATTAAAAGACAATTTCAAATTCCAAAACATTTTATTTATAAAGTGTATTACACATATAATTATTCACCATCCAAATGAAACTGTAGAACAATACTGAAATAAATAATGCCAGATTCAAGCAGAGCAAAGAAGAATTGAATATTCAAAGGAAACAATCCACATACTGTCATCTCAATATCTTTTAGAATAACATGAATAAAAAATTCTTCAACCTGTCAAATAATTTAAAAAAAACGTCATAAGAGTGATTCTATAACATAAAAGTGGCTGTTACCTTGTTGTCTTGATAAATATTCAGAAACAACCCATCATAACTCTCGAAATAAATTGTTTCCAGAATTTTTCTGATACGTTTTGAGTTTTCCAATATTAATCCAGATGCAGAAACCATTACATACATGTTGAGAACTACAAATCCAATACCAGTTATAAAAACGCTTACATATGGGTTATCTATGTGCGTAGATGTTAAGAAAAAAGCATCAACAATTTTCGTGAATAAAGTAATTAGTATGGTCAAAATATGAGGACCAAATAGCTGCAGTAACTCATTTGTGTATTGACACAATTTTGAATACATTTTGAACAGTTTTATTAATTCAAAATAATTGTAGCTTGCATATAACTGCTTCTGTTGTTGCCTCCTTAATACTTCATCAATTTTATGGCTAAGCACGGCGAAGAAGCTACTGATAAGAATTTCTGCTATAAATAACAATGTCATTGTCGTATCCATTAACCATGCCGAATAGATCAAGTAAAAACCCCGAATTTTGGTTCCCAAATCAGCGCTTGCGGTAAGCAATCGAAGTAAACCTAAATAATTCAAAAATATTTGTAAAATAACCAAAAAAAAATTATAAATTAAAAGCACTGAAAATGTCCAATTGTAAAATACAACTCTATTGATCGATGACATTTCAATGAAGCACTTAATGAAGTTGTTCACTAAATCCTTAATGGCAAGGCAATTCTTAATATTCATAACTTGCAGGACATTGACCGCAATCAAATTGAATACTGTTTCAAAAAATAGTACATATTTGAACACCATAAAATTTGCTCCATCTTTCTGAACGTATTCAACATATTCCTTCATATAAAATATTGTATACACTAAAAGTAAAGAAGTTGTAACTATGGAAAATGCTAGTGCATTGCGCGATAACACTACTTTCCGTGTCCTTTTGTAGTTCAAATCCCGCGTGAATGTACACACACCCAACATCCTACTTTCGAGGTAATGACGCACAACCAATAACCTGAAGCACATCCTTGCGATTTTTGATAAAATGTTCATCTCAAAATATAATATAAAAGGCAGCGACGGTAGTTTATTGAAACCGAAATGCTTTAATGGACTGCGGTTGTTTTTCACTCTGTAAATGGAAATAAAATTCAATCATTTTGATTGAAATCGATTTTAAAAAAATGCCTTTAGTAATTATTAGTAAAAAATGAAAATCAAACAATTACTGAAAAATGCTGAATAACGCCCGCCTTCTATAAGCGGTTTTTATTGACTCTCCAGTTACAAGAAAAATAATGTAATTTTGAAATGGAAACCACCTTTTCTGTGTTCCCCTTCCATAGGATATGTACTAATTTATAATCTGTCTAATTACTTTTAAAATACAACAACATTAGCTTTCAGTTGATTTTCGGTTCTAATCCACACTAACTGATTTGGACTAATTTCGTGTGCCTTTCTACTTCCCCGATCGTAGTAATATTTCTTACGTGAGTCATTCTTGTCTATTGTTTTTACCAGTTCATCCCCACTTTCGAATAAAGACGTACGTGCTGGCAATCAATGTTCCCTGTGGCTGCACAGGTGCGCGGCCGCGCACTAATTTTTCGAGAGTTGCGCAGCCGTTTTTGTTTCTGCTCACAATGGGATTGTTCACCATTTTTTTTATTTCATTTTATAAAAAAATTGCGTCTAAAAATGGCAAAAAACCCAATTTTAACAAAAAAAGTATAATTTGGTTGGTTTGCTTCATGTTAAGAGAGGGGAGTTCGTTGTTGTGTATACAGCGTTTCGTGCGTGGTTGCAGTCAAGTAGTTGTAACGTCATCGAGCATAACATATGACTCGCCTCTGTTTGTATACTCCTCTTGTTTATAGCTTGTCGGTCAAACAGTAGATCGTGCCCCTAATAAAGAAAGAATATGGAGTGCGCCATCTAGACCTTCGATATTTCAAAAATGAATAACTCTGACTCCTTTTCGGGCATTTCTTGAGCCTTGCATATCGGGCTTTAGGGAAAAAATTTTTTATTCGACCAATTCTTCTTTAAACGTCACTAAAGGCCCATGCAGAACTACCAGCAGCCGATGCAAAGCTGTTCCTAATTGGCTAGTGGTGGTCACTTGACTGCTGCTGCTTTTTCATTTCTATTCCTAATTTTGCTGCTTTGCTAAAAAATGAGCAATTTTTGACATTTCAAAATTTGACGGCTGGTTTTAAGCAAGTGGCGTACAATCCGTGTATTTTTACGAGTATTTTTGTTACATGTGGTAAAACCAGTTTTCCACCTTACTCTCGGTCTACACGGCAGGGAGCTCGAGCTCACCATACGTAACTTTCTTGTCTTTACAAGGAGATATGAAAGTGTATGTAAGTTTCAGAGCCAAGAAAGAAGAAGATTAGAAGTAAGGAAGCACATTGTGCATGCGTGTTGGTTTTCAAACCGAAAATTTTTGTTGAAAAAGTAACACACTCTCCTCCTGTCGTTTTGCCCCTCTCTTCTAAAAACTCGGTTTTGCCACAGGTAACGAATCATCGTGGAGATATGGCCAATGGAAGGAAAACTCTTGTTTTTAATTATATGTACATAAATACTGTTTTGGCTTGTACTTTCACTTAAATATAACAAACAGAGACAGAAAATTGGAAGACAAGTTATTATATTCGACAAAAAATTGAAAAAAAAACTTCTGTTGCTACCGCTGCTCGAAAATTAGGTTCTAATACAGCCTTAAATTGCAGAAGTTATTAGCAAATAAATTCATCCTAAGGTCAGATGCACTGTCACCTTTCCGTCCTCAATTCCCAGCAATTGATATGAAAATAAATAGTTGATCGAACGTTTTGTAGCTGGACACGCGTATTTGTATAGTCAATGACAACGCACGTGTCGCCACAAAGTAGAGCATTTATTCCGTCGGCTGGTCTCGCTCGAGGAATTACAGGCAGGAATTAAAATGATGTGATCCTACTAATATCTCTGCCCCCAACTACGCCACTGCTACAAACTCAATTCAATTACACACTTGTAGGAAATTATTTAAGGTAAAATAATTAAAAGACAATTTCAAATTTCAAGACATTTAATTTATAAAGTGTATTACACATTATTATTATCCACCACCCAAATGAAGCTGTAGAACAATACTGAAATAAATAATGCCAGATTCAAGCAGAGCAAGAACAAATTGCAAATTTATAGGAAACAATCCGCATATTGCCATCTTGATATCTTTCAGAATAACTTGAATAAAAAATTCTTCAATCTGTTAAATAATTTAACAAAAAACGTCATAAGAGTAAAACTATAACACGAAAAATGGCTATTACCTTGTTTTCTTGATAAATATTCAAAAATAACCCATCATAATTCTCAAAGTAAACTGTTTCCAAAATTTTTCTGATACGTTTTGAGTTTTCCAGTATTAATCCAGATGCAGAAACTATTAGAAACATGTTTAGAATTTGAAATCCAAGACTAATTAAAATGAAGCTCCCATATGGTCCATCTATATGCGTATAAGTTAAGAAAAAACAACAAACAATTTTCAAGAATAAAGCGATTAGAGTGACCAAAATATGAGGACCAAATAGCTGCAGTAGCTCATTTGTGTATTGACACAATTTTGAGAATATTTTGAACAGTTTTATTAGTTCAAAATAATTGTAGCTAGCATATAACTGCTTCTGTTGTTGCCTCCTTAATACTTCGTCAATTTTATGGTTAATGACTCCGAAGAAGCTACTGATAAGAATTTCCCCTATAAATAACAATGTCATTGTCGTATCCATTAACCAAAGCGAATAGATCAAGTAAAAAAACCGAATTTTGATATCCAAATCAGCGCTTACGATAAGCAATTGTAGTAAAGCTAAACAATTACAAAATATTTGTAAAATAACCGAAAAAAATTTGCAAATTACAAGCACTGAAAATCTCCAATTGTAAAATACAACTCTATTGATCGATGACATTTCAATGAAGCACTTAATGAAGTTGTTCACTAAATCCTTAATGGCAAGGCAATTCTTAATATTCATAACTTGCAGGACATTGACCGCAATCAAATTGAATACTGTTTCAATAAATTGTACATCTGTGAGCACCATAAAATTAGTTCCATCTTTCTGAATGTACTCAACATATTCCTTTATATAAAAAATTGTATACACTAAAAGTAAACAAGTTGTAACTATGGAGAATGCTAGTGCATTGCGCGATAACACTACTTTCCGTGTCCTTTTGTAGTTCAAATCACGCGTGAATGTACACAAACCCAACATCCTGGTTTCGACGTAATGTTGCACAACCAATAACCTGAAGCACATGCTTGCGATTTTTGATAAAATCTTCATCTCAAAATATAATATAAAAGGCAGCGACGTTAGTTTATTGAAACTAAAATGTTTTAATGGACTGCGGTTATTTTTCACTCTGTAAATGGAAATAAAATTCAATCATTTTGATTGAAATCGATTTTAAAAAAATGTCTTTATTAATTATTGGTAAATGGATGTTTTATTAAAAGAAAAAACAAACCATTTCTGAAAATGCTGATATTGTTACGTTTTTACGTCTTAACGGATTCGTAGAATTAATTAAGGAATACACTTTTTAAATGTTTACACAAAACATGTTTATTAACAATTTAATTACCTAGAACTGAAATGAGTTAAACTGTCAATGAATTGGGATAAAATAATTTCATCATTTACAAAGACGCAAACCTTCGAAAAGCAAATTAGTAACTTGAAATGAGTTTTCCATACAAATTGACGTTCGAATTGCTATTTTGGCACAGGGCCTTAAACTAAAAATTTTCGGCTTAAGCCAAGCATGCTGTTGACGCGAAATTTTCGTTTGCGTTTGGATATATATCTCTACACACGAAAAATAATTGGAGAATAGAATGGAGAGTTTACGTTAAAAAACTGTTAATTTAAATACTTCCGCTTCAAAATCTTAAAAAAATCCTATTTCCATTTCAATCTACTTTTATTTAAATCACACTTGTCACTTTTTCACTTCACACTTGAGTACTGTGAAAATTTCGGCCCGAAATAAATATTAAAACATTATTTCGGTGCGAAAAAAGTCTCCACATAAGCAGAGACATTTACCTTTATCCCGAGAAAGTGGCACTTTTCGCGTGCGTTTTAGTTTGATAGGAAATTTTCATTTCGCTTTAACAGCATACTAGGCTTTAAGCTAAAGTTATAAGAATGTATTTTTGAGAATTTTCGATGGCGGTACTGCAAGGTGACAGTGACAGCTTGACATTTCAATTTTCGCGTGCGTTTGTATTATGTATGTGTACATCAATACAACTTTAATTCTATTTCGTATTAAGTACCCGTTTATACATACGTTAATTCGTAATTTTGGCGTAACCTTGAGTTAAATCGATTTAATTTTGTTATTAAGCTTTGTAAATGACTACAAGCACAATTGTTAAAGTTCACTTAGTAACACTCGCAATTCAATATCTTTCATTAAAACATAACTCCTATTTGTCGGCTGTTAATTCACTATTTAATTCCACTTTTCCCTTTAGGTCACTTTTATAACTTAAGCCTAGCACTAAATTCACGTGAAATGGAATTGAAATGGGCTACTCAATGTAAATTTTCAATTGCCGAAAAGCCGAAAAAATGTTACCACAAAAACCTAGATTATCTTTCTAGTTTGACATTGCATGTCAATGCAGCCGCCCTCGATAGTAGTAGTTTGAACATTCTTTGTAGTTTTAACAGCCAAATTGGTCCCTTTTTTGTAGAGGACAGATAATTCCTATTTCGTAGTTCTTTATGCGTTCAAATGTATTGTAACATCTTGTGCATAGTGCATTTACTAAATTTTTTAAATATTTCTGCTGGTATATTGTGTATACCTGGTGACTTTATTTTTCTTTACTATTTTAGGTTATTTTTCCCTACTTCTGATTGCTCCTCAGTGGGTGAGTGTAGCCATAGACAAGCTAATGTTTGCATTCATTCCACATTAAACATTTGTAAGAAATTACTGAAGGTTACATAAAGAAAACACAATTTACAATTTCAAAGTATTTAGTTAATAAACAATTTTACACATATTACTGTCCACGATCCAAATCCAGCTGCAGAATAATAGTGAAATTTATAATGCCAGATTCAAGCATAGCAAGAAAAAATTGAAAATTTATAGGGAACAATCCGCATGTGGTCATCTTGAGATCTTTAAGAATAAGTTGAATAAAAAATTCTTCAATCTGTTAAATAGTTTTAAAAAAACGTGGTAAGAGTACTAATATAACTTAAAAGCGGCTATTACCTTGTTTTCTTGATAAATATTCAAAAATAATCCGTCTAAATTCTCGAAATAAATTCTTTCCAAAATTTTTCTAGTACGTTTTGAGTTTTCCAATATTAATCCAGATGCAAAAACCATTAAATACATGTTTAGAATTGCAAATCCAACTCCAATTAAAATAAAGCCGTTGTCACTCCCGAATTTATATGTTAAGTAAAAATAAGATACAATTTGTATGAATAAAGCAATTAGTACGGCCAAAATATGAGCACCAAATAACTGCAGTAACTCATTTGTGTATTGACACAACTTTGAATGTATCTTGAACAGTTTTATTAATTCAAAATAATTGTAGCTTTCATATAACTGCTTCTGTTGCTGCCTCATCAGTACTTCATTTATTTTATAGTTAAGCACGCCGAAGAAGCTACTGATAAGAATTTCCCCAATAAATAACAATGCCATTGTCGTCTCCATTAACCATCGCGAATAGATTGTGTAGAAAACGTAAATATTCATAACCAAATCATCGCTTCCAATAAACAATCCAAGCACAACCAAATAATTAAAATAAATTTGTAAAATAACCGAAAAAAATTTACAAATTACAACCACTGAAAATCTCCAATTGTAAAATACATTTCTGTTGATCGAAGACATTTCAATGAAGCACTTAATGAAGTTGTTTACTAAATCCTTAATGGCAAGGCAATTCTTAATATTGATAACTTGCAGGACATTGGCCGAAATCAAATTGAATACGGTTTCAACCAATTGTATAATAATGAGCACCAAAAAATTTGCTCCATGTTTCTGAATGTATTCAACATATTCCTTTATATAAAAAATTGTATAAACTAAAAGTGTACAAGTTGTAACTATGGAGAATGCTAGTGCATTGCGCGAAAACACTACTTTCCGTGTCCATTTGTAGTTCAAATCCCGCGTGAATGTACACAAACCCAGTATCCTGCTCTCGACGTAATAAAACATGACCAATACCCCGAAGCATATACGTGCGATTTTTGATAAAATGTTCATCTCAAAAAATATTAGAAATATAATTAATAAAAAGCAGCGATGATAATTTATCGAAGCCAAAATGTTTTGATGGACTGCGGTTGTTTTCCACTCTGTAAATGGAAATAAAAGTTCAATCATTTTAACTGAAATCGATTTTCAAAACTGCCTTTATTAATAATTGGTAAATGGATGTTTTATTAAAAGGAAAAACAAACAATTTCTGAAAATGCTGAATAATGTCGACTTCAATATGCGGATTTTATTAACTCTACAGTTACAAGAAAAATAATGCAATTTTGTAATGGAAACCACCTTTTCTGTGTTCCCCTTCCATAGGATATGTACTAATTCATAATCTGTTTAATTACTTTTAATATACAACAAACTTAGCTTTCAGTTACAATATTGTTACGCTTTTACGGCTTAAAGGATTCGTAGGATTAATTAAGAAATACACTTTTTAAATGTTTACACAAAACTTCTTTATAAACAACTCAATGACTACAAAAACAATTCTTAAAGTACACTTATTAACACTTGTAATTCAATATCTCTCACTAATAACTCCTGTTTATCGCCTTTTAATTCACATTTATTCACCACTTTTCGCTTTAGGTCACTTTGATAGCTTTGAACACTTGTAGCACTTTTAAAATCAAAAGTTGTCTATAAATGCGGCTGCCACTGATTTATATATCCAAGCTCCTTCCTTATTCAAGTTCTAGATCTTTCCACCACAATATGGAGGCCCTCTATTACGAAGGACGCACCTGATGATAATTTAACGAAAGAATTTTCATCTAAAAATTCCCTGGGTGAAAACTAACACATTTACACATTTCTTTCTCTTCTCTGTCAAATGAAAATATAAACAAACGCCGCGGTCACAATCAAAATTTTCATATAGGATAAAGAATTATATTGGGTGCTTTCAAGACCTTCTCAAGTACAGGCCTGGAAGTAGAGTTTTTTTTGTGTTGGTGGTAGGCCCATTATATATCAGATCAAGAAGAAATTATATGGAGCGAGGTAAAAGTTCGGGATCTTTTGACGTAAAAAGTGATAAAATAATATATTTTACCACTTTTTATTGCAATGGGATTACCAATGAATAGTGCTTTAGTGATTTAATTAAGAAAATTAAAGAAAATTGAGTGATAAAGTGTGTTAATTGTGAAGGTGGCCAATTTTGTTTATATTTGCGGTGGTTTTTTTCGTGTTTGTTTAGGGGAAAAATGTTGAATTTGTGTAGTAATATAATAAAAAGTGCTTTTTAAGTGATTAAAAATTATTATAGAATAGTTATTAAACACATCAAGTGCAAGTGTACAATCACACAACATGCATAACAATAACTTTATCACTTTTCCTTCACATTTTTCTGCATTTATGTTTTTAATAACTTATCCTATAATAATCTTTAATCACTTAAAGCACGACGATCTTTCGTTCACTTTCACAAACTTTCGTTAACTCTTAAGCCTACGCTCAGGACCGTAGAATCTTAAAGAATCTTCAAGAAATTGACGTTAGCGATTAATATTTAATTTGGTATTTTACGAAAATAAAAGTGTTAGTGAGAACATAATAAAAAAGATTATTTGAAATTAAAATCTGTGTTGAAAAGATATTGAATAATGGAATATTTGGTCCTTGAATTTTGATTACTTTTTACAAATGTCAAAAACGTCTTAGGGCAAAAATAGCTGAGCTTAAGATTCACTACGTTTTGACAGACAATTAGCCAGTCTTAAAAGGATTTGACGAGGCATCTTAAGAGGTCTTAAGGCTGTTATAGTTAGGGCTGCTCTCCATATGTCCGGCTCGACTTTTCTCCGATTTTGCTCTTTTTTTAATATATCCATCTTATTCTCTCTTGCCCAGTGCAGATCTTCCGTACGTTTCTGGGGATAAAAATGTGCCTACACGTTAAAAGCGTCACAGCCTTGAAAAAATCACTCTCACGCGGCCAAAGATGTTTCACATCAAAAATCTAAAAACGCAATTACCAAAAATGTGAGTGCCATGGTGCATTCGCCTTACCATTGTTATTTCTTTGTTGTTTTTTTTCAACAATAAGATTGAACTCATTTGTAAGTGTAGTACAAGCTAAAGTTCACATTCATAGCACATTACACATTTCTTACAAATTATTTAAGGTTAAATAAATAAAACACAATTTAAAATTTCAAACTATTTAGTTTATAAAGGATTTTATACATATTACTGTCCACGACCCAAATGAAGCTGCAGAATAATACTGAAATAAATAATGCCAGACTGAAGCACAGTAAGATAAAATTGAAAATTTATTGGAAACAATCCGCATATTGTCACCTTCAGATCTTTTAGAATAACTTGAATAAAAAATTCTTCAACCTGTTAAATAATTAAAAAAACGTCAGAAAGTGATACTATAACATAAAACTGGCTATTACCTTGTTTTCTTGACAAATATTCAAAAATAACCCATCATAATTCTCAAAATAAATTGTTTCCAAAATTTTTCTAATTCGTTTTGAGTTTTCCAATATCAATCCAGATGCAGAAACCATTAAATACATGTCTAGAACTACAAATCCAACTCCAAATAAAAGAAAGCTCAGATATGGATGACTTCTGTGCAGATATGTTATGTAAAAACAAGAAACAATTTTCATGAATAAAGCAATTAGTATGGCCAAAATATGAGGACCAAATAGCTGCAGTAACTCATTGGTATACTGACACAACTTGGAGTGTAACTTGAACAGTTTAATCAATTCAAGATAATTGTAGCTTGCACATAGCTCCTTCTGTTGCTGCCTTTTCAGTACTAAATCAATTTTATAGTTAAGCACACCAAAGAAGCTACTGATAAGAATTTTCCCTGTAAATAACATTACTATCGTCGACTCTATTAACCATCGAGAATACATCACGTAAACAGCCCAAAGTTTTCTCTCAAAATCAATGCTTTCATCAAGCAATCCAAATAAAGCAAAACAATAAAATATTATTTGTAAAATAACCGAAACAAATTTAAATATTAGAAGCACTGAAAATCTCCAATTGAAGAATACAGCTTCGTTGATCGATGACATTTCCATGAAGCACTTAATGAAGTTGTTTACTAAATCCTTAATGGCAAGGCAGTTCCTAAAATTCATAAGTTGCAAGACAATAGCCGAAATCAAATTGAACACTGTTTCAGCCAATTGGATATTTTTTAATACCATATATTCTCCATCTTTCTGAATGTATTGAACATATTCCTTTATATAAAAAATTGTATAAACTAAAAGTGAAAAAGTTGTAACTATAGCGAATGCTAGTGCATTGCGGGAAAACACTACTTTCCGTGTCTTTCTATAGTTCAAATCCCGGGTGAATGTACACAAACCCAACATCCTACCTGCGACGTAATTATACACAACCAATACCCTGAAGCATATGCGGGCGATATTCGATAAATTGTTCATTTTAAAAAATATTAAAAATATAATTAATAAAAGGCAGCGATGATGCCAAATTGTTTTGATGGACTGCGGTTGTTCTCCACTCTGTAAATGGACATAAAAATTCAATCAATTTAACTGAAATCGATTTTAAAAAAATGCCTTTATTAATTATTAGTAAATAGAAGTTTTATTAAAGGGAAAAACAAACAACTGCTGAATATGTATACGTTGGATTAATTAAGGAATACACTTTATTAAATATTTACACAAAACTTGTTTATAAACAACTCAATGACTACAAAAACAATTCTTAAAGTACACTTATTAACACTTGTAATTCAATATCTCTCACTAATTATCCGCTTCTAATTCACTATTTAATTCCACTTTTCGCTTTAGGCCACTTTGATCACTAGCCAAGTTACAATTCAAATGTCAATTTGTATAGAAAACGCATTTCGATTTTACAATTCAATTTTCGGAGGTTTGTGTCTTTGGAATGGTAAGAAAATTTTTGAATTGTAGGGAAATATTAGCCAAACATTCATTTGACAGTTCAAGATTGTCCTCACCGTATAATATGGCTGATCATGCTACACGTTGCAGACATAAACCAAAATAAAAGTATGAACAGAATAAATTCCGCATAAAATTTGAACCATTTTTTAAAACTCTTTCAAATATGTATCTAGAATGCTTCTTGCAGTCCACCCCACTGGATGATGTTCGTGAAGCAATTCCATTTCCATTATTTTAAAGACAAACATAGCCCTGGGATTCTTTAAAAAAATTATTAAAAGTTTTATAAATTACAAAATTTTGTTGTCATCCATGTTATCAAATGAATTGCGTGAATTGTATTTTGGCACACTTTGTAATTTCGAAGTATCCGTGGTGAAATTAGCAAATTTGGAATTGTAACTTGGCACCCACCCTTAGAACACTTGGATCGCTTTTCCAATCAAAACTGACTCTCAATACCGCTGCCACTATATTTATATATACAAACCCCTCTATTATCCAAGTTCTAGATATTTCCACCCACTGACATGTATTGAAAGGACTGGTCAAGAGAAAAATTTCCATACAAATGGGCCTAAAAGGTGTAGTCCGTTCACTCATCTATTAGTATTTCTACATTTGTTAGAAATTATTTAAGGGGTCTTTCTGGTTACAAATTTTCAAAAAATTGAAAATTTTTTTTTTACGCATTTTGCTAATAAATATATTCAAAAACATGATACAAAAGGTTTTAGAGCGATATCGTAATTCTAAAATTATTTTTGAACGTATACAGTGAGACGCTGTGAGAAAGAATTTTCGACGCTCGGCTGTGTTTCGATAATCTCGATTCCCCCCTTTTTAACATCTGCTTCGATCTGATTCACTCTATACTATGAAGTATTATATTATAGCCTGCAAACGTTTCGATTTATGCTGCAAGAGAAGTATGAGCAGGAGGAAGGACTTATTTACGGCCCGGCATGGCAGATTAAAAAGGTATATAGTTTTTCTTTAAAAATTTTTTTAACAAAACTTCAAACGCGATTATCTAGAAACTATGTTTTTTAAGGTGGCGGGCACGATTTAACAAAAACTACTTGACCAATTGTTCTGATTTTTGAATATGTTATTGTACATATTTATGGCTATCGCATGAACCAGAATCGTTTTAATTGGTAAAAAATTGTCCAATTTTCAGCCGATTTTCCACCCTCAAAAATTGGTTTTTTCGAAAAATGGCCGCCATTTTTTTATTTTTTGGCAAAAACAAATTATTCTGGTTCATGCCATAGCCACTTCAACAAGGAATAATTTGCCTTTTTTTGTTTTTTTTCAGATCATCCATTCGCCCAAAATCATGCCCGCCATCATTTTTTGATGTTTTTTTAAAAAAATCCGTATGTCAACAAAAAAAATTTTTAAAATCAAAAAAAATCTTTTTTGTAATACTGTTTTGTCAATAAACATACCTACAAATTTTCAAAACGATATCTCTCTTCTTTCTATGAAAAAAAAAATGTTTAAAAAAAATTTTTTTTTGAAAATGTAACCAGAAAGACCCCTTAAGGTTAAATAAAGAAAACACAATTTAAAATTTCAAAGCATATTTAGTTTATAACGGATTTTACACATATTACTGTCAACGATCCAAATCCAGCTGCAGAATAATACTGAAATAAATAATGCTAGACTCAAGTACAGCGAGAAAAAATTGAAAATTCATAGGAAACAATCCGCATATTGTCATCTTGATATCGGTTAAAATAACTTGAATAAAAAATTCTTCAACCTGTTAAATAATTAAAAAAAACGTCAGAACGTAATACTAGAGCATAAAACTGGCTATTACCTTGTTTTCTTGATAAATATTCAAAAATAGCCCATCATAATTCTCAAAATTAACTTTTTCCAAAATTTTTCTGATACGTTTTGAGTTTCCCAGTATTAATCCAGATGCAGCAACCATTAAATACATGTCTAGAACTAAAAATCCAACACCAATTAAAATAACGCCGATATCTTTGTCACTTCTGAATTTATATGTTATGTAAAAATAAGAAACAATTTGCATGAATAAAGCGATTAGTATCGCCAAAATATGAGCACCAAATAACTGCAGTAACTCATTTGTGTATTGACACAATTTGGAGTATATTTTGAATAGTTTTATTAGTTCAAAATAATTGTAGCTTGCATAAAACTGCTTCTGTTGTTGCCTCCTTAATACTTCATCAATTTTATGGTTAAGCACCCCGAAGAAGCTACTGATAAGAATTTCCCCTATAAATAACAATGTCATTGTCGTCTCCATTAGCCATCGCGAATAGCTCCTGCAAAAGGCGTAAAATTTCATAACCAAATCATCGTTTTCATTAAACAATCCAAGCACAACCAAATAATTAAAATAAATTTGTAAAATAACCGAAAAAAATTTACAAATTACAAGCACTGAAAATCTCCAATTGTAAAATACATTTCTGTTGATCGAAGACATTTCAATGAAGCACTTAATGAAGTTGTTTACTAAATCCTTAATGGCAACGCAATTCTTAATATTCATAACTTGCAGGACATTGGCCGAAATCAAATTGAATACGGTTTCATCCAATTGTATTTTGATGAACATCATAAAATTTTCTCCATCTTTCTGAATGTAATGAACATATTCCTTTATGTAAAGAATTGTATACACTAAAAGTGTACAGGTTGTAACTATGGCGAATGCTAGTGCATTTCGCGAAAACACTACTTTCCGTGTCCTTTTGTAGTTCAAATCCCGGCTGAATGTACACAAACCCAGTATCCTGCTCCCGACGTAATGATACAGGACCAATACCCCGAAGCATATGCGTGCAATTTTTGCTAAAATGTTCATCTCAAAAAATATCAAAAATATAATTAATAAAAGGCGCGATGTTAATTTATCGAAGACAAAATGTTTTAATGGACTGCGGTTGTTTTTCACTCTGTAAATGGAAATAAAAATTCAATCATTTTAATTGAAATCGATGTTAAAAAAAAGTGCCTTTATTAATAATTGGTAAATGGTAAATGAATGTTTTATTAAAAGGAAAAACAAACAATTACTGAAAGTGCTGAATAACGTCCGCCTTCAATAAGCGGATTTTATTGATTATGCAGTTACAAGAAAAATAATGTAATTTTGAAATAGAAACCACCTTTTCTGTGTTCCCCTTCATAGGATAGGTTTTCGCTTAAATTCTTGATAACTTTCACTCTTTATATTACTATGTAGTAAGACCCGCATGGCGTTGCCCGAGATAAATATATGGGTCTTTCTCGTAAAATAAACACACATGAAATAGCCGTAAAAAGGTAACTGGTCAGGGTTCTTCGAATAATTAAACAAAATTGGGAAAATTGAGAATTTTTTTTTCTAGATCGTTTTTATGTTTGATTTACAAACATGTTGTATTTAGTGGTGAGAATCGGAATCGGAGCACAATTGACAAAATTCGTCCACCATATTAGCGCGGCCATTTTCAATTTATAAGTTTTAACCACAAATTCGTTATTTGCGACCATAAAAAGCTCTAGATACCACCCACTTTCATTGAAATCGGAACACAATTGGCAAAATTTGCAATATATGCGCGGCCATTTTAAATTTCAATTTCGGAAGACCCCACGGAGCTTCATGCAAAATTTCGAAAGTTTACGATGTCCGGTAAACCACTATAGCGCATACATACACATATACAGAATCTTTCTTTTATTTATAACTGTTTTTTTTTGCAAGGTGATCCAATTTAGATTAACCGAGCATAAAAGAAACTAGTTGGATCATGGAAGAAATTTAGTTTTTCAAAGTTGCAGTTCTGATTTTTAATGTGTTCTGTCACAATATATGTGAGGCGGAAAGTAAAAAGGGACCTCATGTCGGCAATTTCCGGTTTTGAGTTATTGACATCTTTGAATAAAGCAGAAATTTCTGAATCATTTAGTAAAAAAACCATGTCTCTATGATTTTTTTTTACCAAGATACGGGTTTTTGAAGTTTTTAGAATAAAAAGGGGCATTTTTAGAAAAACGCATTTGAAATTTTAAATTTACACAGAATCTTTATTTTCAATATTTAAACAATTATTTTTACGTCTGAAAGAAGGTAATAATTTGTTCTTCGAAATAATACCAAAAAAAGTTCTTAAATAGTTGGATTTATTTTAAATTGAGCGCTTCCTCTTCTTCCTGGAGGGTCCCGGAAGGGGCTGAGGATCGTGTGGGTCCGAGTTACCATCTGCTTCAACCTGTTCGGGCTCAGCTTCCTCCAAAGGCTCTGGTTGAGGACATAATACATCCTTCCACTCTTCCTTGCAGAAGTCTCGAATATTCTTGAAGAGATAATCCTTGCGTTTCCTTAGTCACTAGGTTGTGGTCAGTATCAGGATTATGTTTAGCTTCAATGTCATTTACTACAACAACGTGCTCTCCCTCATCATCATCATCAACTATCTGCTGATCATTGCCATTAAGTTCAATTTGGATAATTACGTCATCGATGTCAATAAGATTTTCAGTACTTACTGAAAGTTCGTCAAATTTTGGACGAAAGTCGACGATGCTTTCATTACCTTCTGTCTCTTGGAGCTGTTCGTGTTCACTGTCACTCGATTCACCACTACTTAAAACTCTTTCAGTAAAATAATCTGCATACACACTGTAGTCTTCATCACTTATCGCAGTGTCTAAGCCTAAATTATTTAAAATGTTCACAACTTTTTCTTCACTCATAGTAAAACAAGCAGCACAGCTTCAGCAACTAAACTCACATAACGTAGTCGTGGTACTAATAACAGGCTCACACAGTGTTGCAGACATAGAGGCGTCTGCTTGATAAGTAGCAGCTTGCAAGAGTGCCAACCTACGCTACAATAATACTCGTCTAAAAGATGTTTAAACTACACAGATGAACAAAAGTTTTGTGGAGTTACTTATTAGTAAAATTAACAGTTTATTAAAGTAAATTTATAAAATTTACAGTGAGTAGCACTAGTGCGACTGTAGGCAAAATTTTACTGATAGAAACAGGGTTTAAACTCCAATACAGGATAGGAAAAGGTACCTGAAGTCGGGCAGGGATATTTATGACTGGAAAACGTTCTTCTATACACGAAACCTCTTGTGGTTCCCTCAGTCACCGCTAGGATTCAGGAGAATTTAGTTTTTAAAGTAATGCAAGGTAGCCTGTGCGAGTGAGAAAAGGGACCTCTTGTCGGCGATGTTATTTCTCCATAAGCGACTTCAGGTCCCTTTTCTAACAAAAGACATGGGTTGCTATAGCTATTATTTTCGGTATTTTATCGAATCGAAACTGTTTTGTAATCGATTGTAACGTGTACAGGACGAAACAAAGAATGAAGAATTGCAAAAATACGATAATCGATATTTTTTACCCAACAGACTAATATTGACTGTACTGAAAAATTTACATTGCCGACTTGAGGTCCCTTTTTACTTTCCGCCTCACATATATCATTGTGTAAAACCTATTAAAAATATTTCTGCTCTAAAAACAATTTATAAAAAAAATAATTAGTTTAAGAAAACTAAAAAATGCGCTTTTATTTTAAAAAAATGAACTAAAAAGTAAAAAATAATTTTGAATGTAAAGTCTTTATTGCTTCAGCCAGTATATGGGAACACCTTTGGAAATCAAGCTCCAAATAAAGTTAATGAGGTTATTGGTAAAAATTATAAATATAAATTTCGAAACGAAACGAAGGACAGATTTTGTTTCGAACACCTTCGTTCCTGACTGGGGTCCCCTGACCGCACCTGATTTTTTAAAAAGGATAAGGCCAGTTCATTATTTTTAAATTGCACGACTACTGAATCATGTAAAAGAATTCAATTTATGATAAACCAGATTAAATCTGGGAAATCTTTCGTACAGTTCACCTTGTAAATCACTGCTCTTGACGGAAGGCATAACACCTCAGTCCACTTTGATGTTTGAACTTCTTCCCAGACTACAAATTATTCCTTCTCTTAGAAAGTTAAAATAAATTCCATTCTGGAACTCCTGAGGGCTGCTCTTCTACAGATTGGTAACAAGAGACTTAGAGGCTGGATTATTTCACTTCCTAGGCACACCCAGCAATTATGCAATGATCCATTGTCCACGCCTGGCTACCATAGTAACGAGATGATTTTCTTGTTTATGATGCCAACGATTTAAATCCAATCTAGCTCAGTAATCTTTCTCGGAATTCACAAACCATAATATGATATCTGATTTCTTTCGTAATAATGAAGTTAATTTAGATTTTTTTGTTTTTCTAGGTAACAGATTATACGAAAACTTTCTTTTATTTATAACTGGCCCAGTTACATAGCAGCGTTGCGTTGCGTTGCGTAGCTTAGCTGAGCATGACTTTTCGCAAACTAGTCACATAGCAGCTTTAGCGTTGCGTTATTTGACAGATCATAGCAGCTGCTTTGCGTTGAGATTGGTGGAGGTGCCGCAGAAAATTAAATAAAAACACTTTCAAAATTTCCAACTGACACTTTTTAAATAGCCAACCGATACTTTTTTAAATTGCCAACGTATGCTCGCGTAAAAAGTTGAACTTTGAACAACTCATGCTTTGCGTTGCGTTGCGTTGCGCGCAATGTAGCTAACCCCATATAAATTACATAGTTTTAATTTTGACAGCAGCTACGCAACGCAACGCAACGCTGCTATGTAACTGGGCCTAAGCAGTGTACGGTGCAACTCGGTAGCTTTTTACCGATGTTATAAATATTTCAGCGCTATTTGGGGATTAGTTGATTAGAAGCGTTCAGGCAGATGATGATATCGTATCGCGATTAGCATAAAGTACAACTATACATTAAAAAAATGCAAATATTTCCATAATTTGCAGCTTCAAACGTCACAAAACAATTTATTTTTTTTATATGCCAACTGTCAAATTAAAAAAAACCTTTCGAATCGAAAATTTTAGATTCACACGCACCCCCTGCGCGGGGTGAGGGCGTGGGGTTAAGTTTTGTGTGCAAACGATTCCACTCTCCAAGTTGAGCAACTTTTGCTCGAGACTTTTTTCACGAAATCCTACCCTTCAGGAAATATCGGACCGTTGCCGGACTTCTGCCGGATGCTGTATATCTCTACACGCGAAAAATAATTGGAGAATGGAATGGAGAGTTTACGTTAAGAAACTGTTAATATGAATACTTTCCTTTCACAATCTTCCAAAAATTCTATTTTTATTTTAAATCTACTTTTATTTCAATCACACTTGACACTTATTCATTTCACACTTGAGCACTGTCAAAATTTCGCACAGAAATAAATATTAAAACGGTGCGAAAAAGTATACAACAGCAGCAGTTAAATTTTGACGGGTCACCTGTTAAGTATTAATTACTTACATTTTTGATGTGACAACACATACGAAAACGTATACTATCGTTTCTAAAAATATAGTACATCACTTTAAATCGTTAAAGCTCAACAAATGTCGTTATATTTTTGCCTCAGGCTTTTAAAAGTACATAAATAAAAGATCTTTCAACGTTTCAACGAGGGGTGTCATTTTAAATTTCACGCCATATTTGAACTGTCATATTTGTCAAGCAAAAACTTGAAGTTTTTCAGCAGTGGGATTCCGTAATGATTTAAAGTTTAGAATTTAGAGCTTCTGTAAATCATAGGAGTTCTCTAACTGAGGGTGGGTTGGTATTCCGTACAAACAAAAAAATAGTGAAATAAAAATCTAAAACCAGCTTACATGACTTTCAGCCGACTTCAAGTATGCATGTAATCATAGTAAATAAGATTGAACTCATTTCTAAGTGTAGTGAAAGCTAATGTTCGCAATCATTATACATTACACAGTTGTACAGTTAGAAATTAATTAGGTAAAATAAAGAAAACACAATTTAAAATTTCAAAGCATTTAGTTTATAAACAATTTTACATATATTACTGTCCACGATCCAAATCCAGCTGCAGAATAATACTGAAATAAATAATGCTAGACTCAAGTACAGCAAGAAAAAATTGAAAATTCATAGGAAACAATCCGCATATTGTCATCTTGATATCTTTCAGAATAACTTGAATAAAAAATTCTTCAACCTGTTAAATAATTAAAAACAAATCGTCATAAGAGTAATTCTATAACATAAAAGTGGCTGTTAGCTGTTACCTTGTTTTCTTGACAAATATTCAAAAATAACCCATCGTAACTCTCGAAATAAATTGTTTCTAAAATTTTCCTAATACGTTTTGAGTTTTCCAATATTAATCCAGATGCAAAAACCATTAGATACATGTCTAGAACTACAAAGCCAATACCAAAAAAAATAAAGCCCAGATAAACTTCATCTATGTTCATATATGTCATATAAAAAAAACAAAGAGTTTTCATGAATAAAGCAATTAGTATGGCCAAAATATGAGGACCAAATAGCTGCAGCAGCTCATTAGTATACTGACACAACTTGGAGTGTATCTTGAACAGTTTAATCAATTCAAGATAATTGTAGCTGTCACATAACTCCTTCTGTTGCTGCCTTTTCAATACTAAATCAATTTTATAGCTAAGCACTCCGAAGAAGCTACTGATAAGAATTTTTCCTATAAATAGCATTACTATCGTCGATTCCATTAACCATCGAGAATACATCAAGTAAAAAGCCCAAATTTTTTTATGCAAATCAGCGCTTTCGGTAAGCAGTCCAAGTAAAGCAAAAAAATATACAAATATTTGTAAAATTACCGCAAAAAATTTAAATATTACAAGCATTGAAAATCTCCAATTGTAAAATACAGTTCTGTTGATCGCAGAGATTTCCATGAAGCACTTAATGAAGTTGTTTACTAAATCCTTAATGCCAACGCAGTTCATAATATTCATAACTTGCAGGACCATGACCGAAATCATATTGAAAACTTGTGAAGCCAATTGTACATTATTTAATACCATATATTCTCCATCTTTCTCAATGTAGTAAACATATTCCTTTATCCAAAACATTGTATACACTAAAAGTGCACAATTTGTAACTATGGCGAATGCTAGTGCATTGCGCGAAAATACTACTTTCCGTGTCCTTTTGTAGTTCAAATCCCAGGTAAATGTACATATACCCAACATCCTACCTCCGACGTAATGATACAGAACCAATATCCTGAGGCATATGCTTGCGATATTCGATAAATTGTTCATTTTAAAAAATATTAAAAATATAATTAATAAAAGACAGCGATGGTAATTTATTGAAGCCAAAATGTTTTAATGGACTGCGGTTGTTTTTCACTCTGTAAATGGAAATAAAAATTCAATCATTTTAATTGAAATCGATTTTAAAAAATGCCTTTATTAATTATTGGTAAATGGAAGTTTTATTAAAAGGAAAAACAAACAACTGCTGAAAATGCTGAATAACGTCCGGCTTCAATAAGCGGATTTTATTGACTCTACAGTTACAAGAAAAATAATGAATTTTGGAATGGAAACCACTTTGTCTGTGTCATACTTTATACAAATTGTATTACTTCATAATTTCTCTAATTACTTTTGAAATACAACAAACTTAGCTTTCAGTGACAATATCATTCTGTTGAAGTTTCTGACATAGTGATGAAGGTGAATGGTGGTCAGTCATCTACGGAATAGAGGGAATAACACATATTAAAAAATGCACGTGCCACAACTATTCCGGACAGATGGAAGTGCGATCATAACTCCCTAGCGGTGGCCACTGGTAACTATCCTATGAGAGAAGATGGGCTAATATTATCAGGCTAGTCACTTCCAAGAAAGATTGGCGTGAGGCTAATAACCTCACCTGAAAAAACGTATTACGGAACAAGTAACACGCCTCGGTTACTGGAATAAACGACGACTAGCACGGCAACGAAGAAGGCAAAATGATTTAAGAATTTCCACATGGATAGTCCGAACTCTGTGCAGCACTCGAGCTGCACAACATCTAGCCCCATACTATAGCCGTGTTTTTTTAATGAACTATATAGTTCTTCCCCATACAAATCTGAAAACCCAGGTTTTATCGAGGTTTTTATCCAGGTCTTGGGACATTTCAAAATTTCCCTTTCTTTTCGGAATGTAGCATACTTACCGGCTGTCGGAAAAACGTCATTTAAAATAAAAACAACATAGAAGTGATGAGAGTAACTTTGAAGGCATGAGGAAACAAATAATTTATTTTTTAGAAACTTATTCATTATTTTCTAGAGGGGAATTCGTGTAACAGTTGTTTACTGACACGCAACTTCGGATTAATTTTAATATATTTAAAGCACTGAAGATGGCGCTTAGTGAAATTTCCCTTGTCGTTTTTTTAATGAACTGGATCGAAGACCTATATAGTTCATTAAAAAAACACGGCTTATGTCAAAGTATAATGCTTACATTACCGCCATTCAAGGGATGCTATGGGCAGGGAATGGCGTCTTGAAAAATCCTGAGTATGGGCGGGTTTAGGCCCAAGTTACTTTAACTCTGTTAAACTATCGCTGATAACTCAGCACTGTTCCTAGCATGCCATTTGACAATTCGCATTTTGCAACTAATAACAAGCAAAAATAATAAAACCTTTCGGTTAACACCGGCTTTCTGACGTTTTTGTATTAAGTTGAGACCGCGTGTTTTATAATATTGTAATTTCGCTAAATAAAATATTTTCTCACATAATTACTGTGGTTCCATGAGCCAGGGTAGAGTATTCGTTGAGTATACAAAAAGCTTTTTCCCTCACGTTAACTCGATGCCGTTTCCATGAAGGTTACGGACTGAAGTTACATTTTTTTCTGCTTTTTACTAGAAATTTGGTTGAATAGGTATTGGGGCCTATTCTGACAGTAAAATTTTATCATTTTATGTTATGTTATGCCATAACATAAAATAATTCTCTAAAATTCTATTCAGTCCGACAAATTTTATTTTATTTTATCGATCATAACATAAAATATTTCCTGTTACGCTTCATAATATAAAATAATCTAAGCAGCACATTTTACAGGTATTTTAACCCATTTTATGAAAATAACAGACGGGAATTGACATTTGCGAGAAAGTAGTTTTCATTGTATTTGAATTAAATTAAAAATTAATATGACAAACGCATTAAGAAAATTGTATGTTGTCAGATGCTGAAACAAGGCGCGCTTTGATTCTGTTTGTTTTCATTCATAATTTTATTTGTTTTCATTTTCAACCGATCAGCTGTTCAAAACGTAATAGGACCCATAGCGGATTGTACTAAATATTTTATGTTATGTGTTCATAACAGACTTCATAAAATATTTTATAAAAGCATCACAGAATACGAATTTTTAAAATATTTTATTTTTATTTTATGAAGTAGAAATTTTATCATCATAACATAACATAAAATATTATTTTATGAAAAATTACAGAATAGGGCCCATTATCAGCCAAAAATAAATTATTTTCAAACGCCAACTTTTTCTCAGTACATTTTTATTTAACTTTACAAGTTTTTATTTAACTTTACATGTATGCCAAATTTTATATAGTTTTAAACCGCTTCGACTCTATCCAATTGACGTGAAATTTTTGTTCAATTTCTTTGCACGATCCAAATCAAACTGTAGAATAATACTGAAATAAATAATACCAGACTGAATCACAGTAAGATAAAATTGAAAATTCATGGGAAACAATCCGCATATTGTCATCTTGATATCTTTTAGAATAACTTGAATAAAAAATTCTTCAACCTGTTAAAGAATTAAAAAAAAACGTCAGAAAGTGATACTATAACATAAAAGTGGCTATTACCTTGTTTTCTTGACAAATATTCAAAAATAACCCATCATAATTCTCGAAATAAATTGTTTCCAAACTTTTTCTAATACGTTTTGTGTTTTCTAATATTAATCCAGATGCAGAAACCATTAAATACATGTCTAGAACTGCAGATCCAACTCCAAATAAAAGAAAGCTCAGATATGGATTACTTATGTTCTTATATGTTATGTAAACGCAAGTAACAAATTTTATAGATAAACCGATTAGTGTGGCCAAAATATGAGGTCCAAAAAGCTGAAGTATCTCATTTGTATACTGACATAACTTGGAGTGTATCTTGAACAGTTTTATCAATTCAAGATAATTGTAGCTTGCACATAACTCCTTCTGTTGCTGTCTTTTCAATACTAAATCAATTTTATAGTTAAGCACGCCGAAGAAGCTACTGATAAGAATTTTCCCTATAAATAACATTACTATCGTTGATTCCATTAACCATCGAGAACGCATCATGTAAAATGCCCAAATTGTTGTCTCTAAATCAGAGCTTCCATTAAGCAATCCAAGTAGAGAAAAAAAATAAAAAATTATTTGTAAAATAACCGAAAAAAATTTACAAATAACAAGAACTGAAAATCTCCAATTGAAGAATACTGTTTTGTTAATCGATGACATTTCAATGAAGCACTCAATAAAGTTGTTTACTAAATTCCTAATGGCAACGCAGTTTATAATATTCAAAACTTGCAGGGCAATGGCCGATATCATATTGAATGCTCTTTCAGCCAATTGTATATTATATAATACCATATATTCTCCATCTTTCTCAATATAATGAAAATATTTCCTTATACAAAAAATTGTATACACTAATAGTATACAAGTTGTAGCAATGGCGAATGCTAGTGCACTGCGCGAAAACACTACTTTACGTGTCCTATTGTAGTTCAAGTCGCGGGTGAACGTACACAAACCCAACATTCTACCTCCGACGTAATGATACAGCACCAATATCCTGAGGCATATGCTTGCGATTATTGGTAAAATGTTCATCTTAAAAAATATTAAAAATATAATAAAAGGCAACGACAGTATATTGACACCAAAATGTTTTAATGAACTGATGTAATTTTTCACACTCTGTAAATGGAAATAAAAATTCAATCATTTTAATTGAAATCGATTTTGAATAGTGCCTGTATTAATTATTAGTAAGCGGAAGTTTTATCAAAAGGAAAAGCAAACAACTGCTGAAAATGTTGAATAACGTCCGGGTTCAATAAGCGGATTATATTGACTCTAAAGGGAGAAGAAATATAATGAAATTTGGAAATTTTAACCATATTTTCTATGTCATACTTTATACGAATTGTACTACTTCATAATTTCTTTAATTACTTTATCCCGAGGTTCGATAATAAAAATACTTTGTTAAATGTAAAATTACCTTATTATATTCTAATTTTTGGGTTTGGCCAGGGCTTGATAATAGGGCGATAGGGAACACAACGTATCTCAAAAACGTAGACGTAGATTCCTACGTATTTTGCGTACGTATATACGTACGTGCTGTAACCACGTCTACGGTAACATGAAGCAGAGTTTAGGTAAAAATAAATTATTGACGAACGTAGCCCGTGGTGACGTGAGAACAACGTTGAAATGTCAAATAAACGTGCCAATCGACATACAGAAGCGAAGTGTACGCAAAAGTGTACGTGAAGTGGTAAAAATTTTAGTATATTTTTTTAATTAATTTTATTAACATTAATACCTTTTAACTTCATTTTTTACTGCTACTAACCAAAACTTAAAAATATATTTTACGCGCTGCAGTTACAGAAATGTCTAGTTAACATAGCAGCTGAATGTCACTGTCATTTCAATGCACCAACGTCGTTGCGATTACGTTACCTGAGTTTGGGAACACAAATACGCAGCAATGGATATCAAGGTTTATGTGGGATACGAATCAACATTCCCAAACTACATCAAACGTGCGCATGCACAGCTACGTTTTTTGACAGTTTTACGGCTACGTCTACGTATTTTTCCCAATCTCCCTAATATACTTGGTCTGTCTCATAGGCCCGATTCACAATGAGCGCTTCAAGCCTCAAGCTTCACGCTTCAAAAATTTAGGATTATAGGATTTATGTACATGATTCACATTCACCTTAAGCTTCAATTTTTTTTTCTATAGTTTCAACTTCATTTGAAGCTTGCAGCTTGAAGCGTTCATTGTGAATCGGCCCATATTGATTCCCTTTAACAACAAGTTAATTTTTATTTACAATTTGTTTCGATTCCAATAAGAAACTTCGAAACCCAGACCCTCCCTACATCCTTTCCTTTTAGTTTCTTTCTGTACCCCTAAAACTTTTTACTATCACATCCAGGAAAACTTCAACACATAAAATTCATTTATGATCGTCGTTAAGATTTTAGTTCGCAAAAATTTACACGGCAACACCCGCATAAAATGAACCAAACATTTTATGTGAAGTTATGGAGTCATAAACACACGCATATTTGTATGAATGAATTCTGCATTTCATATAAAACTTTATTTTGGCAAATATACATAAAATTGTGGCAGAATAAATTTTTATTGCCCATTCAACTTTCATTATCGAAACAGAAGGAATATAATATTTTCAATTCTTGTCGTAGATTTTTCCAACGATTAAAAACTTTCAATTAAATTTTCGCCAGAAATGTCGTTTGCAAAAAGCAGGTAAAACTACAGGTAAATGGTTACTCTCGTTTTTAAGAAACAATTTCTTAATTACTCTTTTCTGTAGTAAAAGCAAGCAAGTGTAGTCCTGTATTTACATATTCGTTTAAGTGAGTTAGTTTAGTTCTTCTATAAAGTTATAAAAGGGTATTGACATTGACAGATCGTCATTAGCCTTAAAGAAAAAAGAAGTTAGAACCTTTCTAATACACTGCTGCACATAGGACCTAGGCTAAAAAAATGCCAAGCAATCAGTTAAATGTTAATCTGAGAATGATAAATAAAAAAACAAAAGAATAATTATGGATCATTTTTAAGAATTAGAAATAGTGCAAGTAATTTTAAACAATCATTTTGAAAAGAGAATTGGAACAGTATTTTAAAAACAAGGTTGTGAACCGACAAAACTATATCCTCTAAGCTTTGGGCACACGCGCTTCCATCTGCAACAGTTACTCTCGAAAAATTGTAACTGTACAATAACAATTACATATCGATCGTTGTATCGCGTTTCGAAAAGCAAGTAATTTCTAGAAAAAACATAATAAAGCAAAGAAAAACTCAAAAGTAAATTGTGCATAATTATAACAACTCGAAATAATATAAGTTGAAAATTATATAGCTTATCGATTTTATTACGAGCCACATGATAAATCAAAACCAAACTTATAACATACAGAAGTTATGCATAAACATTCTCATTATTTTGATAACAATCTGAAAGAACTATTCCATGTATAACATCACACACAATATTTATATAACTTAAAACAATTCCCGTGTACTTTATGCAAATCCAACTTTATTACGATCACATATTTTTTCCAAGCAGGAAAAATATTATGCCTGGAAAACATTGTGTGCGAATGGCTGTTTGCATACATATCTGAACACTTTTATGAACTCTGACATTGAACACCTGCGCCTTGATATTTGGCATTTCCCATTTCGTGCGACTTAAGGATATTCCTTGGTAGTTTGTGCCCGTGACTTTCATGAAAATTTATATCATCCGCCATCCGCCACTAGAAGTTTTTATGCCATAATTTCTTCTTAGGTAAAATATCACTTCATACCTTTTGATGAGGTATCTTTATCATTCTTTATCATTTCCACAACTTCATCTCTAAAAAGGACACCTTCCATTATTTTATGCTAAAATCACAGAATATTTTATTGTATAATATAGTCGTAGACATTGGCGGATTTACCTTAGGATACTTGGCGTGTTTTTACTGGCGGGCATCAATAAAAATAAATTAAAATAATAAAAAAATGTGTTGTGTGAGTATGGGGGTAACCAATATGGTGAGCACCGCCGGCCGCCAAGTTAGGGCTAGGTAAGGTCTTTAGTTTAAGAAGACCGGACCTGAACAAGTTCAGCACCTTTCTGATAAACGTTCTTCTTCTAGCCAGATCAGAGCAGGTCATTCTCAGAGAATATGTGTGGAAGTCTCGTCACCTTCTATGCAGAATCGGCATTCTGTCTCCTGAGACAGTCCAAGGTTGTGGAGGTGAAACCGCAGCCCTACATGGCCAGCCAAATATCCCACCAACAGCCTAAGGTTCCTTGATTTATAAGGAATTGAGCTATGTGGAGGAAATGAGAGCTTCAGTTTGCACCTGATGTAAAGGTCCAGCAAGCTTTCCATCGTTTTCAAAAGAAAGAGGTCGAGGAAGTCCATACGATTTAGGTAGCGGTAAGGACCTGTTGCCCTGTTTAGGGATAAAAACCACAGCTTTCCTCCAGATGGTTGGAATATATCCCAAATTGAAGCCGGCTTTAAGGACGCAGAACAAGTTGTCGAAAATCAGATCGAGGCACTTTTGAAGAAATGCCGAAAAAATTCCATCTCCTGGCGGGGATTTGTAGGGTTGAAAAGAAGCCACCACACATTTTACCTTGTCCCGGTCGAAGATGTTCCCAGAGGAGAGATGAGACTGTCGATCTGGAATGGTCCTATGAAAAGCATCCGGCATCCATAGTACAAGCCGTCTAGAGGATTGACCCTGGAAGGTGCCCTCAAGGTTACTTCCTGGTTAGAGGTGTATAAGCCATCCTCGTTTTTGACAAGGCCCACTTCCTTGAAGGAGTCTTTGGAGAGGAACTTTTGGAGGCTAGTCGCCTCTGGTAGCGTCTGTAAGTTCTCACAATGCTTCTCCTTTTGGAGAGTCTCAACTCTTGTTCCGAATGCTCAGCATGTTTTGCTCTATTGTCTGCCGTGCCACCAGGGAACTTTACACGACGACTGGTACGAAAAGACTGTGTTGCTCTCATGTTAGGAGAAGATCAGGGCATAAGTGAGGTGCGTGGCACCGGCGGAGTCACACCTACATATTTGGAAGATCCGCCCCGCTGTTAGCTCCTCCACAGATTCTTTGACGCTTGCTATAGCTTCGGCGCGGAATCTGGAACTATTCCAGATGGTTCCGGAATCCGCCGCTCCGCCGTCCGATGGCCTCTTGGCCAAAGTGTTGGCATTACAGCAGTTATCGATTTCAATAGATGCATTGCGAGGTGGAATTTCAGTCCTTAAGGTCTGCTCGTCACCCTGCCTTTGTGGTGGCTTTTTTATAGGATCCTTATCCATGAAAATCAACGTGATATAAGAGTAACGATTTTCCCTTTCAAACTAATCAACTTAGCCATGGAGGCGCTGTCCACTGGCATGATAGAGTGGAGAATATTTTATTTAAGTACTTTCTTGTTTGTTAGGGTACTCTACCTGCACTTCCTATCCTTGGCCAATGCAAGATGAGAAGGATTAACAATATTCATTACGGCCAAGAAAACATGGCCGTCCTACAGCAAAAACAAAATTGATAACCTCCTAAAGATATCCTGCACGAACCTAGCCAAATCTGTAGCTGTGAATACGGGACACTGGCCAATAGGAGGGTATGCATCAAGAAAAGGCATTCAATTCAAACACATCATGCAGTAACTGCAAGGGTCCAAATGAAAAAGAACCTAAAAGGTGAGGCAAAAGTAATGTCATAATGTGAATGTGACATAATTTTTGCAAATGGCGTCAAATGTCATTGTGCTTTGACATTTATGTTGTAGACAGATAGCGAATTAGTTGACAGCAAGCAATGGAGCGATACACACCTGAAGAACGTGGAATTATTGCTACTGCTTATTTGACCAACGGACAAGGATGGAGATTTTGAAATACCAATTTTCGGGCCGTGTGGTTTCCTGTTTAGGCGATTTTTCGTGCTAACATCTTATCTATATTTAAAGAATTCTGTCGAGGATAATTTCATTCAGCCCTCGACACTGCACCTTTATATTTAAAAGTGGCAGATTTGAAGCGGTATAGAAATGGGTAATAAGGCCGAACTTTAAGAGAAGAGCGTAGCGTGCCTTCTGTTGACAGGCCTCTCCACGCTAGTCTGTTCGGTAAAGAAGCCCCTGCCGGTGTTTTTCCATAATAACCTAATCTGGGCTAATCACCACC
Source organism: Thereva nobilitata (assembly GCA_963855945.1). NCBI lineage: Eukaryota > Metazoa > Arthropoda > Insecta > Diptera > Therevidae > Thereva > Thereva nobilitata. Next base: position 112,828,967 of record OY979697.1, read on the forward strand.
ATCATAGCTCAGTGTTTTACGGTGATACGCAAGCCTCACCATCACGGCAAAGTCTAGGTTTGTATGTTGGCACGGATGCTAATAATAATAACAACGTGAATTCACACAACAAACATTTAAAAGAAGCTTATTCCTTTTTAATAAATAAAGTTAATAGAATTGACTTCCCTACAACAAATTAAAATTAAAACATATTAAAAAAGTTTCAATTCCAAAATATCACATCATGTCTCCCCACAGATTTTCCTTACTTTGTTGAAAAACATTTCTGCAAATTTTGCGATTCTCAATTCTTGTCAAAAGTAAAAATATGTATACCAAAGCCCCCTTATGTACCGTTAGTCCTTTGTATTGCTATTTTTTTTAAATAAATGTTTTTAATATTTCCAGTATCATATCGTGGGGATTCCCCCTGCTCATGGTCGGTATAGCAGTAGCCTTCAAATACAAGGAAAAGGAATACAAATCAAAGACTCAGCTCACGGCGGTTCAGCTCGTTCAAGAATTATTAATAAGCAAGCATTGTTGGTAAGAAAACGAACAACAAATAAACAACATGAAAAAAACAGAATAAAATAAAGTTCAAATTTTAATTAGGTTAATGGAGGGAAAGGCCTACATCTGGGCCTACATGGTACCAGCAATTGTGCTCATATTTTTCGGCTTCCATTTGGCGTTTCAAGCCCGCGACACAGCCAAACTCTCGGCTCAGATGCAAGTTGACACAAAATCCAGGAGCAAATTAATGAAGAGGAGACTCCTACAGAGCGGTCTTTTTATCAAGGTAAGCGCAGACACACTCTAATGATAAGAAAGATTTTTAGTAATATACCTGCTGAGAAGGCGCACTGCAGTTTCATCATATTTAGAACGGGACAAAAGCAGAGAATACTCCCTTTAAAAATTCATGAGGACATTTTGTAAAGGAGGAGTAGGTGTAGGGAAATAAGGATTCGAAGGGAAAATAAATCCCTTTGACAGAGCCACAAAAGGAATGTAAAAAATCTGACTTGACGACCTTTTGTGTGGATTTCCCCAGTCTATTTCTTTGCGAAGGCATATTTATATTTTTATACATATCATATATACTCGTATCCCTTTTTTATGTGGAAAAAACTGAGCTTGCGAATCACCCTATTTTTCGACTAAATCTTGATGCCCGATATTGCACCCAATAATAGAACCTTCAGTACAAAGGAGCTTTACGTCTGACCGCTAGTCGTCCACATAAAAAAATGTGATACAAGTTCGGAAGATTGTTCCACTGTTGAGTTGCTCTATTTCATAACTTGTAGGTCGTTGTGTGGCCGAAAATGAGGACTAGAAGGTGCTTGGGTCAAGTGGAGCGAGCTAGTCTTGTATTGCGGGAAATCGTTGTCGAGCAAGCAAAAAGGCGACCCTTGCAACATTCGCTATGTAAAGACGCAAAACGTGCCACCGCAGATGAGTTTGATTGTACTTTGGCGATCCACCAATCGTTGTCAGTGAGTTTAACCAGTACTATTCTATTAAAGGGCTTATATACATTTAGAGTAACCAGACCAGTCTCACCAAAGCGTGGATGCTTTGGTTGATGTGCCCCGGACCTCGTTATGACGATAATTTGTCGTTACCACAAATATTAAGCGTCGTTACGACGAAAACCCACTACGCAAATTACGACGAGAGCTCAAATAAGAGGCGTCTGTCGGTGGATAGATTATTGCGAAAATCTCGCTTTTAGGGAGCCAACTGATTTTGATTTTAATTTTACTTGAAAATTAATAACAAATATTAGTGGTTTCCAGATTAACCAATTGACAGACCGGCAGGTGGACAACAACGTAACAAGGAAATCAATTTTTGTTATTTATCGTTCACTGACATTTTTCACTACACAACCACTTATGACAACTGTCAAAACATACGAATTTGATCCATAACGACGAATTTTATCGTGTGTCACCCCCTAAAATGGCATTCGCCGTACCGTCGAATTTTCGTCATAACGACGTTCCCGTATGTCGAGGGTATTAGTCACGAAAGTCGCTCGAAAATTTTTTTTGGCCTTAAACAATGCTGGCATTTGAGCAATTTAGCCAATTTACATTATGAACGTTGAAATTGCGACAATGATTCCATCCTCGGGTTAGGAAGATAAGAATGGGGAGATCCGTTCTGAAATACCATCGAAGCTAAAGTGAAGGCTTCAACCTTCAAATTAGAAGTAAAAAGTCAAACTCAAATACTAACAAGACAGAATATCCCTATTTTTGTTACTCGAATACAATCTTTCTATTAATTCTTTTTGGCATCCAACTTTCACAAAACTAGAGTCTTTTACATACACACATACATAACCACTAAATGAAAGTACCGATAAACCTATTGACTCCACTGACGCATTATTGTCGATTAAATAACCGAAGTAGTTTAACATTCAATTGGCGAGGATTTTAATCAACATTGTGGTCTTTAGTTCTTAATGTTAATTGAATTTCATATGGGAGTATGTAATTGGATATTTGGAGTTAAATTTGTAGCTGAAACGACCAAATTCATGGTGTTGTAGGTTACATTGTGAAGCATTGCAACATCAATCTGACCACTTTCAGTATGTATGGACTTCTATTTAAGCACAATTGATTTAATTTCCTCGTGATCATTAAATATTGATAGTGATTAACGGCATAGTATTTTAATAGTCGCAGGGCATGTAATTGACTTATTGTTTTGATTTGTTTCCATATAATAATTTGCGGCCTGTTGGGTATTGTGTAGTGGTCCCATTAATAATTTCAATTGTGGGTTAGTCAAACATATGTCGAATAGTAACCACAGCTCAATGTGTAAAATCGAAGGACATTTGGCTAATTCTGATTTGATTATTTCGCTATTTTGTAAAATCTTGTTACTGGAATGGAATAATTTATATTTTCAATTAAATTACAGGCGCCGCTAAAATTTCAGAACGTAAGAATTACAAGCTTAAGAATTAAATCACAAGTTTCTTTTTACGTGGAAGTTCTTAGCTCAGGAAGCACCTTTTGTACTTACCGGTTCGTCATGTCGTTGGTCACGTCATGCTCCACTAGACTGTCTAAGCTTAGGTCGATCGATAGAAAAGGTTTCAGGTTACGAGGAGTCAGGAGGATATTGAAGGAGATCGTGATGAACTCTGCGTTTGAACTCTTAGCTAAATGAGTTCAATGTTCCTATTGATTAGTGTTGGGTAGGACACAGTTATATAATGAGTTTGTAAGAGGTACCTCTTTTTCCTTTTGAGCCAGTACAAGGTCATATTTCAAATGAGGCGAGGTGCCATTGTAATGCCAAAATGACAAAAACAAGCAAATTAAAGGAAGAAAGAAAATAAACCCACATGCACATTTTCTTTTTGTTTGTTATCTTGTCGTACTCTACAAACACATACAAAGCATCATAATGATGATATGATCATTATTCTAACAGCGTCCCTCTCGTGTAGCACTAAATAACGAAACGAAAACCTGTTTTAGACCATCTTCGAACGTAGCAGTGATGACAGCATAACAAAAATTATTATGAACAAAAGACCAGACGGATACAGAGCCACGGGACATCCAAGAAAGAGATGTACAGATAGCGTAGAAGCAGATCGACGAAGTCTAGGTATAAAAAATTGGAGACTTCAGGCCAGGACCTGCCACTTCTGGAAAAGGATGTTGCAGGAAGCCAACGCCAATAACAGGCTGTGAAGCTATTTATGATGATTATAAAGGACTCGGAATTTCGGCCAATGGAGGGATCTGTAGCAAAAGGCCTGCACCATTCCCCCGGTTGTAGAGGAAACCAAATCTTTAATTTTCATTCCCACAATCACTCTCAGATTATTATTGCAATATAAATAGTTATCCCTACATTAACAACAATGGAACCTTAAGCAAAATTGCCCCTACATGAGAACTTCTTAGAAATTATACTTGAACACCCGAAATTTATGAATAAATCCATAATGCTTTACATAAGTAGCGAACCTCCTTCCTTGTTGGTCCAACTCGGTACGATTCTCCAAAGATTTTCCACAATTCAAGAAAAAATGTAAATTTTTTGCAACAATTTTCTTTCCCTTGTAAAAAAGGATTTCAGCATGCAGGATATGAATTTTGTGAACTAAATTGAAGCGACGGGATATAAAATAATATTACTTCTAGAATAAAAAGGTAAAAATATGCATTCCAGAAGTTTGTCAATAAATTTTGAATTGATCTAATAATATTGTATCTACATGACTTTTATATGTCGGATAGCCATAAAACATGTTGTGGTGGGTGTGGGGCCATCGCCGGGGAGCCTTATTGTATTGCCGCTTGCAAATTAAGTGTATTTTATCTGAAAGAGTTATGATAACAATTAAGGTGGGTTTGACCCTTGGCGTTACATTACTGAGGTATGTACGAGTATAAGAGTTATACAAACTAGGCATTTGTAACTAATTGCGATCCTTGAGGTGAACACAATCAACTTCCAAGTTTGATGAATATTCAAACTGAATATTGAATATTTCTGATGTACAATAGAGTTTGTCTGACTTTCCCACCAGGACCCGAAACGATCCGTCGGCAGTGTCTGGATTAGTGGCAAATTGTAACTTTCCATAAGTGTAAGTAAATATTTTAGTTTCATTTCTCCAGTTATAAGAACGTTTAGCATTTACATAAATGTGGTATCACCTTGTTGACGCAAAAACTTGTTGGGAATATTCTGTCTCTGTAAACTTACTTCCTAACAAATGTTATTCTGTACTTTAGCTTTTCTTTTCCTTCCTTCTATTACCAAATTTATAGCAGCAAAATTAAATCGATTTATCTTTAAGTTACGCCAAAATTTCGAATTAACGTATAAATCTGTATTTAATACGCAATCGATTTCAACTTAAAGGCCCAAACATATAGCAGAAACGAAAACGAACCGAAACGAAAAGAATGAAATAAATCGTATGAAAATGTATGAACTCGGTTATATAAACGAACAGAACCGAATCGGAACGAATGATATAAATTTATTTCATTTCGGTATTCGTTTCAGCTATTCAGCCCGTTACTTTGACAGTTCGACAGACGTATGTTTTCGTATTTAAAGTAGTTGAAAGAACAAAAAAGAAGTTTTTTTAAAAGAATGCAGTCAATACGAGGTGAAAAAATTTAAATTATGATTTCTCTTGTGATTTCTCGACATCCGCCATCAATTATATAAAGTGTATAATATGTGTATTTATCGAAAATAAAAAACTCTTATACTCAATGCAAAACTTGTCAACAAATGTCAAGAACCGATTCGCTCAGGCACCTATATAATCGCTATCATTTTCGCGTTCATTTCGTTTTCGTTTCGGTTTCTTTTCGTTTCTCCTATATTTTTGGGCCTTTAGGGCCTAAACATATAGCAGAAACTGTCTGTCGAACTGTCAAAGTAACGGGCTGAATAGCTGAAACGAATACCGAAATGAAATAAATTTATATCATTCGTTCCGATTTGGTTCTGTTCGTTTATATAACCGAGTTCATACATTTTCATACGAATTATTTCATTCTTTTCGTTTCGGTGGGTTTTCGTTTCTGCTATATGTTTGGGCCTTTACATTCTTATAACTTTGGCTTAAGCCGAAAAATTTCGGTTTAAGCCATAATTCGAATTATCCCGTTTATATGACAAAAAATTTTGGATGATCCATAATTCGAATTATTTTTGGAGTAGCTATAAACTAGGTATATGATTGTGAAATTGCTTGCTTGCTGAATTTACAAGAAGTAAGAAGTCATTGTTTTTGTTTGTTTTTAACTCGACCCTAGAATATGGGAATTAAGTTTTGTTCAATTAAAACACAGTTAACACTGTTTTTGTTTCACTGTGCTAAGTAGGATAAAAGAAACTCTGTTACTGACAACAAAATCCACCTTTGCTTTGGCCTCCGAGGCGAATAGTCGGTTTTTGAAATTGAAGTTGCTACATAAACTTATGCTGACTTAGCGTAGGAGAAACTGATCCAATCATATAAGGTTATCCCTCTATTAGAAAAATTACCGGTCTTGAACGTTATAATTATACTCCCACTTCCACCAGTCCAAAGTAGTTACGACACTCATAATTCACCAGCAGTTATACATCAAGCTAAGAAATAATTTATGTTTGGTCATAAAAATAATCTAGATACCACGGTTGTTTCCATTAAGCTTTAAAGAGTAAAACGTCAGAAAAGGTAATTCGTTTCTTGCAAACATATCGCTCAACAACAGCGAAAAAGTGCACAAAAGGATCAACATCTTGTTGTACTAGTGTTTGGTGTGGTGGCAACGTACATATCTGAAACGTTCCATTGTGTACAAACTTTCAAACTATGCAAATTTTATGCTAAGTTAAAATGAATAATAAAATTGTTGTCTTTAACTGGCATTTTCTCAAGATGTATCATAGCAAATACAAAAAAAAGCATTTACAAAGAAAATCTTCCTTTTGAAAGGTCTTTCCATTATTTCCTCTGAATTAGAGGCTTTTGTTTTCCATTGTTTATAAAACATCCTTCTTCATCTGCCAAGGCTTAGTTTTAAAATTGTGAAAAAATTGCTTTCGAAAATTATTTTCAGTTCAATAGAAAACGCAAACGAATACATAAACAAATCAATATGCACAATATCCCAATTAATCATATTGCCACAATATGAAAAAACACATTAATTCCAGAAATCATCGTGGCTATACGTAAAATGTATTTCCCAGCAGATATCCTTTCTTCTTTCACATATTTTATGTAAATGAAGAGCGAGCCTTATTTTGCATAGAGAACCAGTTAAAATATTCAAAGAAATATTCGCATAGATAAGGCTCTTACCCACGTCACCCCTTCCATTGGGACAGCAGCCCCTCGTCGATTTAACAATTCCTAAGGAATAAACAGTTTTAGGTGTTCGCATATGAATGAAATAGGTAATACGAAGAGTGTGGTAACCGATGGGGTGATAGGGATCAGTTAAGTTTATTGCCTATTGTGGAATATCCTTTATGGTTGACAATGTAAAGGGAACGGAAGAAGGGTTTTTAAATTCCGTCGCATCAAACAAAAAGTGGACGAACAAAAGAACAAGAACAAAAAAAAATTATTAAAATTGTAGTTCCAAAATTGAAGATTGCTAGTTTTATCACGGGGCGCTATAATCGTACCGTCACCTCGTCGTTGGTGCCTCCTGGATAACCAGCCGAGTACGGACGTAACTAGTGCTGGGGGGTATAGCTGGGCCACCGTATCCGATGGGGTATAATTCACAGTCCTCCTGGTTGTGGAGTTAGGCTAATTACCGGACCCCATAAAAAAACATCAGTTAAGAAGCCAAAAGCAAAGCCTCGGAACGGACGGGAAAAACGGCAACGACTACGGCAAAAACATTTGGAAAAGATTTTCGGAACACGGAACACGCGAAGTATGTACAGAACTGCAGCAGTTAAATCGCGACAAATTAATTAGTCGCGATACAAGAGATCAGATGGATAGGAGACGGGACAATTGATCTTGATAACCACGGGCTATTCTACAGCTGCGGTAGGGAGCATCACTTAGGAGTAGGGTTTATAATACACAAGTCCCTTATACATAGTATTATAGATATGGACTGAACATGGCAACCCTAGCAAAAAGCATAAGTCCAAACAGAATAATGCAGAAACAGTTGAAGGAAAATGGATAAAACTGAAGACAATACTGACGGATGTCACGAAGGATCAAGAAGAACCAAAATAGGAATCTACAAAACGATCAAACGTACAGAGTTACATGTGGATGTGAAGCATGGATCTGCAGATAAGATGATTTTAAGTAGGTACTGCAGCAGTTGGGCTTGGGAAAATAAACCGGTCTGACCGATCAGGGGTCTATTTGGTTTCTCGAGCCGATGAATCGACTCGACAAAAAAAGCCCAGGTTTAAATATGCAAGCCCGACACGGGTGCTTAGCAAAAAGTTACCCGTGCTCGGCAGGAAAGTTCTTCAGAGAATTGTTGACCCCTTATATAAGAAAGGACTATTCCGGAGACTCGAGATTTACGAGCGCGACATAGATGTTGTGAAGAAAATAAAGCTCGGTACGTTCCGGTGGGCAGAGCACCGAAGGTGAACCTGTTCGGAAAGTTCTCCGAGGTAAGATCTATGGGGTGCGACAGCGAGGGAGATTCAACCTCCGCTGGAAGGATGGCGTAGACCATAACCGCCAGCTTAGGAATGCCAAACTGATTGACATAGGCTCAGAATCGGGACCGGTGGAGAAAATAGATACGAGAGGACAGGACTGGATCCCGGTTGAAGAGCCGTTAAAGAAGAGGCAGATTGAGACCATATATGGAACGGAAAGAAGGCAAGATTAAAATTAAGGTGTGCTTTCCAGCACGTGTCCAATACAGGATGTTCCATCAACTACACATCTGTGCTATCCTAAATGGAAAGCGCCCAAGTTTAATTTTACCGTTCCACCGACGATTTTCGCGTGGTTATGTTAGCAAACATGCTTTTTCATAACTTTTGAATATTTTACCATCACCGTTATCCTTTCCCACCGCACTATGCCTTTCTTCAATCACTCTGGCCTCGTTAAGCTCAGCAATCGCGTAATAAATTAAAATTTTTGCAATCAAGAGGAAATTGATTCTCTCTCTTTCAACGCAAACAATATCATTCCGCCCTCAAAATCTTTTATGCAGATCTCAGGTCCTTATAGGCATTTACATAAAATTTACACCCGTTTCTCCCGTTTCGAAAATTATGCCTATAAATTTCCATTCGTAAAACGGAATAGATTTAAAAGACTTCCGAAGTCATCTATTTCTTCGCAAGTATTTTATACGCACATTTGCCTCTCTATGGAATAGATAGACTCTGCTACTCCTTGTTGGAAATAAAAATTCCTTGAATCCGAGGCAATATCGTTATAAGTCTGGCGGCGGGCTGTGAGGCTTCAAATTGTGTGCTTACCGCGATTTTCATGTTGGCATTTGAAGACGAATGTTTATGATCTGCGGTATTGTAGAGGATGATGTATCTCTACCACAGAAGTGGATGCAAATTTAACCTGCCAGCTATTATCGTCGTGAAGTGGACTTTGGGTAACCATGAATTCTAATGGGGATGGAATTAATGCCAATGAGGTTTTATTTATTACGTTATTACATTAATAATGTTTTACTTTGATTTTGGTAATTGCCTCAGTCTCAATGTAGAGAACTTGAGATAAGCGTATTTGAAATATTAGTTGCGCTCCTCTTCAGCTAATGTTTACTATTTCTTGCTCGTGGATACTCCAACTACTTCTGGTCTAAGAGACGCGTAAAAATACCAATAGTTATGCAATTAAACTTCGCTGAAGGAAAACGAACTTCAAAACTTGTTGATTATGTTTTAATCAAATCAAGAATTTTGAGTAAGTGCAACCAAGGATTTAAATCAACGAAATTCAGTCTTCGTCATTCGTGATTATAGCGTATGCTACATGCATTGTTTTCATTGACAACGGCTGCATATCTTTCGGAGAACTTTCCTCTCAAATAAATCAGTAGGTACTGCGGTACTTAGGCGTGGGAAAATAAACCCGTCCGATCGAATGGATGAATCGGCTCGACAAAAAAAGCTTGTCGATTTTCTCTAAGTTTTATATTTGGCATTACGACCAAATCGACAGATAAGTGTGGCCATAAATCAAATTGCCTTACTAGTCTCTGTTTTATCTCCCGCACTTACTAAGTCTCTGTTTTTGGAAAACGACCAGAATATAGTTCCCATTATACTTTACATTCTACTAAAAAAATATTAGATTTAACCAAAAAATTGAATAAATAAATACCTTAAATTTTCCCACAATCCAATTGAATTGATCAATAAAAACACGCACAAACTACACGAAAGTGCTCTGCTTGTATCAAGCACCTATGCAATTTGAACTTTAACACTTACTGTTCATATGAGCACGAGTGCACGCATATGTCAAAGTTCATGGCAAACATCGGGCATAAATTGATCCATTCCACGTTAACAGGTAAAATAATACATTTTCATTTTGTTTCAGATTCTGATTTTGTTTTCGCTGGTGAACATTCTAGGCTCACTAGCAGCTTTATGGAGAGTCAGTGAACTATGGGCTGCCTATAGCATATCGCAGGGAATTCAGGTAAATACAAAAATATTTTTTGCGTTATAAAAACAAATTTCCAACACTACTATAGCAGCAATAACAAATAAAATTTTCTTTTGTTTCCCCATCTCGTCCTTAGGGATTAGTAACAGCTTTGCTGGTAACATGCAACTGCAGAGTCCTTAAGCTTTATACAGCCTCGAGGGGCCGAAAGGAGCGCCATGGCATATATAATTGTTTACGTGACGGCGAAGGAGGGCGCTACGGTGTCTTGACTGTAACGAATCCAAATTACGAAGAAAATACACGCACAACACCCGATGGTGATTTAACTTTCGCCAGAGCCAGCTACAAAGAAGAATCATTCGTTGAAAGGAAAGACGTCCATAAAAATCTCAGTCCTACCACGGCACTCAGCAGTGATTTGACGAGTTCATTGCCAGCAAATGAGTTATCCTCAAGTCCACCACCTCAGCCTGTATAAGACGTTTCCTGATGTGAACTAATTAATTTGTAATAGAATGTATATCATATATTTTAATATTCATATATATATGTAGGTTTGAACCACTATCATGTAAGCTAAACATATCTTTACACACAATCTGCAACCCTTCCTCATTTGAACACTTAAACACACAACATTATTGGTATGCTTTAGTACAATGTTCAGAAAACACTTTTTAGTAAAAGCCAATACATAAGTGGAAGAAATAAAATGAATTAAAGAAAACCCATTGTTTTCCTACCCTTGTTTTCCTGGCCACTTTAGAAAATAGGATAAAGGTAAGTTATAGGTAATCTGCAGTTATATACCATATAATAATTTATAAGCTTTCAGATCCAATCTTTATTGGTTGTGGCTTTACGAATAGCAATAGTTAATTAAAGACCAGTACATCCATTGAGAAATGATTCTCAAGGCCCCAAGGCCAAGCTTAAACGTCTTAAAGATTGCACAGTAAAGTGGATGATGGAACCCAATTCATAAAAAAGGGATAAGCTACTTTAAGATTCGCTACTATCAATAGGATATAAGATATTCACAACTTCCATAAAGAATAGTCTGGAACCAAGCTGGCTTCTGGAAAGAAAGGTCCACTGACCAACTTTTCACATTGAAACAACTCTCGAAAAAATAGTGTGAGAAAAATGTGAATAAACATATGTCATATCGTAGAATTCAGGCAGACATACTTCATCCAAAGAAAGAAGTTACTTCAAATCCTACTCCAATTAGGAGTACTAGCCAAACTAATACGTCTAACACAGGTAACCCACATCGACACAAAAGCGCGGGTAGAAGTTCAGAACACCTAATAGATTAGTGTTGGGTAGAACACGATTATTAAATGAGTTTGTAAGAGATGCCTGAGCCAGTACAATGTCATACTTCAAATAAGGCGAGGCGCTATTATAATGCCAAAATGACAAAAACAAGAAAATTAAAAAAACAAAGAAAACAATACCAATGAAGAGCTTCTTTTAGGAGTTTGATTCTAATATACATTAAACTTCCTCAGAGTGGGTAAGAAAGCTATGTCTCCACAATGTATATTTACATTTTACAATCTCACCTGGCCTATTTTCAAGTTGGAAATTTTGCTACCGCAAAAGAAATAAGAAATGTCTCTCCAGTTCGTATCACACAATCATTTATCTATATACACGCTCATATACCAGTAGGACATTATTTTTGAACCGAAACATTTCAAAAAATTGAGGCCTCGGTACAATTTACCATGATGTAAGGGACAAATGTACTGCCTCGCTAAATTTTTATTTCTCGCCACTGCGAGATTACAGAACGTTTGCGTAATTACAGCCATTTGCAAGCACACACTGAATTATTGAACATCTGACTGCAACAAAGTCAATTGCACGTGAAACGTGCTTTATTGACAGCACCTATGATTTCTGGGGCGCCCGCCCAGATAAATGAGTTATTCTGAAGGTGGGGATTGTTTGGCGATTTGTAATATGTGATCTTCGGTTAAAGTTACGCCTAGGACTAGGATGTTAAAATATGGTAGATAGATTAAGGTAATTTTGGTATAAAAGAAAATGTTGGATAAAAAAATTTATAAGATTTGTTCTTGGCTTCTCACTTTATCCTCCAGAGTGAAATTTCTGGGTTTAATACTGGATCCTAAACTCAACTGGAAGCCGAACATCGACGAAAGGGTAAAGAAAGCCAATATAGGCCCATGTGTGTGTAAAAGAGTGTTGGTGTGTAAAAGCCAAAGATGGTCCTATGGATGTACACAGCTGTGGTACGCGCTATTCTCAGGTATGGTGGCCAGCGCTGAGCAGGACCTATAACGTCATAAAGTTGGGAAGGGTCCAGAAAACGGCAACAATAGGGGCAACAAGGGCCATGAGAACATGCCCCACAAAAGCCCTCGTCGTTCTCTTGCACCTACTCCACCCGACCTTCACATCAAACAGCTAGCCTCGTGTAGTGCCCTTAGACTGCAGCAATCTGGTGCCTGGACCTCAAACCCCTACGGACATAGAAATATCAGTGACCTTGATTGACCTTTAGGAAGGACTTCTCCGTCAAAATACCCTCAAGAAGAGAGTGGAGAAACGGAGGCGTCTTGCGAAAATTCGATCTACCAATATTCACCGACGGTTCCAAGACTTCAGAGGACAGCAGGGGTTTATCTAGACATCACTAACAGTTTACTGATGGTACACCTCCCTAGTATCTTTCAAGCGGAAGTGCTGGCGATTCTGAAGGCTTGCCAGACAAAGAACTTAGAACCTACCCAAGGATGAAATATTGGAATTTCCATAGACAGCCAAGCCCTTGTAAAATCTCTGGATTCGGTAATGATGCGCTCGAAGCTAGTGGAGCTATGTAGAGCTGAGCTAGATAGGCTAAGTAGAAAGCATAACGTGACTCTCATCTGTGTTCCCGGTCATAAGAACTTGGATGGGAACGAGAAAACCGACTACCTAGCCAAGTAGGGAGTCTCTCTCCGGCGCTCGGAGACCGAGATGGTCGGCAGCCCAATAGGCAGAGTGGAAAACGCTATTTTTGACTAACACCTACAGGTAGCGAGCCAAAAGTGGAGAGCACTGGAGACCTGCACTCTCTCTAGGACGACTTATAACAAAGAAAAAATAATGGGCCTCCGAAACAGACCCCGACCAGATATTGCCAGAATCACGGCAATCATCACGGGACATTGGCCCATAGGAGACCACGCTGCCAAGTTGGGCATCCCGTTCAACATCTGTTGCCGTAGATGCGGGGAGACGAACGAGAGAGAAACACTTGTTCACTTCCTGTGTAAATGCCTGGCTTTAGCTAAAGCAGTTACGTTTTGGAAGACTTAAAAAAGATCTCCAGGGGCCGTATTTGGTTTCTCGAGTTGATATCGACTTCTGTCGATAATTAAAAATTGGCATTTGGCGAGACGATATCGACAACCTTCTCGTGTCGATAAAGACGTTTGACGTTTATTAAAAGGCTCAATTTATGCATACAATAAACTTTTAACAGTTTCTTTTTTAATTAAATATAAGTGGTTTGGTGCACTTGGAGTAATATGACACAATTTGATGGTTTTCTATGGCAGCGCTTATCTGTCGATTTGGTCGTGATTTCAAATATGAAACTTGGAGAAAATCGAGAAGCTTTTTTTGTCGATTCGATCCATCGACTCGAGAAACCAAATACGGCCCCAGACTGGAGATCACATCACTGATAAGCTTCCTAAATTCCACAGGATGGCTTTCTTTAGGCATCCGCCACACCCGACCAAAAAACCAATGCACACAAGGTACGCGAGGGCCTCCGGTCGTACTAGAGGCAGCCCTTCATTTACCTAAGCTTAAAATTGTTGTGGATTGTAGATTTTGCCGTGGTTTTCTAAATAAAAGTAGAACTTTGCTTCATTTACGTTTACTCGAGATTCACTCAAGGGGGCCGTATTTGGTTTCTCGAGTCGATATCGACTTCTGTCGATAATTAAAAATTGGCATTTGGTGAGACGATATCGACAACCTTCTCGTCTCGATCAAGACGTTTGACGTTTATTAAAAGGCTCAATTTATGCATACAATAAACTTTTAACAGTTTCTTTTTTAATTAAATATACGTGGTTTGGTGCACTTGGAGTAATATGACACAATTTGATGGTTTTCTATGGCAGCGCTTATCTGTCGATTTGGTCGTGATTTCAAATATGAAACTTGGAGAAAATCGAGAAGCTGTTTTTGTCGAGTCGATCCATCGACTCGAGAAACCAAATACGGCCCAAGATTGACTCGTTCGCCCGTTTTATACTGAGGTTGGTTACCTGGCCGAGTCACACACCTGGTGGTTATGTCACTTTTCGCAATGTAATCATTCAAGTGACTTCCACCGACAGGTTTGTGCTCGAATACTTGACCCCGTGGGGGTGAGTGGATTGTGGAAAAGGACATGAACTATCTCGTTTAGTAGTATCGATGAGACGCATTTACATTTGATCAAAGACATGTCCGCTTCGTAGGCGCCGTTTCCGACTCCCTCGTTGAAGTGTTTTGCCTTGTTTTGGCGATAGCCTTCTTTCATTTCTTCCTGGCGTCTTTTGTACGTCATGTGCAGATTTTGAAAATCAGGCTAATTTTCCTAAGCAGCCAAGTCTCCCTGCACTGATCTATTTTCGTGTTTAATCAGAATAGAAGTTCATCAGAAGACGGCCGGCCCGGTCAGCCGGAGGTTGTGGAATATGTGATCAACAGGATATAAACATATTGAAAAGAAAAACTTGGGAAGTAGAAATAATCCGTCTATTTTTATACCCATGGTGTATTTTAAACGAAAATGAAATTTTCAGGTGAATATAAAATAAAAATATCGCTATTACTAAAAATGCTTTCATAAATTCTCTTCAATGGCTCTTTCAAAAAGAACCACCATTTCGGTATGCGCAGTATAAGGGAACATGTCAACGGCAACAGCGACTTTAGGCAAAAACGGGGCACCCTTATAACTTTTAGATTCTGGCCTACCCAGATCTATCCAGTTCCTCTGGGCACTTTTAGGATTACATGAAATATATACCAGCCTATTTAACCCGCTTGCATTTCTCACAGCTAATATCGATCTGTTATCTGAAATAAAATGCAATTAAAGGCTTAATAATTAATTTAACATAAATATAACATACGAAGACCAGCTCGTGGTGGATCAACAACAGCTACCAAATCTGATTCATCCTTTTTCGTGCAACTATAGGTGATCTCCTTCACCATGGATTGGATGTAGTCGTCTGAATTTCCCGTATAGAATTTGCAATTCTCAATTCCGTTTTCTTTTGCATTAAACTCTGCATCTTTTATTGCGTCTGGGACTATTTCAACGCCAAGTACTTGCTTACAATGTTTCGCGAAGCACAAAGCTATTGTGCCTGTACCGCAGCAGATATCCAGCATAGTGGAATGGGGTTTTGGCGCCGCCAAGTCGATTGCTTGTTGGAACAGAACTTCGGACGCTGGAGTGTTAATTTGGAAAAATGCCAACGGACTAACGCGAAATTTTAAGCCATGGATAACATCATAGATGTGTGTTTCCCCTAAAAGATGCTCCACAGGGCTCGACATTTGACCAGCTTCCCTACGCTTCAAATCTTGATAGTACAGGCTTGTACAATCAAATTCTTTTTTGTCATAGTTTTCATAAAATTGTTTAACCTCTTCTTTCAATTCTTTTAGACCTTCTTCTGTTAAATTAGCAGAATATATACCAACAATCAACATAACTTCATTATTAACCTGCGACGTGCGTACGCCTAATTGTCGAAAATGTCCAGAATTGTGTTCAGGATTAAAAATTTCGAATTTTGATTTCCTAACATATTCCTGAAAGGTGCTTGCAGCCTTCTTGACTAAATCTGATATTTGTGGAAGATCTTCTACAGAACCTACTTCTACAGATCCATCGGCATAGCTCGCTAACCGAAAGCCAACAATAATTTCACCTTTTGAGTCCTTACCAACAGCAAATTCAGATTTATTGCGGTATCCATCAATTTTTGGGGAAGGTTTAAGACCAAGAAATTTACATGGCATGTCTACATCTGGATCTGGAAATCCTTTCTTTGAATCCGGATTGATCTTAACAAGAGCTCCGCCAAATACTTTCAGTAACTCTTCCATTTCTAGTTGCTTCTGCTTAATTTGCTCGTCATAGGATAGATTATAAAGAGGACATGTTGCCTCAATTGATGTTTTTGGTCTTTTTGAAACAGTTTCGTCACCTTCTTGATTCTCCATGCGGCGCTTTACTAAAGGATCTGGTATTGCCTTTGCTGTCTGTAAATATATTAATTCATGCACCATTTTCACAATTTAAATAAAAACATACAGTCGCTTTTAGCTTTCGACCTTTCCATGTAAACCCATCAAGCGCTGTTATAGCCTTTTCCTGGTCCTCTTGACTACGAAAACATATGTAAGCATAATCGCGTCGCTTTGGCGACTTTATCTTACTGGCATCAAGTTGAAAATTTTTCTTTAGTAGTTTCTTGAACTCCTACAATAATTATATTAGAAACATGATTGGAAAAACGAACGACATTTCTTACACCAATTCCAAAAATACCCAAATTCCGAACTTCTATTTTGAAAATTTCTGAAGTGAATTCATTCCGTTGAGTGTAGGAATACTCAGGTTCACTTTTTTTATTTTCTTCTAAGTCCATTATTAAAAATTATGGTTATTTATTTAAAAAAAATGCAACACACCGCCGGAATATTAAAGCATGTGTTTCGCATTTCTCGTAGAAACGTCAACATCAGCTGGGAAAAAGTTACTGGCAGCGTTTACATAGCAATTAGCAATTCGCTTTTCTACATTTATTAAATCAGTTCTCTCAATTCGAATCCAAACAATCGTGAAACTTATCTTTTTCGCTGCTCTATAGAAATTTATTCAATGAAATAACTTTAAAATTTTTATATTTTGATAAATTTTTACATGCTCAATAGAAACACGCTGCACGCTGCCAATTTTTAGGTTGTGATACACGGTCTTAAATGGAATAATTGCCGAAAAACAACCTGTGAAGACCCGCAGATAAACAAAGCAATCTGAGCAATTTCCTCTGAACGCACTCATTTGTTTTTTTGATAGTTGCCAAAATCAGTTCACATTACAGTTTTCGGCTGATATTTTTGTTCGACAGGAAGATTGTTTTTCGATTTAAAAAAAATTATTTAAAAAGAGTATGAGTTATAGGGCACTGTTTTCGCTAAGGCCTCTGTGCCGAAAGGCTTCAAATTGTAAGTAAATTAAGTTTCAGGTTATGGTTACAATATTATAAATAATGAGGTTAAGTTTGTTATTTAATAAAGTTATAGTTATAACAAAAAAATGAGCGTGCCGTCACGAAAATAATCTCGACCTTCTTAAATTTCCTGGGTTGAAACATATATTAAAAGATCTGACATTACGAAATGCCTTTAATGCATAATGTAAGCTCTTATTAAAAGTTCAGCTATACCGGCTACTGTATTTTTTAAAATACCTTACTTCATTTATAGGAAGAATACATTCATCTCTGGGTTTACTTACCTTTTTTAATGATTTTTAATAAAATTTCGCGCGTACCTACATACCATCTGCAACTTCTCTTAAATTTGCAAGTACAACCAGGAGAATCTTGTTGAGGAAAGTTTAATATAAATTCAGAGTACGATACCATCATTGCAAATAAATTATGGGCTTAAATCAAATCAGGATCTCCCAGTGGTAGGGCTTCCAACTCGACGAGTTCCTTGCGGATTCCAGTAAAGGAGATTTTTGGCTAGATTCTCGTTTTCTCGTCTCAAGGTGTGACCAATCCAATTCCACTTCCTTCGCCTGATTTGGTCGTCGATCCTTTCTGGGCCGGTACGGCGTCACAGTTCTTCATTTGTAATTCTATCGCCAGCAGATATTTAAGGTACGACGTAGGCAACTGTTGATAAAAACTTGTAGGCGCCTTCTGATGAATTGGGTACAAAAGAACTACTTTAACATTGGAGTTGAAAAGCCGCAATTTGGTCTTAGTTAAGATCTCCGTCGATTTCCATATGCGAAACAGGCCTCTGATCTACGGCCTGGAGCATATTGCTAGGTCCCCCTTTTCGGTATCTTGACTATGATAACTTCCGTCCAATCCTCCGGAAAAGTATTGGGGTACTGGTGCTCCAATCTACTTCCAGCACTGGATGTAGCGCATCTGCTATGAGGTTTGAGTCGGCTTTCAATTCGTGGCGTGGTGTGGGCACGAGTAGTAATTCTTGGCTTGGCATTGTTGCAAGTTTCTTCAGATTCCTGTGAAAATGAACCCTTCAGGGCGGCAAAGAAATAATCTCTCCGTCTTTGGAGTTGCTTCACAGCAACCACAGCAAAGGCCGATGTTGCTAGAGCCGATCTGTGCGTTTAAAGGCTATTTTACATCCCAAACCCAAAGTGGAATCGCAGCTCTGGAGCTCTTATCGCACAGAAATTTATATCCTTTTTTCTCTGTTGCACGAAAGTTTCCACTTTGCGTTTGGGATGTAAATGGGCCTTAAGTCACCCATAAAAACAACGAGCGACCCTAGGAATAGAGCGAGAAACCTCCTTCAGTCGCATATAAAACTCGTCCTTGATGTTACCGTCTGCGTCTTCTGTTGGGGTATACAATTGTACTAGCGTAGGGCTTCTTAGTCTGGTACGCAGGCGCACGGTAATAATCCTCTCAGAAAGTGGTGACCAGCTAATAAGGGTAGACCTGGCATCCTTGGCATCGTTCCTGCTAGAATATAACAATAAGTTCCATAATCTTGATTCTACATATATCGGTTCTTCTCGTTAAGGACTTCATCCAGCAGAAAGCAGCGTTCTTACATTCCATGTTCCAACTCGTGTCCAAGGTCGTCGTTGTGTTATCCATCCGAGTCCGGCGCATTGTTTGCCGATTCGTACCTCGTGTTTACACTGGGAATCAAAAGTGCTTTGCAGATTATTATTTTAGTTTTTCTGCAGATGTCTCTGGATTTAAGCGTTCGAAGTTATATTCCCCACAGGTGGTGCGACGGTTTCTTTTCCTCCTTTCCACCCTCGACTGAATTAGAATATTGCTTTTGTCTGCCATTATTTATAGTTTTATATGTTGACCCCGATTGTCTAATTTCGTGAATACTTCCCTAAGGTATGACAGTGATTTGGCAAGGCTGTTGTAAGCCTTGCTTGAATCGAAGAGAATCCGTCAGCTCTCCTTGTACACCTTGTATTTTGCATTGCCATTTTCATGTTTCACTATCTTTAAGGGGATGTTCGTGATACCGATCGATGTTGTACTCCCAGCATCTTCAGAAAAACTGCCTTACTGAAAATAGTTAATCCATTGTTGAAAACATTGTTCATATTTTTTAAATTCGCTTAACAATTCTCAAGCTCCTTCATAAATAACTAATAGTAATGCCATTAAAAACTTATTACATTAGAACAATAAACCCAAACCTATTTACTACTTCACAAAAGCAATTTGAAATGTTAGTCATTATTTACAAAAAAATATTTTTCGTTGTATTTTTCAGCTTGCAGCGCATTCATTCGACATGCTAGCTTCACTAGTGAACAAAATTCATTAAATTATTCAAAACTATCTTTCCTAAATTCTCAGAGGCAATTGCTGCCGATTGTGTATTTAGAACAACAAATGCAAAAGAAAAAAATCGAAGAATTGCCTACTTTAAAAATGACTATAGAATGTCCGAAAAACACATTATTAAATCAAATATATGGCATAATAAAGGAAAAAAAAATTGAAGAACCCGAACCAACAGCTAAAATAAATGAAATTCAAGCCGCCAGATTAATAGTAATTAGACGTCGTAAAATGAAGAAACATAAACTAAAGAAATTGAGAAAGAAGATGAAATTTGAATGGGCTAAGGTAAGATGAACTTATTTATTTACTTTTCGTTTTTCTATCTAGCGTCACCGTATAGTTAAGTTTTTTATAAACGGCTATTTAATAAAAATATAAATACAACCACAGACATGTGAGATTAGTTGTAATGCCGTACTAGATATGGTGGGTACAAGTCTCTCTCAGTGACATGGTCTTTCCCTTTTCAACTTTGCTTGCCAAGTTTAGAGCTTTCGGTAGTCTCAACCTCTAGTCTTCGTTATAGAAAATAAAGAAGTAAATACAACTAATGGCTGACCCATCGCTCACAACTAATGGCTGACCCAGCGCCACAAACTCACGGGTGAAAACGACCTTTTCTTCATCATCGACCTTTGAGTCACCGCAAGAATGTAGCAGCCCTGACAAAACTTTATCGCGATTGTTTCATCGAAATAAATGCTCTCTTCTTTCACTGCAATGCTATACCGCAACAGGCAAGGAATTCATTCGTTCATAAACGGAACAACTCGACCGTGAAACAATCTCTCGTAGACAGTCTTTCCGAACTCCTCCAACACTCCCCATTCGACAATTATATAGTTTAACTCAAATATAGCCTCACAACTTTTTTAAAAGCTCAAACTATTTTTGTTTATACGAGGATAGCATTAGAAACAATATTTACATTTATACGATTTGTGTACTTTTTAGTTTGCAAATTAATCAATTTTTTATTGCAGGTTCGTCAGAGACGTGAAATGAGAAAAGAAAAGGCTTTTCAAGCGGAATTGTTAACTCAAATCAAACTAGCGGAGAAATTTTCAGCAGCACAATATGTAGATGAGAAGCTACAACAAGCTAATGAAAATCCTATTCCCAGGTTTTGGAAAGGAAAACGATTACCACAATTTATTATAAAGGAGAAACTAGGGATTAAATAAATGGAGAGTTTAATGTCCTTGCTTCTGATTCCAAATGTTATCAATTGAAACTTCTGATAGTGCTTACTATAAATTCTGATAGTGCTTATCAGAAATTTGAACCAATTACAAAACCGCAAACCAGGTTGCAATTACAAACTGCAAGTTTCTGTGGAATAAAATAAAATAAATATTGATGGGAATCAAAAATATCAATGTTAAATTATGTTTTTGTTGTAGAAATATATGATTTACAAATATAAATTAATTTTAAATTGTTTTTTTTAACTAAAAAGTCTATGAGAATCATCCAAAGCTCGATACTTCTGAATAATTTTTCAACGCCGCTCCAGCATTATTTCAAAATCGGAAACTTAGGGTACATTAAGAGTAACGTAGAGTGCAGTTATAACGTTAAGCTTCTTGAGGCCCCTACATCTTGCGAGTTCTGAAGGAAGAACCTGACTATTGAATTTGCGGAATACTAGAGAGCGAAAGTAGCATATCAGTACTAGGAAAGAAGAATTCAAAGTGAACAGAGACGCTAGTAAGCCTGCCTTGAATTTGCTGTCGACTAACAGATAAAGGCAGGGCCGTATTTGGTTTCTCGAGTCGATATCGATTCCTGTCGATAGATAAAAATTGGCATTTGGCAACACGATATCGACAACGTTATTAAAAAGCTAAATTTAAGCATACGATAAGCTTTTAACAATTTCCATTTTAATTAAATATACGTGGTTTGCTGCACTTTGAGTAATATCACACAATTTGATGGTTTTGTATGCCAGCGCTTAACTGTCGATTTTGTCGTAATGCCAAATATGAAACTTCGAGAAAATCGAGAAGCTTTTTTTGTCGAGTCGATTCATCGACTCGAGAAACCAAATACGGCCCCAGGTAGTGGACGCAGTAAAATTTTTCTCGATGGACGGCAAAGACTAGTTTAAGGCACTGGTTCTAACACTCTCACTTGTCTTCTTTCGCATATACAGCACTTAAAGACAACGCAGCCTCGACAGCCAATTCAAAAACCTATTTACATGCCTTGAGCCTTGGACGACTCCGACTACGTTTTTGTACACATCTACCTTTCGAATGTCCATAGGAAGGCTCGTACGAAATAATCAAACGATTACGTAAACCTTTTGTCGTCAATCTAAATAGCACCAATAACTCTATTTCTAACGGCGAACCAGAGACAACGAAGCCGAGCCAAAGCGACCTGGATTGATGTTAAAAAAGGAAAAACTCTACAAAAGAATGCTTTTTTATTATTAAGGGTCTTGATCTCGAGCCCGCCACATGTCCATACGTTATCAAGTTATTTTTCAAGAAAGAAATTAAATCAAAATAATCTTATATTCATTTAACTGCTTCCAACCTAACGAATAAATATTACTGAAGCTTGTTTCTGTGGCACCAGGGTTATTTTTTGAAGTCGGTTATGATAAACACATCTAAATAAAATATATAAAAGTTATCTTTATACCGCTAATTAAATTAAACCCACATTATGTACATACTTGGGCATAAAGCAAGAAGAACTTGAACTCTTACGAACGAGGAGTTATCACAATTAAATCGTTTCTGTTATTTATGTATATATATGTACGTATGAAATTATCAGGGCACTGATAAGTAGGAAAAATCTTCCGAAATACTTGAACAATCAAAAGCTGATTATGTTAAGTATTGTATCTAGTTTATAAAAATCAAAGATCTTTTTCACGTCTGACAAACGCGATTAAAATGTTGCGTAAAATAGCTATAATTGGTGCTGGTGTTAATGGCTTAAGTTGCGCGATTCAAATACGAGAAAAATTTAATGAATCTACTGAGGTGGTGATATTTTCGAAAGAGTTTACACCTTTTACAACTGGTGATGGGTCCGCGGGATTGTGGGGACCGTATCTATGTGGATCAACGAGTTGTGAAAAAATTCTGTAAGTGATGCATAAGTTACCTTCATACATGAGACTTGTAGTGAGTGCTGCTTACATATTTCGATCTTGGGTATAGCTTATCTTAGTTTTTTATTATTTTACGAAAGAAATAATTTCAATAGCGGCTTTGCCATTCCTTATTAATATTTCTATGTGTATTAAAATACACCATTTCCACTTCTGCAACTTTCCAAATTGTTTAAATTTTAGTTAAAAAAGTTTAAATTAAAAATTACCGGCTTTTATGAATTAATTACAATCCAATTCAACATAATATTGATAATATTCAATTTAAGAGTTTGAAAAAATTGGTCATTGTCTAGTTTTTTTAAGGACATAAAAATCAACGAGGGTAACCCTTAATCGTGTTTTTATCATAAACATCAACTTAGATTTTCACACATAAAATACACGATTGAGGATAAGACCATGATTTCATATCGCATTCGCCATGTGAAAAATTTCGAGAGATTACGATTCTTCTAAAGAACGAAAAGGAAAGTGTTTGCAGACATTTCACACCTCGAGTTTGTCTAGAAAAAGTGTACAAGAAAATTAAGTGAATACTTTCATGGGCAACCTCCGAGTCTGATAAGTCTCTCGCACTTGCAGGATTTTCCTTGAGTAGGATAAGTTTGCTCTTCATGTTCTCTGGGAATGCCCCGCGATGGCTCCAACATTCAAGTCAAAGCGACAAACCACTAAGCAGTCTGCTGAACAAGAAGAAACTGATACTAGCGAAGAGCAAAGATAGACACGACTACGATGCACAACGCGGAAAAGACGAATCAATTAATCACTACAAACTGCAGGTCCCAGAGCCAAATATTAAAGTTTCGTAACCCGATAAATTGAAGGTCGAACAAAGGTTTAATGTCTTAATTCCAATTGAAATCAATTATCAATTTCTAACGTAACAACTCAATAGCCGGCAGATATGGCCTTATCGGAGTCGTCCCGTTATCTGACTACCTATTGTTTTTTTTAATACCTTGGTCGACTGGCTGCCTCTTGCCTTTTAATACTTGTTCAATTTTGGCTACAGTAGACCCACGGAGATCTGTGAGACCTGCTGTTCAAGTTTTCAATGTACTGGTGCTAATGGAGTTTGGAATTAATGTATTTGTCTCGTTGTGAGATGCCTAAAGCTTTACTCACAGGGACGAGATTAGTCAATCCTGGCAATATCCCTTTCGTGGTGAATGGTGCCAGCAGAACCGTTTTGTCGGAATTCACACACTGAGCCGCACACTGGCACAACAGCTTGCGAGTGCGTTAAGTGTTTGCTGCCGATACCACGACACGATAGCAACAGTAACTGCTTAACCTTGAGTGAAGAAGCGGCAAGGCACCACAGCGCAGGAGGTATAATTTCTCCTTGCCAATATGGTTTTGTTATGGTTCTCCCCGATAGATCTCTCAAAATGAGTGAGCATTAATCTGTGAGTCCTCAACATGGGGTTGATCCAATCGCAAGAATACTATTAGGTCAAAGGATGTTCTGTCGAAGGTTTCCTGGATATCGAGAAAAGCCGCTTTCGCTACTCTTTTGTTTAGCACTGCTCCATACAATTTGAGAACCACATCGTCTAAGGGAACTCCCCCACACGCATACTGCGAAATGTGAAGTGATTGGCGCACAAGGAAAGCATCTCTTATTATCTTGTTATTAGTTTTCTTCATTGTCTTCAAAGTTCAAATAAAAGGCTTGTCGGCCTTGAAAGATTGAAGGACTTGCCTGTGTGTAATCAGAATCCCTGGCTTGGATATGAATGCAATAATGACGTTCTTCAACCCGGGTGGAATATAAACAAATGCGAGGGATGCCCTTAATATTTTGCAGGGTAAGGGAGTGTTTAGGTCGTACTCCTCCTGCAGCCGTAGCTGGTAGCTTCAGGCGTTACGGAGCCGTTTGCTTCTCTCCAAGCAGTAGAAACCCCGTTTTTTTTTGCTCGAATAGTTATACCTTGAAATGTGTTTGCAGTAGTACTAGAGTAAAAACCATTAAAGAAGACGTCCGAGTGTCCCAGGGTTTTACCTCTATCATACTAATTCCCTTGTTAGTGTGAAAGAGCCGTCGGTTCGCTCTATAGATCCTATATTTCCCGACGTACCTTTCACTAGTGATTTGTGGAATTTCGCCGAATCTCGAACATCTTTAATGTTCTGGCAGAAGATCCTCTTCAGGGACCCAAAGCTTGTAAGAACTATTATAAAACCAGATTGAAGACACTAATAAACTGTTTATTCAATTCAACTCAATATTAATTAAAATCCTAATCCTAGCTAATTCCTTATTATTTTAGGCAATGGTCAAAGGATACTCACGACTTCTTAAAAGATTTATGGACATCACCCGATGCAGGAGAAGCTGGAATTTGCCTTATACCAATAATACGAACAACAAATTCTCCAGACGGACTTGATTCCTTCTGGAAAGATGTAGTATTCGGCTGCCAAAATTTAAGCGCCCAAGAACTGAATGTACTTAGCAAAGATACTGGGAAAAATTACACGTAAATAAGCATTTATTTTTATTTGCCTGAAAATTATGTAATTTGTTTGTAATTATGTATATTGTAGGGAAGGGATGCGTTTTGTAACATTCACTTCAGAACCCTTAAAGCTTTTACCTTATCTTACAAAAAGATATCTAAAAGCTGGCGGTAAGATGGTGCAAAAAGAAATAAACAATTTATACGAATTTGCAGAAAAATCGGATTTTGATGTAATTGTGAACTGCAGTGGATTAGGAGCAAAAAGTATGGTGCCTGACGATAAACTGTATCCAGTCCGTGGTCAAGTTATTCGAGTGCAAGCAAATTGGATTTACTCTACGTATTTAGATGAAAGTGATGATGGAAACTACATTATACCAAAGTAAGTGTTTCTAATTTTTTACAATTTTGTAAATATTAAATTTTTGCTGGAAGTTGCCAAATTACGTACTTTATTGCTAACCTCCTAAAGCTATCCCACACGAACCTAGCTCGGGCCACTGGCCAATAGGAGACCATGCATCGAGAATGGGTATCCCATTCAACACATAATGCAGTAGCTGGAAGGTTCCAAATGAAAAAGAGACTGCTGTGCGTTTCGTGAGCAAATGTCCGGTACTAGCCAGGCCAGGCACAGTTCATTTGACAGACACGTACTGGACGAGCTTGAAGACCTATCTACAGAGCATCCAACAAACTTGATACAGTTCTTGGATGCTACAAAGTGAATCTAAAAACGGTAACAAGTCTCGTGGTCATGAGAATGAGTGGTATCAAAACGGTGCTAATGCGCTAGCACAGAGTACGTGGCCATTTTAACCAACTTCACAATAAATTTCAATTGATCTTAAAATTAACGCTTTGTCGGAATAAATCCATAAGCATTGCATTATTTTGTTCATTAATGTGATTTCTTTCAGTTGTGAATCGGTAGTGCTTGGAGGTACGCATCAAGTCAATGATTATAACACTAACCCTGACGACAAGGACCGACAATTTATACTGTCTGGATGTAGGAAATTGATGCAAGGATTACACGAATCGCCAATTTTGGCTGAATGGGTTGGATTGAGACCAGGAAGCAACTCAATTCGTCTAGAAAAGGAGATACTCCGTAATAATACTTTCCTAAATATAAGGAAAGTGATAATTTTGTTTTTGTATTTTGCAGCCAATGGTAAAATTATAATTCACAACTATGGACATGGCGGAAGCGGCGTTACGTTAGCTTGGGGTTGTGGCAAGAATGTATTGGAATTACTGACAAGTAGAAGTAAACTTTAGTTTTAATTTTCATAAAAAAAAATGTATATAAAATGCCGACAATATTTGTTATTAAAAATAATTACGTTTTAACTCTAAAACGTCTTTCATCATGAAATTTCTTAAGTGCCATAAAGCATTGGCAATCTCTTCTGGTTTGTCTTTAGCATGTTTTCCCAACCATTGGGTTGGTAATCTTGCACCTTCAACAGATGGCACAGATGCCTGAGAAGCGCGTAAAGTTTTCTCCCAAGGCGTAATATGACGTGTATCATTCTGTAAACCTTCAATATACTTAATGTATGCCTCGGAATGCAGAACTCGTTGTGGTCTTGGCGGTACCGTAACAAACATTGGTTCAGGTGGTGGCGCAGCAGCTGGAACTAAATCATAGTTTTTACTTATACGTTAGTAATATAACAAGAAACTACTTTACCATGAATAATTTGAGTCGCACTTGATGGTAATTGTGGAGAGGATTGTTGTGAAACTGACGCTTGAGATAATTGGGGTGTTCCGCTTTGCACAGGTGTGGTAGGGTTCTTTCTTATTACGTAATTTCTGTGAGTTTAATTTATATAGTATAATTCAAGATTGAAGAGAATTTATAACGAGGCAAAAACTTACTTGCTTTTATTTTCATTTTGCACAACTTTTCCTCCTTTATTTAAATGAACTTCTCTGACGTGTTTAATAAGCCTTTGCAAATGGGGAAAAGGAGCCATACTCTTTTTTAATCGAGCACAACCTTTCCACATACAGTTATATTCAACATCCGTTGTACCTTTAGCAGCGTAAGTCTTTTGGACATGACCTGTACTTTCTTGAATGCAATGCTCCATGCAATCAATTGGGTCTTCAAATTGATAGTCACATTTGTCCCATAAGCATTCATACACCTAAAAAACAAAAGTTAATATTTTCAAAAAAAAAAACTATAAAAAAAAATACCTGATGAGAATTCGTCGAATCCAACGTCGGCGTTGGACTAGCACATTGATCATCTGCATTAATCTTTGCAGTAGCAGCTGTCTCCTCATTAATTTTCTTCGCTTTATCCTCCCATGCTTGTTTCACACTAGCCGGAAGATTTTTCCACTCAGTACCCACCATACGAGAAATATCACCAAAACTAGCATCGGGATTGCTATGGCATATTCCTGGCCTTGCATCGCTGGAATAAAGGATGTATCCTGTAACTACTTTTTGTTTTGGTTTGCTTGATTTCCCCTTTGATGAGAGCGGCGTGGAAGCTACAGACGGTGCTGGTGAAGATGTATTTACGTTATCAGAACCAACTGATGGAGGACCACCATCAAGGGAATCCTCTAACACTCCCAATGCATCATTTGATTCGCCTTTGATATCCTATTTATTATAAAATTATTATTTTATTTCATTTAAAAAAAACACTCTTACAATGCTTTTTAACTGATCTTGTTGTATCAGCAATTCGTTTAAATGCACCTAAAAATAAGAATTAATATTTGATTTGATTTATAAATTTCTTACCTTTGTCGGTTTTACTGGCCTTTTAAAATGAAATATTTCATCTGGAGTTACCATTTGACTGTGTGTGTACTTCTTTAATCCGTTATTCTGATTAAATTTTCTAATATTTTTTTTAACCTCATCAAAAACATTTTCACAAATAAAAACATCGCTTTCAGATATTTCTGTGGGTCTACATGTAGAATACTCTAAATAATCAAGCACCGCGCATCTTCCTACAATCGTAATGGTTGGATTTGTTTCCTGGACAGAGGAAAGTAAAAGTTCCTGTCGGTAAAACATTCTGTTAGGCGATACAGAAATTTCAGTAGGCGATAACAGCCACGGCCCTTGGAAGTATGATTTTCCACTGAAATTATTTTTAAATTAATGAATTTTTTATACTATAATCTAGTCATATCCTTCTTAGACCAATTAATATTAAAATTAATACATTTAATAATAATAACAATAATAATTTCAACCAATTAGAAACAATTTGATGTCGCAGAAATTTGAGTGTATCCGCACGATCATAGGCCTTCAGCAAATTAACATTAAGATCACTTAACGCAAATTTAAGGTAATGTTTCTACTTTACTGACCCTAATAAATATATTGCAGATACATTTCCTTATATATAATTCTACCATCTACCAACAATTATGTTAATCACTACAAAAAATTTAAAATAACATATTACAACAAAAGCTTACCTAGATGTTTCCCAAATGCTTGAGATTTGTGCGATAGACTGCTTGCCAGTCTGAGTAGCAACATATACAAAGTCACCCTTTTTTACTAATCCACTGCATATAGTATTAAATTGTTCGTAATACGTATTTCCTTCCTCAGTACCATTGACATAGCATACTACATTCTAGAAGAAATCTGTTAATTTTTCCAACTAACGATAAATTTTCCATTTAATACCGGTTTTTCCTTTTCCACTAATGCCTCATGAAGTTGAAGTTCTGCTAGTTCTCCTTTGTGCTTTTCAATTCGTTCTTGAAAAACGGACATGATTCTTTTTGGCTCTAATATTATATCACGAACTATAAAATTAACTGGATCATTTTCTCTTACAAAGGGCCAATTTTTTATCTTTTTAAAGCATCTAGCTCTCATACTATAGCGAGATTCACAAACGTATACGTCTTTATCTTGAAAACCTTCTGGTTTATATTTAATATAGTCTTTGACACTCATAACATAGCATTTATTTAGGAGTTTACTCAATGGTATTGCTTGATGCTGATCACTTTTAAAAACTTCCTGTAAAAATTATATTGAAATTTAGTAATTCTGTAATAAAGTTAATTTTTAAATATGTGTGTATAATTTCAATATTTTGTAAATAAATTCAAGAATAGTTGGCAGCCAGAAACAACTTTGGCCATGTGTTATATTCAGTCTAATCCTCTCTTGGAGTTTCTACAAAGAAGTTAACATTATAAAGAAAGGATGCAAACCCACTAGCACCATGGTAAAAAGAGAGGATGATACTATAGCTGTGGGAGAAATACTTTTGAGTGTTCTTCAAAGAGAATCCCAATCCGGGAAAAGCAAACAACCAAAGTACAGAAGACCCACAAACGATGCGCCAGAGCATACAATAGAAGAAGTTGCAAATCCGAAAGCGGAACTTTGAAAACTTAAAATCGGAACGCCACGAGTTATCCTATACGGATTCGAACAATTGTTCGATCCACAATGCCTAGACCTCCTCCAAGAAAGTCGATTATTATACGAACTAAGTTGGTTGTCTCTATCTTGTCTAGTTGAAAACCATTTGAATGTCGAGGATTATCAAGGCGCAGCATTTTTTTTCGAAAAAAAACTAATATTGAAAATATCTCACCTGTTCCAAAAATTTTCTGGTTGTTAAATGATAGGTTTCGAAAGGTCTCAAAAATACATTACCATACATCATTTTAATATTATCTGTATTTGTCCAGAGTCTCTCGATATAGGCAATCCCAGGAACTATGTAAAACAGCAAAAATATAAGAGAAAAATCGTACGATTTATAAAAAATGTACTTACTTTTATTTTCTGGCGATTCAAAATATACGAAATCTCCTGGAGAGTAAACTTTCTGATCAATTGTCATGCTTTCACCCTGAGTGGCCTAAAATATAGATTTTAAAATAAATACAACTTATTTAAAAAAAAATTCATGTCGTTACAGCAGTGTCTACATCTTCTTGATCTTGTTCTTCCTGCAACAATTTAGATTGGCGAACAGCTTCTACTGCTGCACTGAGATGCAATGCTGAATAACTTAAGGCTGGAGACGTTAATACATCCTTACATAACTATTTAAGAAATCAAATTTAGTACCCCTTGTAGTATAAGAATAAGGCTTACCTCATCTCGTCTTCTTATAAAAAATGCCTGTAGCTCAATCGAGTCTTCAAATACTTGTGAATCAGTTCTTGAAAGACGTCTTGCTCTATCAAGACAAGAAAAAACATCTTCTTGGAATATATCCAATCTCTTATAAAGACCTTTATCCAGCCGTCTTTTAATTAAATCTAATGATATTCCACGCACTCTAAAATTATGATTCGTATGAGTATGTATGAAAATTTGTTGTACTAAAACTAACTTGTTCGAAGAATCAATTTCATCATATTCGGGAATTTCTGCTAAAGAATCGGAATAGCATCTTCCTTCTTCATCTTGATGATTGTACAAAGATGTGAAAAGGTTTAGTAAAAGTTCTTGAACGGCAAGTGGCACGTCCGGAATAGTCTCGTCATTATCACCTCTAAAATAATTAATATTTTTTTTTATTTCAGATTTTTATTTTTATTTAGATTTTCATAAACAAATATTTAGTATTACCTTAAACTTTGTTTAGTTTGAATACAAACTTGCTGCAAAATAAGGGCATCTTTATATATTTGCGAATCCGGTTCGTTGTATTTACAAGCGTTTTCAAACATAAGCAGAAAATCTGCTGCCATTTCGTCGACGCTATCGTATCCTTGCTGTTTCATTTTTTGGGCGATTTTTTCCATATCGATGGGATTTTTAATTATGTCGTAATAGTCTGGATAATCCTGAAAATAAAACAAAATAGATTATATTATTCCCGGAGCTATGGTTAATTTCGAAACAAAAACAAATTTCTTTCTTAGACGTAATTGACACATAAAGGGACTTTATAAGTAACGTATTTGTTGTAGAGACAAATTATGCATATCATGCCTAGAGTATAACCAAGCTAAAACCAGTTGTGATTCGTGCTAAGTTTATCCAATTACCAATTTCTTCGATATTGGTCTACGTGTATTCACCCTTTTGCTCTAACTTCTTGTCTAGTTTTTTAGTGAGCAAGTTCTGTGCAACAATTTCTTAAGCGAAGTAAAGAATTTCACACAGGTGGACCGAACACTGTCAGGAGTGATGGAAGTCGTCGTTTCAGGTAAAGCTTTAGTTTTCTCCCAAATACTTAAGCGTGATATTAAATGACAAACTTCATTTGACGACGGACGCACGTGGACATTCTGATGAGTATGACGAGCAGATGTGTATGGGCCTGACGCAGCGCCTTGAATATTCACCACCATCATAAGGTCTAAATACGTGCTCTTGGTTTGGGGGCATAAAAACAAGATAAATAGCTTTTGTGAAGCTGTACTCCATTTGGAACCACTCTATGAAGTAGAAGTAAAGAAATCCGCTTAAGTAAGGCGCTGAGGTTGATAGCGCATGGCCGGCTGACCGATGATCTTCAGCGGGAATATTCTACAATTTTCAGTAGAATCAAGTACGAGTAATATGACGCCCATGGTAGAGCACAGCTTAAACTAAACAATGCTCTAGAAATATTCGATAGGAATCCTGCCTTCCAGCAGCACAAGATTAGCCAACTCGACTTACTGTGCTGAATTCAAAACAGAACTCAAGCTCCGAAGTTACAGTGTTCCTCACATAATTTTCCGAATTTAATATCTTTAAACAAACTAACCTTACTCATTGCAATAAATTTTAAATATACATATAAATAAAATTTCTATTCTGGAATTTTGCAATATCAAAATATCAAAAATTACCGGCGAAATGTATTTTATAAAATGTGTAATAAGTTCTCATAATTTTCGGTATTGAATAAAGGACTTAACTATTTTATGCTACCATCCTAACCGATTTCCGTATCAAGATAACACATTTTACAATATTAACTATAAATAAGATAATAATACTATAAATTACCTTTTTCTTTCCATACCCAAAATGGATTTAGAAAGTATATAAGAGATATTGCAAATTACGTATTATTTCTAAATAAATAAAAGGTGCATAAGTTTTACTCACCAATTTCGATGGTAATTTCATGAATATTAAAGAAAGCTGCCTGTTTCCCTTGGGTTCATGATAATCCTTGATAGTTTCGTATAGTTGCCAAAGTTTGCCTTCCAAAGGTGTATGCCCTTTTTTGCTGGTTTTCGGCCTAAAATTGAATAAAATTGTTCGCAATCGTTTAAATAAAAGTTATGCATATAATATGTACGTGACGTTGGTTGTACGTGATATTTTAGGAGCTGGCTTCTTTTCCGTTGTTGTAGACATTTCTTTTAATTTTTCATTAAGAGCTTTCTCGAGCACATTTGCATCTTCATAAATCATTGAACCTTCTTCGTTAAACTTACGGCAATTCGAAAACATGAGACGATAGTCACCTACGATGTCATCAAGCGAAGTATATTTGTCAGCACGTATATTACTATCAATCGTAATCATATCTATGGGATGCTGAATCACGTTATAGTAGGCAGGATACAATTTTTTCGATGGCTTTTCCATAAATAATGACATTGGTTTTCGATTACCAACAGTATAATCAATTAAGAATTTTTGAAGACTTAAAAGCTTTTTCTTTAAAGCTGCGGGACATGTTGATTTTCCTTTTGGTGATAGTATTATTGTTGTTGTTGCGCTTGGCATAACTGGATTTGAGCTTGGAGCGGAGGGAACTGCTATATTAGGAACTAATCGTGGGCGACCTTTTTTCTTTCCAGATGATGTGGAGCTTGGTGGAGAACTAACGTCCTCTGGATCATCAGAATCACTTGCATCCTAAAAATAGGAAACAGGATATTCTATATTCTATGGGGCTACCAGTTACAATGAGGAAAATTCTATCAAGAATTCTGGGCTACTGTTTGGACATTAGAACTTAAACAGGCTTTATTGACACAAAGTTAGAATTAAGCTTTAAATTCACGCGGACTGATTACATTTTCGACTTTACCTTACTAGCTGGCGCATTTCTAACAAAAGAAAAGGCAAAATACTTATGATGTATCGAAAAATGATATATGTATGTTGAAAACGATGTAATGATCCGACTCAATGATGACCGATGAGTATGAGAGTGCAGTTTTGCATATTGACTAGCCACATTAGATTAGCAGGATTTGTTCCAGAGAAAGAAGCTACTTCAGATCCTACTCGAATTAGGTATGCCAGCTTAACTAGCACGTCAGATGCCTTTCAAGTTAATCAAGGACTCAAGCAAGCTGGCGCCTATGCTATTCAACCAAGCCTTGGAAGCAGTCATTAGAAAGACTTCAATTCAACGAAATTACACGCTGGAAAGCAAATCCGCTCAAGTGATCGGGCATGCCGATGACATGAACATAGTAGGCAGGTCAGTCCGAGATACGAGTAAATAGATTAACGATATGTAGCAACTCGACAATAGATGAACAGAGTTGACCATTTCGCATACTTAGGCTCAATCGTGACAAATAAAAACGAAAAGCTAGAAGAAATCAATACGAGAATATTACTCGGAAACAAAACTTTTTTCGCACACTGTAAATTGCTGAAATCTCGAGCAATGCATTGAAAGGCGAAGTTCACGCTATATAAGACACTAATTCGCCCTGTTATATGCTACGGGAGTGAAACATTGAGGTTCACACGAAGGATAGAAGAGGACATGCTAAATTCCTTTGAAAGGAAGATTTTGAGAAGCATAATAAGCCCAATTTGTCAGACAGGGACATAGAGAATCAGATATCAGATAACAGCGAGTTATATCAAAACTATGACGATATAGATTGACGTTCGCAAAACTCAATCGACTTTGCTGGGCTAGACACGTCGAGCGCATGCCAGAAGACAGAACAGCAAAGAAGGTCTTCACTTGCATAATTGAAGGAGAAAGACCCGAAGGCAGGCAGAGGAAAAGATGGAAGGATGCAGTTGTAGCAGATGCGGAGACAGTACCCCACATATCGAACTGGAGATCTTCGGCCAGAAATCGAGGACTGGAGGAAAAGATTACAGGAAACCATGGCTCGAGTTAGGCTGGAGCGCCATTGGAAGACGAAAAACTTCCTAAGAGCCCAATATATGGGTTTTATCAACGAAAATAAGCACTAATGACCGATATAGCCACGAAAGATTAATAATTGTAAAATATATTTTTTAAATTAAACTAGGAATATATAAATTCATACGTAACTATAATGAACTAAAAACTTACTTGTTCTACTCCAACATCTACTAACTTTAAGTTCATCATTTTTTGCATTTTAACAGCGTCCTAAAAGAAAATCTTAAATATACCAAGACTATAATAGATATAATATAACAATTACCTTATGAATTTTATTATTTGGAGGATATGCACGTTTGGCGTTATCTAACATTAGATATAAATCAGAAGTTAAATCTGAGATATTTGCATAATCTCCTTTTTTTAATCTTTTCTGAATTTGTGCCATTGATATTGGCTTTTTAATCATTTCATAATATTCAGGATGAAATCGTCTGTAAGGTAATTTCCATAGTGATTGGCCGAGTGGTGCGCCTGTTGCATTAGGGGGATCTATAAGTTTTATTAAAAATAAAGGAAAAATGAAAATAAAAATGAAAATAAAATTTTGTTTTGGGAATAATAAAATGAATTAAATAATTAGTAAAGATTTGATTCTAACGAGCTTAAGTGAAATCTTTGTAATTTATAAAAAAAAATGAGTTGATTTCTCATAGTTAAAATTTGTGAATTTTTAAGAATTTCAGTAAATTTTTATTGAGAGAGAAGAAAATAGTTATTTACCTGATGCACTCGCTGCATTAAAAAGGTGATCGAACAATTGCCACATGGGGCCTTCACCGCATTTTTTACCATCTTCACTGTCATCATCAGAGCTCTCAGGTTCTTCTTTTAAAGCAGCTGTCATAGCACTTAGCGGAGGAACTTTTTTCTTGAATACAGTGGTTTTAGCTTTGCCAGTTTCTATTTCAATTTTTTTCGCGGCAAATATCTAAGAAAGTAATTATCCATAAATAGTAATAAAAATTTATTACAAGTACCTTCTTAAGAGTTTTTGCATCTTTATAAATTTGCGACCCAGGCTCGTTAAACATGCAAGCATTCCTCGTCATCTGCAATAAATCCTTTTCCATTTCGCCAAGGCTAGAATATGCACTTGTTTGTATTTTCGTTGCAATCAGCTTTAAGTCTATAGGGTGCTCTATAACATCGTAATAATCTGGGTAAATTTTTCTTGATGGTAAAAGTTGAAACTCTTTGTGTAACGGTCTGTTTTCCTGAAGAGGATCTGTCGCAGTCATGACAGACGCAAACAGCTCTTCATAAGGATCAAATTCGTCTTCTGGTTTATTTGAATTTTCTGAAGTTTCACTTTCATTGGCAGTTGATCTTCGAGGTTGCCTTCCAACTCGCTTAAGACGTGGCTCTTCGTCAATCGACTCAAGTAGACGCGTTTTGTTTACATTAAATGTTTCCCACAAAAGGCAAGCGTCATGATATTCATTCGATTCGGGCTTATAAAATGCTTTTGCGTTTTTTACTAATAATTCCAAATCTGCTGCCAATTCTTCAATATACTCATATGAATCGGTTTTTAACTTCTGCTGTACTCGCAACAAATCTATTGGATTTGCCACAACTTCATAATATGATGGTTCCTGTCGTCTTTTCGGTGCGCGAATGAAAGTATCGCACAACATGGATCCATCCTCTTTTTTAATATTCCTAATAGAATCGTAAAGTTGTTGGCAAAGTTCAGACTGAAAAATGTCATTAATATTTTGGTTAAGTTATTGTAAAACGTATTACTTGATCTAATCGCTTTCGCTTTCTGCCAACAGCTAATACAGGGGATTGCTCTGGGGTAGTATCGTCCATAACATCATCATCTTGACGACTTGCTACCGAACTAGCCCTACGTCGTTTACTTAACATTTCTCTAGCACTTTATTTGTTTTATATTCTTGTAAAATTAAAATGTAAAAGCTTTTTTTTTTAAAAAGAGCGGCTGTAGCCAATGCGTCGCTCCACCATTTTCAAAATTTCACTTTTTGATAGAAAAAAACAAATCTGACACACAACTGTCAAACAAAGCTGCTACGGTTATATTACAAAGATTAAGAGCGAAGTGAATTGAAACCTGATACCTATCAAGGGTCTGCAGTAGTATTCTTTTTAGCAATGGCAATATCAATTGCCAAAGTTGAAGTTAAACGAAAAGTTGGACGTGTATAACCGGTCTATGAAGAAAATTCACCCAATGCAAATTTCTTGAGCCTTGCATACGGGGCTTTAATCTAACATTTCGTTTATTACCCCCATACACAAACCGGTTTTTTAGGCAAAATGTATTATGTGATGCAACCCATTTTATCATGACAATAATGCAAGTTACACTTTCCATCATTTCGTTTATACCCCCATACACAAACCGATTTTTTAGGCAAGGGGTCGCAGGGAAGTATATGTCATGCATGTAATTTGCACCCATCGCTGCGACCCCTTGCCTAAAAAAACGGTTTGTGTATGGGGGTAATAAACGAAATGATGGATAGTGTAACTTGCATCATTTGGTTTTGTATCATTGCGACGCTGTCGCCATCTGTTGTCAAACAAGAAAAATATGGTAAAAGCGACAAGACATTTTTAGTGAACTGAAGATAATGTGGAATATTAGATAAAATAGACAACTCAAAAATATACTACCATTTTTAAAATATAAGTTTTTTTAAAATAAAAGCATTCCAGGATAATGTGATTGTAGCATTGGCTAAAACTTTTCGGATACATTTAAATTTCAACAATTCATTTTCCAGTTTCGAAAAGTCATTTTGTTAATAAAGTTGGCAGTACTGGGTATACAAATGGCGAGTTGAGGAGTTTGGTATACTTTAAGATTTTACATTTCATTTTTATAAAGAATTATCATTAGTAAGTTTCAGAGGTGCATTTTAAATTTCTTTTGTTTAGTTAGAGAACAAGATAAGTTAATTAAAATACTATTCAGCTGTAATTCCGCTTTGCTGATCATGGACGCTAATGGAGAAACAATAGCAGCTAAAGAGGACGCGTACGTACATGAAGGTATGTGTTCGTAAAAATGAACTTGATGTTCCTCGTGTTAAAAAATAAATATGATTTCCGCTTAGCTAATATCATATATTTTGTGGATAATATTTTACACTCAGTTATTAATCGGCGCCAAAAATTTATTTTAGGTATAAAAAGCCCGGCATCAAAATTAGCAAATGATTTGGGCTTGGATGATTTGCCCAAAGGCACTGATGAACGTACCGATTCACAAAGCGCGGATAAGGAAGAAGACTGTGACGATCTTTTGGAAAAAATTGAAGAGGCTGTAAAAGATGAAGTAGCTGTAACAACAGTTGAAAATGATATAAGTAAGTCTTCTCAGCAAGACTTTTTAAAGAAGATTGAGGAAATTGAAAATGATTCCGCAAAGGAATCACAGGCAACTGAGATATTGCCAGAAAGAGAAATTACTGACAAAGTGGTTGTAGGAAAACTGGTTATAGATGTTGGATGCAATGAACCGAAATCCTCTTCAGACCATATAAGTGAAAAACCAGAGGAAACCAAAGAGGTTTCAGGAAATAAAATGGAGGAAGCGGAGCCCAGCCCAGCTGGCGATGCGGAAGAAAATATTGCGCCAAATTCTAAAGAGGGTACAACAGATGATTCTTTAATTGAAGAGTCGGATTTGGAGCTATCTAAATCAAAACAAAAAACTGAAGAGGTTAAGTCAGATGAAAGCAACACGAAAATGCCAGAAGTGGAAAATGATATGCGTGATAAGGAAGTGAAAGATTTAGAAAAAGAAATCCCGACAAGTAGTTCGAAATTAGAAGTGAGCGATAGTACTCCTGTAGAAGATTCACAGGAAAATAAACTTGAGGAAAAGTCGGATCTTGTTAAAGAAAAAACAGAAAATAACGACGATAAAAAAGAACCACAAGGTAACACTCGTGAAATTTCCCCATCGGAAGAAAATTTGACAATCCTAATTGAGGATTCATCAGAAGACAAAACTGTGGAAGCATCAGAGGAATCGCAAAAGGAACAGGAAGTAACTGTAGATTTAACAGAAATTGGAAGCTCAGAAAAAGCCAATACTAAAGATGAAAATAAGAAAATTTCATGTGTTGAATCAGAAAAGGAAGACGAGGACAAGGATGTCATTGAAATTGATTCCACAGAAAAGGAAAAGGTGCATAGTGACACTAAAAAGGAAAAGGAAAGCAAGAATGTGAAGGAAGATTCTATGTCTGTAGACATAATTAACATAACTGATGAACCTATGGAAGTTGATAGTGAAAATAAAACAGATATGGAAGTTGATAATATTGAAACAATATCAGATCAAGATGAAGAAATGATCGAACTACAAGAAAGAGATGAGATTGTGATCTCTAGTGATTCAGAAAATGAAAACAGTAAAGTCGCAGGCATAACACAAAAAGAAAAGAGTGTTGACCCAGAGAATTCATGTCAAAAAGATGCGACTTTGTCTAAAACGCCGTGTTCAACTTCTGGGAAGCCACCAGGAGACAAAGAAACACAAAGTAAAGTCTCAACAACAAAAAATAAAGAAGCTATTGTAGAACCAATTGAGAAGACGAAGCCTGCGCAAGAAATAGCTTCTCCAGAAATTAAAAAAGTTCTTACAGAAACTGACCAAAGCAAGAATATAGGACAAAGTGA
The DNA here is from genome assembly GCA_963855945.1 of Thereva nobilitata. Lineage (NCBI taxonomy): Eukaryota > Metazoa > Arthropoda > Insecta > Diptera > Therevidae > Thereva > Thereva nobilitata. Next base: position 112,868,112 of record OY979697.1, read on the forward strand.
ACATTCTGTAGAAAAAGAGCCGCTCAGTTCTAAGAAAGGAGATGCTGAAAATGTTGCAGAGTCATTGTCTGAAGAGCCTCCTAATCAACAAAAACTAAACGAGAAGCCTAGCCCATCTATTGATACTAGTACGACTGAAAAAATTTCAAGTCCCAAAAAGGATAAACAAAAAGTTGAATGTAAATTAGATGAAGCACAGAAAGAATCGCCATCAACGGCTGCTGATGAAGCGCGTGCTGAGAAACAACATAATCATTTATCTGATTCTACAGCAAGTTTAAGTAGTAATACAGAAGAGCAAATGGATCAGTTTGGAAAAGAGACTACAATATCTGCAGTAGAAATAACATCAAAAATTGAAAATAAACTCCTTATGAATATAAAACAGCACGAAGATAGTTCGGCCAGCTTAAACACAACTCCAGTTGCTACATTAAATGTATTTAATAGCACGCCGATTCAAAAGCAATTTGAAATTTCTTCTGAAAATGTGAGTAAAATATCTGAAGCTGCAGAATCAAGCAGAACAGAAAAGATAATCGAAGAAGAAGCTGCAGCTTTAAAAATGCCACTAAATACAAGCAAGCCCGAGGAAACGTCAGAAACTGGAACATGTACAAGTAAGGCTTATTTATTTCATTTGATTTTTTTAATTACGTTATTGTCCGTGGTCTCTTTTCTTTGCATTAATCAGAGACGAGAAATTAATATTTTTATGTACCAATTGTAACATTTTAGTCTTCAATTGACGTACTGAACTTTGAATTCATTTTTTATAATTTTTGATATGTTGGTCATCTATAAATTTGAGATACTCGTCGAAATTTCACATTTTATTACATGAGAAATGCATAGGGTTAAAGCTCATCAGTTCTGTCGAACAGGACCCCGATCAAGAAGGACACATCTTGCTCAAATTAAGTATTGCATTGGCAATATACAACTTTTAGAAATCGGAACTTTTACTAATTCCGTTTATTTTAAACTTCTCCAAAATGTTATTCGTTGAAAAAAAAACCTTACTTTCGTTGTCTGTTGTCATTGGTCTTAAAAATTATATTAAATACGGGCAAATCGCAGAATCTGAACTAATTAACACTGTTTCTGTTCAGGGTGGTCACTATCTGGCAAATTAGGAAAAGTCGGGAGAAATGCCAAGGAATTTTCATTGAAATCAGGCGATTTTAGGATCAAAGATATTGAGCTGTTACGGTTCTGCAACGATTGTCGCAATAGTTTCATCCGAAAAATATCTCTTGAAGCGTGTAAGTTGGACGGTTAAGAGGGTAAAAATAAATGAAAGTTTTTATTAAAAAAAAACAAATGATCTTTAATTCAAATAAAGCGGAACCGACAGACCGCTTTGTGCATGTTCTGCATGGTACGATCTACTGTCTGTTGATCGTGTTGAGTGCATACAGAGTCTTGGGGTATAGTTCTGTGGATTGCGTAACTTTGATTTTTAGTTATATGCAGTTCCAGAATATAAATACTCTTGTAGCATGTGAGGCTCAAGTATACTTATCCAGGGGTGGTAGCACGTAAGTTGATTCAATTGGCATCTTCATACAGAAATTCAAAATTTTTGTATGAAGAGGTCGATTGAAACAACTTACGTGCTACCACCCCAGCTCAAATAGTCGACATATTACATAAATTGTTTAGACAATGATTAGACGGTTCGTAGGAACGAACGTTAATGATGAACTTTGTAGATGAGGGGAGAAGTGGAGATGAGAAGAATAACCATCTCCACTTCAGTGCACATGCATTATTTTTATAGCGATTAAAATCAAACTAACTCAAGAACAACTTCAATCGAAGATAAATAAAAGTGTACAAGCTTTGCATCAATTTTGTTTGTAGTATTGTTAATAGCAATTTATTATTGTACTGTTATACCTCCGGTGGTGCCCCGCGTTCCTTTTAAAGTAATAATCGATTATTCTAGTTCTTTTCGGGCAGGACTTAAAGTTACCGTTTTTTAGGTTAATGCGAGGTAGTCTTTATCTAATCTTTTTTTATTAAGCAATCTTGGTGAAAGCCAAGTTTTGTGCTCCTGTTTATTGATAAATGAGATAAATGATATCTATTACATAATGTTATTACGACGTTCTAGCTTTCTAATTATTGTTTATTCGAATAGAATTTACTTGTATGTACTTTAAATTTTTTTCATGCAGATCCTAATATGTCCGTTTATATCACGGAAATTTGCCTGCAGCCATAAAATGGTAATAAAATATATTCAATTCCTAAAACAATTATGCAGGAGTATTCTAAGGATACCTTGTAAAACCCCTTTTGCTCATGTATGTAGCCTATATTATTTAGAAATATATTTAGGAAATTATAAGAATTTCACAGTCTGTGTGTTGTGCTGTTTTGTCTTTATATGTTAAAGTATTATTCCTGATATTAGTACTAGTGCTAGTATAAACAATGGAAACTCGAGTTCATGTACTACACTGCTGCAATCCGTTCAACAAAAAGCCTCACAACCCTAAAAGTAGTGATTTAAAGGCAGTGCAACCATGGATGATTAGTAAAGTGCCAAATTTAAGCTTAGAATATAAAATTTGCAGTTCCTGTAGAAAATGGCTTCGTGGAATGCCGCGAACATCAAGTGAGTGGGACAATTTAAATATAGAAGAAGTGCAGCAAAGTGAAGTGGCTTTAAGCCTTATGGTCCACACGACACAAAAATGTGTGCGCAAATCTTGTTCCCATATGAATTTTATGTAATATTTCAGGGGCGCAAGTACAATGACGTCACCAAAACAGTCGTAAAACTGATTTTTTTCATATAAAAATTCCATAGCCATTAGGAACTTTTTTTTCGTGACATTAATAGCTATTTTCCAAAATTCGATCACTCGCAAGCAGTTCGCTTCTACTCGTTCCTACTTATCAAAAAAGGCAAGAGTAGCTACGAGTAGAAGCGAACTGCTTGCTAGAACTTTGCTCGAATTTTGGAACACAGCTATTATCATCTTTTGTATCTTATGTTTAACCCAGGTGCTAGCTTAGTCAAACTTCCTCCGATGGCAAATTCAGCCATTTTGTTCCTGTTATTGTTTGATTCTTCGTTCAGCGGGAACTTGCCAGCGTACCGGTAATAATAATAAGAGCGTTTCATTTTCATTGGAGTACGCACTCCGGAGTAGTTGGGCGCACATCGGCGTAGTTCCAGCTACCTCAGCTCATACTGTGGTGTAGCAGCATATACTCCGATGTTCGCCCAACTACGCTGGCGTACGTACTCCAATGAATATGAAACGCACATATTGGATCGCTCGTGCAAGAACGCCTTAAAGTATTATCGACGAATGAAAATACAGTTCGACTAAAATTAAAATTTCCGCTGATTCAAGGGGAAATCAAACCTCTGCTTTGTTTCTGTTTCAAATTGGTATTTTGTTACAAGAATGTCATATAGAGTTCACTCGTTATCTTCACATTTTGTTACAATTTGACATATATATTTTCTTATTACGTACTTTCTAGGTTTACCAGACAATTGCTTTCTGTTCGATGTAATTTACATTTCATCGAAAAGACCGCATTAAAATGTAGAGCGACTTTCATAAAATCTTTAAAAATACTGAACCCAAACCAATTAAATCTACTGATCTTTAATTAATATTATCAGAAACTTAAAAAATTATGGGAAATTAAAGATGTTAATGCTGCATTACTTACTTTCAGCAAGTGAAACCGAGCAGCAGTCATCAGATGGGGTTGCTAAATATATAAATGTAATTAAAAAATACAATGGAATAACCGACACGACAGATGATGAAAGTACGTCAGATATAAAAAATCGAAAGGGATTTGGTATATTTTTAAATGAGGCGTCAGATAAAAATGCAAAGAAAGATAATGTGTATGAAATAAATCTATGGTATGAAAGTCATGATATAAAATTTTTGTCTGTGGAAAGGCTTGATTTAAAAAAAGCACACACACACTTACATGATAAAACAAGTGAATATTCCGAACAAGGATCTTCAAATGGAAGTGTAGGTAGCTTGCCTCCTTTCACTTTACCAGCTTCACGCTTGTCCGAAATGTCTTCAAGTGTATCAAGTTCAACTATTAGTCAAAAAACAATAGATGATAAACTTTCTAGTCAGGCACAAACAAGAAAGAGTAAACATACCATACAAGGCATATCTGACTTATGTACTTTTATGATACAAGAATTTACAAAAATAAAAAAGAGCTTGGAAACAACAGAAACCTCGTCGACACAATCTGCCACTAATAAAGAAGATCCCACCACACCCAAAACGTTCCATAAAGAAGTAGCAAAGAAGAATTTAAACAAAGGTAAATCAGAGAGTCCATCAGTACGCGATGCTTCATCAACTCCAGTTAAAATAGATAAACGAGTGCGTAAAAGATCGCTAAATAAGTCTCTTAGTGATGATGAAGATGATTCGGGTAAATCCAAATCTAAAAAATTGAAAAAAACTCAAGTAAAGCCTCAAGGAACACCATCAAAAGAAATTGAAGAAATTGAGAGCAATGTAAGTGGACAATGTGTTTTGGCAAAGTGGGTAGATAAGAAATACTACGCAGGAAGAATAACTGCGCAAAAACCTGGAAACAAATTTGTCGTTTTATTTGCTGATGGTGCATCGAAAACTCTTCCAAAGGAAAATATAGTTTTTGGTGATGAACATAGTCTACCCTTAAAAAGTCATACAATTCATGCCTTAGTGGATGATGATTACGAGTGTGGCATAGTAACATCAGTGGATCGAGTTGATGATAAAACTATTTATGTTGTTAAGGCCGAAACTAAAACAGTTAAAGTAACAGCAGCCGACATATATCTACAGGAGGATCAAGCAAAAGCAATTCAAAATACTAAAGTAGCGCAGAAAAATATTCCAGCGGCGACAGTGGAAGAAGATATAATATCCGAGTCAGCACCTGGTTCAGCGCGATCAAAAAGGAATAAGAGAGCACCTGCATCACCTGTTACTCCAGAGCCTGGATTTTCTGGTGGAGTGGGAAAGAAAAGCGGAAAAAAGCAGAAAAGGTATTCCTAAAGTTACATTTAAGTTAATATTCTGTAATGATGTAATTTTCTCGTGTTAAAATTGAAATGTGTTTCTTTTATCTTAATCTTTCTCCTGGATTTTATATTAGAGTAAATATTAAAAAAAAAAATAGTTGACATTCCCAACGCAAACTTTCAATTATTTTGGGGGTTAAAGAAACTATTAAAAAAAACAATGCATAAGTGTTAAATAATTTTCTGATGCTGTTTTTAAGTTTAAATGCAGCAAAATTTATACATTTTTATCTTCCTGTTATCAACTTAGGATTTTTTTTTATTTTTCATTTAAATGAATTTTTTTCGGTATATATATACGAATAAAGTATAAATAAAATAATTTTTCATATCTTTTCTAGATATAAATACAAAAAAAACATAATAATAAAACGTATTGTAATGATCAACAGTTATTTTGTTTTTTTTTTCCGCGAAAAATATTCCATTTTATTATTTTAGTAAAATACAATAATATTTTTAATTTTAATCTCAATTGCAATATTCTAAAGCTTATAATTCGCTATTATCCGCTTTCGTAGTCAGTGTATGGTGTTTGGAAATTTCTTAACTTATCTGCAATTCTGGTGGCGATTCATTTTTGTTAAATGCGCCTTTTAATTTTACGTTTTGATGAAAACTGTTTCTGATACAAAGTTGAATAAATATAAGTACATGCCAACAATTTATTTATGATTCCCAAAATGTAAATTTCTATAAATAATGAATTTGACGAGCCTCTGAATCAATGAATTCTCATTAGCATTGACGATATTGCTTTAAAATATCCAAAAAAAATTAATAGAATGTTGAATATCTTGAATACAAATATGCAATGCACTGTTATTTCAAAATCCGTTTAGATGTTTCGTATCCGTACATATCTTAATAGTATATGATTAAATAATACATCATTTGTCATTAATTATTTTTGTAGATATATGTGTATGTGAAATAAGCATTTTTACCCATGCATATACGTGACGCATTTAATTAAAAGGAAATTATTTGAGTTGGGAATAGAAACAAGAATACAAATTATTTGCAAAGTAAAATACATGTTATATATTTCTATGATACATTTTGCAACTTCAAAAAAACTAATACACTTTGGTTGAATGTTGATTGCTGCATAAATCTAGATGAATTTAATTTGCAAATGTAGCAAACTTATTACTCTTTTTACTTTTGCGTCGTACTTATTTAATTAATGTCCGATGTTTTATTAATAAATATCGTTTATATTTTCAAGTGTTGGGTTAAAACATTATTACTTTTTTTAATAAAGATTCTTCCTTTAGATTTTTATTATTTCAGAAGTTTTTGATTACCCTTTTTTTCATTGTTGCGAAGTGTCCATATAAAGTATATGTCGTATCTTGATACAACAAAGTGGCTAATTGCACATTTTTACAATAATTGTCCATGACCTCTTTGAAAGCTACGCTAAAATTGCATAATCAAGATTTTTTATAACACATCCTTCATTTCTTAGTGGAATGTAATGCCTAGGTATCAAAGGACTTTTCATAACGGTAAAATCTATGTTTTGCCTAGACCATTCACTTTTGGACGCCGCAATTTAATGATGGCTTTTTGAGACACCCCAAAATAAGATGAAAATGGAAAGTAATTTTTTTTTGATATATCGCGAAGTTTTCAAAATATCGATATGTACTTGTAGTTTTTAGTTTTACATACAAGTGTGCATTGAGATTAATACGATTCCGACTTCGGAGGCGCCGGGATTTGTGGATGAATTTCGATAGAACACTCCTAAATAGACGAAAATGTGAAATAATTTTTTTCGATATCTCGCTTAGTTTGGTAAAAATTAGCAAGGATTCGGGGAAATCGTGGGGAATCACCCTATACGTTCTTCTAAAATTGGGAACTCCCCAGTTGAATCTTAGCATTGCACAAGGATTCAGGGAAATCGTGAAATTAGTGCTGATGCTTTTCTCTTTGTCTGGTATCCACGTCCGTGCAACAGAGAGAAAAGCATACAATGTGCGATAAAAGAGAAGTGAATTTGTGTTTCCACTTTGCGTTTGAGATGTAAAAGGGCCTTAACTCTGAAAAAGTGAAATCCGTTTGTTTATTTAAGTGAAGCGAATTAGGGTGCAAAAGAGAAACGAAGAGATTACTTGATTCTATCCTTTTTTTGGTAGAGCAACTTCGGGCAACATTTCTTGCTTTAATTTCCTATTTTTTTGAGAGCTGCTCTACTCTGATCTGCCTTGAGCTGCTCTGTTTTTTCGGCTTCTTTAAACACAGCTTTTCAAACAAGTTTGGGGCCAATAGTGTGGGACAGATTGAACTTATAAAACATTGTAATGTATAAGCCGCTATCTATGAGATTACGATCAGGCCTTGTAGTCTTGATCTGTACGATATATTTTTAATACGTTTTTTTATTAAACTTAATGACGAAGTTGTTTATAGATTATAATGCTTGTTTTCTGTCATGTCAAATTGAAGTCTTAAAATTTTGTTATTAAAACTTTGCGCAAGGGTTTTTAAGAAGAATTTTATTAGTTAGTCGTAAAAGTTGCAGTATCACATATATGTAAATATTCCGATAAATAAAAAAGGCTTATGATTCTTTAAGCGCAGTATTTCTTGTTTTTAGAAGGAAAGAAGCATGAAAAGCAATGATTATCTTGTCTTGTGAGACATACTCGACAAAGGCGGCCTATGGACACAAGAAGAAAGTATCATATAAAAATTTTTATTCTGAACAAAATTTATTGAAGAATCAAGTATTCGTAATTAAAGAGTCTTAACCTTACTATAACTCGATTAATTCGTAGCGTGTTATGTGGAAGCTGCGCTATAGGAAACTTAGAACTAAATATAAATAGATCTAAATGACTTTTTATTCTACGTTAGATGAAAATTATATTTTCAACCCACCAAGTGATGAACACGTAAACAAGAAACAAAATTATTTAATTACAAATTCAAAAAATATGTATTGATATATTACAAAACGTGCTTATCAAATTTATGAGATAAAAATACATGAACTGATTTTCGAATGAAATTAAGAAGCCTAACCACTTATAACGTCCATTGTCACTGTCTTAGTACTAGTGGGCTAAATCTTTTCCTGTGTTCGAGTGCAGTATTATTTTATGGTCCTATAGAGGTCGCTCTCTTCGTTCTCATATGAAATATGATCGATCTGATTAATGCCAGGTCCATATTCCCTTGTATATTCTTTTGTGTATGGAATTGAGTACTGCTTTTAAGCATATTCGTGTTTCATTTGACATTGACAGCCTTAATCCAACGTGATTTTAAGCAAGCTATATCTCCTAAGAAAAGTATTGTGTCGTACATGTTAGTACTATTTTTGCCATTTCGATGTAGAAATAGTTTTTTGTTTCGCCATTTCAGTTAATTTTGTCATAGTTCGAAGTTAGCACAATCTTGTTAAAATTTCTTTTAATTCTTAGTATTCATAGTTCTTATATGGTGTAAAATCCAATATTACCTTACCTAGGCATACTGAAACAAGCAATGAACAAACCATACCACTCAGATGAGCCTCTGTAGAAAGCCTAAAATAGCTTTTATTCCTTCGCGCTTCACCATATTTTTTTGTCCATTGAGTAGTGTTTTTGTAGTATGGCAGCAGCTCTTACCATTAATCAAACGTTTCAGATTCTAATTCTACTTTTCGTTGTGTATTTCTGTTTCCGTTAATCAAATATTCGTTGTAATTGCGTAACAATATCGCAAAATAATTTTAAAGTTCTCTGATTTTCATCATTAAGTTTGTTTCGACACTTTAAGCGAGTTAATTGTTCTGCTGTAATGCCTGAACGTTATAATTTTGTCGAGTGTGCGCCACATCGAATTTCATCGAATTTTCTTTCTTGTTATATCGAATCTTCTTCTCCTCTCTTTTATATTAAATTATATAACATACTCAAAGGAAATTCTTTAGGTTTATTGTAAAGCTTAACTTGAGGTATTCTCCTATTAAGCGAGGAGATAGGCCATTTCATTAATTTATTATATTTAATTGCTTTTATCACAAAATGAGCCACTACCGAACATTAAGTACTACAGTTTTTAGAAATACGAAATTGAAGGTATGAAATTAAAGTGGTATTAATTATTTACAATTTTATTTGAATCTTTGGCTATAGTAGCGGAAAACACTTTGTATTTCTCCATCACTATTCTGGTTGATATATATATATATATATATATTTATACTTTTTCTACAATTTGTATTATATACAAATAATTTCTTATAAATTCTATAAAGTAATTTCATTGATATTCTACTTATATATAGTGTATATACTCTTGGTATATACTTAAGTTGATAACATGTAGGTTGTACAAAATAAAAATAAAGAGCCCTTTCTGATTATTGTAAAAAAAGTCATTAATATTGGTGCACTACCTCAAAACAAAGAAGAGTATGATGTATAAATCCAAATACAATATACAAAAGCACGATATTCATTTACTAAAAGAAAAATACCCATATTCTTACAGATTTTTGAATAAACAAAAAAAAACTTTTAAAATTAAGAGCATGTTGTCATTTAGAATATTGCCTAATTTGTTAAGTATATGTATAATTTGTCTTTTAAGAATGATCCATTACGATTAAAACTAAGTGTAGTTGTAGGCATATTTAGAAACAACGCGAACTCAATTTTAATTAAATAAAAATTTAAGACTTTAATTTGTAATTTGTAGACATATAATTTTGGTGTATCAGATAGAATAATTTTAATAATAAATCTTGTAACCCAAAATCGCTTCTTTATTTTATATATACTTATATATTTATATGTCTTGCTTATCTTTTTCTCTTCGATCTTGGATTGGGGAATAAATAATAATCATAATAATAATAACAAAATGTACGCGTGTTTCTAACGAAGTAGTAATAAACGGAAGATGTGTTGCTATAATTGAATCGGTAAATGGAAAGATTTGGCTTAAAAAACAAAGTTGATTTTAGTGTCGAAATATAGCTTTTATGTTCGATATAAAAATTAACTTACTAATCCTTTCAGTGATAGAAGAACGGCTCAAGAGCAGGACTTAGCAATTTTTCAATCACTGTCGGACGTAAATTTATCTTCCAGGCGTCGATTCAATTATTATATTTGTTTTTCAACAGGACTGGCGATTTTTTTTTTAAATTTTTTTATTGTTCATTTATACTACATATTGTTTGAGTTTTTAGCGTAATTTAGCTGATACAACCGAACATGCATATGTGAAGTGTATTACTATTTCGTTACCACCGCTTGGATGCATCTATGAAAAAAGTAATTATTAAAAAATATTATACTTATATGTACTTATCGTAAAAAAGAACTAAGAAATATTTTTCCAGCGGGAAGGTTGTCGTGCCATTATATCGAATATCAGAAAGTAGTGATTTATCTGATACACAAGATCCAACATCGGCTGTTAGTCCAGATAGAGGCTTAGAAACTGTAGAAGGTGTACAACCGGAAACGCAAAGAACTGCCAAAGAAATTGAAATTAGTAGTAAGTAGATAATTTTATGAAAACGTTAAACATTCTTTTAACTACATATATTTTTTCTAGGGTGCCTTTCGATAGCAGATTTAACAAAAGAAAATCCTAATTTTAATGCACCAGATGTTTTAGGACCATCGCCCATATTGAAAAATTTATTTAAAAACAAATATTTTCTTCTAACATGCACGATTGGAGTAAAGCCTCATCGATATGTTGAAATTGTAAGTTTTTGAAGAATCAGTGGTTAGCGGAAAGTTGGCTAAAAATATATTTTTAAGATTTATTTTAATACAGCCTGCAACCATTAGAAACATTAGCAGTTCAACATCGAAAATCTGCCGTACCATTCGCGTCCAAATAAACAGCTTGAATTAAAACGAATATTTCTGTGTAATGCTAATTTTTTAGAAATCACGGTTTAATTATTGTATATAATGAGGCACCTATTTATATGTAGAACTTATTTTTCTGAATTTTATTCAGCTCTGAAGCTCTCTGGTCTACGCCATCTTTTCAGTCAGAATTTGGTCTATCGCGCTGTCGCATCCCGTAAACCGTACAACTAAGTTACTCTTCATACCAGAGTCGCTCAAACTCGACTCGTAAAACTCGTAGACCGTTGTAGTCTTTCGAATCGTTCTGCATGATATACGGGGCCTACTATTACCGAAAGATTTTCATATCTAATACGACTAAGAACTCAGAGCTTGCTTTTTGTTGAACGTGCAAGTATTGGTTCATATGTGAGGACTGGTATCACTATCGTCTTATACAGCTGCAGTTTGGATGCTGGAACCCTTGTCAAAAAAGATAAGTTAATCTCTCTAATCTCGTTTTCCATGCTGCTCGCCGTTTAGCAATTCATCAAAGGGCTCGCTCCAAAGTACATTTGCAATCGGCGATCAGATTATGTTTTTGTCATTGTAGCAACGTCGTAAATTGTCTCGTACTACGGTCTCGGCGGTAGAACTTCAGCGCTAGGTGCGTTCTTCGTGCTCTGTACTATTAAAGTTTACATAGATGCTTCTTTTTCCGGCATTTAACATTCGATGCTGGAAAGCTAAATTGTCAGAAGCGCCATTTCAGCAATTTTATAGGAGAAGGAAAAACTGTTATCGATTAAATGACTATTAGTGTAAAATGCCGCTTTATTTTTCAAAAAAAATCATTTAGTTTACGGTTCTATGATCTAATCTTTTCATTATTATATGAAGAATGACTAATAATTTCATAAAAGCTGAAAAAACTATTTTCGCAAAATTGGCGCTTGCAGCCATTTAGCTTTCCAGTGTCCATCGATATATGTAAATATATTTGCTGTTTTTGTTTCTTAGACAAAACATTTTTCTATCCAATTTACTTTTTAATAGGATGCCACAAATGTAAATAATAGAGATAGACAATTTTCCAAAGTTCCATTTGTTAAAAGTTTGCTCCAGAAGCAACTAGAAGAAGGGGGAGCAAAAGTTTACCAGCATTTTGAGGACATACCAAAAACAAAATATAAACAATGTAAACTGATTGCACCGCGTCCCTGCGTTACAGCAAAATATGTGCAATGTTTAGCGGCGAATATTCAGGTAAAAAGTAGATACTTTTATTTTTTTTTTTTATAAATTAATATTTTTTCCAGGCAATATCGCATGAATGGGTCATAGACAGCTGTAAATTAAATAGTTTAGCTGATATCAAAATGTATATTCTGCCATCTGGATGGTCGATGTTATATAAGAAATACATTCGATGGGCTGCTGGCAAAGCCTCTGACCAACGGCAAAGTAAAATGCCCTTTGACAAAGTTTATATATTAATAGCTAGCCAACAAAAAGAATTCTCAGAATTCTGGAGCAGAGTATGTAAACTAGCTGGAGGAATTATACGATATATAACATCACTTAATGACGTCACACCATCTACAAGAGGATATATGGTCGCAGATTCTGATTTCCCACAGGCAATTCGGTCTAAGGCTGAACATTTTGGAATTCCAATCGTTTCGACTGTGTGGGTAGTGCAGTCGTTAATTTTAGGAAAAATTTGTTTACCTAGTGATCATCGAGGTTTATGCCAAGCATTCCAAGATGATTTATAAAATGAAAATATCAATGTAAAAACTTACAGCTAAAGAAATTAATTATTAAAGTTGATTTTTCCTTAAATATTGTCGTTTTTTATATAATGTATTAGTTTATTTTGTAATTTAAAAAGGAAGACGCTAGAAAGATTTTTTATGTAAAAGGAAGTGAACAAATGAAAAGGGTGACGTTGTCGATATCCTGTTGCCGAATATCAATTTTTATCTGTTGACGTAGATAGACATCGAGAATCAAATACGCCTGCTAATCCGGAACGGTTGCTCGATGCAATATTTGCCAACCACACTAAAGTTTGTGATATTAAATGTGGTTGGCCTTTTCGTTGTTCTGTTGCTCATAAATGGCGGCCATCTCTTTTAAATTCCAAGATTGAACAAATGAACGGCGCAAGAAAATAAGAAGGTGAAGAAGATTGTTATAGCTTAAGTCCACTAGATACCTGACATAAAAGACATACCTAATTCTCTATCCACAGGTGATTTGAGAAAGAATATTTGTCGATGGAGGCCAAACATTTTTTTACGTTTACTCTATTTTGATGTTATGAAGCAAAAGTTTGAGGGCGCAATTTTGCATATTTACAAAGCCAAGTTAAGGAAATTTTTAAAACTGTGACCACGGAGGAAGAATGGCGCATGATTTATAAGGGGCATTTTGCTTTGAAGGCGTTGCATGTTATTCTAATGGCCTTAATCATTAACGAGCTCAATGTCTTCGTTGATTGAGTACCAAATAAGTTCACCATCTTAGTCAAGATCTGGCAAGCAGACCCACGGGAAGGGTGCTCGATTCAGCAGACTTCACTCCGATCTACTGTCGGCCTATCAACTGACAGTGCGAATTGATCAATGCATTGACTCGTGTATCATGCGGCTAAGATTTTAGAAAAGAATAGATAAGGAACAGAATATAGCGTACATGTATACGGATTCGAGGGAGGCACTTGGATTCAAGAGTCTCTCGCTCTAAAAGAAAAGAAACAACCATATGTTCATGGGTTTCAAGTATCCCGCGAACAGAGGCGTAAGGAAATTTGTTCGCGTTTGCTCCGTGATGTGTTCTCATTTGGATGGTAGCTGAGAAACGCAACCTCCCGCCGGTTTTTGACTAAATATGGGTGCGGTCAAGTCAGCTAAATGCGCAGTCACTTGATGTTGAATGCCGAAAATGCACAGCTGATTTGCAGTCACTGTCAAATTAAACCAAATGCGTGCAATTTGTTTACAGTGGTTTTTGCTCATTGGACGACTAAATGCACGGAATGCACATTTAGCTGACTTTTTGACCGAACGCCATTGTCCTGGAGCTGCACGAATACTATGGGAGTGCTGTGCATATGCGTTGCCGAAATGCTTCCCCGATTTTAATTAATTGCGCTTCTTTCTCTTCTCTATTCTAAGGCTAAGATGAAATACTTGAATATTGAATAATCAAGGGTCTGTTCCCCTGCTCGAATGTAAGATCCCAGGGGCGTACACAGCTGTTACCTGTCATTTTCAAAGGAAACAAACGGAATTTACAAAAACGCCCAAAAGTTGCTTAATTTTTTACAAATTTTCGTTATAGAAGCGAATTTTACAGGTTTTTTCGTTAAAAATACTAAAAGAAAAATATAAAAAAAATTTACTTTTCTAATTTGTCTCCCGATAGAGTGCTAATTTTTTTGTATTGTCACGAATATTTTTTATAAAAAATATTTCATTTAAACATTAACTATTTGCAACGCGCGGACGTCAAACGAAAATTTAATTATCATAAGAAAGTAATTAAAATCTTAAAGTTATTTGTGAACGAGTCTTTAATTTTATTGACGTATGGATTTGCTACTGGTCATGCCTTCATTTTGAGCGTGACGTTTGGGCTCCACGTTGAAATTAGTGCAAAATGGGAGAAGTCGATTTGACCTGTTTTGTTTACAAATTTGACTTTAAAAATAGCAATTATTAATTATTTGTAAATAAAAGTATATATATTTTGAATAAGTTAAAGTTTTAGGGCGGTTTCGCTCTACATTAAAGACATTTGTTGGCGGTTGCAGTTGCTTACGTGTCATTATCCGGAATGGATTTTCCTGTCAAGGGAAAGGCCGACGATTATTCTTTTAAATATGATATCATGGATTCCAAGTCGGAAAAATATCCATCTGGAGACATGGTATATTTGTAAAATACTTTCTTAATCTTTTAGCATTCCATTAAGTATTTACTTTCATCGAAAATACACAATTACACGTTTCATAGCTACTTATTGGATTTGTCTTTTTATAAATCACATAAATTAGAATGAAAATTAAAAGGCTGTCTTCTTTAACCTTTTGTTATTATATTCTTTCAGTCGGATGACTGGGCACCTCCAGACGATATATTTTCTTTGTTTCCAATTGACAATGATTTCTTGAATAATTTTGGTCAAACAAGAGAATTTGACTCTTTAGATGATTTATCTGCGCACTTGAAAATGGAAGTCGGCGATTATGAGCTAAATTCAAGTAATGAGTTTGAAAATGATCCAATTACATATGAAGAATATGAAAATGTTACTGTTGAGGAAAAAAATATATCGAGCAGTTCATCTGACTCAGGATTATCTTCAGATAACTTGGACATGTATGTGTAAAAATACTATGTTTTTCTGTTTAAAATTAACATTACTTCTAGGGATATGAGTCCAATTTTTGAGCCACTTAGTCCGGCTATTTCATCACCCGGCCCATCGATTAGTGAAAGGGGTGCAAAAAACTCACCACCAAGGAATGAAATATCATTTATTGAACATCAAACTGTACATAAGTATCCTGAAAAGCCTGTAGAAACAAGGCCAAAAGTTATAATTCAAAAAATTCCGCAAATTCTTACTTTACCAACCAAACATATTGAAACATCGAAAGGTAGTTTGGCTGGTGGTAAGGAAATAAAAATTGTGAAATTACCTCAGCAGATTTTCTCTGCTGCAAATAATAAGAAAGTAACAATTCAAGTTAAAAATTCAAACACAGGAGCCAGGATTCAAGCGAATCCGGGAACATTCTTTATAAATAATGGAAAAATTACCGAAGGTGAGTTTAAAGTTTTTACTATGACGAAATTCTGTTTTGGTAATTGTCTAGTTGAACCTTCATACTACAGATTTCCTTGAAATTGAGGTATGTTGTACACTTCTGTTTTTATATAAATCCGCCGTATTTGTGTTTATACATATTTTAACGGCTCAACGCCAAACTGTTCCAAGATATCAAGTTTTTATGAAAAAGCTCCGCTCAAGTATCTTGGGTAGTAAAATTTGTTAGCAATCAGTTAAATTTCTCATATTCCTTTCCAAAAAGTTACCACTGTTCAGCGATTGGATTTTCAGGATTAAGAATTTTTATTAATGGTTCATTGGTCATTTGATTTTTAGGCTTCAATTTCCCAGTTGCTGTTGTTAAGATGTAGCAAGTTTACAGCATGTACTCATTAATGTTTCATTGAATTCTTTCAGTTTCATTTTAGTTTTATGAAATCAATGAATTGTTTACTCATACATAATAATATTTTTCTTGTTCATGGCTTAATACATATGGTAATAGCTTAAAAGAAATCTATGTGGTAATAGCTTTAAAGTTATTTTGAGAAGGTAGTAGTACAACTTAGGAAAGTGGAATGGTTTAAAAGAAAATGAAAATTTTAAGTTTACGATGGGAAATAATGAAACTCAATGTCCATTGTTTTTGTCCTTTGAAATTCGTAGTTTTATAGCTTTTGTTGTTTCTTGTTTCACATATTTGAATAATGGATACATAATTCTTTAAAATAAAGCAAAAATCTTTTCTTTTCATTATTCTTACATGCTTGAGTAGCTGTATGTAAGGTGACCATACGTCCCGAATTTCCCGGAACAGTTCCGAATTTTCAGTCTCTGTCCTGATTTTTCACAGCTCGTTTTTTGGTCCCGAATTTATAGCATTTGTCCCGAATTGTTCCGCAAAGCGGTAGTGTGAACATAAAGTTTAAATGAATATATTTATTGTAAATCGCAAACAGGTAATACAGGCGTAAGTTAAGAGACGCGAATCGTACCGGCTGCATAAGCAGGAATTTCCCATCTAGCGTTTATCTTAGAAAAATTGAGGAGTGCTATTTCTCATTCCTCTATTTCTCTCCCCAACCCCCTAAAGTACACGCAATTTTCGCTCACTTATTTTTGTCAGTAATCATGAATCTGAGGTAAATGAATTTATCTAACATGGCTATTGGGACCCTCGATTTAAAGATTTCTCTTACTTATTCTAGAAACGCTATCATAGCTTACGTTTTGTCCTTATTTATTTGTAACTCGATCTTCTCAGCTCTTCGTATGATAGGGTGTGTTTCAAGTTTCACACCAATCAGTAATCAGAAATCAGTGATGATAATTAACCCTAATCATTGATGGACAATTGTTCAAATACACCCATTGTTGAACTGCTCATCTTACGATGTCCTCATCGTCTGCATATCCCAATAGTTGGTTTGATTTGACAGTGCCACTCCTTTCCATATATGTTCATCTTATAATCCGTTCTAGCGTCAAGTTGAATAGCATGGAAGTTAAGCCGTCCCCTTGTTTTTTACCTGCGAGGCCTTTCTAGTGTGAATTTTATCAATCTTGCCAGCTTTGCGGGTATTCTTAGATCTATTCGAATTTCTATGAATTTTCGTCGTGCATAGAGTCGTACGCTTGCATATAGTCCACGAAGATCTGGAATATGTTTAAATCCTTCTTCCAGCTTTTTTCGAGGATTTGTCTTAGAGTAACCAACTGGTCGGCTGTTGAGGGATCCTTTCTGAAGCCTGCTTGATACCCGCCTGCTATTATTTCTACGAATGGTTCTAATCTATCCTTTGGTATAGATCTAAAAATCTTGTAGCCAACAGGGAGTAGCGCGATTACCCTGCAATTTTTGCAAGACAATTTGTCTCCCTTCTTATGAATTGGACATATGACAGATTTTTTCCACTCTTCTGGAAGGGTCTCTCCTTCCCAAATCTCGCACATAAGCTCGTGCAGTTGCTCTAAGAGTTCTTGCCCTCCTTCTTTGCGTAGCTCCGCCTTAATAACATTTACGCCTGCGATTTATTACCTTTTTGTTTCATCACGGAGCTAGTACTTGGAGCCGTGAATGTAATTCTATTGTCACTTCGTCCTCCGGCATTACTATGCCCAATTGATTATTATTTTCATTGCTCTCTGGTCTTAGTAAATCTTTAGTAAAATAAAAAAAAACCATTTGATATTTTCAGTGAAAAAACTTGTTCGACTTCAGAATGCTGTTAATCCAAGATCTGTGCTCCTTCCAGTATCAATGCAGGATGTTAAAGATTTAAAAAATTTCAAAATAGTTAAGGCTCCAATAACAGCACTAAAGTCAGATACAACTAAAATTAGCAAAGTACTACCACAGGAAGTTAAAACGTTAGGAAAGGCAAAACCGTTCAAATTGCAAGGTAAAAAAGGCTTAACTTTACTCGAGCGCTAGTTATTATTTATACTCTTGCCCTTTCAGACGACTCATTGTCGGATCAAACATCAGATGGAGAGAGCTATGTTTATGACGATGGCAATAGCTATGAGTATGATTCCGAACTTAAGTGTTTCTTAGACAAAGGTAGTGAAACTGAAACACCTTACCCTAAATTAATGCTTACCGCTGAAGAGAAGAGGCTACTTGCTAAAGAAGGTATTACGTTACCAACTCACTATCCTCTTACTAAACATGAAGAACGAGAGCTGAAACGTATAAGGCGAAAAATACGAAATAAAATCTCAGCACAAGATTCTAGAAAGCGGAAAAGAGAATACGTTGATGGCTTAGAAGAGCGCGTCAAACAATGCACCGAAGAAAATCAGACACTTCTGAAGCGTATAAAATTACTGCAAAATCAGAATCAGAACTTAGTGACGCAAATGAAGAAGCTTCAAACACTCTTATCAAAAGGGACAAATAAAACAGCTCATCCAACTACATGTTTGATGGTACTTCTCTTAAGTTTAGCATTAGTAGCAGCCCCAAATTTGAAATTGGGTCAAAACATTAAAGAAGGAGAATTAGAAGAAGTCATGCAGGACACTGTACTTCAAAACCGAAGGAATCTATTGTTTGACGTAAAAGAACAAAACTTAGATATTTTCGATGAAGATATTGATATGGCTGAACTTGTTGATATGAGTGAAACCAGCATTGCACAGCGGGAATTTGGTCAATGCTTTGATAACAAACGCAAGTTCGCTCAAAACAACAACGAGCCGCTCTGCAAGAAACCTAAGTTCATTGATTTTGATGTTGATGATCAAAATTGGTATCATGTTAAGGAAATGGAAAAGATAAAGAATTTGGATAGTTCTGACAAGCTAGCTGATAAGTCGCAGGATGATAAGAAAGTAGCTCAAACAAGTGGATTTAACATAAACCCCCAACTTACGGATACAAATTTATTTGATCAAGATGTTATGGAATTATTAACACAGAAATCAAATAATTTATATGATTTTACTCTAGACAAATTGTCTGGGGCGCAAAATGACGGGCCTATAATTGATTTTGCTGCAAAGCATGTGTACGCAGAGGAAACTGATAAAAAATTAAATTTGTCTGAGTTGCGGAATTATCAAAAATATTAACATAAATATTTTCTCGTTTTGATTATTGTGTTTTAACATTTTAAATTTTACAATTAATTTTTTGTTCTTTATAGATTTATTTACACTTGTAAAGTGACATTCAAATATTCCTTTTTTTAAATTTAGCTGTATATGTATTATAGCTGTAATTTAAATGTTGTATTCTGTTATGTTGGGCTTACAAATAAATATATTTTTAATTATATGAATAATTAATTTAGAAGCAAAATTTGAATCGTTTGTGGTTGTAAAGATTCCAAATCAATTGCATTTTTCGTATTCATTTCTGTAAATAAGGGCCACTTCCAACAACATCATAAAACCAAAATTAATGTTAAACGAGAATCTTTTCAGGAGGTCTTGCACATCACGCTGTTGTGGACACTGAAACGTTCACAAGTAGAAAACTAGAGTATCAGCAAGTGTTCTTTTCGGATCACCGGTGGATACGATTCAAGGTAAACTTACAGATAGACCTTATAGAGACAAATGAAGATAGGGTCAATACGTTCGAAAACGCTAACCACACGGCGTATAAGGTATCCCGCCAAATAAGGCTGAGCAAAACCCTTTCGCCCGTGGTGGAATGGAGATCTCTTAAGATTCAGGAAGTTAACAAGAGATATCTTCAAACAATGCCTTTGACTAGCCCTACAACAAAGACTTCCTAAAACTATAAAAGGAAGCCATTTCCACACCCAAGAGAGATACTTGGCAGGTGTATTGGCAGTCTACCGAGAGCTTAGGAGATTCAGCCAGACTATGCAGGATCCTCTCCAAACACTCCAGCGTGTCTTTTATAAAAAGGAAAATGGAGCTTGGGCGGAGTCACAGGCGGAGTTTATAGATCTATGTACTAATAAACACACTTTCCCTTTCACCCACGAAAGAGAAGTCGAAGCATGAGGGAATGAACAGAGACACTCCTGCGAGTAATTTTCCGCTATTATAACAAAGAAGGCGGTTCTCTGGGCGATTAATAGCTTTTCCCCCTTTAAAGAACTCGGCCCGGATAGTGGGCCTTATCATGGTTGGCGAGTTGAAAAAATGACAGCGCTGTTTGTCGTTTTCATTTTTCGTACCATAGTTGGCGAATGCAGCGACATGACAGTTTTCGACAAAACCTTATCATGGTTGTCGCTTGAAAATTTTTGAACATTTCTGATAATTAAAAAATTTATAAAATTTCATTATTTATTCAATCTATTTAAAAAATATTTATATAAAAATTATATATTATATAAAAAAACACTTTTCTCAGACTGCATTTTTGTCAGCGTTGTCACGTACCAAAACCAAGCGCCTGAAATAGTCACTTGACAGTCGTGAAAAACGCAACTTTGTCTCTTAAAACGCCAACTGTGATACCCCTGAATGCGCTTTTCCAAATGTCAGTTTTTTCGAGAACTATGATTCCGTTTTACAGTCGCCGCGCCATTTCTCACTTCAAGCGCCAACCATGATCAGGCCCAGCATACTACTGGTCTTGCTGCAGAAATTACCTGAGTTAGTAATACGATGGTTAGTGGTCACGTTTCAGGGCTCAGTTAGGTCCCTGTGAATTGGAGACGAGTAGTCTTAATACAAGAAAAGACAACGTGTCTCAAGCCCAAGATGGTCCTGTGGTACGCTCCATCCTCACATACGGGCACGCTGGTGTGGTGGCCAGTGCTGAGTAGGACCCATAATGGTATAAAGTCGCGAAAAGTCCAAAGGACAAGGGCCTCAAAACGCTTGACACGTGAAAACTTAATGTTCTTTTGCACCTGCTTTCACATCAAACACCTAGCCTCGTCTAGCCCCCTTAGATTGAGCGAGTCCGGGGCCTCGACCTTAAATCGTGCGGTCATAGCAACATCTTGGGTACCCCTTTGCATTTTTGGCGATTTCTAAGTGTTGAACCCCCCTTTTTTGGATGGGAAATTGTTAGGCACGTCCCAGGGAGCCTGTAAACTAAATTTCACGCCAGTATTTCCCCGAGATAATAGGCATTTTAGGGCTCTTCCAAGAGAAATCCCAAATGGCTCATAACTACCTGATGGAATTCCTATTGAAAACCGCAGCAAAACGTTTTTCTGCGCATAAAGAATAGAAGTTCGGCTCGGTAAAAGAGGCGTTATATGGCGAGCTCTACGGCAACGTGGACTGGCGAATAAAATAATAGAATTGATAAAAGCTGTATACAACAATTCCAAATGCAGAGTTCTTCACAATGGAAAACTATCCCACAGCTATGAAGTGAGCTCAGGAGTACGGCTAGGATGCCTACTTTCACCATTACTATTTCTTATAGTAATAAACGACATCCTTGTCAGCGCTCTAGATACTAGAACAGGTGGCATACAATAGGGATTGTTAGGCCGCCTTAAGGACCTCGACTACGCGGATGATATCTGTTTGTTGGCCCGCAGACACCAGGACCTCAAAAACATGGTAAACAATTTGGCAACAAAAAGTAGCTTGGCAGGCTTAAGGTTTAATCCGACTTAAACCAAAGAAATGCGGATAAATGCAAACACCCTTGAACGAACAGCGCTAAATAACCGCGACATGGAACTGGTAGATAAATTCTGTTACCTCGGTAGTATTATTACCGAAAACGGCGGTACAGAAGAAGACTTCAGTTCCAGAATAAATAAAGCAAGAAGCGCATATGCATGCCCTTTTCACATATGGAGATCGACGGAGATCTCAATTAACACGAAATTGCGTCTGTTCAACTCCAACGTTAAGGCAGTTCTTTTGTATGGGTGCGAAACATGGAAAGTCACCCAATACATCACAGGGCGCCTACAAGTTTTCATCAACAGATGCCTACGTCGTATCCTAAAAATCCGCTGGCAAGATAGAATTTCAAATGAAGAACTATGGCGCCGTGCCGGCCACGAAAGGATAGACGACCAAATCAGACGAAGGAAATGGAATTGGATCGGCCACACCTTGCGACGCGAAGACGATAATCTAGCCAAACAGACCCTTGACTGGAATCCGCAAGGATCCCGTCGAGTCTGAAGACCTAGAACAACGTGTAGGAAAACCTTATTATCAGAGGCCGCAACAACCGGGAGATCCTGGTCAGAGCTGAGAGCTGTCGCGCAAAACAGAGTCCTGTGGAGGGCAACTGTTTCCGCCCTATGTCCCATGAGCGATTAAAGGAGCAATTAGTTAGTAAAGAATGCGCAGACGTTCATGTATTAAAGTGATGTAGCGCGACCCAGACTTGAAAGAAAAGAAGATTTGTGCCCATGAAAAGAGATGCGTGAAGCATTTACGTTCGCAAACTTTTCTTTGGAGTGCATGAAATGCGCATCAGCCAGTTGTTGCAAAGCAGGAGAATCACTGCTGGCGATGCTTCACTGCACATACGATCAAAATTGTGACCATTTTGACCGGGGCCGTATTTGGTTTCTCGAGTGGATATCGACTTCTGTCGATATATAAAAATTGGCATCTGGCAACGCGATATCGACAACGTTATCGTCCTTTTACGTGCCGATAAAGACGTTTGACGTGTATTAAAAAGCTAAATTTATGCATAAAATAAACTTTTAACTTTCTCTTTTAATTAAATATAAGTGGTTTGCTGAACTTGGAGTAATATCACACAATTTGATGGTTTTGTATGGCAGCGCTTATCTGTCGATTTGGTCGTAATGCCAAATATGAAACTTAGAGAAAATCGAGGTTTTTTTTGTCGAGTCGATCCACCGACGCAAGAAACCAAATACGGCCCCAGGCCTTGTTTCACAGAATATCTCAACCAAACCAGGGCAAATCCACCCAAAATCTTACATTCATCCTCTCGCATCGATCCAAACTCGTTTAATTGCGCTAAGAGCTCGAGAACAGCCCGAACTTGAAAATGTGGAAAACCGCGCCTTCTAAATCAATGGTTATGCCGCCATTTGATCACATTGAACATGACGGACGATAAAACAAAGAATAAAAAGTTGTTAATTAAAAATTGAAATGTTATTAAGAGATAGGAAGAAGAAAATGAAACAAATCGCTTTAAATACAATCTCAATTTATCTTATTGTAACGGTATATTTAAAAATATATTTTGAAAATGTTTCTTTATTAACAAAATAAAAGAAAAAACTGTACAAAAGCTTTATGATACCTAAATATTGACTTGGTCGTTTAAAAAAAAATATATTTTTAATATAAAAGGAGATTCTTTTTATGGAAAACTTATTACGAGTATTATTGAATTTTGGATATGATAGTGAGAAGATGAATTGTTTAATAGAAACCGCAAGTGGGTATGTTTTATATCTTGAGATTATTACTTATACATTAAAATGATTGCATTATTAATAAGAAATTTTTAACAATTTCCAACTCGAATTCGAAACAAATCACAATTGACGGAGACCGACAAGTTTCGTCAAAACGCGTTTAATGATAAAATAATGAATAACAAATACGAAAACGGTAAAACAACTTTAAACTTAATTCAATCTAACATTGTCTTCTATAACATATGATTATATTTTAATGCATTTTTTATCAGTACTTTTACACCATGATTGGCTCATCGTCTAAACCGCTTTGCTTTTTTTTGTGGCGATTACTTTTATTACTCTCCTTAATACTGCTTTTATTGCTACTAAATGCTGAATTGGCATTAACACTATGACTGGAGAATGATTGTGGACTGGTATGTACAACTGTTGTTTCATAACCCCCCGACATGCTCCTTATAGCAACTGGTTTCGTTCCTGATATGCAGCAACTTCCCCCTGTAACATAACTCAAATTTTGTTGACTGCCAGACCATCTTGAACTTCCTACAGATTTTGATGTTAGGTAACTAGATTTTTGTATGTCGTGGTCTGTGGACATATGTCGTGGACTAGGAATATAATCAATATTCTGATCGCGTAAATTGTAGTTTAATACAATAGAATCACTCGCTGAGTCACCTTCGTAATGTAAATTACTCTCCCTGGATGTACTGGGATCATTGTCAAGAGTCTTTCTACTTCCACTGTCTATTAAGCTTCCCAGAGACGAATCTATACTATCTTTGAAAGCTTTACATTCGGTCAATGACTGATTATCTTTATCTTTTCCAGTACTTAAATCGTCTAGACTACCGCCTTCACCTTCCATGTCAGTTGACAACAAGTCGTCATCGGAAGAAGCTCTAACCAAGTTAGGAAGAGCTGATGTCAATAATGCCTTCTCCTTTCTAATTTCTTGTATGTGACCTTCTAAGATCATCTCCTCCGTTTCAGATTCCAAATTTGTTGGCCTTGGTGTCAGTTCTTCAGGAGAAAAAACTTTTGAACTACGCAATGTACTTAGCCTGGTGGTAGCAGTATGGGCAGCAGTATCTAAAGTATCTATGTCCGCTAAAGTGCTCTTTACATTCAACATTTTCTGAGTAATTAAAGTTTCAATACACTTAGTTTGACGCCCAATATCATTAAGACTATCTTGAGCCGGTACCAATCTATTGGTTCGCAATACACACGGTGCAAACACAATAGCCAGAGAGCTGGCTGACATGCGATTGTGTTTCTCTCTTTGTGCTACCAGAGCTAAATGGAAAATTAGTCGCTCCAATAGGAAATGGTGGGCTAGAGGCAGTTTCTTTATAAGTGACAGTAGAGTTTGAACGCGTACATTTGTATCTGGCAAGTCTGCAGCACGTAGGAAATCATCATAACGATCAAATGTCAAGAGCGGCTCAGGCATATCTCGTAAAAATGATTTTAAGACATTTGTCAGGACGTGGACATTGTATGATTCATAATCAATTTCTGTTGCCGATGATGTCTCTGACATCTTAATTTTCAATTCCTTTATTTTAGAGTTCACTCCACTCTTTCTGTAAATTCCTTCTGAGTATAAACCTAACATTTCTATTTTGGTTATCAATTGCTCAATCTGAACCGGAATTTTCGCTCCTTCTGATAAACAAAGGTTCGTTAGTGGCACACCAAAGAGTTTTGATTCCATTTGCATGTTAGCGGAAGATGTTCCCGTACCTTGTGTAGGTGATATTTTATTGCACGCATAAGCTTTCTGGTAACATTTTTTATGACACGTTAATCGACAATTTTGGCATACCTGAAATTAAAAACACATTACAACTGTTACTATTAAAACCTTCAAAGTAACTGACTTGACTACTGACTATGCTGACTTTTACTATTTACATTTGTTTGAATTATTGAATAGTCAGTATCGAATATGTATATCAAAAAACAATATATACTTATTTAAGCACAATAAAATTATTACTCACCAGTCCTCTTTCGATTGGCCACAATAAAAATAACTGACAGATTTCACAAGCTGTCGGGATGTTGATGATTGTCAGTTGAAATGTGTGCCCTAAAATAAATATTTAGTCATAATTCAAACACCATATTTTATTTTATTTACCATTAAAGCTTGTATGTTCATCGATTTTCCGTTTTTTATCTTTTTTTCTCTTCGCTTTTGGTTTATCTGTTTCTCTGGAATTCATAAATTCGTTCATAAAGCCACGAAATGCATTTACACCCATGGTTAATGGAAAATCATTTTTTCTTCCACAACATGTTTCCATCACTTGCCCAAAATTATCAATTAAATCTCTATACTTAATATTAAGTGAATCAGAATTTTGCTTATGGGCTACACTATATTGCGTTACAAGATTATCTTTGAACGCTCTCAAAGCTTGCTTAAATACTCGATCAACTTCAGATGATTTTTCACCTTCGTTCTCATCCATTTTATAGATTTTCTGTGTTATAAAATCATGCATTAGATTAAGTTCTTTTGCATCACTTATTATTCTATCAGTAGAGTCTGTATATTCCCGTGTGCCAGAATATTTTGAATTTGGAGTCAATGCCTTCTCATTCTTTCTTAAACGTTTTGATCGTTTCGCTTCGCAAATTAATGTTTTCACCCCGCCGTTTTGAATACATTTTGTATGAACAAGAACCTTGCAATCTAAGCAGCGATAGCCTTCATTTACGAAAGCATCACTTTCTTGACAACTAGCGCATTTCTCTGCCTTGCCTATCCGTGCGGCTTTTCTGAACCGATGCCCGGCTATTGTTATTTGAGTACTCGATTGATACATATCATTTCCTCGATTAGCTTCCAAGACAGATACTTTGTTGGTACTGGGATCGGAATTCCTTCTTTTTAAGGACTCGCAAGGATATTCATTTGATTTTGGCACATGAGAAGTAATATTTGCTGAACTAAGATCATCACTTAAGTTTGATTTTACTCGACGTCCTTTTATTGGTTGCTTATGCTGTTTGGCAGCTAAAGACAACTGATTTTGATCTTCAGATATAGATCCCAATAGTGCGGCAGCTTTTCCCCGCGGCGTAATAAGTGAAGATGATTTTGTTTCATCTAGAGAGTGCACCTGTTTTGAATACGAGCTTCTTTGGTGGGACGATATCTGGTAACTTGGTTGGATAGCACTATTTCCTGGCAGCACTTCTATGTTTTCATAATGTTTCTGATAATTGGAATTAATTTCTTCATCAGAATGGCCACTTATGAGCTCTCGCCTTAATAATTTATGGTACGAAGGCACCAATTCAGCCATGGCTAAAGAATTTTCATTCGTTCTTGAAGACGTCGGATTCGTATAACTAATACTACTTGAATGTTTTTCAGCGCTACCGCGTTTGGAACAACTTATATCACCTATATCTTCGTAGTCGTAATCATAACGAAAAGGTGGACCAGAATCCGTTCGACGAACTGGAGTTTTACTGACTTCATTGCTAAAAACAATAAATAAACACAATTTACAATGTGTGTGTGGAAAATCATTATCTTACCGTTTTAAGATATCTGAAGTATCGTCATAGTATTTATTTCCACCATCTTTAATGGACTTACTTCTATCAAATTGTTCAGGAATATTCTGATATAGGAATAGCTTGCTGCTGTCGTTAGTATTTTCATTAAAATAGTTTTCATTAGTAAAATTAAACGATCTATTATTATTTCCTGAAGAAATCATTAAACTTCTAAGTTGATTGCCAGCTTTTTCTAAAAGTTCATCGCTTTGCACTGTTATAAAGGCCCCGTCTAAATTACGAGAAACTGCTAGTAGAGGTTGCTTTTCCTTGGGTTCATCTATATTTGAATCCAGACTGTAGTGAGTGCTTTGAAAGCTTCGCTTCAAGTCTTCAGTGCTATCGGTTTCAACATAGGACCTAAATCAATAAAAAAGACGCGATTTAATGCATAAAATACATTTTTTTTAAATAATCATACTTCTCGTTATTTGGAAGGCTTTGTGATGAACATAATCTAATTCTGTCCTTTTGTATTTTCTAAATTAAACAAAAAATAAAATATTAAAAAACTAATAATAATTTAACTCAAAACAAAATTTATTACCAATTTTTTGGCTCTGTATAAATCCCTAGCTAAATAGCCTCGCATGTGAGCTTGTACAATGACTATACTAGCTTTAAGTTTACGAAACCAGCTTTTTTCTTTGTACATTTTCCACGTTGCTTGGATAACTAATGCTGCATTTATATGCAATTTTTTAAAGTTAAGCATTTTTTGAGCATAATACATTCTCCAATATGATTGAATTGTGACGGTTGCAGTTCTATATAGAAGAAATTTCCTCCTCTGAAGAATTCCACGAAACCATCTCTGAATTAACACAATGCTGTCGATAATTTTTGTGTGAAGTTTAATATCTAATCTCATTTTTTGTGATTCCCTCATATAAATTTTTGTTACACCTAAACATTACACAAATATAATTAAATTTTTTTTTGGATTATTTGCTCCAGTTTACCTAGTTGATAGTGTTGTTTATTCAAATCCATAGTATTCAAGAAGTCTTTAACATCTTTTTGTGAACTTACTAAACCTTTTGGCAACAATATTCTATAAAGCTGAATAAACTCTTCATATGTTAGCCGCACATTATAACCTGCACGTCTTATTCTAACCGTCTCTAACATTCCAGTATATCTTAACTGTAAGATAAAATATTATTTTAAATATAAGTTTTTTCCAATGCAGTTGCAATAGTTCAATGTGAATAAAACATTGTCATTTCATTTTAATTTAAATAAAGGTCATTGAATTTTTAGTTGTTAGTAAGTCATCGTTTTGAGGATATTAGATCTGAGATAATTAACGAATGTGGAAATTCTATGCAATTTCTTTGTAAGAATGACATTGAATGTAGAAATTTGTTTCATTGTTATCATCCTTTTAACTTCAAATTCTTTTTCATGTGCAAATTTTATTTTATGTGGTATAATCAAGTTTAGGAATCACCCTTTCATGTCGTTCAAGTCATGGTGCAATGTCTAGTAGTAAGCTTGATTTGAAGGATAGAAGAGAAAGGATAGGTTAGAGGTCTGGACTGTGGCTGAGTAGATGTTGATGAACCTTGCGTTGGACATGAGTCACAGTCTAAGAGACCAGGTCTGGCACGTGCTTGTCTGAAGTTTTCGAAGGCGTGGGAGTAACGCAGAGTACCGTCGTGAAAATGTGAAGTGGGTTGGAGGGGATTGAGAGCAGATCGGCCAGAAAGAAAGCTCTCAATCCAGTTCCTTAGAACTGAGTCGATACCAATAGTTTAGAGTTTAAACAGCAGAGAGGAATGACATACTCTGTCGAAAGCCTTGGAAATATCTAGAGCAACCATACCAGACCCAACGAAGCGATGGATTTTTTTTTATGTGGAAGACTAGAGCTCAGGGAAAGCCCTTTGTACTGTCGACAATCTATTTTCTTCGTATAGAGTGCAATGTCAAACAGCAAGCTCTAGTCGAGGCGTCATTACTGATATTAGGACTTCTGTAGTGTCAGTGACTTGAGTTTCACTTAGTGCGAGTATGGCCGGGGCATGGATATGAAGGTGGCACATCACTGGGAAGAAATTCGCAAGGAGACCCCTGATGAACATCTACATATATATCTAAAAATTTTCAATAAAGCAAATAAAATCTTGAAAAACTCACTAGTTCCTTGACTTTGAAGAGGAAACTAAATGCGCCTCTATCGTCGACTTATTAAAAATATCTTTTATTAACTCAACAATTTCAATAGACCTCTACGTGATAATGCAATATCATTCATAATTAAAATGAATCGAAACTTACTTGGCGTAAAACTGTTGAATCGTCAAACTTGTTTGGTATTTTTTGTGAATTTGATTTAATACACCTTATGAAAAATGGATTCGCCTAAAAAACACAATGTATAAACACAATGATTTTGGTTAAAAAAAATATTAGTAATACTTGATTCAAAGTATCCATGAGAGCACTTAGCGAAATTTGAAATTGCGCAGTAACTGTTAGTGGCTGTTTACGTGTTTTCACTCCTGTTTGATTAATGGAATTTGTGCCAGCTGTCATCATTTTAACAGTTTGTAAATTTTTCAATCCTTTTTTTGGGCGTTCTCGTGGACGAAATGATTTGTTTTTTCTGCATTAAACGTATTTCACACAAATATTAATACTGTGTTCACTCAAAATAAAAATGTACATGCAAAAAAAATAACATTCATGAAATTAATGAAAAAAAAAATAAAATCTTACTGAACAATCTGAGAAGCTCTAGCCATTACATCTTGATTTGATCGCTCAAATTTCGAATAATGTTTTGAAAAATTTTTACTCCCATTATTTTCAGCCATTTGATTATTTTCATAAATAAGTTTACCATCAGGAAAATTTTTATTATTAAAAGCAATGCTAGGCCAGGAGCGTTTAGCATTTTTGCCGGAATTATTTTGATGCTGGCTCATCGAATTCGATACTTCATTTATCACATTGCATTTTTTACTAAAGAAAACAAAAAATAAAAATAAAATCAGAATAAAAAAAGGCGCTAAAACAAAATCATGCGAAATTGTTAGTACAAAAATAAAAATAAATCATGCACTTTCACACGTAAATTTCCTATTGGCTTATTATCCAAAACTTACGCAATTCTATTTATTGTTAGATTTACTGATGATACTGTCACTAGGTGGCTAAATTGAAAACAATAAATGAGATTTGTGCGACTGTAACTTTCCCATTATTATTATTACGCTTATTGTAGTGTGCACTGGCCCTCTAAATGTGTAAAAAATCTAAATCTAAGAGTACATTTTTACTTAAAACGCAATTGTAATACTAAATATTAAAATATGCATAAAGTATAGAGAATAGATTGTCTAATGTGTGATTTTATCACTAAAAACCACACAGTAGTAAACATTAGCCAAGTTCTTTCTACTTATTAATCAATTTTTTTATCATAATTCAGCTAAAGCAGTACCTACTGAAATTTAAAATGCAATATTAAGTGTGCGTTTGTACGAATTTATTTATAAAGGTTTGTTTACTTAATTCGACTATTGTCTTGTTTACCATCCAAGGCATATTTTTCATACCACTCTATCTAGGGCTACCATCAACTAAGTTGCCGGCGCCACACTCCAATACAAATGGAACGCACCTAGTATAATCAATTATATCTGTGCAAATTTCGCTTTTGCTTTATACTTTTTTTTAATCTACGCTTTACCTTTAGAAATCTACTATAATTTTATATAATACAGTGCACACTACGTGATAATTAATTTTTTTTCTTGATAAATGCCTTTAAGTACGTTTGAATTCAAAATGTTGATAAATTTTACTAACCTTAAAATTACATCATTATGTTGCCTAAATCGCTGTTTACCAGCAATTTTATTTAAAGCGTTGTCATTACGTTCTTTTCGATGTTTTAATCCCGCATTACGAAAAGCAAAATAACTTCGAAAAAAAGCTCTTATTATTGCCCACCTAAATACTGCAACAGGATCAGCCCCAACTAATTCTCGAACAAAAGCCATACTAGAATTTTTTAACACGCTAACAATGTCTTGGCGCATTAAATCCAAATTCTTTTCTCTCATTTCAGCAACCTGAGCAAGAATAATTGTAATTATTTTAATTTTAATTAAAGTAAATTATGATATTTTTTTTACCTGATATTTTACTTTGCCTGCGTAGTGTCTGATTATGAAAGCGTTTTCTTTGCGTTGAAACTTTTCGTAAAATGGATTCTCTTTATGAACGCTATTGAATTTTTGAAGTAACGTTTCATTTGTGGCACCAGGAAAGCTAAGAGAGAGTTACTAATTGAAAACAATTTCATTTAAAAATCAAGTATGTACTTACTTGCACAAATCATCAAGTATACAAAGCAATCCCGTTGGCTTAGATTCGAATAAATGTAGACACCCCGAATTATCCATAAATTCGATATCCCTCCATTGAATGCCTTCACGTTTATATTCAGTCTGTTCGTATTTGAACACATGCTGGAATTTTGTAAAATGCCGAAAAATTAAATCGTGTGTTTTAGGAAATGCATTTTTAATTTGTTGTGTCGACTTTTAAATATTGTTGAGTTTTTTAACTTTCACTAAAGAAGAATTATTAAATAGCCTGTTTTCAGCAATTTAAATTCGAAATTGAGTAATAGCGTAATTTAAAAAAAAACATATCATATGGAGAATTAGTGTGACGGTGAAGAACCAAGCTTATTATCGTTGCCACAAGATTAAGCAACGTTAAGAATGGATGATGCTATACGCACATCTCCGATGGTAGTGATGGAGACTTTAATCGATTTGGTACCGCTTCATCTTGTAGAGAAATCGCTATAAATGCTGCACTGAAGCCAAGACCGAATGGCTACGAATGTTCTTTTGTTGAGACATTCTACAATTATCATTGTAATTGAAGCGATCTCAGAAGCGAGCATGCTATCGAATTGCATACTCGCGAACATCTCAAAACGTAAGCCTCCTTCCATGAACCTACAGAAGAGGCTATTCTGGGCTTTCCTTAAGATACCATAGGAGAACTTTTATAGTAAACGGATGGCTCTAAGTCAAAGACAGGTGTGAATGCCGGGATATGGGACGAAAGCCTCAAGTTAAACAGAACATTCAGCTTGGGCATTCTAGCTAATCTCATTCAAGGAGAAGGGTACTATATATTGACGTGCACCTTTGATCCCATCCGAAGCCCGAAGGACCAAGTCAAACTTAGTTTCGGTTTGCCAAAAAGCTTTTGATAAGCTGGGTATTTCCAATCAGGTCGCCCCCATAGAAATATAAACTAACATGGAACGGCTGTGTAGTGTAAAAACCCTGTACGTGAGCGACCACATTAAAGGTAGCTTGTTTAAAGGGACAGCAATCGTGTGCACAAGTGGGACACAAATTGCCGAACTGTCAAGGGTAGCTTCTTGAGTGAATGGTGGCGTGCCTAGTCAATATCCGGCGGCATAGATTTTATGCCAGGAATTTTAATCGCCCCGCTTTTAAAACGTCCCTCTTATTATTTCTGCATATTTTGGCCTGCACTGCCTGACCACTACTACCGAGTGAACTCAAACACATCAGGAATTGTGGTACGCTTAATCTGGCTTACAGCCATTCCGTGTTTAGTTTATATTTCTATGGTCGCCCCTATATGTATCGCAGGCCACCAGAGATTCACGAGTAATGAAAAGTCATACACTTTGGCTAGATAAGTCTCTGACACTATTCTCAACGGTCTGGACATGATTATTGAGGAACCTACCAGTTTGGTGAGAAGGGCTCTAACCGATCAGATTCGCGAATAATGTTTATATGTTCACGAATATAAACTTACCAAATTAAAATAGTATTGCAAGTGTTCGTTAGCATAATTTATACAAAGCTGTTCAAAGCTATTTTGAGCTCCAAAATCCTCAAAACCAAATATATCTAAAACACCAATCGAATGTCCAGTATGCGGCGTTTGATCCTTGTTAAGCAGGGCATGATTGACCTAAATTATTAATAAATTAACTTAAAATAGATACAAGCTATACATTTATACCTGTAAGACAATCCAATCAAACAAAGCACCATACAAACATTTTGCCAAGGCGTCCCTTGCAGCAATAGCTTCGGGCAATTTGTATTGCATTATTAACGTTTCGCCACTAGCTTTGACTTTTTTTGAGGTAAGGGCCGCTAAAAGCGTGTCTTGTTTTACTTTTAATAACTCGGATATTATTGAAACAACTTCCAAGTTTCTAACTTGTACACTCTCGTCATGGTGATATGTTGATTTTTTTGGAAAGAATTCTATATTTCCCAATAGTAGAACAGCAGATAAAACACTGAATAATCTACGCTGTTTCTCCGGTGAAAATCCTACCATTTCCATACTTTGCTTTAATCTTGAAAATTCATATTTTTCATCGCAATTCTCAAGTGTTAAGTTTTTAGAATTGAGATAATAATATTTATCGGCAGGAAGTAGATGGAGTGATTCCCTTTCATGTTCCGTTGCGCCAGATAATAAGTAATAAAATACATGATAGTTTCTCTCGTAAGGACCCTAAAAATATAATAATTTTATGAAAGAATAACATGGTATAATTAACTTAATTTACCTGAGATACAATTCTGCTCTTCTCCAGTAAGTATTTTTGAACAACAGCTCCCTGTACCATTCCATTTTCCCTGTAGTTAACCTACAATTTTTATTAACATTGCAGAAATATAAAAACTCTTATGACTAATTTATTGTAGTTACCTGTATAAACTTTCCAAATCGACTGGAGTTGTTGTTATGCGCAGTTTTAGCATTCCCAAACGCTTCCAGAACTGGGCCTGCACTTAAAATTGTCTGCTCGACGCCAGACCCATGAGATCCCTTTTGCGAAAGAGCAGTTAAATGATGTAAAAGAAAGTTTGTACTTTCTGTTTTCCCTGATCCACTTTCTCCACTTATTACAATACACTAAGGATTAAAAACAATATTACAAATATATCATTATCTTTCATCA
Organism: Thereva nobilitata; assembly: GCA_963855945.1. Taxonomy (NCBI): domain Eukaryota; kingdom Metazoa; phylum Arthropoda; class Insecta; order Diptera; family Therevidae; genus Thereva; species Thereva nobilitata. The sequence continues at coordinate 112,902,264 of OY979697.1, forward strand.
ATTTTCATCATTACAACACTATACAATACTTCATTTTATTACTTCGTATTTGGTTAGGAAAAAACATTAATTTGAAATATTCTAAGGTTTGTTTTTGTGACCAACGGTGAAACTATCATCTTTACCATAAAGGAATACGAATACTAATATGGACACATAGTAGTAAATAAAGTGTTTAAAATATGTTGATAGTCTCTTTTTACAATGTTGTTAGTTTGCAGTTTATTAATTTAACAGAATTCGTAAGGCATTGTTCAAATGATACGAATAAAGCAGTGTTTCATACATAATTTTAGCTTACCTGGTTCCGATTTTCCTTAAGCATAGAATAGTATGCGTTGTCTGCTATTGCAAAAATATGAGGAGGAAGGATTGGACCAATCCTTTGGTTTTGATAAAGTCTCACATATTTTGGATTATATATAGGATAAAATTTAAATGGATTTACAGCTATTAAGATGCTTCCAACATATGTATAGATGTAACCAGCTTCAAAACGCTGCTTTAAGTTCTCCAGCAGCGTCGTCTCATTTAAATCTACAAATATATTTTATTTCATTTTAACGAGCTTATTTATATTACTACAAAAATACAATAAATAATCGTAAACTATTAATTTTGATATTTAGAAAAAGGGAATTAAATTCTGAAGATCTCCTCATTATTGCATTTTAGTAGTTTAAAAATCTTAAATAATATTAAATTAAAATTATATAATGTATTTCTGTTATACCTGGGAGTTGACACAAGTCTGGGTATTCCCTATTTTCTGGCTGAAGAAGAAATGGTATGAAATCACGAAATATGTGTGAGTCAAGACCATAACTATCTAGCCAAGTTACATCACTTTGCGATTCTCGTAAATAAAACCTAAAAGATATCATGAAAAGTTTATTTTTCAACCATATTTTTTTTTGTTATACCTATGAAAATCCCTGTCTGAATGCATAGGCCATAAAAGCATGACCGAAACAGGTTTCTCATCAGATGCAAGACGCCTTTCCTTACATTCACCTGCAACTTCTGCCAGTTCATAGTTGCTTCCCTATAATTAGAAATCGTTTTTGTTGGGATTTTATAGGACAGTTAATAGTAAAATTTACTAGTAATCCTAGCCGCTCAACTATGCAGGAAACAATCTCTTCAGCTGTTGTTTGTTTAGAAGCCTCTACACTTAAGGCTTCATAATGTAAAGATAGAGCACCAACGTATACCTGAAAAAATTTGAAAATGTATAAATATCTTTAAAATATTTAAATTATAAATAAAAATAAATATAAATAAAAGTTTGAATGACTCAAAGGACAGGGTACTACCCCAATAGCAGTAACTTATATCATTATAAAATTCCTTTTATATAAAAAGTTCTTAATTATGAACAAGACTGACAACGTGAAACGAAACTCCATCATTCAACCTTTCATCGACACCTTTAGGCATCCATTAGACGATAGGTTTTGCTGTCAGTTTTGGCACAGTTTTGCCTATGACTGACGGAAAACCTAACGTCTAAGGTGATGACTGACGTAATCCTCCATATATTTTGATTTCCATTAATCATGACTGAACTTAATGGAAGTCAAAATATACGGAGGATTACGTCAGTCATCACCTTAGACGTTAGGTTTTCCGTCAGTCGTAGGCAAAACTATGGCAAAACTGTTAGCAGAACCTATCGTATAATGGATGCCTAAAGGTGTCGATGAAAGGTTGAATGATGGAGTTTCGTTGGCCTTAGGCGCCCATTACACGATAGGTTTTGCTGACAGTTTTGCCTACGACTGACGGAAAACCTAAGGCGGCCATTACACGTTCATGCAAGCGGCAATCAATTCCACCAGTCATGATTAATGGAAATCAAAATATACGGAGGATTACGTCAGTCGACACGTTAGACGTTAGGTTTTACGTCAGTCGTAGGCAAAACTGTGGAAAAACTGACAGCAAAACCTATCGTGTAATGGGCGCCTAACGCCTAAGGTGATGACTGACGTAATTTTCCGTATATTTTGATTTCCATTAATCATGACTGGTGAAATTGATTGCCGCTTGCATGAACGTGTAATGGCCGCCTTCAGTCACGATTAATGGACGTTAGGTTTTTCGTCAGTCATAGGCAAAACTGTGGCAAAACTGAGAGCAAAACCTATCGTCTAATGGATGCCTATGCCATCGGGGAAGTCAGCAGGCTGGGTCACTGGATTCCTTACCAACTTTCGAAGTCTAATCGCGCAAAGAGTAATGCCGGAACCCCACGTTTGTCAAGGCTTGGAAAGCGTTCGCAAATTCTATCCGGTCGAGTGTGGATGCTCCCCAAACCAAAGCAAACGTTTCATTTTGTGTGGATCTGGCATAACAGTGTGCTCTTTCTTGCTGTCACGTCTCAGGAATAACCCTTTTTTGACCGAATTGTGACTGGCGATGAAAGGTGGATCCTGTAAAAAAATTTTAAGCGCAAGAGATAGTGGGTAAACAAAGAAGTCACCCGGAGCTCCAGGCTAAAGCAGGTCGTCATCAACATTAGGCGAAGTTATATGTTTGGTGGGATATGAAGCTATGAGCTTTTAAACTCTAACCAGACTATAACCAAAGAGGTCTGCAGGTTGAACGGCTTAAGTCAGCGCTGGAAAAAAATCGACCATCTTTGCTTTCAAGACGAAAAGTGTTCATTCATGAAGACAACGCTCGGCCACATACAGCAACAACAACTTTACAGAAGCTGGAGGAGTTTGAATGTGAAACGATGCCGCAGCCACTATTTTCACCGCATTATCACTTGTTCCGGAATCTACAGAATCATCTGGATGGAAAAACTATGGATTCAATAGAACATATCAGACTGGTACTTGATGAGTATTTTTCGTCACGGCCAAGTGAATTTTGGAAGAACAGCGTTCCAGCAGCGGAAAAACCATTGTAGAAAATTATGGAAAAACATTTGCCTTTAATATTAGTTTTATATATCTTAATTTTTGAAATAAATGAAGTATAAGAAAACTACATTACTTATGGGATGACACAATATAATCGTACAAGGACAAAAGAGCTTTGCTATGATTTATTTCAATTTTTAAAAACAACCAATAGGGTCCTGTTATTTTAGAAAAAGTGGCAGACCTTAGTAGAAATTTTTTTTTTCGATAAAGAGTATAACTATAAAAATTCTTAGAAATCAAGTTTTCAAGCATTCATCTTTGTAAATCACACAAAGTGCACTATGTACTTCTATTTTTTTATGTGGCAGTTCCAAGCTCAGGAATCACCCTTTGTACTACCAGTCCGTCATGTCGTTGTCACGTTATGGTGCAATGACTAGCAGCAAGTTTATTTAGCTCGAGGATTTGATTAGGTTTGAGGTTAAGAGGAGTCAGGTGATGTTGGAAGAGATGGCGATGAGCCCTACATTTGAACTGTTGAATGTTGTAAGAGTTCGAGAATATTAGCTGCGAAAGATTGTTCCTCAATCGAGTTGTTCTGTTTAGGAACGAATTCCTAGTCTGTGGCGTGCGCGAAAAGTGGGGCTATAAGCAAAGTGAATGAGGCGTAAAAGATTTCTGTGGAAGTAGGACAGTATTTATTTCGATTGAACGATCGTTATGATATTAGCGATAAAATGTTGTCAAGACTGCAACATTCCTACGATGGCTCAATGGGTCGATGGCGGAGGAACTGGCCATCTTTTTTGATGACCTTGAGAGCCCTTTTTGGCACTTTATCTAGCCCTACTGGAATATTTTTTGGAACCCCGCCCCAAATAAAGTTGTATTCGAGTAGATGCCGTATGTAGAATTTGTATATTACAACCAGGGCCGATGACTGAAAGAGGAATTTGAATTTCTTAAGAAATTACATTCAATATGATTTGAAAATTTGGTCATTCCATCGCAGATCCTTGGTTAATGTCATGCCTAGGATATTGTACAATTACTAAGAGCCGTTAGTTTTACACAGTTCACTGACACGGTGGCGAAGGTGTGGCAGATTTTGATGGAAGGAAATAAGACACTACATATTTTGTTTTGTAAGAGTTGAATTCGACACTTGAAGAATCAATGTCCCTGTTGATTGAGTCTGACATAAACTGCGATCGTCAAGACAGCATCTTGCACGCGTTTGCCTTGCATTACCAAAGGCGTAAGAGTAAGTTCAGCTGTCACCCTTTATACTATCAGTCCGTCATGTCGTTCACATCAAGGTGCAATGTCTAGTAGTAAGCTTAGCTCGAAGGATAGAAAAAGGATGGGATAGTTTAAGGGGTGTCGGAGGATGCATGAGGAGGAGGTGGTGAAACTCCCGCCTGAACTATTGGATGTTGTATGAGTTTATGCATACTCTATCAAAAGCTTTAAGAAATATCTAGGGCAATCAAACCGGATTCACCGAATCGATGTAAACTTTGGTTGAGACGTTCTGTAAGGCACACCAAAAGATCACCAATTGACATTTTTGGTCTAAAGCTATACCTTTTGTCATTTAGTATAAGGCTGGATTCTAGATACCCAATAAGCCGTTTGTTGATAATCGTCTTCATGGTTTTGGAAAGAATAGAAGTAATTGCTATCGAGCGGTAGTTGGAGGCGTTATTTTTGATTTTGTTTGGTTATATGCATTGCATATGCAAAATAACTTAGTAACAACCATAATTCTTGTTTTTTCTGCAAAGAATTGGTTTTTTTAATAGTCTGACCAGAGAGATATTTGAAGTCAAATCTTATCAAAAGCTTGGCTTTAAATCTTCGTCTAGATAACATTTAATTGATGTAGAAGTATGTGCTAAATAATATGGAATAATGCTATGAATAAATGTAAACTTAAACAAGGTTTACAAAAAATAAAGAAAAAATGGCAGATTTATCGGCTAGCTAATTGCTTATAGAAATCGGTAAGGGATAAAATTAGACAAAAATCTTTCTTCTGCGTGAACAAATAAAAGTTTGAAATATCCATGCTTTAAAGCTAGAGTCTTCTGTATTATTTCTATCGGCAACTATGAACTCATCCTAATGCATTCCAAAACTGCATGACAATGCAAGCAAAATGTGTAGTCAATTTCATTTCAATTAAACACCTTTTGTGCCTTTTAAGGGTAATTATTTAACTGGTTCTTAACGACCAAAATTGAAAGATGATTTAATACTTGGCGAATAAGTAAATTTTCATAGAACTGAAAAGGCGTAATCTATTAACATAAAATCTTTACCTGAAGAATATATCTTGAATTATCACTGGAATTATCTGGAGACTGCATTTTGAATGTATTTATCCGTTTGCTGTTGTCATCTCGACATCTCATAGCTGTTTTTTTTTCTTAAATCAGGCAGCCGTCCATTTGCTCTTATTGCCAATCTCTAGTTTTGAAGGCTCTAAGCATATCGCGAATGACTCATAACATAAAAGCTACAAAAAAATTATCTGAATTTTCGTTAAAATTATATACACGCAATTACTGTTGCTTTTATTACATTTAACTGCCACTATCTATTACACTAGCATTTCTAATGCATTACATACAAAAGCTAGAAAACATTTAAATGCATTAGCACAGAAAGTTTCAGAGCAAAACGTCAAATTGAGGTCACATGTTAATATTCCGTCTGAAATAACTTAAATCGTGTTTACAGAACTGTTATTAATTATATTAAAAAGACACTTGCGATAGAAAAATTCAAATTATTAATTCCAATTTTCTCACAAGGAACTCAAAAAACTTTGAAACTTTTGCTTTGAACTTCCGACAGAGATATGACACGACGCCTTCTTAATATCTGATATATGTTCGTTGTAATTAGTTTTCTGCCAGTTAAAATTCACGCTGGATTTATTCACTGTTAAAGGAATATTTTAACCAACACCGCCTCGCTTTTAAAATGCGTTATCAATTACTTGATTATATAGAAGCAACAGATAATTTCTATCTCACAAAATTTAGGTACAAAGGCAGGTCACGGCGGCCATATCTATCTATCTTTTCAATTTAGGGCTGCCTGATGCTTATTTTTCACAGCAATCGCGCAGAGCTTCAACATCGTTAAGCAATGGCACCTTTGTGCGGCATTGCCCAACTAAAACTACAACTAGTTTTTTTAATTACAATAAATCAAATATATTATTAAATATGCTAATACAGATCAAATGGAATTTATTTTATTAAATTAGTGTTGATAGTTAACAATATATAAATAATTTTTGGCAATTTTTACACTAATTGAACGTCAGTATAAGTGTAATAAATATGTTTACATAATACTTTGGCATTGGTAGAAATTATATGCATTTAATTATAATTTTTGTATTTCAATTTTGTAGCGCCAATAAGAAATTAATTCCCTATTTTAATTTTAATTATGGCATGTTCTAGAGCGCAATATGACAAGGTTTTGAAATCTGGTTGTTGCCTCTACTGAAAAATTAATTTATATATTTAACGAAACAGAAAGTTAACTGAACCAAGTTTTTCATTTGGGGTGTTGTCCTATATAGGGTGGGTTCATCTACTACGTATACATGATGAGTTGAACCCGAGTTCAACTGCATGTAGACGCGAGTCGAGCTGAGTTAGGGTCGAGTGAACTCGATTCATTTATGCTACCTGCATCGAGTTCATTTTTACTGAGTTTCCATGGGAGTGGAGTTGAGTTGTGGGTGAGTTGAAATGACACTTCAACTCAACGACTCTTTGTGCGTTTCCATTTCTGCTTTCCGTCTTCCTCCATTAATTAATTTTATTATAGGTTTTTATTTAAAAGTATTTATTATATATAGAGGCGCGACATTTTCAGTTTTTGTACCTTGGCTAGTGTACCGTTTTTAGTTGCATGCGTGAACTCAGTTCAACCTATCTATTTTCGTTGAGTTGAGCAGAGTTGAAAATCTTTAACGAAAACTCTTAACTCATTCTGTTTCCATGACGTATAACTCGGGTTCAACTCTGGCTGAACAGGTATCCGTAAGCTCCGGCCATCACGCAACTTGTTAGCTTTCCTATCCTCCCTATCGCCATATACAAATTAATACCTTCTAGTAAATACAAGAAAGTTACTCGAGGTGAAGGAATACCTGCGCTTACTGTATATTGTAAAGTCAGTTTGACATCATTTCAAGAAATAATCTTCATCAGTTCAGTTCGCATTACTCACCCTTCTTAAACAAACCCAAATTTAATTTGGCATCTTTAAAAAAAATAAAAAAATGAAACACCGAGTTGAGAAAAAACTAAACTATTTAATGCTTCCTTTTTGTTCAATTTAAACATACAAAATTTTTAAGGGAATTGTAAAATAGAAATGCATGTGGGAACTTAAACTCAGTTAAAATAATGCGGGAACAAAGAAACGAAAAAAATTACATATATAACATGTAAATTAATGGTTCCCGAAAAAATAACAAATAATGGAATATTGGCTTTGCTCAAAATTTGCATTTGACTCGCGCTTATTCATTGTAATCACATATCTAGCTTATGGCAAATTTTGAGCAAAACCGCCTTTTATCTAACGCAATACAGAATTACATCATTCCTCCCATTCCGCCCATACCACCCATTCCTCCCATTCCACCCATTCCGGCTCCTAATGGTTGTTCTTCTTTTGGAAGCTCTGTGACTACTGCTTCGGCTGTTGTCAGTAACGAAGCCACACCAGCGGCATCTGTGAGGGCGGTCCTTACGACCTAAATAAAAACATTTTAAGTATTTGGCAAATCATAGAATTTAGTAAATTATTGCCTACCTTTGTTGGATCAATGATGCCCTTTTCAATTAAATTTACATATTCATCATTAAGGGCATCGTAACCAAAATCGCCTTCTTTATCTTCAATCTTCGCCACAACCATAGACCCATCAACGCCTGCGTTTTTAGCAATGGTTAAAGCTGGCATGCGAAGAGCTTTTTTGACGATATCAATTCCGGTATTCTACGATAATAGTATTAAATTGGGATTGTTAAAAGGAAGAAAACCAACTTACTTGATCCTCATTTGCACCTTTGATGCCATTTAGCATCGAAATACATCTGAGAAGTGCAGTACCACCCCCGGGAACGATACCTTCTTCAACCGCTGCCTTTGTAGCATTTAAAGCGTCATTAACACGATCTTTTTTCTCGTTAACTTCGACTTCACTAGATCCTCCAACTCGGAGCAATGCAACACCCGAAGCTAATCGAGCTAGTCTTTCTTGTAGTTTCTCTTTTTCATATTCGGAGGTGGTATCAGTTATTTGGTCTCTAATTTGATCAGCTCTTTTGTCGATATCTTCCTTCTTGCCCTTGCCTTTCAAAAGAAGTGTGTCGTCCTTTGTAACAATAACTTCCCCGACTTTTCCCATATCTGACAATTGAACATCTTCCAATTTAACTAGGTTAGCATCATCTCCGAAAACAATTCCACCAGTGCTAATAGACATATCCTGCAAAGTTGCCTTCCTATTGTCACCAAATCCTGGCGCTTTCACAGCAGCAACTTGCAAGCCAATCTTAAGTCTGTTTACAACTAAAGTGCTCAAGGCTTCGCCATCAATATCTTCAGCTATTATAACTAGAGGTTTTCTTTGGGAGTTAGCTAACTCTAAGGCAGGGATTATAGACTGTACTGAAGAGATTTTCTTTTCGGAAAAAAGAACTAACGCATCCTGAAATTCGCACTTAGCTCCTTTTGCTGAATTAATAAAATATGGAGAAATATAGCCACGGTCGAACTTCATTCCTTCGATAACCTCCAATTCATCATGTAGTGTTTTGCCATCCTTAACAGTGATGACCCCATCTCGGCCTACTTTTTTCATAGCTTCACTTATAAGATTACCAACTGTCCGGTCACCATTAGCAGATATTGTAGCAACTTGAGCGATTTCTTCAGGTGTACTAACGGGGCGGGACATTGTCCTTAGATGCTCCTTAACTGCGTCAACAGCAACCATGACACCACGTCTTATTTCAACTGGGTTTGCTCCCTTAGAAATTTTTTCAAATCCTTCCTTTGCAATAGCACGTGCTAAAACGGTTGCTGTGGTGGTCCCGTCACCAGCTTCCTCATTTGTGTTATTGGCAACATCTTGTACTAATTTAGCTCCGATATTTTGAAATTTATCTTTGAGTTCTATTGATTTCGCAACAGTGACACCGTCTTTCGTAATTTTTGGTGACCCCCATGACTGCTCCAAAATAACATTCCTACCCTGAATTTTCATCGTATGAATAGAAAATCATTCCTAAATCCAATACCAACTCACCTTTGGACCCATTGTAACAGCAACAGCGTCGGCTAGGATATCAACACCTTGTAGCATAAGGGCACGGACTTCTGGACCAAATTTAACATCTTTGGCGTATCCTCTCAACGCAATTTGTCTTACAGTCGATAAACGTGAAATGGTAGAAGGTAGTCGATACATCTAGAATTGAAAACCATCATACATCGAGTAAAACCGCAAATCCAAACTAATTATAATGAACTTGACAATAAAAAAAGGGACACACACGAAGCCCAGCAATACCCTAAAAACCTAACGTGCAAATCATATTATTTCAGTAATCCAAAAAACCGACTGTTATTTTTTTCCGGTTACCAGAAAGTTACGTAATATAAAAAGGATCGCTAATGAAACCAGAATCATTCCAGAATTATCTTTACTTATCGGCATAACCATAACCCCAAATCATGAATAAATGAAAGTCATTATTTGGTCGCAATATATATAAAAACATATTAAAAATGTATTTACCTTAGTACTTTTTGTGAATTTAATTCAATTTTTTACAAAGTATGCTATATATGACAGCAAAATCAGAGCCTGCACGTGCCGACCACAAACTTTTAAGTATGCTCAACCCGAACGCACTGAATGTGAAAAGAAACTGAGTGTGAATTCATTTGCCGTAGATCAGTTGTATGATGGAAGAGCTTTTAACGCTCGCTAGTGAAGCAAAACTGTACTACGTATAAATGAGGAGTTGAATAGTTGAGTTGACGTTGAGTTGAATTTTCGACAATCGACAAAATTCGACCAGCAAAATTAGAATTTGAGATGAAAATGCAGCACGCTGGTCTGGTGCTGCTTTGCTTGTCATTTTACCAGCCTCAGCCAATAAGGCCGTATCAGAACCTAAAAAAATGCAGCGTGCAGCAGCAGCACCAGAGCAACATGCTGCAGTCGGTATCAGATACTAGTCTTTTCCGCTGTGCAGCGCACTTTTTATTTGATAGCTAAACCTCAAATTAAAAATTTAAAAATTGCACTAGTTCTACCAATTATTACTCCATGTCCTTCCTCCACTTGCCGCATTACGAAGTGTCAAAAGTGCTGCATGTATATGCAGCAAAATTAGGATTTGAGATGAAAATGCAGCACGCTGGTCTGGTGCTGCTTTGCTTGTCATTTTACCAGCCTCAGCCAATAGAAACACTTGTGGTTGCAGCGCTGCATAGATTCTGATACGGCCTTTAATCCTGCCCTAAATATTGCTGCATTGTATGCGCTTCTTTTGAAAAATTAAATTACCAACCTTCTAAATGGTTAGCAATAAAAACTTTGACGGGCAATGCTCTCATTGCCCGAAAAATTGTCCTTAGAGTCCCCGAGTGCGAATTGCGTTTATTCTTAGAATACAAAACTACAGGAAGGGCCTCGGAGAATTTTAGCGTAGTGAAATTCAAACTGCACACTTCATTGCTCTATTTTTCACTGAAAATTCACTCGTAACAACTTCTAATTGACAAAAACAAATTCTTTAAACTATCTTTCTTCTTTTTAATTAGTTTTGCGAAAAACTGTAAATAAATTTTATAGAAAAACTCGTTTTAAAGAAAGTGCCGCGGGAAAATTTGACAGTTAACTAACAAGAAATTGTACCAATTTGACAGTTGTCTGATAGCGATTTCACTACGCTCCCATACACGGATTTTATACCCGAGGGCCTTTCCTGTAGTTCTCTATCTAAGCGTTTATTTGAAATGTAAACGTAGCAAAGAATTCCTTCCACATGTAGAAACTATTTTTTCGAGTTACCGTTAACTTGTTAAGTTTCTGTAACATAAAAGAGTTCTTTAATACTCTGTGTAACAAAAAAATGGTATCTTTTGTGAATAATAAATATAAATAATAGTTTTCTTGCGCAAACATACTCGTTCCTTATTTTGCCGACAATTTTCTTACAATGGATTTATTTACTCGAGATCTGAGTGAAGAGGATGAACAAGCCGAAAAATTGGTTCTTGAAACTGTTATGAAAGTGCTTGAAAACAATGAAACAATTCCGTTCATTGAAGAAGGACTAACCGAATATAAATACTTTAAGGCTGCTGACTATTGTTACAGAAGATGGTCTTCGGCAGATTCAAGTGTGAAAAGTTCAAATGAAAATAAAGATAATTTTATTTTTCCTGAGAAACACTTATATTTTCATCCTAATTTTTGGGCAAATGCAGGATATCATAAGGAACAAAATTATCATGAAATTGCAAGTTACAGATTTTCACGAATGCAGAACGTTCCACTTATGAGACCAGCGCATTTTAATAAAAAATTTTGCAATTTTTGTAAAAGGAATGGCGAGACCAAGTAAGTTAGTAGATTTGTAATTATTTAGCATAAGGATCTTGTTTAGTATAAAATGAGCCATTATTTTAATTCTGTAGTAGATAAATTTGAAAAAAGAAACAAACCTGTTGCCAAATCGCTTGCCTTAAATTGTGCACGTGCAATTGTATAGGCTTATACAAGTCAAATCAAGTCAAATTTGCTTTACTTTGTACTTTAAATTTTCTTGTCGAAAGAGATTAAAGATTTTTAAATAAATTAAATCTATCGTCAATATTATTTACATTATCCAAAAGTAATAAATGATGGACTGTGCCATTTACCTCAGACATCAACTAGAATAATATTATGTGGGGTCTTGTCCTTTTATGGCGGCATCTAGTCGTCTTCGCATCGAATTGATGAGATTTCGGACAATATCCTGTGAAATCTCGTTCCATTCTTCCGCCAATGAAGCCTGGAGATATTTTTTTCGCCGTTATTGTCGTTTTTCGAAAACTCTTGTTCAAAACTTTTCCTAGATCCATGTTCTATAGAATTAATGTCTGGAGATTGTTGAGGAGGGTCAAACCACTTAGCGGCTCTGTACAGTAGCAATTCTCTCACAACCTTCTCTGTTGGAAGGTCCAACGAAATATCAAACTACTTTTGAATTTGTGTTTTTTGACACTTAAAGCGCTATAACTCGTGAAATATTAGCCCTACGTAAAAAATGGTAATAACTAAAACTATAGATAATAGTAAGTTTGAAGCACTATATCCCCGTACATTTAGACTTCACAAAAAAAATTCTAAAGAAACAAGTTAGAACACTTATTTATCTACAAAAAAGATTATTTACATTTTTGTCGTAAAATGCATAGTTTCTGAGATATAGAATTAAACGCGTTTCCCTTCACTGTAAGTTTAGCAAAAGGATGGGGATGACGCCATTTTGAATTTAAGCTCATAAAAATATATAAAATCATTTGGTAAAAAAAATCGCGTGTGCAAAGAAAAAGTACCTATTTATTGGACTAAAGGGGGCAATAAATGAAATGATGGATAGTGTAACTTGCATCATTTTTACGCTGCTTTGTTTATTAATAACATATTACCTCTAGCAATAAACATTTTTTGTATGAAATTTTATTACATTTTCCAAGAATAATATAAAACTTTGGATTTTTACCCAAGAATTGGAAATAAAAATACTTGAATAATTTAACACGTTCTCGAGTCTGTCGGGATTCGTTATTCCACTGCAGCGTACCGTAAAAACCCGTCATGTGTGGGTTCTTACTACTGAGTGAATTTCGTAATTTCTTCAATATAAGTTTTACACTGTTTTTATATAAACGAATTATTTTTTCAGTTACTTTTATACTTCACATTACTTGTATGAGGACAACCAAATAGCCTGTCCAGTTTTAAAAGAATGTGTATGCAAAAGTTGTGGCGGAAAAGGACATACTGTGTAAGGAATATGAGGATTTTTTTTGTATTTTTATACTAAAAAAAACATGTTGGTTCTTTTAGGGGGCATTGTGTGCAGAGATCTCCAAGCGTTTTAAAGATGATTCATCGTTCCAATATGATTTAAAAATTCTCATTATATATAAAATTTCAAAAAAACTTATACGACAGTATATGATTTTAGAATTGAAAGGATATTAAAAGTGTTAGCAGCCAGTTTATAAGTAGTGAAAACTGGCCAAGTAGTTTTATTTAATTAAAATGAATTTTTATATTATGAACTAACAACTGAGCTTTATGATAGATTGTGTAATAATGAACTAAAAGTAAAATAAATAGAATGTTTTTTTTAAATTGGAAATTTTAATTAGAACTCGACCCTTAGTAATTATTTGTAGTTGTATCTTTAGCTTCACCTGTATGAATGCATGTTTTTATGTAAGAACAAATGTTAAAAAATCTTTGAACTTTATTTCCATCCACTTCCATATTTTACCAATAATTTTTACCAATTTTTATTGTTGGCTCGACTTCTTTGAAGGGTAGTCCAATATTAGTGAACTGTCCCAGTAACCCTTATTTTGCTTGTAGATTGTATATCTACCCTACTGTTGCTTCTCGGAATTTTCAGAATTTGTTGTCTCAAATCTTTACTCCTGAAGCTGAGCTGAGCAATTCCTTTTGCGAATTTTAAACTTCTTTCCATGTTTGGATCGATTGCTTTTATTCAAGCCTTTCATCGCTCTTGGGTTTAAGAAACGAATAGTAACCCTAGGTTTCATCACACAATTACCTGAGGTATTGCTACATAAAAGAACAGGAATTCATTGCTTTGAAACCTTAAATCCTCCAGCTAATCGTTAATTTCGAGGCAGGTATGTCCTACGTGGCATTTTTTCCGATGAATCGACTCTACAAAAAAAGCTTGTCGATTTTCTCTAAGTTTTATATTTGGCATTACGATATAATCAGTGGGTAACTGTTTTCATACAAAACCATCAAATTGTGTGACATTACTCCAAGTACAGCAAACCAAGTATATTTAATTAAAAGAGAAACTGTTAAACGTTTAGTGTATGCATAAATTGAGCCTTTTAATAAACGTCTTTATCGACATGTAAAGAGACAACGAGATGGTTGCCGATATTGTGTTGCCAAATGCCAACTTTTATTTATCGACAGAAATCGGTATCGACTAGAGAGACAAAATACGGCCCCAGAAGAGACCCATTTGTAAGATCCTTCTTCAATTATTTTCAATTTTAAGCTATTCTTTAGGTGGCATCTTATCAGCTGAGGTCGTTTGTAGTTTTACTTCTACATTATGTGGTTCGATCTATAGGCATGGATACGAGTTTAACCCTTAGACTAAAGAAGTCTTTGCAAGTGCAGTGCAAATGGAAGTCTTTCTGCTCTTCTTAAATGGTGTTAAACCGATAACGTGCAATTCGAATGCCATGTAAATCGAGGCTGCACTATGACGTAACCAATGGCATGTTTGCATTTGCACCATTATTAATCAAGAATTTAGCCACTTCGACTCCCTTGATCAAAAAGAGCTTCTCTTTCGGAAGCAGAAGAATGTACGTCTAGATTAATTTATAAAACCGGTTCTGCTGCTGCTGCAGGAATACTAGTGTGGATTGGGCCAATGGAAGTCCCTGGGAAAAACAAGCTCAGCTTTCATCGGTGCCTCACATTCAACGTGCCTGGCAAGTTCGTTTTTATGTTCCTTTGTTTAATTACCATTAACAATTATCGTAGTCAGTAGTTCTTATGCGGTAGCAAAGCTGTATGTTTCCAGCAGTGTTAATATTTAGCCAAGCCTAAAAGCATAAATATTGTGAATGGCAGTGTTCAGAATTTTATCCTTTTATGACACTGCTAACATGGCCAATTACGCCAAAGTAGCGCTGGCATATATATATAGTTATGATCCGACCATTTGAACAACCAAGTTCATTTGTTGTTTAAAAACTTGTCCACATTTTTAAGTTTTGAAATTGAGCATAATTCTAAAAACCTATGCCAGACGAAAAAGTTCTAAAGATCTTATTTTCCATGATGCAGTATATTCAAGCTTAAGTAAAAGCTCTATTTATTCATGATCCGTAAGAACGTTGCAGAACTCGGTTAGGTTAAAATTACAAAAGCAAACAAGTTAAGAAAGTCATTAGCAGGTCTTAAAAATGTTTTAGCCTTATGGTCTTCTCAGTCATTCAGAAGCGGGTGGCGCGATCCCTCTTGCATTGAAATGAGGTGAAAATTCGACGATGGAATTTAGCCGTGCCGGGATTTTGTTTTTATTTGTTTTTTGTATAAATTTTGTTAAATCAAAGGATACTCATATTGATCGCAGTAAACGAGCATTGCTTTTCCCAGAGAGCAGCACTTTAGGTGTGAGTCTTATTTCCGTTATAAAAATTATTTATTTCGAGTTCGTAATTTGTGAATGTGACAATAAAAATTAACAGATCTCATTTATTTAAATAATAAATAGTGTTTTACAAAATTAAAAAACTATTCAAAAAGTGATAATGTACAAAATGATCAGATTGTGGAAAGAAAATTATGATTAATTATCGTAGTTTCTGTTTTACGAATTTTCCTAAGTAGGAATTCTTCATTCAAGTTTCTGTAGCCATTCCATTGTCACCAGCAGTGATAACATAGAGCGTTTGCCGAGCAATATTCTGATGGAATACCTTTCGTCTTGAACTAAAGATGATCTTTTTTCTTATAGTGTTGACCGAAGCTGTTCAAGTTGCTCAAGATACTTCACAGAAGATATGAGAAACTGTAGTCACAACGGAGATACAATCGCACTCGTATTACAAGTGAATTGAAAACAAATTAAATACGGGCAAATAAAAATTCCCATACGCTTCCGTGTCACTCGTGACAGAAATATAAACAAACTTTGATAGTTTTGAATCAAGAAGATTTACGTCAAATATTACAGCAAATGGAATCCATGGAGATAGAGATGAGTACTATTCGTGAGTTCGAAAGAGTACGAGTTGACTGTTGTTTCATAAACGTGCTAATTCCTTGAGGGCAGTATGTGCGAAAAAGAACTGCCTGAATCGGATATCGGGATCAGGTCGTCCGACCACCATTCGAGACTTCTGGGTTCGATTCCTCGCAGCGATATTGTATCCTTGGGTATTATTGGGGCTTATTCTGAGAGTCGAATCACTCACATGACATTTCTCGATTGATTGTCACCTCAATTTCGGAGAGGTATTCCCAGAGTGGAGAGTTTTTTAACAACTTTCCTTACACATACACTCTGGGGATGTCCCATGCAACTGACGGTTGGCAATTTTGAATGAGAGATGTCTCTAAGACGACTCGGGGAATACCATTGCTTGACTGTCACTTCACTTGCAATGTCACATGACTCTCAGAATAAGGGCCATTATTTCATCATTTTCAGTTATTTCTGCTGCTTTACGTTTCTATTAATGATGTCGCCAACGAAAGCTGAAAGCTCCAACATCCAAGCATTTCTCATCCACGTTTTCCAAAAATGTCGTTTTATCATCACCTAACAAATCGTTTCATTCTGTCGGGATTGTGTGCACCTTCATGAAAAGCCGTATATTGTTTTTTTACAGCTGTTGCGATTTCATCCATCCAATGGCACTCCAGTCCAAATCGAGCCTTGGCCTCCTCTAGGGCATTTCTCCAAGTTTGACGGTCCCTTGTAACATGTCTCCAGTTCCGGATGTTGAGCATTGCTTCCGCGTCAGCCGTCACAGAGACAGAGTCTACCCATCTCCTCCTAGGTCTGCCTACTGGTCTATTTCCAAAAATTTCTGCCACCATAAGCAGTTTTGGATACACTTGTCCTACATCTCTATTATGTGGCCGGCTAATCTTAATCTGTTAAGTTTTATAAAGGTTGAGAGTTCTTGGTTGTCAAAAATTTCATACAACTTGATATTGCCATATTCCATCCTCTCTCGTTGGTCCTATTATGCACCTGAGAACGTTTCTCTCAAATCTGTTACTCGTTCCTCTCTGTCGCGGGGATTGAGAGATTTTAATTATAGACTAGAAGAGGTCGTGTGAAAGAGAACGTTATTTGATATCGGCAAAAATAGGGTGGTATTAATGATTCGACGCCACCGAATACAAATTTGAAAAAAAGTATCAGCAGATTTGTAGAATCTAATCATTACTAATAGCTGGAATTTGATCAAAACTAATAGCGGTCGAACGGGTATATGTATTAACATGACTTGTACTTGCCTACTATAAAATAGAATGGATTTGGCTGAAATTTTTAATAATAATAATAGCATTTTTTTCAAATTAATTAGCATTTGATACTTCTTAAAAACAAATTGGAAGAGAACAAATTGTATATGTTATTCAAATTATAGCAAAGAATTCAGCTCATCCAGGGGAATTTGCTGTGTCATCTGATTACGCTTCTGGATCTTCTACATTAGCTGTATATTCACTTTTCGGAAGATTTAATTTTCTTTCCATTCTAATTGCTGATAACTTAAGATTGTAAATTTGTAATTCCAATCTTTGTTTCCTTAATTTAGCGTAGTCTTCATTATAGCTCGTCATACGAGGTGATTTTTCACGTTTCCTATAAATGTTGAAAAAAATTTCCTTCAGTTAAAAAAAACCAAAATTAAATTTCAAGTGTACCTTTTGCATTTTTTACATGGATTTACGGTTGGTTCAGGTGGTTTTGGAACATCCGGCTCTGGGCTGATGGCTTTCGGTTGATTATCAACTATTTGCGAGCTTAAGCTTAAATCATTGTCGTATTCTTCTTTTAAATCAAAACTGGAATCATTTTCATCTTTTCCTATAATATCAAGTATCACCTTATCTACGGATGTAAATCTACAAGAATTCCCAAGTAGATTTGCGTGCTCAATCTTGGTCTAAAAAAATTTACAAGTTGGAAACTGAGTACAAACAACATATAATAAAATTCATATTACCAATAAGCTTCTTTTCATATTCTGCCAATAAACGTCTCGTAAATGTTTCCAGCCCCTTTCCTTTGATATCAATCCATATCCGACCGCTATATCAAAAATCTCTTGCCATGCTCGCCATTTCGCCTCGTTTGTGGTTTTATCACTGATTTTACCAAACAAAACATTTTTCTTCTCACGAATCTTGCTTGCTAAATACAATTTTGAATTAATTTTCGCCATTTCCGACTTGATATACAACTAACGTCACGGCCTAATCATTATCACATCGGTTTCGAACTAAAGCGATTTGTGATTTGTGTACAGAAATTCCACATTTCACTAGCAAGCAACCGCTTGTAACATGTGGAATTGTATCACCTATACTCTGACTCTATTCATGCATATATTTTGTTACCACGCCAACATATATATATATGTATAAATTGTATATATATATATATTAATTTTGATCTTTCTTTTACAATTTACAAATGGTCTCTCCTCTCTTTACCAGTCAACTAATGCCGTCTGCGGCTAGTGCAAGGGTAAGACCGGTTTTGTTTACAACTCTATGAGCGAGAGTATGAAATAAAATGCCTCATGAAGATTCCGATTTCGAATTGTGTACAGACATACAATCACCGTTCAGTACTGCGTTGCCTCGTCAATGCTGGCCTTGGTATTAGTAAATATTTAATAATTCGATATCTCTGAACGCCAGGTTCTCTCCTTAGGCGGTGCGCATGTGTCGGCCGAACACAAATTTGTAGATAGTACAAGTGTTTTTTACAATCGAATTTTTATAGTCATTTGTAAAGAAATGTGTATTTTAGATTTCGTGCTTCGCTATCTATACTCCACTCTGCCATATAAATATGCTAATACTGTTAATGTGTTTGGTTAATATCAAATGTTGACCACGAAATTACAATTGTCAAAAGATTTTGATTTTCGTCACAATGCATGATAAGCTTTGCACCAAAGCTATATATCGCTTCCCTGCTAGAACGCGTAGTGGACATGAGTAGAACATGGTTCTAGCACTAAGTTGCATCACACTCCCAGTAGTCCCATGCACGATTGAATTTGTTGGACTAACAACATTGCAAGTTGGCCAGTGGTTGTGACCATGTATAAGGCCCCTATATGCTCTTTGCACCTACTTCATTGTAAATTCATAAATTTGATAAAACGTGGCTCGGCACAATCGAGGCTTTGAGTTGTCCGTAACGCGGGAGTTGTGTTGGAAATTGCAAATATAAATTAATTTGAAAGCTTTTAAGCCAAAAATTATATAAATCAGAGAACGCGTTGAAAATGAGCTGATCTGAAATTTCGATTAATTCATGACTATCATGGAGATGCGAACGTTGTAAAACCAGAGCACTGGTGGTGATAGTAAATTTCCAGCTATGCTGTAATGCAATATAAATAAATTAAAAATAAATTTCTTTCCCATTGATTCGACTGTCGGAAATATAAATAAAATACCCATTGTAGGTAGACTGGGAGAAATTATTCCGTTGGCCAAATATTATTTTTTTTTATTTTTGCATTTTAAACACGTGGATATACTTGTTATGACTTATTTTGTTTGGGTGGAAATCATGGTTTAATGGGGGACGTATGAATGCGATTAAGGCAAAAGAAGAACGCCATTTGAGAGTACGGGCGGGTCACTTCGTCCTGAGTATATAAAGTTGAGAAAATCCTGTAACTCAACCATCAGTAGAGTAAAATCATCATTTAATGGCACGTTGAGTAGTAAGTTGTTTAATGCTACCACTGCCAGTAAAAATTTCTGGTCCTTGGTAAGCTCCATCAAGAAGAATTTTACCTCTTCCACAATACCTGCTACTATTTATAAAGGCGAGGTAATAACAGATCGCCAATCCAAGGCCGATTTATTAGCATCTCCGTTCGCCTCAAATTCTTCTTTATCTGAAGCTGCTTTGCCACCCCCGCCCTCGAGCGCGACGCTCAGTCGAAGGACGGAGTTTTTTTCACGACTCGCGAAATATACAGATGTCTTAAAGAGCTTGACTTTAATAAATACGCTGGCCCTGATAATATACTCCGTAAGGTCCCCAAGAAATGTGCCTTAGCTTTGGCTCAACCTCTGCACAAACTTTTTGCCATGTTATACTTCTCCCGAGTCTATCCAGAGTCATAGAAACTAGCGTATGTTCAACCCATTCCGTAAAAGGTAATTCTAACAACCCCTCTAACCACCACCCAATAGCAATCACTTCTATTCTCTCCAAGATCATGATGTAGGCTAAAAAATACAAATCTAATCTTCCCACTTCTGACTAATTGTAGTGTAATTGTACAATCACGAATTAATAAATTTTGAACTTCACTTCTAACATCCAAACCAAATATCTAACTTAACTCTCTAGCATTCGAACTAATAATCTTAACTCTTTAGCATCCAATCTAGTTTTGAGACAAGGCTCTTCAGCATCACCTTCAGCACCCTTATGACCCATCATAAAATCAAACCTAGTTCTATCCCTTGAACTGAGTTATTCCTAGACATTCCTAAGAGAATGCTTTGTGATGTAGATAAAACGTAATTTTAATACTTTCAGATATTTATAGCGATTGCTGTGCCTATTGATCTTGTAAACAGAAATGTGTTCATGTCATACAATTTCGAAGCTAATTACAATTTACCTTTCCAAGGAAAAGAATTTATACCCGGTCCACTAGAGAGGGTAACTAAAACTCCATTGAATATAATTTGAAAAAAAAGTAAATAATAATATTTGTTTTTATTCTTTTAGTTTACTGAATTTGAAGATGAAGGAAGGCAATATGATAACTCGAGCAGTGCCAATGAAGAATCCAAGAAGCGAAGGAAAAGAAGTGAGAAGACAAGAGTCACTTATTCAAATTTACTTACGAGAAAGTTATTTTATAATATTTTGGAGGAAAAATTTAAGAGGTTTGTATTATAATTTTAGTTAACTCATGAGTTATCAAATATTTCACAATAAGGTAAAGAGTATTGCAGAACGTACTTATGGAGCGGCCTCTGCCAACGAATTTACAAAACGCGAACTAAATAGTTAGTCACAAGCAAGCTCCAGAAAGAAAGGGATCCGGAAGTATGCCTCCTCGATGAAATTTTTGTATTTCTTATAGAATGTTCTCCAAACACTTATTTCTTGGTTGTCCTACGCTTCTTTTTCCTGATGGTCTATCATTGAAAATCCTGACTAGCATTCTTTCTTCCTATTCTCGTACAACATATCCGAACCATCGTAGTCTACTCCATTTTATGGGTGTAACTATATTTATTTCGTCATAATTTTTTTCAATGTATTGTCTGAGAGATTTGAAAGGATCCGAGCTAGAGCGACATAGGCTTAACTTGCGTCTATGAATGTCGTCCTTTCTCCTTTAAGGCTTCAATGTCTTCAATTTTTAACTCTATTCCTGCCATACGATTTTTTTCTCATACCGTCCAGATCTATCACGGCACTAAATATCGGTATCAAGTTCCTGGATACCTTGGCTACCTAGAACGGTACATATTTTGACCAAACCTACAATTCAAGATATAGCACGTGTCTTTGACAACGAGTGCTTCTGGCCGTTAACCGTTGTGTAGAGTAGCTGTGTATATCCGAGCATGATTTGCGGGTACAAAGCTTTTCGGATAGTGATCCGCTAGCACTTCAGTACGTTTGCTACTGCCATCAGGGTAGCAGCGGTCTATTAACACATGGTCTATTAAGTGTTTCCATCGGTGGTTACTCAGGTCGGGTTGTCTTTATCCTTATGCACGAACTTGATACTCGCAACAACTAAGGCAACAAGTATCTATCTCTGCAACCCCTTTGTCCATTGTCATTACTCTTCTTCTGACGATTTTCACATAATAGCTTACGTTTAGATTAAGTTCCTTTTCGGATATTTTGAACAATTCTTCTTCTTTGTTCGGAATCTTTCTGTACGTGCGTGGACGTATTTTACGCTTTATATTCGTATATTTACTACGCCTACAAATCGTGCATGGCCACAACCTTCTATATTACAAGCCATGAACAAGGAAAATATTGAGAGCGAATTTCCGCTCAATCGGACTACAACTCGGTGAAGTCACGTTATGTTGTTAGTGTAATTTGGAGAATTTGGTGGTCCGATTCTCTCAATTGAGGTTCTTGTTCATGGCTTGTAAATATAGAAGGTTATGGCATGGCCTTTTGCGTTGCAGTATGCGTTGACAATGCGACTTTAGATTGCTTTTTTATGATAAATAAGATATTAACAAATTAATGAAATTGTCTTTTTTCATTCTAGTACTGGTTACATCGGAAGGCCTTGTTTATTGAGACTAATTTGCGAAACGAATGCAGCAAATATTGGGAAAAATAATGGAGTTGCGGGTGATATTTTCAGTATATTATTATCGTAAGCGCCAAGTGCAATATTATTTTTGAATTATTTCATTTTGATTAATTTTTAGACCGATCACTTCGATGTCGGAGGAACTAGACGGTGATTTTTATCTTGCGGAGCAGAATGGATTGAATTTTAATTGCGATATGTACAAAAAACAGTGTTTACAAAGTATTTTAGATAAATTAACTGTTTTACGTTGATTATAGTTTTTTAATGAAAAAATTATAATTATGGATAATATTGCGAAGGATATAAATTGACAATAATAAGCAAGTGATACGGGCTTTGTTTTCAATATCGAAAACTTGGATCAGACTGAAAGATGGTCATTAAGAGACGTGTAGAATTCAATTTAGATGCGATCCAATACAGTTTTGTTTGAACGACCACAAATAAATTCAGCTCCTCAGCACAGAAGTAGTATCAGCAGCTTAAAGTTAATTCAAAAAAACTTCTGACATATATGGAGCAGCGAACTTAAATTGTGATGATTTTGGTAGCTACAATGCTATAAGTTTAATATTGATCTTTGGCTTAGTAGTTTTTGGGAAGAATAGAAGTAAATATCAAAAAGTGGTAGTTGTAGTGGCTATTGCATTATTGCTTTTTGGGTTCTCTGCTGGACATAGCTTAATTTCCAGATATATACAATAGATGTACAACAAAAATACGACTTATAGTTTATTTGCCTCCTTATAAACGACTTAAGTTCAGCAGTTATGTCGTGTCTAGAACATTTCACGAGTACTATTCCAACAAACGCTGAAACTAGCGCCAAAATAAAAGAAACTCCGGAATTTCGGAATGTCTTATGGCGAAATAATCTGTTTGTACATATAGTGGACCTTATTGTTGAATCCCCCGGCGGGAAAGTGAGTGAGAGTTTCACAGTCGAAAGTGGAAGTTAAACTAAAAAACCACTTGTTTGGATTTGTGTATCCGATGCGAACTGTCCATTCGATTGTCATTTGAATTTCGAAAATGAAATATGTCACTTCATATGGAAGGTGCACCCGACGGATTGAACATTCGCAGCGACAAGTGAAAGTGAAACTCTTTAGGGTGGGAATCCCAAATCCGCCGGATTCAACAATCAGGCCCAGTAACTAATAAATGGCATTATCCCTTGGTACTGTTTCTACAAATACCAGGTAATTGTACACATTGCTATGAGAAAATATAGTAGTGTGCACAAAATTATTATTTATTGTTATATGAAATTCTATGGATATAGTGAATTTAAAAACTTTTAAAAACAGAAACGAGATCTAATAAATTTTCTGGACAGTCGAAATGAAAGATTTCGCATTTATTCCCGAATCCGAAACTCTCAGCTTCGTAGTATTCTCTAGAAATATCCTCTTCTTGTGATGAAGATGGCCTGAAAAACAATTAAATGAGCTTTGCAATTAATCAAAATGTAATGAAACAACTTACGAAAAGATAATATGCACAAGAGAACCAAACAAGCCATTGTTTACTCCAATATTGGTTTGAGCAACTTCGCAAATCAATCGATGCAAGCAACCTGTTCCATTGATTCTAAAAGTGGTCAAGAAAGCAACGAAACTACTATAGAAATGTTTCCTAGTAAATAAACTTCGCTTTCGGAAATTGATAAGGGTCACATTGTTACTTAAAGTATCCTTAACGCCATCTATATCCAACTGAAATCAGCATTTTACTTAAAATATTCTGTTATTTACAAAAAAAAACACTCTTTTACCTGATTTATAAGATCTCGATGAGTTTCATTGAATGGTAGAGCATAATTGGCTTCAAAATTAAATGCAAGAAAAATGTTTCTTGAAATGGTATCTATTGGAACGGCCACAGCTACAAGATGCTGCAAAAATTATGTGATGTTAAAAACTGCAATTATTATAAAATCGTGGTAAATACAATGAAAAATCTAACCAGATCGAACATTGCAGGTTTAAACATAAAGCAAAGGATGATAAAAAACCAATATATTGCTGACTGGCGTAAAATTTGAACTCTACATTAAGTCAATGGGCCATGATACACGATGTTTAAAACAAATTTTCCTTTCCTCGAGTGTTACATGAGGTAGTCGCTTACCTAGAGTAATTGTATATGAAACTTTGTATGTATGTTAGAACGTGGCACAACCTTCTATATTACAAGCCATGAACAAGGAAAAGATTGAGAGCGAATTTCCGCTCAATCGGACTACAACTCGGTGAAGTCACGTTATGTTGTTAGTGTAATTTGGAGAATTTGGGAGAATTTGGTGGTCCGATTCTCTCAATTGAGATTCTTGTTCATGGCTTGTAAATATAGAAGGTTATGAACGTGGCCATGGTTTGTACATCTGAGAAGAGGAAGAAATGTGCATATGTGTTAGTTTCCCCTAATGTGGGGTCCTACACGGAGACTCAAAAAGTACGAAAAACCGGTTATATAAAAAAGAAACAAGAGAAGGGAACGATGAACGAAGGACGCACATAACGAAACTTTAACAAAAGAATTTTCATCAAGAACAGAAATTTGGAAATTTTGTAACTTGGTGGTGCATTTCTGGTATCCCACATTCGTTTACCAGGAACAGAACTTATGAGTCACTGTAGAACAACGTTTTTCTTTTTAACCAACACGGAACCTAATCGTAAAAATTTAAAAACCGACATGGTTGCCATCAGATGCACATTCTTCATATCATTTTAGAAATAGATGTATCACAAATGTCGAGGGCGAATCTATCTTAGATCAGCCATGTTCGTATAGTTAAAAAAAGTTAGATTAATTATTAACTATCTACTGAACTACCGAAACACATTACTTACTCCGAAAGCACTTCCTCGAATAAAAGGCAAAGCACGTTTATGGCCGGTATTTGCGTTGCAAAATTCGCAAAATGCAAGGAAGAGAACAACAAATAACAAAGCCTTTGCTGCCGTTTTTTTCATTGGAAAAATGCAACTTTTAAAATTCTGTCCGATTATTTGAAGATGTGCATGTTAGCTAGTGAACAATAGAACTGATGTTTGCACTTCAAGAACACAATTGGAAGTAATCCGGCTTAGAACCAACTCCTGAGAAGGGTTTTCGTTGTGGATTCATTATACGGTTGAAGAACACTGGCATGTATCAAATGGGAACTGTAATAAATTAACAAGTCGTGAGTCCATTATTAAACAAGAACACGTGGAAGACTGAAATTTTGTAATGGAATATTGCTGGTTGGAAAAATATTAATGTTCGTTTTAGTATTTGTTAAAGCAAGCTCAAGATTTTACTGCTCCGAGGTATAGTAATTGGTAAATTACAAAAAAACTGTGCAGACTTCTAGTAGACGAACTAAAAACTGAATTTGAAAAATTTACGTTGGGGAAAAGAGAATTTGATCTAAGTTAACGCTTTATAATGTAGTTTTAACATATTGAAAATTAAGAACGATATCGTGTTCACGGATAAAGCCTCAAGGTCGAACTTCACGAAATTAATTTTAATCATTTCAAATCATTTTTACATCGCTTGAACTATGGTTATTACTATCATCTTGGATCCACAGTTTCAGATGATCGGTGGAAGAAAACATGTGCTTAGGACATTCCTTTGGCTAATTTTAATTGAATCGTATCGGTAGTGTCCGTCTTATTTTCAAATCTGTACGGTTCCTAAAATTTGGAATATATTTTATGACCACAGCCGAACTGTGATTTCTCAACTACCATTAGATATTCTACTTTATACTTCCACGGAAGAAATCTTATTATAGTAGTTCTTCTGATTTTCTTGCTTGCATGTTAAGCCGATTTCGAACTGTAAATACGATTTGGTTCAGTGACGAAGCACATTCTAAATTTGCTAATTGTATTCTGACAAAGCCACATATCGAAGAAAGTTATAAGTGCTTGAAAGTTGCATAATTCAAGTAAGAGGAACAAATACTACCAAACTCGGTTATCCTTATAAATGGTTGAAAAACCTCACCTTCTAATGAAAAGCTTGTAGCTGCTTGATCCATATTGCAAAAGATACCACAGCTTTTTTGGGCGCTTGCAATTTGACTGGGTTTACAGCATCTAGAGAACATCTAGAGAAATTCTAAGGCACAGTCCATAGATAGAGCAAAGACTCTCTATTACCGCGGTACAATGCAATAGTTTCTGATAATGCCTCTGTTATGAATAAAATGGAAACCCTTTCATTTTAAGCATATAAAGTGCGAACAATATGAAAACAAATTAGTTTCACTAAACACCAAAAAGCAATGCCATTATCGGTCTGCCCGTTACAATAATTCTCCTCAATCACATGTGAGTAAACAAAAATACGGAAGTCTTTAAACGCCAGATCAAAAACCTTAATCTCGGCAAGGTGCTAATTTCTTAAAACATCATAAACGGTACTGTGGCTGCTGCCACACAAATCAACCTAATGCACAACGTTCTTTAGGCGCAGTACGTGCTCTACATCTTGAGCAGTTCGAGTATAAATTTTCTCAGTAAAATGATTCCGCCAAGAGTTTTTGTTTTTAGTGTTTTCTGCTTGATAATAACTAAGGACGGAGTAACCGGAGGTGATGCAACCGGCCGGTCGTTAATTTTTCCAATTACTGCTCCTACAAGAGCTCAGGTAATATGTCCAATTGGCATGCATGTATATGAATAATTAATATTTCTCCCTGAACAGCTTATCTACGGTATTGGAATTCCACTGGAATTAGAATACGAATCAATGACTACTGGTTACGTATTAAAAACTCAACACTTCCTGCCAACAAAAGCAGAGCACTTCCGACCACTTATGGTGCAGCCGCAGCCCATTAATAAACGTAGCATTCGAGATGATGAAGGTGAAGAGGTTGTCGATCCTGTGACTCATAAGAAATTTATGAGGTATCAGGGACATGTGATAGAAATATATTCAAGAACAAATTCTTCAAAGGAATCGAAAAAGGATGATGAAGTAGTTTCGGAGTTTTTAAATTTAGAGCAGAATTACGGAAATCTCGACAAATATAGGTGGGCTCTTTATCGAGGAATAGAGACAATTGCTGAAAGGTAAGGTAACAATTAAAAAAAAATTTATACCGTACTTCTTCATCTGGTTGTAGCAAGGCTTATGCGATTTTTTTAGCTAAACGGGGTATGGCCTTATCCTAGGTATAATCGGCGCGGAGAGTAAATCGTGGAATTAATTTTATTTTACGTTCAGTTTTCTAAGCTCTCAACAAGTTAAACTAGGTTCCTATAGTTCCTCGATGGTCTTACTTAGCTCAGGCGTTCCTCAAGGTTCAATTCTCGGAGCACTGCTCTATCAGAAATCGTTTTGAATGGGTCTCATTTTGAAAATAAAAAGGAGTTATTCTGAAGAGCAGTATAATCGGCTGTGACCATATCAGTCTCATTATGAGCAAGGCATATGGGTTTCTGTCAATACTTAGGTTCCATTTCTATGCTTTTCTCAAAAGCTGCCATATAAATTTAGTGAAAGCCTTACTCCTACCTTATCTAATGCTTGGCCTATTTCGTTTTCCTTCTCTAGACTCGTCTTGGGCCAGAAAACTTGTAGCTTTAATGATTTCGTACGCTTTGTCTATAAGTTACACCGTTTTGACCGTTATTCCACCCCATTTGAATTCCGTTTTGGTCTTCTTCTAAGCAGTAGAGGTTTTTGCGACTGTTTCACGATGCCTCCCCCCCCCCCCGAAAACATACCTCAACCAGTTTGTGCAGCTTGCGCAATAACTTAGAAAATCTGATTATTCCTCGTTTCCATACAGCGTTTTTTCTTCGTCTTCGTAGCTCTACTATGGAACTCTTTCCCGGTTGAAATGCAACGTATCGATCGGGCATTTTCAAGAGGGGTTTTCGAACTTTTAGCTAATAGGACTTAGGCAATGCTGACTTTTCCAGAGCATCAGCAAAGCTTTGCCTATATCTCTCACTGGAACTCATAGCTTTTGCCTATACGTCTTATTCGAACTCACTAGCAGGATAGGATAGCTCTGGAACCACCGGGAGCTCGCGTGGAAAATGGTTTGTTCTCAATTAACACTGCTGTTGGCGTTATATTATCTAATTTAAACAATACATACTACTAGCTAATTGTACACATTCAAAAAGATATTTTTTTCCAGAATGGGATTAGAAGGAAGAGCATGTTTATTAAGAAGCATCTGTGAAGCTGCAGAAATACCATTTCATTATGAAAACGGCCTGCTTGGTGAACTACTACACATTTTAATAACGTATGTATAATTTTAAATTATTTAATACATCCTAAATACTATTCAAAATTTTACAGGCCTTCTTCATCTAAAGAACCTATAGAAACTCACAGCGATAATGAGTACTTCCAAGCGGAATTTTTGGGTAAATCTGGAGCTCCTTGTAACGCAATCTTTAGAAGCTGTAAAAAAACATTACTAGAAAAGTTTTCAAGCATTTATCATTTGCAAAACAGTATTTTTACGAAAATGTTTTGAAATTTAAAATAAATTTATATCATAAGAATTTTTTTCTGTACTATATGTACATCTTAAAACCAATTTTGAATAAAACAAGATTTTATACAAGAGGTGTCTGTGTCTTTCAACGCATGTGCCTCACAAACGTTTGATGATGAAGGGAGAAGTGGGAATGATGAGAGGAACAGCTCCACTTCTCCCTTTATCCACAAAGTTCGTGAGGCCCTGGAGCGCACCGTCTAAACCGGCTCACTATTGCACTAGTTCTGAACCTATTTGTATGGAGCATGAACGTACTTTGCACAGAATGCATTCTTTCACGATGTTACGTGTCAATTGACGTAAGCTGATTGAACCGACTGATACAATCAAGTAAATTCCTATTTCGTTAGTTATCTAATACTTAGTTTTATAATTTTTAATATAACCGTATTATAGACAATTCTGTGTCAACCTACTAGACCCCACCCAGGCTTCTTCACTGAGCAAATTAAATTATTTACTTATTACTGTTCAAACACGTTAGAACAAATCGTGATGCAATAGCACAACGCTAATTAGTTTTTGTGCAGAATCAACTGCATAAAAGCCACCACAATAGATTCTTCCATTCAGTCATTTACGCCAGGATGAGGAAATTATTTCTTTGTTTAATTGTTTTTGTGGCATTTTCTGAAGCTCGCGGAATGTTAAGATCTCAACGTTTCTTAATATTTCCTCAAGCTACTCCGACCAGGCATCAGGTGATTTCAAAACGATTCCCTTTTATAAACTTGCTAATATATATTAATTATAGTTCATTGCTGGTATTGGTATACCAGCTGAGTTGGAGCTACAATCCCTCACTATGGGTTATGTGTTTAAAGCACAATACTATTTGCCAATTAATGCTACCATTTTTCGAACTCCCGTTATCTTTCCGGAGTATCGTGTGAGAAGAAGTGCAGAGGGAGAAGTTTATAATGTACCAGTTGAAACTATCGCAAGTGGAAAATTACCAGAAAAGCAGAGGGACGAGGTACCTTTAAGTGATTTATCACGATGGGCTGTTTACAAAGCTGTAGAGAATGCCATAGAAAGGTAATATATTATTTCATTTTAATCTCTGCTTCTCCATCACTTCCTTTCTCTACAATAAGTGCGTGCCATATTATTATAAACTTCGAATACCATACTTTAATGGGTGTTTATATTAAACCATGTAGTTTCTAGTCCGAGTAAAAGTTGACTTTCTCTATGGTAAGGGAGTTCCCAATTGATCTGCTCTAGACCCTCTCCTATGGATGATAATATATAATGACATGCTGAAGCTCCGCCTTCAAAATGGATCAATTGCGATCGTATTTAAGGATGACATCGTGTTTGCCGTTTTAGGATAACGCTTCCCTTAAATTTTCAAATAAACTTTCAGAAAATCTTCTATATTTGGATGCATACGTTCTCGTCTATCAATTTACTGAATTCATATTTATAGAAAAGTTATTAAAAAATGTGCAAACATTAACTCTAATAATGATGATAATTATTTTAACATATCAAGGACTATTCCTTTAGATAAGTTTTAATTTATTTCAACTGTTAATTTTTCAGCACGGGCCTTAATGGTCCACAATGCCTATTACAAGCAATCTGCGAAACTGCGAGAGTACCTTTTGGAAAAGGCTTAAGTCTATTTGCACATATCATGGACATATTTTTAAAGTAAGTTAAATAATTACAATTTTTTTTTATTTTCTATACGAGTACTGCAATTTAGGCCATCAGCAACATCTTTAGACATATCTGATTCAAAACTCAACGAATATATATTAGCCGAAATATATGGCAGGCAGGGAGGTTGTTGTGAGGACAAATTTAGAGATTGCAAACGTCCACTTTTGGAAACTGTATCCTTCTTAACGTAAAAAAAGCTATTTTAAAAATCAAGTTATTTATTTATTTATCTTTTATTAAAATAAATATTTTTAAATCATATTAGAAACGATGAACTTTAAAACCCTTGTTGTCTTTAGGCAGAAACAATGCTTAGTAAAACGATACGAAAAAAATCCACCATAGATCTTTTATGTAGTATGTCCTTTTCTACTAACATTTTGCATGCACATTCCTTTAAAAACGGCTACAGCCAACTTGTTTGAGTCAACTAAGAAATGAAAAAAATAGTGATGGTTCCTCTTAAATTTAAGAGAAATACAAAAAAGGGATTTTTAGGGTTTACTTTTTTAAAAGTGGCAGAAAAGCTGGAAAAGAAATTGATTACGCTTAATACATTGCGTGTAGCGGTGGATGACTGGAGATTTTTAAGAGATGCAAATGTCCCCTGCTGGCTGAATCCCGGGCTATAATATACAATACTTCGAAAACTGCTTTAGAGTGGTAGGATCGAATACAAAGAAATAGCCTTAAGCTCATTGGTGAGAACACTATTCGCTCCATCAAAGACCCCTTGAGCCACCGCAGGAATATAGCAGCCTTGACCAAGCTTTATCGCTACCATTATAGCGATTTTCCACCGAAATAAATGCTCTCCTGCCTTCACGGCAATTGTATACTCTCAACATTAGATTAGATTGCTCGCCTTATACTCACCCTTTAGCCCCTTTCTCATGCGCGTTACAATCAACAAAGGAATAATTTTCTCCCGTCTGTATTTCCGAACATCCAAGCGTTCAAACGCAGGGTTCATCGCCATATTCTTCAACGTCCTCCCTGGTTCCTACCTATTCTTTTCTACAAACTGCGCTTACTACTAGACATCGTACCATTACCAGAGCGACTCGTCATACAAAGGTGTGGTTCTAAGCTTGGTTTTGCCACATATTAAAAAAAATTACTTCTCGTACAGGAAAGTGCACGTGGTTTTAGCTCCCGCTGGCTCGGTGATTTCGTGGTGCTTTGCTTATCTCAAGTCAGAGACAGCTGTCTCTTGTAATGTCAAATCCTTACAAGTACGGCCTCCTAAAAAGAAATATCTTCACTTGGTTCCATTCTACAATAATTTGACTAATTGAATTTAATCTTAATTTTATGTCATTATTTCGAAGGCACAAATGACATTTACGGTATCTTGTTCTCGAGTTGCAAGAAAATAACCAATAGCGCCGTCTTTAAAAAAAACGGAATATACGTCCGTTTATAGCGACAAGTCCTAACATAAGTAACGAAGCTCCAACTTCAGCATTTGATACTGTGTTCATGACTTTGTGATATAAGGTATCTCTGCGTTCGCTGTTGTTTGTACGTTAAAGTATTCCTAGAAGAAGATTATTTGAAAAATGCGTTATTACAGTTCAGTAAAATTCTTTTCTAATAGTGACGGGAGTGTTTAATATAATAGGAAAAAAGGTATTTAAAGTTTCATCAAGATTCACATTGCAATGGAGACACCTTGTAAAGCACCCAAAAATAGACACTTAGAAAGTGTGCAAGGAATTGGTTCACTAGAGATTCCTTCATCTCCTCTAATAAAGAGCTTAGGTTACGGCACCGGAGTTAGTGTATTCAAACTGGAAAGATCTCCACGAGGAATAAGTAGATCACCTTGGGTAGTGAAACGAATCTCATCAAGATTCCGTAAAACGGACAGTGTCTTCGAACATAGACTGGAGAGTGAGGCGGCTATTTTAAGGTTTGTTAAATAATGTTGGAAAGAAGATACTATTTTTATAATCTTTAGGAAGTTGTCTCATCCAAATATTGTAGGCTTTCGAGCCTTCAATGAAGGTAACTTATTACTGGAATATTGCCATACTTCTCTGGGACAAATCCTTGAAGAGAGGTTGGATCAAAATTTTGGCCCACTTGAGCAAAAATATATAATGAAGGTAATTTTAAGTATCATGTGAACACAGAGGTTTACTTTTTACTTTTAGATGACTATAGATGTATTACGTGCCCTAGATTACCTCCATAGAGAAGCTCGCATATTACATTGTGATTTAAAATCGTTTAACATACTTGTGAAAAAGGATTTTGAAATTTGTAAACTTTGTGATTTCGGTGTTAGCCTTCCTTTCGATTCTAATGGAGAAATCGACTTACAAAAATATCCTAATTGTTCTGGTTTGTATTCGATAGATTTTAAGTTTTGCGATTATTTTTTCTATTTTATAATAAAGGTACAGATTTGTGGTCTGCACCAGAAGTTCTTGATAGGTCAATCGTGACGTGTAAAGCTGACATCTTCAGCTTCGGCCTTGTTATCTATGAAACAGTTGCGTTAATACCTCCACATACTCTAGGTACAGAAAGTAATGCAAATGACGACAGTCCTATTGATGCACGTTTACTTCAAGCTGATGCTAGTCAGGATAGTTCTATTGACTCGTTTCTATTCCATGAAAATGTTGGTATGTTGGCAGGTTAGCTCATTTCTGATGGTACTGATTAACAGAAATCGCAGCATTAATATTATATATTTAGGAACTCGGCCTCCATTGCCAAGTACATTTGAATTCTCACACGAATACGCTCAAGTTCTTGAAATATTTTACACATGCACAAATGCGTGTCCAGAAGATCGACCGGATGCGAAGGGTTTGTTGAATGCTCTCATCGATATTTCTGATAGTGATAGTAAGACATCTAAGGAATCTTGTAACTAGATAAAGAATAGATATTTTATGTGTTTGTTTGTTTTTAATACCTGTAAAGTTATAAAAATACAAAAATGAGTGATTATTGTTGATATTAATTTTTTTTGTTTACTAGAAGGGAATTTAGAAAGAAATAACTGGGGCTTATTCTGAGAATCACATGACATTTCTCTATTGGCTGACGGGTGGCAATTTTGAATGAGAGATGTCTCTAAATCGACTCGAGGAATACCATTCCTTGAGTGTCACATCACTTGCAAATTCACATGACTCAGAATAAGGGCCAATATAAGGTACAAGATGTTGCCCACAGTAGATAATAGGTGGATGCCTCTCCGGTTGTCACATTAAGTCTCCTTTTTTTGGTATTTTGACTATGATACCTTCCGTTCAATCGGAATTACTAGGAATGCACTGGGCAATAACATATTTCAGAACATACTCATTTGGTAAAAATGCTTAGTAGTCAAGGATCACAGTCACAGCATACAAATTCTTCATCTAAGATGCCTAGAGCAAGACCTAGAACCTAGTGAATATGAAATCGAAATATATACAAAAAAGGATCTTTTAATAATTAAGAACGCATTTTTTTTCAAATATTTGTAATCTAAACGTACAATGGCATTTTTTCTCTAATCATTTAATACATAGAATTAATAAAAAAGTTTGATCAATTATTTTATATCTGAAAACTTAACCCAAATAAGATACCCAATCACGTTGCCATAGACATGTTTCTGTTTATGAATTCTGTCAATACCCTGAATAGCCTAAGTATTTTTTCTCAATGGCTCGGTTGGTACTATTTTTGTCAGTTTAAAATAACTTTTTATGTCTACTATCTAATTATAGATTGAAAGCAAGTCAATTGCAGCAAGAAAGAGAAATATTTTGTATCTTGTAGAAAAATATCTATGTGATTCAGGATTAGAATCTTCTGCTGGATCCTTAAGAAAGGAGGCCAATTTGCAGCCTGAATACGTGGTTTGCGATAATATTGACTTAGACTCTGTGTACTTGGAATTTGTTACTTATTTTCACTTAAAATTTGGCAAATATCCTGACATTATACGGCATGTTGATAAACCTGAAGCAAAAGTTATTATTTCTCGTAAAGCCCCCCAAAAGGAAAAGGGGATAGTTCTTAATACCTCAAACAATGTAGCGGCGAACCCTATAACCGAAAGCTTACAAGTATTACAGTGTAATTCGAATCACGAACAGTTAGCACAAATTCCATTCGACGTAAAAATGAATATTGGAATGGAAAAGCACAGTGTCGAGTGGCAGGACTTAGCTGCTACAGTATGCAGGTAATTGGTAATTATCAATCTACACAACATTTACATTTAACACTTAAAAGGGATTTAGTAAAAAAAGACTTTGGTTTGAAGTGGTCAGATATTTATGGTAATAGGAACGCTATATCTACAATTAAAGAAGCTGTTCTATTACCTCTACAACATCCACAACTTTTCACGGAAACAATAAAACCATGGAAATCTGTTCTATTACATGGTCCTCCAGGTTACTATTAAGTTTAATTTGCTTTATTGCAACTTATTAAATTTGTATAATTAGGAACAGGAAAAACGTTGATAGCTAAAGCCCTCTGTTCCGAGATTTTCCAAAATATGACATTCTTTAATGTCTGCGCAAGCACAATCATATCAAAGTGGCGTGGCGAATCCGAGAAAATCATCCGTGTACGTCTACTTTTGAATTTGTTAATATTATTTTGCAATCAATTATTATACAGGTACTTTTCGACGTTGCTAAAATATACTCACCTTCTGTAATATACATTGACGAAGTAGAGGGACTTACATCAAAAAGGGACACCAATTCTGATCATGAGGCATCAAAGCGATTTAAGAATGAATTTTTAACATTAATGGACGGCTTAGAAGATCATGGAACAAACATATTCTTTTTGGGAAGCACGAATATGCCTTGGTAATTAAACTTTTCATATTTTTTATACTATTGAATTTCTATAATATTCTGAAATCGTTAGGTTAATTGACCCGGCCTTTTTAAGAAGATTTGAGAGGAGGATTTTGATTGAAATGCCGAATACCGAAGAAAGATCGAGAATGATTCAACATTTTTTGCCAGAATCAAACTTCAAACAAAATGAACTTCAAAGATTAGCAAAGGGTTGTTCTGGCTTTACAGGTTTTTGGATAAATTGAAGGTCTACAATATCACGAGCTAATCTCGAGCATTTTTCAGGTGATGAAATAAGAATATCTTGCAAGGAGGCTACAATGAAGCAATTACGGCTTATGTGCGAAAACAAAAAAGGTTTGATAAACTTTATTTATTTATATTGGGATTACCCAGTAACTATGATATAGTATTGGTATGTGAATACTTCTTGCTGACCTCTAGGAATTTCAGTTTTTACGACAGCAAATTGAATTGTGTCTTCAGATCAACAAAACCAATAAAAAAGGCATGATCTATTTGCTTCAATAATCTAGAGTAAGGCTAGATAGGTGCTATCGCGGACATCGGTTTCCGATCGTCATATAAATGTCCTGTAAATATTCACAATAAGTTCGAACATAGCTAAATAGCAATCAAAATAGCAATGGCTGCCGAATATTCGTATTCGATTGAACCCATATTCGGCGCATCTCTACTTTTTTAGTAAACGATTTTTTGGAATTTCGATTTCCTTGAAGGGGCTCCAATCATATTTTAGCCTCAGGCCTCGAAAGGTGTATCATCATCAGGTGTATAGCTTAAGATATGCATATTCCGAATTATAGTTCTGTCCAAATTATAGATATCCATTGCAAATTTATAATATGAATAATAATTTTGTCCATTTCAGAAATTAAAAACGTAAAGAAAGTGACAGAGGCCGATGTTCTTCAGGCATTCAATCAAATTTCTCCAAACACCGAGCTGTTTCAAAAGCATATCGAATGGAGCAACATTTATGGAACGAAATATTGAAAAATAAATTTCCAATAGAAAACTTAATCAGATGAATTTATTTTTTTGAATTTCTTACTTTGTTTTTTGACATTTTTTGACCTTGATATAAACCTGTATAGTAGCCGCTCATATACCAGGACATGAGCATAGCAGATAGATGCTCAGATTCCTCATTTAAATCATGTAACATTGGTGGCATCGGAGGTGGTGGAGGTACTGCCGTGTAAGATAAATCGCCCGTCTGCCCGCATCTAAGTTTACTTTTCTTGTTATCTATATTTCCGGGTTCATTCGATACATTAGGATCCTGTTTTGATTTAGCAAATTGCATCCTTCTCGCCTTCTTACCCCATGTTGGCACTAAATCCGTTAGATCGACTTCTTGTTCATTCTCATATCCTACGTACTTTAATGAGCATGTACCCATGTTTTCGTTTATCGACATGATTTTTGCTTCATAATCTACTCCATCTTCATATGTGGCCCTAACGTAATCACCTACTCTAAAAACATGTTCTTCCGATCCTGTAGATATCGATGCTTCATTCAGTGCAGCCCGACTATCAGCCTTGTTTGTACTTTGTGCAATTCTTTTAGCTAACTCTTCTTTGGCTAACTTAACAGAATTATCGTAGGCTTTGATGAGAAGTGTATCGTCCCAAGCATCATCATCCGCCGAGTCCTTCGGTATCTGAAAGATATAAGAATTAATTTAGGTCCACTGAAGCTATTATAAATCAAACCAAGCTCGCCATAAGATTAAATATACTAAGAAAAGTTTGAAAACAAATCGGTATGATTTAAAGAACGAACAATAAATGTCAAAATGTGTACAGAAATAGCCCTGTTAACTGTCAAGAATTGTGCTGCTAGAATTTTTTAGTGCTGTCCAACCAGAATTGTGCGGATTATTGCAGTTTGAAGAAATATTTTTATGGGGCTGCGTAAGAGCAATTGATAATTTTATAGGGAATAAAAATTGGCTTTTTACCAGCAATTTATTATGCAAGTATATTTTAGTAAAATTACTTATATCAGTAAATTTTAGTTAAAGTTTTATTATATTGCTGTAGTATTACAGCAGTTTTTATCTGGTGTAATAAACTACTATATTTTTTTACTCCATTCTTCAGTTTAACAATCTAGTACCATAATTTAATGGGCATATTCACACGCTGCCATAATTGTGGTGAGTAAAACCGGTTTTATTAAACTCCTAGCAACTCAGACGGAGCGTAAATGAGTGTAGTAAATTTGAATGGTATACAGGAACCTTTAAATGTATTGCAGATGAAATTTACTGGTTAGAGAAAAACAGAGCTAAAGAATGCAAGAGATAGAAGTAACTTTTTATATGTGTGCCAGTTTTCACGCGTTTGCTTTTGCGTGAAAAATGTTTCGTTAAGTTCTTCCGCTCCCTTCTCCATCTCATCTATAAAACCGGTTTTAGGCGCCATGAATGTGCACTGTGTGAATATGCCCAATGGTCGCTAATAAATCAGTAATTTAAAAAAGTTGTAATGTGAGGACAATACACTTATTAAAGTTTTGTGCTGTGCAAAATGAATGTGTTTGTAATTTGGAACAAAATCCGCGTTTAGAATACATTCCGTAGGCCTCTTATATAGCAGGTTTGTTCCCGTGCACGAATACCAGATCCCAATCTCCCCGGGGGAAAGGTTCCGCAAATTTGTCACTAAAGTGGTTTCTTTATTTTTTTTCACAAAATGTCTCGACTATTCAAGTAAGTTTTTGGCCAATTTTATTTGTGTCTTTTAAGGCCCCCACGAGCTGTCCATCCGTCCAAATGGCACAGGGTCAAGCTCGGATGAACTCGATGATTATTATGGGTTGTGGCACTGGTGTAATGAGACTATGAGTAAAGGGAGAATCGAAACTAGATTCAACAGAGCTAAGAATACGACTGTCGACAAGCAAGCTCGAACCAAAGTCGAGTTATATATAGACTTTGGCTCGAACTAGCTAAAAATCCAAAAGGGGATCTAACTAGAAAAAGATACAGGGTGGTCCAAAAGTTTAGTGGATTTGAAAAATTCATAAAAAAATAGCAAAAAATAGTACACAAACAAATCTATATTCAAATAAAAATTAACATCTGGGAAATTTATTTTTTAAAAATAACATCTTTCAGATGTAAACCATCGCGCTGCAAACACTGCTTAAATCTGGACCTCAAATTGATAAAAACTCGCTGGCACATTGCGCGTGGAATAGCGGCCATTTCTTCTCGGATATTGGTCTTCAACTGGGCAATCGTGGTTGGATTATTGCAGTAAACTTGACTCTTCAAGGATCCCCACAGAGAAAAGTCTGGTGGTGTTAGATCTGGACTTCTGGGCGGCCATGGAATATCACCTCGGCCCGACATGAATTTCCCTGCTAACATCTTGTTTACGACTGCCAATGAGTCATTAGATGTATGACATGTCGCGCCGTCTTGTTGAAACCATGTAGCACCATTTAAGGCTTCAAATTCGTTTAGTTGCGGGAAGAAAAAAATCTCGTTAAATGGCTATGTATCGGTCGGAATAGGGACCGATGATCCCATGTGTTGAAATGGCCGCCCAAATTGTAACTTTCGGCGAATGCAGAGGCTTTTGATGTTTTGAACGTGGATTGTCTGCGGACCAGTAACGGCAATTTTGTTTATTGAAGTGCCCATTTAAGTGAAAATGGGCTTCGTCGGAAAACAGGGGTGGTAGCACGTAAGTTGTTTCAATCGACATCTCCATACAAAAATTCAGAATTTTTGTATGAAGAGGTCGATTGAAACAACTTACGTGCTTCCACCCCAGAATATTGTTGAAACTCCGAAAGCGCTCCAACATTGTTTCACCAAAAGCACAATTTCCGAGAAACGAGCTACTCACCCCCACCTCTCGCGCATTGCAATAGTGTTTTTAAAATCGTACGTCTTTCTGGCCCACCCTGTAGATCATATTTGTGCAGCCTCGAGGCTGCACATCATACTATCTACAGATCCTTGGAAAAACGTGGTGGGACCTATACTGAAAGCCAGAAAGACACCCTACGGAAAATTATAAAAACCTAATTCCTCTCTACCCATTCGTAAACTAAATGCCTCAGTAGAAGCGAATTTCGACTCACTGTCGGCATTACTGTGAATCCTTGCTTCAAATAAAGGAAGAAGATAACCGTCTTACAGAGACTACTTCGTTATTTAATTTTAGAGAAGGTTCGCACAGTCTACGTTCGCCTCAAAACAACATAAGTTAGTCTGGATCAAGATGAAGAAGAACATAGTGGACATACATTTGATAATAACGAAAGAACAAGGAAGGGGGAAGCAGTACCTGAACCTACCGTACTGAAAGTAAAAGAAGAAATACAAGTCACCAGCTACAGACAATATACCAGCAGAAGTACTTAAAAAATGTAGTAATACATTAAAAATATGTACGCAGAAGATGGTGCACGTACAATATATTTGGATTCATAAATAACTACGTATGGAACATAGATTATCTGTCCTCTACACAAAAAAGGGGTCCAACTTGATTGTGTAAACTACAGACGTATTACACTATTAATATCTTAACATATAAAATATTCTCGTATATTCTGTGAAGAGACTCACTAGGCGCGTTTCATTTTCATTGGAGTACGTACTCCGAAGTAGTTCAGCGCACATTCAGCTGTGGCAGCATCTAGTCCGATGTGCGCCCAACTACGCTGGCGTACGTACTCCAATGAAAATGAAACGCGCCTACTATTAGGCTTACTATTTAACATTGTAGTATTAGAAAAAGCAATCTGAATCAACTGATGATATCATTACCCTATATCAAAGCCTTCTGTATTTACAAGCCATGCACTAGAAAAATATTGAGAGCCAATATACTTGCTATAGTAACTACATATACATATTTCAGTAGATATAATACATTTTACAATAATTTATATTTTGAGCGAAGTAGTTAAAAAAAATACATATTATTTTATAACTTTTTCTATTTTTGTTTCATCGAGTTAATTTGGCAAGGTCCATTATGCAAATAAATCTTGACAGGCCATCCCATTGCCAATTATAAAATAGAATTATTGAAATTTTGTGAAAACTGTGGCATGCCCTGTTAATACTACCTGAAAACCGCAAAAAAATTAGAAAAAGAAAATTAATTTTGTGCAATATCCGGCCAAGCATGTACATACATGTTTTTTATTCACCCACAATCATCAGTCATTAGCCCAACAACCACAATTAAAAATCTACCAAAACCTGAACTCGACCTTTCGAGCTTTGAACAAAAGTAAAAATTCAAATTCCATAAACCGTATCCGACTTACCGCAATAACAGACATACACACCCGTGCAAGCGGCTAGTTAGAAGAGCTCCCAGTCGCTGCCTTTTTTATCCGCTGGCCTCTTTGGCTCAATAAAATGCACTAGTAGCGGTAATTACTGGTACAGAAAAAAAAATGGACAATCGGAGGCAAGTTATCACGTAATGGAGATCTTGTTTAATCCTGTCGCAGAAAATTATTAATCGTTATCATAAATCGTGTGAAAGTAATCGTGTTAAATTTAGTGCCTTTAAATACTATTTCTACTTATCCGAATTTTGAAAATGGGTTTCCTTAGGTGGATTAAAAGGTGAGTAGTAGTTCTAGTAGTTAACTGGGATTTTTGGGGTGATTTATTTATACAGAATTCATGCACAGGAATTATCTTGTTTTTGACATATTCAGACCGTAAGTCTGCCGTGACAAAAGTTAATAAAAGTTCGCCAATTTATTTGTGTTATTAACATTATTTTAAAATTTAAATTATATACAAATACACCTGTGAAAATAATGTAATGTGCTCTCAACCATATCTCCTCTTGATGCCGCTCTGTTGAACAAACGGCTATGAAGTCGTGATGAATCCAGCTGATGACCCCATTTGTACTGCTCTTTTGCCCACGGTGCATTTCAAATGGCACAATTAGCAAGGTATTTCTGGGAAGCGTAATTGATTTATTTATTAACTATAGCTGGGCAATCATTTTTTTTTTCTAATTGAGAATTTCTGCACTTTAATAAATTGTATTATATTTTTGTTTTTTCTCAGAGAACTTGATTCGCCTAATAAGTGTAAAAGAAGGCAAAGCGAACCTCCTTTATCTGGAAATGCATTTCGACGATCAGGCGATCTACCACGAGATGAAGCATACATTCGAGCCCTATCAAAATTTAATGAATGGCGTAATCGACAAAAATTGGGCAGTTCGAAAAAAGTGAATAAGACGAAAACTAAAAGAAACTCTGACAAAAATGATAAGAATATAGTGAATTTTAATATAAGTGCAACGGATTGTGTAACATCAACAAATTTACGCGAAAGTGAAGTAACAGAACAAAATAATGTTTACGAAGAAATACATCCAGGACTCCGAAACGAAGATTCCGTTATACACATGAGAACGCCGCCGCCAAAACGACAGTGGAACAGTGAATGTTATTCATCAAAAACTGATAAACCGAAAAATAAATTAAAACATACTAAGGCCATATACGAAAATGAAATCGTACGATTCGAAAACGAGCATTGCCTTGATGAAAGGAATCTCGAGTGCAATAATAAAATTTTAACAAGCCCACCAATTAAATTCTATCATGAAAATTCCAATCCTTTTGTAAATGTTCATTCTCCGGGTAAGCTGCCATCTATAGCATCACCAGTTTATGCTACACCTGATCGAAAGAAGAAATTATGGAAAACCAAAAGTGCTAATAGTCTTTGTACAAAAAAAAATGTATTTGATAAGCATCAAGGACGTTTTGAAGAAAATCGAAAATATAAAAA
This sequence comes from Thereva nobilitata, assembly GCA_963855945.1. Taxonomy (NCBI): domain Eukaryota; kingdom Metazoa; phylum Arthropoda; class Insecta; order Diptera; family Therevidae; genus Thereva; species Thereva nobilitata. Next base: position 112,944,435 of record OY979697.1, read on the forward strand.
TAAGAGCGCAATTGTTGCCCCTGATTTGAACGATATATACATGTTAAATAGTTCAGCTCAACCATATCAAAAAATTCTTAACAAACATGGAGATGAGGTGGAATACGCTCTACCGTTAAATGAAATATGTGAAAATTCTAGAGGAGAACAGATTTCGGATTTGATTGAGGATAATTTTAGATTTTTGGGAGGGAAACAATCTGACGACAGCTTAGTCAGTCCACCTAAAATTGTAACAGATCTTGACAAATCGGGAGGTAGTTATTATCGTTTATTTAATTATAACCAAATTAATTAATTTCGAGGTATTTTAGGAACATTTTTAGAAAGTCATATGGATGACCATTTATTTGATGAGCTTAATATTTTGGAAATGTGGAGTAAAAATATACCTCTGCGTCAAAAGGGAGATTTATTTTATTCGGTAAGATTTATAATAATAAATTAATTATATTTACATGTATTACGTCTATAGTTTAAAATTTTCTGAAGGCTCGGAATTAAAATTGATCATAGCTCCTACATGCATTTCAACTATACATAGTCATTGTCATAAGGAGCTTCACAGCCTATTATTGTTGGCGTTGGCTTTCTCCAGCATTCGCCTCCGTGATTGTCGATCTCTGGCCCGCCTTTTCTAGTTTCTTATTCTTAATTGTCTTATGTCTTCCTCGATGTCATGTATATATCTTTTTTTAGGACGTCCTGCGTAGTCTGTTTATTTTAATCACTTTGATATGTTTGTTTGGAACTTTGTTGCTTTCATACAGCTCTGAATTGTACCTTTTCCTCCAAATGCCTGTATTCCCTTGTAAATCGAACAAAGGATTTTCCTTTCGAATCTTTGGACTAGGTTGTTCAATGTCCATACTACCAAACCATATAGCAAGACAGGCCTTATTAGTGTTGTGTACAGTTTTAATTTTGTATTCCTTGATATATTTCTCTACGTCAGGTGTTTGCGTAGACCAAAGCAGCATTTATTAGTCTTCTGATTTCGGCCGATGTATAGTTGTTTTTTGTTATAATCCTTCCTTGGCATAAAAACTCGTCTACTGCTTCTATATTATAGGTGTCGACCGTTATGTTTTGTCTGCTACGTCTGCGCCGTTTTTTGTGCACATATATTTTGTTTCGTTTTTGTTTATTTCCAAATCGATTTTTTGCGGCTTGTTGCAAGTGCTCAAAGGTCTCTTGAATGCATTCAAATGATCTTCCAAGGATAGCAATATCGTCGACAGAAGTTAATTTTTGCTTTGATCTAAGAAACACCCTGATGTATTAAGGTCCGTTTATATCTACAGACATCGAGTGTGCCAGACACGTACCGCGCCCGAGACCGACAGACGCCGTTTATTCACATCTAGCGTGCCGTGTCTGACGACAGACACTAGCTATACTCTATTCCGGCAGACACGTACAGACATGAACCGCGCAGACAAAATATTCTTTCCGCGAATGCTGGCTCGTATCTGCCACGTCTGCGCGGTAGATGTAAATACGTTCATGCACACCGTATAAAAGATTATTTTGTCTGGCACGGCACGTGTCTGTCACGCTTGATGTCTTTAATCGATGCATCTCTTACCGTTTTTCCTATGGCGACGTCGAATAACAAGCGAAGAGAGCGTCGCCTTGCCAATCCTCTATTTGTTCTGAAGAGTGGGGATAATTCACTTTCAGTTTCATAATTCACCATCTATTCTTACTCTACACCTTGCATCTTACATCGAAATTTTCGCTCGCTTATTGGGTTGCTAACCATTTCAAAACCCCCGAACGTCGGAGAGGCTCTCTTCTTGGTTAAGTAGTCCGCTTTCGCATTCCCATCGATATTCCTATGTCCGGGAACCCAGATGAGAGTCACGTTATGTTGTTATGTCATTGTAACTTGTTACAATTACTTATTTAACTAATTTTTACTAAACTTTTAGGATTCTAATTCATTAATTGTTTGCAACGACAAGTTTATACTGCAAGAAGATCCTTCTTTTCGAAATGGATTCAAAACACCTACAGTGTTGCAAAAAGGAGAATTTAGAAAAATGCCGGTTACAATACAAACTGCTAATCATAGTGAAAAGCACGTATCAGAAAGATCTCTCCAACAAAACTTAAATGTAATGAGGTAAGCTATTTTTGATATTATAATATTATTCCACATTATTTTATGTTTTCTTTTTTTTTTGAATAAAAAGAAAACTAAGGCATCCACATCTAGCGCTGCTAATGGCAGTTCGAAAGAATTCGGAAAATTTGTTAACTGCTTTAATATTAGAGCCTTTTCAAGGTTCTTTAAATCATTTAATTCATGAAGAGGTAATTGAGAAAATAAATCGCCAACTTAAATAATTTTGGATGACTTTGTCTTTTTTTAGAAAGTCGAGTTTTCTATCGAAGACTGCTTACATTACGGCATTCAAATGTGTGAAGCCGCAATTTATATGCACGAAAACGGTTTCGTACATTCAAATATATCTAGTCAAAGTATTTTGGTATCTCGATATAACAAATTGATTAAGCTAAGTTCATTCGAATTAACAACATTATTAAAAGTGAAGGAAAATTGTGATATAATGTATTTTGAAGAAAAGGGTAAATTTAAGATAAAATAATTTGCTTGTTATAAAAAAAACACTTAATAATAATTAATTTCAGCTAAATATGGAATTACTGATGAGAATAGAATGCAAGTTTTACATACCGATACCTTGCCAAATTTAATTGAGTATCGTAAATTATTTTCACAACATTTTTACCAATCACCGGAACTTTTAACCACAAAACAAGAATTTGTCTTTCCAACACGGCCATCAGACGTATACGGAATTGCATTAACTATTTGGGAAATGTTGAATCAGTGTATACCATATGGTTTATTTAGTTATGCTGATTTAGAAAAATTCTTTAACTTAAAGCAATCGCATTTACTTAATTTCGAAGAGAAACGTTGTCAAATATTCTGTAAAGTACTACAATCTGGCCTTGAATTCGATCTTCAACAGAGATTAAAGAAAGTTGAAACTTTGAAAAGATCATTAGAAGTATTAAAAGAGCAAGTTATAAATGATGGAAAAACAACTGAATATATTCCACGAGTATTAGAAAATCAACACTTAAAAAATGTTGGTCCATTAAGTCCGAAACGTTTTGGATTGTTCTCTGCTGAAAAGACTAGCACAGTAAAAAAACGTAAAGAACGAAAACGACATAACTTTAAAACTGCTAAAGAATTATTTGAAGCCAAAGGTGATTCCACCCGGTATTTCTCTCCACAAAATGAAAATATTTCACCAGAAGAGTATAAAGCTAGTATTGGTGAAGGCGGCTCGTCTAAAAAAGAATATCAGTTTGATGTGGGGGAAGTTTTCGTTCCAACCACTCCAATTGCAAGAAGCAATAAATTACGTCGAACTGCTTGGTTAGCTAATGCAACACTATCTCCCATTGAACCTGTTGAAGTAAATAATCAAAATCAATCAATTCATTTGAGTAACATAAATACAGAAGTTAATGTAAAAAACTCCCGTAAACTCCACACAAGTAATATTCAGTCACCATTGAACAAAAAAATTAATGTCAATATACGTATTATCCATGGCAATTCAAAAAATGAAGAATCTTTAACTAGCATACCAAGTACTTCCAATATATCATCTCAAATCAAGTTTTGGAATTCATTTACTTCCCCTGTAAGCTTAACTGATAATGCAATAAAATATGGAGATAAAAGTTCAATACTTCAACCTCAAACCCTAAATGATAGAATTGTATCCGACATTAGCGCTAACTTAAATTCCATTCTTGAAAATAGTTTAAACAAGGAACAAAGTCGAACTTATCCACAGAATGTGGCTGAAGAATCCACCCAAAAGAATGAAGAAAAGTGTCCAAAACTACACAATAAAGATAAAAGCTTTGAAGATACATTATGGAAACGGGAAAGAGCAATCTGTGAAAAGGCAATATCGAAAGATGTTGAAGAATATGGTGTAATTATTCCGAGACGTGGATCAGTAAAAGATACTGTACATAAATTTGAACAGTTTAGCTCCAGTTTAAGCAGAAATGCTGCTAGTAAATCTGATAATACATGTTCTGAAATAGAGATTATACGAAACAAGTCATTGCCTTGTTCAATCCTCTTTAATAAATACACTGACCATGGCCATGAAGAAAAACTAACAGATAATATATCGAATAATGTTGGCGAAATGAATTTATCCAAATTAAATGTTACATTGCAAAGCAAATCGCACAATTTAGATAAAACCTTAAATCTACAAAATAATTTTTCACCAATTGATAAATCTATTAAGCATAAGAAACCAATGTTATTAACAGTAAATTTAAGGAAACTAGACAGAAGGGCATCGGATATTGGTTGTTTACTACGCAGTGCTGAACGTAAAATTACAAACGATACTTCAATACGACACTCAATTGGCGGGGGTGAAGCGGTCAAAAGTCTTGGTAAAATAACATTCATTACTACTAGTAAAATAGACCAACCTTCAAAAATGTACCATATCAATGACCCCAGTGAAAGATCAACCAATTTAGATGATTCCATTACAAAAGTTGGTAAATTGACATGTTGGAATTGTGGCTCTGCGCTCTTTGTTGTAAACAATCAAAAAAGTATATAACTATATTTATTTTTGTAATTTAATATATTTTTTATATTTTTGTTTTTAACTTTTAAGAATATGAAAATGATGTCTGTAGATTAAATAACTCGAATCTACTTAATACTACAGATGACCGCACTTCAAATATTCTGGTAAAATTATACAAATAATTAAAAATTATTTATAAATAATATAATTATTATTTAGGACCCAAAAAATACTGAGGATATTTACATAGATGATGACTTTTGCCAAGGACTAAATTTAGCTGCAAATATGGAATTGGGTTTAGGTTCTGATATATTTGATTTAATGAATTTTGATATACTTCCCGCTGGAATTTTTAGTACTGATCAATCCGTAGTCTTAAATTCAAGTCAAGAATAACATTCATATTTTTTATTTTTATAAATGACAAAATTTCACATTAAATAATGTTTATTTAAATGATACTTTTCGTAAGTAAAACTTTATATATTTGTGTGTTTTGTTTTCTATTTTGTCGTCAATTTTAATTTAAAAAAGACGTTATACGGGATTCAACAATGTCTCGTGATGATTGCTGTGATTCTGGCAATATCTCGTCGCGGTCTGGTTAGAAGGCCCATGGTTTTTTCTTTGTTTTAAGCGGGCTAAGTCGTCCTACAGATTGTGCAGGTCTCCAGTGATCTTCGTTTTTGGCTGGCTAGTGGTAACATAAATAAAAAACAAATTGAAGGAACACAAAGACATTGTGGGGTGCTACACGGAGACTCAAGAAGTACGAAAAACCCGGTTTTATAGGAAAGAAACGAAGGAGTGGAGAGAAAGTACGCACATGACGAAACTTGAACGAAAGAATTTTCACCCAAAAATTTCCGGGGTGAAAACTAACTCATACGCACATTTCTTTCTCTTCTCCCTTCTCAGATTTAAACAATGACCGCGGTATACACACAATCAAAGCTTTCATGTAGGGTAAAGAATTATTCTAAGCCGAAGACAGCCTCGTGTAGCATTAAATAACGAGACTCAAATCGGGGCCGTATTTGGTTTCTCGAGTCGATATCGACTTCTGTCGATAATTAAAAATTGGCATTTGGCGAGACGATATCGACAACCTTCTCGTCTCGATAAAGACGTTTGACGTTTATTAAAAGGCTCAATTTATGCATACAATACACTTTTAACAGTTTCTTTTTTAATTAAATATACGTGGTTTGGTGCACTTGGAGTAATATTACACAATTTGATGGTTTTCTATGGCAGCGCTTATCTGTCGATTTGGTCGTGATTTCAAATATGAAACTTGGAGAAAATTGAGAAGCTTTTTTGTCGAGTCGATCCATCGACTCGAGAAACCAAATACGGCCCCGATTTCGGACGACTTCTCGAGTCTCCGTGTAGCAACACCCATTGAACTCATTCTCGATGGCGACCGGAAGAATCGTGTCGAATGCAATGCCTCCAAAACAAAGTATTCTCCTATTTCCAATAAAGCCAACAACATCTCCAACCGTGTCAGTTGTAGGTGTAGAACTATGGGCTGACCCATCCCTTAACATCTTAGTGATTTGGGCCTGATCATGGTTGGCGCTTGAAGTGAAAAACGACGCGGCGACTAAAACGGAATCAGTTCTCGAAAAAATTGACATTTTTCGGGGAAAACGAATTTAGGCATATCACAGTTGAGTTTGAGGAGACAAAGCGCGTTTTTGACGACTGTCAAGTGACTTTTTCAGGCGCTTGGTTTTGGTACGTGACATGGTGTTTCAAGTTTCACCACAATCAGTAATCAGAATCAGTGATGGTAACTAACCCTAATCATTGATGGACAATGGAACAAAAATGTTCGAATCCGACAAAAAAATGATGGAATATGGGACATATGTGATGTTGACAATTAACCAGGAGTGGTTGCAATAATCCCGGTTGCAAGGACGAAAATGAGGTCGAAGCAACAGGGAACGGACAGAAACACTCAAAGCGAGCCCTTTGGAACTAGGCATCACTCGGTGTACGTTTTTAAAAAAAGTGGAGTGCAAGGTGGAAGGTGATGTGAAAAATGGTACGTATCCCTTTGCATTTTTGGCGATACTCAAAAAGTTTTGCACTCCTTTTTTGAATAGCAAATTGTTCGGCACGTTCCAGGGAGCCCGTAAATAAATTTCACGCCAGGATTCCCGGTATTTGCTGAGTTAGGCATTTTAGGGCCCTTCCAGGGTAAATAACAAAACGGCTCACAATGATATGAAATTAGTGATAATTTGTAAGGGTATAAGCTATAACAAATGCGGTAAAATTAATTATACTCGTATATATAATTAAATACAGAAAGGTATTTTTTTTAAATAAAATCAACAAATTTTTGTGTACCACGATAAAAATGTAGCAAAACACATTTAATAATACTTTTAGTACAATTCTGTGTTTATTAGTTACAAGTTACAAATTTATAAGATATTTTAGGCTCGATCCTCTGAAACCTGAAATAATTTTAGTTAGTTATATTGATACATTGAAATTTTAGTTTATTTAATTATAATTTACTTGGGACTGAGAGCTATCACTTTCCACTTGTTCCGAATAGCAATGCTTATAGCTTAAATAATCCAATAGCCTTCTAGGCAAGGGTAAGGATCGTATTAAATCTTTTCGAATAACAGCCTTTAAGATTACAAATCTAAAAAAAATAGTTGAGCTCCACATTTCTTAAAAGCTTTTATATATGTACCTGCACATATGCTGTAAGCTCTGTATATGTTTAAATCTTGAGACTGGATTTGTTAATTGAACCCTCATTGGGCCATGTTCTGGCCTTCTATGTAGAAAAAACAGATATCTGAAATAAAACGGTTTTAAAACATTAATTTGTTATTAAGATAATTATTGGCTTCTTGCTGAGTTTAATTAGATAGGTTAGGTTTGTTTTGGGTTGCCATAATAGTATCTGGCCTATCCGTTTCAAAGGACATTGTCAAAAATGTGTGCAGCTGATTATCTCTAGCTGTTTATTTTATGCCCTCGTAATCAAATTGAGCCTTGTAATTTTGCGGTCTGTATTATCCCTTAAGCCGGCTCTAAACGATGCTATGAACACCCTCCAACGTTGGACGCTTGATGGTAGGACGCATCGTGTGGTAGATGATCCAACTACGAGTGTGCAATGTCAAGCGTCCAACGTTCGTATTTGGACACGTTCGGATTGTGATGAGTATCACTCCAACGTTGGAAGCCAACATTCGAATCAAACGTTCACCGCAGAGCCGGATTTAGCATCTAACGCATAGAGGAGTCACCTAGATCAAAAATTTGTGCGCGGCAGTTATCTTCTTCTTCCCTCATCGCTAGGTCCCATTGCTCCATTGTAATACTAAAACCTGCTTCAGAGCGCTAAATTGGTAGCAGATAATGGTGAAGGAAATTTATGGGGGTATTCCGGTGAGGTAAAGAATTTGGAGGCGGTTGGTTTCTAGATCCCATTCGTCTGCTATGCGTGGATTGAGTATTTATTACGCAGTATTATTACAGCCTGTCTGTGCTTAAACAAGCTATAATTTTGGTTGATAGGAGAAGAAATGTACTTTTCTGTTTTAACTTAGGAATATTCTGGGGGACATTCACTTTTTTATTGTTGTAATCATTGTAAAATGTGAGATTACTTAATTTGATTGTATTTATAACTCAGTTCCATAAAACCAATTGCACGATCGGATTACCACCTTTTCAGATCGTTGAATACCTTATGAGGATGCCCAAGTGGCAGTGGATAACTAATTTGCCTTCAAAATATATATCTGCAGTGGAAGATTACTTCTTTTCTAGGAGATTGGATAACCTGCTAAAAAGCTGACAAGCAGTTTTAACTAACGAAGGAAATTATAATTTCTTAAAGGAAGATAAAAATTTGTTTTCTAATATAAAACAACCAAACTTACCGTCCACTACGAGAATGTTCCACAGCTTTTTCAATAAATTCAGTAATTGTACGAGATTTAAATTTAGCATAAGGTCCAAATGAAAATGTTCCTGAAAAAATTATATAATAAGATGACCTGAAGGCAATTCAAAGCAAAACTTACCTTGATCCTGCTCTATTCGTACATGCCTAACACAGAAGTTAAGCTTGAAGCTCAAAGAAAATATATAATGGTCATCTGAACTGTCTCTTACAATAAAGCTTCCATCTGGTTCATTGGATAGAACTTTTTCGGCAGCTTCGCTTGATATTGGTCCCCAATACCAACCACACTGTAAAAAATTATTACAAATCTTTAAATTATTTACCATATCATAAATCAGGTTTTGGAGAAAGTTATCCGAGATTCGGGAGTGACATCAGAGGCACAATCCTCCAGAAGTCCATCCAATTACTGGCTTATGCAGACGACTTTGACATCATTGGAAGAACATCAACAGCTGTACAAGAAGCTTTCACCCAAGATTGAGCGGGCGGCAGGAAAGCTAGGACTGCACATCAATGAAAGCAAAACAAAGTAAAGTGGTCTCGTCTGCAAGAGCACCTAACATTGGTCAATCAAGGTAGAGGGAAACGAGTTTGAAGTGGTAAAATCATTTAGCTACCTTGGGTCAATAGTAGCTGCCGACAATAGCATGGAACCAGAAATACGCACACGGCTGCTAAAAGCGAACAAAGCCTACTATAGTCCGTCAAGGCTCTTCAAATCCAAGCATTTGAACATAACGTCTAAACTGCTGCTTTATAAGACGATGGTCTTACCGGTACTCACATATGCACCCGAAACATGGGTGCTTAGCAGAAAGCACTCTGACTTCTTAGCCGTGTTCGAGAGGAAAATCCTTCGGAGAATTGTTGGCCCCTTATGTGAGGAAGGACGATTCCGGAGATTACAATGACAAGGTCTACGAGCGCTATCGCGACATAGATTTTGTGAAGAAAATAAAGGTCAGGTGGGCAGGAAATCTAGCTCGTACGAGTAAAGATGAACCTGCTCGGAAAGTTCTCTGTGGTAAGATCTATGGATTGCGACAGCGAGATAGACCCAACCCCTGCTGGAAGGATGGCGTAGACCAGGACGCCCAGAACTTAGGGATGCCAAACTGGATGACATCGGCTCAGAATCCGAACCGATGGAGAGAACAGTTGCGAGAGGCCAGACCGGATCACGGTTGTCGAGCCGTTAAAGAAGAAGTAGAACAAACAAGTGACTATATTAGCAATAAGCTTGTTCAGAGGAAAGAGTATGCAGATAGTCAGGCCCGCCACATAATCTTGCAGGGTCTGGGGCTAAAATATGATTGGGGCCCCTAAAAAAAATATTTAGATTTTTGGGTTTCAATCTATTGCCGGGGCCCCCTCTGACCTGGGGGCCCAGTTGCCAGTTGTATTATCAAGACGATACTTATAAACAAACACATTACATAACCTGCTAAATATTGTTATATAAATTTAAATCCATAAATAATATTTAATATTTTAATAAATTTTGTGTACTTACTTCCTTCACCTTTTCTATGCTTGAAGCTAAGTGAACAGAGTTGAACTCAGGTTCCTTCGGAGGAGTTACAGTCACATTATGTATTTTTTGGCCTAAAAGAACAAAAAGGTCATGGTTGCGCTTACTTTTTTTAAGACATTTGAATTTCTTTACTTTTATTTGGCAGTGGTGGCAATGCGCGTGTAGAAAATTTTTGTTTTTTATCATTTTTTTCTCCAGTTTCATTTACATTAGAAGTACGACTAGAAATGTAATCTGTACAATCTTCTATGCTAGACCTATTATTATCATGATTTTTTCGGAATCGAAATATTCTGCAAAATTTTTGCTTTAAATTCAGATTCATCGAAAATGGAGGTTTCTTTTCATTCTGATTAATGAACTTAGAGCTATTCGAAGTATTTTGAATATAATTCTTCTCACTTATCTTTTTATTAATTGGTGTAGTTGAATCGTGTGCATTACTTTTACCAGTTGAAAATATTTTATGATTAGCGGTGGTAGATTTTTCAATAACATCAACATTTCTATCGTTAGAACTGTTATTGACATGAATTTTAATACTGAAGTTACTTCTATTGAAGGTGCTTGAGTTGTTTGAGCCTGAATATAAGTTATGATAAAATCTTTTTACTTCAACTAAAGTCATATGTAATGGTTCAATGGTATTTTCAAGTGCACTATGGCGCTGATTATTTGACATTTTCAATTTGCTTCCATATTTTTCAATTCCTGTGGCTTCCGTTGTGTCGACTCGTCTTCTCTTCTTAATATTTCTTGAATGTTTGAGGCGACTTCGTACCTTTTCATTATTTCCATGATATATATTTAAATCAGCCTTAATCATGTCAACAGGGAAAGCATATATGTCAGAATCGATTGGAACATTATAAAAATCTGATATTTCCCTACTTAGCAATGTATCGTGCGACATTGCTTGAGTTATAAAAATTGAGTCATCTGCTTTATTTGCGTTTGGCAAACTTAATGAGTTATGTGAACTGGACAATCTGCTATTTAATGAATTTCTAGAATTAGGCCTATTAGCAACATTATTATGATGTAAGGGACTAAAAATATACGATGATTTTCCTTTTTGGTGGATATCAGTTGGATAGTTATTCTTTAATTCGTAGTATTGGTCATAATCGTGAATTTCCGATAGCTTATCGAGATGTAATTCCTTTGGTGAAGCTAGTCCTCTTTTACCTGCTTTAAAATGCTTACAATGGATTTCGTTATGAGTAGTAGTATTTGATTCCAAAATATATTCCTTATGATCTAATATGCATTTATTGGGTTCCTTGTACATGTTTATACTAAAAGAAGAATCGCTCGAGTAAATTCTCTTCCCGTAAATATCTTCCATGGAATAATTTTTCTTATTAAGAATTTTTTCTTCTGTTACAGTTGAAGAAAGGAAATCAAAATTACGTTCTTTCTTAACAACCGAATTTTGAGAAAACCAATGTGTTATTCCCGATGGTATTACATTTTCTGCTGCATTTAGATCATAATCGGGCAATACTTGTTGGCGAATCAATGTAGCATTTGGTGAATCCTACAAAATTTTCAAATTACATGAAATCAATTATTATCTATTATCATTTCATTTTGTACCTGAAATTCGGGTGGTGGGTCAATAGGGGCAAGTGGACCTTTTTTTAAGGTGTTAAAATTTTCGGCGCTCATCCCCCCATCAGATGAGTTATCAAGAGAATCGAATTGAGACACTTCGCCATCACTTTCAACAAGCTGAAATATCAAATACAAATTGGTTCTACGTTTATTTAAGACAGTGATATGAACAAGTTGCTATTACAGTAAGAGAAAAACAATTCTCCTGGCAATATAATTTCTACAAATAAAATAATATTATCGTAGTAAAAAAGTTATACATACCTCCAATTCAAATTTGCAAAGACCAATACGATAAGAGTCTCCACTAGATATAGAACTATTCGTTAAGGGGACGCCGGAGTCATCACTCAATGAGGTTGCCGTATTTAGTTCAAAACTATTTGTGCTTACTAAATTGTGCGTGTGTGAGACATTGCAGCTGTCTTCATTGCAAAAGTTGACGTTGTTTGAAGATGAATTCATATCAAATGCATTCAAGTGTTCCGTGGTATTCAAATCAGTACATTTATTTGTCAACAAACGCATTTCCATTTCATCCGCCTTCGGCTTTCTGAAATAAATAACTATGATATAATACGTAAATTAAATATTATAAGTACTAGAAAGAGCCAATCAATGTTATTATAAATATATTAAAGAACAGATTTTCGTAATGAGACAAATATTTGAAAAATGCAGGAAAGAAAGCATTGAGATACATCTTCTTTTTGTAGACTACAGAGATGCTTATGACCTTTATAAAAGAGAGCTGTGAAGCTGCATGAGAGAAATGGGTTTCCCGAAAAAGCTAAACCCTTTTAAAGGGTCATAATTGGGCGCAGCGCCCAAGATGTAAAGGAATTGTTGTTGTTTTGGCGCAGCGTGATCTATGCACTCCTTTAGGAAGGAGCATCACCCTTAACGATCGTAGAATGGAAATTGTAGACAACTTTATATATTACTTTAGTTACAATGCTTCATTCATTCATCCAAGGGCCACCTTATTTTATTTGGCCTATTGTGCCAACCCCATCGTTAAAAACCTTCCAGGTTCAGGCTTTTGATATGGACTAAAATTGATTTGAAATTCATTGTGGCCTGTCAGGAGCTCTGTTATTATTTTTAGCTCCCACCTCTTGAACTTTAAAAGTTAGCCCGCTTTAGCCTTGTCGATTTGAATGAATCTTTTAGCTAGGCGAGCGCCTTGGGTCCTTGTCCAGCTATGATGAAACAGCTGATAGCCGATCTTACGTGGTAGCTTGCTAAGTTGCAGAACGATTCTGGACCCACAAGGGATAAGTTTCCATTGCCAATGTGACCTTTGGACCCGGAATCCATATCAGCGTTTCATTGATGTTTCTGCTGAGGGATTTTAGATATAGGTGGCAATCCAGGACAATCTTTGATGACACCCTGTGGGATTTAATGGCCAACAGGCCATTAGCTTGCCTGGACAAGATGCAAAACCCTGCTCTCAAACTTATTGGTGATAGCGCCATTTGCTCTTCAATTGACTCATTGGGCCACCGTAGGAATGTAGAACTTGCAAAATTGTACCTCTTTTACCACAACGACTGCTCCACTGAAATAAGTAACCTTATGCCTCCACGGCAACATTTCTCCCGCAACACAAGACTTGTCCGCTCGGCTCACCCTCACAGTTTACAACCCTCATCTTCGCGCACACTTCGATTTAGAAATTCGTTTATAACAAGAACAACTCGACTGTGGAACAACCTTCCACAGTCAGTATTCCCGAACTCATACAACACCCAAGAGTTCAAACGCAAGGTTCATCGCCATCGGTTCCAACACCCCACTGACTCCCCCTAACCTATCCTATCCTTCTCTTTTAAGCCAAGCTTACTACCAGACATTGCACCATGACTTGTACGACATGACAAACTGGTAGTACAAAGGTTGATACCTGAGCTTGGACTATCACATAAAAAAAGGGGGCAGCTTACTATCCGAAAAATGACGATATTAGGGCTATTTGTGCCCAGAGCCATCGATATTTTGTTCCTTGGGCAATATACGCCCAGTCCTACTCATTCGCGTTTAGAAACGACGGAATACCGAGGCCGAGGTTCCTTTAAAGAGTGGCCTGCTGTGTAGCCATTGTGTCCTTACTTCGGATAATCGTCATTAACGGTGTGTCGAAGTCGAGAGTGGCAGGAATGGCATCGGACAATGATAGCATTGGCTCCAGATTTAGCTCCTTGAGAATCGATGTGATCCACAGGTCTCCTGGCTTAAAGGAGAATAGCTCCGCCACCACCTAGAAGGTTCCGTAGGGCTTCCATGGCCGCAGTCAGATAGGAGCTTTTAGCTCCCGGGATACCAAGATAGACTAGCCTTTGCACCTTGGCCAGCTTAATAACGACACGTTTTTGTTTGACCTTGACCCACCATGCAATGGATGCATACGTGACCATGGGCCTTATGACTGTCGTATATAGCCAAAACATTAACCTCGATTTGAGACACCAGATTTTGCCCACAAATTGACGACAGATATGTGTAATTGCCTTGGCAGTTACTCTCTCAATCTGGGCTTTCCATGAGGGATCTCTCGATATTTCTCACTGGCACGTCAATTGCAGTCTCGGTAGATTTGCCTGGTCGGTAGACAAATTGCAAGCAGTGGACTGGCTTCGCTGTAAGACCCTCTCTAATATGCCTGCCTAAAACCTCCTCCATCGTTTTCAGGAGAAAGAAGAAGAGGCTGATGGGTCGATAGGATAAAGACCACGCTAGCCTGTCTCCTTGAAGGGCTTGAAGGTGCCAATGGCCCATTCGATCTTACCAAATGGTGGGCAAGAACTTCGTCCGATGCAGTGTTAGCTTTTAAGGCCATTCCAGGGTCAGTTACCTGAGAATCCGGGAAATGAGTGCTCATTTATAGCTTCATGGTATCCCTGGTGTTCTCCGTAAAGGATTCTTCAGGTGTCTTGAGAGACAATTAGTGCGTCTCCATGACAACTTGAAGCTTACTTGAAGCATACTTCAAGTACTAATCTAAACGCAAGCAGCTCGACTGGAGTGGATCAAAAAGATTTTTCTGATCGGGTCGAGTGCTTGTGATGTAAACCTCGAGCTTAAGTGCTCGAAATTGTTTAGTCTTAGTCCATCAGTTGTTCAAGAACTCAAGCTCATTTCAAGCTAATATGACGCTTCAGTAGGCAGAGAATGTACGCGCTCCAGTTCTTGAGATTTTCAGTCTTTCGAACATTCAAGCTGTCATGAATACGAACTAGTAGCCATTTGAGTGATTAGGAACAAGGCGCCCATTGATATATCAACCTATTAGAAACCTGCCTTCAGGCATCGATTAGGAGATTATTTGGACAGAGGGGTTATAACGACATTCTATTTCAGCAGGACAATGCCCTCTGTTATACATAGGCTTCGATGTCAAAGACGACAATCTCCAGGAGGAGCCACAGGTAACTTACCCTTCGATCGAGGGGTAGGGTAAGAATGGCCGTCTTATGGGGAGTCATGTGTAACCTGATGGCAGATCCTTGAATATGACGCCTCACCTTCCATTCTCAACCTCCTACTACGACCTTCAAGCAGTAACGCTGTTAACTCTGAATGGATGCTTGGCAACCCCCAGCGGAATAGAGGAGAACGAATGCAATAGGTGAGAAGGAGCACACCCTTCAAAGCCTACCAAGCCAAGATGTCAAGCTATCGTGTTCAGGGGCCGTTTAACGATCTCCCCCGGGCATCGGGCGCACCCCGTTGTATGCCTTGGCTCTGTCAGGACGGACCTTCACTTTCCTTCCATACTCATGGGACTTTTATAGACTAGTTCATATTCATCGGTTCGGAACCGGCTATCGAGGCACCAACCAGTTTAGTGTAAGGACCTCCGCCGATCGGACTTGGATGAAACACATCGAACGCGAGAAATCCGAGCTTGGATTGGTCAACTGTAAGCGGTTCCTTTCTGTGCCGTCTCTTAACACAGGTAAGGAATTGTTGGGGCGCAGTAGAAAGGATGTCGGTACACGTATGGGCTCTATGTCAGGACATTTGTTGGTTTGCTTACCGAACGCTGCCGCTACTTACGGAGCATAGGAAGGGTGGAGGACGCACCTGCAGGGTTTGCCATGAGGAAGATGAGTTTGCCCTTCGCGTTTTCTGTAAGTGTTGCACGATAGCTCGACCGGTCAAGTCTAAGCGACAAGCTACTAGACAGACCGCTGAACAAGCGATACTGCTTGCAATTATTAGGTATAGGGGTGTAGTACAATAGGCCAAGAGAGCTGCCCCGGTACACGACTTTCAGCACAGGGGTCATTATGCATAAAGAACATGGAACTTTACTACTAAGAGAACATGCACCGATTCTTCATCAAGTTTTCAATAAGTATTGGAAGTTTAATCAAAAATGTACATCAACGGAGTCAAGTGGAGGCCACGATCTATAGCGTTAAAAATACTCTTAATAGAAGTGCAAATGATTCCACAATTAAGTTAATTTTGTGACGACTGAATATTAGAAGATTTTTCGAATTAATTGTCGAGTATCGCAGCATGTTTAATTTTAAATAAATTAGCTTTTGTGTTACAATTCTAAATTCGTCATAATTAAATAAAACAGCAAAGGTGGTAAAAAATGTTAAACAAAAAAATTGATTAAAAAAACTAAAGTACCCAATTAAAATTCATATGTGCGAACAAAATAAGTGTCGTGAATAATAAATCCAGTTTAATGTTGAATGCTTGTATAAAGCTCTTTGAAATATTGTTTTAAAATTTTATTAAAAGTAAAAAATTTATTAATGGTATTTTTATAGAAGAAAAATCCTCGGCAAAATTAAAGGGGGCCTCTGCCCAATAAGTGATGGCGAAAACTTCATTTTCGTACTATCAATTTTCTACAAATTCCTGAAATTCGATCAGGTATTGTTGTATATTTAATACGCAGAGCATTTATTTAAGAAAGAAACACAATTTATCCCTACCTTTCCCGTGAACATGTTGTACGAATTTCTTTTTCCACTTATGCAAAATGTCACTTTTCGCCGAAGTCTGAAATAATTCGAGGTACCGTTTCCACGCCAATTACGAAAAAAATCTTTATTTAGCACTAGTATTCTTTAAATGTTTTTGGGCGGCCATACTTTACAATACAATTCTCAGATTATAAGCTGAAACATTTTGTAAAAAAAAACTACAATTTCTACAATTATCGATAGCGTAAAACAAACCTTCCTGCCTTCTTAAACATGACAGTTATCTTCTTCTTATTTATGTAGTATGCCCTGAAGATTGGTATTTTACTGTGAATACGATGACAGCCCAAAAGCAAAGCTAAACGTACATTAGGTTTGTTCCCCAATTTGCCTTAGTGCTCCATTTTATTTTCGTTTCAGCCCGAATGGAATTGGGGAGCCCACAGAGAACACCCGAGCAGAGCTCGCTTTTGTAAACTCCTTCCAAAAAGATCGAAGGCAGGACTGCAGTCGGCAGCCCGGGAAACTTGAAAAGTCAAGTGTAAGCGACAAGCCACTAGGAAGGTTACTGAACTTGTTCCAGCGGTCTGGCCTAAAATACGAGGTATATATAGCGGTGTAGTACAATAGGCCAAGCGAGTGGCCGCGGTACTTTTGGACCTAATACCTCACTACAAAAAAAAAGGTGAACAAAATGAAACTAAAACAGTCAGCTGATCAAAAATACGTACTCCGTATTCGAAAATGAAACGCCTCTAATAGGTCTGTAGGCATACTCCACACGGGATGAATAGTGGGGATAAAAATGGCAAAGTAAGGAAACGCTTTCTGGGATGTTTCGTGCAAATCCTAAAAACCACTTGTGTCTTGAAAATAATGACATAAAACTATTGAAATTAATAGATTATTTAAGAAATCATTCGAAATCTTGTAGTAAGGCACCAAATGAAGAACTTATTTTCAGCACGTCGTAAGCATAGAGAATATTCTCCACTCCAAAGAAGGGCGTCACGAACTTTCGTTCCTATGAACCCTGCAATCAACCCTTTTTCAGTTGATTTATCCAATCGAGATTATTGAAATCCATTTAAAATTCTCATATAATCGTAGCACGATCTAAAAGAACCTTTCTGATTGGCCGTGCTCATTAGAGTCTCGAAAGCAAAGCCAATCAAATTCCCTGCAACCTGGCATTTCATGGCTTGTATTACGCTCCGTCAATTTTTTCAGGTTTTCTCTTATTTATCTACCGGTTTAGAAAAGGACGCAAAATATTCATTAGGGAACTCCATCTGTAAAGAACAAGTTTGAGAATCTCTTGGACCATCTTTGCACTTTGGTGGTGTTTAAGTTGATGCCGCGGCCATTATTGACAAGCAATAAAATTAATTGGCCAGGAAAAGTGAATTAAATATTTCCACGTTGTGCACAATAGAATCAAATTCATAATCAGAAAATGGGAGACAGTAAGTTCGTGCTGCTTAATTTCGAGTTGTGTATTTTATCCTGTTTCAGAATTTTACAATTACAACTCGGACAGGGAAAGTTATGGTGGTGGTGGTGGAGGTGCTGGTGATGTTTCCTCGCGCTTTTCAGTTCCGCCACCAAATTTTCAGGTGCAAAATAATGATATGAGAGCGCCCCAACCAGCCAGCACACAGAACTATTTTCAAAATCAAGGTAACTAATTTTATTTTGGCTTAAAAAATCGTGATAAATATAAACTTGCTGTGAAGGTAACCCCAAACGAGGCGGCGGCTTCGGACAATCGAGTGGCGGTGGTGGTTCCTTTGGAGGAGGAAAGGGCGATAGTTATGGTACTTTTATGAAATAGTTAATGTTATGATCTGAAAAAACAAATTAATCACAGGGGGCGGCTACGGCGGAGGCAGTCGGGATGAAGCACCAATGAGGTGAGTAACGTTAATATTTTATTTATAAACCTTTTTGATACAATGAACTTCGCAGTGCTGCCACTAGAAAATTCACTGTTTCTTTGCAACCATACATGTTGTAATCGCAGGGTTTGGTTTGCTCCAACGAGTTCATAAATTTTTAAGTTGGTTAAAAAAATGATGCCCCTTGCGGGTCTTTTTTCATTATGGCACTGTTCAGTTTGAAGTTGAAAAACAAAAATATCCATTTAAAGGTATCGCCAAAATTTTTGTTATTGAGTGACATACAATGTTGCACCAATATGGATGTTAAAGGTAGCTTGCATTTTAAGGAGATTAAAAGAATAGAATAGCGCATGTTACAAGACGTATAAAGCGATCAACATGCTTGGGCCAAAATAAACGTAATAAACTAAATAGCAGTGTCACTTGTAGCAACCAAGCATAAAAATTGTATGCAAAATGATGCAAAACATATGCTTCATTTTTCAATATGTCTGAAAACTTGAATTGAATTTTCGATTTTTATCTTGTTATATTTTCCTGGTAGCAGTACTTTTATAAAACAGGAATACTTTCCTATAACACGTTTTTCATCTACATAATGTAAATATTACTTATTATGATTTTTACAATCGACATTACAAAGGTCATTTCTATATATATATTTCCTTTTCCTTCCCACATATCCTTTATAATCCACTCTTTTGACTTATGTCCAATTCAATCAAGAGGGCATAGAACTAATTCTTGATTGGAGCCACAAGAATCGTGTAGAATTTAACGTTGGAATAATCACACATTCTAAATTGTCAGCCCGGATATAATCTACAAGCTCTCCATTCGTCCCCGCCTTGAATTCAACTCGTACATCTGGGCCATGGCTCCGAGAACCGCCTTAGAGTGACTGCACAAGGTGCAAAATCGCGTTCTCAAAATTATTGGTGATGGCGTAATTTACTCTTCAATTGACTCACTAACAATCTTCCCGAACTCCTATAACATCCAGGAGTTCAAACGCATGGTTAATCGCTTTCTCCCCAAGCATCCTCCAGACTTCTCTAGTCTTAACCTTCGAGCTAAGCTTACTACTAGATATTGCACCATGGCCTGAGCTTAGACTTTCACATAAGAAATTGAATTTCTTATTCATAAAAAAATCGGTAGTTGTGAATTATTTGTGACCATATCTTTTTATTAATTTCGTAGTTTTCCGCCACCGTGGCGTCGAATAAGTCGATTCTAGCAAAGGAAAGGCTCAAGGTGGTATCAATTAGTTCCTCCGTAACACTTATTGAGCCTAATTACACGACCTAACATTTTTGCTCTTAACAAACCGGTTTCCATATGATATACTAATTAATCGATAAAATGACTGTTCTGCATTTTTTTCGTGTAAGGCGGCCATTACACGTTCATGCAAGCGGCAATCAATTCCACCAGTCATGATTAATGGAAATCAAAATAAACGGAGGATTACGTCAGGCATCACCTTAGACGTTAGGTTTTCCGTCAGTCGTTGGCAAAACTGTCAGCAGAACCTATCGTGTAATGGGCGCCTAATGATTCTATTGTCTATATGGTTGTCTTCAAAGCAACAAAAATTCTCATATTTTTCGCAGCCTGCGCGAGAACGAAGGTATGCTCGTGTTAGTGTGATGCTCGGTGCAGTCGAAACTTGTTTGGGATGCACAAGTAAGAAAGAAACTTCCCTGCGACCCATTACTTATAAAACCGGTTTATTGGAAGTGTTGATGGAAGAAATGATAGGCCGTGTAATTTGGCTAATTTTTTTACTTTGCTAATCCCTACAAACGTTGTATAATCAGTGTGTCAACTGTAGTATTGCCTTCAATGAAATTTGTACCGAAATAATATTTAAAATGCTTGAAACTAAGCACTTCGAACTCGGTGATTTTATGTCATTGGAGGCCATTAGAGATGAAGCAAAACTATTGGGAACTTGAAGAACGAACGGCCATTTATTTCATGGAAAATATTCGTTGTTGGTTTATTAGGGTGTTTCTCACATCTCTTTAACTCATTATTTCAGCGAACTATGCCAAGTATTCATTCCTTGATTCACCCCCGCACTTTTTAAGTTTGTCTAAAGCTCGCTACACACTATCGTCGTTTTACTCCGCGTTCGTCGAACAGCGTTGTCCGAACGACGAACGACGTACGCCTCTATTCTATACACATTACTCGTCGTTTAGTTCGCATAGTACCATGGACGAAGATACTTTGTTCGCAGTAGCGGCGGTTCTTGCTGGAAAAAATTGTAGGAAAAAAAAACTTTGTGGTGTTAGAAATCAGCTTTGGCATTATTAACACTCAACTAAAAATTAAATTAGGATTTTTACAAAGGGTGATCAGATATAATTCTGTGAGTTTGGAAGCGGTGTGTTACTTGTTTCACTATCGGATAAACCAAAATTTCTGCGCGATAAGTTTCATTTCATGTGCATTTCCCCGACAATAATAAGTCTTGGTAGAATTATTGAGTGTTAGTGTTGTAATCGGGAGTTGATTGCTGTAAGCTGCCGTGTATACCTTATATGAATGTAAGCTGCTTAGTAAGCATTTATTTCTTCGTTAAAAACTTACGCTTGACCCACATTATTATAAGAATATCAGTCGTTTTTAATCGATATCTTAATAAATCTGATATCGCTGGCGCCTTGTCGATTTACTTGTTGAATTACTACCAATTAAATCGACAGAAAAATATTGTCATAAAGCAACAACTATTGATTAATAGTTCGAACATGATACAAATTACATGGGGGCACGAGGAGTGTACTATAACATTCGTCATTGTTGTTGGATAGCCCGAGGTCTTCCGTTTAATGTTAACGAAATGGAAAATTTTTTTAGGATTCCTGATAATAATTTGGCGTAGATCATTGCCGTAAAAAGTTTGGATAAGCTTTATATCGATGGCAATAATAGGAAGGAAGTCGTTGTCTTCCTCGTCGGGGATGAAAGATGTATTCGACCGGTTAAAATCACCTAGGACAAATATAACGTCGTTACTGTAGAGTGACTCTTCCACTATATTTAGTAAATAGTCATAATAAGATTCGTCAGAATTCGAAGGATATAGAAGCTTCTGGTCAGATTTGACTCGTATAAAAACGTGTTCGAGAGATTGGATGAATATATTTTGGATGAAATCGGACCTGTAGAACCCATAGAAAAACATTAATAAAACTGTAGAAAATAAGTTTTCAAGAAAAAGCTCAAAAACAAAAAGCTTTTCACGAAAAAAAAAACAAAAGAAAGGCTTTTCATGTAAAAAACTTTCGCCACTGAATGAAAAAAGTGGTTTTCAAATGAGTTTTTAAGATATTAAATCGAACCTCACATACATTAGATGAAAATAGGTTTGTAGAGCTAGAACTCTTCGCGATTAAATAAGGCTTTTCAAAATAACTCTAGGACCATTGTGAGCTTGTTCAAACCTTCCATCGGGAACAGGTGTTTTTATTTTTTCGATTTACACGAAAAGTTATTATTTTCTCATGAATTTTTTATTGTAGGTAGGCACCAACTAAAGCCACAATTTAAGCCCTGAAACAAGTTTCTACGATAATTACACTCCCTATAATTAAATGTAAAAAAATGGTCATATTTCGCGGTTTTATTTTTTTGTTTTTGCATAAACTTGTTGATTTCAGTTGCTCAAAACTCATGTTTTTCGCATTTCTAAGCTCTATTACGTACTATTTTTTGTTTTCCAAAAAAAAGATTTCTTCGCACCAAAAACGTGAAAAACCCTGTTTTCGCTATTGTTATTAAATTTTTTCAGCTGTATCTCTGGACCGGACCTGGTAAATTTTTTTTAAACAAAAAACTATCGCTCCTGGACTATATGTCTTTTCACGAAAGTTGCAGCGAGCTAGGGGCTTGTAAATAGTTTAGATAGTTTCTAAGTGCGAAGGTACCCGGGTGTAGCCTGCGTATCTAACAAGTGCAACTGTTCTTATTGATTTCCGTAGCGTGTGTGCCATTGAGCAAGTTCAGTTGGGAGTACATACATCACATGTTTCAGGTGAAATTTTAATTTTTTTTTTCATAGTTTATATTAGCATTTCATATCATTTATAGTTTCGACAATAGTTGAATGTGGGTTTACTTGTGTTTAAAATAAGGAATTTTTTGAAATTTTGGTGTTTTTAAATATCTCTCATGTTTCATAAATCTTTTTGCGTGAATTAATCTTCGTATCTTTGATGAAATATTTATATAATATCAACATTGCGACTGCAAGAACAATCCATAACAATAATAACAAGCTACCGAATCGCACGACTGATGATAGTAACACAAAAACATTAATGCATATGGACGAAGATTGTGTTAGCACACAAAGTTGAACATTGTATTTTTTTGTTCCGTTGCCGTGGTCCATTCTCATCACATTCTGTGTCAAATATTAGTCTTCAATCTGAAAGGGACCGAAAATATGTCCAAAAAATTCAGCTGAATCATATTTTTTAGAATTTTGTTTTTTAAATCTAATTTTACAGGACTAATGTTGTATTTGCCCGAAATGTAAATGAGATTAGGAAAACTGGGCAAAGAAAAAAATTTCACGAAAAATTAAAATAATTTTAAACGTTTTACGATTTATAATTGACGGCTAAAATATTATTACAAGATTATTGAATCCAAAGCTGAAATTTTCTCAAAGCATTTTGTTTATTTTTTCACTTAATATAATTTAAGTAACATCTCGATGAATTATTTATTTAAACTACTTAAACAATATATTCCCAAATAATTTTTTTATGATTAAAATTCAATTTCTAGTCATGTTTTGCACAAAAACTTTATTATGTATATTTTTTGATTGATTTGTATCCTTGCTACAAATAATTTCGGCTTTAATAATAATAACAACTGTATATGTATTTTAGAAACGGCGGAGGCAACAGAGGTGGTTTTAATAAAGGTAAAAATAATTTGCAAAAACTAGTTCTATACAAATAAAGGCTGCATTATAAATGTTTTTTTTTGTTTTTAAAAAAAATGCAACAAAAATTTGTTTGACACTGACAATTAAGTAATTTTGGTTAAATGCAATTAGTTGCGATTGATGTAATATTACAAACTTTGGTTGAAAATGGTATATACTCGAATATTGGTACTTAAGGTGTTATTTGATAATTACAAATAAACACTAACATTAAATATTTGGTACAATTTCTAATTAGTAAAAGGTATCCAATTAAGGAACATGGTTAAAAATATATAAAGGTTAAAGAAATTAAAGGTTATTAAAGAAAATACTAAAAGTGTATGATATTTTTCACCCTTTACTTCGATGCGAAATAATAAAAAGGTGTGTTTTTGATTATTTGTTCAAGGTAGTGGACGTAACCACACAAACCAAAAGGTATTTAACTGGTAAAAAATGTAATAAATACAAAAACATAATAGAAGTAACTTTAAGTGAAACATATTCAGTCATTTTGGTATATATTGTTATAAGGTAACAAGTTCTGCGTTGTAATTTATAGGTTCTTTCACACCATAGTGCCAAATATTCCTAGCTTCAATATGTTTTTCCAGTGCCACTACGATTTTTTTCTTAATAGATGCAACTAATTAATAAGCTGTGATCTTAACAATATTTCTGGGTAGTAAAAATATTGGCCTTTCAAGGCTAATTTAGTTTATTATAAATGTAAATAACTGAAGTGTATACGAATATAATAAAACGTTTAAATATCTTCACAAATTTTTCAAAATAAATGGGGAATAATATAAAAAAATAATGTTTGAGGTTCTACATTATCATAAACAAATCAATACTGATGTGAGTGTGTTTATCAAATTTATCAAAATACTCATTCTGTTCGTCTGATTAAGTTTTAAACTATAATGCGGCCTTTAATTAATTTTCATGATAAAAAAAAATCTTCGCTAAACTCTTTTTATAATATGTAAAGTTAGACACATTTAAAACTTAAGGTAAAAATATTGCATTTATGTTATAAAATTCTACATTAGGTTATGGTGGAAGTGACATGATAACGCAGGAGGATACAATTTTCGTTTCCGGAATGGATCCGTCTATCACAGAATTGGAAATAAACAGTCATTTTGGAGCAATTGGTGTAATAAAGGTAATCAAATCTATAAAAAAAATATGAAAATCGATATATGAAATGAAGAGATACATAAATCAGCCATCAGATTCAATATATTTATAATTATTGAAAAAAACACAACTTAAAAAAATGAGCCAAGTCTCTACTTCGTATTTTAATTTGATAACTTTGAAGCCATTATGCTTTGTGTAACGGCACATGGCTCTATATGCAAAGGTGTAATTTAGAGTAAAATGTAAACATAATGTTTATTGTGTTCTTGGGGATAAATCTTACTATTTGCATTGTTATTTCATACTTTTGCAACCAGCGTCTAAAAAGAAAAATATATGATTTTGTGTTGCGTGTCTCGAATTAACAAGGGTTTGTTGAATATATTTGTCCTATTCCGTACAAAAAAATGAGTTCCTTAAAAAGTGATGCATATTCGTACGCTGGACTAAAGGTGAATAGTTTATTTTGTACATTGTTTGTCGTTAACAAATTTTATTAAACAGACATTTGTTAGAAAAAAACACCAGAAAACCTGGTACGAATTTTATGAAAATTTTTAAAAAACATTCATCAATTGGTAACCCCAATTCAATAATTCGTAAAATATAGAAAGTATCCTTGTGGTGCTGTTTTTATTGGAACATTCATTTTTGATCCTTTATTGGAACATTTCATTCTTTTACCTTTTTTTGAAAATATTATACATGTCTTTCTATATAGAAAGGTCTTTTTGCCATCAAAATGTGTTGTCTTGTTTTAGCGACACAACCTACGTATGTGTCTTTTTGTTTCTTGAGTTAATTATAATTGGTAACTGTGTAAAATATCCATTGTAAGACTGTGCTTCCTTGCATTATGGTATATGTTTCCATTCCTTTTATTTTCCATTTCAGCACTGAAATATTTCCCTGGTTGCTTCTTTATAGCGTTTTCTGATGACAAGTTTGAAATTGCCTACCATACTAACTTAGCTGAATAGATTGTTGAATCAGGAATGTGTAAACGTTATAAAAAGCAAGAAAGCCGCCTTTAGAGCACAACGGGATTCGACGTGTGAGTCACTTTGTCGAGAAAACAATAAACTAAAAAGTTCCTATAAAACAATCATCAGGAAAGTCAAATCATTATCTGTCAAAAGGTTTAGAGATCCGAAATGCTACACAGTAAAAACTTGGTACCCTCAATCAAGAAGAACTTCAATATATATATATCCCCAATTTATTTATGAGGGGAAGTGATAATGTAAATTCAATGTGACATCTCTGTTGGCCTTTGACAATCATCCAATAGTAATTTGCTTCCATTTTCCCCAAAACCATAACAATCAATAAAAATTCGCCATTTTTCTAATCTTTATAATGCTCCAATACAGAGTTTAATTGATCTGCGTTACACTTAATCTTTTCATGATGCATACGCACGACCGACCTTCTATTTATCCTCAACCAATGGAAAAGCAGATTCTGCATGAAGGTGATTTTCCACTGCGCACATAAAAATCCGCACAAATAGATAATACCCTGGTCTGTACTAAGATGTTTTGTGTTTTCCATATTCACTGGAAAACAAAAGATATCCCGCAACAAGCAACTTCAAGACTTTTCGAAGTCTTTTTTCAAGTATCCACTGCATTTACTTATCCGCGCACAGTCCCCGCAGAAGTTCTACGCACCGATACAGAACATTTTTTAATGGATGGATGAAACGAACCCATTTTCTAAATCAAAAGATATCGGCGCTTCAGGTTCCTTAAGAGACGCCAATTCTTCCTCAGGCCGCCTGTAATTTACAAATCCTATATTAGCCCTTATCTCAAATACAATTCATGACTACGCCTTTGTATTGATTAATTCTGGTTATTTTTTATGTACATTGTTTGTTAACTTGACAGCAGAGATTAGAATCAATTGTTTTGCAGTGCAAGCATTTTCATGATAAACAATTCTCTTCTAATCTTTCAGAACTAAGAGCATTGGGGTTAATCTAGATTATGCAAAGTTGCCACCACGATTTTTTTCAGATTGTTTTATTATAATCCACTTTTTACCACTCCTTATTTTGCTTAATTTTCCTAACTTTGTGTGGGATCCAGAACGAGGTGAATCTTTCATATCGAAATCTTCAAATTTAAGGCCATCAAATCAATTCGCATTAATGCAGGATTTACACTATTAAAATTAAAGTTAAAATATGCCGGATGTTTCCCCTATTTTTATTGTTTAATTTATTAAATAACTTCTGATTCATTACCTGGTTTTTAGTGTCTTTGTTTTAAATTAAAAATGATGTTGCAATGTTACATATCATCTACTTTTAGTGAGCTGGAATTTACGGAAGATTCTTTTACATAATAAAGCAGGTGGTGTTACTTTATTTACACTTTCAGTGCATTTTCCACCAAGCCATGTTAATTTTCTTCATTTTGTCTCATTTCTTATGCTTAAAAATGAGGTGCACCAACCGCCACATATGTAGTTAACATAAAAATGTAGATTTAATTTAAATTTAGTAATTTAAGGCGTTGCAATATGTATATGGAAATAGCAAATGATTTATATTGAATAATCCGCAACACAAAATGGATCAAAAATTAATGTTATTTACTTGCTTTCTTTGGAGTAAAATATTATTTGGTTCAATTAAGGTTCCAGTGTAAAATATAAAATATTTTACAATTTGCATGAACTAATCTGCATACATATAAATAATTCACTTACAACGACATTTTACAATAAATGTTAAAACGTGATGGTAATAAAATTGACGATTAAGCTGCAAAACATACTTACTAAACCATAGTGGGAGTTTTCAAATAATTGAATTAGCAAAATGGTACGTGACATTAATAATGCTGTCAGGATTACGTTATATACAATATACATTTTTGGAAAAGAGTGGTTGATGAATTACTACTACTATTTAAAAAAAATATTGCGATGCGATCATTCCAGTTATTATATAGGCCCTATTTATACTAACATTATCTTTAATGGAATGGTACACGCATGTCTACTCAGCAATCGAATTTAAAACTTTGAGGTAGTAACATATTCAGCCTTATTTTTGTTGTCGAGTGACGTGACAGATGTCATTCGGACCTTAAATTTATGTTCCCATTGTCAATCTAAGAGACTTCTGGCAACTAGGTCGACAAACTTCGTATTCTAATTGTCGCAATGTGGCGTGTGAAATGACATTTTCCCCGATACGTTTGTAGGTATCGACAGTTTCATTCCACCGCGCCCCTCGTAGTCACGTCACTTGACAACGAGAATGTTACCTATTATCTCGACAATATTCAAACGCCACTGCTTTAATTGACAAGTGTAGCACGCAGCTAACAGCTTCGAAAATTATGCGGGCCTTCAAATATTTCTTTTATTTTAGCTGTTTATGATGTATTAAGTTTACAGAGAGAAGAACTTACATTCAGGTTTTGTATTATATAATTTTCTTGCTTTTATACTAAATTTTGTATAGATAGAAAGATAGAGCGTTTAGAAACGCTGCGACTTTTTCACAAGTGGTTTCAAACTTTTATCTCTAGTACGTAAAAAGCCGCATATTCAATTTTCGAGGCTAGTATATCATCATTAATCAGGGGTGGCAGCACAGAAGTCGTTTCAAGTCATCTGTTTCGAGTTTTCCATTGAATTTTATAAGAGTGGATTTAAGTTAAGCCGATGATTATAACATTGGATGTAGTGAAATAATTTTGAACAAAAACTTCCGGACTCAATGTAGTCAACAAAAAGATCAACAAATGCTTCATTGTTCTATTAAGAACATACATTACTATCTGAAGGTTTTCGAGCAGAATTCTATTGTTAATCGAACACTACGCTTTGCAATAGATTTTAATTCGCCGAATTGTTGTGCGTACATAGATGTGTGTAATAATGCTGCAGCCAATTTCTGTTACCAGATCCTTGCGGAAGATGAATATGACTTTCTTTTACTTGAAGCGTAGACATTTTGCGATTGGATTGTTAGTAGTTAATTTATTGGGGTCTCGGGAGCCTAAGGGTCGATTGCCATTCCGGAGGTCCGTGGTTCGAACCACATCGCACTATGTTTCTTTATCTTACCACTTTCACCTGCTTTATATTCCTTCTTTCTTAACTTTCCTCTTTATAGCATTTCCCTGCTCTTTCTTCTCCTCTTCGCCTGTAAGCACAATAAACGAGTAAGCTATCCGTTATTTTATCGCAAAAGTCGGCGTTCTGTCGCAATAGTATTGAATGGGAGGCGGTGGAGTGAAACCGCATGTAGGCGTTGGTAGCTCGATAATACTTCTCTCTGACTAGACGACTAGAGCTTGCTGTTCAACATTGCACTCGAGAATGAGAACAGTCGAAAATGCAAAGGGGCTGCCCTCTTTTGTTAAGTATTTTAATTCGCAGCCACTAATAAGTGAACCCCTTTGGAATATTGGTTTTTTCTGCTCACAAGGCTGGGTTTGTACCTAGGAAAAATGTTGCCGTGCAGGCAGGAAGTTATTATTGTCGGTGGGACAGTCGCTATCGGTCGCGGTCGCGTCTTTATCGACATGTAAAGAGACGATAACATTGTCGATATCGTGTCGTCAAATGTGAATTTATCGACAGAAGTCAACATCGACTAGAAAAATCAAATTAGGTCTGGCACGCGCTTGTCTTATACTGCCGAAGGCGTAACAGTAACGCAGAATATCATCATCAGTGAAGCTGTGAAATGGGTTGGTAGGATTGAGAGCAGATCATTTATGAAGATTAGGAATAAAGCGGGTGATAGAATTGACCCCTAAGGAACATCAGCCTCGATAGTTTTGGGTTTAGATTCGACCCCGTCCAATACTACCTTAGTTAAAGTGCCAGAGAGAAAACTTTCAATTCTTAAGGAGAAAGGCGATACCAATACCTTGGAATTTGGTCAACAGAACAACAGCTATACTCGGTAAAATGACACTGAGCAAGTATACAAGGAGCATTTTCATTCAGATTTTGTTTTATCTTTTTTTCTCTCTCTTTAAGTTTACAACGTGTTTTAAAAAATTCTTTTGAGGCACATTTCGTTTGTAAGAATTATTCTTTGGTTTTTCATATTGGAATTTTTACCTTTTCGAATAATGTCGCAATTAATTAACACGCAGGTGCAGGCAAGGTGTTTTCTATAAAAGTTCATGTTGCAATGCATTTTGTGCGTTTGGTTTGTGATGTTTACTAGGATTACAAATCGTGTTCTATTGATTCTAATAAAAGGTTGTTCATGGCTATATTTTCGACTATCCAGTTACATACAATGAGGAAGATGCTTTTCTGGAGGAATATTTTTATTTATTTTATTGCAGATTTAAAAAAACATATTGCTCTAAGAAGTTAAATTTGGGGATTTCTGCGTTTCACCACTGAACACGATCCCAGCCAACGAATTATTTTAAAATCCATCGAAAGTAAATGACGATTTATTTCTTTGATGTTTGCAATTACATATTTCAGTAAATAAAAGAAGAATTTGCGTTGCAGCTTGTTCTTTTGGTTTTACAATTATTTCGCATAACAAAATTAAGAACTAACTAACTAAGAAGAGTGTGTTGGCAGCGAGTTTTGTATACAACATATGAATCATTATAAATAATATAAATCAATTAGAACGATTCATTTTTTGCTGTAAAGCAAGAATGTGAATTGATGAACATAAAGTATTTATACAGAATATTAACATAGAATATAACTTTTTAATTAGACAACACGTCGCTCAAAGCAATAAGGTTAGTTCTGGGTTCAGTGATCTTTAATAATATTTACACTTGAAAAAATTTAATATAAATATCTTTGCTGTCCCTTTTATAATGGATTGAAATTTCCTTGTGCTTTCATAACATATCTGATGGTTGTTTTTTAATTTTCAGAAAGATAAAAAGACGATGAAGCCAAAAATTTGGCTCTACAAACATAAGGATACAGGATTATCAAAAGGGGAAGCCACGGTCACTTACGACGATGTCAATGCAGCAAAATCCGCCATTTCTTGGTTTGATGGACGCGATTTCAATGGATCTACTGTAAGAGTCTCTCTTGCTCAACGGCAGAATAATTGGAATAAAGGCGGAGGTGGAGGTGGCGGCGGTGGCGGAAAAGGAGGAAGTATGGGTGGAGAGCGCGGAGGTGGTGATCGTGGATCTGGTCGCAGCTTTGATAGAGATTTCGGTGGCAGTCGAGATGAAGGTCGTGGAGGAGGTAGACAAGGTGGAGGCGGAGGTGGAGGTGGACCATCGGGTGGTAGTCAACGTGGTGGTGCATCTGGTCTTCCCCAAAGAGAAGGTGACTGGCGATGCAGTGAATGCAGTAACACAAATTTCGCATGGAGAAATGAATGTAACAGGTAAAACCTAGAAGTGTTAGATTGTTCGATGTGCATTAAATCTTAAGAATAGATCCAGGAAAATAATTTTCAGTTTGTTTAAAAGTTGCTTAGTGCTTTTGTTACTTAATCTTGGATCTTGCTTCATTGCCTCTACTTAAAACAAAGCAGTTTTCGTTTCAATTTCGACATACATAGTAAATAAAGTATAATTTTGGTCTTAAGTTTTTTATAAATTTTTTAAAAATCAGTACTTATTATTCTGGCATTTTATGGAGAGATTTTTTTCTGATTAATTCGTGAATTACAGAGATAATATTATTAATGAAATTTTAGTCGTTAAATTTTGGTTACAGTCGAAGCTTAAACTATTAATTTGTGTCTGTAGATGTAAGGCACCCAAAGGAGATCAACCAATGGGAGGAGGAGGAGGAGGAGGAGGCGGAGGGGGCGACATGAGTTCCAGAGGTGGTAAACCTGATGGACGTAAACCATTCAGAAGCAATCCCCAGTCAGGCTTTCAAGGCGGCAATTTTGGTAATAAGGATGGAAATGGCAGCATGAATCCAAGATTCGGATCTGGCCCTGCCCGAGGCGGCGGCTCTATGGGCGGTGGTGGAATGAGTAACAGAAGGGATGCTGGGCCAATGAGAAGTAATAATGAACGAGGTGGTCGCCCTAAGCCTTATTAAATTAAATATTGGGCAAACCTGGCTCCATGTTTTACATATTTACAAATAAAATAATTCTTCAAATCTATCTAAATAACACGCTTTTTATTTTTAAGATTACACGTAAATTTTTTTAGTTGTAAATCAAATGAAAATAAAAAATCAAGAGTGGAAAAAGAAGACCGTTTATAAATGTTTTAAAAATTTCTTGATACAAGGTTTGTAGAAAATCTGATAGAATGTATTGTCATTTGATTCGAATGGGGCTTTTAAATTTAAATATATCGTATCTGCAGTCTTAGTAGTAGTTGCAGTAGGCTCTATAGTAAACAACGGTCGGAGAATCTTACAGTATATTTTTACTGAAAAGCAACATGGTTACACTATTCAATCAAATTCAAATGCGTTAATATTATTTTGGAATGATAGACGGTCCATTCTCCCGTCCCGTAAAACCTAAAGCTGGCTTCCCACGGTACGCGATATTTCGGGCAGATGCGGACGGCGCACCATGGGAAGAGTATCGTCCGTGAAGGCGCAGACATGTCTGTAGCGGTGCGTAGGATCCGCCGCGAGTCGGTAACTTGTGGTGCGATCCGAGGTCGTCCGTGCGTGATAATCCGCAAAGTCTAGGAAGCCAGCTTAACACCTTTTCGTAAACGTCAAAGCAACAGAGCGGAGCGGATTAGGCAATCGCAAAGTGTCAAATCCGCACTCACTTCCGATCCGCCGGGAATCGAGCCCATTGTATACCACATTTTGTGTAGTATCGCTTTGAGTAGTCCCTGTAGTACTGTCCCATCTTCGAGATCAAAGTTCATTTTTACTAAGATAAAACGTTTGTTTGAAAGACGAAGTAATCCAAGTCGAAGATTCCGATTCATCAAAGCTATATAAATTTCCAATAAATATCAATATATTAGTTTTATAATATCACAACAGTCGTTCTTAGAGTATAATTTGACTTAAATATTATCTACATTATTCACTTAAACTAAGTCAAAACAGTCCTCGAAGGTATATGGAGAATCAGCTTGATTAAATGGAACTACACTGCCTGGCTTAAATCCACAATCCCCGATTGGTGGCGGAGGATCTAAACACGAAAGACCAGGAGCATCTTCTGAAGCAGGTAGATCAACAAAAACGGCACTTTTGAATTTTTCCGGGCAATATCCCAGTTCACCATAACTAAGATATGATGGAGTACGAACAACTTCTTCTGAATCTTCTTCATACACCTCTTCTTCTTCTGGTTTTGGTGCTACTCTTCTCTTTAATTCAATAATTTCTTTGTTTAATGACCAAAGCTTCTCTTCAGGAATATTTGAAGTATAAATCCTTCGCACAGCATTTAATGGTTTTGTGTAGAACCCATACTGTAGCTTAGACTCTGGAACAGCAAATCTCCGAGCATTTCCCATTTGATATGCTAAACCAACGCTTACTGGATCTGCAGGTATGCCGGGGCATTTTCTAAAATAAATTTTTATTAATAATTGTCTTTTGATAGATTTATTAAATTCTTACTGCGGTGCGGCCGGAGGTGGATATGGAAAATCTGCTTGACAGGAACAGGAGCAGGAACATGATGGTTTTGGGAATGGTTTCACGGGATGTCCGCCGCAACTGCAGGAACTATAGCCTTTCTTAGCGCAAGAATGGCAAACCGATGGTTCATGTTCATATACAATTGGGTGTTTCTAAAATAAAATAAAATTTAATAAATAAAAACAGTTTGGGTTAACTAACTATTTCGAGTTTAGAATATTTATTAGCCCAAAAAGTTTTGACATGAAATTGAACAGAAATGTTATGAGTTAAGCTTTATGTAAAGTAACAGTCCTCAGCACTTCTATCAAATGAATACAACTTGGCTGACATACTGTCTAGAAATGTTTGCTTAGCTGCTAAAATGCTTCGAAAGAAATGACGCGCTAAATTTCTTTTAGGTAAATGTCGATGACATAAACATGAACCTACTTTGGGGCAGCACGGTTTTGGTGGAATAGCCGGCTCAACTAGTTGTTTTCCACACCAGCATTTATCTCCGATGGGCGGTAATTTTGGTGGTGGTCCGATTAATTTATCTACAAGCTTAGGAATGGGACGAATGCCTCGACTACAAGTGGCACAGTAATCCTCTCCTGATACACCACACAGGCAAGTACCTGTAACCTTTTCGAAAATAAGGGTCAGGTTAATTAGTATCTAGAAATAGATTTCAAGTCAGAATCTTACCTGTACGATAAAAGCTCCACAGGCGATTACCGCCATCAGAAAATGCGTTAGCCTCATGACTATTGTTGCTATCAGGGTTTAGATCTGGTGTGATTAAATTATTCTAAGCATTTGCCTTATATAAGAGAAATTATTACAGATTCTAATCACAATAGTATCATCTGCAGTTGCATTCTTTGATTTTATCACGTTCTTTTCTTTTATTAAAAGAACTGAAATTTTTAATGACATTGAAATATGATCTTCTAGGTCAGCATTTGCAGTTGCTGATTGTTGCCATTGTTATGAATTGAATTCTGAGTCATCGTGAGATACTTTGTTTTTATTATAATATTTTTTTTATTATTAATAAGTTCATTCGACTCTTAGTTATTGCAGAACTGCGAATACATAATTTCTTGCCTCACCTCACCCCTAAGTTTGATGGTGGGGTTTTGCATTTTCACCAGCCACTTTAAAGCGGGGTTTGGGGCGCCAACCAGGCAAACGAGCTCTATTCAAAGCTGGGACTAATGTAGAACTTGTAGTTTGTAGCCTAAGCTGCTTTTTGAAGCAGGACTTTCCATCTCCTAAGAAATCTTAGCCATTGGGATGCTCGCCTGGCGATCTGGTCATATGTGGTCATTTCATTGCAAATTCTCAGTTTGTCTTTAACGTGAAGAAATGGATCAACTTTATTTATACTGAGTCACTGAGTTTGGTGCAGGTTTTATAAGAGATTACAGTATTTCGTTTAGAGGCATTGAATTCAAGGCGGTTGTTGCAGCCCCAGTTATGAATGAGTTCGATGTCCCTCGTGTTGATAGAAACTCACGATCATAAAGACACGGTCTGGTGCGTGCTTATCTTATATAAGGCGTAAGAGTAATGCAGGGGCGGCAGCACAGAAGTCGTTTCAACTCATTGAATGGAAAATTTCAACAACTAGAGATGCATTTGTCTATGCTGACGTGGAATTGGTAGATTAATTCTGTTAACTCGGTAGCATTATTACCGAAAATGGCGGGGCAGAAGACCTCAGTTGCAGAATAAGTATAACAAGAAGCAAATGCATGCCTGTCTTGCATATGGAAATCAACGAAGAGCTTCTCAAATTAAATTGCGGTGGTTCAACTCCCTTGACTGAAATCCGCAAGGAGGCCGCAACAACTGAGAAATCCTGAACGGAGCTGGGAGCTGTCCCACAAAACAGAGTCGGCTGGAGGGCAACTGTTTCCGTCCTATGTCCCATGACGGCCTGACGGGGGCCTCGGTAGTCTAGGCTCTAGGGAGTAAGGCGCCTGGCTACTATCCAAGAGGTCCCGGGTTCGAATCTCGGCAGAGCCCGACGGTCCTTCGCCTTTCCCACCTTCTTTCTTCTTCCCTCCTTACATTCCTCATTCCCCCGGTCATAGCCTTCCGCTAGCATTGCCCCGCTCCACCAAGCGCATGTCATCGGTTGGTTGATGGGATTCAACTCGTTTCAGGAGGCATAACACTCCAGCGAGTTGTTTCTCATTGCCCCGATGCCAGAGTCGCGATAGAAATGGTTGGGGTTAGGTGGTTTTGGCAGTTCCTTCCTATTTCTCTCTTCCCCTTCACTATCTATCGACTAGAGTTTGCTGTTTGACATTGCACTCTATACGAAGAAAAATAGATTGTCGACAGTACAAAGGGCTTTCCTTGAGCTCTAGTGTTCCACATAAAAAAAAAAATGAGGGATTAAAGGAGCAGAAGAACAAGATCGATAACACCACTGTCCTCCTCGGTAGCCTAAGGCGTTCGACTGCGACCCCAAAGATCTTTTATTCGATGTAACACAGCGCCTTGGTCCTTCATTCTTCCACTTTTCTCAACCAGAAAATATTCCTTCTTTCTTGTCTCCTCCTTTCTGGCATTTCCGCGCACCTTCTTCTGTTCGATTTCCAGTCAGTAGGAATAAAACTGCGTGTTGTCTTGGCAGCTCGTTCGTTCTTCTATCTTTTCCACTTTTCCAATAAGAGCTTGCTGGTAGAGCTGTCAATGCCAGGAGGCTACCTCTGAGCCTTGGGCCCCCGTGTTGAAGTACAGTCGTGTGGCGTGACAAGTAGTTGGGAGTTAAAGAAAGTGACGTTTCTGTCAGATTACGACTTTCAGCACAGGGGCCATAAACTCAACTTAGCATTTCCACTCTGGTCCCAGTACTGAGTCGTAACTTTCTTCAGCCAAACGACTTGTCACGCCACACGACTCGACTTCAGTACAACGGCCTTAGTCGCACACATAAAAAACAGGCTCGTTAGGATATTGTACGTCCCGAAATGGTGAATCCTATCAACCGATAAGGCTGTGGCGCCGGCGTGGCCGATCTGAAAGCTCGCAAAGAGGTCCCGAGAAATTCACTTGCCAACCGTCACTCGAGCTGGCCCAGTCCAAATCTGTAAGTGAATACGAAGCATAAAAGGGAAGAAGCGGAAAACAGATAAAAACGAAAACAATTTTAATACTTAGTTTTTAATAAACAGCAATAGATATAATTATCTACAATGCTCTAATATATAAAAGTAAAAATTTTGCAATTTTTAGAACAAAATAAAATCTAGAGATGGAACCAACAGTGATTTTTTTGAAAAGTAAAAGTGCTAAAAAATATTCCACGTCCGAATTTCCTTCAAAGATCTTCTTACGCTACTTTTAGCAATATCATTATCTATTTATCTACTTATTTACAATGTTTGTGTAAAATATACATACATATTTACAAAAATATTTTGATATTCTTAATTCGCTAGAAAAAATCGGATGCTTTCAATCTTTTTGGTGGGATTTTCAATAAATCATCAGTCAAATCAGTTTTATCAATATTATTAGCATCTTTCGGAGTCACAATTGTCGTTTTTGTGCGTACTAACGGTGATGGACTCAGGCGCACAACTCTTTTATGAAAACTTGGTGTTTGATTACTAGGAGTTCTTGATGCAGTCCGAAGACCCAATTTTATAGTAGCTAGACGTTTTGCTGCGGGCGACATTGATGCTAAACGTTCAATCGAAGATCGTATATATGGTGAGCCAATATTACGACGAGCCGTATCGATTGCCTTTTGCTTTTGTCCTCTCATACGTTCCCCAGCCTTTTCTGCTAATTCTAATGCAATCGCTTCGCGGCGAGAAGTTTCATTTATTCGGAAAGATGGTCCACTAGACGATCGTACAGGAGTATCACTTCCATCTAATTTAAACGGTGTTCCTTCAATTTCTCCCCAAGTCATTAAAGGACTGCAAACTTCACCAGGGCAAGGTGATGGCGTTTTTACAAAATCGAATTTACGATTATTTTGCGTATTACTATCTAATATGTTGCCGTCCACTCCTACCTTGCCCGTTAAATTTTTTGCTTGAGTTTTAGCTAATTCCGAAATTACTTCTTTATTTTGATTTTCATTAAATGGATTCGTGGTGAGTCTAGTATTATTATAAGATATTTCCTGTCTGCGGTTGACCATTTCCAATTTTTCTTCCTTAGTTAGATCTGCTCCGTCGGGTATGTACATTATAAAATTTTTATTTTTATACGTCCATGTATCAATCTGGAAAATAAATTTGATTGGAGTTATTAACATAAAAGATTTGATTTTAAAAACAGGAAAAACAAGGGATTATAGGGACGAGTGGAAAGAAGTTGTTATGGACCGAGGTTGAGTGAATACTAAAATTCTCAACTTAAATAAAATATAAACTCACCGTTTTTTCAGGTATTTCATCAAACTGTTTCTCAATGCTAGGAAGCGTTAGCGCTCGAGCTAATTTATCTGCTGATAATTGCTCCTGATTAAATAGCACCGAAAATTTTTCACGCAATTTCTGATCAGCAGTTTCAATAATATCTTGAAAACTATGATTATCTTCGCTTGTGTACGAGCTGAGAAAGGAGTCCAATGAATGATTATCTGAAATGAATGATACTTTGTCCGTCTTTACAGTCAAATCCTCTGTAGTTGCAGGTGTTTCGGTTGTTCTTGAAGCTGGTGTACTATTAGCACTACTTAATGGAGTTTCAAAAGTAGCAGGACTTTGACCTAAAATATTAATTTTTTGAGTAAATTTACCCTCGTATTATTTAGCGTATGGGCTTACCTCTTCGGCTTGTTTTTGGCCTGCTACCACTGTACTTAGCATAAATTTGACGGAGTTTTAGAACGTCGTTCTTCTCCAAGGCATCTAAATATTCATTTTGCGCTTTAAGTTTCTCTAGATCCGGGAAGAAATCTCGCTGAATTATTTTCGATAGTTCCTAATAATACAATAAATAATTAAGTAAAATGTTGAAACGTTTGCCCAAAGCTCTTACCTCTATGTATTTTTCTTCGCTCAAAATTTTCAATTTCACCCTTTTCTTCAGTGGCACAGCAGGTTTTTTAAAATCGACAATATCCAATTTCATATTTTTCATTGCTTCCAGAGCCTTTTTACCTGGAGTTTCCATTTTATTAGCGCAAATTCTAGGTCTGCATAAACGCCTTCAAATATTTTTAATTTTATATAAAATGACATTAGATGCCATCTTCTTCTTCTTAATGAACCCATGGAGTTGAACGTGCAGTAGCCAGTTGTTTGATGCAATATTATTTATATTTGTCAAATAGATGGCGCTGTAAACTTATTCCGGTAGTTGTCTCGGAACAAGAGTTCTTGTCAGGTAACTTCGAAATATTCCAAAAATTAATGCACCCTGGCTTCTTTCACGAATTTGGTAATGATGAAATAGGCCACAAGTGGAAATACGAGGTTGCAATTCTATAAAATTCCCTCTAGAATCGGGTCTGCGAGAAGGAGATGCGATCTCATCAATGCATTTGAATATTTCTTTGGAAGCAATGGGGAGAAAAGCAGAACTTAAAGAAGCAAATAGCCACAAAATCCTCGTTCCGACCTCCCACTTTCCCAGCCACCACTAACCCACCACTGCGAAGTTCAGCTAGTGCCAGGAGTGAAGGATTGGTAGAAAAGTATTTTATTTTAATAAATGAACCGTCAATCGCAATAATATAAATATTTCTTTATAAATAATACAACCGAATGTTCCTCGTGCGTCTACCATAAAATAAAACTTTTGAATCTTCTCCTTCTTCTGGCCATCTATATGTCATCTGGAGACGTCTTCTTAAATTCATTCGAATATGTGTCCGTTACACTAGTTTCACACAGGTGGCGCTTATATTCAAAACTCACAGTACAGGTTCTTGTCCTGAATAAAGCTCGCACCGGAACCCAACACGGACGACATCACTGTGCTCGTGCCCTCATAGCCCTACTACTACTCATGGTACAATAATACAAGGTAGGCTCATAAGGAAAAGCTCTGTTTCCATCTTAAAAAGCTTTTACGCCTTTTACATTAAAAAATATCTGAGTGACGTCACGGGAAAGCTTTTTCCTTTGTGAGAAAAGATCTGAGTGACGTCACGGGACCCTTATGAGCTTACCTTGTAATTATTAGGCGCGTTTCATTTTCATTGGAGTACGTACGCCAGCGTAGTTGGGCGCACATCGGAGTAGATGCTGCCACAGCTGAATGTGCGCTGAACTACTCCGGAGTACGTACTCCAATGAAAATGTAACGCGCCTATTGTACCATGCTACTACTAACATTCAGATTCTAGTCTTCGAAAATGGCATAGAATTGTAGAAAGCTCAGCAAACGTCAATCTAAGAGTAAATGACACGAAAACAAAGTACATACATGATCATATCAAAAAGAGAACAAACGAGACTAGTAGAAAGAGAATTTGTTCAAAGTAGAGACAAACAATCGATGTGCATAACCCAGAAAACGATGCGCCAGGGCCTATAATAGAAGAATTTGCAAACCTCGTAGCAAAACCGACAGAAATATTAAAAAATTGTGGAGCGGAATTCTGCCATACCTTACATTACATACTCTCGTTTGAAACCTCTGTAGAAGCAGAGAGAAACCGGAAGAGCGACTTTTTAGGCACAATTGTCCCAGTACACAAAAAACGTGAATTGAGGAACTGCGAAAATTACAAACAAACACACTATTAAACACAGGTTACATATTTTATTAAGTAGACTGAAAACTGCCCTTTAAGATCCCAAAAATGTAACCTTCCGTCCACACAAAAGTACCACAGGGTGGACTAGTACGGTACATGAACGGTTCCAAAACAGCTGGTGCGATTTAGTGTCTCACCGATCGCATAATTTTGTTTGACCGGTGATCAAGCCATCTAGTTTCCTAAACATCCTTTCTGCTGCTCCCCCAAAATTATATGGCAGCTTTGCGACCTGCAGTGTTTGGCGTATTTTAACAGAGCCCGATTGTGTCTAGTCCGTATCAGAGTCCGTTATACCAAATTGGTGAGCACCCCAACAGCCGGTTACGGAGTCCATTGCTAATAGCCGGGGATCTGCATGAAAATTACACAATTGAAAGTACCCAACTCATCAAGGGTGCATTCACAATTGGAGTTGATCCTACGGGATTGATTGTCGCGTGGTCCCCAAATAGGATGAAGATCCACTTGGTCTTTTTAAGATTCCATAGATGCATTCCAATATCTTTGGTTGATAGACAGTATGAAGTATACCTAATTTCGCCACAGATCCCGGCAGCTAAACTTGTCCTTGTTTTGGAGCTTTTCGTGTACCATAAAGGTTCGTCCTGTACTACTTTAGGGAAACCCCAGGATATCCTCTATTTTATATTCACGGAAGAAGGTATGAACTTTGAGATCATTGGGAGCATGCAATCTGACACTTATGGGAGCACTTCGATCACGCTAACAATTGTAGAATGTCCCTACTGAAGATCATCGCCTACGTATAAATTCGAACTCACCGGCCACTGCCACGTTTCTAGCGGATTTGTACTTTAAGATGTAGCGGTAACAAATAAAATAAAATCTCTAGCGCGCTACCGTCGGTGATGATTAAAAGGAATGCGATTCTTTGAATTATTACCCCAAATCCGGCGGAACTATAAAAATTCGTACTTTCATGCGTGAAGTGGAGGCGCAAGAATGAATAACGCTGCCTGCAATGCTTCTTCTTCATTGTTCACTAATAAAAATTATTTCAATTCCCTTGAAATAATTACTTTGATAATAATTCAAATTTGCAAGATGATTTTGAGGGGAATATTTGTGTAGTGAAGGGTTTTCTTATAATTTCAATAAGAGAACATTTTCCAATAGTAAACTTTTCATGGGAACTTAGTTAACAAAATACAATGTTGGCTCTAAAGCGTTATTTATTACATTCCTTATCTGGCTTTCAACGCTCCTTTTTGCTTCCGGAATAAATTTGAACTTTCCAACATTCTCTATAAACATAAAAATATTTTCTGTTATTCATAAGTATCCTAAGGGAAGTTCATAAATTGTCTTTTATATACACAAATGCACACAATTTTTTCACATTAGAAAAAAATAGGGAATATCACTCAGCGCGGTCGCTGCTTCTTACTTTTTCTATTAATTACTTCTTCCTTAATGTGCTCAATGTCTAGCTGGCATATATTTCACAATTTGTTTGTGTTTATTTTTGGGTCATTTGTCACAGGATTCTGAACTGTTTCGTTTTCGAAGCGAGTCCCTGCGGTGAACTATTTGGCTGCATGTGTGGGGTCTTGATCCCTTCTTTAAGGCCTCAAGTGTCCCAGTTTTCCACATGGTACATGCGTTTATTTAAGCAGGCCTAGTTGAGTTCCTTGTACAAGGGTTAAAAAATATTACACTTTTACACGTCCTTTTGCAAAACCAGGACATCTCGAAAGACATAAAACCGCACTTATGAAAGTGCGTCGGCTGGCAAAGGTGGGACATGTTTACTTTTACTTTATTCAACACCAAATTGATTAGTAGGTACTTGAGTTAGGAATGTGTTTAAATTGTGTCTGTTACGTTATGAGTGCGTTGCTAGGATCATGTCATGTTTGAGTTTGTTCCCAATTGATTTTAGTTTATATTTTACAATTCGTTTATAGTTTATAATATTTTGAAATTATGCTTTAATGTCAGGCCCGATTCACAATGGGAGCTGCAAGCCTCAAGCTTCAAGCTTCAGATTTGCAGCTTGAAGCTGTGAACGTGAATCATGGTACATAAATCCTATAGGTAATCCTAAGTATTGAAGCTTGAAGCTTGCAGCTTTGAAGCTCTCATTCTGAATCGGGGCTAAATGTTTAAAGCTTCAAAGTGCAGCCAGTGGAAGTGCTGGCGACCATGAAGGCTTGCCAGACAATGAACTTCGGACCTACAGAGAGCAACAAAGTTAACATTACTATTACGAACAAAACAGAACCCAAATTTTATTTTTTATAAATACAGTTTAATTACTTTCTTTACTTCCAACAGACTGAAAGACTTAAAATACTAAAAATTAAAAGAAACCAATATAGTCAAATTACCTAGATTCTAAAAATGATTGTCAGTCAAAGTGATTGACAGCTGGATCATTTGTCAAAGGACTGCCGGCGTGGGGCTTCCAATTAGTAACACAAGAATCCAACGGATTAAATGCTCATTTAACTATGCCTAAATTAACATGCAAGTTGCGACGTTGTTATACAAAATAATTTTCAAAGATTATGTCAAAGTATTTTAATTTTTGGGTTTTTTTGGTCGAATTACGAAAAGCAAGCGGTATTTTAAAAATTGATTGATTATGCTCGAAGCTGCGCATTTAGACTAGTTTGGAAAATTTAGTTGCATCAGGAAGTATATCGAACATACAATAACGTGTGATTAAAATGAAACATATGTATATAAAAATACCTTTACTGCAAAGTATCTTAAAGTTGGGAGTGCGTTATAAAATGGAGAGATCGAAATTCAGGCGGAAACGATACTCGCTGAATTTTCCAAGCATCGTGGCTTGTTATTTTGAAGTTTTGAGTTTGCTTATCGTCCTGGCCCATGATTCCGCCGCTCCAAAAACCGTACCGTGACTTTTTTTGGATGCATATATTCTGTAAAATAACTCTCAGTCCAGGAAGTCCAATTCTAGAGGGTACCTACGCCACATTTCTTTCAGTATTAATTAAATCAGTATTAAAACCGCTTAATAATACAATAATCGTATTTATTACAGCGAAAATAACTTGTTCAAATATCATAAAGTTTTATGCTTCGTATATGTATTGTTGCAAGTTTATTCCGTATCCTTTTTTCTGAGATATTCAATCCTTTTGCGAATTTTTATGTTTTAACCCTATATTAGAAGGAAAGAAAATAATACAGTGTGCGCCATCTAGACCTTCGGTATTTCAACATTGAATAACTCTTCTAGAACGCCATCTATCCATCATTTTTTGGTAGTCCAGTTCCTGTTGATCTACCCCCCCTATGATCCGTAGTTTCGTAAACCATGTTCGAACCATCGTAGTTTGCCCAGCTTCATCCTTTCAAGATCTTTAACCTCGAAATACGGTGATTGCTCTTTCTTAATAAATGAAATCAATTTAATATTTTTGGAAATGATCAGAAAGTCGTCTACATAGTAGACTGATATGAAAATAAAGTTTCTTATTTCTTTATACAAAATAAACACAGGGATCACATTTTCATCGTACTAGGCCCAATTTTGCCGGAGCATTACTGTCTTCAATTTTCCATTGGATTTTCTGAGACATAATAGCCAATTTTTTATTCAAAGCTCTGCTATTCTATCCTCGGTTCTAAGGTTACTACTACTAGACATTGCGCCATGCCGGATTGGTAGTAGTTTTTGAACATAATAAGCATAATCTCGACCTGATTTTTTCTTTAATATTTAAATGATAATAAATAATAAAAATATAAATCAAACGCTATAAAATGATTCAAACGAATCATGACAAAATCGATGCGTTAATAATATTGCAGATCGGAAATAGGAAGTCGAATGCAATAAAGGGCGGCCATATTCAATACAGCAGAAGTGTTGAGAAATTAAAAATTAATGCTCTTGATGACATCACGTAAGTGCACGCTCCTCCGGATTCTCTTTTGAAGCGCTTAAAATAGACTAAAGTAATACCGTGATCTGTTAACAGATTTGTAAAAGGCGTTTATGCCCCAAGTTCACTGGAGTGTTGGAAATAGTCATAAATTTAGCATTTATAAATTTCATACGTTAGGGCGAGACCATAATAATTGATGCCAGCATTGACAGACACGCCAACTACAC
Source organism: Thereva nobilitata (assembly GCA_963855945.1). Taxonomy (NCBI): domain Eukaryota; kingdom Metazoa; phylum Arthropoda; class Insecta; order Diptera; family Therevidae; genus Thereva; species Thereva nobilitata. The sequence goes on from OY979697.1 coordinate 112,988,525, forward strand.
TTCATCCTGCTTTCACGACAGTCAGATGTGCACTTCAAGGAATTTTACGATACATGCGAACCGAGCAAACTCCGTGCGCCCGTGTCAAGCTTCATAGAGGAGACCAACGGGCTTTGCCTACAATAAAGATCACCCAGCGACGGACGTTTAATTGCTCGCAATTTTTGTCAAAGCATTAAAATTAAGCTTTGGCCTTTCATATTTTTATGTTAGTTGTTTTAAGGTGTGAAAGATCTAAAAATAAATTTTACTTTATTTAATTTAATCAAAAAGATATTTTTAAAACAGAATTTTCTTGATGCGATTTTCAAGCTGTGTACAAAATGTCGCTAAATAGTTCAAGAGGCGACCGTCAAAGAGTGGAACTTATTTTTGAAAGGATTGCATGCTCATAGTGTGACTCGATCATAGTTTACGTTTCTGTAGTTCTATAAGGAATTGAAAGAAGATGATGACACAGTCTTTAAAAAAAGCTGCCCAATATTATTTCGAATTTTTGTTGTAGTTTTTCATGTTGCTGAACACGAATCGATTGTTAAAATTTTCGAAAACAAAATGGCGACTCCAATATGGTGGACTATAGGTTCAATCCTTCTTCGCATTGTCTGAAATCATAGCGAATATGGTGAATATTTTTTATAAATTGTTTATTTAATTATTTGAATTATAAGTAATATACAGTTTTGTGTGCTACTTATATTTATAAATATGTATGTAGTTCCTTAATCAGAATTTTCGGCACAACCGTTAGGCGATTCGATCGCATTACTTGAATTGTCTGCAGATCTCCAGAAAGTAATACCAAAGGTCCGTTAGATAAATCTAAATCATTGATTAACTTCACAACTATCCTGATTTAAATTTAACTAAATGCGTAAAGATCTATTCTAATCTATTCTAATAGATCTGACTTACATTTTAAACAACAGGCTACCGTGTTACCGCGAATATGTAATTGTGTTCTTTTAGCAGCTAAAACAAATAAAAATACTTACTGTATAATAGGCGTTGAATATACACATTATCATCCGATGCAAACAAGGTGTCCTAAGTGTCTCAATATGGAACTCTCATTGCTTCTGTGTATCGATCGCCAAGAAACACATACCTCAGTTTGTCTCTCAACTCTCCTATCGGAATATTCTAATTGTACCTACTGTAATTGCAGGAGATTTCAATAATATTTTCCTTGGATCCGACGGTGATCACCTTTGATTCAAAAGTCTCGAACTCAAAACGGAATTCAGTTGTATGCCGGAAATCCGGATTCTATTTCTCTAGTACAGGACAACACGTGCACCAGCCAGTCTGGATTCGTAGTACAAGAACCGTGCCGTGTAATATACCCCCGTATGCTAGGCTTAAGAAATTTCTTTGCCTATCTTAAACCTATGTATAAAAATGGTCAAGAAATCGCTCAAATATTTTTTGTATTTATTTCTGTAACCGGTATGCTGGAGTCAAGAACTCACATCAGAAATATCGACTTTTTTAATGACACGCAGATGTCGCTTTTGATAAAATTTTAGTTTTTCCTCCAGAAATAAGTGTCGATACATTTACTTCTTGAGGAAATTTTAACGGTTCATGAGTTCTTGACGTGTCACGTGGTTTGTTGGTATTGTTGGTCTTTTTTAATTCTTTACTATTTAAAACAATTTTATTAATTCCAAAAAATCATAAAACTATTTATGTAATGTCTGTAAAGAAAATAAGTAACTGTCAAAATTTCTAAACTATTGTCATTTTTCTCAGGGAAACAAATGCAAAAGTTTTCTTGAGCAAATTTCTTAAGCCTGGCATACCGGGCGGTGGAATACTAGAGGTCAGGGAAAGCCCTTTGTACTGTCGACAATCTATTTTCTTCTTTAGTGAACGGGAAGAGAGAAGTAGGAAGGAACTGCCACAACCACCGCCCCAACCATTTCTATAGCGACTCTGGCTGGAGTGTTATGCCTCCTCAAACGAGTTGAATCCCATCAACCAAGACCGTTGACATACGCTTGGTGGAGCGGGGCAGTGTTAGCGGAAGGCTATGACAGGAGGAATGTAAAGAGAGAAGAAGAAAGAAGCTGGGAAAGGCGAAGGACCGTGGGGCTCTGCCTCGATTCGAACCCGGGACCTTTGGGATGGTAGCCAGGCGCCTTACTCCCTAGACTACCGGGCTTAAAGATGTATCTAGTGACAAGTCTCTTAACGTCACGGTCCGGTAAACTGCTTTTCTTTTAAACCTTTATCCATTGGGTAATGAACTGAAAAATCCTTTTTATAAAATTTTGTCCGGTTCAGTAATGCCCCGATGCCAGAGTCGCGATAGAAATGGTTGGGGTTAGGTGGTTGTGGCAGTTCCTTCCTACTTATCTCTTCCCCTTCACTATCTATCGACTAGAGCTTGCTGTTCGACATTGCAACTTAAACGAAGAAAATAGATTGTCGACAGTACTAAGGGCTTTCCCTGAGCTCTAGTCTTCCACATAAAAAAAAAATGCTGACTGCGAAAATTGTTCCACAGTTAAGTTAGCCGAGTGGCCTAGTTCCAGGCGCCAGGGCAGATAAACGAGTTGGAGTATGTGATCATTCCATCGCAGATCGTGGGGTTAAGTTGCATCCGCCACTGAGATGGGAGGTATACTTATAAGTAGGTGTTATTTTATTAGATATTCCACATGATCATCATCAAGAGCATGGCAAGGTTTTTTTGAAAAGACCGATAATATTAGCTCACCTTCTCTTTTAGGGCGTCTACCCGCGGTCACCGGTCGGAGGTTATGACCGCACATCCCCCAGCCTGAAATAGTTCCAGCACCTGTCTGGCCAGATATATGGAATGAGAATTCACGTAAGTGCAACACGATAATACGGTATCGCATAAATCGTAATGGGTTAGTTTTTGGCCAAAAATTCGACGAATGTAATCGACCAAGCATCAAGCCCTCATCTGATATGTCCTCGTGTGATTTTTTTGCTTCCCGAACCTAAAATTACCATTTCGATGAGGGCATTTCAACTCAATTAAGGCCAACAAGAACATTCGCTGGAAAAGCAGACGACCATACCTCAATCAGCCTGCGGCAATGGTATGGAGGATTGGACCACTCACTAGCCATAGTTGTATGGCGCTCGATGGCACCTACTTGAAGACCTACCTAATTATTTTAAAGCTCGGGTACTTTTTTCAAAGAATCAAGTCCACTCGCAACATTTATGCAATTAAATCGAATTCAGAGTTGAGGAATCTTTTCACACTTTCCGACTAGTACTGTCAGTTGTCACTAGGCACTCATATTTTATTCCTATTTATAGGCGGTATCCACATGTTCCCTTTGCATGTTTCAAGTGGTTTCCTTGTTTACTATACCTTGAAGAAAACACAAGACGAACGATTAAAACTTGTAAGCAAACACAAAAACCATAGTTTTAAAAACGATTTTATTGAATTCTTAAATTAGTTTTAGTCAGACGAAGATGGCAAACCTTTGATTATAGATTTTCGCTTAATATTTATAACATACATACAATAATTAATAATTTATTTTAAAGTATTCGGCTTAAACGTTATCACCTCGGGACTAAATCTATGTAGCTATTAGGTCTGACCATCTGGTGGGTTGATCCATAAAATGATTGATAGCTGCTGTACGGATTGCTGTGTCTCATGTGACTGGGCACTTTGATTTTCTCGTATGGACTCCCATACGTTCCGTGCGGCAAGTGGTTGTGGTGATGATAGATGGGACCAAAATTGTTACCCTCCGATACGTACGGCTGACTTATGCTTGCATACAGGCCGGAGCCCGGCTGTGAATTTATTGTTTCGCTTCTTGAGTTATACACTTCCAGTGCGGGCGGGGTCACTGTGACAATATGATTTTCACCTAAAATAACTTCCGTTTTAGTCGAGAGATCAAAATTTTTGTGTGTAAAAAGCCAAAAATTACTTTTGTTTGGATCCTTACTGATCGATTTAGCTTGCTGCTGGTGCTGTTTTAGTCGCGAGTGTTGATTCATACTCATTGAATTCATCATCTCCTGTGATCTGTAATAGAAAAGTGATTCATTAGTCTTTCGTTTTGGGGCCTTAAATCATAACAACAGAATCAGATAATCTTGAAAAATACACATAATGCTGCCTATTTATGGGCTGGCTGAAGGATGGATACTTAAGAAAATGTAAACAATCGAAAAAAAGCTTTGCATCATCTTAAGTAAACATTTTTATGGAATAAATTCTTTGAGATTAAAGGTAAACAATCGGTTTCAACACTTCTACCGGAAGAAAATTCCAATGACAATCGATTATAAAATGTTTATTTTTCTATCAACATATCGGGAATCATGCATAATTCTGTTCTAATAACAATTTTTTAATGAAAAAAATCAAAACTGGGCCTATTTTCACTCAAGCACTTATGTAAGCAAGATTTTCGTTCATAATTCGGCTTTTACACTACAGCAATGTATGGTTACAGAGAGTTTTACAATATACAAGAGCGATAAGGATAGGAACAGTACAGAAAGAAAAGAAATGAAATTTTGGTTATTTTCAAACTTTGAAAATTTGAAATTGATCGAAATGATACAAGTGGTCACTAAAAATTCTTTCGCTGAAGAAAAAGTTCTTAAATTTACTATCAGGTGTTACCATGTACTTGGAAGCCGTTTGAAATTGAACATTTTGAAAAAATCTAAATAATTTTTTTTTGGTTTATTTATTCTGCAGATCTTTAAGAGAAAAAAATATTCCTGTTAAATCAGTACAATACCCGTAAAAAATCCAAATACTTCAGCAACAATTTGCACAGCCAAGTAATCCGGAATGGCAAAGATACTATATGTACAACACAAGTACATACCACCAATTCTTACAAACATTCATAAAAATCGCACTCCAAAAGAAAACTACTACGTGTAGTTACCTAAATAAAAAATATGCTTTCGAATCCATGAAGCATCCTTCTTAAGCTGGAGACAGATCAAGCGTGCGTGCGGTGCATGCGGTGATCGATAGAGGTTGCGCGGAATCAAAGGGAAAATTAACGCGCATGTGGGGAAATGACAATTCCATACACACTAAGATTGCGTGTATGAAATTTGTAATTTCCCCTTTGATAGTCCTTCCAACGAAGGACAAATAAAGGAAAAAATACATGTAGAAGCGAATTGTGGCACTGTTGTAGGGGAAGGTGCCCTTAACAATATACTAAAAGTATTGATAGGTGGCGGTGGAGCTAACGGGGTGAGGGGCTCTAAAGGTCCTTTCCCGAGTAAACATAAAACTCGCCCGCACCTGGCATAGCAGGCACGCATAGCGAATATATGCGCATGGCATATTTTTACTAGGGTTTTTCAGTTTTTCGTTAAGAACTCCAAAAATACTGTCTTTAGCGAAAATATTTCTATATATTAAATTAATCTACATAAAATTCTCTAAAAAAAGGTCCTCTATACACTTTTTCGCTGGGATCAATACTTTAGGAGATATGGAGGGGTAAAAAGGGGAATTTTTTAAAAAAATCGGTTTTAATTGTTAAAAATTAATTAGTGGTTAAGGATGTAACTTGAGCATTAATTTTCGCCGTCATCGATGAGGATCTGTTGTTACATGAGGCGAGGCATATGCCGGATGTACTGGAGGAGGCAATCCCAATAGCATGTTCAAAACGGTGTCGGGTGCCACAGGGTCGTTCGTGGTAATTGGGTTGAGGATCCCATCTTCTCGCCTGGCCCAACCCCGTTAGGCGGGTCGTAGGGGGCTGTCGAGCCATTGCTGTATGTGTAGAAATACTCTGAGCGAGTGTTGCTTCGGAGCTCCTCTGGTGGGAGGAAGAGTGGCCATGTCTGGTTTGAGCTTCTTTGACGCTTTAAAAATTTTCCCATGAGAGACTCTTACTGCGCATGGAAACAACAAATTTCCTTTCGATTTGGGGCAACCTCTATTATTATAGAAGTGTGTGCAGTCAAATGCGACCTCACATATAATTGCGTGAACGGAAAGCACGTAACGCAAAAGGTGGTTTACTTTCAACATTTCCTGCATTATCGCATTCCACATAGCCTCAATTACCCAAACCCAAGCCCACACTACAGACTCATGCACTCGTCACTTGGTTTTTTTGGTAATGGCTGAAAGACGAGACAGAACCCAAGCACGCAATGTGAGTGAAAACTCGCCATATACTGCGGAACCAATTTCAAGCCTTAGCATTTGATACTGGAATCCAAAACGTACAAAAAGTACTTCCCTATCTCCAGGGAAACTATAGAACAGCTCGAATGTGGAACAGCCTTCCGCAGTCAGTATTTCCGAACTTGTTCAAAATCCTAGAGTTCAAACAAAAATGTCATCGGCTTCTCTTCTAGGTCCCTCTTAGCTTATTCCTCTATTTGTAAGGGCGCTGACCCCGTGAGACCGAGGTGGAATAGCGCGAAAAGAAGAGAAAACGTACTTGTTGTGCCTATCAGCTGCGTTGGTTCGGGATGTGATGACACAATCGCTTATTATATACTTGATTTCACACAACACGGTTTTTTTGTTTTGTTTTGGCACAGAGGCGCCTGCTTAACAGGACCGCGTACACAACGCGCTGTCTTAATCTCAACTCAGACCGATTGTGCGAGTTCGGAAACGCAGGACTGCAGTCATTCTGCAGTTTCAGCAATTGGAAGTGTATAGCTGATTCTCAACTTTACATATGAACTTCTTCAGTCCACAGTTTCGGTGATGAACGTTTTCTTCTATTGATCGTCCAAACGAGTTCAAACGAGAGGCTTTTCGTTGTGTCTCTTAGAACTCCCTGAATTTCATTTAACCTATAACATCTTCTCATAACCAACTCCTTTATATTAAACATAGCACTTGCCACCGCACAATGGCGTGATCAGTGGCATAAAGGACTGGTAGTACAATTGCGTTTTCCAAGGTAAAATTGCGAGATGAAGAATAATTAGACCGACTATCTATACTAGTAAGATCTTGTTCCATCTCAGAATTTTGTATTTTACCATTGAATATTGAGAGCAATCGAAATTTAGAGCCAAATAAGAAATAAACCTGACTATGAAGGTGAAGTGCTGAAAACATTATTCTTATTCTAAGTTTTATCTAACTAACACACAATATTATTTAAGTTATGATAAAAAAATAAAACGAAATGACTCACTCATCATTAGCGTCGCTGTCTCGAAATCCTTTGGCAAACGGATTACTCACAATTTTGAGTTGAGTGACCTACGAAATAAAAAAAATGTCACTACCAGCTCAGGTGTACAAAAAACATAATTTGAATGTTTAAAAAATTAATACATGAAAAAACATTTTTTTTGTGTCTTCTATCATATATTAGAAGCTGAAATGTTGCAGACACATTCCTTTCAACGGTTGGGATGCGGACCAATTGGCGGTGTGGGACAGATCACGAACATAATAAACACTTCTAATATCGCAATAAATAACACGACGCTACTGATCTAGTGACATTTAAAGGCGCTGCCATAGTTTATTTCCCCAGATACATGTCATTCTTCTTTTTGGTAATATTCTTTAAACGATGTAAATAAATATTCAGCAACGTTATTAATTGCATTTTTCCGAGATTTTTCTTTTGCTCAAAAGAATATTTTCAGCCCGAATGGTCCGTTTCCCTAATAAACACAGATATATCATTCCACAACACGCCAATTTATCTCATTAGGTGTCGTTTATGTCACAATATGTGAATAGATCATTTTAATTCGCCTTGTGGGCGCTGCAATATCTTATATTATTATCTTACCCGTTGATTTTGATAAGCCGTCACTGCAGTAAATGAAGTCTCTGGGAAAATAAACGTGCGAAAGTGGCTGGCGTGCTCCTGTTCGTCTAATGAGGTATTTTTAGGCTGCAGATACACTATGTGAAATCTTGGCTGATACCTATGCATTGAGTTCAGAATAATCTGGCAAGGAGGAGGCTTGTTATTAAAACGAAAACAAATAGCGCCGCCGCGCCGCGCAAGTGCTACTTACATGGCCATTTTCATCGAGTTGATTGTTGGTTAGCTTCAGTTTGTCAAACGATATCACTTGTTTCATCCAAGCAGCACCGGGTGCTGGGGAGTCTGGATGGACGTGAATGCGTGGCGGTGAAATAGGATCGGCTTTTCCGGCTACAACCCAACTTGAGCTGAATTAAAAAAAGTGGAAAATATTATAATAATTTTTCTTATATATTATTTGTAAGATTTATCTGTACTAAAGAGCAAATATTCGCAGTTGGGCAATAATTTGTAACTAACTACATATACATACATTAGTATTGGAATTTTGAATGCTACGTAGGTTGTTCAATAAGTCCTTAGAAAATGAAAGGCTTGGCGCCGTAATATCGAAAAAGTTTGCTTTTAGTAAGCGTCAGCTGTCACTGGATTGCTCCTGTACTTGCAAGTATTTATAATTCATTTGGGCAAACGGATATAACGTGACTGTACATTCATAAATGATCAACATTGATCGGGACGTCCAGTAGAAGTAACTTCCTCAAAGTTCGTTGCGTTTTTCCGATAGAGGGCGTCAATTGCATATAAGTCACGAACCGCTGATCGCAGCGACACTACTAAATGCCCCTTTGAAAGGTGACAGTTCGAGTGTTCATTTGATTGTATAAATTGGTGTAGTGTTGTTGGAAAGTTGTTTGCGTTTGAAAATGGAGAAAAATGATGAAAAGTTGCGGTATATTTTGCAACATTAGTTCGGTAAAGGGAGGAACGTCGCGCAGGCGTATGAACAAATTTGAGGTGTGTACTGTGAAAGCACTTTATCAAAATCTTTCGCGCGTAAATCGGTAGCTCGCTTTCGTTCTGGCAGTTTCGATGTGAAAGAATCACGCTCTGTTCGTCCAATCACTGAAAAAGCTGTTGAATTTTTGAAAAAGTCTAGCAAGATAGGTATGTCAACAGTGGCGATATTGGTATGGAGTTGGGCATTGGCCACAAAACCGTTTTGAACCATTTACACAAAACTGGATACAAAAAAGAAGCTTGATGTATAGGCTCTTCATTGAGTTGAACTAGAAAACCATTATAGACCGAACTAATATCTATATACGCTGTTGAAACGCAATGAAATCAACACATTTTTGAAATCTCTTATAACCGATGATGATAAGTGGGTCACGTACAACAATCGGAAGGGGTAAAATACTTGGACAAGAGATAGTGAGCCGTCGCCAGAGTTCGCGAAAAAAGTGATGGTGTATTTGTAGTGGGACTGGAAATGACAATTGATACTAAGCTCTACTGCGGACAACTAGAGAGATTACGTGAAGCAATTGAAAGAAAACTGTAGGAAAGGTGTTGTCTTCTGTTGTCTGAAAACGCCCGAACACACACTTTTTTAATGACCAGTCAAAAAATTGGAGAGTTTGGTTGGGAAGTTTTGATGCATCCATCGTATAGTCCAGACATTGCACCCTTTGACTATCACTTGTTCCGATCTCTGCAGAACTTCTACAATGGAATTAAGCTGGCTTCAAAAGATGCCCGTGACGACTACTTGATTCAGTTTTTCTACCAAACCCACAGAACTTCTTCACCGATGACATCATGACGCGTAATTGGTTTAAATAAATTCATTTTGGATGATATATAACTGTGGACGAATCATGGATACACTCTACTACACTCCAGAGGCAAAGGAACAGTCGAAACAGTGGGTTTCCAAAGGTGATCTATTCGAAAGCGAAGAAGGTGAAGGCCGGTGAAATTGCCCGAGAAATGATGATGGCCAAGGATTTTGGGATGCACACAATTTTGCTATTGGAAATGTTGTTAATTTGTACCTATCATAAAATTTAATCAACATTTCTACTCACCTATGGAATGCGTAACGATATCTTTTGTCATCAACTGGCACGAAATCCATCATCATTATATACATTGACTGAGGATCGAGTCCACCTATTCGAACTTGAAATGTTGGGAACATCCGACGACCAGTCTTTGTTACTATCATTTCAGTGCCTTGTTCGTGAAATTTGTCCCACAGCTGCTTTGTCTCAAGAACTACTACAGCTTGTGATAGGGACACGTGGATCGACTCTTCATCCTAAAAATTATTATCAGCTATAAATTTATTAAGTAATAAAAAAGTAATTAAAATTATTTTACATTTTTTTCAGTTTCCTTTTTTGATTTTGATCTTTTGCTGTTTGAGTTGTTTGTGTCGGTGCGATCGTTGCAGAAACTTTCGTCCTGATTTTGGCATTTTGAGGAGAGCTCGATGTGTTCCAGAGATTTGTATGTTGATCGATCTTTACCGGCAGCTTGTATGCAAGCTAAATAAAGTTGTAGTTTAATGAAGATTTCCTTTAAGGAAGTTTAAATTTAATTTGGAATGATTAGCGATTCGGGTTTAAATACTCTGTTCCACGTATTTCTTCAACATAATAAATATATAACATAATTAATATGCACTGAAATAGTCTTGGGGATGATAACTTAAAAACAAATTTTTGATTAAAACTCAAAGTCTTTAAGAAATAACTAATACTAATGTTTCAGTAAATTTATTTATTTAATTTCCGAAAATGGATTATCAGTGATTTTTACTGCAAGAATAAACTTAAAAAATTGCTATTGTGCATTGCTGTTGCATGTTATTTCTACAAATGTCAAAGGCCCGACTTCTGCAGCGTTAGTGGGCCCGGGAACTTCTTGACCTGTAGTTGAGAGGGTCTTGGACTCACTCCCATCGCATTAAAGGCGGCTATACACGATGCTATGAACACCTTCCAACGTTGGACGCATGGAGACTACAAGGAGGTAAAACTCTTATGGGGAAAATGACAGGAAATGGATGGGTAGAAGAAACTAAACTTCTAGCTCATTTTTGGCTACAGATGCCACCTTTGTCCGATGTACCCCACATGAAATTAATAAAAATTCATTGGAAGCATCAAAAATTGATTAATTACGAATAATCGCAATGATATAAATTGAATTCAGAAGCTGGTAAACAGCTGTAAGCTGGTAAACATAAAATATATTAGTAATAAACGAACTTGGCCATGAACCGGATAAATACAATCGGCCATGTTTTTTGTGGTACATTTGACTGCAGCGCCACCATTAATCCAACGAAAATTGACAACACGTAGTTTTAACTCCTTGTATAGTCTCCATGGTTGGACGTTTGATGGTAGGACGCATCGAACTACGAGTGTCCAATGTCAAGCGTCCAACGTTCGCATTTGGACACGTTCGGGCTGATGTCGGTACGGTATTGACTCAATCGTTAGAAGCCAACATGCGGATGAAACGTTCACCGCATCGTGTAGAGCCGGCTTAACACAAATATAACATCGTACTCGGGATCTTCAAAAACTATGAGAAATTCCCCTTCTCATTCGCGTTTATTGTGCAACTCCTTAGGCAGCACAATCGTTACAAAAAGAAGATGCAGAAAAATTAATACTTACTGTAGTATCTAATCATACACAAACCGGTTTGATGTGAGGACCGAGTGATGGATAATGTAATTCATCTCATCATAGGCATCTACTCGAGCTCCCCCCACCGCCAACCAGCCATATTCTCTTCTATTCCTCAAATAAAACTACTAATAAACTTTGCCCCATTACCTAAACGACATGACAGACAGGAAGTTACAAAAGGTGACTTCATGTTTTCTTGACATTATTTTTCGATATATACTATATGTACCTATAAGAAAAAAAATGTAGAATTGGCAAAAGAATTTGTTAGCGATATCGGCAAGCCCTTGTAGTTTTCTATTTTTCTAAAAGAAATGATTTCATGAGAACGGTTTGTCTCCACTATAAAACACATGTGTTTGCCGTAGTTTTTTTTATCAACAACAAGAATTAAGAACTATTTAAGTTCCTTTAACGAAAGAACATATTTTGCCACGGTGTGTTTTTTTTTGTATTTTAGTCACTCATGCTTAGGAAAACTACATTTAAAATAATAAATTCCTTAACTTTTTTAAAGCTACGTAAACAAGTAATTTTGATTAAAATGAAGTCTGTTCATTTTTCGGTTATAATTCTGAAATCGTTTAAAATTTGTACTTTTTAATTCCAACGCCTGGCGTCAAAACTGAAAAGCATTTCAGAAGGGGAGATTCCGGTTAATGCCACATAAATAAAATATTTTCAGAGTAGACCGAAAATCCGAAATACCGTATGCATGCAGAAGAAAGTGACAAACGAATTCCAATGTCTTGTTAGTGACAATTGATGGCATTCCGACCTGCCATGGGTCATTGGAAGACTAAATACAAAGGAGTGCACCAAAATTTGTTGGTATTAGAGAAAATCGTTTAAAATTGTTTTCTTGATGGCTTCAGGAAAAACAAAATAAGAAAGTGCGCTGTCAACTTAAGGCCACCGCACACTCGCGTTGTGTAATATTCAGATAGAGCATACATAGGCCCATTTTACACGATGAAACACGAAACAAAAAGTTTCATGAAACTTTGCTCGGTTTGAAGGGAAGAGGAGACAGAGGGCTGGAGAGAACACGTGTCTCTCCTCTCCACTTCAAACCGAGCAAAGTTGCATGAAACTTTTTGTTTCGTGTTTCATCGTGTAAAATGACCCATACGCACATAGATGCAATCCTTAAGGCGCGATTTTTTTTTGCTGAAATCAAGTCATCAATCATACGTGTACATACATACTTACATACAAATGGGAACAAATTTCTCGGACATCTCAAAAAAAGCAGAAAAATCTTACGTAAATTATGTCATAAGTTGTCACACTTGATGTTTTATCGGGGATATTCTAGTGCAGCATGGCAGCATACTCTAAATGCATTTACTTTGCCCATTACGCGCTCCATCTGAAAGAATTAATTATGCAAATGTTTCTTGTCAAGCCGCGGGAATTTATGCGATTTAGTTGCTATTTACCCATGTATCATTTCAGTACAGCCGTAGACAGCTCGGTTTCTAGCTACCCAGAAGCTGGTGTCAGCCCCCATAAATCACAATTTACAAAAAAAAACAAAAAAGAATTTCACTTGTGGTAAGTAAATTAATGAGCTTTTGGGATACTTAGCGATTGAATCTTCTTGTGATTAGGCACGAATGAATTCCTCTTTAAGCATTCATAACCGATTTTAAACATTTTTGTCTATACTCCAAAAATTTTAGTCTCCGCAAATTGACAATTTTTGAACAAAAATATTAAATTTAAGATTAGACAATGGCGAAGGGAATTTAAAAAATAAATATGAAAGTTTTGAACAGATGACCAAAGAATGTAAATAATCTTACGCCATTAATCGATGTATTTCAAATACCGAAATGAATATACTAAAATGCATGGATACTAATTATAGTATAGTATAGACACACAAGAAGCAATCATCAAAACACTTCACATCGATAAAATTCCGTTGCTACTGTTGTTCTGAGACTATACTTATAGGTCATAATCCTTATGTGGGAAATGACGTAAGCTGACTTGTGTGATTAATTGTTCGTGTAAAGAACCATAGGGCGACCATTTCCGCGTTTAGTGGATTTAGTAATGTAAAGATTTTTGAGACATTTGTACATATCGCAAGTCTTTTAGTGTTCTTTGATGGTTGAATGCGAAGTGCGGTTTCAGGCATAATAATATTGAGCAAAGGAGAATTCAAAGGTGTAGTTTAATAATGTGTAACAAGGACTCTGAGATGTCTACCAGAATGTTTTCGTACAAAACTTGAGTGAAGTAGAAGAAGAACAGTCAAACATTGACGACTAATGGGAAAAAATTAAAACTGCATACCCCCGTGAAAAGACACTAAGCTGAGAGGTTTTGTCAGGACTGTAGATCTTCAATTGAAGAAAGAAACCAGAACGACCGCGAGTGGCAAAGCCCCAAAGAGCAAGAATGGAAGTTTTCATGCTAAAAGGAAGAGCTGCAGATAATCTGTGCAGAAAGAAGAAGGGAGAATAGCTTTGTTTCTTTACGCAAGTTTGGGATCCTTCGGGATCAAGAATTCGCACGAACGTACAGTTTTTTGTTTCTTTACTTTCGTGAAATGCGAAAATGAGGGGAAATTACGTCACAACATCGCTTCCCCTATTGCAATAATTTTCACGAAGAATTTTGCTTGTGTGCGTAGGCCATTTTTTCTTGGATGTTTTACCGAATGTCAAAAGTAACTGCAATTTGAGTTTTGAAAATTTGAAAACGACAAAAATAGCAAAATGTCAGCAGAAAAAAAATTGACGAAAACTATTCATTTTTCTCCTAGAACGTTTGCGATATTTCAGCAAGGTAGGTAAATTAGTTATTGAAAGTATTCAGTATTGAATTTGTAATTTTTAGATCCAGATCTATTAAATCAATTCATACAACACGCAGACGAAGAGGTTGATTCAATTGAATGTGAAAACGGTAATGTACTGTTGGGTACTAATACTAAGGTTCTTGATTCCCACGTTGATTCAGGTTTATCTCAATTCAAAAGATTCAGTATAGATAGAATTTTTATGTTCTTCTATAGGTATTCCTTGCACGCTGGAAAATAACGTTTTGGGTTGGCCCGGCAACAAGTATGTTGTTGTCGCTGATTGCAGAGCTGCGGCCTAAAGTAGGGAAATCTGTTAAATTAAAAACAAAACAGAAAATGTGGAAAACTATTGAAGATGAAAAAATACGGATACAATTTTACAGCGCTTTTCATGCACGATTTTCATGCACGTGCACTTCAAAATAAACAAAACTTCAAAATATACTTCTTCTTCTTATTTTTAACGAACTTTCACGAAAACTGTTTCTTTACTTTTGAAAACGGTTTCCTTATTTCCCCACCACGTTAGTAAGTTTTTACCCAGAAAATTATTGCATGGAAAGTAAAGAAACAAAGCTAATATCTCAACAAGAGAAACACTTCAGTGAAGCGAGAGTTAAGCCCGGTATGCTAGCGCTAGGCTCAAGAAATTTGCTCAAAAAAACTTTTGCATTTATTTCCCTAAAGAAAAAAGTTCAGAAATTTTGACAGTTACTTTTTTTTATTGCAAACATTACATATAAATTGTTTTATGATTTTTTGGAATTAATGAAATTGTTTTAATTAGTAAAGAGTTAAAAAAATATGACTAAACTCAACATTATGTCATTTTTACCATTGCGGAAAGCTGCTTCCAAATTCAAAAACCACCTGACACGTCTTGTACTCATAAACCGTTAAAATTTCTTTAAGAAATAAATGGTTCGACACTTATTTCTGGAGGCAAAACTAAAATTTTATCAAAAGCGACATCTGCGTGTCATTAAAAAACACGATATTTCTGAACGATTTCTTGACAATTTTTTTCCATAGGTTTTAGATAGGCAAAGAAATTTCTTGAGCCTAGCATTCCGGGCTTTGAATTTAATTAAATTAAGGCCTCGCTTTTTTATTACTTACAATAGGATATGAAAAAATATTAGAACAATAGACCAGTGTTATGTACAGTAATGGTATTCTTTCTTCTCGGATTTAATAGTCAAAGTTCAAGAGAGGAATATTATATTTCCATAAGGCGATTTCTAAAGGTCCCCAATCCTATACAGGCCGCCGGCAGGCCATGGCCTGAAGGTTTCTTACTTTGAGGCCAAGTATAACCACACACTCACTCACCCATACCGTCTCCTGGATAGGGCTTGCTGGGCCTGCAGTCCAAGAAAACTAACAAAAATCTGTATGGGAATTTATCGTCAGTCCGTGCCTGAAGATCTGAACTTTTATTCAGTCTAAAATTTTCGTTGAGGCCATGGACATTTTTGCACTCCAATTAACAACCTGCTACGCTAAACTGTCTTCTTCGCCTGTGTGTATGTACGGAATCATTAAGTCTCCTACAGTCCACAGCCTGTCAGACGTATCTATGCCTCAAGTCCTCATCCCTCAGTCAAACTGAGTAATGTATGGCCTTCATCGGGCGGTACCTGCTGACCAGGCTTAAAAGGCTACGGCCTACCGGCGGCCTGTTGTGAACGGGGGCCTTAAGGGGCTCATATATAAGGCCGGCTGCACTGCACAATTGCTCATTCAGCACGCTGGCCGGTGGAGCGCTTAGATATTTGCGAATTGTCAATTTTTCGTATTTTAATTTTATTTTCCACAAGGCACGACACGACCTAGTCGTATTCGCAAAACATTCGCATTACTTGATGCGAATGCGAATGTTTAAAATGATGCGAATCATTCGCATAAGCGAGTGCTAATGCGAACATTCGGAACATCCTAGTGACCATAGAAGAAGTTTGTATTTGTTCCAGTAGTGTTAGGAAATGAGACTAAGACGTAGCGGACGAATCCAAAACTAAACGAAAACAACGAACCAACCAAAACTAGACGAAAACAATTTACGAAACTGACATGACGCTTGAAAAACGGCAGAGAAAGATTGCCGGAAAGCCGTTGTTGCTGAATGGACTAAAAAAAGGAAATCGAGCTGACGTACACAGAAAAGAAAAGTGAAGGCAAAAGAGCAGCCAGGACACGAGAAGTAAACATAGCTTAATTGGGATTCGTTGACATTCGTTTTGAATGGATGGCTTAGGGAAGGCCAACGAAGGTTGGTGGCAACCCATAACATGATGGAAATAGCCAGCGAACGTGCGGTAGCCAACGCCGAATGTCGATCGTTGGGCCGGTGTGTACGCGGCTTCATGCAATTTGTTGTGGTTTAACTGAGAAATATATCGGCCTAAGAAAGAACTATTTATTAATAAGAATAATATTCTAAACACAATATAAATAAAAAAGAGGCGACCTGTTGTTTATCTGACAGCAGTAATGAATTCAGAATTCACGTACGCGATATTTATTAATTGGATCAAAACGTAAAAATTTTAACTAAAACAATCAAATTATAATATGATTTTCCAGAACAAAAGAATTAAGTCTTGTCAGAAGCAACAATGTTTAATGACAACATAAGAATTGATGTATTTTATGCTTTTAATTTTTTAAAAAATAAACCATATTAAAAGCAACTAAGCCTTTATAGCTATGATCTTAGAACCGGTTTTAGCAAATCCATATATAATTTAGGTGTTTCTTGTAATTGTATTAAATATTCTAAGAATGAGCAAAGTATTGCTAAAACTATAATACATAATATGTATGTTTGTGTTAAAACTCTTATTAATTACTAAATAAATTTGAGTTTTTACCTTCGATTTGTTTCATTGGATTTAAGTTATTTGCATATGAATTATTCCAGTATTCCGCACTATAATAACATTCACCTAAAACACTTAAACCGCCTTCAGATATTGGCATCATTGATGAACTATTACAATCAGCTGAAATTGATCTTGAGTAACTATTCGGATGCATTGTGTAAACTTAATAAATAATATCGCGTTGTTATATTAAGGCACTTAAAACAGCACACGCTAAAATTTTTTTTTCAAAATTATCAAACCAAATACGTTCCACAAAAACTCATCACCTTTTTAACAAATTATTTCATGTATTCAACATATGTAATCACGGCCACTAAGGAAACATCAAAAGAGCAACTAAATAATTTGTTGAAATTTTCCCACGTCTTAGGTTTGAGATCATCACCTTATTGTTTCGCACTTTCGCTAGCACTTCTAAGACACTGCACATCAGCACAATAACCTCTTTAGCGATAATTAAACTTTCAACCGGCAGGAAAGATATTCTTCTTCTGGCACTGGGACCTCCCTTACCAAACCAACAAGGCGGAAAATCAAGAAATGTTCTATATATAAATCTCAGAGATCGAGAGTGAGCGGCTGGCGCGATCACAATCGAGAGAATTCAATCCCATTGGCTCGTCACGCGTAAATATGATCTTCGAGAAATATTGCCTTCGATTTGAAACGAATGAACGCGTCCAGGCGAACTTTGATTTCCTGTTTGACGTCTACCGATCCAAAAGAAACCAAATAGGGAAAGGGACGCCGTCGTCTGAGAAAACAATCTTCTCCGACGATCGGCAACGTGTAGCAATTCTTAAAGTAAATATGTAATAAGCGAAGATGCTTCTTATTGGCTCTGCAGCGCACGTGGGGCTTTACTAGATGGGACACACCCATTCGAGCGTCAGTCTGCTTATAGATGTTTTTTTTTTGGGAAATTAGAAAATAAAGACTGGGATCTGGTTTGAGATTCGAATTAACGCTGCTCTGGTTTGTGTCAATTCGATCGGTGCAGGCACTTTTATGCTGAATATTCACTCCTAAATATGTGTGCCAACGGTTTGTACTCCATTCTCTCTTTAAGTTTTGTAAACGGAGAAATTAATCAGTAATTATTGATCTTAGTAAACATGGAGTATGCAGCATGGCATTCCCGACCACTCGTACCATAGTAAGAGCTCTGAGAATTAAACAAAATAAAATCGATCTCTAAAAAAACGATGGTTTTTTTGTGTAATTCACCATCTTTAAATTTATGGTTAAATAAAGTAAACAAACAAATATGTTTTATAATTATAAACATTTTTTTGTCCGCTTGAAAATTATATTTAGAGGGAAAATTTAGATAGAAAATGTTTGTAAGGTAGAAGATATTATCCAATATTAGTATGTAAAATCTAAGTTGGTTAATATCCGATTTCACAATGCGTGTAGTTGTTAATAAAAGAAACCGCAAAGACCGTGTCAATTGAATTTTATGCAGGTAAAAATGCGAATTTTTCTTGAGGATATTTCACAAACAATGACGGAGAACTTCCCAATTGCCGTGCACTGTGCAATGAGTGGTGCGCGGACATTCAAAGACGCTCTGCCTCACTGCATCAATATTTCCAGCCGTACGTTAGCTACGTTGTCGCCGAGAGTTGATGCTTTATCTACCAGTATATGCACTATTTTGGATGCTCTATAATAAATTGTTATCGACTAATATCCACAATTATCAAATGACAGCCAAAACAAAATGGCGGCCAAACAAAATTGCTCTGAAACATAAAACGCACCTTGCATTGATTGGATGTAAAAAAGTTCCGTAACCTCTTCGTTGGTGATCCGGTTCTCCTGGTAAAGAGCTTGGACGTTGGTCTAACTACCAGAACTCGTGAAAACACATCAGTTAAGAAGCCAGAAACAACGCCTCGGAAGGGACGGCAAATCGGTAACAACTACGGCAACAACACCTGGAATTTTTTTTAGCAGATATAAAATCGAAATACTTGGGATACAAGAGATTAGATGGATAGGAGACGGGACAATTGACCTTGGTAACTGCAGAATTACAGTTGTACATGGGAGCATCTCTTAGGAGTAGGGCTCATAAGTCATAATACACAAATCCATTATAGATAATGAGGCATGCGACACAGCTTACTGCAGTCGTTGAACGAGTTTTATGGCAAAGGGTGAAGAGGCGCTTAGAGGGGAAATCAACGCTTCTGGATTCTATTTCTTGCGTTGATTTCACGCACACCCTTGCATTGACGTTTGGTGGGGTGGGAAATTTCGTACTTTTTGGCGAAAATACACATACATAGATAATCATAGTATGTACAATAATTTGGTGACTGCAGTAAGCATGCATCGTGTCGAATCCACCTATGACATAGAATTCAAGCCAAATACATAAGTGAACGACTATGTTCCATACAAATCCGAACAAAATTCTTCACCCTATTGATCATAAACACACAGGCAGAGACGCAAGTGATAGGGGACACGACAAAGCACACTTTCTATTATAACCTTGAGCACGCACTTTCTATTATAACCTATGACACAGTCCTTTCCAGTGACATCTAGGTGGTGAGAGGAGCCCTGAATGGCTAAATTGGAGGAGAGAACTGGCGTAGACCGACTATTGGAAAATAAAGCCTCTACGAAACATCAAACAATAATGGACAGCGTGTTATCGATCGATAAATGCACCCGCATAGGCATAGACCATTCCAAACGCTAGTGTCGTTTTACCAAGCGGTCCCCCAACTAACTCCTAACCACGCCGAATGCTGCTTGACCTACGTAATCGAATGAGAATCGGTCTACTGAGTATGCTCATGGGACCGTTTATGGTCGCCAAGATAATTACATGTTTTCTTCGTCGTATACAATTTCTTAAAGCTTCAATTTTGCTCCCTTTTATCTAGAAAAAGGGTGAGTGTACCGTACTTCGTTTAGAGACTATTCCGTGCGTCTTTTATTGATACGTGCCTGTAGTGATACGTGGCCGCATTTGAAGAAGTACAATTTTTACTCGGGCGTACCGTGCCTGTTGCAGGCTAAGAAGAGCGGGTCTTGTTTTTACTCGCGTCACGATTGTTGAAAATAATAGTTCTCTAGCATGATATACCATCCACGTATTTCGTCGTCCAACAAAGATGTGGTCGAAAGGAAACTTAAAGCTTGCTCCAGGTATGAAAAAAATTATAATGGTGGGATGATTTGAGTGTCAAATTAGATCAGGAGTCCGTATAGCAACAGTATGTTTGGATCCATAGTTTGCAGACACACTTACACCAATAACAATGGACAATGAGTTAGAGAAATGGCAGCAGGTAAGGAGTGGGTAGCTGTGCCCGGAAGCATACCCACAAAACCACATGGCAATTCGTCTTCAGGAAGGCTAGATCGAAAACGGATGCTGTCAATATGGTGACTAGCCCAGCAAGGGCCGCAACGGATGTGAATAAGAGTTGCGCATTGACAACCCTTGAAGTGAAAAATGCTTTCAACACTGCGAGGTGGAGTAATATCGTCGACGCGTTGATAAAGCTGGCAAAGTATCTAGGGCGCATTGAGATAAAATTCCTTGTTGGCAGGACCCTATACTGCGAGTCAGACCAATCCGAGGCCTCCTTATCACGAAAGTGGTTAGTTCTGTCCTATTAATTGCCAGCGGGGTTGAACAGAACGGAAAACAGGAGGAAAATAAACGCTCCCTATCGGCTAACTGCCCTTCGAGCATGCTGTGCATACCCCACTACGTCCGATGAAGCAGCATGTGTCATATCAAAAATGATCCCCATCTATATGGTTGTACCACCGAGATTTTCAAGAGGTGCGCCAAAGGAAGTGGGGCGGACTCTGGCGCGCAGCCAGTCCTTCGCAGCATGGCCGAGGAGGTGGGACGAGTCTACTAAGGGCCGTTGGACACATAGACTCACCAGACGTGGAAAAACTCTTTAGGATCGCTTGTGATGGCATGATCAGAAAACAACTATACAAAGCCATGAGTGAATTCAGCATTCCCCGTGACACAGTTATGTATAGGTTCTCCATGACCAATGTGACAATAAAGATTTCCGGAACACTGTGCAAACCATTCAACATCTATAATGAGCTCTGATAAGGAGGCGGTCTTGCATTCCCCGTCTTTAACCTGTTGTTGGAGAAAATGATTCGAACTTCGCGTGTGACAGCAGGAGGCACAATCCAAGAGTCACAACAAGTCCATTGATTGACGCTTGTGTGAACGTGTAATGGACGCTTAGAAGTTGTTCGGAGTTCTGCTCCTATACGAATACCAATAATGCCAAAACAGATATGATTTTCGAAACACAAAACTTTTATATCATTTACTTAGGTACAATAAATTAAATTTTATTTTATTTTATTTACAAAAAAATACCGTAATTAAAATTCGATTATTAAAATTTCAATATGGCGGCGATTTAAACAAACAATTTCCCAACAACTGAAATTTCTCATTTGCTTTTATCAAAGCTTTGCTTAGAATAAAACTTTCGTCTAGTAACAGTTGAAAATATCTGTTTTTAGCAATTTTTCTTCTTTATCAGCTGCATTAATCCCGCCCCGTAGGTGTTATTTCGACATCCAGAGGCAATTATTTACCTAGTTTCAATATGAAAAATTCCCATTCCACCACCAGATGCTGAACAAAAATTCTCTTTTCACTAAATTATTTCTCGTCAGCAGTCGCTTCGCATGTGGCTCCATATTAATAAATCACTTGTGCCTGTTTCTAATAAAAGTATCATCGGGCAAAATATCATCACGATTTTTGTCGTTTTAGATGCAAACAAATTCGAGGATTGGTGGACGGATAGAAATTTTCATTTCCTGTTTAATATATAAAGTGCGTATAACGAGTTCTCATGTCGGACGGACCAACAGGAAGAAGGGATGGAACTCGTTCTATGCAACAGTTGTCACATAAGGGCGTATTTGAAATTAATTTCACTGAAATCAGTTATAATGCTGAAAAAGTCATAAGTTAAGTTGATTATGAGACGAAGCGTCAAGTATTTATTTTGCGACAGTAAAAATGTGTTTGTAATGAAAGGAACTATGTATTTTGAAGCTACAATGACTTAATCAGAGCGAGATCAGAGAGATTTTTGGATTTTAAGGCTTTCGGAAGGAATATACTAATGTAATAAAAGATGATCTGTAAACAAGTGATTAAAAAATATCACTATTCTATGCAATAAAAAAACTTTTATGATTTTAGGCATTTTATTAAAAAAAAAGAAAAATTCCTGCATACAAAACCGTTTACTTTGTCGAAAATGTTTAATTGTCTTGAATAATTTTTGCTTTTTGATCCTAAAACTTATTTTCCAAAAAGAAGTGCAATTGTATTGTATTAAAAGTTATATGTGTAATATCAGATTCTATGAATGATTTTAGAGAAAATATAAAAAAATTATTGATGTGCACTTTTAAATCCTAACGTTCATTCAAAGATTAATAAAAACTGCAAGTAATAAAAGTAATGAAAATAGTGTCATTTTTACTGCTGCATTTTTAGCTTCTGGGATGCTTGCGTCATCTTTTGGAATGTAGTTACATCCATGACCTTCGCAACGATAACAATTGCTCGCATCAGCGCATTGTTGTTCATACGACGATAAGCAATCCCTTATAAATTCATTGTTTGCGGCTAATTAAAAGAAATCATAATATTATAACATATTAGAAATAAAATTTCAATAACACCCTCTTACTTTTTTTGCGAATAATACAATAATCTCCTAGTTTATATATAGGACAAACTGTTGGAGCACGACCAGTGTCAGTTGCACATGTATCATTCAGTCCGCCTTTACATTGTAAACATTGTGTACGATGTCCTGGTGAAATCTAAAAGTTAATTACATGTAAGAAAAATGATCTGCTTTTAGAGTTGTGTTGAATATCATATCTTACTTGGTTATTGCATCCTGTAGAACTACAGAGGCCACAATCTATACCTTCCTGACATTTTCCCTGTTGCTCAGAAGTTAATTCAGTAGAACATCCTCTAATTGTTTTGCCATCTGTAATCACATACGTATATTGAAAAATAAGTCAAAATCGCGCTATTAGGATTAGTATACTACTAGTAAGTCCATTGGATCTTCCCCTCATATTTGCCACTCCTTCCTCGACTTGGAGATCATCACAGTTTTAGGTTCGTTTCTTTGCTAAGATGATGAGTAGGTTTGTGACTTTGGTAGGATTAAAACTTTTTTTAGTCAAAAGATGACGGATGCTGTCAATAATGCACGATGTACGAGCAATTGATTTTGTTGCTTTTGCACACAAGCCAATAAAACAAAAACGTTTTTGTGAAATGTTCAATAGTTCAGTGTGCACTTACAAATAGCTGCAAATACGTAAACCTTTTAGATTTAGACACTACGCTAAAAATAAAAATCAAGCTGTCACTTTACGGAATCGTAAGCCGGCAAAATTAGGGATGGACGATATGCATCGATGTTTTGGAAACATTCGATGTATAAACCCGATGCATCGAACTGAACCGATGTTTTATTAATGCTTCGATATATTCGATGCATCGATGTTTTTTATCCGATGCAT
Source organism: Thereva nobilitata (assembly GCA_963855945.1). Classification (NCBI taxonomy): domain Eukaryota; kingdom Metazoa; phylum Arthropoda; class Insecta; order Diptera; family Therevidae; genus Thereva; species Thereva nobilitata. Next base: position 113,012,280 of record OY979697.1, read on the forward strand.
CGAATTGGAAATATGCTTTGCCTTTGTTCAGTATTCTTATACGCGAATCGAAAATTCAACTCAATCTCAACTCAACTTTTCAAGGTCCACGTGGTAACTGCTAGAGTATCACACATAAAACTGAATACAGAATTGAGCGGTCATAAGCACCGATAAATGCCAAATGATACAAAATGGTAAAGCTTGCATTCTGTTCAGAATAATCAGGTTGTGTGTAATCTTATTAATTTTGACGTTTATCAGCGCTGGTGTACTTACATGACCGCTCAATTCTGTTTCCAGTTTAAGTTGGAAGGTGCGTGGGAACTGTATTTCAAACACACTCACGGATTTCTTGTCACAGTCATTGCCGTAACCATGCATGAACATGTTCGTTGTCGTAAGTTAGTTTAACTGTAAAGGTGCGATTCCTATCCCAGTAGGACTTGTAAGCTTACAGAAGTACTGAAATGAGCCCTCAGTAGTAAGGGGTAGGCCTTACCATGCCCCTTACAGAAGTAATTATTTTTACACACGATGTCATAGGAGGTCAGGCCTTACTTTTTACTACATCGATGAGCCCTTATATAAGGCATTACAAGGCAGATGGTAAGGGGTAATCCAGAATTCGACCCAACGAAGTTAGAAATTTACCCGATGACTCATTTGTTTTCGTATTTTTGGAATGGTATTTGAGTCATCGGGCAAATTTCTAACTTCTTTGGGTCTAATTCTGGATTACCCCTTACCATCTGCCTTCTCTTGTAATGCGTTATATAAGGGCTCTTCTAACACCTAAGAAAATAGGAGTACCCTTACCAGATGACTACTTATATCAGTGCTCCATCGGTAAGTGCTACCTAGAATTCCTACTGGGATGCTACGACTATAACGACTACAGCCGCGTGGCTCCAGCCGTGGGGCTGGAAAAATTGACTCGTTGTAATGGAAGTAAATGGAACCATTTCCTAAGGAGCGTCTGGCGCCGCACGACTGAAGCGACTCTGGTGAGGCGGCTTCATCCGTACGGCTCAACTGCTGACATGAGCAGTATAGTCGTAACAGTCGTGGCGGCTGGAAAATTTATTTTAACTGTGTTCAAGTATTTTATGTGTGATCAAAGCCTTCTATATTTACAAGCCATGCTGTAGAAAAATATTGAGAACCAATTTCCCCTTAAATTCAAATCGCCAAATTACACTAACAACATAACGTCACTTCACCGATTTGAAATCCCATTAAGAGGAAATCTTGAGTGCCAATTTTTCTGGAACTGCACTAGTCGCGGCATAAGAATTTTACCGAGCGGCTTTCATGCGGCTCTGATCACGCGGCTGCAGTCGCTATAATCGTAGCATAAGAATCGCACCTTAAGACCTGTAACTGCATAAACTTTTATATTTGCGTATATTTTAGACATAAAATTTATTGTAATTTTGAATGAAGTTTGTGGGTACAAGACATCGATGTATTTTGCGATACATCGTCGTGACATCGATGCCACAGAACGATGCATTGCATCGAAAAAAACATCGATGTATTTTCTTAATGTCCACCCCTAGGCAAAATTAGCTAGGAAAAGTTTATGATATCTCCAAAACAGAAGTGATGTAAATATAAAGCTTGTGTTCTTAGTAAATACTTTATTTTTGACATTTATGTATATTTTTGACATAAAAAATGATGACGAAATTGTGCAAACTTTTAGTGCCACTTTTAAAATGCCTAACTTCCCTGTATAACAAAGGGATTGTTGTACACATGTCCTTATCATCATCATATCAGGGACATGAACTAATTGAGTTACTTGTGATGTTGCGGAAACGGCAAATATGAATGGAAGATCCAGAACCCCTAGTGCTATACTACCATTAGGATACATACCTTTTACTAACCAATAGCAAGTTGTATTTAAATTTGTGCACTCTTTAGCCAAGTATGAATCTGCCTGAACTGCGCAGCGCACATCTTCTCCGGAATTGCACTGTACACAGAATGTTCCAACAGCTAAAAATAAAAATGTAATCAAAATGAGGAATAAAAATCATTGAAATTTAATTTGAATAATACTGTTTTAATGTGCACTTTCGGGAATTCACAAAATTGGCTTTATTTGGTACATTTTTCACATAAGGGGTTAGTCTACTGTTAAAATGCGAAAAATGAGCTTTTTTTTAAACTGCTGTATAAAAAAAACGACAAAAGATAGCGAGTTGAAATTTTATATGCTCGTTTATTAAACTTAAAAGTTTACATTTTAATTGTTAAAAAAATTAAAAAAAACAAAATGGCGGCCATCCCAGGCATTCACTGTAGCACTGCCTGATGAAAATAAAAATATCGCGGGGTAAGATCCTGACAAAAATATAAATCTGTAATCACAACACAAAAAATATTCTATTAGTTTTAAGTACAATCAACGCCCCTGACCTCATTTTAGGCGAAAATATAAGTTTTTTTATGATTTGCCACACATTTGCACATAGCTGCGTTAATTTTGGTCTTGTTTTTATTTGAAAAAGTGCTGCCAAATCGCCAAAAATTTATTTTTTGCTCTAAATTGAGGTCAGGGGCGTTGATTGTACTAAAACCTAAAAGAATAGTGTTTTTGTTGTGATTACAGATTTATATTTTTGTCAGGATCGTACCACGCGATATTTTTATTTTCATCAGGCAGTGCTACAGTGAATGCCTGGGATGGCCGCCATTTTGTTTTTTTTAATTTTTTTAACAATAAAAATGTAAAATTTTAAGTTTAATAAACGAGCATATAAAATTTCAACTCGCTATCTTTTGTCGTTTTTTTTATACAGCAGTTTAAAAAAAAGCTCATTTTTCGCATTTTAACAGTAGACTAGCCCCATAAGCTTATGGCGAAAAGTACCAAATAAAGCCAACTTTACCATCAAAATTTTCTAATATCTTCAAAAATAATTGTCCGAACATTATTTATAGGAAATTGCCCAAGCTTTCCAATTTTGGAAAAAAAATATTGATTAACTACGTATTTTTTGGAGATAGGTGAAGTTGACATTTTTGTTTAAAAAACCAAAACTTTGACTTTGATGACTCATAACTCTTGAATTTGGTAGGGTAGAACTTTTACAGTTTAGATAGGTGGGAGTGGGGCAAAGGTACAAAAAATGAAAATGTCGCGCCTCGCTTGGACCTCAGAAGACACTTTATATTTAATAAATACTTTTAGAGAAAAATCTATAATAAAATTAATTGATGGAAAAAGATGGATGAAGACGGAAGGCAGCAATGGAAACGCACAGAGTTAAATCGTTGAGTTGAAGTGTCATTTCAACTCAACCACCACTCAACTCGACTCCCCCCATGGAAACTCTGTAATAATTCCAACGTTATTCGAAACAAGGACATGCAAAACACAGCTATACTTTAATTAACAAGAAAACAACAAATTACCGCCTGTTACACGCATTATAACCGGATATCTGCCTCTAGAGACATATTTAACATGTGTTATTTGATTATTGCATCCTGCAGTACCACAGAAACCACATTCTATACCTTTCTGGCATTTTCCCATGTAGTCTGAAGTTAACTCAGAAGATCATCCTCTGAATGTTTTGCCATCTATAATCGCATGCATATATTGGAAAAAAATAAAATCGTGCTATTAGGATTAGTATAGTAAGGATCTTCCGACCCTCCCCTCATAATTGCCTCTCTTTCATCCACTTGGATAACATCATAATTTTAGGTTTGTCTCTGTGCTAAGATGATGAGTAGGTTCGTGAGTTCGGTAGGATGAAAACTTTAGTAAAACCATGACGTCATTGAAATTATGCATTCCGATTCAATAGAAACATCTGTGCATACCAATATATAAATACATATGTACATATTATGGTTATTTATATTTAATTCTGCAAACGTGCCCTCATCATCAATTCCCGATGTGATGTTGTAGGAACGGCAAGTATGAACAGAGGGTCCCGAGCCCCTAGTGCTATGCTATCATTAGGACTCAAACCTGTTATTATCCAATAGCAAGTTGTATTTGAATTTGTACACTCTTTGGGCGAGTATATAGCTGGTTGGATTGCGCAGCGTTCATCGTCTCCGAAAATACAGTGTACACAAAATGCTCCAATAGAAAAAATTAAAATGTAATCAAAAAATGGAATAAAAAAACATTGAAATATAATTTTAAGAGCACTGTTGTAATGTGCAAACATGGTCAAGAAATAAGGTCACGGTGTGCCATTGTGCAATATCCTGTAGTAAGCTTTAGTTCGAATGTGAGATAGGGAGTAGTAAAGCGTAGTTGAAACAACTTAAATTTTTCTTATGCGTAAATGACCATAAAAAGCGGCCATTTAAAAATTGTACGTTTGACGATTGTACAAAGTTTCAAATTTCCGATACTACTTTGCGCTTATGATATGAACAAGCTCAGTTTGCGTTTCCACTTTGCATTCGGGATGTAAACAGCCATTTAAATTGCTAATTGACTTATTATTTATGCTTAGGACTGGTATGCTGTTAAAGCGAAATGAAAATTCCCCATTCTATCTTTTAATATATATTTCGGGGCGAAATTTTTACAGTACTCCAGTGTGAAGTGAATAAGTGTAAAGTGTGATTTAAATAAAAACTAGAGTAAAAATGGAAATAGGATTTTTGGAAGATTTTGAATGGGAAGTATTCAAAATAACAGTATTAACGTAAACTCTCCATTCCATTCTCCAATTATTTTTCGCGCGTACATATAACCAAAAGGCAAACGAAAATTTCGCTTGAATAGGATACGAGTACTAGGCTTTAGGCACAATTACTCGACTTGGTATTCGCTCGTTAATTGAGTTTTGTGTGATGTTTACGGACGCGTTAATAACTAATGGAAGCTACGGATGGCTAATAACATATTAATTGGCTGCTTCATTTAAATCACGCCATAAAACAGAACCACGTTGCATCTAAAATTGTTGTCGCTTATGCCGCGTTTAACATGCCAGGCCGTTACCGGCATGGAATCGATGGCCATAACGGTAGTACCTGCACCTAAAAAATGCCAACCTCAACTTTAATTTCTTTTATAAAAGTTCTAAAATCTGCTATTTTTATTTTTGGTATTGTACATACGAATCACTTTCATTTAGTGTATCTCCACGAGTATTTTTGTTACATGTGGTAAAACCCATAGAAATATAAACTAAACACGGAATGGCTGTAAGCCAGATTGAGCGTACCACAATTCCTGATGTGTTTGAGTTCACTGGGCTAGTAGTGGTCAGGCAGTGCAGGCCAAAATATGTTGAAATACTAAGAGGGACGTTTTAAAAGCGGGGCGTTTCAAGTTCCTGGCATAAAATCTATGCCCCCGGATATTGACTTAGCACGCCACCATTCACCCCACAAGCTACCCAGGACAGTTCGGCTATTTGTGTCCCGCTTACACACTATTGTTGTCCTTTTAAACAAGCTACCTTTAGTGTGGTCGCTCATGTACAGGGTTTTTACACGACACAGCCGTTCCGTGTTAGTTTATATTTCTATGGTAAAACCACCTTACTCTCGGTCTATACGGCAGGGAGTTCACTTTCTTGTCTTTACAGGGAGATATGAAAGTGTACGTAAATTTCAGAGCCAAGAAAGAACAAGATAATGCCGGATCCACACGTTTGTCAAGGCTTGGCAAGCATTCGCAAATTCAAACGTGTGGATAAGGCGTTTGGCTTGGCTTGTGTAAGCTTGCCGACGCTTGTGGCCGATCCGGTTGAGTGTGGATTCTCGGCAAACCAAAGCAAACGTGCTAACGCTTGCAAAGGAAGTTTGCGGCAAGCGTTTGTGATGCATCCACACGTTTGTTTTAAAAAAATTTTTCAATTTGCGAACGCTTGCCAAGCCTTGACAAACGTGTGGATCCGGCATTAGAAGTAAGGAAGCACATTGTGCATGTGTGTTAGTTTTCACGCCGAAAATTTCCCAGCGGGAAATTCAGTGCTCCAAAGACAATGAAAGAGCACTCCCTTGGATGCATGGAGTGCTCCCTTTCCGCTCCCTCTGCATATATTTTTTAACATTGGATGTCCGCCTAGGCTAGCACTCCCTTTGAGCTCCCATAGGAGCACTCCTGCAACGATTTGGTTGGAGACAAAAAGGAGCATTATAGAGCTTTTTTAAATATTAAATATCTATAGTATAGCTATTCATGGAGGCCTGTGGATATGTGAATACGCTCCGGTGCCGAAAAGATTTTATTTTTGTTTATTTTTGCAATTGCCTTTCCTTTCCAAGCGCGAGTGTTGTTTTACCAAAGCGGTCCCCAACTAAGTATACTAACCACGTCCAATGCTGCTTGTCCTCCGTATCGAACGAGAACAGGTCTATTGAGTATGCTAATGTCACCCTTTATATTCAACAAGATAATCGCCCATTTTCTTCGTTCTATAAAATTTCTGAAAACTCCAGTAATGCTCCCTCAGGAGCATATTTGGCCGGGCTCAAAATTAGCTCCCGTGAGGAGCGCTCCCAATTTTTCCCGCTGGGTTTTGTTGAAAAAGTAACAACACTCTCCTCTTGCCGTTTTGTCCCTCTTTTCAAAAAACTCGGTTTTACCACAGGTAACGAATCATCATCGTGGAGATGGGGCCATTTGTATGCACTTTGGAATAAACGGATTTTTAAATTTTTACTAATAGCATTGCCAGCCTAAATTTTCAGTGCGTTTAAATAAAAGAAATAAATCAAGAGCGACCAACGAGAACATAACCAAACAAACCAATAACCTAAAGACCACAAGGAACCATGTAGAAGTTTCACACGGATAAAAAAAATCCCACATTAATTTTTATAAATAATATTTATAATAATAATTGGTATTCATCATTCTATAAACCAGAAAGCACATATTCTTAGAAGGTGGGAATTTAATAATACAACTTAAAAAGCCGCCATTGGATCAACTTTCTTCTCAGCCAAATTCCATAGAAATTATTGTACTGTAAGCTAATAATAACTATAGATAAGTAGTTAATAATATCGATTAAGTCATACATTTTATTCGATAACACAATATCAAACCAAAGATAACGGCAGTTACGCCCCAAGATATGAATATTGATTTCAACCTAATTCCAAGTTGTTCATAAAATTGTTCTTAGAATAAAATCGCCGCTTTTAGTTTAAAAAAATTCTGTTATCACACTATTACACAACAATTACATAATTTTCTTAATTGTTTAAATATAATTAAGTTTTGCCGCAAGCAATTTTCAATTTTGTTAAACTGCAGGCAACTTTTTTACTGCATACTCGTATATTACATAATTCGAATACAAAAAACCAAAAATTCGACCATTTTTCGAACAACAATGACAATAACACGCAAAATGCTTTAATTAAAAAGAAAACAACAATTTACCAGCGTTTGTTGCAGCTATTAAAACCGAAATTAATGAAATAACTAATAATTTCTCCATTTTTGCACAGGCGTCAAAGTTTTAAGTTCACGTTTTATTGCAAGACTGAATTGTCGTTTTTAGAGTTTGGCCTACTCACTCAAGGTTCTCTAATCTCTACTTTATCCGATAAGATAACATTTACAGACCACACACATATGAATGGCCCGAAGACTTTTAGTCAATCTTTTTCGAAGCGCTAAGTTAATACTATTTGCTTATAATGTACAAGGTGCAATGAACACGTTGAATCATTTACCGTGAGATTGTATGAGCCGCGCCTCGTTTACAGGTAAAAGCAGGTTAGTAACGAGCATGGATGTTTGCACACATTAATGCCATCACTTCCGCAAAAGGGGTGCGAGTAAATTTGTATAAAATTTCTTAAACTGCTTTATTATTACAACTTGATACTTTACCGTGTTAACGGATCGTAAAGGCTTACTTTTTAATTCATTATTTATCTACTCTTGAAGATTTATTATTTTGGTATCGCATATTTTACTTTTCGATTTTTATTTATAGGGGAATGACGAATGAGGCAAATATCCCAAAAATATACATAATCAAAATTTTAGAGAAAATATATCGTGTATTTACTTTATTGATTATGCTATCTTCAATCCGGGGAGCGTCACACTTTTATTATATTTCTACCATTTCGTGTTATGTACGAAATAAATCTTGATTATTTTTCGGTAATAAAATTTTGCTTCATTAAAAAATCAAATTATTACTATTTATTGAGTATATCAGCACAAAACAACAAGAATTGCCAATTGAAAATAGTAAAAGAAGTACTATACACAAAAACATTGATCTTACTTAAAACCACGTGTTTAAATTGAAAATTCTTTGCCGATTCGGATTAAACAGCTATGAAACGTACATACCTAAAATTTATTATTAATACTGTACTATCACAAACGATCTCCTCTAGACTGGGATATAGTTGGCATAGAGTTGCGTAAGAAAATATGTCCAAACAAGAGAAAGGAATGTACTTGTTCTACTGCTAATACTGGCCACAAGGAAGACCTAAGAAGGGATATAAAGGCGACATATAAATGGACTTTCGCTCAATTGGGATTACCAACTTGAAAAGTAAGATAGACGCAAGACCGAGAACGATGGAAGAAGATTCTTGAGGAGGCTAAGGCTCACAGAGGGGTGTATCGCCGGCCAGTCACTGACTATATCTCAGTGCGGCCAGTGATGATGACGATGATTAAAAATAACAACAACAACAAGCCATTTGTTGAAGACCTGGACAAACCCGAAAAATCTTATTCGTTTCTGCCTGGAATAGCCCCAAGTTTCCATCGCACTTGGAATCCGCAGTTTTTAATAAATGTATGTTTACATCCATATCAAGCAGTTTTCGCTTGTCATAACAAAATCTTAAAAACGTATCAAGTAATTAAAATGAAAATAAAATTAATTAAATTTTCCATGCTGAGCGTTCGTGCTGAATTCGCTGAATAGTCATTAGCGAGGTTTCATCGAAATCTCCTCCGTAGGTTGATTTCATTTTTTATGCAACATGAAATCTGCATTTTTACCGAAATCGGAGGTTTTCAAGTGCGATGGAAACATAGTAGATATAAGGACCCAAAAGCAAATCATTGAAAATAATCAAGAGAGAGAGAGCAACATTCCTCGCCATCTCAAAATCCCTCCTCCACCTGCCCACCAAAAAGCTGCACAGACAAATACGCTTCCAGCTGGCTAATACTAGTTGCTCTACATTTAGGATACCGCGGGACACTTCGTATCATCATGTCCGACACAGAGTGTTCGTTCTATCAACGACACACCTGTGCACAGCCGAGCACAAGTAAGCAGTGTCTCTCTGTGTACCCACTATTTTGACCAGCAAAATATATATAATAAGCTAATATCCGCTTTTACTGTATACATTTCATGATGACTCATGAACACGTGTACAAACATTCTAGATGACTAATCATATTCGCCAAGAACCGTCATAACGAAGTAACGAGCCTCTTCATAGCGAAAAAACGAACCTCCTTGTAGAAAATGTACGAACCTATTCATAGCAAAGGCACGAACCCGTTCATATTAAAGAGGCTAACCTTAGCCCTAAAAGTATGCAATCAAATTAACTGACATTCTGAAATTCATAATCCCGATCCACGTGCTATTTCGATAAATGTTTTATAACTTCTTTCACTGCCGCATTTTTTTGTGATTATTATTTGTAAAAATTGACATGCCGCAGGTGTTATAAAATCTGCTCCTGTTTGCGCTAAAGATAACAACAACAAATGCCTACCAATAATAAATATTGGAAATATTGCCCGTGGAGACCCCATTGATTAGACCCCATGTTATATTGTTCACTGTTCGGTCGTGTAAACCAAGGCAAGCAAAATGATACTGGTACCAGCTGTTCTTGACATTTAAATTTATTTATCGCATGCTTGATGAAGCAATGGACTTTTATTTAGTTTTTCATAGTTTATATAAATTTGATTGTGAATATTCTTACCACAGTAGCGAACAAATCAAATATTTTAATAGGGTGTAATTTCGATTACAACGGATTTGCTTTTATTATTGAAACTTGACCTTTGTTAATGAAGGAATCCAATTGGTTTAACACCTGCTTTTGAGTAAATAAATGTAAGATACACCTAATTATCAAAAGATTTTTACTAAATTGTTACTATTGCTTTTATCTCGTTAATATTTATCGTTTTAATTATTCTCTTGAAAGGTAAATTAGATATTACAGTGAAATGGGGTAACAATTTAGGAATGTAGCATTTCTGATGTTATTTTATCGCTAATAAAGTAACACCTATTGGGGCTACGTAGACTAGTTATGATTACTATGTAGTAAAACCGACTTTTAAGAAGAGAGGTGAAGGGGCGGGGTGAGTATGCCGCCCCTTCACCTCTCTCTTCTTAAAAATTGGTTTTACTACATAGTAATCATGACTAGTCGACGTAGCCCCATTTACAGTGATACGTTGTTTGCTGCCTTTACAATAATGTTATACCTCTCAGAACAAACTAAAGGAGAAGCAATCCTCTGTAGTTTGTTATTCCATCCTGACTGAGGTAGACTAAAGATTTGAAGGCGATTATTCACCTCAATATTAGGGAGTAAAAGCAGATCTGTGTTTAGAATTTTTATACGTTTAAAATGTTTATTTTCCACGTACTTCTGTTATTTTTTTCTTTAGCGATCACAACTGCTATTTTTTCAAAAGGACCAACAATTTCATTATACTAGTCCCTTCACTTAACTGGTTGTAATATATTAACCAATTATAATTAACCCTTTTATTTCAGATTTTACAGCAAAAGAGATGACTGATGAAAATTTTTACACAATTCTCGGATGCGAATTGACAGATGATCTTTCTAGAATAAAGGCAAATTATCGAAAGCTTATATTGCAACATCATCCCGACAAAGTATTAAATGATAAAGAGCCTAATCACTTTACCAAAATTGATTTAGCTTGGAAAACTTTAAGTGACCCTGAAAAAAGAAAAGTATATGATTCTGAACTGCTGCAATATGAACTTGACAATACCTGTAACTTTTATGCGGAAGTAGATAAAACAGATTTCAAAGCCGATAAATCTGGGATATTGCAATTTCCTTGCAGATGTGGTGGATACTTTATTTTAGTTGAATCAGAAGAAGCGGAATATTTTATTCAATGCAGTGAATGCTCCTTATTTGTCGCGTTTAAACGTAAATAAGGGGAGCCTGTATGTACTTGCAGTACAGTAGGAAAAGGGAGTAAAACAACAAATGTGTAAAAACCGGCTCTCATCTATTTATATAAGTTTTATAGAAATAAATAAAAACATACCAAATCCATTAGAAATGTCATTCATAAGATCTAGAATTTCAGAGTTCCAAGTATCACTTCAAATCTTTCTTTAGAATCCAGTAAATAGTTTAAAATTTTTGTGCTAAAACAACATAGACATAAAATTACAGGTACAAATAAAAAAATAAAAGAAAAAACCTTACCAAAGCTCGCTCGCCTTAATTCAGTGTTGATCTGGTTCGCTCCAAAACTCCTAATTTTGGACTTGGCCGTGTATGGGAGTTTTAACCGGCTTATAACTAAGGTTTGTGTGCTCTCATAAGACTACCTCAGCCTAAACATATTTTTCCTACACCATCTGCAGGTGTAATTGCCTTCGTAGGACTTCGTAGACTGCCCCTTTGGTGATGGTTTCATCCAAATTCCTACATTAGATAATCACTTGCTTGGTAATGGCTCTTACCTCAGCCAGCTTCCTTGTCTGCGCTATGACTATGAACCAAGAAAAAAAATACTATTTTTTTATTGCTTTGATAACGATAACCTAAATAATTTCATTCATTGGCCCAATCTACACTAGTATTCCTTCAGCAGCAACAAAACCGGTTTTTTACGAGAGAGGTATTTTATTTGCTATTTATCTGCTGTAACAAATAAACTCATTTGTGAAGATGAAAAAACTACACATTTTCCACCATTTTGGTTTATATAAAACCGACGAAATCATTGACTTGGAAATATTTTTGGCAATATTACTCGTTCCCACGAGCAATCATTGCGTGTGGAGACCGGCAAGAATCTCTGCAGAATTATTCTAAAATTGAAATGGTTTAGAATAAAACTTTAACAGGAAATGTTGGCATAACGATAGCCCGTGGAAACCACGGCTTAAATAATGCTTAAAATATCCTATAATTTCAGTTATTAGGCTCAAAGTATAATAAAACTGCAATTTAGTTCTATTGATTTGTGTTGCGATGTAATTTGGACAATACAGTTTCAGCCACAGTTTGACATCTGTAAATGTACTATTTGACAGCTGTTCGCACTTCAAACTTCTCAAGCAAGGAAGTTCCTGTTCGGTGAAGTTGACAATTTAGTAAACTGAAATTTAGAAAATGAGTAGTAATGTTCGTTTCTATAATCAACGCTTTTAATGAACGTGAAGTTTATAAATTAGGCCGGAAATCAATTTGTCCACTGGCTGAACCTTGGTCCTGCAATTGTTATGAAAAATGCAATTGCCCCAGCCTTAAAACGAATGGAATTGATGTGTATTATTTCTTTAGGGAAATATCAAACTGGAGGAGATTGCGTTACATTTTATTAAGTAGCAATTTTTTAAAAGGGAAAATACTCCATATTTATGTCATTCCTATCGAAAAACAGGCACTTGATTACAAATGGTAAGTTAATATTCATGAGGTCTAATAAAATGGCGTTATGTTTTCTTTATTTATAATTTGTTATTTTGTTAACTAAAGGATATTCTATTAAAATCTTGCAATTATCCAGAATTAGCTGAAACCTATCAGATTTATAATGTTTAATATTGATATATCGAAATCCATATTATTGTATCTGCCTAAAGTGCTAGCCCGATATCCGGCATTTCAGTGCGCCTTTAAATATCTCAATTTATAATTTATTCAATTAATATAAATAAATAAGATTTCACAAGATTTGCAATGTTAAAAATCCTCTAGTCATTCTAAAAATGAGCGAGTGTTTCGCATGATTATGCACATTTAGACTGTTTTGAGGAAATATTTATAAATAATACTATATCTCTAAAAAGGGTTAAAACAATAGACAACAATATTTTCCGAATATACTATAATTCGGTAAAGGTTCCAGTTTCTACCAAGATATTTACTACGTGTAAGACTATGTTAGCTTCTTGGGGGTAACTTTGTCTGCAGTTACAAGATCAGATAACTTTTAATTCCGTGATGAAAGAATTTAGCTTACGTTTATATGGATTATTTGACTTTTTACACTAAAATTGAGCTCTTCAGCCTTCCCTTTCTGAATTTCATTACTACTTTCATTCTTCTTAAATGGCGCTACAGTCCTTGTAGGACTCGGGCCTCTTCAAGTCTCTTCTTCCAGACGTTTCAGATGTCTATCATATTCTCTTCTATCTTTCAAACCAAGCTTGCTACTAGACATTGCACCATGAGCTGAACGACATGACAGACTGATAGCACAAAGGGTGATTCCTAAGCTTGGTTTTCCCACATAAAAAAATGTCTTGTTAGTTCTTTCCAGTTTGTTATAAGAAGACTCCTTGGTCGTCATCCATCCAGTTATTTCTTAGCCTTCCCATTCACTCACAGACCGTCAACAGGCCGTGGCCTTTTAGGCCAGGTCGACAGGCACGGCCCCATGCAGGCCGCACATTACTCAATCTGACTGAGGGATGAGGACTTGAGGCATCCGCCTGACAGGACGTGGACTGCAGGTGATTTCATGATTCCCCACATATACACCGGCCAAGACGACAGGTTGGCGTAGCTGGTTGTGAATTTAAGTGCGAAAATGTTCATGGCCTCAACGAAAATTTCAAACTGAATAAAAGTTCAGATCTTCAGGCACGAACTGACGATAAATGCCCACACTCATAAGCATTTTTGTCAGTTTTCTTGATCTGCAGGCGCCATCCAGTGGCAACCGGTGAGTGTGTGGTTATACTTGGCCTCAAGGCGAGAAACTTTCAGGCCAAGGCCTGCTGGCGGCCTGTGTGTCAATGGGGGCTGCAGTCTTGCGCTTTAAGCCCAATTATGATTATGTCATCTTCGAAAGATAGTATCTGATCTTATTATTCTGATCTTTAATGATTTCCTCTTATTATTATTGTACACCTACACCCGTCTTGTCTTGTCTTGTCTTTTTATTTCAATGCTTCTCTCAAACTGAAAACAAGTGCATCCGTATTTCATTGTTTTGTATACTCAATACATTTTTGTTTGTTTCGGTATTTATTTTTTTTTTGTTTTATCGAGTTCCACATCAGGTTCAGTTCAGTTTCCATTCCCAAACTCCTCTTTAATTCCTCTAACTTTCCTGTTAATATTCTTTCATACTCTTTCTTCATTTCATAGTTTTCTATGTAAGTACGTCTGTGATTGATTGTTGTTGTTTCTTTTATCTCTTCTCTTGTAACAAAGTTTTTATTTAAATTCTAGGAATGATATGGTTTCAAAAACAGTATGGCAGAACGTTGAATTAGAAAATTTAATGTCTTGGCTCTCAACGCTTGGCGGTGGATTTTCTGCATTAGGGGACCATTTTACGCATCACGTACTGAATTTGAATCAATTAAAAAAAATTTACATATTTTCTTTACAAATATTATTCTACAGGCTCAAACAGCAGGGAAAATATCTTTACAGCAATTAGCACTGGGATTAAAAGTTGGTGATCCATTTGTACAAGCCAGATGCCTTCTATATTATAGTATTTCATTAATTCAAACTGGAAAATTGCGAACAGCTAAAAAAATAATTAGAAAACAATATGAATTTGCATATAGCCAGAAAGAAATTGATCATAGATTAGTTAAAATGTGCCAAGGAATTTGGCTGAAGCTTCAATATGCATATAAAATAAGAAATCAAAATAGACAATTAATACATGAAGGTGATGATTCATAATGGGCTAATAGTACTATTAAAATTGGGTAATAATTTGTATATTTGAAAAGAAATCTTATATATCTGTAAATAAATGCAAAACTTACCAGGTGTTGTAGAAATATTACTGCAAATTTGAAGCAATTATGTATGTGTTCTTTAGCTTTTTGGTAATTGTTCATTCATTTATTTAATCCTCCTGCAAAATCTGTGAAGCTAAGAGCGGACAGATGGTTTAACTGGTTTAACCGGGAGTGCATGAACGCATTCAAAACTAGAGAAGACGCATTCAGAGCGTACAAGTGTTCCCCCGATGTATCGCATCCTCGTGAGTACATCAAACCACGAAATTCCTGTAAAATGCCATCAGGAAAGTCAAATCATCATTTGATAAGTTAAGAAATAAACTATTTAATGTAACCGCTGGCAGCGAAAACGTCTGGTCCTGCATCCACTACTTCTTCCTTTATCTACAAGGGGAGATGATAACAGGCGACTTACTAGCATCTCGGTTCGCCTCGACAAATCTACTGGATCTGACAATAGACCCCCTCCAGTCCTAAAGAACCTCACCTTAACTAAACCTCTTTGCTCTTTGATAGAAAAAAATATACTTGAAAAAAGGCCCCTAATCCCGAATCCAGTGGATTTCACATTCGTAAAGGCATTACTTCAGCCGTTAACAGCATGACCGTAGAAAGGGATCCCTCGAAGGTGCTCAAAGTGCCGGAACAGCCTAGCCGTCTAGCTATCTCTTTGCCTTTCTCCGTTTCTTTCGGCTTCGTAATGCTTAAGCTTCTGGTGGATGGCTTTTAGTGCCACTTCCATTATTCTCCACACAGCCTCCGACTTCAACGTCTGGTTCAGTATATTCTCAGGTGTTAGGTGGCGTTAGCTGGACCTCAGCGACTGTTTCCAGCACAGTCTTATGATTCGTAAACCTCGGTCATTTAAAGAGGACAGGGGTGGTAGCACGTAAGTTGTTTCAATCAACCTCTCCATACAAAAATTCAGAATTTTTGTATGAAGAGGTCGATTGAAACAACTTACGTGCTTCCACGCCAGGCTCCGAGTACTCGATCGTCCGGGCATTCTGGGAAGAACCCTGAAGGGGTAAAGATATACCCCATAGCCTCTATACCCACTCAGGAGCTGTGTGCGGTAGTCCCTCATGTCCCTTTGTTCCCTTATAATCCACTTCTCCAAATTTGGTATGAGTCTATGGCTCCATCGGGCATTAGTAGTCTCGTCCCACCTCCTCTGCCATGCAGTTCCTTCCTCTTGCATATTTCGGCTCGTAAAACCTCTTACCTACCAAGAATCTGCTTCGTCGGACGTAGTACGGTATGCACAGCTTGTTCGAAGGGCACTTAAGCGCTACGCAGAGTTTATTTTCCTCCTATTGTCTATTCTGTCCAATGTCGCTGCATATAATAGGACAGAATTAACCACTTGTGATGAAGCCGGAGAGTGGACTCATTTTTGAAGGACGAAATTTTCAGGATATATTATAAACAATAGCAAATATGTACTTTCACCTAACTAACTAATTGCTCCTTTAATCCCTCATGCGACATAGGGCGGAAACAGTTGCCCTCCAGCGGACTCTGTTTTGCGCGACAGCTCTCGGCCTCTGCTAATAGGGTTCTCCTCCACGTTGTTGTAGATCTTCCGACTCGACGGGATCCTTGCGGATTCCAATCAAGGGCCTGTTTGGCTAGGTTCTCGTTTTCGCGGATTTTTAGGACACGACTTAGGCATCTGTTGATGAAAACTTGTAGGCGCTCTGTGATGAATTGGGTGACCTTCCATGTTTCGCAACCGTACAAAAAAACTGCCTTAACGTTGGAGCTGTACTTTCACCTAGCGAAAACTTACTTACTTACGTAGGGAAGCGACTACGATCGCTTCCTTTCTTCACTTTGTTGAAAAATCTTCCTTACAAGAACAAAAAAATATAATTTAAATATAAAAATTTAACCAAGTGCATTCAAGTACGAATTTATTCGTCCGTTTAAAAAAAACAAAATTTTAGTCGAATTAAATTGCTAATAAATATTTACCTCAGGAAATTATGATCAAAATTTAACAAAATATAATAGTATAAGCGTTTCCAAGGCGTGTGTCGACGTTGAGCAATTATTTCATTTTTACTATTTTCAATATATGGTTGTAGGTTCATTAAAATAAACAAAAAAAATCGATTTGTGCCTACTTTACAATTCAATACATTTCATCTATTGGGTACAAAATATAACTGTGAAACAAAAAAAAACAATGATATGAAAAAATTAATTAGCGAGCGTGCCCATTGGGTCCCACGCAGGAAGCACAATTGGTTCCATTTGAAACACTTGTAGCACTTCATTTGGCACAAGACTTTTATCAACAACAATTTCAAAAACAAATTCCTTGAACCATTCACTTGTCATAATCAAGTAACCCTTTTCGCCGCGATCTTCACCCCAAGAATTTTCTACTCTAAATTTCGTTGGCTTTCCTTGATCCTTGAAAAATTTTAATATTAGTTAAAAAAAATATTATATAATGGAATATATTTTTCTTACATCGACCGAGACCGCAGTAAAAACCATTGCGTGAGTCATGGCAGACTCCCCATAGAGCAAGCGATCGGCTTTGCTTAATGATATTTGTATATCAACATCAAAAACTAACTTGAAATCATGTCTAAAAAAGTAACATATTTTAGGTTTGATATTATGTGCTGTGAATAGTGTATGGCTAACACTTTAGGACGCATCTTACACTACTAAGTCCTCAATTCCATGCTTTCCGGCGAATCTTTTGCTAACCTCACAACCAAACCAAACCGGTTCGCCCTTCTCAATACTCTTTGCTACTAAATCCATTAACAGTTCCACTGGTTGGTTATTGTATAGCACTGGACGTCCTCCTACTACATTACCCAAGTAGTCAACGGTATAAGCTTGACCATAGAGATTCGTTGGTCGCGGATCAGTAACTAAGCAAACCTTCAAGAAATTTTACATTAGCCTATATATATTTTTTGTACATGAAAGCTTACCTTATTTTCAACATCGAAATATGGCTTCACGTGTTCATTGTAAAAATCTATAGGTTTAATTGGCCCCGTGCATTTGTAATTTTTGCTCTTATCATAACATTCCCACTTAAATGTGTCTGGTGGAATTCCAAGGCAAATTCCTACGATCTTATAAATCTCCGACATTTGTTCGTTGATTTTCTTCATAACGGTTCCTTCGCTGGGATTATTTTCATAGATATCTTTCAAGACTTTCGCGTATTCTCTTAGCTAGAAGTTATTTATCAGAAAAACTAATCAATTTTAGTAAAAAGGCATACCTTGCTTTTCAATATTGCATTCATCCGCACACTTGTCTCAGAACAAAAACTTTCAGGAAAACATTTCTTTGGCATTAACCCATGTTTTGTTACCAAATTAACCAGCATATCCCATTGCCCGCCATCGCAAGTAGGATCCTAGGAAGAAATTGCTTCTACAATAAACCATTTCCTTACCCAATATACCACTACTCACTTGAAGTAAAAACGAAAGAAGTCTACCATCTACATTTTCCTCCTTGTGGCATGCTTTGGCGACATTGTGAAGGAAATAATTGCAACGCTCAATTTTATCCCAATAAAACAGGTACGATTGAGAAAACTCAAATTCGTCTAGATTGTAATGCTTCATGAACGGAACACGAATGCAATTAAGCGCAGCAAATAGCCAACATCGCCCCGAGTTTTTTTGATTGGTAATGGGCTTGCCTTCAGTTTCGATCTGTTACGGAAAATATTTTATTTATAAATATGCAAAATCGAAATCCAACTATACCTTGTGTTTAAATATATGATTTGTTTGTTCCAAAGCTCTTCTGGATAAGCAGACATCGAAAGGATCGACCCGTGAACACACATTTTGCGCTAGTATATTTTTGGGATTATTGTAGAAATCATTCCGCCATTTTTCAATTTGCTCGCTTGAAACTGGACCTGAAAAATACATATTCCCTTACTCTCGGTTTTCTAATCTTATTTGTTCACCGCAATTAAACGTGCATAATAGCACCTATGCCGAACTGAAATGCAATTAATGTAATAATAGATAAGAAACTGATAAACCTGACTGACGAATCGGTGGGGGTAGCGTGCCAGACCCTTTAACTAAGCAACTAGAACAATAATTCTTTTGGCGATTCGTTTTTAGCATTTTAAAAAATAAATGCTTGCGCATGAAAAAATTAAAAATTTTCTTACTTGGCTCCATAATTCGTTTTTATATTTAGTCAAAGTCTCGAAATAAGCAAGCAATTCACTTCTATCACCAAATTCGTCTGTCACTTTCTAATTTGAAATTTTAATACTTGCTGGATGCCGCTGAGTAAATTTTTTTTCTAATATGGCAATCCAGTTTTTAAGCAGGAATTACACGGTTGGCATGTTTGTATCAGGTATCTTTGGCGAAAAAAAAATTTGTTCTATTCAAGTGCTGAAAGGTGTTGAAGTACGATTGTTTAAATTTAACGAAAAGCTCTAGTTGTATAAATGAATTCTAGGCGTTGAATTAGTTGCAACAAATCGTTTTAGTAGTTTAATGCAAGCTTCTCCGCATCATACCAAGTTTTTTAATAATTGGATTCCAATAATAAACAATTAAAGCTGAGGCAAGATCAAAATGCCGCAATGGCTGTAAAATCAGGACTAGAGATGAAAAAGCATCGCCAGCATTCTCCAAACTCACATAAGCCAAGCCAATAGAAACAGCACACAGCCAAAGCTCCTTCTGAGAATTTGATCGGGTGCCTACTTTCTAGCGCATTGTTGTTATTCTATTAGCAACCGTGTGCTTCCTAATTTTATGACGAGTCCCTGGCATTTTTCTTTTTCACCGGATACCTACTTACATCCTGTCGGGTTGGTGTGGTTTGCTTGCCTAAAGGTTAGCATCTCAGCGGTGGCACGCTGGAGGTCTAGGGAGTTGCCTGAAGGAACAACCGTGCCAAACAGGCTAATGCGAAGAGGCCAGACGAAGCTAGGTACATCCCCTCTCTTTTGCCCCCTTTCCAGTTTCCGACTCATCCCGTTACTCCCGTTCCCGTCCACATCCCTCCCCACT
Source organism: Thereva nobilitata (assembly GCA_963855945.1). Lineage (NCBI taxonomy): Eukaryota > Metazoa > Arthropoda > Insecta > Diptera > Therevidae > Thereva > Thereva nobilitata. Next base: position 113,032,260 of record OY979697.1, read on the forward strand.
TTGAAGCCAAGGTGTTTACCATGCTGATGGTTGCGTTGCCAGCTAATAGTTAAAGAGTGCTGGGGTGGTAGCACGTAAGTTGTTTCTATCGACCTCTTCATACAAAATTTCTGAATTTTTGTATGAAGAGGTCGATTGAAACAACTTGCGTGCTACCACCCCTGGTCTTAATCGGTTCCCTCCGATGCCCGTTGGGGGTCGAAGCATGTAAGTACCTTATCCTTGTTGCTCTGCCAGGATGGACTCACTTGAAAATTACATTTCAAAAAAGAAAAATTGCTTGCCTACACCGCCTTGGAACTAACCGTAACAAACGGCTGCCATAAAATCAGCTCAACCTTCCTGAGTCACGGGGCGACAGACACGACCTTGTTCTCTCTTAGAGAAAATCGAGCGAGATGTCAAAATTTCGCAGGATCGTGCAAGAAAAGGCCTGCCGCAGCAGGTATAGCAACCAAAGATGGATCACAATTGGGCCCAAAAGGTAAACTGGGGGAATCAGGGGCCTGGATCTCAAAAACCAACAGTCGTAGCAACATATTGAACTTGCTACCTAACGATATGGTCGCTACAACGACAGAATGCCTTCTCAATGGTTTTACTTTCAGGAAGGACTGCTCAAGAAGAGAGTGAAGAAACTGGACGTCCTGAGGAAGTTCGATATACGGATATTCGTTAACGGCTCAATTGGAATTTTCATAGGTATCCAAACCTCAATAAAAGCTGATGAAGAGCAGAAGAGACCTGTACTAACCTTTCCATAAATGCAAACATTCGAAAATCAATAGTTTGAAATAGTTCTTTCATACAAATTTACCTTTGAAATAATGTGTTGGCACGCGGTCAAGTAAGTTTGTCCTAAAGTAAATTGAAATTTAGATTTAATTAGTCTATAAAAGAAATTCAATTGTATCTCTGTGATTAGTCGACATAACAATAATGTTTGGGTCTACTAAAAGGGAAATATTAAACTTTACTTAATTTAAACTAACAAAATGCATGGCATATATATATGCATTTATATGCCGCATTTTCACTATTCGAATTCTACTCGCGCATACAAGGAAGTACATAACGGAAAGCTTTTAGTCGTAGGTCATTTGGAAATAAGGCTTATCTGAAATGTGGAGTGCAGCTAATCTCCGGCAGTATAATTGAAAAAGGACTACCCTTAATAAACACTGGCAATTAAAATATAGAGTGAATTATTTGTATGTTTGTTAAGATATCATCTCATTAAGAGAAAAATCAATATCGACCGTGAATCTGACAAGGAAAAATGGCTGAAGGGACGTATGAATATGAGTGCATGCGAGCAGAACTTCTGGGACAAGATAAACCGGATAAGGAGCAATTCGAACTGGAAAGGGCAGAAAGACTCAAAGCGGAACAGGAGGAACTGAGCGCGCTACAGGCACAAGTACGTTAAAAATCACATTAAATTAATATTATCTTTTAGGCAATGATTCAACTGCGTGATTCGTCATTGATAACATTACTCATGTCATTTTTCAGTTGTTTAAAGTTTCGTCGTTTTGTAGTACATATGACAGAGACGTTCGTGTGGTATGGTGCGAAAAAAATGCATACTCCATACCATACATACTGTTGATATCTGTCAACAATTAGTACGAAGCTACGAGTGGAAATTGGGAAACTTGTAGCACGGTAGTTTGTAAATTTATGAAAATGTACTATGGAAAAAAATTCTCAGCATAATAAAGTGCAGATAACGTGACACATCACCATCCGTGTGCCTAAAATATAATGGGCCCAGCTTGCTTTTGTTTTAAGCCCTTCTAAACAGAGCTAACCACTCCAGAGGAAATGCTAAAACCCCCAAAATAGTGAGGCATAGAATGGCATAAATTATCACTCTGTCTTCAGCTCAAACAGGTTTGTGTATGATGTCGGTATTACACTAAGTACTCATTTTCCTGCATATATTTCATGTAACTATTGTAATGCAATGTAATAATGAAAAAAAATTCATCATAGTCTTCACAGACCGTCGGAGACTTAAGTTATGTTTCAGTTAGTGTGATTGTACGATGAGTCCAACATTTTCTTTTTCTATAAAACTGGTTTGTGTAAGATGCAATAAACGTAATCGTGTATTTACCTCAATCGTACGCACTTTTTTGCTTATGGAGATTGTGGATTGTTTCTATATACTTGACCTCCTTCCCGTTCTTAGCATTGAAGTCACCCAACCCCATTTTTATATCATTAGAGGGTATATGGTGGAATATCCTCATAAGATTCTGATAATATTCGTCCTTTTCTTCTTCAGATTTTTCTTCCGTTGAGGCATGTGTATTGATTATAGAGAATGCAATGGGCACAGTCTCTCACTGATTGGCTAGAAGTCTAGAATTTGGAGCTGTAGAGATTTATCGACTAAAAAAGCTACTCCGAATGGACGTGTGTCCCTGATGTGCTTCCATTTGAGAGGATGGTATGAGTTCTAACATCACTTATATCTTTGTTGGCCCACCTTGTTTCTTGCAATGCAATGCTGTACCTTTCTAGTTCCAAGAGTAGAGATCTTAGAGCTCCCGCTCTGTTCATTGTCCAAATCAAGTCCATATTTTGTCGCTTGAGTCTTAGTAGGCCGCCTGCTGCATTAATTAGGTGGCGGCAAATCGAGAATTACGCTGAGCGCTTCCGTCGGAGTTGTACACATGCCGCCCGTTATTCCGAGGCAGACAATTCTTTGGACTTGACCGAGCCTGGATTGTTATATTCTTTGGCAAGAGCGGGCCATATGTCAGCACTGGCCTTATCACTGCCATTTATAGCCAGCGCACCATGTGCGGCTTCAACCCCATCTCTTGCCGAAAGTCTGCTAACAGGCATAGAAAGCTATACCTTATTCTTTCTTGAGCTAGTTTCCAAGAGGGTGGATATACTATAGTTGAATTAATTACCGCTTAAGCACAATGGTGACAATGTTTATTTGTACTTGATTAAACTGCAATATTTGATCTGATTAAAATATCAATGACGAAAACGAGCAATGGGACTTTGTACTATTACTAAATAACTATAAAACGTAGGATGTTGAAACAGCTGACGATGTCCTGCAGAGTACTGGAGGAAAACTAGGCGAATTGAACAGTATATTGTCATCCACTCAACAAAAATTGAACAAATTTAAGGTTTGGTATAATGTAATGGTCACAATTGAATGTTAATCTATAATTTCCGCTAGAAAACTGCTTGTGGAAGCCTTACCAATATATTCAAAGGCCAATCTTCTCATGACGATTCCCAAAACAGCGAAGAGAACTCAGATGCTAATCATAAGGCGCCAAACATAAATAGTGCTTTGTCTAACTTAGAGCAAATGGAAACTGTTCAGGCCCAATCAGACGTTCAATTTGCTAAAAATGCATCTTTAGATATTCAGAAGAAAATGACCTCTCATCTCGATACCCTGGATAGCTTAATTGACAAGGCTGATAGAGCTGAGCTTTCTATGGCAGCTCAAAATAAACAAATGAAGAAATATTTAAAATGAAAGTGCGTTAAGAAAAAAAAACAAACAAAATATTCAAGTTACATTGTCATTAATAAGTACAACTACTTAAAGCTATTATACATATACAAATGTTAAAAAGTGTTTTCCAGATATTTTAAAAAATTAATCAAAAAGTTAAATGTTTATTAATTACATGTAATATTTATATATGAAACTTTGGTGATATGCTGCGCTTATGATACTGAAGCAATATACATATATATATTTATCTTTATGTTTATTTACATATATAAATTTATGTATTTTCATAGCTTACGTAATAAATTGTCCATAGCATCGAGATAGTTCCCATACAGTTTATTTAGAACTTGTTTGTTTTAAAAATTAACTAAAAGATCTTGTTTTTGTTTGATAAATTTATTTCTATTCTATATTTTTTTCATAAATTTGAATGTATGCTTCTGTTAAGGTTATCATTTGTGGTAAAATATCTGTTACATGTAAATCTTGCATCTCATACCATTGCCCATTTGATTTGTGAAGAATATGCACCCTGAAAGTTCCCTTCTTTGGTTCTCCGTCATGGACAATATTCGCCACTAGATTGTATTTTGTACTTCTATGTCTTTTCCTGTTTTCCGGTGTTAGAATATCTCCAAAATCAACATTCCTAAAAGTTGTAACTTGTTTAATTTATCACTGAATAATAAAAATTATACTTACTTTATTGGGAAATTAACAATAGTCGGATTTTTTTCTAAAAAAAATGTATTCTTCGTGAAGCGCTTTATATATAATATTACAAAATGCGGAAGTTGAGTAATTTCAAAACGTTTTAAAAAATTATCCTTGTACGTTTTATATTCCTTTTCCGTGGCGCTATTAAATTTTGCTAAAAGTTGATATAAATTCACTTGTGGAATAATATTTTCACGAAACTCGTCTGTAAATAATGGCGGAGGAGGTAAGTCACATGTCAGGTATAAGAAATTCGAAAACTCCGACTTTTCCTGGTACTCTTCTGTAGCTAACAGTAGTGCTTTCTGTGTATCATCTAAATCCGTTGGAGGAATTTTCCTTGTATATATTTTCATTTTACCTAAAAACGATTTATGGATAATCGATGAATCTGGTTTTTTGTTGCCCTTCAATGCTCGATGCAAACTGTGTAAGAACCATGACAAAAAGTCAATAGGATCGCCTTGCTCTGTTATTTGAAATTTCTTATTACTCCATAGAACAACGGCTTGTAACATCTCATGCGGTGATACATGAGCCTTAAAATTCCTAGGATTCCACATCTTCCTCATTAGCTCACCAAATCTTTGCACTAATGTAAAAATCGAATCACCTGGAGGCCTCTTTATCTTGGCATAATTTTCCTCGCGAAGGAAGTAATCTCGCAGTGGTCCAACGTGCGACAATGCATGTAAAACAACATTGCAGTAATCATTCGCCTTAATGTTATTCAAGCCCACTACACCAGGTAAATAAAGCGTTCCGTCAACAGTACGAGAAAATTTTACAAGTGGACTGTCCAGATTTTCTATATCAGTTTTAGTAAATGTAGGATTTAACACGTATTTAATGTCATCTAAAGACGAATCAATAATTTCATAATTATCCGGAAGACAATAAAATCGCAATGTTTGTAAATTGAGGAATACATGGTGCGATTCCGACACAGAATGAGTGTAAGCATGGGTGTTTGTCCCTCGACCCTGAAAATATTTTCCACACACTAAACACGCATAAACATTAATTCTAGTTAAGGAAATAGAACACAGTTTTTCGAAATCAAAATCTAATAAAGGTCGATTGATAGTATCCAAGTAAGGACATACCCGATACTTGGGATTAAATGCAGACGGAGTAAGATCTGCAAAAAATCGGGTGCTTGAAAAAACTCGAATATTTATTTATTTATATATTTATATTACCAACAACTTGATCAAATAGCTTCGCTTTCTTATGTGGTGGTTCTGGTGGATACAAGGGAACTTCTTTTTTGTAATCCATATTGTTATGCTTGCATAAACTCAATAAATAAATCCACCGCGGCAATAAACAAAACCTCAATTTCAGTGATACCGCTTGCTGTCAAAATAAAAGCACTGTCAAAGCAAACGGTTTCAGTTCCGCTAATTTCCATTTCGAGTCTCGAAGTACATAAACTAAATTCACAATCTTCATTATTCTTATTCGAGTTCCTGTAGGTGCGTCGTTTCCACTGACATATAGATATGGACTGCTAATTGACAACTTTCAATAAGTCTGTTCCAATAGAGAATGCGGGATCCCGCGGGACCAAGAAATCACCCAATTCCTGTTCCAATAGAATCTCATGCTCGGAAAAGCGGGGAAATTTTTACTTCCCCTCGACCAAGAAATCGCAGGAGATTTTTAGGTGGAGTGAAATCTTACGACGTTTTCAACATGTCAAAACAGCTGTTACTTGTCATGTCAAACCAAAATAATTACGATGTGCTGAAAATAATTTCTTCGATTGGTGCCTTACTACAAGATTTTGAATAATTTCCTAAATAATTTATTAATTTCAATAGTTTTATGTCATTATTTTGAAGACACAAGTGATTTTTAGGTTATGGTCTTCTTGATTTGCACGAAACATCCCAGAAAGCGTTCCTTCACTTTTCGGGATTTTAACTAAATTTTCCCCCACCAATCAAGTAACTTTTCGCAGGCTACGACAGGACAGGTTTTCTATTGGAACAGACCTAATGGCACCATTTTTCTCCAGAAGAAGAAGACCTTTTCTATGTAAACAACAATTTTTTTTTCGAATTTAGGAGAAAATAAGTGATAAGATGTATGTTATAATTGATAGAAAAAATTTTCCATCATTATTTTTTATTTAGTAGCAATTTTTTCGTTAAATAAATGTATTTTTTTTAAATATGTGAGGGTTTTTTCCATGGAGAATATACAAGGAGACAAAACTCTTATGGGGAAAATGACAGGAAATGGATGGGTAGAAGAAACTAAACTAGAAGTTCATTTTTGGCCACAGATGTCACCTTTGTCCGATGTACCCCACATGAATTTAATAAAAATTCATTGGAAACATCAAAAATTGAGTAATTACGAATAATCGTATTGATATAAAATCGAATTTGGAAGCTGGTAAACAGCTGTAAGCTGCTAAACGTAAAATATATTAGTAATAAACGAACTTTACCATGAACCGGATAAATATAATCGGCCATGTTTTTCGGGGTACATTTGACTACAGCGCCACCAATAATCAAACGAAAATTGACAACACGGAGTTTTATCTCCTTGTATAGCCTCCATGGTTTTTTCCCTCTGTTTAACGAACTTTTAAAAATAAAGAAAATAAAGAAAGAAGAAAAAACTCTATAGCTGTCTAGTTTTTTCTAATTATGTTTATATCGCTGACATGCACTGAACTGTTTTTTTTATTTTAAAACCGATTCAAGTTCATAGGATTTTTGCGGGGGAGCGAGAGGTCAATAGTTTTTGGTGCCACTTTTTTGTATGGGATTTTGCTTATTTAGCAGTCCATATCTATATGTCAGTGGTCGTTTCTAATCAGTCTAATCACCGTCACAGGATTTTGGAGTCCACATTTTGACGGCTGTGTGGTTGTTGTTGTTTTTTTCTGTCTGGAAGAAAAGAGAAATAGCAGAAAGGAGAATTAAGATTAAAAACAACAACAATAAGCTAAAGCATTTGGACGTCTAGTTGGTTGGAAAAGTTGGTTCATGTGAAAGTCCATACGACTTTCCGGCCTGTTTCACATGGGACGACGTCCAACCAACAGAAATCGTACGGAAATGTCATTTTAAGAGAAGAGGGTGAGAGAGGGCTGGGGAGGGAAGATTTTCCCATCCAACTTTCTCACACGATTTTTGATACGACTTTTTGGCAGCGGTGTGGTTGTTGTTTTTCCTTTCTGGGAGAAAAGAGAGAGAAATAGCAGAAGGGAGAATTAAGATTAAAAAGAACAACAAGCTAAAGCGTTTTGACGTACAGTTGGTTGGAAAAATTGGCCCATGTGAAAGCCCGTACGACTTTTCGTGAAATTTCAAAAGCGAATGGACGATGACAGCAGATTTTTGTTGGTTGGCTGTTGGTCCGTGTGAAACTGGCCTTGCCTTGGGGAAAAGGCGTCATAGCCAGTGGGGCTACGTAGATTAGTCGTGATTACTTTACTATGTAGTAAAACCGACTTCTAAGAAGAGAGGGGTGAAGGGGCGGGGTGAGTATGCCCGCCCCTTCACCTCTCTCTTCTTAAAAATCGGTTTTACTACATAGTAATCATGACACTAGGCTATGTAGCCCCAGTGAGTATGGTGTATTGTCTTGTTCAAGTAAATCGTTTTTTTTGTGAATATTTTTATCATTGTTTTCAATAAAACATTTTCCAAGTAAGTATGCCGAAAACTAATGCTGAAAAGTGTCGTGAGTATTGGCAGAGAAAAAAAATACTTACAAAAAAACAAGTCGCAAAAAGTTCAGCGGAACGTGTACGTGGATTTTGTACACGCCGAAAGACATTATTATGTGCAACATAATACTTCTATTGAGCATACTAATACATCCACTGTACAAAATAGCGAAAACGACTATCGTAAGTACTTGAATATTTCTAATCAACAAAGGAGACGGGTCACGGCCCATATAAATTTACCCCAGGGCCGGCGCAAAAGGAAAAGGATCTCAGATTATCGGTTATAAGCTTCCGGCCAATTTAATTTTAGAAATGCAGAGAGTGGCAAAGTTTGCATCACGATTCTGGAAACAGATTCCAGTCTGCAGCTTGGAAGAAGCGAGTAAGCCCAGCCAGTTGGCTTTCCCATAATGCCAAACAGTTCTTCTAGGAGCTGGCGTGGTTGCGGTGGAGGATTGGTATGGGAAATTAGCACTGCCCATGCAAGTTGCCAAGAGGCGAATCAACTTCAACAACTACGTTTTTTTGGAGAAAAAGGTTGTTGAAGGTGAAATTTTAGTTAAAAACCAACATTTTGACTTTGACGACTCATAACTCTGGAAGTTGGTAGGGTGGAGCCGTCGCTTTTACAATTTTAGATAGGTGGGAGTATTCTGCGTATACTGATACCTTAAGCAAAAATACAGGGTGATATTAGGTATTTCGCCTGAATAAAAAATATGGCAATAGTTACGCGATATAGAAACTATACAGTTACTATTATAACCGATCATCTGAGATACTTTTCGTCCTCCTCCTTTCGCCCTTAATCATTACTGCTCATATATCGCAGGCATAAACTCCATACATCACGTGTAAAACCTTATTTGTTATTCTCTTCAGATTATTCCCAAGTAGATGTATTAAATGTGCAAGGTGATGCCTCAATTGGACATAATATTGAAAATAATGATTGTAAGTACCCAAATATTTTCTTTTATAAATGTATGGAAAATTTACTTTTTCAATGAATTGGTCCTGATAGCATATTATGAATTGTTTTTCAGATGACTGTCAAGCGAATTTGAACAAAATGTTCGGTTATACGTGCTCCGTGTGTGATTTGTTCCAAAAAGATTTAAAAACACCACATGACGTGAGACCAACGACGACATGACGGACTGATGGTACAAAGTGTGATTCCTGAACTTAGAGCTGTGTCACATAATACGCACCATGTGCTCGGGGTTAGGTTTTATTATTAGCTACCATTATCGGCTTTGATACACAACTTACTGTACTATACTCGTCATACACTTTCATTTGATACTCATGCCAAGGGCGTAGTAAAGAAAAAGGTAATCCACCATTTTGGGTTGGGCGCCACATAACTAACTGCATTCTACTTGTCACACCCATGTCGGGATTCGGGGAGCTCAATTGCAAAACCTTGGAACCGCCATCTTGACAAAATTGTCAGATTGCATTGTCAAGCGAACTATACATATGTGCAAAATTTGAAGTTGATCGGTTATATGGAGGTGGGTCAAAATCAAGTTGCAAGTTTTGTTTACATAGAACATACATACAGATGAAGCTAACATTAAGCGTATAAAATAATCTTTAATTACAAAACTGATCAAACAAACTAAAAATCTAATAACACTCTTGCCATTTTTTATTGCGTACAGTGTAAAACTATCGCAATTTCCCGCATGGACAAGTCTCCATTTGCTTCAAAAACAACTTTTAAAGCCCGTTCATCGTCTATCTCCCTCGCAGCCGTCTTCTGATCTATTTCCGCCTTCAAATATTCCAACTAATACTAAACACCCTAAGAAACTTTTACGCATACAAGCACCGCATCCACACCCACCATCTCATAACTCCTCTTACACCATTTGATTGTCAAGAATCTATCGCCGCAGTCAGACTTTCGCGGCTACTTTGTTGACGGAGGTGTGGCGTAGCAGCAAGGTATTACGACTAGCGGTTAAGTCCGAGTGAGTTTTTCTTTATCAAAATTAATTTGTTGCTACCTTTGTTATCTAGTGATAAGCAATTAAAGTTTACGCCGGTGGAAAAGCGACGAAAGTCTTGTAGCTTGTAGACGTAAGCATCTGGATAAAGCTTTTGTCCAGTTAATAAAGCTTTTGCTGCGGTGAGTATATCAGCTTTTATTTATTTTGGTAGGAGAGTGTGTGAATGTTTTGAACTGGAATTGTGAGAGCAGGAAAGCAGTTTTTGTTTTTTGATTGCAATCGGTTGGCGTGAGGTGTGAGTTAAAAAAAACTTGTTTGGTATGCGTTTTATTGTGTAAACATTGGGAATCACTACATATGTGTGACTGAAAGCTGAGAAGGTGTTGCACTTCGTTTCGTTTAAATTTAAGAAATCAGAGTTGCCAATTCTTTTTAATTCAAATAGAAAGCTACATTTGTGGTTTTGTTTTGGAATTTCGGAAAAAAGCTTTTGCTCTTAATATCTCAAAAAAAACTCTACTTCTGTTTGTAAGAAAGCTTTTTTAAATATCTCGACAACACTTTTTTTACATTTAAGAAAGTTTAATATTTATTTGATTTGGCATTGGTTTATAATAAGAAAGTGATCGCTTCGGTTAAATTGTTATAAACAATAAAAAGTTTAAAAATGTTGAAAATTTTACTAATAAATTTAAAAAAATTAGATTTATGAAATATACAGACAAAAGAAGGCAATGGTTTGATGATCAATGTAAGAGAAGCATTTTGGAATAAAAAACTAAAAATTAAGGGTATTGAACGAGAAGGCTTTTTTGCGAGTTTGATTCTAATATGCATTAAACTTTCTCAGAGTAAATAAGAACGTACGTAGGAATGAACAGTCTAATCACCGTCTATGTCTCCACAATGTATATTTATATTTTACAATCTTGCTAGTTCTTTCCAGTTTGGGTGGTTCTCCACGATCGTACAGCGGACGAACACAATTCGAACGAACAAATGTGAGTTTATGGGGAAGAAGGCGGTCTTCCTCATAAACGACGTTTCGAACACATTTTTGTGTGTTCGTTGTACGTATTGTATTGTATTGTGTATAACACCCTTTCCCAGCGGGAAATAGAAGCATTCACTGATGCATGAAGAAGCTATCCTTGGGCATATTAGAAGTGATTCCCTTCCTTATCCCTATATTCCAAAATGCTTCTGAAGTGCGACAAGGAATCACTTCCAATTTGATTCCAGAGGAAGCTGCTTCCACTTTTCCCGCTGGGTTGTTATGCGAATTTTGCGTATACCTTCTATCACGTCATCCGTCTGATGGTCTAACATTAAAAATCCAGGCTAGAATTCTTTCTTCTGAAGCTGGTGTCGCTTCGAAGTTTGCTCAATTTGATGTGTGTAACGATTTATTTCTTTATACATATCTTCAAGCCAGTGGCGGATCCAAGGGGGGGCGGTAGGGGCCATCGCCCCCCCCCCCCAAGCCAACCAAACCCACATAACCCGGAATACCCTAAACGCCAAACGAACCAAATTCAAATAATCCAGTACTCAAAACTAAAAAAAAAAAAATAAATAAAAATTAACAACGAATCAACCGTATAAGCGTAAGAAAACCTTGACATAAGCTGCTAATTCCCGTTCTTCAAGACACACTGCCAGATATACCCAAGTCACAAAAAAATAGCCAAGCACTGAGTTACGTGGGGTCGGTTTGCTTGGGTTTGAGAATAGCCTGGTTATGTGGGAGTTTTTGGATTGCTACGACCTTTTTTTTTAGTTATTATAAGTACTTTTGTAAGTACCTTCGCCCCCCCCAAAGACAGATCTCTGGATCCGTCCCTGCTTCAAGCTCTTGGTTCGAATAAAATTCATAGCACTTGTAATATTTATATTCATTTCTTTCAGACATATGTACATCTAAAAATATCATCATGTCGTCTATAAACTATAAGAAGCTTATCATGCTAGTAAAGCAGCATCCGTCATTGTACAATCCTTCACATAAGGATTTTAGAAAGACAGAGATTAATGAAACGTTATGGACTGCTATAGCCAAGGAAATAGATCAACCTGGTGAGTGTTTTATTTTTGCACAAAAGTTCGGTTTTAATTAGTTTTTGAGTCAATGAAGCTTTATGTTATCTCTGTAGCTTGTAATTATTAAATTATTTGTTAAGTTCGAAGCGTGCGAATGTTTAAGAAATGAAAGTAGTCGTTCGCGCCGCTCCAGGATTAAAGTGGGAACTACAATGTGCCGCTGCCGCGTGGTGCTGGCGCTCTTCTTGGTGCTAGCGCGTTCTCTGGTGCGCACCATGTAGCTGAGTGCAAATACAATGCGTGGCGCTAAGTCATGTCAAAACTTTAAAAACGGATGGAGCGTTTTGGTTCTGTTTGAGGCTTAAGTTAGTGAAAATGGGGCAATGCAAAAAAAAATTCATTGGAAATTATTTTTTTTACAGGAAAATCCAAAAATTGATTAAATACGAAAGTTTTTTGGGGTACTTTTGACTTCAGCGCCCTCATTTATCAAAATTCCCAACTGGCTGGTGTACTGGCGCGCACCAAAAGTAGAAATAGGCAAAAGTGAGCGGCAGCGCAAGCACCACGCGCCAAGGCCAGCTACACATTGTAGTTGCACTTCGGGTGGGCTACGTTTTTTACTTTTGACAGCTTGCGATACAGCGCCAGCACCACGCGCCAGCGCCTCATTGTAGTTCAGCCTTAAAAATAATAACGCTGAGAAAAATTTTGTACGATTGGATGGCAGACCATTCAATATTTGGAATTAAAGAAGAACTTCATTTCTATGTTGTTTTATTTTATTTATATAATATCTCTTTAGAAAGTCGAAATTCTGTTTAGAGTTTTGTTTACTTATCAAATCTTTTCCAATATTAACAGTGGACGACTGCAGAGAACAGTGGATAAACTTAAGATATGAATACCAAATATTTGCAAGAAAATTGAAAAAATGGTACTACTTTAGGCGAATTTTTCGCCGGCCAGAAATGAAATATGAAAATGAATTAATGTTCTTATGGAAATTTATTCCAATTAGGTCTGTTTCAATTCACAATTATGTTTTTTGCAAACATTTCAATAATATAAATTTACAGAACTTTTAAGAATGAAGGAAATCGTATAGATAGAACAAAACTTATGAATAGAGGTAATTCCTCTTTTTTCATAGTAATTTCTTGAAACATTAAAATTTCTAATTTTGCAGAAAAATTAAATATATTAACAACGTTTGTTCAAACACATGTAGAATTATATGATTCATCGCATAGATTTTATGGAAATGCAACTCGTAAGGGCGGCATTTGGACAAAAATATCTTCAGAAATGGAAGAGAAAGCTTGGAAATGCATAAAGTCATGGATTCTGTTAAAATACCAATGTAGCTATAGTGTACTTTATCGATATTCAGAAGCAAATAATAAAAAATTATTTGATTTCGAGGTTAATTTTGAATTTGAACAGAAATTATCTTTTTACAAATCATATGTAAATATTTCGTAAGTATTTATTTAATATTTCCATTTTTATTAAAATAAAAAATTTTAATTTATATTTAAATTTGCAGAAAAATTTTATCAAGTAAATCATTTTTATTAACAAGACTGGATAAACGCTCCTTTTCTATATTACCTGAAGGACCAATTGAAAAAGATCTTATAGCCCTTGTTAAGCAATATCCACAATTGTATAATTCAACAGATGGTACATACAGTGAGCTTACTGATGAAGAATATATAAGAATATGGAGGACTATTGGGAAACAACTTCGATATCCTGGTAATAATATGATTTGTTTCACATATTTACTTTAGAAACAATTGTCTTTATTTTATTTCACAGCTAGTTTATGCGAAAATACATGGATTGTGTTACTAAATCTTTACAAAGAACTTTTCAGTATAGCTGTTAGTAAATATCAATTTAAGGATACTTGGAAATTAAGTATAATCATGGAAAAGTTACTAAGGAACGGCAGAAATATGAACTTTAAACCAAAAGGTAAGTTTACATCAACAATGCATATTCAAGTAATAGTTAGAATCTTAATTTATTTTAAGTTTTGCGTGAAATTTAAGCACGATTTCTTTCATTATTTTAGTTGAACGTTAACCCAAATATTTGATACTTTGATCTACATGTTTTCGTTAATTTTCGGGTAAAGGTATCAATACAAACTTGTAGATATTCTGGATGTTTTAACTAACATAAGTCTGTGTTAAGATTGTGCACCAAGCTAGAAGAATCTGCTCTAAATAGTTTCACTGGCAAAAATTTGTAAAACACTTTAACCCAGTTGGCGATAGCTCAAATGGTTTCAGCTGTTACAATCCAAGTTTTAATTGTTTAGAGGTTATGCTGCCAAACATTTCGTACTAGTTAGGATAGTTGGTATAGTTTTTTGGTATAAACTTTCTGTAGTAACAAAAATTTCTCATGATATACTTAAAATGCCATTACCAACTCTTTTTCCTGATACGGATGTTTCGTTTTGTTAGGAGGTGAGGTATACCCGTTGCGGGAATATTTGCTAAGACCGTTCCCCCCCAAAACAATAACAAATATATTTAACGAAAACCTTTCAAGAACAAGAAAGACTATCGATTGTGCATTTGGCATATCTGCTATAAAGTTGCGTATCGTCACAAAAGAGATACAAATCCAGTGCTTTACCTACTTCATCCCACTTGCTTCGTACTTCATTATTTCGCACTTCATTTTTGAATCAAGTAAATTACTTAACTGATGCCAGCTAATTAAATGAATTTGATTTTCTATCACGCTGTCATGGGACCTTCACGATTATGTGGAAGCTTGCAAGTTTTAGCCTAATCCCTCTGAATCGGTTCCTTTGTTTAATTTTCTTGTAGCAACTAGAACCAACATAGCTAATCAAGAGCGTAACCGCAACCTTATACTATATAAAATCATTACCATTTCATCGATATCGCTTATTATCGAGGTTGATAAATGGAAATATTTTCGTGTATATTCCTCAATAGCATTGTTTCTATTTCAACAATAGCCACAAGAGGATTGTTTTTGTTTATCTTCATTCTAAAGTTACCTCCACTAGTTTCATATAGTTTCACCTCAAATTGGTTGCTTTACTTATCTTAGAGGCTCATTATAGGTAAGGACGAATGCGTCTAGATTAGTAGTCCTTATAAACACAATTTCAGTATAACTTGAACTTTATGAAAGTTGCAAGGTTTCAAAAGTTACTTAGTGAAGAGTGCGCCTGAATATTTTCTCGCTCGGTTAGTTACCATATAATGCATTCCCCCATCTGTATTAGCTTAAATCAGTCATCATCATGATGCATACAACCCTAAGATAGCTGTCGCAAAGAGCTTGATTCAACTTTGCTAAGGATTTGCCAAACTGGTCTGGTCTAGTTGCTACTAAACTACTATTTGGTATTCATTTTGTTGTAATGAACTCCATTAAGAGTTTCCTCTCTGCGTAACCAATGCAGCAGGGCTTTGAATGTAAACTCGTTATTGCCGATACCTATCAGCGCTACTTCTAATCTATATATGTAATCTTACTTCGCTTAGTCGTGCACTTCAAAGCTTCGCTGACACTAATAAACTGCGTTACTGCAAAATCTTGGATAGTCTGAGACAAGTGTATGCCAGACTTTGTCCTTATAACGGCATGTTCAACTCAGTCCTCAATGGGTCCACAATAATAACATCAACATAACGCAACGCAAGAATGTTTTTACTAGTACCATCTTTCTAAAGCAAAAAGCTCTTCTGAAAGCTTTCTGATACGCGGAGATGCATGCGATTTTACCTTTGATAATAACCATGTTTTGTAAGAAGCCTTATTACATTTGGAATTTCCAGTATTGTAAATAATTATAGTTAAAATTATTAAACACACGCGAGTCTGGATACGTTATTCAAATGAAAGCGCGTGCCGTGAAAAAGCGTGTGATTAGTCGCGATTCCCTCGATAAAATAACGCACGTATCGTGATTCTGGTCCGGTATTTACTGTGCTTTGGTCAAGTCGAAAGTGAAGAAAAGTGTTAAAAAATATTGTTTATTAATTTTTTTCATAACATCCATGGACGGAAATAGTGCATTAGTAATTTCACTTTCAGCTGCAGAGCCATTGGCTGATAATAGCAAAAGCAAAGAACGTCATCGTAACCGCACTACATGGATGATGGAATGCAGGAAACGCCGCAAAGATGATGAAAATGTTCAAGCGTTTCTAAATGAGGTGAAGTTAAGCGACACAAAAAACTACAAGCATTATCTTCGAATGGACGAATCCTGTTTCAATATGCTTTTAAATGCAATTGAAGGTCAAATTACGAGACAGAATACTGTTATGAGAAAATCCATCCCTGCTGCTGAAAAATTAGCCGTTACTCTTAGATTTCTAGCTACTGGGGAAACGTTTTCACAATTGGATGAACAAACTAACATTTCTATGTCTTTTCTACGGCTAAGCCTAATTGAGATATGTGAAGTAATTTATGACACACTCAAAGATGAATATTTAAAGGTAAGGAAAATAGTTTAAAATAAAATTGCTAACATACCAAGGATCGTTATTGAATTTTTGTGTTTGTAGTTTCCAACAACGATCGAAGCCTGGGAGAACATTGCAGAAGAATATGAATCTCAATGGCAATTTCCACTGTGTTTGGGTGCTCTGGATGGAAAGCATATTGCATTTACTCCAGCAAAAAGGGATGCCGCTTATTTTTATAACGATAAAGGAATAACTAGTATTGTCCTGCTCGCATTGGCAGACGCTTATGGAAAATTTATTTTTATTGATGCTGGATGCAATGGACGAATAAATAACGGAGCAGTCCTCGATCGGTCTGATCTAAATATCATTCTTTCTCGAAAGGAAAGGTTTCTTCCACCAAAGAAAGTAATCGGCAATAATCGCCTTTTGCCATATGTTATAGTTGCGGATAACGAATTTCCGTTAACGGAAACTATTATGGTACCATATCCTATAACAACAGAGACTGAAAGTAAGCAAATCTTCAATAAAAGACTTAATAGGGCGCTACAGAATATTGACCGATCCTTCGGAATATTGTTCAATAGATTTGGTATTCTTAAGACAAAAATTTGTTTGAGAAAAGATAAAACAGTGAAGATAGTTCAATGCTGCTGTGTGTTACATAATTTTCTTATGCAAAATTGCACATTTTATAGTGAAAACACTTTGACCACATCATCTTCATCATCGTCAACATCTACATCGGTATCAGCGAATTCCACTGATAGTGAACCTACAAATTCAAAATCAATCCACGATAGATATGAGAAGAACCGAACGGCTTTTATGGACTACTTCTGTAATGAAGGGAAAATAGATACAATCAATTGATAAAATACTTTAAAATGTAATTTATATGAAATTATTATATTAAAACTAGAATAATAAAGTAATTGCTTATTTTACATTTAAAAAAAATCATTAATTGTAGCTTGCAGCTTTCGCTGGAATCGTTTCCGCTTGAGTGCTCTAACATTCCTTGCAACGATAAGTTAGTTTGAGGCCGGTAGCCTAAGGGTTAAGGGTCTACCATCAAAGAGGTCCGTGTTCGATTCCACGCAGCGTGTATGGGCACTTGTAGTTCTTTCATTCTTTTTTCTACTATCCTTCCGAATGGAGCTTGATGTCGGACATTGCACTCACTAATAGAACCTCCGACAATTCAAAGGTAGTAACTTTTGAGCTCTCTAGTGTTTCACATCAAAGACCACTGACATAAAGCATAAAATAATACGAGAAGCTGGTCAAGAAGACCATAAGATGCCGGAGATGAAAGAGCATAGAATAGGTCTGAATACTGCCATTAGTACTGCGGACTCCTTCGTAGGTAGAAGACGTGGAGTTTGGAATTACTGATTCGATGATAAAGGTAAGCTTGCGACTGAACGTAAGAATGCTGCGTACCAAGCTCACATTACCACACTGCAAGGATAATGTCAGCGACATTCCTAAACCGTTTTGGAGCATTGGGAAGAACACTTTTATGGATTGCTAAATGACGAAGCTAACTGAGGCTCCACTAATACCTCTGCTAATTATTCTACGCTTAGAAGAAGTGAGAAACTCGGCTCAAAAACAACAAGGTCCACCATGAACATTCAGATCCATAAGTCCACCTAAAAACTGGCTTATGCAGACGACATCGACATCACAATTACTTATTTGTGTGAGTAGGTGCTTCCATGCTTCCAGGGCCAAAGTAGAAGTATAAAAGTCTCCATTGCAGGAAGCTTTGGTATTTTTCGTTTAGAATATTGTGTGTGACGTTTAGTTCCATGGCAGAAGAATCGAAACTACAGCGTTTAGACATTTGCGTATGATATTCGTAAATCTATTTCTTATAACATAGCTTGTATTTTTTAAAATTTATGTTATTGTGCAATGGAAACATTAAATATAGGTGCATTGGAATCCAAGAAAACAGCTATAATCAGTGCAGTGCATGTTTTGTCAAACTATTCGTTAGCGTAGTGTAACGGTCGGCCTTAATTAGAGAAAAAAAAAAATATTCCAACTCTCCCCAAACAATCGCATATCAGCATTTGGAATTAACCGCGTCTCCATACAATAATCTTAACATAATTTCTCAGCCCACCAAAAACATTTTTTTTATAATTATTCATAATTTCCATACAAAAACTTTTGCTAAAATACGCACGCCCCTGCGCATATTATTTTCCTGCCTATCCCATTCTACCGCATAACTCACATACACATAAATTTTCGCGCAACAGAATTGCCGGCAGCGAACGCCCAGCCAATCGGCTCGCATGATTCAAGTGAAGCCAGAACGATTCTCGGAATTTTTATTCTTGTCCATGTAATGGAATGGATTTACACGGGAGAATGAAGGAACACCGATTATCAATCCCTTTGGTTGTTCCCTTCCGTGTGAATTCCTCCATCCCATTACCCCAACCTCAAGTTTCAAGGTCTCGGCCCATATAAGGGAATAAACGCTGTTCGATAGCGATATTTTTTTGCCCTCACCTCCCAACCATGCGTGAAGGGATAATTTTTGGCTTGGCTTCGGTTTTTTCAGCGAGTCGGAAAATGGATGGGATTGAAGTCGGACGGCCCCGCGGGAGAGAAAAGAATTTTTATTTGAATTAACAAGTAGAGACGCGTCCGTTTTGTTTTGCTGGGAACAGAAAAATATACCAGGGAAGAGAAATCGGCTTAAAACGTAGAACAATTTTTGCAGGAATATCCTAGCAAACAAAAGAAAAAAAATTAAATTAAAATTAGTGATACTTTTTTTGAAGAAAATAAAAGTTAATTACAAAGAAAAATTGAATTAAAATAAAATTAGTTACAACGAAAAATTGAATTAAAATAAAAATGTGACGAAATTAAAGAAATAAAAGTTAGTTACAAAGAAAAATTGAATTAAAATAAAAATGTGACGAAATTAAAGAAATAAAAGTTAGTTACAAAGAAAAATTGAATTAAAATAAAAATGTGACGAAATTAAAGAAATAAAAGTTAGTTACAAAGAAAAATTGAATTAAAATAAAAATGTGACGAAATTAAAGAAATAAAAGTTAGTTACAAAGAAAAATTGAATTAAAATAAAAATGTGACGAAATTAAAGAAATAAAAGTTAGTTACAAAGGAAAATTGAATTAAAATAAAAATGTGACGAAATTAAAGAAATAAAAGTTAGTTACAAAGAAAAATTGAATTAAAATAAAATGTGACGAAATTAAAGAAATAAAAGTTAGTTACAAAGAAAAATTGAATTAAAATAAAAATGTGACGAAATTAAAGAAATAAAAGTTAATTACAAAGAAAAATTGCATTAGAATAAAAATGTGACGAACTTAAAGAAATAAAAGAAGATTAAAATATTACAGAAAAAGTACAGAAAAAAAAAAGGTGACGCTACTTTAAATATAAGAAGAATTTTTTTATGAGATATATGTTGCAAAACAAATTAAAAAAATGTGACAAAGTTTCAACGAAAAAAAAAAATCTTTTGCAAACCAATTAAATGTTGTACGACAATTTAAAAGATGTAACAAAAAAAAAGATAAAACAAGAAAAGTAAGTAATAAGTTTTCTGTAGTATAATAATAATAATAAGAAAAAATAAGGGGATAGAGAACGATTTTTTTTGTTATCCAATTAAACAAAATATAATAAAATTATACCTATATATATATATATATATATATATGAGGAAAGGAAAAACATTTATTTGGAATATTATGGTTTTCATTAAGGATTTTTTTATGATACTGAGAGCTAGAACAAAGTTGCTGTAGGTTAGGCACGAACCAAATAGATTGTGCACCTAGAAAACCCTATAAAATGTAAAAGAAAAAAAAAATACATAAAAATCAATAAAAGAAAAGAAGAAAAAAAAAAAAAACTACAAATGACCAACTAACCGCTAACGGATTCATTGAAAGATTTTTTTGTTCATACATATATTTAATAACAAGAAAGAAAAAGGCATATACTAATAAGAGTAGACATTAAGTTAACCAATACCATAAAAGGGTAAAGAATGTAGCAAATATTAAGGAAAAGAAACCATGAACAAGACAAATAGATCTTAAAATACAAAAAGAAAAATAAAGTAAAAATATTTATAAAGCCGCCAAACAAATTGTATCGTTCGTTTTTTTTGAGTATTATATTTTTTGTTTGCGATCATTTTTTTTTGAGAAAAAATATATGAAACCTAGATATGGTTTTTCTTTAATAGAGAAAAAATAAAGTTTTTGATTTCTTTGTAAATTTCAGCGGTTTTATTTTTGAGTCGTTTTGTTTTCTTTGTGTTTGGGGTATTTTTGGAACAATTGACAGGTGAAGATGATCCGTGAGTAGACCCCCCGGTAGGTGTGGGACTCTGGGGGAGGTTTGGTCCCTCCAGATATGGTGAGTACCCCCATAAATTGTTTTTTTCAGATCCTCCTGTATCCCGTGAATCGGTAAGCATGGCTGCTTAACGTCGTTACCCCCTCTCGTATGGCTACCCAACTTTTTGTAGTCCCTATCTCGGCGATCCCAGTTATATTAGTTTGTCAATGGACACGCGAAGGTTTAGTATTTCTTTTATCACGTAACTGTCTTTAATGACGAGCCCCTGCACCACGAACCCCCCCAACGGCGAGCTAGCCGCAGCACCGCCAGGCGTGTCTTATGTCGAGTGCAGAGGGTGAGTGATGATAGTTCGCGGGATAGGTTTCCATTTTCTTTTAATATTATCTTCGGCGGTTCAGCAAGGCCCTCAACCTGCTGGACTTCTTTCAAAATTCCTTTCCAATTTTGTTATTTGTGATGTCATAGCTTCTGGGTCAATGACCAGTTAGTTTATCTTTTATATATGTATATCCTAAATATATATATGACAGGTACAGATATGGCGCCTCAGGTGTCATGTGTGTACTATGCCTTGAGTAGTCCTAGCTTATTTTATATTATGACAGTTACAAATATGGCGCCCAACGTTCGGTAAAACGGACTTTAAAATTTTTATGTTAGACTAGAATTGTCCTAGTAATTTTTATGTTGATCAGTTGTGTCACTAGTTGACAAATTAATTCATTTTACCTTTTAACTCGATTTATTCGTTAGTATTGAGAAAAAAAAAAAAAAAACCTAACTTCATTTAATGATTTTTTTTTGGGAAAGCCATCGAGAGGGGCCACAGGTCTTTTTTTTTCAATTTTATTAGAAACCTTAACGGTTTCAAGTAAATGAATTTTTTTATTTACTTTTGGTTATATTTCGGTGGTAGCTTCCACCTTTTTATTGATGTTACTCATGCATATGTTAGGATGCCCTCATCTTGGGTTCAGGCGCTTCGCTTGCCCTTGTGACACCCTATGGTGGCCAACCTAGTCATGCCCTACTGCTGTCGGTTTACAGGTGGCTTATGTTCATCTGGCTTTGCGCAGAGGTGCCCCTGGCTTTGGTTGTCCTTCCCTTGTCTTAGAGTACAATGCTCAAATTTTTTTTCTTTTTAGTATGGCCAAAAATGTTTGTGGAACGGCGAACTTGCTTTCTGGTTACCAGGCGCTCCGCCTGACTCTGCGGTAAGTTCGGCGTTCCTCAACCATTGCGGTCCCGATTAATAATCCACTGGGTGTACCTGCCTTCCGGAATTTCAGCATTTCGTCGTTGCTGATCCGCCGTGGCGGTCGTCCAAGATTATAATTAGTAATCCTTTTGGAAGCTTCTACCCTGTCTTCGAAACTTTAATCACAGCCATGCGAACTGCTTTTGGGATATGGGGTTATCTGTTAAGGTCTCTTTTGGGGAGGATGGTGTTACACATGGTCTAGCATCATCCCCTCCAACGAGCCTTGTATAATTTTGGGGATGCTTATTGGTGCCACTAACACCAATACATTTTGGGGGAGCATTCCTCCCTCTGGGGGTCCACACTCTCGTTTATATAAAAATACATCGTTGGTATACAGTAAAATAAAAAAATATATAGTTGCTTTGTACGGTTCCGCTGGGGAATAAACGCGCCCACGTATTATATTTGAAAGGAAAATAGATCTCCTTCATTATATTTTTTTAATAACGTTCATCTTGCTTTACCTTCGTATATAGTAAGTAATCAAGTTAATAATCTCGTATCGTCGTTTGTTTTATAATTAGTTCGTAAATACTGAAACATTTTTTTTGTCTATCCAGCAAAATGGCTGATGAACCGAATAATTCCGAGGCCGGCGGAAACGCTGATGCCATTCCTGACTCCCCCTCATTCCACGGTTTCGACCATGCACCGTCCAATGCCCAGAATAATGACGAAGTGCAAGGATTGAAAAAACAAATAGCTCTCTTGCGGGCCCAATTGTTATCGATGACAGTCCAGCCCGCGTCGAATGATAGGAATGAACGGGCAAGTTCACCTACTGTGCAAGTACAAGCGGCACAAATATCCTCTCCTGACTTACAATTTATAGCTAGACCAAAAGGGTCTCGGCCGGCTTCACGCCATCCCTCTGTAGTGCTATCTTGGAACATAGTGTTCACAGGACATGTTAGCGGCCTTACTGCTGAACAATTTCTCTTTCGATTAGAAAGCAAGGCCAATGACGCAGCTGTGTCAAACCAGGAATTGTGCGCTAACGTATCCTCCTTACTTAAGGAAAGGGCGGCGACCTGGTACTGGAACCAGTTCCGTAGAGAATTCCCTGTTCCAGAATGGACCGATTTTCGGAGAAACTTCTTGGCCCAATACAAAGGGCATGACTCGGACCTACACACTATTAAAGCCATGGTTGAACTAAAACAAAACCAAGACTCCTTCGATGAGTATATGGAAAAGATGATTTCGTTGTTCAACAAAATGGAAAACCCTATCACGGAGGCTCAACTAACAGTCATGTTAGTAGACAATTTGAATTATACTACAGGAAATTCCCTGATAGGCATGAGATTCAAAACCCTGAAAGAGCTACGAGAGCAATGTCTTAAGGTGGAGCGTTGGCACTTAAATAAAAAAGTGGAACGAAGAACCAACCTGAGAGTCCATGAGCTTGATGCAGATTTCGCGGACGGTTCCGCTTCCGAACCATATGACCTTTGCTCTCAATCAATTGACGAACTTCAGGCCCGAAATCCGGATCTCATTAGGAGACAATTAGTATGTTGGAACTGCCAACAATCTGGACACGCCTTCTATGATTGTCCGTCAGAAACGAAAAACATCTTCTGTTATCGTTGCGGTAATCCAGGCGTAGTATCCCCCAAGTGCAAGTGCCAGGGAAACCGGCCACCGGGTGCGAGGTTCCACGGGAACCCGCGCCCTCCTCAAGCTGCACTGCCACCCCCACGCCCATCGAACCAATAAAAATCGAGTGCAAACCAAGGGTAGCACACAATTCACCGGACTTGACAAATTTTCATCCCTGCCTTGACAACCCACCTGACTTTCCCTCTGATGAATCCAAAGCTTCGTTCCTGGCACGATGGAACAATTATCATGTCGTCCGTGAACGGATCTTTTCTGAACATCCACGAGTTTCATCCATACGTAGAAGTCCCATCATTAG
Organism: Thereva nobilitata; assembly: GCA_963855945.1. NCBI lineage: Eukaryota > Metazoa > Arthropoda > Insecta > Diptera > Therevidae > Thereva > Thereva nobilitata. The sequence goes on from OY979697.1 coordinate 113,056,220, forward strand.
GCGTCTGGCTAAAGAGAAACGTCTTCTAGCACGCAAGAGTATCTCTGCAATTTTCTCTGATCACACAGATGAGCGTCCTTTTGCAAGAATAACACTTGCAGACGTTGCTATGAACGGTCTGCTGGACAGCGGCGCTAGCATTAGCTGTCTGGGAAGTGGTGTCGAATCCTTTCTAACAAGCCACCCCGAGTGCAAGCTTTATTCTCTGAACACTTCCTTACAAACTGCCGATGGTGCATCACAGCGGGTTATCGGTTACATTAAAGTACCAGTCTCCTTTGGAGAACGGACTCATTTAATGACCATATTCGCAGTACCCAGTTTAAGTCAGCGTTTATACCTCGGGATTGACTTTTGGAAGCTATTCGGCATCGCTCCCCAGATAGTTGGTGAGCTTAGCGCCCCAGCCTTATTGTCTTTGGCCCATGAGTTGCCATCAGCCCAATTTAATCAGCTGGAACGAGTCAAGGCGACTTTTCCATCTTCTGATATTCTTGGACTGGGTAAAACTCAGTTGGAAGTACATGTAATTGATGTTGGAGACTCGGTCCCCATCAAACAAAGACATTACCCTGTTTCACCGGCCGTACAGAAATTGATGTATGATGAATTAGACAGAATGATCGGTTTAGGTGTCATAGAGCCATCAAATAGTCCTTGGAACTCTCCCGTCGTTTTGGTCCGCAAGCCGGGAAAGGTACGATTATGTCTCGATTCTCGCAAAGTAAACACTGTCACGGTTAAAGACGCATACCCTCTTCCCCATATAGACGGTTTGTTGGGTCGTCTTCAAGACACCAAGTTTATCACCAGTCTAGATTTGAAAGATGCCTTCTGGCAGATACCTTTAGATCTTAAATCGCGCGAGAAGACAGCTTTTACCGTTCCTGGTAGGCCCCTATATCAGTTTACTGTGATGCCTTTCGGCCTATGTAACGCTCCACAAAGAATGTGTCGATTAATGGATAAAGTTATCCCTGGACACCTACGAGAACACGTATTTGTTTACCTTGATGATCTTTTGATCGTCTCTCCCGATTTTGACTCTCATCTCAGAACTCTTGAAGAGGTTGCTGGTTGCTTACGTCGTTCTGGCTTAACCATCAATTTGTCCAAAAGTAAATTTTGTGTAAAAGAAGTAAAGTACCTAGGCTTTTTAATTGGGGACGGAACGTTGAGGACCGACCCTGGTAAAGTGACTGCCATTTCAGAATTTCCTACGCCGAAATCTCATCGGCAAGTACGAAGATTCTTAGGCATGACCGGGTGGTACCAACGATTCATTGCCAATTATGCCAGTGTGGCTGCTCCTATCACAAATTGCTTGAAAGGCAAAAAGTTTGCTTGGACAGAGGAGGCACAGCAGTCCTTTCTCAAGTTGAAAGATTGTATGACTCAGGCTCCGATATTGGTCACTCCTGATTTCTCTAAACCGTTTTACATTCAATGCGATGCGAGTAAAACTGGTGTCGGTAGTGTACTGTTTCAACGAGACATGGATGGAAATGAACATCCAATTGCGTATATGTCCAAAAAGTTGAACAATGCACAACGAAATTACACTATTACCGAACTTGAATGTTACGCAGCCGTATTGAGTGTAAAAAAGTTTAGAGCATATGTAGAGGGCCAATCGTTCACAATTATTACTGACCACGCTAGTCTTAAATGGCTCATGAATCAGTCTGACCTGAACGGTCGCTTGGCGAGATGGAGTTTAAAATTACAGGGTTTTGAGTTTTCAATAGAGCATCGAAAAGGGAGTCAAAACGTGGTCCCGGATGCGTTGTCCCGTGTTGATTGCGTTGATGAGATTTCATTTTGTCATGACGTAGACCTAACGTCCCCCGCATTCAAATCTCCAGAATATTTGGCATTAATTGAGCGTGTAGGCGGAAAGACAGGACAGTTGCCTGATCTTAGGGTGTCCGACGAATATGTGTTCCATCGTACTACACCTCGTACCGGAGATCCAATCTCTGATGATCTCACCTGGAAGCTATGGATTCCATCTGATTTGACCCCTGCGTTGATTGAAGCAGCTCATTCACCCCCTCAAGCTTCTCATGGAGGAATAGCAAAAACTCTATCACGACTGCGTAATAAATATTTTTGGCCTGGCATGGTAAATCAAGTCCGAACCTTCGTATCTCAGTGTGAGACGTGTAAGTGCACGAAATCTCCTAATGCAATCTTACGACCGCCCATGGGCTTGCAACTGAAGGTAGCTAAGCCTTTCCAATTCCTTTATGTAGACTTTTTAGGTCCCTATCCCCGCTCCAAGAGAGGTAACACCGCAGTGCTAGTAGTCTTGGACTCCTTTAGTAAATTTGTCTTTCTTTTTCCGGTTTCCTCCGAGACTGCAACCTCTGCAATAGAGAATCTGGAACACCGAGTGTTTCATACATTTGGAGTACCAGAGATAGTGTTCTCCGACAATGGTCGGCAGTTTGTCTCGAAGGAATTCGCGAAATTCTTGGACGACTATGGAGTCAGACACGTGCGTACAGCGGTACATTCACCACATCCAAATGCTTCTGAGCGAGTAAACAGGTCAACCTTAGCAGCCATTCGTGCTTATTTAAAAGACGACCACCGCGATTGGGACCGTCACCTTTCTTCAGTTGAATGTGCAATGCGAAGTTCAGTCCATGAATCAATAGGAATGGCACCTTTTCAGGCTCTCTTCGGAAGCCAGATGATCTTACACGGATCAGCATATGCGGTCTTAAAAAAATTACACGCCTTACAAGACGGAGACATTGCATTCCTTCCAACTTCAGATCGTCTTCGCCTTATCCGAGAGCGCATTAGCTTAAACCTGTCTGCTGCACACAACCGCCATGAGAAAAATTATAACCTACGTTGTAAATCGGTCTCCTTCCAGCCAGGTCAAGAAGTTTTTCGCCGTACCTTCCCTATTAGTAAAGTTACTAATTGCTTCAGTGCTAAACTAGCAAATAAATTTTCCAAAGCTCGAGTACGGAAGAAAATAGGTGCGAGTCTGTACGAAATTGAGGACATGTCAGGAAAGTTGTTAGGAACTTATCACGCTAAGGATCTCAGGCAGTGAGAAGAACGAAAGCATTCCCAGAGTAGCCCTAATAAGGTATCTCGCCGGCTTCACCGGTTAACTGACAGGGTGCCTTAAACCGCTTAGGTAGCTTCCCTAGCGGTGGTACACCTCCTTGTTTTCCTTGTCCGTCTGGGGGCAAGGTTTTCATGCTAGATGCCTAGCAGGGGCTGCCAGACCAGACCCCCCGAGACACGGTCCTCTCGGTCATTTTTATCGCGCCCGCCTGTTCGCGTGGAAGCTAGCCTTTGCTTCTCAGTCCTTTGTGTCGTGAAGCCCGGACAGTGCGAGGTTCTAGGAGATGCGACCTAGCGCCTCAGAAAGTGGTAGCGTCCTGCTGCATAATCCGTCCTTTACCAGTTTTATTCTCCCCTAGGCCAGAGTAGATCTCTGCGGGCGGGAGAGGAATATATTTCCCAGGGCTCAGGACAGCGACTTGGTCGACGCTGAGTACCTGGGCCGTTTACTCTTCCTCCGTAGGACGACCTAAGGGTTATCTGATGTATGAACAGGCGGTGCCTCGTTCATCATCTTTGGGCCTTGAGGTCATCCCTCCCGCAGGATCCGCCGCGGTCACTGGTACCTTATGGACCACTTCAACCCCTTGCAATAGCCCAAACACACACTTCTAAGCCCCGTCACTAACTTTCTCCTGTGGGAGCCCAACACTCAACCAAATCTTGGTACTAGTTCCAGAATTACTTACCAACAGTAGTTGATTCTGTTCAAGGCAATGACTACAAGACATTTGCAAATTAAGGATTTTACACACCTTTTTAACTCTATAATCTGCTTATGGAGCAATGCACACAGGTGGTATCACACCACCAACTGAAAATTTTTTTTCTTTCTCAGAACTGAGGTAATGATTTGTAAACTCAGCTCCTGTAACCGTCCAAATTGGTGCTTACCTCAAATTGTGTCTCTTTTATTGGACCAATCTGGCTTGCGAAAGAGGCCGCCAGTAGGAAAGGCATGGAGAGTCGGCTGCCTAGGGCCCAGTCACTCCCCACTATCTAGGTCGTAGTGACGATCGGATTACCGAGTCTTATAACACAACCCAACCAATTTCACATCCATTTCTGTATAATTCAAGTACTCTATTGTCCGTACTTACTTTTGCCCGGCTGCTCTGTCGGTAGAACCGAGATTCCTATCTCAGGGTCGTGGGTCGAGCCACACGTTGAGCTATATCATGTACCATAGGACTTTTCCATAGATATTTTCACTTATAGTCAGTTTTTTTAATACTTTGCTGGCCTGCATATTCGTACTTGCCCGGCCCTAGTTGGTGAGCATACGACTCAATAAGCCGCCTCGTCTTTCGGTTCCCCTCTCCTTGCCTGTTCTAGCGTAACCGCCTAACCGCTGAAATTTACAAAGAAATCAAAAACTTTATTTTTCTCTATTAAAGAAAAACCATATCTAGGTTTCATATATTTTTTCTCAAAAAAAAATGATCGCAAACAAAAAATATAATACTCAAAAAAAACGAACGATACAATTTGTTTGGCGGCTTTATAAATATTTTTACTTTATTTTTCTTTTTGTATTTTAAGCGGTTTTATTTTTGAGTCGTTTTGTTTTCTTTGTGTTTGGGGTATTTTTGGAACAATTGACAGGTGAAGATGATCCGTGAGTAGACCCCCCGGTAGGTGTGGGACTCTGGGGGAGGTTTGGTCCCTCCAGATATGGTGAGTACCCCCATAAATTGTTTTTTTTCAGATCCTCCTGTATCCCGTGAATCGGTAAGCATGGCTGCTTAACGTCGTTACCCCCTCTCGTATGGCTACCCAACTTTTTGTAGTCCCTATCTCGGCGATCCCAGTTATATTAGTTTGTCAATGGACACGCGAAGGTTTAGTATTTCTTTTATCACGTAACTGTCTTTAATGACGAGCCCCTGCACCACGAACCCCCCCAACGGCGAGCTAGCCGCAGCACCGCCAGGCGTGTCTTATGTCGAGTGCAGAGGGTGAGTGATGATAGTTCGCGGGATAGGTTTCCATTTTCTTTTAATATTATCTTCGGCGGTTCAGCAAGGCCCTCAACCTGCTGGACTTCTTTCAAAATTCCTTTTCCAATTTTGTTATTTGTGATGTCATAGCTTCTGGGTCCAATGACCAGTTAGTTTATCTTTTATATATGTATATCCTAAATATATATATGACAGGTACAGATATGGCGCCTCAGGTGTCATGTGTGTACTATGCCTTGAGTAGTCCTAGCTTATTTTATATTATGACAGTTACATATTTGTAACTGTCATAATATAAAATAAGCTAGGACTACTCAAGGCATAGTACACACATGACACCTGAGGCGCCATATCTGTACCTGTCATATATATATTTAGGATATACATATATAAAAGATAAACTAACTGGTCATTGACCCAGAAGCTATGACATCACAAATAACAAAATTGGAAAGGAATTTTGAAAGAAGTCCAGCAGGTTGAGGGCCTTGCTGAACCGCCGAAGATAATATTAAAAGAAAATGGAAACCTATCCCGCGAACTATCATCACTCACCCTCTGCACTCGACATAAGACACGCCTGGCGGTGCTGCGGCTAGCTCGCCGTTGGGGGGGTTCGTGGTGCAGGGGCTCGTCATTAAAGACAGTTACGTGATAAAAGAAATACTAAACCTTCGCGTGTCCATTGACAAACTAATATAACTGGGATCGCCGAGATAGGGACTACAAAAAGTTGGGTAGCCATACGAGAGGGGGTAACGACGTTAAGCAGCCATGCTTACCGATTCACGGGATACAGGAGGATCTGAAAAAAACAATTTATGGGGGTACTCACCATATCTGGAGGGACCAAACCTCCCCCAGAGTCCCACACCTACCGGGGGGTCTACTCACGGATCATCTTCACCTGTCAATTGTTCCAAAAATACCCCAAACACAAAGAAAACAAAACGACTCAAAAATAAAACCGCTGAAATTTACAAAGAAATCAAAAACTTTATTTTTTCTCTATTAAAGAAAAACCATATCTAGGTTTCATATATTTTTTCTCAAAAAAAAATGATCGCAAACAAAAAATATAATACTCAAAAAAAACGAACGATACAATTTGTTTGGCGGCTTTATAAATATTTTTACTTTATTTTTCTTTTTGTATTTTAAGATCTATTTGTCTTGTTCATGGTTTCTTTTCCTTAATATTTGCTACATTCTTTACCCTTTTATGGTATTGGTTAACTTAATGTCTACTCTTATTAGTATATGCCTTTTTCTTTCTTGTTATTAAATATATGTATGAACAAAAAAATCTTTCAATGAATCCGTTAGCGGTTAGTTGGTCATTTGTAGTTTTTTTTTTTTTTCTTCTTTTCTTTTATTGATTTTTATGTATTTTTTTTTTCTTTTACATTTTATAGGGTTTTCTAGGTGCACAATCTATTTGGTTCGTGCCTAACCTACAGCAACTTTGTTCTAGCTCTCAGTATCATAAAAAAATCCTTAATGAAAACCATAATATTCCAAATAAATGTTTTTCCTTTCCTCATATATATATATATATATATATAGGTATAATTTTATTATATTTTGTTTAATTGGATAACAAAAAAAATCGTTCTCTATCCCCTTATTTTTTCTTATTATTATTATTATACTACAGAAAACTTATTACTTACTTTTCTTGTTTTATCTTTTTTTTTGTTACATCTTTTAAATTGTCGTACAACATTTAATTGGTTTGCAAAAGATTTTTTTTTTTCGTTGAAACTTTGTCACATTTTTTTAATTTGTTTTGCAACATATATCTCATAAAAAAATTCTTCTTATATTTAAAGTAGCGTCACCTTTTTTTTTTCTGTACTTTTTCTGTAATATTTTAATCTTCTTTTATTTCTTTAAGTTCGTCACATTTTTATTCTAATGCAATTTTTCTTTGTAATTAACTTTTATTTCTTTAATTTCGTCACATTTTTATTTTAATTCAATTTTTCTTTGTAACTAACTTTTATTTCTTTAATTTCGTCACATTTTATTTTAATTCAATTTTTCTTTGTAACTAACTTTTATTTCTTTAATTTCGTCACATTTTTATTTTAATTCAATTTTCCTTTGTAACTAACTTTTATTTCTTTAATTTCGTCACATTTTTATTTTAATTCAATTTTTCTTTGTAACTAACTTTTATTTCTTTAATTTCGTCACATTTTTATTTTAATTCAATTTTTCTTTGTAACTAACTTTTATTTCTTTAATTTCGTCACATTTTTATTTTAATTCAATTTTTCTTTGTAACTAACTTTTATTTCTTTAATTTCGTCACATTTTTATTTTAATTCAATTTTTCTTTGTAACTAACTTTTATTTCTTTAATTTCGTCACATTTTTATTTTAATTCAATTTTTCGTTGTAACTAATTTTATTTTAATTCAATTTTTCTTTGTAATTAACTTTTATTTTCTTCAAAAAAAGTATCACTAATTTTAATTTAATTTTTTTTCTTTTGTTTGCTAGGATATTCCTGCAAAAATTGTTCTACGTTTTAAGCCGATTTCTCTTCCCTGGTATATTTTTCTGTTCCCAGCAAAACAAAACGGACGCGTCTCTACTTGTTAATTCAAATAAAAATTCTTTTCTCTCCCGCGGGGCCGTCCGACTTCAATCCCATCCATTTTCCGACTCGCTGAAAAAACCGAAGCCAAGCCAAAAATTATCCCTTCACGCATGGTTGGGAGGTGAGGGCAAAAAAATATCGCTATCGAACAGCGTTTATTCCCTTATATGGGCCGAGACCTTGAAACTTGAGGTTGGGGTAATGGGATGGAGGAATTCACACGGAAGGGAACAACCAAAGGGATTGATAATCGGTGTTCCTTCATTCTCCCGTGTAAATCCATTCCATTACATGGACAAGAATAAAAATTCCGAGAATCGTTCTGGCTTCACTTGAATCATGCGAGCCGATTGGCTGGGCGTTCGCTGCCGGCAATTCTGTTGCGCGAAAATTTATGTGTATGTGAGTTATGCGGTAGAATGGGATAGGCAGGAAAATAATATGCGCAGGGGCGTGCGTATTTTAGCAAAAGTTTTTGTATGGAAATTATGAATAATTATAAAAAAAATGTTTTTGGTGGGCTGAGAAATTATGTTAAGATTATTGTATGGAGACGCGGTTAATTCCAAATGCTGATATGCGATTGTTTGGGGAGAGTTGGAATATTTTTTTTTTTCTCTAATTAAGGCCGACCGTTACAGTAGTTATCCTTATCGACAATCTTCCATATTAAATTTCAATATTTTTTTTTTTTAGTAAATCTTAAACGACAAGAATTCCTTCGTAATCTAATAAAAACAGTAAAAAAATATCGTGCAATTTACGACACGGAGTATCGAACAGCAAAACTTGCTAAGACATGGGAGGAAATTGGCGCAGAATTAAATAAATCAGGTAATTATAACAAAACAAAAAAAATCTTAAAACATTTTCTAATTTAACATAAAATCCCAATAACAAAAGGTCCGCAATGTAAAAGAGACTGGGATGGACTGAAAGTCTCCTATGATCTCTATCGTGCAAAGATTTCCAATTCTCGAAATTGTCGCGATGGATTCTTATATGCAGAAGAAATGTCCTTTGTAGATGGTTCACGTAAAAAGGTTATTTCCACTGATTATGAAAATTCTTCAAATGATGTTATTGCAAAATTACAAGCAATGGTACGAAAGGATCCGGTTGAGGAAATGCAAGATAATAGTATTTTTGAGTCTTGTAAGTATACATTTATAAGTATAATTAAATTTTGAGTCTGTATTTTTAATTTTGCATTTTAGTATCTCCATTCAGGCATAAGGAGCTCCTTTTGAAAATTATAGCTGGAATACAAAAGGAACCAATTTTGTATGATTATATGAGAGCGGATTATAATGATAAAAAGCTGCAAAGAGAAGCTTTTGAGAGAATTTTAAATTACAGCGGATGCGGGGATACATATTTAGGTAAACTATATTAATAAACTTTACTAGGTTTACTTAAATTCTCTTAAAGGATTTTATTACATCGATTATCTGCAACAATTCTGAAACTGATCGCTACCCTCTACCAGGGACTGGGAGCTGAACCATGACAAATGGTTTGGGGTCCTCGACTGGCATCTCAGACCCCTCCCTTTATGGCAGCTTGACTGTCCGAAAAGTTGCAATGTTGGCTTTCAAACCTTTCTTGAGATTTAGCCCAGCGCATTTCTCAATGGCATGTATTTCAGTCTGGAAAACAGAGGGCCAGCTGATCATTGCAATTGATACCTTGTAGTTGGGTCCTGCGACACCACCCCCTGTACCATATTCGACCCATTGGTAAAACAAAAGACGTTTCTTGGACCTCTCAGATATGTCCTTTGACTGTACTGGGCCAGTTCGATGAGATCTGAAGTCTCAAGGCACCTATGGCGGCGGGTTTTCATATGGAGGTGTGCAGTGGAGTCAGTCCAATGATTGCGCCCATCTCCAGCAACAGACAGCAGTGTAAAATTCTACGGTTCGTGAAGCAAAATAGCTACGAGGAGTGTGGGCGATTGTGTTTCAATGTTGCAATGCAGATGTTACTCTCAACATTCATTTCATTTTGCTTCGCACACCGTAGAACTTTACGCTGCTGTCTGTGGCTGGAGCTCGCCCAACAGTTGCCACGCTCTAGCCGGCTTCTTTGCTACACAGAATTTAGCTGGCTAGAGGAGGGAAAAGCTGGCTAGCTCGAAATGTTGATATGGGACACGATTTTATACAGCGACTGGGCATCTGTATTTTACCTATCTGTGATAGCACCCTCAATATAATTTCGTTTTACTATTTCAGTTTCAGGCATTGAAAAAGCCTGGCTAAAATTACGAGTTGCCTACTGGAGATACTTAGATGGAGACTTTGTATTCGAATTTATGAAAAAAGTACCAGAAATACCAAAAGCACTTGAGTTCCTACGAGAATTTCGAGTTACAAACTATGTAAGAAGTTTACAATTATCATCAAAACATAGTCATGTAAACTTTAATATAAACATTGCTTCGGCAGAAACTGAGTTTGGTAAAAGAAGGAAATAATTTTAAAATAATTCATTACTAATTATTATTATTATTTTTAGTTGAAAAATGTGATAAAGCAACCGGCAACATTGTTCAATACTGTGACACTTTCATAAAAATTGATAAGCCTGATAAACTTACAACATTGAATAATATCAATATCCTTCGATTCATGGCTGAAGTAAAGAAGCATGGATTAATCTACAATCATTTACATCATTTGTATAACAATAAATTAGAACGATTAAATACTTGGGGTAAAATTGGTGCTCTATTAAATTATGGGGGTTAGTAATTGAACTCGTTGCAAACTTGAATCCGTTCATGAATTACTATATGTATTTTTGTTATTATGTTCGAGGATTTGTTTCTGAATTAGTTCAAGTTTTCATCAGCATATATCCAACAAAAAAAACATCAATCTAATAAATTTCTTTTACAGTCTACGAATGCAATTATATTTGGTGTCAGATCGTTAAAAGATTTATGGTGTACAAAGAATGTGATCCATCAAATACATTTAAGGTGAATTCATTATTTTGGAGAGACATGATGTTTATGTATTCACAAAAGACAGGGAATTTTAAAAATGATCATTCCACGGATGAAGCTGATCAGTTCAAGCCTGACTTACATATCAGCCATAATACTGAGGATATCTACGCAAATTTGGGCAATGCTGTTAATAGTGCACCGAAAAATGCTCAAAGACACTTATTAAGAACAATTGAAAAATTGGCAACACAATTTTTAAGAGATCATGATTGTATTTAAGTTAGTTTGTTTTTCTTTTGAATTTTATTAAGTGAATAAAATACGTTTTTAAAATAAAAACATTGTTTTTCTCTAGGTTAGGATATTGAAAATAAAATTGCAAACGCTTGTACCTAACCTGTGTACCTGTGACGGCTCAACAGCCTGTCTAGAATTGTAGCTTAAACTAGTCAATTTGAGTAATCTTACCCTACATACTGAGTCCTTTGGTCCTCTGATCTTCCATAGCTGATAACTTAGGGCGCAGCGATCGACAATCAAGTCAATTAGTGTGTTGACATCTTTTCTACTGCAGCTTACCAGACCAAGTATAAGCTTTCAGGGTTCAAATATTTCACCAGGACACGTTTTCACTGGTGGAGACCCAATAGGCGGGTACGTACCGATAAAAATAGTGTTTGAGTACTCTCTCCAGCCTGCGCATCCGCCCTTTCATTACCTTCGAAGCCCCGATGATTCGAAACCCAAACAAGGATGATGATGCTCATGAAGAACGCGTTGGCAATTTCAAACTAGTAGTCCTTCCCGACTTAATTGTTCTAAAGCTGCCTCGCTGTCATAGAACATAAACAGTCTTATTCTCGTTGTCGAGTGACGTGACAGATGTCACTTCGACCATAAATTGGTATTCTCATTGTCAATCTAAGAGACTCCTGAGGACTAGATCTATAAACGTCGTATTCTAATTGTCGCGAGATGGCGTCTGCAGTGATATTTCCCTTGATACGTTTGTAGGTATCGACGTTACGTCACTCGCCAACGAGAATAACCAACAAAAAAACCCTTGGTAGCGCAGAGTCTTCCTAACTTTTCGTAGGTATTTTCGTGGCATGCCAGTATAGCATACATCTTTGCCTAAGGAACGGTAGCCGGGATACGTAAACGATGCCGACAGCCTTATCGTCTCTTTACGTGTCGATTGAGACGTTTGCCGTTTATTAAAAGGCTCAATTTATGCCTACAGTAAACTTTTAAGTTTCTCTTTTAATTAAATATAAGTGGTTTGCTGCACTTGGAGTAAAATCACCCAATTTGATGGTTTTGTATGGCCACACTTATCTGTCGATTTGGTCGTAATGCCAAATATAAAACTTAGAGTAAATCGACAAGCCTTTTTTATCGAGTCGATTCATCGACTCGAGAAACCATAAATACGGCCCCTGAGGCGAAAGCTATCCGTGGCGCTCTGCAACAACGTAGAGCATCAGGTTATGAATTGTTGGAAGAGCTAAACCAACAAAGGGAATAATTATATCCTTGAAATCATTGCGGCGTAGGCTTTATGAGCATAAATTAAAATGGCCCTCAATGTAAAAATGCCGAAATTGATGACGGAAAGGCGACTAACATGGGTAAACACGTGAGGGGAAGATCAAGATAACGTATGGACAGGATTGCACCTCAAAAAGAATCAAACATCCGCCAGATGTTATGATTTGTAGTGATGTCTGTGGTCGGATCCACTCCCTCGACGGAACTAAGCGACAGGATCAGTAAAAATTCGTCCTATCTGATGTTATACTTCTATATCAATTCCAAACCCCATGATTGTTCCCATTATACCTTCGTGCAAGATGGAGCACTTTATCACACCTCAAAATCCATTCAGAGATTCTTCAACGCTGAAGAATTCAAGGTCTTTCCTTGATCTGGAAATTCTTCTGAACTAAACCCTATAGAAAATTGCTGCTCTCGATTTAAATCCAAAGTATATAGTGTCCCAAATCGCACTGTCCAAATCCTTAAACAGAATATTCGAGAAAAAAACATGACATGGAGCACCTACTTTTCCCAAAAATTGTGGGCAATATTATTAAGAATGGTTGTGTTACTAAAACTAAATATCACTATCTGAAAAAGCTGCCTTCAATCAAAATTGTTCTCTTAACTCCCGAAATTTAGTATAAATCAATGTTTTTCACTACAATTTCACCAAACTGATCCCCAATTGCAATTACTATCGATCGATCTCACAGATCACCATCATACAACTAGAAACCTCTTGCATTATACACAAAACAAAATCCAAGTTCAATAAACTGGATCGTGTCCAGTGGGTCATGATCAGTCACAGTAACTCCCTCCGATGAATCGCGATCTTGTAATTTTGCGTCACAAGATATCAATCAGATTCAGGAATGAGCACACGACAATCATTGCGATCTGCAGCGATAATCACAGTCATCTGAGAGTAAAGTCGGAAGTCTTCTTTGGAGCATGATTTCCTTTAGTTCACGATCAGTGATCTTCAGTGCAGTCGACGGAAAGAGGTGCTACCTGCCAGTACCTATGCTGTAAGTGTATTTATTTTTAAATTAGAAAAGGAGTTTAAAGGTGGAATATTCATTTTTTAAAGTGAAATATATGGTATGCTAATTTTCAAGAGAGGGAGTGCGCAAAGTTGGAACCACTGCGCAGTTGTGCTTCTCATCATACATCACACAAGCTTCATCCATGTTATCTCTTGAACGGCGCTATTTACTCGACACAGCATCCAATCAGATAGAACGTATAGAGTTGTTCACGCCCGATCTCTCACAGCATCACAAAATTAAAGAGGGGGAATTGTAGACGAATGAGGATTTAAGATTCAGTATATAAAGAGTTTTCAGCCACACCCAGATTTTCTGTAGAGGTCTGCAAAGTGTCGAGTCTTATTGGATTTTGTGAAGGGTTATATGAATTTTATGGAATGGATTGGATTTTTTTGTGATGAAAATAATTCTCGATTATTCCTAGTAGGGTTTTTGGAGTAGCTTTTGTGGACGTCTTTAATATATTTATGGGGATTTTCTAATATTTTCAAATGCTTCAAGTGGAAGTATTAGTGCTAGTTGAAGAAGAACGAAGTTGTAAAGATATCATTGGCTAAGCTCCTTTTAAAATTAAAGAAAATATAGGATTTAAGATATCTGTTCCGGAAGACCTAGCCCAAATTACCATGGGACTGCCAAAGCATGATTTACGAGTTGGATATTCCCAATCTTCTCATCCTTTGTTTGATTCTCGCGGTCCCGGGTTTGAAGGCTATGAAAAGGCGGACATCTTGATCACTTGGTCGGGCATGGCATGGAATTAGCTATTGGACCACCAGTTTGGTGACGATCTTCTCTTCTTCTTCTTCTTTTTGGTGAGGAATAGGCTCGCTTTGCCTATTCTACAGCACCCCTATTCCTCATATCTGTAGGCCAGATCGCTTGAACACTTTCAGCAGTCTGCCTAGTGGCTTGTCGCTGGATTTGACTGTTCCGAGTAGTGTCTCGTCGAATAACGAGGATCTGCTCCTCGCTAGCGCGGGGCTTTCACAGAGAACATAAGAGGCAAATTCATTATCCGTATCTAAAAATCTACAGAATACTGCAGGTAGAGTATATGGCCCCTCCTATTCTCCATAAGTTCTAATTGAGGGCGTCGTGCCCAGTAATCGGCAGTTCGACCGCTGAAAATTAAGTGATATCATTTTATTGCGTTTACCACAAGAAGGGCACTTTGACTTTTTATAACGTGAGGAGATTGATCGACTGATTGGAGGTTAAGGAAGTTTAGATCACCGATCGGTGATCTAGTCGTTTTTTATCGTTTTGAACTAAAGGCGTTTATTTGCAGTGGCTGTCGTAAACTTATCGATTAACTTACACGCAGCTGCCACATTTTTTTTCGAAACGCAAAAGGAAGGAATAAACTCGAATCCTCGTCTTTGGGATGGCGGTCAAATGCCTTCATCCCTATGCTATCGTAGTCGACCTTATGACTCATGAATTGTCCCGCAGCAGCTCACTGGTACGTTCAATCTGTATCGCCAAGCAAAATTTGGTTAAATTGCAATGAAAACTGTTTCCACACCCAAACATACTCAACAGATCTATCTCCCTCGGACTGTGGTTTGTTTTGGTTGGATTAAAACTAGAGTCTAATTAAGACGTCGGACTGATCTTGAAAGAAACTTTGTATCGAAACCGAAATTGTTTTCTTTAAATTCAACCCAAATTACTTATCAATCGATCCTCGTAGTTCGGAAGCGATCTGCCAACGAATTGACAAATTTAGTGATTCCGTTATATAAAAAATTATGAGATATTATCACTGTCAACCTATTTCACAACGGTAGATGTGCTACAGCATCTACCATATTCCCCAGAGTGGTGCCTACGTTAGACACGACAATTATTACACCACATATGAAGTCCATCAAAATATCTCCAAAATCTTAGACTTAGAGTTTTTTCTGATCAAAAATGGTGAAGGCTTTAAGTAACTCCACTGGAGGTTAAAGGACTCTCTATCTACGTATAGTAAACCCCTAACCATTTTCCATATCCTCTCGGAGTGACTCGCTATCATAAAAGTGATCAATCAATTTTCTACCAAACAAAATATTTAAATCGCTCTTTAGTTTACTGAACCTTACAGCGACATATCTTAATGGCCACAATTCCGCATACACATGTACATATATCCTTATATCAACTTAAAATATTCCGTAAACAGAAAGGCCATAAAAGGTGAACAATATTCCTGTTGATGATCACGAAGAAGTCATTAATACATCACACAGTACCATCTCTGATGTTCTTCGCCAATGGCTTCTCTTTAGTCCAAGAATCCATCGAAGTCCATCAAACTGTATACTGGCCATGATCGTGATTCGTTTGCTTGTGATCCTCGCATCCAGAATTCAAATGAACCTCCA
Organism: Thereva nobilitata; assembly: GCA_963855945.1. Lineage (NCBI taxonomy): Eukaryota > Metazoa > Arthropoda > Insecta > Diptera > Therevidae > Thereva > Thereva nobilitata. The sequence continues at coordinate 113,071,804 of OY979697.1, forward strand.
TTACTTAATTTTATTTGAGTTCGGGACATATTTGTGGACCCTATCGCTGTCAAAGTCTCCATATCAGTCGAGCTCCATCCTCTCCGGAGCTCTTCATCAGATCTTTAGCCTTATTATGTATGATCGAGGCGTAGTCATCACGGTAGAGACCCCCCTCAATCCCCTCCCATCAGCCTCGGCGTAAGGCACAGCACAAAAGAAAACTTTCAACTCGTCATGTGGACTGTCCACCTTCATCATCTGAGTATATACCTTTTTGTATGCCCTCACCTCGTCCCCTTGTCCTGTGTGGGCACTTGATCGTGATCTTTGACGGCTCCCCCGATCGTTCGGTGGTTAATTATGCTCAAAGACGAAGAGCGGCGATCGAAAAATTAAAAGAAAGAAGTATTAATTCCGAATATGCATTTATGTGACTACCGTTACATGCAATGTTAGGCTGGGAGTTACCTTGTTATCAGGTGCGTGATGAGCCCATCCACCTCCATTTAAGACGATCGATCTGATTGGAAATCAGTGCCGAGACCTGAGCCGCAGCGGAGTATATGGGCCGCCTGGATTGCTCTGTACGGTGTCTCCGGATCTGTGGAATGGCGGAATGTTAAGAAATGATCAGCACCGCAGCACTGAGTGTACATCGCTGCTTGGGGAGAATGTGCCGCTGTGATGGACAGCTGTGGCCATTGCGCGCGGCAGTATCCAAGTATGAAAATTACCGCCAAAGTACGTGTCTGATGTCGAAATGAAATTTCTCTGAAATCAGTTAACGACTTCCTTAATCACTTAAAGAAGGTTCGATGAAGCCCGTGAAATGCCATTGATTTCTCTTCAAGAGCCGATCGCGACTGCGCGGCCGACCGATCGTCCATGGGTCGCACTCAAAGCTGAACTTTGATCTGTTTTTCTAAGTTTACAAGTCAAGAATTCTTAATTTGTGAAGCAAATTTGCTCCATTTTTGTTATTCGTAGTTTGAATAATTTCCATAATTAACACAGCGAAGGCTGATCAATGAAGGGACAGACAGGTGACAATTGACGCAATCTCAAAGTGTCGCGATCATTCGGTAAACATCAAAAATGCTAAGCAGGAGTTAATCAGTATCAAACCCCATGGGCTGGAGGTGATTTTAATCGAGAAATGAATGTGTGTTCTTGTTCTTTTAATGAATATGGATTAACTCTATTCGGGTTTGGCGTTGTTCTGTTGTTTGTTTTTGTGGAAGTTTGTAGAGGGAAAAATGAATCGAAACAAACAATGTCACCGATCTCCAATGACTTGATTGTTGTTGAAGTTATTTTTATGGTGAATAATCGCGATCTTTGGGAGAATGTCAAGGGAACATCGACCTTTGTTACACAACGCAGAATAAACATATTTGTTTCGACTTGGTGCGAGCGCCTGATACCAGATTAATGATTGAAAAAGATGGAAGGCCTTTTATAGAGGGAAGACAGAAAATAATTTGGTCCTTGGGTACTAGTTTTGCTCAATGGCACCTTCATCACAGGCGACAGGAGAACACCAATTAAAGAGCAGAGAGCAACATTCCGTACGTAGGGTGGTTTCCTAAATCCATGAAAAAGAATTCCTTACTTGCTTGCAAATCATCCCCAAACTGCGGCACTAACACACCCAATTTCATCCTGAAAACAAAACCACCACCTGAAAGCCTCCATCCACAACAACCATCCAGATAAACCCCGGAGCAAACCCCCCCCCCCCAATTAAAAACAAATGGCGCCAGCTTAGCGTTTCAACTTTATGATGTTATATAAAAAGTCATCAGTTAATGGACCATTGTTTGCGTCCCACCGTCCCTGTGGAAACAACCCCGGAAAATGTTCACCAACGCTAGAGCAAATTGCAGGATATCCTAAGGGTGCGTGCCAACCGTGCATCGCATTAACTGGAGTCAGACACAGACACTACACCACACCACCACCGCGCACCAAGGGAGTGGAGCTGAGACTTTTTTGGTTGCGGGAGATGATAATCAAACAAGCATCACATTTACGTAGGTGCGGCCATCTACCCTCTCTGGTGTGTTCGAGGAGATAGAGGGGACGATGGGGGTGGAACGCGGAAAATATCCCCATCACGGAAGGCTATTCCATGAGGAGAGAAACTAACGGAGACCAGGAAGTCCCTCTGACGTGGCAGATGAACCATCAAATATGATGAGATCATCACTTTACCTGAATGTAATTTATCTTTTTGTAGAAAGTTGCTTCACCCTCGCGCTGATGATATGAGGAGGGGTGGGTGGAGAGGGTGCGTATATATCAAATCTTGAAGAGGAATGATTGAGTGATGGATTGATGGTTACGACGGGGTTTATTGGAAGTAGTTTTTTTTACTAAAGCAAATATTGCCAGTACGCTGAAAATTCATGGATGAGTGATTTGTACTTCTCCACAGAATATTCAGAATTTGTAAAATCACAAGAACAACGCGGTTATTAAGTGTAGAAATTGATCAATAAACTCGATTGTATTTCCCTTTTCAAGTGGAGTAGGGATGTTCTCATGAACATGAGAGTTTACTCGACTTTTTAGAGGAGATGACTTTGGAAACAACCATTATCTCTAAGGCGGCCATTACACGTTCATGCAAGCGTCAATCAATTCCATCAGTCATGATTGATGGAATTCAAAATATACAGAGACTTATGACTTCATTACTGTCATCAATTTTGAACGTAAGTTTTTCCGTCAGTCATAGCAGTGACTGTAGCAAAACTGACAGCAAAATCTATCGTCTTACGGGCGCGTTACAGATATTACGGTACCGAACCAAATCTGAGAAGACGAAATAATAGCTCTGTATGTTTACGCCACACAGGATCCCGCGTGCGCAATTTTTGCGTTTTCTTACTTCGAAAAGGAGGGGAAATTTGCGCTTCCCCTCTTGCAAATAAGTTCCCGAGGTTTCGAGTCCTGGCGACTGTGGCTGCCTGTAATTCTCCAATTCGTTTTCCTCCAAACGCCTTTTTTGGCCGAAAATTTGCGTCTGCATGCATTTGTCCTAATTAATAATGTGCTAAATACACGAGGACGCATGCTTCCGAAGCAAATGCATTTTTGGGCGGCCTTGCTAGGAGATATAAATCGGATTACCCTAATGTAGGTCCCGTGCCGTAAGAACTTGGGCCTAAACTCAACTTAGCATTTCCACTATCTATCTCCTGTGCTGAAAGTCGTAATGCCTTCATATTCTTACTCAAACGACTTGTTATACGTCACACGACTCGACTCTCAGCACTCAGTAGGGCCTCAATACTCCGGTTCTCGTTCGACTACGTAGGTCAAGCAGCATTGGAAGTGGTTAGTACTTAGTTGGGAGACCGATTGGTAAAACGCCACTCCGGTTTTGGTCTATGCTGCTGCGGGGCATGCTAGTTGCGGGCGCGTATACGAAGTAATATATCGAAATTGTATAAAACCGGCATGAAGTCTGGGATTCTAAACATGACTCATCTTGAAATGTTGTTAGATACTTAGATGACCTGTTAAATCTCCAGGCTTTATTCCTAGTCAGAAGAAGAAGAAAACCTCACAGAACACAAATTTTCTCATTAAACCTAAAAACCTGAAAATAATCTCTCCAACCCCGAAAAAATTTAGACGTCCACAGCACAGCCATTAAGTAAGGGTCGAGATTATCACACGAACAGGGGTGAATGCTTTGTTTATTTATGGCAACATTCTGTCATCAATTTGCATAAATTACGCAAAATTCATCGAGGTCGCTGACACCAATTGAACTAAGCCCTGCACACCCGGGCTGGCAACTGCCGCTGCACAGGAGGAGTCCGATTCGGCACCAAATCAATATCCAAACGTCGTAAATAAATGAATCGCCAAGAATCTGAGTCAAAACGCGATTTTCATCAATTTTCGCTTAACAGCGCAAAAAATCAGTCTCCGTCTCAGGTGAGCGTAATTTTGAATAAACTCAAATCGGACTTGAATTTTTCCATTTGTTTATCGTTCTGACGACGATCATGTGTAAGCGAATTTGCATGTGATTGCGGCGACACATATTCGTAATGGCAACGCCGGGCTACGCTCCTATATAGCCACGCAAACGGCAGTCGATGGATAGACGGAGCCGCATACGTGGTGAGGATCAGTTCCAGAATGCGATCGTTAAAATCAGGAAACATTGCGACCTTCCTGACTCCGTTTGTGGTGCAGATCCACAGGAGACTATGGGAAGTAAAAGTATTTTTTCCCAGGTAAAACCGATCGTAAATGGATATAGAAAATGGGTAAAAGGATGAGAGATCAGCACGATAAGCGAACGTCAACAATGTACGAAATTGCTTTTCGGTAGTCATTGATGAAAGGTAAGCCCAGGACCGGAGGTTATCGCAGGTGAAAGTTGTCATGAGGATAACCTCCCCACACCTGAATCGTATTTTTTTCGAAAGGATTCGATTTTCGCTTGTCAACTCAACTTCCTGAACTAATTCCGATGGTAAAGTTATGAAGATTTTATTGATGCCGAACGATGGCCGCGCCAGCAAATGCCGACCTGTGTGTAATCACTGTTGCCGATGCATTTTTAATTTCTCGTGCACACGTGCATTTTTACATATTCTGGGAATATTTCTTTACGACGAAAAACTTATGTTAATTTCGCTGTAAGTACGTAAGACGATCGTTGTCCACCTATGACATCAGTTGATTACCCTTAAAATGGCTATGCTGAAGCCGGTGTTACGCAAGCATCATCCGTCCCAAAAACGAAAACAACAACAACGAGATTTATGCGTTCATGTCCCAAAATTAATGTTATGGGGCGCCTGCGCGTTACTCAGAAGTGATTTACGGTCATACTTGAAATATTGCGATCATATATACGAACTTTTGTCGTTATGTCACTATGCCACTAAGAAAACGGCCGATCTTCAATTACGCAAAAGATGTGCGTCTTGATTTCTTGATGCGATGCTTGCCGCTCGACGACGACGACGGTAACCCTATTGCGGCAAAAATACCTGTCACAATCGTCCCAGCTCAATGATGGTGCTGTGCTGCTGCTGACTGGACAAAACAATCAGTGGAATAAAGTTATACTCCGATTCGCGATTGCCCGTCTACACTATGCTACACTGCTACTGACTGACTATTGACCGCTACAAAGGCTGAATTTTAATTCTTGTTGTGTAGTGAAGATACCGAGTATCTTCTCGCCGTATGCAATGCGGTTGCTGATTGTAGAGATTTCAGCAGCCCCGTCTGCTGAGAGATGCTTCTTCTAAGGTGATGATTCTTGGAAGAATGTCTGAGATTTTCTGCCTTTTTGTGCGCTTATCTTGAATGCAAATTGCTTTTTGTCTCATTTATGGAAATTACGATGAAATTTAAATAAAGGAGCGTACTTAGCCCCGCGGATGGTGATGAATCTCAAACGAGGCATGCAGTGTGGATGTAGTTTTTAGTACAAAAATGGGGTTTTTTTTGATATTTATATATATAATTAATTTCGGTATTGCTCCGCAGGAATCTTCAATGGGAATACATACCATTAGCCGTGTTCCTTTTCTGCTCTTTTTTACTCGTATTTACTTGGAACTACTCCTGATCTCACAGAGAATTCATAAGTTTTTAGTCCGGGGAAATTAGCATTTAAAGGAGACAAAATTCGGAAATGGCTGAAAATTGGTCCACAGCTTCCTTGGGACTTTTTAAGAAAACAATTTCGGAATCACAAAAAAAACAAAATGGCCGCCGGAAATATAGCGGTTCTCCGGTGTTTTGCTTGTATCTCGGTTTCTATAGGTCGTACAACCCCGTACAAAGGCCCTAAATGTTGACAATGAAATTCTCTACAACTTTAGTTCTTACAAAGATGTTGACCCGATTAACCCTTTCAAAGTTATTCAAGGTCAAAGTTTCCAAAAATCACTTTTTGGCGAAAACATCACTCAAAAACTGGTGTTTTCGAAAAAACTTTTTGATCAGTCAATACGAAACGTTATTGCCTACAAAAAAGCTCCGTGTCATTTTTTCGAAAACTTAACCCTTGCGAAATTATTCAAGGTCAAATTTTCCAAAAATCACTTTTCGGCCAAAAAATCACTATTATTTTTTGCAAATTTTTTCGAAAAGTTTTCGAAAAATTGGTAAGGGTCTCATTAGGGTAGGCAATGATCTTTTGTATAAATAGAACAAAAAAAATAATCTCAATAATCAGTTTCTGAGTCATTTTTTGACCAAAAACTGATTTTTTGAAACTTTGACCTTGAATAACTTCGAAAGGGTTAAGTTTTCGAAAAAATGGCAAGAGGCTCTTTTGTAGGTAATAACGTTTCGTATTGACTGATCAAAAAATTTTTTCAAAAAAAACAGTTTTTGAGTGATGTTTTCCCCAAAAAGTGATTTTTGGAAACTTTGACCTTGAATAACTTTGAAAGGGTTAATCGGGTCAACATCTTATAAGATCTAAAGTTGTAGAGAATTTCATTGTCAACATTTAGCGCCTTTGAACGGGGTTGTACGACCTATAGAAACCGAGATACAAGCAAAACACCGGAAAACCGCTATATTTCCGGCGGCCATTTTGTTTTTTTTTGTGATTCCGAAATTGTTTTCTTAAAAAGTCCCAAGGAAGCTGTGGACCAATTTTCAGCCATTTCCGTTTTTTTTGCTAATTTCCCCGGACTATTTATTCAAATCGACAAATTTTGCGTTCCTTTAATTTTTTACTCCCGAGTACTTAAAAGTAGAAAAGGAACACGGCTATTATTTTTTCAAAATTTTTTGTAGCTTGCCAAAGTATTTCTCGGTACTTCACAAAACTTCCAACTGTAGAATCTACATTGAGATCGAACTTAATAATAATTTTGAGCAATGATAATGGTTGTAGATAGACTGGTGAACTTTGCTGCTGGAGCTAACATGATAGTATGGCAGCACTAAATTCCAACACAGAAGGATACAAAGAGTAGATAACCTGGAAATCTTCTGTCGACGAAACCGGCAATGCTATAGATTATCTACTGGCCAATGCAAGGTACAGATGGTGATAGATCTTAGAACGTACGGTGGATCAAATGTGACTCACTTTCAAATGAGGGGCATGCCGAATGAGGGCTTCCCTTTAGAATCCTCATTAGCGTGAGGTATGACTCGTCAGTTTCTTATAAGGGCTCTATGAGGTAAGCCTCATTACAAATAAAATGGGGCAATCCCATCATCTGCCGTGCATATTCGAAGAGTTTTTACCCTTAAGCTTTAGTTTGACTCTAGTTTTTTTGTTGCCTTGCTTCATATTTCAGGCAATAATGTTGGTGACCGCGTAGGTTGTCATTCCACAAACTCAATAAACCAGTTCTCCTTCGATTACGGACGTCAAGCAGCATTGGACGTGATTTGTACTCAGTTGGGTGACCGCTTGCTAAAACGACACTCTCGTTTAAAAACATAAAGCTATCGACACCACCGCAGCTATTACTCACATACTCAAATTTTGTTCCGCTCGTAATCGGGTAGCAACGATATTTCCTCACCGAGACCACATGGAGCATTCCTTATGGGGTAAGGCTTTAGATGTCCCTTGTGGGCCCTTTAGGGCAATCTACATGAATGCTTAGAAAAATAAAATCTCTTCAACAACTCATCATAATCTTAATCGTGTTCTTTTGAAAATCTGTAATTTCCGTATTAAACCGTCTCAATCAACATAGTATAAAAAATACAATCAACAGAACGAATTTTGTACTCGTTATTCTGCTAAAATGCATTAATCTTGATACAAAGCGGTCTTAAACATAAAAAAATTGTGACATTGCCCTACCTTCAACGACTCTCAAACAAGAATCCTTCAAAGGCATTTAAAAGTAGTTCAACGGAAAACCTCTATTCTAAAAAAAACGAGAAAAAGGAACGACAAACAAAATCCTTACACTGCAGTAAATCCTTATTATGATCTGACCTAAAAAATATAACGACACCACCGAAACCCCAAAATGGCGCGTTAATGCAAATTCTACAAGTTCCTTTTGTATACCTTACGATTAACAAAAAAAAACGAACTGAGAATAAATAGAGCAAAGGACCAATACTTAGATGGCCGAAAAACCGTTATTAAAAATTACTTGCCGGGTTGGGACTGGGCTTTGGTCAACTGCGCTCTAATTTTTGGCGCTATTTTCTAACTGACCATCGCTTTTCTGGAGTATGTACAATGTGTGTGCATATCCACAAAAAAAGGACACTGGTCCCGTCTGGTCAAGGTGTCCCAATAACAGATAAAAACTGCACAAACAAAGCACGGAACTGGCCACCTTTTCTTATACACTTTTCTTAAAGAACGACGGTAAAAATCGCAGGTAAAAAAATATTTTATTGGAAGTAAAAGTTCGTTATGATGACCACTTTATATCAGTGTGTTTGATACAATAGGAAAAAATCGCCAGGTAAATTAAGCGGTTCCTTCCAGGTACACTAAGAGGGGCAAGAGTCTCTCAACCCAACTGTGATCTAATTTAAATGTCCTGATACCATTACAGCTACAGTACGTGAAGGATGAAAGGATCACTTCCAGGGTCTTAACTGACCTTTTTTCAATTTTTTTTTCGCCTATTATTTCTTGCCCAGTGAAACTTTCCTTGATATTTTTCCATAGTAACCACTGCCCAGGCATAAAATGATCGCGATATAAAATTGTTTTTTAAAGGATACGTTCTGGAAGTCCTTTTTGCTTAAGAGAGTTTCCCACAGGCTTTGGTGAGGTAGAAGTTAGCTCATCTTATTGTATTATTCTCTGGGCATTCTGCAGGACTGTAAGGGACCATATGCATCGTTGCGGACCTTTCCTAAACCCCTTCTCGTTTTAGGATAAAAATCCTTTATCTAAAGTTGCGTTGGTCATTGCAATTAATTTGAATTTTCGTACCTGCTGTGTTCGATATCAAAAAATTCTGAAAGGGGATGGATTCGGGATGAGAAATATTTGGATTAGGATTCTTTGGTATAGTTTTTCGGCAAGGAGATATAATTGTAATGCAAAAATCAAAATTTCTTTTTAAATTCACTTTTTAGTTTCTACTTTTTCAAGTAAGTAAAATAAATTAATTTTTTTTAGATATTTCCTGCTAATATGTCTTGACACATCCTATTAAAACAATTTGAAAGAACAGCGATTTATCAAATTCGAAGATATGTACATAATTCCACAAACCCTGCATTAAATCCAAAATCTCTCGTAATTTGTGAAAAACTCTCATTTTTGACTACTACTTCTCGCCTTACTATACATATAATCTATTGACGACGCGACGTAGCGTCTCTGTGCACCGGTTATTTTTTTTGCATACTTTCAGGATTATATTTTAATAAAATTTCCTAATTATATTTAATTATGCATATTTAGTGAAAGCGTGTGGTTCTACATAGGGAAACGCGTGAATTCAGACCCTCGATTCCAGTAGATCAAATGGGAATCGATTATTTGGAATGGTTTTGAACCCATAAGGTTTTAAAAAATCTTACAAGCCGAAAGACGAAGAAAGACCAAGGTGGAAATCGAACCTGAAAGTGATTTTTCGGTAAGAGTAATTGAAACAAGTCGTTTACGTTGTGTTTTATAAACTATTGAAGGATTCTTTACTATATGACACAATTTAACAATCTGCAGTGTGATTGAAATGGTGAAAGTAATACAAAGTGAGGCAAGAAACAAAAATCGCTTAGAAAAAAAATTGGCCGTTGGCCTCTCAATCGACTAATCTGGAAACAAGTAATATTTTTAATAAATTTTCAGATAAAATAAAATCAAAATCCGCTGATAATGTATGGCACTGGATAAAACGCCTAAAAGCGAGGTTTTTGCAATAATGTATCGACTGACAGAGTCCCCTCTATTTGAGTTTTTAAAGTAACGACGTAAAATTTTCGTCCTTGATTTTGGAATTTTTGTCGTAACGTGAAGTATGTAGGTTGAAGGGAACTAAGAGTAGGTTGTTAGGTGAAAGATTATAAATAGGGTATAGGTGACAGAATTAACGCCTGTGGAACACCGGGAGAGATGAGGTAAGATGTAGATCGGCCGCCATCCAGTATTATCTTGATTGAACGAATTCTTCTACGTATTCAAAATGTATTTTTTAGTGAGTTATCATATACATATATGGTTTTAAAGGATAATACCCTTTAAGGGCATTTAAATTTTCAGCCAAGAGATTTTGTATCCACTTCGGGTGGGTGGGGTCATTTTTATTTTGTCGAATTTCTGGATGATTCCGGCAAAATTCGAGGAAATACTTAAAACTGCTCTGGAGAGGTTCTCTGGTACGACTTTTTTCCTTCTGTAAAGACTTAAAACCAATATAAACAGTCAAATTTCATATTATTTACAAAAAAAATTACCTGTTTCCATTTTGGCGCACGTTTAATGATTGACATTTCACATAAGAATTTCACAACATTTGACATTTCACATTTCCACCACTATTGTGGTGAAATTCTAGTGATGAATGTTGTGATTTTTCACTGAGATTCGGAAATAGCTGATTTGTCACAAAATTCGTCTCAAGATTAATGTTTTCATAATTGCTTATGACTTATGATCCGTCACAACTAAGAATTGGCCTATAAGCTTAGGTTTAGGTGTCGCCCTTTATACTATCAGTCCGTCATGTCATGAATGTCTAGTAGTATAGTCATGGTGCAATGTCTAGTAGTAAGCTTAGCTCGAAAATAGAAAAAGTTTAATGATAGGTTAAGGGTAGTCTGGAGGATGCATGAGGAGGATGGGTTGCTATTGACACTTTTTCTGGGTGTATGCTAAATGTGCGACAGAGTACTGAATTTGAGACAAAGCAGATTTCAATGAATTACGTTTTATGCAGGCAAAGAGTTTACGCTTAAGTCTACATAAAGTGTGCGTGCATCTTAGACCTTCAAAGCATAATTTTAGAGTTCAGCGGTCTAAAATTCTTTTCACATCTTTGCAAGTGCTAAAAGAAACCTCGTCCATTTAGGGTAGCATCTGAAATAATGATAAAAGTTGGTAGGTAAATTTTGAACCTGCTTATATAGAAATCGAAAAAAATCCCCCCCACTTATATAACACCACATACTAATTAAGTACCGTAAAGGCCCGTTCCAAATACACCCACCCCTTTACACCTACATGCCGCTAAAAAAACTTGCACCTATTTATAGTATCCACAAAATCCTAGTTTCGTTATCAAAATTCGATAAATTTCTCTCATGAATGCAAGCCTCATACGTTTTCCCAGGGTGATTGCTCTTGTATGTTAATTCAGTGTTGGTGAATAACAAATTAATTGGGTTCCACTATCAGCGCCAGTGGCGGATTTCTTTTTTTTCGTAGCCTTTTTCGTTTATCAGAGACTCTACTACGGTGGATACAAGAAATCCCCCCAAGTTCAGCAGCGAGTGGTATACCGCAGCTCTTTTCAGTTTTTTCCTCTTATCAATTCAATGGAACAATTTAAAACAAATTAAAACCACTGAACGGCTACAGTCGATTGTAGGATCGCGAGTCTTTTGCCTTGTTCTAAATTTTTAGTTGTTTTTTCCGTTTTCGCTTAAAGAACTATCAAGAATATTGATAGCGCAGTCTGAACAGGTTTCTTAGGCTGACTACTTGTATACTGTGATATTGTTCCCACGGATGAGGGTGGAACGATATCAGTTCTAGAAAAATTCGTGAATTACACAGAATCTGGATAGAAAAAAAATTCTGTTTAGGTCTTATCGAAAAATCCAATTAAGGAAATTTTCTAGCTCATAAAACTGCGGTGATTACTTGTAAACTGGCGGCAAGGCAGCTTGCAAACAAATTTATATCAACCCCAGTTCACCCCTTTTTTATCACCCATAAAAAATACCGAATGCAAATGACCAGGTACAGATCCTGAACCCTTTAACTGCCCAGAATAATACCTTCAGAGCACCTAAGATACTGACCCCGAATGACCTTCCGAAGATCTATCAAAACCAGAGCAGCAGGCATAGACCAAAGCAGCACAAAAAATGATCCGCATTCATCTTTGTCCTGGTCAAGACGCGAATTTAATTTAATTCAGGATCAGGACACTACCTGCGTAAGTAGCACGTCATGGGTCAGAAGGATGTCCCGGTTATGGCTGGTTCTGTGCATAAGAGCTTCCCCAGTGTCCTTTTAACTTCCAAGTTGACCAAGGGTCAGTTAAGATTTCAGGAGAAGGAGCGAAATCCTTTTTTTTTTGATATGCATGTCCTTTACCTGATGACCATTTACCTTCCGATCAAGACGAGTGGACAGCCAGAAGCAGTGGGGTTGTGCTCGCTGAAACGTCTTGAGTGTGTGTAATACGGTTGTAAGGACACAATATCTTAAGAGGGTTGGAAGAGGATTCAATTATTATTGTCCTATTCCAGGGACAGCGTGTCTTCTTGTTTACACCCCCTGGAAATTTCCAATGAGTTCGTGTCTCTTGCTGCTTCTATTTCGAAAAAGGGTTCCAAGCGGCAAGCTACAGCACACGCGGGATTCATTCACCTGGGGGAACTACGGCCTCTATAGACGCACAGCGAAGTAGTATGGCATGGTCCCCCGCCGATGAGAGCTTCCCATGCACTGATAAATTTACCTTAAATATTGATTTTTGGATATTTGTTTAGTTCGTCGTTGTTGTTGTTGTTGTTATTGTCGTTTTTCCATATATTTTATTGCTGCTCATGGCCTGTAGTCGCGTAGACATGTAACATGTGCCCATATATAGTGTGAACCCACGCCAGAGATGGATCGATGAAGATAGTGATTCGTGCTCTCGTGTTTATTTTTTCTGGGGGGGACTGTGACATTTGGTTGTGTTGGTGGTGGCCAGGATTGAGACCATTTTAGAATGATCAATTACAGTTGAAAAATCGTGTTGGTGATGGAGAAAATAATTTCTTCATCAATTTCGTGCTTTATTCTCTGTGATTTTAAAGAGTTTTTTGAATGATTCTTTTATTTTTTTTATGTGAAAGCTCAGCAGACACCCTTTGTACTACCAATCAGTCTGTCATGTCTTACTGATGCTATAGTGCAATGTCTAGAAGTAAGATTAACTCGAAAGATAGGTGAAGGATAGGATAGGTTAGGAGGAGTGTGGCGGATGCATTAGAAGAAAGCGATGGACTCTGCGTTTGAACTTTTGGACATTGTATGAGTTCGGGAATACTGATTGTGAAAGGTTGTTCCACAGTCGAATTGTTCTAATGATTTTGCACCTTGTCCTGTCACACGCTAAGGCAATTTTCGAGACTCCGGCCAAGATAAACGAATTCAATTCAAGGCAGAGACGGAAGTAGGCACTTGTAGATTGTAGCCTAGGACAACGGCTGAACGAGGAATTTGAATCATCTACGAAATACAAGGCGTTGAGATGCTCGTTTAGAAATGTTGGAATATGGGATTATCTCAGCGCAGATCGTCGGGCATGTTATGCCTAGGATATTAAGAGGAGATTCAGCGGTTAGTTTAGTGAAACAGAAGAACGAATAACGCAGAGTTTATTTAGAAATGAGACAATACTTCGTTCTTGATGCGTTGAATTCGACACGATTCCTGCGACCTTGTCAAGACTGAGTTCGATGATCGTTTGGATTGGTCATGAGTTCACGAACGGGGAGAAAAGGATTGGCATGGGCTGATTTATACAGGATGTTTTCACGTTTTGTGTTTCATGTTGATTTTGATTAGCCGCCATTTTGGTTAAGCTGTCATTTGTCAGTTCATATTTGATAGTTTTGGATAGTAGTCAATCACAATTCAAAATGGAGCATATAACGCCGCCACGACAAGTTCTACAGCTCGGTATAGACGATCAACATTTTCTCCAGGTTACTACTCCGAAAACACAAATCCCAGTCAGTAAAAAGAATCAAATAAGCCTCAGCCAATTGGTTTTCTCATACGATAGAGAGTTTTCCTAGGAGCTCGGTGGGTTGGAGCGGAAGTTTGGTATTGATAGGCGAGTTGCGGAGAGACGAACTATTTCGACAGAGTACTGCGTTGGGGGAGATATAACGAAGTGATCAAGAAGGTGGGAGCATTGATCTACAATGCCAGGGACTCACGTAAGATGATCATCGATTTGATGCAGATTATTGGTGTCTGCCAAGAGTTTAGCAACCCTGCCAGAAACAATGGTGCCATTCGAATTATTCGGCCAATTTGCAATGATGGGTTCACACTGCCTACGGGTGGATAAGAATTTTGAAATACTTTCGGAAATAGCGTCGAATGCTGATTCGATACGACATCTAAAAATGGTTTCTAGCACAGTTTGGTTTGATTTTACACGTACTATACCTGTCTAAGCCAACTTTTGCGGCCTATACTACTAGAATCTCAGGATTCCGCCCAAAGTCCATATTTATCCCAACAAATTTAAAAGTAAAAATCCAAAATCAAATTCCCTTCGCGTTTCTGAGAATTACCTGAAAACCCCTGTGCAATTCATGTTTGTGTCCATTCCAATGTTTGTCCCCAATAAATTCCTCAATGATTACGCTATTGACATTTTCGTTCCATGAGGATTTTTGCACCGCGTCCGTCGCTTGTGTGTATTAATTCGATACCCGATAAAATTTCATCTAATCACAAATGAAAGCAAGCAGGTTGTGCCAATATCTCGCTGTTATCACTCCTGCTGTGACTCAGATCTGCCTGTTCTAAAAATCTCAATTCCACGCTGATGGTGGTGGCGCGGTGAGTCAGTCACAGTCAGCTTTTTGGAGCACCTCTAAAGATTGTCGCCTTCTTTTTGGGGATAGTGCAAGAGTCTTGTTTGCAGATTGGGTGTAGCCTAGCCATGAGGCTTTAGATAGGAGGCGATGTTTTTTTTTGTTGTTGGTATTTTTCAATTTACCTTGGCTGTTACCGTTTCATGTTTGCCTTCCAGAACTGATATGATTGCTTGTGCCAATTTCTATGTAATTGGATCGTAAAAAAAATGTAAATTATTGAGAAATTTATGGATAGGAGAGATTGGGGGATTTTGCTGATCGGAAAGTTGCAACCTGAATTTTTTTTGGTGCGGTGTAAACATGTACGTTAAAACTTGCAGCTTTAAAGTGGTTATGGAATGTGCAGAGATACTTTACATATGCGGATTGGGGGAAAAACATAAATTGACAAAAATCCCTTTTCTCGATTTGTTATCTCCAATGTAAATCGAAATGGTGATTGAATCTTTGTAAAATGGTATTGGAAACCACACCAATATTTATGCGAGTAAGATCATTAGTATTCAAAGATGGATCCCAGACTTGGGTGCTTACGAAAAGCATTCTGACCTCTTAGTCGTCTTCGAGGGGAAGCTCTGTTGGTTCCTTGTGGGCCTAAGGGCGACTCGGGAGGTTCAGTGGCTTGCTCAGTGGATTGTCTGTCACACAAACTTCACAGTTAAACATGAGATCTTGCTAATTGCTATCGCGAGACAGTGACATAAAATGTGAATTGCATACTCATCCTCCTCGAAGCAGAAACTACATGTGAAACCCTCTGTCCTTATGATCCTCAATAGATGGTATCAAGGCACATTCTCCGGTATAACCAAGCCACAAAAATCTGAGGTATGGTATGTGATGACTTTCATACCACAAAAATCATATGACCGCGTTGCGTGACGACACAGAAGGAAACCGTTTTAAGTTAATCAAGCCAAGGGTAGACATCATCTGAGTCCGATCGCCAAGAGCAAGTTCTGCGCCAGTTATGGACCCAGAAATACAGGGTTAGAGCGTTATGGCCAGGACGTCTACCTCTCCATTACATTCGAAGCCACGATGACCCCACCCGACTAGCATATAAAGGGGGTATGCCTCATGCAGCGTTTGGGCCCCATGTGGAAAATGAGGGCAGGCCGAAAAAGGGCTTTCCCCTTCGATTCTTAGGAGCACCACACAAAGAAAAATCGGCGATGCTGAAGTGAGGTATGACCTATCAGTTTTTCATATCCTACCTGATGGGAAAGCTTTTTAAATAGCTTTAAGCCTAAGCTTTAGTTTTACTCATAGAAAGCTTTAGTTTTCGTTGTTGCCTTGCTTCATATCTCAGGCAATTTTGTTGATGACTGTGAAAGGTGTCATTTGGAATACTCAATAGACCAGTTCTTGTTCGGAGGTCAAGCAGCATTGGCGTGATTGGTACTCAGTTGGGGGACCGCTTGGAAAAAATACCCTCGCGTGTTAGTTAGCTTTTTGTTTAAAATACCATAGCTAGGGAGCCCAAGCAAAACCTTGGGCTTTCGCCTCAGATACCGACACCTATGGATACTCAATGATGGCTCCCAAAAATCAGAGGGCGTCGGGGCTGGAGTCTATCTAGAGACCACCAACAGTTCACTGCCTTGACACCTTCCGGCGCAGGCTGGTATCTTTCAAGTGGCCGTACTTGCGACCCTAAAGGTTTGTCAGACAATAAACTTAAATCTACAGAAGCTAAGTGTGTGCGATATAGAGCCTTAAAAGAGATTTATAGATTAAGTGTCGGGGTTCTGATAGATAAGTTTCGTAAACTCGACAGGATGACTTTAAACATCTAGGACAGTCGGTCAAACAACCACCAAACCTTAGGTACACGAGCTACGGCATCGAAACGACGCGCTAATTGCACCTCCTGTCGCACGAAAGCCAGCCCATACCTCACCTAACCTATAAAAAACCGATTTGTCTAACCATTGTCAATTTACCTGAGGACAAACTCAACATGAAATAACGACCCTCAAACAATAGAATCGCCCATTAGCGGCTGTAGCATATTTTTTCTACAATTTACATAAATAATTTTTTCATTTTTTTTTTGTTGCTTCACCTGAACAAAGGCGATCTTAAATGATTTCCCATCAGTGATGAATGGGTTAAGTGTGGCTGAACATCATCAAGTGAAAATGAGACAAGAGCTTAAGCGCACGGAGAGATAATTCGCGCTCCTCCAATGACACCCCAACAGTTTTGCAGCTCCGTTGGCTATGGGAATCCATACAAACTCAGCCGCGCTTGCGCCAATACACTACACTGGAACTGGGGATTACCCGACGACGACGACAAAATAGCTCTTCTGCTAAGAGCATGGCGCGGAGAGGGGCAGGTGAACTGTGCGGTGGAATCCCGTGCCAGCCGTGTTAATAATGCACAAAAATTTAATTAGCCGCAAAATTGATAATTGTTCACGTTAAGAGTTCGAAGTAGACGAAGACATGGGAAGAGCTTCCTAGGAGCGAGTTAATGACTACCGTGAGGTGTTGTCCATGGTGAAATATGCTGGGATTGGTTTGGTGTGTAGCAATTGAGACTTTGAATCCACTTCTTCCTGATTCGAAATCAAAAACCGCGCTTTTTGTTTCATTAAAGGTGAAAAGGGGAACGAAAAGAACCCCTACAAAAATATTCACTTTCTAGGGCTGTGATACACACACGTGTTCGCTAGTGGAACTCCCATTGTGAAGCATAGGGCGCGTTACACACCGGAAACTTCCCGAGACAGGTGCTTCTTGGTGCAGATAAATTCTGTTCCATGGTTTTTATCTAACAAATTCGAGACGATGAAACGAAATTCTATCCGCACAAAAAAAGACGACCAACCCTACCCCTTTTTAGTATTCATTAAGGTTAATACACCCAAGGGATGCCTGCTTGAAAATTAATTTTTCATCTCCCACCACCAACAAGAGCAACAACAAAAGGACGAAGATAAACATTTGGCAAAAACGTTAGAGGGCGGGCGTCAAGATTTAACAACTCATAACAAACCGCTTTAGAGGATGATCCGGGGTGACTCTTATTGTTTGCCTGCGTTAAGAGTCATTTTGCAACAATATAGCGAAGAAAACGTATGCTCGACTCGACACTCACCCCCCGCGTTGGATGCGGAGGGTGCATGCGATCACTCATAGAGTGCTTTTCCCGTTTCTTGTGCATTTGCATCTTGCATGTCTCTGGCCGGTCGCCCCTGACAACGCGCATTCATCCCTGGTGGTAATTGCCTGTAATTTCGAGAGGTCACGAGGGTGGTTTATGGCAGATTACTGCAGGATAAAAGGAGGTTTTGAAGTCAATTTGTCGGGGTTGTTATCCGGGGATATCTGAAATTACCGCTGTGCTGTTTTTCTCTGTAATGTGAGGAGATTAGTGAATGACGCCGGGGATAAAGGTGGCTCGGTACTGTGATGATAATGATGTGTGGTCGTTGCGGATTGTTGCGTGAAATTGAGTATTTAACTAGGAAATTGGGTGGGTGGACATGTGAAATGAGGATTGTGGGATGTTGTTGAGTAGTTGTTAGTGTGGATTTGGGTAAAAATGTTGGTCTTCTCGGCAAAGAGCGTTACGAGCTGATACTTCAGAGTGGATCCACTGCAAATGGACTCAGCTAGTGTTTAAATGTTGACTTGCTGTGAAAGCTTACCCAGCGGAGTGCTGCAATATCAATCTTAGAACGCTCCTTAGAAAGCTTGCAGCGCCCCCTTCGTACAGAGGAAAAACCATCAAAGAAGACAACGAGCTTTCCATTAGCTCTGGTTGTTTGCGTGAAAAAACTTCGCTTTCAAACAAACAACCAGAGCGAATGGGACACTCGTTGTCTTCTTTTATGGTTTTTACTCTACCAGTTTTATATATTTTTTCACATTGCATGTCCGCAGAACGGAGCACTCCTTTTATTGCTCCTTTAGAAGCGTTTTTGAAGCAGTAGAAAAGAGCTTTTTAATAAAGAAATCATTGTAACCATTGCGAAATCATCGAATCTTATTGTGGTCCTATTTTTATTGACCCTTTGCAATTGCCTTTTCATCCTACTAAACGCAAGTGTCTTTTTACCAAGTGGTCCCCCAACTAAATACTAACCCCGTCCAATGCTGCTTAACCCCTGTATTCGAACGAGAACTGGTATATTGAGTGTGCTAAAGGCATCCTTTATTATCAATTTGCCCATTTTCTTTGTGCTATAGAGTTTCTTAAAGCTCCAATTTTACTCCCTTAGCAGCATATTGACAGCGCTCAAAATTCGCTCCCCTTACAGACTCCCCTTTAATTTCTAATTAAATCTTCATACCGCCATTAAAAACGCAATAATTTTCTACGTGGTTTTTCTATGTACAAAATTTTTATCAAAACTAAAATTCAAAGCCATCCCAAAAATTCCGTTATCTTCGTTCCACATACATATTTCCACAAATCACACCTAGTCTACGGCCAATCACAAAGTGTAATTTCTAGTGTAAGACTTAATATTGCGATCGCGTTGTGCACGTCGACGTTGTCTGCTAAAAAGCAAAAGTAAAGAAAACCCAAGCAAAAATGTGACAGCAACGCGTACACGGGATCCCATCCAAAGAAGCCAAATTGCGAAACGCGCATGTCCCAAATACTTTGAGCTATGGCCCAAAAGATTCTGGTGACAAGCGCACCACCCTTCACCCCCGCCAGCCAAACTGTCATCATCCGGTGGCTGCTGTTCCACCAAAGTACCAGAAGTCGACCCCGGTAGTCCCAATTAAATGAGGCGATGATGATGACATCTGCAAATGGGATGCGCTCCTCTCACATGTGGCCGCGTGTGTGTAGCATATAGTTGCGCAGTGTCATCAGGGCACAAGATAATATGGTGAAGTCACCTTTGGTTTTCATCATTTCAAAGTAATTTTCGTCGGGTGCTCCACGAAGCGTGGCGAGAGTAGATATATCTCTGGGGCGGCCTAAGACCATCTCGTGATGAAACCGCAAAAAACATGAGTCTTCAGAAACAGACCAAAGTCCGGCACATCTTTGACAGACAGGACGCAGGCCATTTCCTTTTAAGAAAATACACGGAGGACAGGGGTGCTCCTCTGCTGCTTGCTGCTCCTCCGGCTAGAGAGGACGCAAATGTTGTGTAGTCACCGTCGTCGTCGTCTCAGCCGTTCATTCAACTCACCCCTGGGCTGAGGCATACGTACATATATCTTCTTCCCTGCGAGATGAACGCAGCCAGGTAAGACGATCGATGGACTCCCAAGACAGATGGCACCCGCCCAATTAAAGAAATTTTTATTGTTCACCTCTGGCCGGTGTTGTTGTTGCTGCTCTTACTCGCTGGCTCTTCGCTAGTGCTGCTGCTGACTGATATTAGAGGGGGAAATGCGCCAAGGGGATTTTTTAATGCTGCAGTGGGTGCAGGCTGTCGGCGCTAATGATCCGCGTTTAGATAATTGTAATTAAAGAGAGATATTTGGACCGGTGTTTCTAGGGTTCGGATTCACCTGGAACATAAATACGGATTTCAAGACATTCCCCAGACGTTAAATTTAGACAGCGCTGAAATTCATAGCATCTTTTATCTTAATTTTGATTATCAACTCTGGAATTATTGAAACTGTTGTTAAGGAGGAAGAGTAACACCAAAGAAAATGATTTTTGGAATTGAAGGTTTAAGTTGAAACAGAAATTTGTAACTTGCGTTTGGCAAACATTATATTATTACTGACATCTGTGAGTGAATTTTGAACTCAACCAGCTACTAAATATATCTAACTTCATATAAATCCAATATGAGCGCAAGGCCGCAACGTGGACCTATTGTACCTACTCTTAGTAGCCCATATACCCCCTAGACCAACTGGCATCCTGACATCCTTTTTGCTGCACCCTAGTGATTCAGTGGTTACGAGCCAGCCTAAGGATAAACTGCTTGGAGTTAACCAGCCTAGGTGTAGATCTCTGGTTTTCGGTGTATTTCATCAGAATCCGATCGACAAGCTATTCGTTTTCCCCAAGTAATTGGGTGACGTAATAGCTGGTACCGGAAGACGGAAACAAGCCGAAACCGTGCCTAGCCTAGGTATTGCCTCGATAGAAGATGCTGCTTAGGCTCTACTGAGTTATTAAAGTGTATATTTCGTCCCTTTTCAGTACATTAAAGTGCATATTTCCCATCCAAGTACACAGAACACCATTATAAAATTGCAGTTGCAGACCATCTTTGACGGACAGGATCCGAATTTTGTAACCTATGTTCTTCTGGTCAAAGAAAGTTAGTTTATCAAAAGAATGTTTTTATCCTACACATTTTAGCTTTGCATCGATTTATACCAATTATTAGACCATTCAAACCAAACCATTGTGTTCTACGGAATATTTTGCGAATTAAATTAATACGAATGCCTTTTGTAAAAATTCTGCCTTATCTTCCGCAATAATATATCAAAACGGCGATTCATGCCAGCAAATAACGAATATAGAATTGAAGAAATATTATGAATAAATAACTAAACAAGTGAATCACTTCCAGCAAAATGGCAGATTACATCGCGGATTATTCACATTGTATCAATAAGCACACAACCAAGCACCAACCAGATGCCAGATAGAATATTAAAGGGCAGCCTCACCTTAAGATACGTCATCTAATGCGCCAAGACATAGGCCGGCAGGTGAATTTCTTCTTTCTTTCTTTCTCGGCTTGAGTTATTCAAATTGAATCTGGTCGAATCTATTGAGCATTCCTGCATATTCACAGCGTGATCATTGTTTTTGCTTTCATCCTCATCAGGGCGGAAAACGTCTTGTACATACGAAACTAGCAGCCACTGGAGAGGCCGAAATCTGCGCAGAAGCACCCTATCTAGGATTCTTGCTTGCATTGTAGGTAAACAAGATGGCCGGAGGTGTTACGAGACGCGCACATACTTTCTGCAGCTCTATAAATCGTGCAATTTCGAAATGGTCTATGTTGATGGCTGATGGCTTCGAAAGGTGACAGCGAGACAACAACAAATGTCCCATCACCAACGCCAGCACATATAGGCACCAGGTGAGCATTGTTTACGTAATACTACATGACTTGTCCCGAAGATTTCTTAACTATGGAAGTTGGAGCTTTGAGCTACTGTGTTTGCCCCCATACGTCTTCGGCGGCTCAAGAAGATATTTCCAATGATGGGCACAGTTGCCGTCGACGGCAGATTGGTGACTGCTGCAAGAGAGATGGGGCAATGGATAAGTGGAATTGGATTTGTAGCTATCGCGTAATGGAGAAGTCGTGGAATTCCATCACATCGACGAATGGGCTTTGGGCTGTCAACGTTTTCTTCGATCAAAACCAAGAAAGACGGACCACGGCCGCGCGTTGAAATTCCCTGCAGTGATGGTGCGCGATCGAGCCA
Source organism: Thereva nobilitata (assembly GCA_963855945.1). Classification (NCBI taxonomy): domain Eukaryota; kingdom Metazoa; phylum Arthropoda; class Insecta; order Diptera; family Therevidae; genus Thereva; species Thereva nobilitata. The sequence goes on from OY979697.1 coordinate 113,093,955, forward strand.
AGCTCATCAGAGCCTGATTTATGGACAAGAGCTACCGCCACGGCAAGCAGATACTGGAGCTTATCTTTAATGAATTTTTAGCACGTTTTCTTCTTACCAAATCACATCGCCGCTCGAAGATTGGGGATTTTGTTTACTTCTTTTCTTATTTTGTGGTGAAATGTCGCGGTATTTATGATTGATTTTTTTTTTGATGATTGGAAAAATCAGTAATCGATATTCCTTCGGATTAAATGAATTATTTAGGTGCAGGCTTGGCATGTGAGAGACGTACGGTCATAATGTGCGGCCATAATATAAAAAGTTGACGTTGAAGACTTTATGTTGTTTACACAAGCAAACGTGGCCAATAAAATAAGTTACATTATATACTGCAACAAAATAGGACCTTTCCTTAGCTTATGATGGAAATTTTCGAATTTAATAAAAGTTCATCTCTAATTAAGGTTTAAAGAAATTGCTTTGGCACATTTTTTAAAAGTAAAAACTTTCAAACTAAATCTTTTTCAATACTACGAGCGCCATCTCTTTAATTTTCTAAGGACTTCTTAAACGTCAAATTGTTCTTACTGCCCACCACCAGTCTCTTTTGATTGAGAGTTTCGATAAATTCATCTATTTGTTAACATTAATACTTTTTAAAAATTCATTTTCATAGTTAATTGATCCTTTAATTTCTCCTCACATACATAAAATATTATTTTCTGTTCCTGAGGCTCAAGCTGAGTTTCTAGATAGAAGACAAGGGATATCCGGTCTCTAAGTATTTTCTTTTTCTGATAATGTTCTCAAATATAAATCACTTTTTTTATCAACAGTCTAGGATAAGAAAGGATCATTTCCACCTCAGGGAGGCAAAGTAGTTTGTTATATACAATTAAGCTTTTCAGTAATCTTTGTTTGTTGCCGAAAAAGGATCTTGCTGTGTATAATGGTTGTAAAAATATTGCCGTCGATCAACTCCTTTCATACAATATTTCCATGATCTTATTGCAAGGTATACGAGTAGTCTTGAGGCACGATCATAGCCACAAATTAACGTAGTGGTCTTAGACTATTATGACCTGGTTGAAAAACTCCAAAAATGAGGCCAATGAAGTTTTTTTACCTTATACCATTACAGTTTGAAGCCGATCGCCCTGTAATGTTGTAACGACCGTTAAATAGTAGCGTCCCTATGATGATTTGCAGAAAGAAGTAGAAGAAACTTTAAAGACCACACATGCCATCACTATTTTCGTGGCTTATTGTCACCAATATATTTTTTTTGCTCAAAAGAAAATAATCACCTTCGTTTACGACATATTACCGAGACACCAGATGACAAAACTCAAGAAACCGTTACTAACGACTTAAAATTTCCGCCAACCCTCATAAGGACAATCTAAAGAAGGCGATTAAGGTGTTTCAGTGAAATATTTTCCCCTTGTGCTTGCATGCCATCGCCACCATCATCGCATCGAGCCACCTTGAGAGCTCATCGATAGCGAAGACCTTTTTCCGTTGTGTTGTCAGCGATAAGATGCACATATAATAAGAACCAGCGAGAAGAAGAATCCCAAGAATAGAAAGTCCATCGATCGGCGAGCACACGGGCCTGGGGCGGGGGTAGAAGCCAGGAACAAAACAAATTTGCTGGAGCGAGTTCAATGCTATCAAATTGACTAATAATTGCCCTCGGCGGAATAATCAACGGTCGGTTGCTGCAGGAAAGGTAACAAATGTCATGTGGGCACGTGCCCTCTCAAGCGGAGCACTACGATGACGACGACGTCAAGATGCAAGGCTGAAGAAGGTGCCTCGATCGCCTTCCATATACAATATTTTTTTTTAAAGAGTGCCTTATTTTGTTGTTCCTTCTTCTTCTCGGCCAAGTGCGCCCTTATGGGAAAACGAAGGTCCATGCAACAGACGCGGTGCAGGAGTATATTTTGTACGCACCAGCAGCCAGACTCTCCTTACGCTACTATAACGTACTTTTCCTGAGCCTCGAGTTTTTTTTACCCCTGGCGAAGATTACAGTCTTCAAACACATGTCTGCTTCCTTTCCAAGCGCGAACAAGCGAGAGGACCTCAGCCAGTGTTGAAAAAATGTCTTCAACAAAGTAGAGGAGACACTCGATGGCGGAGCTGCAACCTCTCAGGTATGATGATATGCGATTCGGTTATGATGCAACTCATATGCGCACGAAAAATTATCAAAAACAAATTTGCGGAATGAGGACAATGGAACAAGAGGCCGGCAAAAATGCTACTATGAAACAATTCCAATGGGACTACGCCTGGAAAAAAGTATCTCTTCCCTCTGGGCATCAGCATCGACTCTGTAGAGGAGCTGAGCGCGCACACCTGTATCAAAGGAATTGGCCGTTGTTGGGCCAGTTTCGCTTCATCTCGTTGCCTTCCTCCTTTTTAATGGACTCACGTTATGCTGGCTGAGCACGGATCACATTTTCTTGTCGCCAGTAGACGTTGTCTCTTTGAGCAATTTGAGTGCATTCGGAGGTTTCATCTCGAAGTCGTTTTTTATTTCGTTCCTTTGTATTCAGGTGTTTCAGGTGATAAAGTGTTAATTTAATTTGTTTGTTGTTTGTTGAATATTTAATTTTTCTTCTCTTAATTTAAGCTAGAAATATATAATAACGATGACCAGACAATGCTCCATAGCAGTCTTGTAGGTAGGAAGATAAGGGCGGCAGAGCCCCGTCCAAGAACCGAGGATGGGGACACAATTGGCGCTGAAGGGTCGCCGTTTTGTAACCGCACTCGGGAAAAACCTTTACTCAAGCATATCAATGTGCTGCTTTAGAGGATATCGACTTTGCGATGTCGAAGCCCAGTTACAAAGATTGTTTGTTTTGATTTTTGCTACATTCGTGGGCTTCGAGCAAATTTCTTCTCTTTGGTGTGGAATTCTACAAAATTCAAGAGTTCACAAGCAACGTATATGGCCTCCTCCTTTAGCATCGTCCAGACTTTTGTGTCCTCGACTCCTTTCTTCGAACCAAGCTTACTACTAGACATTGCACCATCACGAGTACGACATGACGGACTGATAGCCCAAAGGGCCCTAAGCTTGGTATTTCACATAAAAAGAAACGATTAACACGATCCTGGCGTTGTTATTTCTCGTCATCATCGGGATATCGCGTGATCGGGGTCAGACCGAGCCTTTCTAGAATTGGGGGTATGAGGTAAAATTTCTCTACCAGGAGCATGCCATCGAAAGAAAGTGCAGGGTGATATCTCTCTTCGTCACACACCGCGGCTTCTGTGCATTCTCCACTTGTATGTCTACAACATTTGGTCCTAGTCTGGCCTGACGTAAGATGATTGGTAGAGTAATATCGGTAAAGCCGGCTCTACACGATGCTATGAACACCCTCCAACGTTGGACGCTTGATGGTAAAGACGTATCGTGTGGCAGATGCTCGAGCTACGAGCGTCCAATGTCAAGCGTCCAACGTTCGGGTTTGGACACGTTCGAAGCCAACATTCGAATCAAACGTTCACCGCAACGTGTAGAGCCGGCTCCCATTTCGTCCACACCTTCTATACCTTGGCAGAAAAGAGAAGGCAGAATTTGTTCCGTTTCAAATCATTGATCCGTTTACTTTCCGATAACTCTCGAAATTTCGAAATAAGTTAGTCCATCAGTTAGTCTAAGCAACGATAAACCAGTATCATTCACATTTCACCAAAATTTCACACCAATCAGTCCGAAAAAAGGACGCACGCCTCCCATTCATAAATCAAAAATTACAAGCTCTGATCAGATTCCCCTCAGGAACTAGCAACACTCAATAATCAAGAAAATTAATTTTCAATTCACAGATGATGAAGCTGAAGAAGCAGGGCCGCGGTTCAGAGCAGGTAACAACAAAAAAACCCTGAGGAATTGGAATCATCTGCCGCAGCTTGCAGCCAAAGCAGCGCCATAAAAATATATAAGCTGCGCGCGGTCATCCATCGGTTGCATCTGATTCTGATCTTACGCAAGGCGAGTTTCTCGATTTTCCATCTTTTTTTTAAAGTCGTCGTCTCGTCTTCTTCTTCTTTAAATCCTTCGCGGCCGTTCCTTTGGATGCACTTCAGGTAAGATTGGGGGGATCGCGATGCAGAAGCCCTTGGCTGTTTGGCCGGCCGCGCTATTAAAGATCAATTGGGCCGGTTTTGTGCTTTGTTTTCGATCTCTGTGAAGATTTGATCTTGCGGACACACATGTAGCCAGAATGTAAGCTGTGTTTTTTTCGGAATAAGGACGCTGCGCACGCGCCTCTTGCTGCACATTGACGTTGTTATCTCTGAAGCACCTGCTGCTCTCGTGTAAGAGTTCGTAAATAATCAGGCATATTTTTGGTTTTATAGGATTTTTTTAATGTTTTATTAATTTTTGTTGGAGAAATTTTTTTATAGTTTTTTTTTTATTTTAAGTCGGTTGCGCGGTTGTACCTATAACAGAAGTTTTTAATATTGAAGGAAATATTTTTGACAGTTTTACATTTCTTTTTAAAATGCAACAAAATTTATTCATGCGCTAAAGAAGTTCAGTTTTTTATTCAATTTTTGGCAGATTGCAGTTAAGTTGAAGACTTTTACATAATTATTTCGTTGATATCGACTTCACAGCGACTGCAACTTGTGCGAGTATCTGCTCTTGAGGATCTAGAAACCTAAAGGTACAATTAATCGAGTGATCCTAATGTGGTTCCCGGGTCATCAGGACTTCGGGGGCAATGAAAAGAGCAATGATTTTTGCCAGACAGGACTTAGGCGCTGTTATGATCGGGCCGGAAAGGGCTATTGGAACAACCACTAATCTTCTTATTCTTTTGGTGAAGTATTGGGTCCAAAAGAACCGCTGATTAAAATCAAACGCGTTTGAAAATTTTTGTGCAACGGGCATCGCTGCGCAAGTTGTTTCCTCGTGTATGGTGATGTTGGTGCATTCTAAAGTCACTTTCTGCAAAACTTCCAATTATAATTGCCAACAGGGAGTTTCAGATATGTTTTTTCCACGAAAACATAAACGCAACTGAAGTTTGCGCAACTCGTTGCGTAGTGAATAGACAAATCACATATTTTTTGGCAAACACAAATTTGCGCAAATTTTTCGGTCGTTTATGGGCCCCTTAAGTGACAGATCTGCTGAACCTCTTCAAGAGGCTTCATACTTTGCTGGAAAAAAAAGAAAAGAACGTGTCACTCTTGTGGCGCTGCAACAATGTTGCCTAAAGTACATGAGAGAACAGATGTTTCGCAACTCCGAGGATATTCAAACTAAAGTAACTGAAGAGAAAATTACATCGAAAAGCATGAAGAAAATTAAGATAATTACAAATTACAAAATTTTGCATACAACTTGAAAGTACAAAATTCAATTTATTAATTACGTAAAAGAATATTGATCTTTATCAACAATCTCAACTAATCTCCACTCTTTCGCCCAGAGGAAGTCCCAAGATATTTGCTCCTTCCTCAATTTAATGGTTTTCTTATGTTTTTGATGCATTGTCCCCAGACAAGCTTAAGTTATTAGTCAACCCGCAGCTACTCACCTCTCGTCGTCTTCCACATTTCGTCTCTGGCTCATCGTCGTCGTTTTTCTCTTAATGATAATCAAATGAAGATCACGTTGCAAAGATAAAAAGAGGCGCGCACTTCAAATTACGAGGAACTAAGAACAATAAAAAGACGAGCACCAGAAAGCCGTGTACGTCGAGTGCACCTCTATACACACAATCCGTCCACCCAGCGCAGACGCAGACCCTGGACAATATTGTAGCATTCGAAATTTGTCACTATATGTCTTCTGTGTGGACATGGACATTGACGCGGGAGGCTCCGTTGCTGGTGGTGCTGTGGAGTACCTTTAAAGGTATAACAAACAGAATTCACCTTTTTTGGTCTTCGGGTGTTCTTTTCTTCTTCGTTCATTTATATACGGCAGTAACTTTTGGATGCGCTTTTATGTGTTTCTCTTCCTCTTTTCGTGACTGTCATCATCTTCTAGCGGTCGCTCGGCGGGATATTTTCTCCATACACCTTGGGATGGGCTAGCCACTAGCCACTTACTGTTTTCTTAACGTCCAACGCCAATGGCCACTTGAGAAGTGTTCGGTGGATTCTTAATTGAGTCACAAATCTGCACTTGAGAATGTCGCACGACAATCTGACGACTGAATTAACAAAATGAACAGAAGACGACCAACAAATTAACTTTTAAGTGAGCACTTATGAGATTGTCGTCTGTGGTTTCGTTTTCGGGAGGTAAAACTGAATTGCTTCATTAATGGTGGCGAAGATTTTTGATCATTTTTGAAGATTTCGTTTTCTTCATTTTAGAAATTATCAGCTTTGGATTTGTTTCTTTTTTTTAGGTAGAAGATAAGTGATCAATTTTTTTTCTTACTGATTTATGTCTGCATCGCCATTGGTGGTTTATCGTTTTTTGAGAGCAATATTTTATCTTTCGTTATAACCAACTTTTTAATTAAAGCAAGAAAACTATTTTTAGCTAGCATGCATAAACCCAAAGCTGCCCACTTATCCCAATGATAAAGAAAATGCCTAAATACACGATGATGCATGCTTGTGAAGCAAAAGTTGTTTTATGCCTAAGAACGATACTATCCCCTCTTTCGAGTTCCTAATATTTATTTTGCTTCAGAAGCATGCGTCCTGGTGTGTTTAGTTCACATTTAACGAAAGAATGATACGACGATTTTATGTGCCAGATGTAAGCTCTTATTAATTACTCTTTGTGCTATCAGTCCGTCGTAAGGTTGGTCAGGTCTATGTCTAGTAGCAAGCTTAGTACGGGATAGAATAAGGTTGAAGTTATGAAGAACAGGAAGGATGTTGAAGGAGATGGCAGATGGCTGCCTTTGAACTCTTGGCTGTTATGAATGAATTCATTGTTTATTTCGGGCGCGAAAAAAGAGCTGTAGGCAGAGGGAGTGAGTCGAGCTCTAATCTTCAAGTTAACATTCCATGTCAACAACCAAACCTTCGACAAGAGATGAGGTCTGAAGCCACACATTTTGCTCTGGTTCTACACAGCAGTGCTGAGCTCACTCTCCATCCGCTGTGTGACCGGCCGTTCTTTCAAAAGAATATAACAAATCCAGACTAAGCCAAATCCAAGCAATGATGGCATGTCTCGTAGAGCAAGAGTCTTGTGTACAATCTTCATTAAAGCAATGGACCCAAGTCTCGATCTGCTGCCACCTGAACAATACGAGAAGACCAAGCGAGAGAAGCAATTGAATATTTTCTCTGAAGTTCTCCGTCATAGTGCAGACGTGAGTCGATTGGTCGAAAGAAATGATCCAAAAAAATTTATGAGTCAAAAGCTGCATTGGTACGAGCCTCCTCGATACATACACATGAAAGAGAAAGCCATCGATGAAGTTAAGAAAAGCGACTTCCAATGGCCTCGAAAGCCTTGGAGTTTAGACGCCCGAATACCATTCCAGAGGTCCGTGGTTCGATTCCACTCGACGGAATGGTCTTTCGTTTTTTCACTTTTTCCACTTAGATAAAATTGCTTCCCTTCCTCCCGCTATCGCCTCTAAGCATAAAGCGAGGAACCCACAAACACAAGAAACTCTGTCTATTTTCGATATAATCAAAGTCTCCTGGTGGATGGTGGTACTATTAAATGGGAGTGGGTGGAATAAACTCTCATGTCGATTTTGGCAGCTCTTTCACTCTTCTCTCTACTTTCTTTCCGACTGGAACTCTAGATAGAACCATCGGCGGTACAAAGGAACTTACCTCTGAGCCATAGTATTTCACATAAAAAAACAACATATTACGTTGCGATGATACGAGCTCTCAAACAGCCCAAAAGAGCCCATAAAACAGCCAACAGACTATTTCAAGAGGAAAATCATCGAATCTCACCATCTATCCAACCCTACTATACTTATCATCCACATCCAATGACTTATACTGCACCAGAAGGATCCATGTTTTTAAGTTATCCTCTTCGCAATGGAAAAGACTATTGCTTCAGGCGCATACTGTCTTTGAAACCCCCAAACACAACTTTCATTAGAAATTGTCCAACCTTAAACGAAATTCACTTCCTCAAACATCTGCTCATCGCGCCATTAGCTGTCACTAATCATGAATTATGACTGCACTTTTCAGCCATCCTCTAAGGATCTCTAGGCACAAAGGACCCTTGAGGAAAACAAAAACTGCAGGTATCAATAACACGGAAGAAACAAAACCTTGCCACAAGAATACGCATTTCTACTTCCTCTCATTGTCCTCGTCCTTATCTCACGGTAAATCGTCCACGACTCACTTTCTGCGAAGGGTCAATATTTACTCATCTCATTCCGGAACAGATATAGGGTCATCCTTAGAGGTCCAGCATACATCACACCTCGCACCGGTTTCAAAGGTTTCTGAAAGACGCTCATAAATCAACGCAAAGGTTGACGACGATCGCAAGGATATTCAGGAGAGAACAGGATTCGCACATACCGGAAGGGTTGAAGAAGGCGCCCCTTGTACCGGAATTAATGTGCTCTGCGCTTGATAAGGTCACAGAAGGTCCATCCACGATGACAATGAAGGGATGATGCTATTCACTCGCTAATGGCATATATTTGCCCTTCGTCCACCTCACCTTTGATTACGGGGCAATGAGGACTGTGCAGCGCTGTAACTGCTTCGGTGTTGCCTGCCAACCCTTCCTTCTTGTTGGCCGGGCGATCCGTCTCCAGGTTTGTTTGTCATTCAAGGCCCATTATGCTTTTAATCTCGGAATTTATATGCGTTGGATGGATGCATTTCGTCGCGCTTGAGAATCTTCTCATGCCCGCGGGATGATCATGAGACGAGAGTACTGATGACGGCAGTTTAGGCGAGATGACCTACGGAATAACAAATGAGGAGCCTGTTCACCTCTCCTCTGTCTGCTGGTGCTGCTGCTGCTGCGGCTACTGGTGATGATGTGCTGCTGGGAATTCGATGACTCCCGGCCATTGTTTTCGGCATCGGCCAAATAAGGGAAAGGTCTGAAATAAATTCTTAACAAGCGATTTATTAGGCGGGTTTTTGGCGCTTCATTTCGTTCGCCAAATGGACGGATTTGAATATTTTCTGTTGCTATTTATGACACGAAAGTTATGCCTGGGCGTAATGAAGTGCTTGAATGACTCGAACGCTGTAAATTGCAGTGCATTATTGAAAATTGAAAGGGAGTTTATTTTGAATTGGATAAAATATTAATTAAGACACAAACACTACTCTTCTTTTGAGGGAGGTTTCAAAGCTCAAAATAGGAGAAATAAGAAATAGCTTACTGCTTTTCTTACGCAAAAGTTTTTCACGTGTGCTACTACAAAACGGCGTACCTCAGCTCCGGTTTGAGAATGCCGCTCCAGAGTTATCATGTTGGATTGGAAGTAAAAAATAAGTAACGAAGCCAATATTGTGAACGTCCGTTTAACAATGATTTCACACTCCAACTGGGAAGAAAGGAATCCAGACATCCGTTCAGAAATAGCATCGAATTCTAAAGTGGAGGCTTCATTACTAATTTATACTATTTCTCTGTAAGCAAAGAAGTTTTTCACTAAGGTATACCCAGACACCTTATATTGATCTGTCAGTATTAGATGTGACTTAGATTTCAATTAATGGAAGAATTGAGAGAGACTGGGAGAAGCAGATGGAACACAACAGAGAATAAATCCGCTTGAAACCCACGAATATTGCAAAAATCAAAACCGAACATTTTGTATCTGGCCTCATTTTCGAAAGGTTGATGATTGATGACGTCATATCATTTCGGCGTTTTTATCTAGGTACTTTTATGAAAGTCAGTTATGGAAATAGAGCTGCAAATAAGAACATGTGTTCCGAGCATCTTGCGAGGTTCAAGACAAGTGAAGAGACATTCTAAGTGAAAATCGACAGAGCCAATATCCACATTTCCCACAAAAAATCCCCGTTTCTGTTACATAAAGTCGTCAGATCGGCTGGAAATGTCTGAAAATCACATGACCGCAACTTCTTATTTTTCTTTATTTCGTCTCTTTCAGATATCTTATATCCGACGTCAGTCAAGAATAGGAAGTGGCTGCAAGCTGACATCGGAGTAAGGAAGTCTGGCCGCAAAGTAATCCAAAATCTCATTATGATAAAAACCTAAAAAAATCTAGACGATTGACGCAGGTCAGTACGCGACGGCATCTCACATTTCTCGCAGCTTTATCTATGCATGCACTTGAAAAATATTCGGACTGACCCACATCCCCCGCGGCCGCAGATAGTAAATACGCGCTCGCAAGAATGTGGACAAAAGTAGCGAAAATGAGCAAATTTCACAGATTCCGTGTGAAAACGTTCGCAAATTCCTGACTCCGCCAAAAAGCCAAGGTGGCCATCTCACATAACCGCGCGGCGACGCGGACGCAGACCTTCCATCCATCCACAGTCCACGGAAAAATGCCGAATTTGTTTATTTTTCATTCTTCCTCAGCCCAAAAATCGTTTGCGATATATTTTTTGGTACCTGGGGACGGATCGGTTGCATCTCGTTCACGGGAAATTTTCACCTGTTTCGAGGGGGCACCACGGGGGTGCACACAGGTAAATTTAATTATTTTTGTTTTTTTTTTGTACCGGATATGGTGATTTGTGTCGATCCAAGGATATTGCAATTCCACGTGTTTTCGAATTCTTTCGGTGTTGGATATCAAAATCTTAACTTTTGTTTTTTGGGGGGGGGGGGCAATGAAGGAAATTAGATAATATGCGTGATTGGATTTGTGTGGATATTTGAGATCGAGTTACTATCGGGGATATGCGTTTATGTTTTTGTGCTGGTCTAATCGGTTTTGAGATCTCATAAATAAACTGAGATTTTTTTTAAATAACTTTGAGGGCGAATTGTGCGATTTTATTCTGTTATCTCATTTCATTAATTAAAGAAAGTTCTTACACTTGTAGAAGAAAACACCTATTCTCTTCAAGGATTTAGCGAAAGTCGATTGAAAGTTCAACGTTGAAGGTAGAAGCTGTCGGTTTGTACCCCATTAGTTTGCCATTGGTTTTTCATGCCATACTGTACAAACACGAGCTACCCTCGTCATGTGATTAAAGTTACTGTAGGAAATGTTCCAGTTGAAAAGGCCAATAGTGCATACGCCAATATTTTCACAGACTATGTTTCTCAGAATATTCTTACCTATATCACACTCCCAAAAGTAGGATATCTATTGACGAGTTATTGGAAGTCAGGCGCGGATCTAGAATTTTTTTTGGGGGGGGTCACGGAATTAAAAGTGGCGAAAAAAAATTTTTACTCCTAAAAAAACAAAAACAAAATTAACAAAACGAACAAAACTAACCGAATTTTCTGGTGGATTAAAAACAAACGTGCCCTAATGTGTTTTTGAGGAAGACGCGCCCTTTCTTGTGAGTGCAGCTAACTTCAGAGTTTGCAAATCAAAACATATAGAAAGAGTATAGATCAATTAGTCCAGGAGAGATAGCGGAAAAGTATTCAAAAGTTGAAATAAATCTACCCTGCGATTTTAAGAGAATTAAGAGAAAAAACGTAGGAATTCAATGAATGTGTTTTGGAAAAAACCAGTCCAGGTGGAAAAAAGCTAATAATGGTAGCGAAAACACGTTTTAGGTGCGAAAAAATTTTGTTTTTGGAAAACAAAAAACAGTACGTAATAGCGCTTAAAAAGACGAAAATTATGAGTTTTGGACAATTGAAATATTGGTCAACAGGTTTTTGCAAAAAACAAAAACCACGAAATATGGCCATTTTTTGACATTTAATTACAAGGACTGTAATTATCGTAGAACCTTGTTTCAGGGCTGAAATTGTGGCTTCTGTTAGTGTCTACCTACAATAAAAATTTCATGCAAAAATAATTATAACTTTTCGCGTAAATCTCAAAAGTGTAAAAACAGCGGTTTCAGGAAAAAAGTTTGAACAAGGCCCACGGTGGTGCTAAAGTTATTTTGAAAAGCCCTATTTAATCTCGAAGAGTTACTCTGCCAACCCATTTTCATGAAAAGTTGGTGAGGCTCGATTTAATACCTCATCAACACGTTTGAAAACAGGCACTTTTCTTGATTCTCAGAAAAAACGCCTTTGGGCGAAGGGAAAGTGAAATATGGTGTGGATTTCTATTCAGTAGATTTCGAGAAATCAAAATTTTTTCCTGTCAGGCATATATGGAAACGCTCGAAATGCCTACGATTTTTCTCTTAATTATAGCGTCCAAAAATCGCAGGGTAAATTTATTTCAACTTTTTTTCTATCCCTCCTGGACTAAATCTGCTGTTGACCTTGAAGGTCATTTTTAAGGTTGTTTTTTTAATTTGCAAAAAAGTTGGGTCGGTTTTGTGCGTTTGGTTATTTTTTGTTTTTTGAGTTGGGTCAATTTTGTTTTTTAAACAGCGGGCGCTTTTGAGCAGTGCCGCTGCTTGCATGTGGGCAACTGCACAGGGCCCCGTTTTTTGGGGCCTCGGGAGCGAAAAATTGTTTTGGCAATAAAAATCATTTGAATTCATTATTTGCATACTTCATCGAATGGACCACACAAATGAGTACGAGCCACAGAAATCAGCATATGGGTCATAGTTCTGTCACGGGCACGGGCAATCTGCGAGCGAAGCGAGCAAAAAAATTTTTGGACTCTCTGGGGCCTCTCGCTGAATTTTTGGACAGGGCCTCTCAATTGTCTGGCCGCGGCACTGTTTTTGGGGGGGTCATGACCCCCGTGACCCCCTTTGAATCCGCGCCTGTTGGAAGTAACCGGTTATAGTTGGCCAATCCAGGGGCACCAGGTTCGATGCGTTTCATCCAAGTCCGATCGACGAGGGTCTTCTTCACCAAAATGGTGGATGCCCCAATAGCCGGTTTCGGATGGATGAATACAATATAATTGGTCCATAAAATCCCAGGAGAACAATCCATGCAGCCCTCGACACGATAACTTTACATCTTGGCTTGGTAGGCTTTGAATGGTGTGCTCCCTCTCACTAACTGTAATGGTTCTCCTCCTTTCCGCGGGGGGTTGGGGGTAGGACTGAGAAACTGTGGTGTACCCCGAGTAAAAATAAATGATGGCCTTAGAACGGGAAAATGCCGACTGTGATTGAAACATAGTCCTCGGCCATCTGGCGGTTAACAGAAGGCTCGTTGCAGGACAGTACGGCCGTACAGGGGGCGATTGACGGTGAAGCAACGGCCTTACAGTTCCAATAACGGCCATACGACGGTGGTACGGCGGCCGTATGGTTGCTATTACGGGTATGCGACGGTGGTACAGTGGCAGCAACGTGGATATTCGCCCTCCTATAAGAAAATATATTTCACTGCAATTAAATGTTTGATTTTTTTTCGGTTGTGTTTTTTTTTCAAGCCGTTAAATAACAAAATTCGTTTTTTATTTTTACTCGGGGTGGCACCTAGAGCGATATGGCGATTGAACAAACTCCAAAGAAAACTAGTGGTGGTCTTCATTCATGGCCTTGGCAGCACTGCATGGGCCCACCCGAAGACAGCATTAACATAAACGAAGAAAAGACCGAAAAAAGAGACTGACTGAATGTCCACCTCTGCATAGAATTTTATAATGACCCCCCCTTCCTTAAAAAAAATTCTGGGCCTGTCCCTCCCCCGACTGGCACAACTTGTAACTTAGTTCATCAACCTTACTTACAGGCAACCCCGACACAAATTTTTTAGTTTTGATTTTTGTAATAAGATTTCATGCGAATTTCCTCCCTGTTAGATACCATCTGCTCTTCCATGGCTCTCTCTATTCTTGCAGTAAATGAAACCTTGGCAGAAGAGACAACACGGAATAGCTGTAAAGACAGTAGAGAAGAAACAAGGAATAACCAATAACGAATAACCATGTCGCTGTGTGGAATCGAACCACGGACCTCTGGGATGGCAGTCAGAGGCGCCTTAGGCTATCTGGTGATTATGGGACATGGTCTTATGGGATATTGGTCTGTAAAAATAAGGAGTTGGTAAGGTTTATCACATAAAACCGAAGGTCATTTCCTTCAAAAACATACAACTTAAATATTGACGGCGAAACCCCAATTCTTGGGCAATAAAATTTCCTAGAAAGGGTTTCTAGAGTAGGCATAAAAACCAATTCAAATTTCTCTTAGTTTACTTGAATCTCATCCAGAACCAGACCTAATTTAATAGTGCTAACCGCAGCAATCTGCTACACACGATCAAGAAAGCTCTTCTCCTATTATCAAAGTGTAACACAAGCCCCCGTAATATAGGTCAGACCACACCAGATGTACCCCGAGACAAATTTCACTTTTCAGTCCCATTTTAGAAGAAGAAGACGCAGAAAAAAACAAAATTCTCACACTTTTATCTTTTCGAAATGTGTCTCCTTTGCCACCGGAGATTTGGTAAGAAGCTGTCCCAGCACCAGAGAATGATGTCGGACATTCAACCTCTTCTCAAGTTGCCGTCTTTTAGAGTAACTTGTTTTATAACAGCCAACAGCAATGAGATTTACGAGCACCTCATCATGTTCTAGTGCAAATGCACAGGGTCAAGTCACCTGAGATCATCTTCGTCACCTGAATGAAAACGGAACCTGCTTCTTCTGTGGGGATTACAAAATAATTCAAGAATTTTCGGTTCTGCTGTAGATGAGAAAATTCTAGGATGGCTTCTGGAGAGTCCTAGACGCAATTAAAGTGTTTGTTTCCTTCAAACTCATCCCAAGTCAGAACACGATCAAAACGAGATGCCCGAAGACTGGAGTTTAGAGTCAAGGCAGGCTACATCCATAGAGCCAACAACTGACTGCCCAGGGACCGGTGTTCATGTATTCCGTGATGTCGTCATTTCCTTTTAGCCACATCTTATAGGGTTTCCGAAATTCTGGGAGCATTTGATGTCATTCACATTGGAAGATCCGTTGTTGTTGCTGTATTTGCCGACGACACATTTTGGCTGAACCCTACCCCACCGTGACACTTTGTGAATTTTTAATTAAAAGGTGAGAGTAGATGGAACAAGTCGCCTGCGTGAAGATCAGTTGCCACACCAAGCGAAGACGGCCCAAATTTTGTATGCGCGAAGAGTCGTGATCATCGCCTCTTGATGGATCAATCGAGATCAGTCCAATGAGAAGGATTCGCTGATTACGTGCTGGCCTACCACTTCAGATATATTCAGGAAGCGATCCGCCGCTGATTGTGCGTTTCCATCAATAATTAAAATAATAAAAAAAATCCGGAATCGACACAGCGAGATTTTGCGGAACAACTCACGCCAGCAAATCACCGAGGATCGTGCATGAAACAAAGCCTCAATAAGGCTGATGGACTTTTGTGCAAGATTTTGCGCAGATCTTCCATCGTGGTACCTAGGTATGTGCTCAAGAAAGCGTGCAGACGAATCACACGATGCCTCTAAGCCTCGGACAAATCAGCGAGAGTTGGCCTCATGTTCAGCCAGTAACAGGCCGAAGTGCAGTACTCCCCCGTATAGCAGCGAGCCATTGTGCGGTTATGAGTTAGTTGCACTTGCAATTATGATTGCACCTCCGAGTAACCGAATGCGATGCATTGAGTAACCGACAGATTTTTCACGGACGTACTCTACCCGCTGCTATATGTGTGAACGGGTATGACGGGCAGGTAATGAGCGGCAGTGCTGCTGCTGCGGCAGCGGTGCTTTTAGTATTCATTGCGCATTTGCACCTGGATTAATTATTTCCGAAGTGAAAATGTGCAGAACTGTCTTAGTTTTTTGAGTCAAGCTCGAGTCTTCTCGTCTGGCAGCTACTCCTTCACTTTCGAAACCGTCAATTTGGTGCCGATGAACGGCTCTTGTGTGTCCGCCTGCTTACAAGCCGCCAGCTGCTGTTACCTGGATGAAATCGCGTGCTATAGGTTATCTGGAGGCTGATTTCGATTTCATTTCAAATGCTTTTAATCAATGCTAAAATTATTAGACCGATCACTGAGCTCCTCAGAATCAGAACGATCGTAATCGGAATTCTTTGCCAGCTGCAATTGTGGCCTTCCAAGGACTTGTTGCGAATCGATCTTGATGGTAATAATTTTGCCAGTATTACCTCATTCGCGCCAGAGAGGTCGATGAGCTCACTGATCGACGATCTTCAGAGGTGATCGTCCAGTGGTGCATCGATCAGGAAGCATTAAGTGACAAGAAGCCGTTGGCTAGGCCGTGTTCTCGCATACGCAATGAATCCAGCGCTCCACCGGATGCCAGCTTAGTTATGCAACTCCTCTGGGACTTCTGGGGTTCCTCGGCAGCGATCAGCCAATATCCAGCAAGCATCGCGCGCAATGACCACCTTCGAAGTGATGTCAACAGAACGGAGCGAAGATAGGAACACATCGCAGCTGCATGGCGAGCCGCGTGGCCGTTAGATTGGCCGCTGAACCTTATTAATTTATGGACAAGATGTGCTCGGACAGTGCAGAACGCTGCTCTCTAAGGCTGTGTGTGACGTCCTCCTTATCTCTGGGCTCGTCTCGACTCTTGTTCGGAATTTCGATTAGAAGTTGTCCCTCCGCTGCACTCGGGTGTATATGAAATAAATCTTTTTCGCTTAGAAATGGTAATTGTGGGGGAAACTCGGTGTGTGGATTGTGGGAACAGTTGGATTGTGGAAGTTGTAAATAAAATTGATTTGTCAAATTTGAATATGTTCTGACAAAATTGCGACTGTAAAGTGGATGATTGAGACATCCTAGGTGTGTTGTAATTTATTCAGAAAGCAGTGACGACTCGAGATTTTTGATTGTTGTTTTGCTGTTGAAAATAGTTGATTTGTTTTGACCATAAAATGCGAGAGTGGTGTTAGGGCTATGCAAATTTGTCCGTTAACAAACAACGATTTGGTCCGAATGTTCTATCCATTCATATACGAACTCTTAAAAAGAAACTAGAAGTCCACATTCTCGTTAATTTTCTGGAGGTCTACACCCAGTTCTTGGGCCGTGCTGCAACGTTGCCAAAAAATTACTGAGGTGCAGCAGGAACAGGAAATTAGTTGCTTGCTCACCGGACACTATGCCATAAATTACCAGCTATGGAGGTCCCAAAGGGCGGAGGACAACAATCGCAGGCTCAAGGAGAACGAGTCTGTCATTGATGTTCTCTTTAACTGTCCCGCGAGCGACACGGGACGTAGGGTGCTTCGACAGGAAAATTCAACGCGCTTATGGAGGAGTGAGCGAAAGATGCAAACGTCGTAAAAACCATAAAAATTAACAGGATTCCACAGTTAGGACATCGTAAACATATCGGTGATGGGGCAGCATAGCAAATTTATGAATAAAAGATGGCGCCCTAAAGAGACATGCATACGGCGTATAAGAATGTGCTAAGGTGATGCTATTCACAGGGAAAACGAGAATGGCAGCAATAGCTGCAGCAGGAGACATGACAACACAACCCACAAATGTCCTTGATGTGCTCTTGCACTTGCTTCCTGCCGACCTTTACATCAAACATGAGTGATCTTAGATTGAAGCAGTCCGAGTCCTGAACCAAAAAGCCATACGGGCATAGCAATATTGGACTTCTTATCCCATAGACTACGACAAGCTTGCCACACCCACAGACCCTGCCCCCACTAGACTGACCTTCAGGAAAGACTTCGCCAATACATTCTCCTCAAAGAGAGAGCGAGAGAGTAAAGGAGACGCCCTGAAGAACTTTGATCTACGGATATTCACTGGCGGATCCAGAAAATGAGAGGGCACAGGGGCAAGGATCTATCTAGAGGCCTATACCAGTTCATTCTTCTTCTTCTTTAACGGCTCTACAACCGGGATCCGGTCCTGGCCTCTCGCAACTGTTCTCTCCACCGATCCCGATTCTGAGCCGATGTCATCCAGTTTGGCATCCCTAAGCTCTGAGCCTCCTGGTGTACGCCATCCTTCCAGCGAAGGTAGGGTCTCCCTCGCTGTCGCATCCCATAGGTCTTACCGCAGAGAACTTTCCGAGCAGACTCATCTTCACTCATACGAGCTGATGTTTACGAGGGCGTGTTAAAAATCTTTCATCAAACGAACAGCAAGGATATGTGTGGTCAGCCGCCTGTAAGGCACGCACCCAAGCAGGAGACACCGGCGGGGATCCGCACTTAGACGGAAGTATCAGATTTCTTTTTACTAAACTCACCAACCCTTTTTCAATGACGTTTGAGTCCAGACCGTCGTTGATATTTTTTACTACCACCTTACTCTGATCAGCCAAAGAGCCGAAGGTGGAGCGTACTGATGAACTCGAACTGTATTATCTGTCGAATGGCTTGGCCTTCATAAAAAGAACAATGGGCCTCCTAAACAGACCCCGAAGAGATATTGCCAGAATTACGGCAATTATCTCAGGACCAAGCTGGGACTATTGCCGTACTGCGTGGGAGACGAACTAGAAGGAGACACTCTAGCTAGCGCACAATAGACAGCGACGTTCTGCGCAACTTTTTAGTGAAAATGACCGTTGCCGATTGGACTTGGATGAAACATACTGAACGCTGGAAACCCGCCCTGGATTGGCTAACTCTAAGCGCTTCGTTCCTGTACCATAAAATGCGAGTGGTTCTCTAAGCGGTTCCTTCCTGGACTATCTGTTAACGCGCCTAAGGAATTGTTGGGCGCAGTAGTCAGGACACTTGTTGGGTTGATCACCGTTCTAACCCTACTAGAATTTAAAGGAGGCCTGCCTCATGTCACGCGTGTGAGCTCCATTTGGCAAATGAGGGGCATGGCGATAGAGGGATTTCGCCGTAGGTGCCACATGAAGACCCCACAAATAAAATCAGCAATACCGAAGTGCGGTGTGCCTTATCAGTTTCTCGTAAGGGTCCTATGAGGCAAACCTCATTACAAATGAAATGGCGTATTCCCACCATTCGGAAAGCTTTTTACCTTTGAGCTTTAGTTTTACTCATACAAAGCTTTAGTTTTTGTTGTTGCTTTTTGCTTCATATTTCAGGTAATTATGTTGATGACCATGAAGGGTGCCATTTAGCATATTCAATAAAGCCATTCTCGCTCGATTTCGGAGGTCAAGCAGCATTGGGTGTGATTAGTACTCAGCTGGGGGCCGCTGGGTAAAACGATACTAGCGTTTGAAAGGAAGAAAAGGCAATTCCAAAAAGGGAAGAAAAATATAAAGCTTTCAACAGCGCCGCATTTATTAGTCACATATCCATGCTGAGAAACCCTCATTTTTTGCTCTCTTTTTTCCTAACGGCGTCCACATAGAGCATTCCTATTGGTGCGCGAATGAGGCAAGGTTAAAGCCTTCTGTGGGCCTTATAGGGCAGTTCTTGTGGGATCCACATGAGGCAGGCCTTGCTGCACGTACCAAAAATTCTAATCGGGAAGCGACAAGACACTAGACTGCTGAAACGGTCTGGCCTACAAATTTGAGGTTAAGGGGTGTAGTATAATAGGCCAAGTGAAGTGACTGCGATAATTTTGGACCCAATACCTCACGAAAAAGTGCACGGTGCACTGATAAGCCTTATGAACTCAACAAATATCCGTTACAGTGGGTTTAACAACCACCAAGCTTAGATACACGAGTTTGTGGTGTCGAAACGACGCGCGAAAGCACTAAATGGGCCTCCGGTGACACTAGAGGCACGCGTCTACCTAACCGAGGTATATAAGTAATTGGAAATACCAAGCCAAACACCGAAACTTTTGGAGGAAAAAATTAAGGGAAGTCAAGACCAATAAAATACTGTGGAGCTAAAAGGATGATGATGAATTGATACCCGATATTTAGGGTCACCTATAATTTCGTAAGATCAAGTTTTCGGCAAGTTTCACCAAGAATTGTTTTACTAGGAATTGGTAAATAACTACTATAGTTGGTTTTTGGTTAAAAATTGCGACTTTTGAACCCCATAAATCCCTTTGTGCAGACCATTCTTTGTCATCGTCTTCAAGGTATTAATAACGAATGCCCGAGGCCCGAGCCTAGGCGAATTACTCTCTACACTATTACCCAAAACGCGTTCAAAACTGCGGAAGTGACCATCTACTGTTCGCGTAAAAACCACACCACAAGAATGTTCCCTTCCATATCACAAAATCTCATCTCATTCTGATAATAATTAAAATGTTAACCTTGCAGAACCTTGTCCACAATCCAGCCCAATGCCGAAACTTGATTTGTGCCTCTCTCGTGCATATCTGAAGAGATGTGAAACTGTAGCAATAAAGAAACTAGTCAAGAAATTGTCCACTAGATAAACCGAAATGGCACCTTACAGCAAACCAGCTCCATCAGCACGGTTTCACCACCGCCTGAGAGCTGGGGCCAGAAACGTGTTCATCATCCATCGTAACAGTAACCATCACCCGGAGGACTGCGGCAGCCGCGGACCATTAAAATTTCTTCTTTTGAGAAACTACAACTGGTTTTTTGGGGCCCACAGTGTTAATGGCATTTTTCTGCGCGTTTTGCCCACAATTGAAAAGCATTTTTCACGTGTTGTTATCATAGGCGAAACCTAGGCTCTCGAAACCTGCTCAAGGTAAGGCACCACCAGTCACTTTGCGAGAAACTTTACGAAAACCGCTTTACACAGCGACACAAAGATGCGTTCACGTTTGCTGATGATAATTAAAATTTTTGACGACGGCGGCGCCCCGACATAGGTACCCGACCGGAAGGTATCTAGATGATGTCCGTCCATGCACCTTTTCGGGTTTCACCTCTGAGCAGAATTAAGCACGATTAAAATTAACAAAAAAAACAACAAATCCCAAAAATTACGATCGTATTGAAAATCGTTTTAAATGCGCTTTTGCACGAAGAGAGAAACCGATCGCGCCGCCGCAGGTTGGGTGCTTTCCACCTCAGCACAGTCGTCGCCGACACGTGCATAAATACGCTTACAGTGCGCGATCGCGGGAATCGCTGGCGGTTGTTGTTCGTGCAGCACCTTAAGGTTGCGCTCAATTTCAATTAAGTGATAACGACAAAGTAAGTCGAAATATGTAAGCCATCCGAGCATCATCAATATTCATCGGCGCAGACCAGTGGCCGTATGCTGATTTTGACCCAGTTGAACCCAAGACGGGTAGCAAAGTCTCGAAGCTGCTGTCCGTGGGACTCGCCACTGCTTGCGGGATACTTATTAACCGCCGCCTCATTGCTTTTCATTATTCATTTCGAACGGCCGAGAGTTCCGGAAATATTGTTGCGTTTTTTTGTCGTTACTAAATGTCATATCAAGAGCGATCAACAGCGATCAGTACAGCGAGGCAAGCGGTGGCATTCTTGTAGATTCAAATTTCAAATATTTTTGTACAGTTAACAACCTAGAATGATGGTGTTTGACGGGCACGACGAGATCCGCACAAACCTGTAATGAAACCCAACAATTTCAACGAAACAATCACGAAACTGAAACGGAAACTGGAAGGAAACAAAAATTCGATCCCTTCTGGTATCTGGATGAAAAGTCGTCCTGGATGCGACCTGGCTGGTCTGTCTCCGATCAATAAAGCGATGAGCGGATGTAATATCGAAGAGTCCGGAATCCCCACGGAAGAACAAGCACAAAAAATACACACACGCACACACGGGATACCCGACAGCCTACAGCATATCGAATTCTTATGGTGACCGCTTCACCAGTGGACATGTCGACGGTGTTTCTTCCTTGTTTCCATCCTTACAGGAGTTGACATGTTTCCAAATGTTACGACGTATCCAAGTGAACGAACAGGACGAGGCTGCATACGAAGGGGTGCATGGGAGCTGAGGGTTTTTGTAGAGCTTCATAATTGAGCACTTTGCCCCAGCAGCGGGAACATCGTGCATCCCGGCTGTGATGTAGGAATTCTGGATGTTAAGCGATACCATCCCCAGTCCAGTTGTAATCGACCCTGATCCTGCAATGATCCTGGCTCTCCCTCCAGCACTACACCTCTTTACTGTTCCACTTGCCACCTTTCATCCGCGCTCCGGTTCTTTTGGGCGACAGGTGCTGATGCTGAACTGCATCCAAACAGGGAAAAAGTCCATGTCTAGTCTCGAGTCTCCGTCCTCCTGGCTACGTCAGAGCATGTTTTTTCTCAACCCCACAGTTTTATGGTTAGCGGTCCAGCATGCATGCAAGTTTTTTGAACCCCAGTGCTCGAAGGAGGTGCATAAATTTTCAACGGACGATGAACTTCGGCCCTATCCTGTGTCCTGTCTGCAACTGGCAGGTTTTATCCTTAGTGTTCGGGATACAGAGCAAAAAGGACTTAGGCTCTTTTTTACACCAGCTCATATCGAAAGGGCGCATCTGGAGAGCGCATAAAGCGAGGCTATCAATAAACTCGGATTAGGCAAGGCTCCACGCGTTATTCGTATTCAATTAAAGCTTCCCCACTCGTATGTGATCATCATTGGAGCTCCTAATCAGCCAATTTATCGCCCAGAACTAGATAGAGGGAGATAACGGAGACTCGGCAGCTGGAAAGCTGTTATTTTTCAACTATTTCAACACATTCAAGCGCGAGAGGGAAGCAGCAACGAGATTGGGGCTCACGGCAAACACCCCATATGCACGTCGATCAAGATCCGTCGATAAACAAACTCCACCGCCCAATCGCCCGCCGCTGGAGATGGGAATCAGTCGCGACAGCCCCAGTTATCTCTCCGCTGATAACATCCCATGTTTATAGCGCCCAACCCTTATCAGGACGCAAATAAGCCGAGATGAGAAGCGTTGTTCAAGTTTTTGTTTACCTTATTTCCCGCTTTTCCCGCGGGAAAAGATATCGCGCCGCGTCCAGGAAAAAGGTGAATCCGACATCAAGGTGCTCTAAGCGACCAAGGTTCCATGATAATCGATCAATTGATCGTGGCGTTTTCGTGGAAGTGTGCTCGATGAACAATCCCAGTCGCTGGTGGAACGTGTGACATAGTTTCTGAGAGATCCAAGCTTCATGGGTGGACTTACATGCGACTTACATGAGCCTTACTTGATCCATACACACTTAAGCTCCGCGCCGAATACGCTTCTTTCGAAATATGATGCTATATGCGTGTGTGTGTATTTGCGCGCTTGGAATGTATAAGGCTAGGCTTGGTACAAAAATATTTCATCGATAGTCTCCGTATCATTTCGGAGTGATGAAATTTTTTTAATAGAAAATGGACATCGAACATCGAAGCTGCCCGCAATTTTATTTATAATTTCTAGTCACGTTACGCGCGGGCTCTAGGCTCTGTCGTCATTCCTACGCGGTCACGAAACATCACAACAGAGTCCGCAATGTGCTATTGAGAGATTTCTACGGAATTATTTCGATGAGATGAGATGGGATTTTGCGGTCATTTCTTAGTAAACACATTTTATTTGATTTAATACGAGGTCAGTTCTGGAGATGGACACACGGACTCACTGTGGAGCGGGGAACCAAAGTTCTATGGAAAGATAGATGGTGACAATTTGCTTACGTCTGGCAAGTAATGGATGTGTGATCAAAAGATAAGAGGAATCTGACAGAATAGTTACATCAGAATGCTTGGAATCTGGAATAATAAAACGAGATCGCAATTAGAAGTAAATTACGTAAAGTGAATGCATTGCTCGACGATGAATCGTCATTTTGGCACTGCAATCAGCAAAAATGTGATGTGAAAATTCTACTCGTATTGAAAACCATGTTACAGCAGTCAAACAAAACATCATGTCATCAGGGTAAGTTCCATGGTCAGCAAAAGGATGAGACGCCGCGTTTTGTTATCGCCTTGAACGCGAAGGGCTATGCACCGTTCGAGCGGAGCAGCCTTTCAGAGTCAGTACCTACTCTTGGACCCATGCAGCTATCAAGAGTTCAAATGCAGGGTTCATCGCCTCTCGCTCAGGTACCCCCAGACTCCAGTTAACCTATTCTATCCTTCATCTGTCGAGCTAAGCTAAGGTAGATACTATTAGACACTGTACCATGATAAGTAAGGCATGATGAACTGGTAGTTTTGAAGTTGAAACTGAAGGTTGTGAAACCCCTTTTTGGATCGGAAATTGTTAGCCAGGTTCCGCCATATTGGCGCGACTATTTTGAATTTATAAGTTTTGACCACAAATTCATTATTTGCGACCTTAAAACGCCCAAGATACCCAGTTTCATTGGAATCGGACCACAATTGGCAAATTCGACAATATGTGGGCGGCCATTTTGAATTTCAAAAATCGGGTTCGGGGTGCATCGTGGGAGTCCTCTCCGTCCACAGACCTTCATACAAAATTTTGAAGCTCTGCCAAGACCGGAGCGTCCGCTACACATATATATAGAAACTTTCTATACTCGTACCTACATACCTACATAGATACAGAATATTGTAATAATATTAGCTGTAAAAGGTAGTATTAGACGGCTTTAACGAAATTATTGGCCCAAGCTCGAAACTGGCTTCTTAACTTAGTCAAATGTTAACTCAACTCAACTTTCAACTCCAACGTTAGCTATAAACTCACCTCATAACTCAATTCAACTTAACTCTTAACGTATTTTTTAACTTATAACAACTCTTAACTCAATTTAATTTAACTCAACTCAACTGTTATCCCAACTCGTAGAAATCAACTTTACTCAATACAACTCAACTGAATTTTTAACCCAACTATTAACTGAACTCAACTCAACCCTTGTCGAACTCTTAGCTCAACCCTTCGCCGAACACGTTCCTTAACTCAACTTAACTTTACTCAGTACAAATATTTACTGTATGCCGTCTTGGCGTCATGCCGTTTCCCGTCGCGGCATATGCACTAGTCGGTCTTACTGGGCCAATAGATGTATCACATCAAATATTTCAAGTTAACGGTGACGATTTTTCTAGGTTTAGGTACTCGCCGAAAAACGACGTCAAAATAAGCTTCGCTTCAGAAACGTCAGCACACACAGTTTCTTTAAGAATACTAGCGGTAATGGACAATGAGTTATAGAAATGGCAGAAAGTAAGTATTTTGGTCGTTGCAAGTACCAGGTTTGGGCGTAAAGATATGCACAGAGCCATCTGTTATCGCCTGAGAGAGTCGCTCGCAACTACATAAGTAGAACGACCAGATGTTATGATCTGTTCTGATCATGGTACGACCGTACTCAGGAACCAACTTTGGCTCGGACCTTGTGGGTATGAGTCTTCACAATCGCAGAAAGTCATTACTTCTGAACCTACCCATCTCCAGGAGGCGTACCGACGACTTGGTCGATGATGATGAATGCCAGATAACGACTGAACGTTAGAATGCCGCGTAGAGCACAGCCTTGCGAAGAAGAGAAAGAGTATACAGACAAAAAAACAGTACAGCAATACAGAGAACGAGGATCACGTCAGCCGAAGAATCCGAAGATAGCCAAGCGTGGGACCAAGTCTAAGTTAGTTGGGGACTGCCAACATGTCCTTGATTAAGGGGGTTCTCAATCAAGTTACCCTTGTTTGGGTCATCGGGGCGTCATAGGCAATCATCCGGAACCGGCTATTGGGGCGCCCACTAGAAGAGGGCCCTTACCAATCGGAATTTGATGAAACATACCAGACGCTGGAGGTCCATACCTAGACTGGCCAACTCTAAGCGGTTCCATCCTGGTCCGTTTCTTAACGTGGCCAAGAACAGTTTGGGCACAGTAGAAAGGATATCAGGACACTTCCTAGCTCTATTACCGGACTCTGTGACATACATTACCACTTATGGAGGATAGGGCATGCGGAAGACCCCACCTGTAGGCTTTGCCTTGAGGATGATGACTCTGCTCATGTTCTCTGAGAGTCGACGCCAGAGTCGAGACCATGCTCGAACAGTCAAATCTAAGCGAAAATCCACTAGGCTGTTGAGCCTATTCAAGCAGTCTAGCCTACAAATATGATGCATTACGGTAAAGTGTAGCGGTACTTTTGGACCCAGTACCTCACAAGGAGAAAGTAAGCAAGAAAGAATGTCTTTGAGGCACCTATACACCTCGCGAGTCCTGAAGAAGACCTTGTTCATTGTGGATGTAGAACCCATATGGGAGCGGGAGGTGAAGGATTTGCTTTATCCTCTAATAAAATAGTCAACACCTTCAAATACACATTTTTCAGCCCAAAATTTACTCAAAAAACCGCAATTTCCTCCAATCATAAATCCCCTAAAACAGCGAAAAATGCAACCCCCCACACCCATTTCATCCCTTGCCAGGCCAAAAAAAATCACCAGGTGAAAAATCTTTCCCCAGAAGATAAAAGTTGCCAGGCAACAGTCGTTTCCCTCAAAAGTCACAGAAACAAAACTCCACTGCACAACTACACTCAAAGCTCCAACTTCGCCGCGTTAAATACCCGCATTTTACCTATCGCCTTTGCAGCTGTGTATGCAGCTCGAAACATATATACAAAGCCCGAGATGGATTAAAGATTTTTCTCCCGCAGGTCAGCCGCTCACCAATTATCTGCCTGCAATTTATCAACTTATCGCTATATACTTGCAGCCTTGCAGACTCGCAGCTCTCTCGTTGGTGATTGCGGCGACCAGAGCCAGTCCAGCTGAAGTCTGCAAGGCTTTTACATAAGAAATTCTCACTCTCTACCTTATGTATGAGATGTGGAAAGAAACACGTGCGTATGCTTGGGAAGAGAACAGAAGAACACGAGAGCGAGAGAGAGTGTGCTGATAATGGAATTGTGCAGACTGTCAGATAGCGCGAGTGCAGTCGAGTTGTGAATATACCGTAGGTCTCGACAGGTAAAGGTGAATTGTGCGCGCCTTGCCCAGTCAGCCGCCTATGGGCACCAATCTTTTACCTGTGACGAGAGAAGCATCTTGGCCCAGAGAGTCAGAGAAGAGTCGTCTGCTCTGCTGGGCTGCACGATCGTCTAATTGAAAGAGCGTCGATGACTTTTTAGCGGTTTTGTTGTTGTTGTTTGTGTGTGTTGTTGTTGTTGTTATGCAGCCAAGAAGCTTTTTAGACTTTTTTTATATTTCTGCTGAGCCTTTACTGAGAGGCCTAGAAGACATCGATTTGAGCTGCGCGGCGCATTTCCCATCCCTCTCTCACTCTGTTATTACCTGATAAATAAACGGTTTTTTTGGTTGAGAATCGGCGCGGCGTTTTTTTAATATCTTCATATGTTTGCGCTCGCCTTTGAGTGTGTGCTGATGTCCGCCTGTGTTTTACTAAATTTTTTTCCTATACTTTCTGGTGTGTTTCTTTTTGTCTGGTTGGAGTTGTGTTGTTGTTGTTTTTTTCGGTGTTGTGTGATTTTGCTCCTTTCGAGTATGGAAGAAACTCAGCGGAACATTTCAGAATCGTCACATCTCCGAAGACTGTTGTAGGAGAAACATCCAAAAAATCCCGCTCTTAAGTTCAGATCTCGGGGAGTTCTTTCAAAAAAGAATTTGAATTTTTGTAATTTTCTTTTGTAACAGTTTTATTTATTTTATTTTTTTTGGGTGGACTTTTCTTATTAGATTACAATATATAAAAACAATAACAAATAATCGAGTTACCCGATAATATAGCACACAAATAGAAGGAGAAATTGTTTATGTTTGGTTTTTTTTTGTTTTTATCGCAAACGAACGTTTTTGTTTTAATTTTATTTAATTTTTTTACCTTAAAATTAAAATTAATAGAACAAGAAGAAGAAGAAATAATATTATATAGTGTTTTACGTGTTATACACCCCCAACGACGACGAGTGTGCGCGAATCGATACCAAATCGCCCTTAAAGTTGCGCCTCCTTCGAGAATCCTTTGTCGACTTCTGTGAAGTGTGGGAGACAGCCGAAAGGAATTACAAAAAATTTTTTTTGTTGCAAAATTCGGATACTGGACAAATATTTAAAAAAAAAATAAAAAATCGTGCAAAAAATTTTCGACATCGCCTACTTCGAAAAAATATTAATAATTTTTGTTAAGTGTTTTTTCAGTGTGAATAAAATGTAACTTAATAAAAAAAATAAAGGAATAAATAAATAAAAAAAAGTTTTTCAACCCTGGAAGTTAGTATTTTGTGTAGTTCCGAAGTGGTGTAAAACAATTTGTTTAAACAAATACAAGACGAAAAAAATATTGCACAATGACTAAAACTTTTTGGGATTTATTGTGAGATTTTGGATACTGTGGACACCACCAAATTTCAAGCAGATGCGATACTAAGTTTTTGGCGGTAAGTATTTTGTGGAAATTGTTTTATTTTTTTTCAAAATTGTTTTTGTTAAGAAAATTTATTTTTGCAAAAAAAAATCTTCATAATCAGATTTTCTTCGTCGTTCGTCGTCTTTTTTTTCTAATCACGATCTGCGCATCCGCTAGATTGGGACGACTTTAGAAAAGTCTTCGTCATCTCTTCACTAACATTCGATATTTTTCCACTTCTATTTTTATCTTAAGTTTTTTCCTTTCCCCCAAAAAAACTAAAAATTTTATCATTTACTACCCTAAAACCACCTTTTAGAAAACCATTTCCAAAAAAAAAATTGTTTTTGATTCGAAAAAATACAAAAACAAATTTGTTATAAACGGAAGTGGGATGTGGTTTCTTTAGATTTCTGGATTTTCCTGAAGGCTACGCTTTTATAAGAATAAAATATATTTTTTATCTGCGGTACGGTCCCAAGATAAGATTGTGATAAAACGGAATTTTATTTTATTTTTTTTTCTATTATTATTATTATTGATATTTTTGGTGTTTTTTTGACCACTTTGCGTGTGTATTTTTGGCGTTGCACTTAAAATTTGGCGGTTTCAAAAAAAATTGGAATAAAAACGTTTATTTTTAGATTAGATGATTTCAGTGGTAGTAAAGAAGAAAAACCCAAAACGTGGAAGCTCTCACCTCTGGATGTGGATTATAGATGCTTACGTTTGAGTATTTTTTTGATATAGTGTGGATTGGGAGGGGATTTTCCGTAATATTCTATGGAAACGCATATGACAAATTCATGATTTTTGGAAATTTTTTGGTCTTATCAGTATATAGGGCGCACCCTTTTTTGTAGTTTAAACTCATCTTCTCTTCTTTGAATAGTATTGATTGGTGTTACCGCAAACAGTGCCTATGAATCTATTTGACTTAGAAAAGATGCTTGTTCGATCTTTATATGAGCTGTTTTCTCTTATCTTTAAGCAATCTTGATTAGATTGTTAATTTTTAAATAAAATTATGTAATTAGAAATTTGTAAGGATTTATCACTGAATAACAGTCTTATTTCATGGATCTTGTCGGAACCACGTGTACGATTGATGCTCTCGAAGTCTCGACAAAAACATGAACCATGAACAGTGTTTTTTTTCACCTCGAGTATCTTCAAAGAAAAACGGTCTGTCTTTACCCATTCGGCGATGGATCTGTCCAAACGGTGATTGGACTGTGCAGGGTTTTTGTTGGGGTCTAAATCGCGGGGTTTTGTCCTTTTGGTGCCAAATATCGGCAGTTTTTTGCTTGTCGACAGTCCTTGGCTGTGGTGCACGAATCATTGGCTTTAAAATACGCTTCTATTGTAAATGCACGATGCTCACTGGAACGCTGCGACATTCCGCACGTATACCGCGCCGAATTATATACTTTCTCCGGTCCTCCGCGCAACGATTTTACAAATCTTCGAATATCAAATCCTTAATCTGCCACAGGACATCCTGTTTTTTGTACTGCTTCATTGTGTGGTATCTTTCAAAGCTTTCTCCAATGTCGAGCCCTAGCTTTCGACGACATGTATCACAAAAGTAATTAGTTTAGCATCTTCTTCGCGGTATTTTTCAGTTTGAACATACCGAACAATCCTTGTTCTTTGCGTCTTCACAATGCCGTAATATATGTAGCTGGCCATTAACCCTTATATTTTTATCTGAGGACGATGGTCTTCCTGGCTTTGAAGATGTTCCGTCACAAAAATCGCCTGCAAGTTGTTCCATCAGTCGTCGGACAAACCTAAAATGTGACATAGGCATTTTTTGTGTTTGTTTGATTGTAAACACGAACTGGTGAGACATTTCTTACAGGGAGTGAAATTTTCTTTTGGCATTACAATATCACCTCGCCTCATTTGAAGTATGACATTGTACTGGCTCAAAAGAAAAAAGAGGCACCTCTTACAAACTCATTTTATAATTGTGTCAGAGACATTCTTAGAAAAACTAAAGTACGTATTTGCAAAACGATGACGTATGGATGTGAAACACAGAGTATATCAGCCAAAAATCTTTAGATAAGTTAGGCATATTTAAGAAGAAATTTCTTTGAAGCCCAGTCAATGAAAACAATGCATGTAGGATACGCTATAAACACCAATCGCTTGAATTGTATGACCTATACAAAGATTGCCAACTGTCAACTCATGCTAAATTACTGCTTTTACGTTGGTCTGGTAATGTCCAAACAATAAATAACTTAAGTATGCCGAAAATATCCTAAATCTACTTCCAAATTGAAAAAAATCAATTGTCAAGGAGGGAGGAAAGTGATAAGGCAGATGCAGCAAACCCAGTTAACACGGGAAAGTGGCGGTAAGCTGTCGAGCAGAGATCTTTACAGGACGAAGCTGAAGAAGGTCAATGTTCGAGTTTGGCTATATCGAGCCGTCGAGAAATAAGATTGACTTAGAAGAACTTTGTACAGTACCATAATTAGAAATTTGGACAGAGGCAGAAAAAATGTGAATTCTGATTGAATAATTGCAATTCGACAATAGTAAACTTTCTTGTAACTAAATACTAATTAACTTTTTCCTGATTAGTTATAAATGTACAAAATATTTTTTTTTTATATACTAAGATGTGAAAAACGCCGAAAACCTACTAATTCTGTTTATAAACACGTGCTAAGCTTACAAACATTGTAACATTGTAGTCCAAAGTTTAATCGTGAAACTTACAAACAATCTCAATGAAAAACAAACACAACACTTGTAGCCAATAAAAAAATAGTGCAAAATCACTAAAAAACACAAGTAATACCACTATCGAATAGATAACACGAGCAATGAGGCAAGCATTTTGTAGATATGGCAAATTTGGGAAAGGATTGATCCTACAAGAAATTGTGCGCAAGCCCGGATTACACAATTTGTGAAAGTCGTTATCGGATCAATATTTGGGAGTATCAATTATTGGGCGAAGCATTTTTTGGACAAAGGGCAGAGTACCAAATTTTTTATTTGTGATTCTTTATTACAAAAATATGAAAGATAAGAAATGGTATTTAAAACTTAACTACAATCTACAGAACGTTTTGCTAAACATATGGCGTTCTCTCAGGCTTTCTACAGAGATGTGTGATGGTATAAGATGCTCCTCAATGCTGAAAATATACCGAAGATCATTGAAAGTCATCATTTCAATAAGAAGACGTCCACTCTACAACTTAGTCTTACAAAGATCTCGAACTTATATCTTTCCGGCAATCGTAGCCTCCACATCTAAGATGGAAATATAATACTATTTCCTGCTGTTTAGCGAACTATCCTCAATGGTTAAATAATTCCACTATGTCGCTGTTGGTCCTCACTGTCACTGCATTGGGTTGCAGACGGAATAAATGACTATCGCTATTCTTCTTCATTTTTCAAGCATTGATGATGCCTATACTGATCGTTGGGTCTATGGAGATTAAGTTTATGCCTTTGATCGATATTTGGGAAATCAATGTCTTTTTGATTAAGCATCTCTCCCAAGAGTATAACGGTTAGATTAGACATAAAATCGGTTAGATTAGACTACTTGAGAAAGTCCAGCAGTCTGCCCAGATATTTATCTGTTCAAGACAAGTCATGT
This sequence comes from Thereva nobilitata, assembly GCA_963855945.1. Classification (NCBI taxonomy): domain Eukaryota; kingdom Metazoa; phylum Arthropoda; class Insecta; order Diptera; family Therevidae; genus Thereva; species Thereva nobilitata. The sequence goes on from OY979697.1 coordinate 113,125,744, forward strand.
TGAACTAAATCCTGCATCTCGCTATCGCTGGTCAGCGGACGGGAACGTTAAGAACTTATCCCTATCGATGTAAATTTCATTGGAATAACAAGCGTGAGCTAGTGACTACGCATCTAAAGGCTCTACTAACAAACAAACATCGTAAAGGAGTCTGAGCCGGACTTAAAGGACTTCCTAGATACCACCAAGAGACGAATGCGCGAGTTAGTAACATTAGGAAGGTCACTTTACAGCATTGGGATCAAGTTCTGGTGTGCCTGTTAACTGCACGTTTACCAGAACAAACGAAAAGAAATTGGTAGCAAAGAATTGCTTCGTCGTCAGATGTTTGAATTTTTTGAGGAGTCATTCTGAATATACGAAGCCCTACGAAATGGAAAGGTTACGCAACCTAAACATAGAGACCCGCTAAAGCCTAACAAATCCTCTACATATCATTCCAGCGAGCGTAAGAATTGCAGTTTTTGCAAAGGCCAGCATCTGGTTCATCAGCGCGGTCGTTTAAAACGAGTCAACCCCAAAGTAAGGGGCAAAATACTCAAAAAACATGGCATCTGCCTAAATTGTATTCAGCGTCATGAGCGATCTTGCATTGCTGGCCAAGAGTGTTCTTTATGCAGGCGAGATCGCAAGTTGCAAAGATGTGGTCGTTTTCTGAAGCTAGCAACAAATGATAAAACAGCATTGCAAATCTGAGCTTTTAGAAGTGTTTTATTTCAAAACGCTTAAAGTGTTTTATTGTGACGTCACCCAAGGGATGGATGTTATAAGTGTCATAAACGACACCATATATGGCTGCATGAAAATGCTAATATACCGCCGAACCCAGAAACTACAGCAACAGCCTGTGCCACAAAGTGTGATCTACATAAGAAGAATACCCAAGCACTATTGGCGACCGCTACAGTACTATATGATAGAAAACAGGAAGTGGACTCTAGGGTAGTGTGTTCTTTAACACTGAGTGTTCTCCCAGCTGAGAAACACCTACTTGGAAAAGCTATTCCACAACTTTTTTATGTGAAATGGATATAGAAGAACCAATTGGACAAGTTTAGATTATAAAAACCTAATCACCAACAGCTTTTCCCAATCCTCATATGCTTTTGCAAGAAAAACTTTTCAAAACTCCGATGTACACCGGCAGTAGGCACTCTAGCAACTCCATAAAAATCACTCCCCCCCGACTCTCAAAATCCGACACCACACCAATTATATTATCTCATATTTTAATTGAGTGTCGTACTCCATAGCACACATAACCTCACATTCGACATTATCCGACGAAATTGTATTCCCGATGCTCGTGCATTTAAATTCCCCCTCATAAAACATCTTTAATCGTCATGAATTAATCACTAAACTCTAAATCAACATAATTTAACAAGAAAACACAAAAAGCATTTTGGTTCCCCGCTACTAGCGCGAACGACTCCAGAAAAATCTTCATTTTTCAAGGGCAATTCATTACCGGCAAAAGAAGCTCCAAGAACCAACACCAAAACTACAAAAAAACAAACAAAATATATAGCACCAAAAGACACAACCAGTCAAGCAGCCTTTTTAATCCGCAGTTTTCAAACGACGGGGACCAGAAGAAGAGACGCATCAAAGCATCTAACAAGAGTCGCCGTGAGTCACGTATATATTTATACACGATCTTCAAGTTTTGGGGGGCTCCAGGTATTACCTCTCTGGTGCTGGTACCGAGCGCTTAATTAATTTGCATCTTCGCTGTCTCGGGACAAGGCGATCCATTTATAACCCATGGAGATATATGTAGTTGCTCAAAACACAACACATGCAGATCATTCGAGGCAACCCTGAAGTCCCAGACCAAGCCAAGACCAGACCAGGGAGACGAACCCAGCGAATGGCGCGTTTGAAGAAGAAAAAATAAAAGATGCGCGCGGCATGGCCATCCTCCTTCTTGAATGGTTTTTTTAGCTGCTCCTCAGAAGACCTCACTCCCATTTGTGCCTGCCTTGGAGTATAATCGCTATTTTTCATTTTGTGCCTGCCGTCTACACAAGACGTGACGTCTTGGTTTTGTTTCGTTAATGTGCGGGCGCAGCCAATCGTAACGGACCCATCACCAAAGTCCCAACAGACCTGAAGAAGCTGTGCTGCTGCTGCTCAGTCCCGCGCCTCGATCTTTCACATTCCAATAAGAATATATACACATAAAGACATTGGCGACCAGCCAGACTCCATAGCCATAACATAGTCGTCCCCCCGGGGAATTCGTGCGATCACCAGCAGAGAAGATCTAACTTGCTCCCAACTGCCATGTTGAGACTATACAAAATTGCCTCCCGCCTCCGCATGAAGATCACTTCGTCGCGCGCAGCTCGTTTTTTCTTTTAAGATTCTTTATCTCGGCGGAGTCGGCTGGTGTCTCCACTATATACAATACACATTCGAATTGATCTCTCGACGAGCGGTGAAAAGACGCGCCAATAACTTGCCGGGCTCCCGATCGAGACCCCCGAGGGGGTGGGCAGGCTCTCCCTGGCTGTGGGGTTTTCTTTTGTGGCTCGATCAGCGCGTCTTGTGAAGACCCTCGATCCGGTACTGGCTGATGATAATGGCTGCGCGGCTGGAAGCGGAATGCGCATCTCTTTTGATTCGAATCTTGAATCTCGATCTTGAATGCGGTTAGCCACAGTACACCGCTCTGGCAAGTCATGTGCAGCTTTAAGAACGTCGCGCTGAAATTGCAGTTTTTTGATGGCGATTGTAAAAAAAATTATATTTTTCTTATTATGGAAATTCGTTGACTTCTGATTTTCTTTTCAATTATCCTGCAACGCGGCTGCCATTGCAGTGATACATACTACCTTGGATGGATACTCTTGCAGTGCGGGCAGCGAATCGCTTATCTTCTTCGTTACAAACGGAGTAAAGAGGAAAAAATCAACCGACGTCTTTGCTGCATTTTTCTGCTGTTTTATTTGTGCTCAGCTATAAAGGCTATAAATTATGCGCAGGCACGAGATGAATTCAAGATACTCAGCGTCAGCGTCAGATTCGTTCATTTTGAGTTTTATTTCGCTTCGTTCCGTTTGGTCGTTCGTTCGTTCGTTCGTTAGTTTATTCCTATAGCAGAAGACCTTTTAGTCTTACCTGGAATCCAAAAAACTATTCCCTGATGGGGGAGAGGAAGTCATGCATATCTTTTGTCAGGTTTCCATTATTCTGTTTCTGGTGGGCCTCTTTTACAGACAGAATACCCTTGCCCCATGTTAACAACACAATCATCCTTTCGGGGGCTTGGATTATATTTCAAAATAAAATGCCATAGGGTAAATGCAGAATGAATGCTTGGGAAATTGAGGAGTTGATTTTGTTTTCTTTTATAAGCTTGTTCTCTTTTAAAGTTAATTAACTTTAGAGAATTAATTTTTCTAAGTGACTGACTAAGTCTTACAGAGGAATGTCCTTGTTCGGCAGATGGAATTTTAAGTTATTGTGGGAATTTCTATAGTTACCCAAAAATTATTTCTTTTAGATTGGATATTAAATCTAGAAGCTTATCACAAAGTAATGAAAATATCAGGCAAGTATATTCACAAGCAAATAACTATTTATAAATAGTATTGGGCCTAACATAGAACCCTGAGGAACCCCGTAGGTAAAGATAAAGGAATGATCTACCATGGAAATATGACGGAATGAAAAAAACATAGGCAGTCATGGGGTTGCCGACAGAAGTGAAAACTTCAAACTATGAAATAACAGTGGTTTTTACACTTCTGTCGGCAGTCTTCAATGATTGCCTGTATTTTTTTACTTTTTAATTCATTTTAAAATAAAAGCCTATATTTATATTTTGTACTCGTTTCGTGTTAGCCGCCATTTTGAATTTGGAATGATGCCACACAGCTATTTGTATTCTACCTGTCATGTCCTTTCATTCGATACCCATGTCGTTGGGTCGGAGAACACCATTGCAAAAAACGGCCGCCATCTTGATTTGATTTTCAGATTGCATTGTCACGCGAACTATACATATGTGCAAAATTTGTAGTTGATCGATTATATGAAAGCTCGAAAGAACTAGCAAGATACATAAAGACGACTGGAAGAAGGTAATTCAATAGGCCCAAGTTCTACAAGAACTAGTGTCATTTAAAACGACGAAATTGATAAAAAACATGTGGAAGATAAGTAAGCCGTCATTACCAGGAAAAAGCAGGGAATTTGGGATCACGAATCCTTATCAAAACTAGTCGAGTTCCCAGAATAGATCCTTGTGGAACACTAGAAGTAGAATTCTATCAATAAAACACCATTTGATCAGCCTCTCGGTTATCGCTATGCTAATCTGTCAGACGCTGGATAACAAGCTCTTCTTTTGCCAGTTCAGCTATGCGATGAGAGCTTAACTTTGGGCTGTTGGTCGACCAATGATTTAATGTGAAAATACACGATTTTACAGACAATAATCATAAAACGCACTCAATTTGGACATAAAAATCATTTTAACAAACACGATCCTCACATGCAAGATCACATAATATTTAAGACAAGTTCTTGAAGACTGTTTTTTCACTCTCACATAAAAATCTAGACAATTACCGTGCAACAAAATCGTGATGCCACTTAAACAAAAGATCGTGTACAGTAAAACTGCATTAGCGACTTCGCATGTGCAGTTCGTGTCACAATCATGCAATATTATATTTTCGATATTTTGTTTTTGTTTTTTTTTTATTTTATTTTTTTAAATTCATTTTCGATTTTTTATTATCTCACAATTTCATATTCCATCCATATAGTTTTAAACTAAATGCTTTCTTCCGATTTCTATTTTTTTTTTCGCTTATCTCACTTTCGTTTTATTAATTTATTATCGTTGCATTAATCACGCGCATGCGTTCAAAGATACACCTGCTCTCACCTGCGCACCGCGCACACAGTTGCTCAAACAAATAAAAAAAGGTGAAACAAAAATGTTGTGCGTTTTTTTTTCTCAGAATATCCACATAGCACCCCATTTTATGGCATTTATTTATAGGGAGATTGATTCCTGTTTTGTTCCCCCTTTTTTCTACCATTATTTTTCCTGTCGCTCTGCTGTATCCGCGCGGTCAAGGTAAGGGGGCGCCCCGTGGCCGTGTCCTTCCTGTAGAAGAACATTTTCAGAAATCGCGCGCTGTTAAAATTCACTTTCGGATGAAGCGCTATAAAAATACAGGAGACGGGAGAGAGAGAGGAGCGAGCACGCCATGAACCTCGGGGTTACCCCAAAGCGTGTGCAAGTGCATCACTTTTCGATATTTTCAATGGATAAAAAAAGCAACAACAACAAAGCGTAAAAAGGTACAATTCAGGTACACCTTGGCGCGTTTATCTTTCAATTTCCCCCCACCACTACCGCCGCTATCAACAACGACGACGGGGGAAGATATCAAGCGTCAACAGGGGAATAATCGAAAATTCAATACCATCTGCCCAACTGTCATTGATTTTGGTATCGGGGGAGGGGGAGAAACCCTTTTTCCGGTATTGAAGAAAATGCGAGGATAGTTTTTTCGTAGTTTGTTTTTTTTTGTTGAGAGTCTGATTGCAGCGAAAATCGGAAGGAAACTCATTTCTTGCGTCGATGCTCCTGCGAGAAAGTAGCACTTATCTGCTGGATGCCACGTAGCAAGGGAGGAAAAGACAAAATGGTTTCGATTTTGTTTTTTGTGGTCAGGCAAACTGACATCGATACTCGGTTTAATGGTTTGGATTTCAGGTGATTTCCATCTCATTAACTTTGGCGCTTCGGTATCTCGATGGTTGTGCGTCAGTGTGTGATGTTGATGTTCCTCATTTCGGATCTCTTAATTTGTCCAAGAATGTGAGATGTCAAAGGATGTTTCATGATGAGGTTTTCCGGTGTATGAGGAATTAGTTTTGGATTAGTTTTATGTTCTTGGAATTGATCGAGTCAAGGAAAACGAGACGTGGGAGCCAGTTCCGTTCTTATAATGGTCAATGAACGTAGATTCATAATGGTCTAAATTTTGTGACGTAGACGCTCAGGGGATTACTTCAACATAGTAGGAAGCTCAGTCACATCAATTGATGAATGTTATTCTCTGAAATAAAATAAATGTGGTCTGCAAATCATTGCGGGAAAAAGCAAGGTCTGCAGACATGAGTGTTATTAGACCAAGGATAGGAAGCTAAATGAACATAAATTAAAAGTAGTTAACAATTTCGCTTCGATTAATACTAAATAGATTGGTTTTTACGGTGGTAGGTTGTCAGGCTGCCGCCCAACCCCCAATTCTGGAGGGCTAGTCCGGTGTTTGCTTCGTTTTGAGGCACGAAACACTCCCTCTCATCCTCCTCCGCCTCTTTCTATTATATATACAAGAGTATCCAGGGATCACCCTGCCTATTCTAAAATTGTGACTAGTCATAAGTCACAAGTTTTGGCGACTCGTGCTTACTTCTTATGAACTTCTTATTTTGGTTTCTATGTCTCTATGTCTCATCCTCCTCCGCCTCTTTCTATTATATAGACAAGAGTATCCAGGGATCACCCTGCCTATTCTAAAATTGTGACCAGTCATAAGTCACAAGTTTTGGCGGCTCGTGCTTACTTCTTATGAACTTCTTATTTTGGTTTCTATGTCAATCTTCTTCTTCGGTTCTACGTTACTTTTCATTTAGTATAGGCCTGCAAGTTGAGACTCAACAACACAAACTTGTGATTGGGTTGGACTTGTGATTTCGTTGTGACTTGTTATTGCGTTGTGACCTGTGACTGCTTTTAGAGTACGGGGGTTAGTTTAATTCTATTTCTGTAGCGGAAGCAATTGAAAAACTGTTTCTTGTCAATCGCATTTTTTATGTAACTTCTGATTAGAAATTGAAATAGTTTTGATAGAATCAACAGAAACGTTGTGATAACCACTATATATTCATATGTGAGAAATTATTTTATTTAGCGCAATTGCAGTATTTTACGCGGTTTCAACTTAAAACAAAAAGGTCAGGGAGTCAGTGTTAATCATCCAAAGGTTTCTTTTCTAACTCGATGTTAGAGGGACCGTCAACGTCATACTGTCAGTTTGTAGGGAGATTCTCATGTTGAGAATATTGTGGGAATGTGGGGTACGTTCATTTTTAATTCCACATATGTATATTTCTACAACAAACTGACGTAATAAGATATATTTGGCCAATTACTACTAAGTAGAAAAATTAAGTCGGATATTGAATCTTCACCCTAGCCGTTTCATAATCTAAAAAACAAAAAGATTATTCTTGATAAAAACAACCCAACCGCCAATCTTCAAAAATATATATAATCGAAACATCATCCGACATCTTGAATTCTAAAACTTCCAACAGCTCCAATTCACCTTATAACACCGATCATTCAAAGTCCACTTCTCGTCTCCACAAAAAAAAAACAAATTTTTCAATTTAATCACAATTGATCACGTGGAAACGAATTATTAACTGCCCGTGATAAAAAAAACCGCGAATAAGATTAACAAATTCGAAATCTGCTGAATCACAAGAAACTGATCAGCATTCTTCGTTTCTTAATCAAAAAAAATAAAAGAAAAGAAAATTTTAGCAAAAGTAAAATAATATGGCGGCGACTATTTTGACAGATTGCAGTTTCTTTGTTTCTTATATATTATTATTAGGAGGGTAACCGTCGCCCCTCGATCGATTTTCGTGAAACGTCACAATGAGTTCCACTTATTCATCCCCTTGTGGAAGATCAGCATGGAATCAAAGGTGAATAACTCTTGACACTGGCGTGAATTGAGCTGTTTTCGTTTTTAATTTTGATTTGTTTTTTGAAGCATAACATGATTTGATTTAAGGGTGATCGAAATCGGAAACTGGAATTTGGATGTGTAGAAGGACATCCCCTGCAATTATGCTGGTTGATGTTTATGTACGATCTTGGCATAAGAGGAGGGTTATGGTGGCGTCGAGGTAGTAAAAATTAGGGAAAATTTTGATCTTTGAACTTAATGAACTGATTAGCCATAGGGGAGGTCTACACAGTGCACATTACATAGGTTAAGTGGGGGTAATCGTATTTCCCATTTACCAAAGTAATTTGTTACAACATTTCAACACTACTAATCCCCATGAACATAAATAGGTACTCATCAACACCAACTGCTGCCCCGCCCCCATTTTTCTAATTACGACCTTGAAAAGTAATTAAACGAAAGTGAAATTGGCGCATGCCTTGTTAAACGCTAGAAGAATACTAGAACAAATCTCCCATTTCCACCTTCACCTACTTCTTTTTCCCACCTTTATTTCTCCTCGCAACGTTTTTCTTCTTTTCAATTTCTTCGTCTTCGGGTTTTTTTTAACTCAAAAATTTTCTTACACCAAACCTCGTCCCATTGCACACTGCGCGTTCGAACAAAAAAACTCACAACGGAAAAAACTCAACAGACACAAACGATTAAAATTGGATCAACGAAGAACTTTTAAACAAAAGCTTTAAAAAAACAGATTCTTTCCCACCTTTTTTCTATTTTTTCTCCATTTTTTTCCTATTTTTCTTGCAATTAATTAGCATCACGCGTTGTGGCACCGCTTTGATTACGTGCAAATAGAGTACACCTAGGATACTCAATATACTCCAGGTAAGAAAGCAGGTAAAACGGCGCGCTTAATTAGTGCTAGCTAACCCTGCACAGAGTTAAGGAGGCGGGGGAGGATGAAATGTTTTCTAAATAGGGTTTAAATTTTATTTAAATACCGCAATTATGAGAGCTGCGGAATGCGATGATGTTTTGGGTGATAATAATTTTGTTGCTAGTTTTATGAAAAAAATTTGTTGCGTTTGTTTTTTTCCTTCTTTGATGTTTTTTTTTCTCTGCGTTTTGCGCGGATCTGGGAAAAATTTTTTAATTGTAATTGTTTTCGTTTTAATTATAAATATGAGAACTGAAAGGGAAATTTAATTAATTTTTGTGTTGGATTGTAATGGCCAATGATATTTTGTATTTCTTCGTAAACACACGCGAATACAATCTTTTACTTCGCAAGATGATACGTTCACAATAGTAATTTGATAAATAATTTGATTACAAATTGACGGCAGCAATATGATCGTTGTCGAATCGTCTAACATAACTCAATAAATTCGTAGCATAACTAATAAACAACTTTTAGGAAAAAATCGACTTTACTCGTCAACATAGTCTCAAGAGCGATATATTCAGTCCAACGTTTATCTAGCCTTTCTTATAGAACGATTTGTCCAACCCTTCAAAAAATGCTTTAATTTCAGCGATCGCCTACCCCTCCGCATTGAAGCCACATTTCTTTCCGGCGAGCATTTTTTTGAGATTTGAGAACAGAAGTCGCTGGGGCTAAATTTGGAGAATATGGGGGGTGGGGGTACGGGTGCAATTTGAAGTGCAATTTTCCCATTTCAACTCACATATCGCATGAAAAAATCCTTTTTAATTCGCCTAAACAGCTCCAAACATCCCTCTGAATCATCAACGAGTTGTTGTTTTTTGTCAACAGTGAGCAAACGCGGTACCCATTCGAAACGCGCTTCCTCGTGGACAAATGGTCATGCAAAATAATGAATGCACCAACTTCTGATATCTTTAAGGTGCCAGCTATGTCACGTCCCTTCACTTTACGGTCTCCCAAAGCGACTTTGTGAATTTTTTTACGTTTTCTCGAACAACTGCCGAATTTGGGCGACCAGAGCATTCAGCATCATCGGAACTTCTCTACCATTTTTCTCGATTTAGCCCAGTCCGAATAACACCTGTCAAGCTTTATTATAACACACGAAATTCAGATTTTTTCAGTGCTTTGAAAATTACAAAAGTAGCATCACTAAAACCACTGTGACTTGTAAACTAATGGTCGGAATATCTCGAAATTTTGACACATAAATATCGTTTGAAGGTTGGTACTATCTAAAAATCTTATGGATTTTCCAATAGTGGCGCCATCTATATGTCATCCTATGGCTTATGTAATAAGTGATGTAATGAGTGAGATTTCTCGTATTCGGTGCCGCGTCACTTCAAATTTAGTGCTATCTTTGACGAGTAACGTGACTCAAAAACTTATAACAAAAATATTCGGAAAAAAAACAAATTTAATTTGATAACAAGCAAAAATCAACCAACAGTATAATTTCCTTTAAATATTGTCCAGAAAAACGAGAAAAGTCAGGGAAATTTGGTCTTGAGAAAAAGTAGCCACTCTGTAAAGATTTTAAAAAACCTCAACAAAATCACATTCATTGTAAATTTAATCACAAAAAAGGCCTCAATCGCGCCATTTCTGTTCAATTTATCTAAAGAAAACAATCATCCAAAAAAAATTGTCGCTCTGCTCTATTTTATTACAAATAGATATAGAGATATCATAAAACTAGCCTTGAATGATAAAATCCATCAATAAATAACTAGAAAAAAAACCTTTTAATCTAAAAACTACTTTGCTGATAAAAGATGATCCTCCTCATAACTTGATCGTTACAAATGGCGCAGTACTAAAAATCTTCTTCTTCTTCTAACTTTGAAAAATGGCACGTTCACAGTTATTTCATTTTCATCACGTCTCGTAAATCTTGAAAATTTTTGCAAAATAAAAAAAATAAACAAAAGCGCATCCAAAATACTGCATGTGTATCGAAAAAGAGTATTTCCCCAATTGATATCAATGAAACGAGTTGTTTTAGGGTGTGAAGAAATATTAATAATTGATATGAAATAAGGAAATAATTAAAAAAGAAAACCAAAATCAACTTCCTTGTCACCTGATTTCGTAAGACTTGTTTAAAAAAAGTCATCGTTGTTGGTGTAATCTAGTTTCAGTTATTTTTTTTTCTTGCCCGGGGTGGGATTACTTTATTTATAACAAATATTATAAGCGCTTATCTGTCGGAATCGATCGAGCGTTTTCAATTTAATCACGTCTTCCTGTAGTAATAATATATATGCTCTTCTTAGAAGAGTATCAGCAATCGTCCGAGCTGTTTTGGGGGAATTTACTTAAGTGGTAAGAGGAGGGCGGCGGCGCGGCTGATAATGATGCAATGATGAAATTTTCTGCTATTAGAAAGCTGATGATGAATTTATTTACAATGTTATCAATGATGGCGCGGTGTCACATGCCCCGATATTAAATGCAGCAATGTATTAAAACCACGTAGAACAGAATTGATAAAATTATTTTTAAGGAAATTGGTATTTTCTTTGTTGGATTTTGTGATAAATTCAGGTAAAAAACACAAACTGATGATATCAATAAGATATTTTTAGATGTCGGCTTTAGAATGTTTCTTTTTGCATCTTAAATGTTGTAAATTATAAAATAATAAATTTTCTGTCTTAGAATTGAGATAAGACACGTAAAAATAGATCGATCGATCATACAATAAACTTCAACTTGAACGAGAATACTCCCAATCATACCGCGTGGTAAAGAGAGGCTTTCGGCGTGATAAAAGGCGGCAGATAAACGAGCTCGCAGAAAAAGCGGAAAACGCTACATAGGCGACAGTAAGGTGCTGTACCAAATTACTAAACACCTCTCGCGAAAGTATTCTACTAAAACTCTACTCCATAATGGAAAATTATCCGACAACTTCGAGGTGAGTTCAGGAGTACCTAAGACAAGGATGCCTACCAAGGATGGGGTAGAATAAGACGTCAATTCCAAAATAAATAAAGTAAGAATCTCATGCATACCTGTCTTGCATATGGAGATCAACGGAGTTCTCAACTAAAGCCAAAGTCCAACTCTAAGGCATTTCTTTTGTATGGTTGCGAAACATGCAAACTGACCCAATTAATCACAAGGCGCCTTCAAGTTTTCATCAAAAGATGCCTACGTCATATTCTAAAAAAACCACTGGGAAGATAGAATTAGAAATGAAGAACTATAGCAACGTGCCGGTCAAGAAAGCACAGTCGACGAAATCAGGTGAAGAGAATGGAAGTGGATTGGTCACACCTTGCGACGCGAGAACGAGTATCTATAGCCAAACAGGCCCTTGACTGGAACCCGCAAAGAGCGCGCCGAGTTGGAAGACCTAAAACAACGTCGAGTAGTAACTTTATTGTCAGAGGCCATAACTAACATGGCTGAGAGCTGTCCCAAAAAACAGAGTCCGATGGAGGGCAACTATTTCCGCTCTATGTCTCATGGGGGATTAAAGAAGCATAAGAAGAAGAAGATACACTAAGCTTTGCCATAAGTAGAAAGACGTAAAATCAGCCGTTATAATCTCATGGTGCATGTACAGTCATTATGACTAAAATCTATCTATCTTCCATTATTGTTGGACGTACCACATACGTTATACATGCACACATATGTAAACCTCTATATACACACAACACAAAAGCAAGATACAAAATTCGATCTCTTGAGAGGTTTCCTTTTCGCTTCAACCAAAACAAACTAAGGATAACGAAACTACATATCCTCGTATATACTCACATCATTTTTCTTCTATATCCTCCCCTTATATCTATGTATGCTGCTCTGAACTAGAGGAAAATCCCGTATCCATCTTTCAATATATACATGTATGTATCTATATACCAAAGAGAAAACACATAAGTAAGCATGTAACACATACCACATACCTTCCTCTTCCATCACCCGCCTACAACTTGATGACGGCGCGCGGGAAGCAGGTAAAGTGTACTCATTCCAAAAAAAACAAAATCTTTTGTGACGACCCAAAATACTTCTTTCATACATCTGCATATATACCAACAACAAATAACCTGAAGGGCGGACACCACTTCAAAAATTCATCCCTTATAGTTGAAAATGTGTGTGCTCTATATTCTCCCTTGTGTAGTGTATAATCCTGTTTTGAGGGTGGATTCATTTCCAGTGCGTCATACCACTGCACCAAAATAAAATGGAAGAGAACACCCAGAGCAAAACAACAACAAAAATAAAAAAATATTTCACATAAAAATAATGTCGAGAAGGAGGCTTTTTCCAGAGTCTGATGTGACTAATAGGATTTTGAAGCTTCTCGCTTATTTCGTTTTTAGTCTTTTTATAGTTTTTAGTTTTGAATTCTGTTATAATTTCCCTCCCCCGTCCCGAAAAAACAAGAACAGATTTCAAAGACAACGAAAATGAAGTCCTCCCTCATCACAACGTAGTAAGATATGTAGAGAAAAATAAATCGATAGGAAGAAAAGCCACCAGAAAAAAATTCTTTTCTTTTTTATCGATTACCAGCTAAGCTATACACAAAAAGCAGCTAGGAGAGGAAAAACGTCTAAAGTTCCGCAACCAGGCACCTGCCATCTGCAAAGTCATCCATGCGATTGCTCTAAGGAGAGATATCATTCTGTTCGCACTAGTCTATATATATACTGCATCCCCCCATATCTCTATCTCATCTTTGCGCATTTGCTGGACTTAAATATGGAAGAGCATATAGCCCTGCTCTCCTGGATAGGTTAGATATGGAACAACCGGGGCTTTACCAGAGACCAAATGAAAAATTTCCCTATTCCTCTACAGCGCACAACTAGCTTCCCTCCCCTATACCCCTGCAGCCAACCCCGCTCCATGACTTTCAGAAACAGCTATACTCTATACTCATCTCTTTCGTTTTACGTCTTCTTGTGAAAATTTTCTACTCTTCCCGGGAGAATGTCCTCCAACCTCCGCATAAATTTTTATCTCCAAATGGGAAAACCCGATTTTCGTTTTGCCCCTGATTGGTTGCCATGCAACCATGATAATAGATTTTTCCTGAGAAATCCTCGTCTCCACCCTGAATACTGTAGCTATTACTACCCCGAATAGGGTGCCAGCCCCAACTGCTGGCTTGTCCGCCCCCTCCCAATTTTATCGGCGATGACGATGAGCGAGGAGGGCGCGCACACGGAGGGAAGTACTGTGGAGGGTATAAACTTGGCTAAAATGAGCCCATCGTCCCATGGTCGTCGTCGTAGTTGTCGTTGTCGACAACGTCTATCTGTTTGCCAGTATAGTGTTCTCTGCTACCCAGTAGATGAATGCGGCAGTGGCTCTTACAGCCCTCTGCCAAGATACCACCCCCTCATATTCTGGCACATTTTCTCGCGTTGTGATACAATCATGAAATAGTACGATGATGGGGTGGAGAAAAGAGACAGAGAGAAAATCTACGTCTGCTGATGAAATTCTGAATCCTAAAGAGAATCTACCACCACCGACCGACTTCTACACCCATCATCCCTTTTCCTTTCTTCATGTTATATTGTTCCCTCGTCAACTCTCTGGAATAACTAAATCCGGTCGGTGGGGGGGGGGGGGTGGTGATGTAAAGGGTGGGCGTACAAACAAAATTCACAGCTATAACATCTTCTGGTAAATAAAATATAGAGAGAATACGAAAAAATACACAACTACAGGTGCTCCGACCCTTCGAGATATGAGGGTGGAAAAGCTCTGAAGATTCATCGCTGGTCTGTTCCCATTTTCATCGCGCGCTCTGGAGGGAAGGTTACATCACAGAAAAACACAGAGCACACCACCACCACCACACCCCACCGCTGGAACCGAGCGGGAAATATAAAACTCTGCGTCCCTGATGATATTCAAAGTTCTTGCCCGTACCACCTGCCACCTACCTTTGCCCCGCAACAGTCGTCGCACACCCTCCCGCCCACACAGGAGGCCACCAACTGTGTGGTACTTTCTGGTAGATGGGTAATGATGATGATGGAGTAAGATAGGGGCGCCGAAGGGAATTTGACTTCTGTGGGAGAAACACGTAAGCCGCTAGAGGGATTTTTTATAGGATTTCTGAAGCTTTGACTTTATTTATTTATTTTTGTTGTGTTGTTTAGCTTAAAAGAAGTCTTCTAAATGCTCCTTGAGGGTGAGGGAGGTTGGCTACAGAACCTTTGAACTGAGCTCAACAACAACAACAAAACAAATTAACACGGGAAAAACAACAACAGAATTCCGAGAAGCATTTATGGCACAAAGCTAAGCTAGAAAAAATGCCTTCTCCAACCTCCCGAAAGTTTTTCCAACCATCATGATGGCGGCGACGGCTACACAGGATCGATACTGCTGGGAAATGGTGTGCAGAAGAGTGCTCCACACAAATTCTTGGCTACTTTTCTCTCGTTGGTGTATATATTCTGCTTTTGGTTCCCGCACCTGTGAAGCGGCCACATCAGCATTGGCGAAAACTGATGTTTCTTGGCTTTCTCCATAATAATACCAAACCGACGACAACAACGACGACGACGACATTCAAGTTGGACTTTATTTCTGTAATCCGTTTTGATTTGCTATTTTTAACGGACATATTTTTCGTTTGGCAAGGACAGACAAACTGGGCGAAAACTGGAGGATACCTGGAAGTTTTCGAATTCAGAAAAGATTTACGAAAATGGGTCATGGACAAGAGCTGACTAAAATTGGCATCGAAACAAAGATTGCACCTGCAAAGGTTTTTATTATGAGTAAAATTAGAGGGAAGTGCAATTCGGATTTGTTAGAAAAAGAGGAGGAAATAAGACGACTACCAAATTTGGAAGAATGGTAACTTTTTTTATATGGCAGTTCTAAGCTCGCGAATCACCATTTGTACTATCAGTCTATCATGTTGTGGCCGCGTCATGGGGTAATGTCTTATAGTAAGCTTAGTTTGAGCAGGTTTGGGGTTATCAGGAGTTAGGGGGATGTTGGATGGGCGTTTGAACTCTTGGATGTTGTCGAGTTGTTCTGTTTATAAACGAGGACGGGGAGTTGTAGCCAAAGCAAATGAGCCGACCGATCTGGTGTTGCGGATATAAGATAACATTTATTTCGATTATTTCGATGGAACGCTCACTGTGAGGTCCAAATGCGGGAAAGAGATCGCGATACTAAATTCCGATGATCTTCTAAACTATTCAAAAAGCACTGCCAAACTTGAAAAATCTCATATTTTGCACTACTTGATGTTTAAGCATGTTAAAAATATCTCAGATTACGTATGAAGGATTACCTTCGATTCGAGATATTGAAAATCCTGGTTGATATTTACGGTCTAAGATAGGAACTTGTTATTATTTGTTAAGATATTAAAATTAATTTTTTGTGCTTAAACAAAACTTTTTAAAAGGAACAAAGAATATGTTCGTGTAATCGCAACGGAATTAACACATACAAACTTATACAATAGAGGGGGGATTATTATATGATTGGTATCGTCACCCAGCTCTGCCATTGTCTTTGTTATATAAATATTTTTATTTATTCGATTGCGAAATTTGTATTTGTTTATAAACCAACAAGGAACGAAGGTAGGCTACGTTATCACTTTGAGGATCTTTGCGTTAGTTTTAAGCAAATTTGTTCCGATCGCAGATTATCAAAATATTTTGATGGAAACGCTTTAACATGCAGGTTATAAAAATTTAGCTTTCTTAATGATTTAAGCAAACATTCAACTAATACAGATAAAAACCACCTGAAAATAATCTTGATCCTTTAAACCACTTTTTTTTATAGCGGTCCATTTGTTCCACCCAACTTCAACCCCCCCAACACTAATTAGCTACTAAAAAAAGGTAAAACCAAGTAAAAATAAATCATAAATTCAGGCCTGTCCCTTAAAAAGTCGCGCAGCAATGTTTTTTATAGCTTCTCTCTCTTAACATGCACATTTCGCCTCATAATCCGGCGTCGCTTGCGAAGATAAGCTTCTCTCTGCCCGCATAATAAAGAAAAACACTGGAAAAAAAGAAGAAAATTATCTGCTATCGACATTGGAAAAATCAAAAGAGCAATAAAACCCAGAACCAGAAGGTTTCGTCGTACATAAAATAAAGCCCATATATACAGAGACGCCAGCCCGGTGCCTAGCGCTCTATCCATACAGCTTGAAGTCTACATACCTTGCAGAATTTATATTCTTCCTCCGCGAGCCATGACAGAGCAAGAACAGAACGGGAGCTGTTAAAGGAGGAGCGGGGGCTGATGGGAGGGGGTCAGGAGAAGGTAGAGACGGGGGCGCGGGGTAGGATAGCTTAAAGACCCTCCGAACAAGTTTCGTCTTCACTGTTTCTCATTATGGATCACGTTTATAAAGGGAAGACCATGGCCCAATGGTGGGCCCCGGGGGAGATGATGGTGCTGCCGCGCGGGAGGGGGCGGGCAGCTCAGTTCGGGGGTAAAAGCGACAGCATACCTGAGACGAGAAGCCATAATTTTTGTGTGTGACCCTGTCCAGTAGCCATGGCAACCGATCAATAGATTTTCTATGTACATACTTCAAGCTCAGGTGTATCCCTCGGGCCAAAAGAGCCACACAGAGCCTCCAGCCCGCCGTCCGCCCCCTCCAACATACACGCAATCGTATCTCACCGGGTGACACCTTTCGCCTCACCTGCTCTATTTTGATGGTTTTACACAGATATTTTTTTATACCTCATAGCCCACCTACATACTATTCATTCCTCTAGCAATGGGAAAGTGATGTAGTGACGAGGATGACGTACGACGGCCACCTTCATTTTATCTACCTCTGCCGTGGACTATATAGGCAGTATGTGCACCTTTTATACATATATATGTATCTACAGTATGTGAGCGCAAAAGCTGCTGCTGCTCGCTCATGGACAATGCGGGAGATTATTGCTAATGTTTGGAATTTCTTTTCCTTCCCAATACTCACCCCCAATTTGAATAAGGGGGGTTTTATGGATGGTTGGATCTTTATTTATTTTTCATGTTGTTTTTGTTGTTTTTATTTGCGTGGGGAAAATTTCGTTTGTCACGTCTTTTACAGATAAGAATTTGTTTTCCTTTAATTTTTTTTTCGCTGTTTTTCATTTACAGGTATTGAGAAGGGCAATTGGAAGGCGCATTTCTAGAAAACAATGTGAAATTTATGAATAATAATTTTTTGCGATGTTTTGCGAATTTACATTGATTTTTTTTTGTAGTGAAGTTTTTGCGATAATAGCAAAATTGCAATTAAAAATAGCAATCCTGTAAGAAATTGGTATAGATTTTTGCGAAATCGTATTGAGATACTTCGCTTTCATACTTTTAATACAGTTTGATAAAGTAATGTCGCTATCAACTGCTTGCGTAACTCTATTTCTGGAGCTATGTGGTTATATGCCCACCGCCGAAAGTGTTTGGATCCTATACAGTCAAGGACATATGGATATCCTCAACCTCAGATTTCGCATTGACCCAATTTCAAGATATCAACCGCAATGGGTAAGTGGCCCTCTGTTCTCCAGACCGAAATATATGAGACATATATTTGTCATTGAGACCTGCGGTAAGCTCAACCTTGGGAAGGTTTGAAAGACGCCAACGTTACAATTTGTTCGGACAGTCCTAGGATTGTCGTCGACTGTACATGGAAGGCAACGAGACTTACAAACAACATGTTTTCTGTGATTGGCTTGCTCTGATCTGCCTTAGAAGAAAAAGGTTTGTTAGCACCATACTGAGGCCCGCTCAGGTCCGATCTTCAACTAAAGGCCTTCGTCCGGACGGCGTATCTTGGCTGCAGTGGTCACCATATGGATTGTCCCCATAAAAAAATGTGCCATCATTGAAGTAGCAACAAAATACTCTTCTTTTCATCTCAACATCAACATTTTCCCCTTTTATGCAAAAGCCCTTTCCAAACCCTCATATATGAATCTCAAGAAAGCATAAACATTGTGCATATCGTATCAAAATATAATTAATTAATTAAAATCTTTTACGTAAACACAAAAAACATGTAAAATCCTATTTTTAGCGTCTAAAACATTCATCACAAAAGCTTTAATTTTTATCTTAAAATCGATATCTTATTTTTTTTTTAAACTTATCACTCTTCCTTTTTCCCCGGAACACCTTGATGGGTCACCTCTCAAAACTACTAGTGACATACAAAACGATTAAATATTCTCCCCCCACCACCCGTTTCGTTGTTATTCATCTCATCAGAAAAATCGAACTAAAGCCGACAACAAGCTCAATTTCGATAAATTTTATTAAAGAGCAAAGACGTCCTTATCAGCTTCAACTCAAACAAAATTGGTTCAACACTTCAAAGAACACGGAAAGGTAAACATTTAAAAGCAGTTTTTTCTCTCCCTCCTGCTCCTCGCCTTCAACTCTTTTTATTTTGTCAAGCACACCTTGAAAATATGAGGCTGACAAAAAAAATATAGATAGTCAGTCACCCATATACACGCAGTCGGAGTCCACAAGGTGTAAAGATCGGATTTCGATTTTTCTTTAATTAAAACTTATCGCGCGACAAAACACTGATAGACGAGAATGTGGCGCGAGAGAAGAAAATGAAGAAGAAGACGACGGAGAAGAAGAAAAGGAAGAAGAAGAAGAAGAAGGGTATACAATCGTCATGTTGAAGTAGGAAAAATCTTATGTTTACATTAGTTCGAGGATTGAAGTGGGTTTTGAGGAGTAAAACTAGACTTTCAACGATTATGAACTAATAAAATTCTTCCAAAGTAATTTCGCAAGTCTTTCTTAAGAATGTCTCTTCAAGGAAATTGACTCTTCTTATTGGTGTACATTTCAAACAACTCGCAATTATCGCATGTGATTCCCCCAAAAAAAGAATAAATATACAATGACGGAGACTCTCTTCCGTTCCATCAGTTTAATCATCGATTTTATTATATCTTATTATACCTGAGCTTTGCTTAAGGTGCTCAGGTATCGCCGAAAGATTAACTCATTCCAAGATAAAAGGGGTGGGTTTGGCGCTCGCTAAAATGACTCACAACGAAAAGGTAATTGAAATTTGTGTTTTTTTTTGTTGTTGGTTTTTTTCCTTCAACGTCTCACGTCTGAGGAAAGTGTTTCATTTCCTGTCCTGGAGTATATGTCGTGATGATTGTCCCAATGATGCTCCTCTTCCGCTGTGTTCAATCTTTTGTTAAAGCAAATATAGTCTCATCTGCGACGATTTCTCATCTTGAGTTTTATTGCTTATCTTAAAAGCGAGTACGCGGCGCGACCCACCTTTATTTGATCGCATTCTTTTCTATGATGATTTTAAGAAAAAGAAAAACAATTTTTGTTTAAGACGTAGAAGCGTAAAGATAAATCTAAGGAAATTGTAAGATGCTTGATTTACTGTCGGTTGTTTTTTTTTGGAAGAGAATATTGCGTGTTATAAACGCGACATTATCTAAGATTTGAGCTGCAATAAAAATCGGATCAATGTTTCTTGATTACAATTTTTAGAGTTTGGGTATCAAGAGGGTCTGAAATAACAAGGGTATTGACGACTTAATCTATATTTCGCAATGTTACTTTGAAGTAATTGCGATGATAAGGAAAGCATCACTTGAAATTGTCGATATATCCTAAAACCGTCATTCGTTTGCAACCAAAATACAGAAAGAAGCTTACACAATACCGAACCGAATTTGTTTGACCTCCCTGTAAAACATTTTAAACCAAAATTAGTCCGAAAATAGTTCCACCTTGTTCTATCGCTATAATGCTCGAATATAATTTGCAATTGAACTGAAAAATTGACTAAGGTCGGCCGCAAACCTCATCCTTTTTTCTAAAATGATTGTCTGAACGATCCGAAATCGATTCTAAGAATTCCATACTGTAATAAAGGTATAACATTATCCAAGGGGTAACCGAGAGAAGGCCATATAAGTATTAACTTATTCCATCATAATCACATTATTTTAATATTTTTCTAAACACAAAACTCCTTCAACTAATAAAAAAATGAGACCCTCTAACCCAAAAGAAAAAAGAACAAAGCTTCTCTCCATTCACATTTTTTTAATCTATTAAAAATATCTTTCACGGCACGCACCGAAAATTCACATCCTTCCGGTCACGTAGAGAGGCCTGATGGTCATCGCACTTTTAGTATAGTAGGTACATATACTCGAAGGCACCACAATAAATATCCGATATGGCGTCACGGTACCAAATATTTCGCCTTTAAAAACACATCAGAAATATCTTAAGGCACCCAAACCGAAAAAAAAATAGAAACATTTTCTCCTTCAAGATTACAGCACACCATCCCCTGAAAAACCCAGTAGTGCAGCCCTGATGTATACGAGGCTAGCCGATGCAGACTCATTTAGATTCAGCCATATCAGGAGGATAGCGAAGCGCCTCTCTCTAAATGGTAAAAGTGCAGCAGGAACGGCGTCTCCGGACGTCTACCTGTAATAAAACTCGCATTTGCTATGTGGCTCTAAGCAATAAATCCCCTTGTCTCGTGGACGGAAGCTTTTCAGTCAGTCATTAGGATCGGTAGACATCTCTATCCTTCCTGCAATTGAGGTCTTGTTTCCTTTCTTTCGCCCGCCGAAATGTTTTTCTTAAATTTTCATTAACCGACGACGACGACGCAACAACCCCCAAAAATGATTGTGTGGTGGATGGAGGGAGAGATCTCCGGTGGTGTGTGGGTTGCGTTTTCATTGGGGACTATCATCGCGGAGAGCAAGGATCCTTCTTACCTTTAAATAGTGACCGGTTATAGTGTTGCAAATCAGTTCTAATCCTGAAGTGAATCGGTAATCAAGAGGTGTGCGAACTTTGTCCTGCTGGAGGATCGCGTGTGAATTACTCGTTTTGAATTAATTTCGAAAGGAAAAGGGGTTTTTTATTAGTGGCTTTTTTATCATTTCTTTTTTTTTTTTGGTGCTTAAGAAAGTGGATATACTCGTATATATATATGTTTTTTTTTTTTTTGACGGGGGAGGATTGAATAGATCAAATGTTATACTGTGTTTGGTGACGACTATGTGGTTGAAGTGTTGGTGATAAAGGAATAGTGAATAAAAAGCAATAAAACGAAATCTAGTCTTACGTCAAAGTGGAAATGTATAAAAAAATGCAGTTTTATGTGAGTAAAGTTGTTAATATGATAATAAAAAAATATGGTTTAATATTATACTTGACCATAATGTAGCGGTGGTTAGGACTTTTAGAATGGGTTCTTTTTCTTTTTATAACCTAGCATAAAAATGGTATCATTGTACTCATAAATCTGTTCAACAAAGGATATTCAGTCTTCTTCAGTAGGAAACATATTTAGTAAGATCAATTCTAAGGCTATAGAATGGGACAATCTACTTATCAAAGACCTACTGCCCAAAGAATAAACTACATGGACCCTATTTCCTTTTTTATTTAAGTTTTATTCAATTTATAATGTGACTTGTTGGGGAAATTTTCAAATTTATTAAAATGATAAAGGTGTAAGAGGAAAAAAGTAAAGCATTTCTTCTTATTGGTAATTGCTTTTTGTCAGCATTTTATCATTACACAATACAGAGGAGACACTGTCTCGGATGAACAACTTCCATGGGATCGAGTTTGGGAAAATAAGGAGAGATTGTGGAACACTAAGCTCAACTTACTTAAATCTAACTCTATTATTAAAATAAAATCTAGCATCCTATCCTGTCTAAGTCCTATAATAATCTTTAAAACCAACATGTAATAACTGAAGAGGACAGATACCCAACTGTGGAGTATTCTCCAGCCACCAGTACAAATTACTGGCATTGGAGGCGTCTTTCTTTCTCTGAGATTCGCGTGCTGAGATCCTCAACATCCCTGCCTTCATCATTAACATGCACTCGCTCATTACATGCTTTGCGATATAGGTATGTGATGTAAGAGGGGCAACCCCGAATCATCCTGAACTTTTTTTTGTAGTCTAAGTAAATAAATGTTTCTGTGGGTATAAATCCGTGCTCACAAGCTGATTTGTGGTATTCAGCGTTCGGGTAAAACTATACCCAAATAAGAGAATTGTCGCTCTAGCAATATGATCTCGAATCAACTTGATTATAAAGTTGGCAATCCTATTAACAAATGCCTTATCGTAGAGAACATTGTTGACGTGAATCTTAGTGAAACCAGAATCGGTATTAGCTTAGGTGTCTGAAATAAAAAAAAACCTTTTTGTCATGTGAAACGCCTTGCTTGCCTTGACAAGTGCAGCATCTAAATTTCTATTGAAATACAAGTATTTGTCCAGCCAAAGGAGTTTCACTTCCATTTTTTCCAATGCTTGTCTAGAATTATTCAATATTCGGAAGCTCCTCTGAAAATCGTGCAAAGCTCTGTTTAGAGAAGTCTGAAAAAGGATCGAATCGAATTTGCTAAAATTGATCTTCAACTTCTTTCCAATCATAGTCTCCGTAGAATGCAAACGGTCACCTAAAAAACAAGATAGGTAATCAAAAAAAACTATTTAAGGATAACTAAAAATACTAGTTAATAACTTAATACTAGTTAATAACTTATCCTCTACTCAAAGAGAATGCCAAACTCCAGAATATTTAAAGTCTGTCTTGCTGTAGGAAGATGCGAAAAGCCACGAAAAGATGAAGACGAATTAAAGTACGTACCTACTTTGAGTAATATCGCCACGAATCCTGGAAGAAAATTGCTGAAGAAGCAAAGGTCCACCGACGACTGAAAGCTGCAAAATAATAATAGTTTAGTTTGAGTAAGAGATAGAATTGAGCATGGCGTCAACTACTATTTAAATTGGTTAAAATTTTGGGGCCATTACATGGAGAAGAGTACTTTTAAAAATATGTTTTTGAAATGTTTAAACATATCTTCAATCTAGCCTAGTTTCTTCCGAAGATTTATATATACATAGCTATATATTATTGCTAAGCATATTAAATAAAACAAAATATATATTTTTTTCTCAATTACCGGATTCTCATACACCACAATTAAACAGAAATTAAGAAATATGATATTTACTATAAACCAAACATAATAAAAATCTGCATCCCATACATTCTCATCTCTAAGAAAATATTACTCAAGTATCAAGAATAAAAACAATTTCATTTCGTTTTCTTCTTTTCCTTGATTAAATTTTGTTGTATCCGAGAGGTTTTTATCATCTGCAATACGACAACAGCGCAGTCGCGCGGTGTGCGGGACGGGCACTAAAAAAATCCGCCTTGTAACAAAAATCATCGCAATTAAAGTCTAAAGGGGCATTAAGATAAAATAATCGATTTTCCGAAGACAAAGATAAGAGAAGACATAAATTTCAGTTTCAGTTAAGCAAAAAATAAAAGAATATGAATAATGACTGTATTGTTTATAGAGCTCACCTTTGAAGTGCTTTTTAAAGGTGAGCATTTCATTTGTTCATAGCTCAGATATCATCTTCTTTTGAGTTTTTAAATATATTTCATAGAAAATAATTTAAGCGAGGACTTTTAAAAAATTTTTATATTTTGTTCGTAGAAGGATTTTGTTTATTTATAAGAAGAAATTTTCTTAAGAAAAACATCATCGCCATATATACCACAATTTGCTTATGTATATACTATGACTTGTGTGTGTATGCTTGCTTGCTTAAAAAAACCAATAATTGAACTCTTATTTCATTTTTATCATTTCAACACAAAAAAAACCCGAAATAAATTTTCGTCTTCTCCACACCTTTGCTAAATACCAAAAAAAAAAATACACAAATTACTGAAATATCAAGAACATCAGTGACAAAAAAGTAATCAACCAACAAAATTTCTCGAGATAGATAACGCGCAACACCTTGACTAGGCTGTAAATGAGATGAGATCAGGTGGTTACTCAGGTTGATTAGTCCAAAAGCAAAAGGCGGTAAAATGTTCCATTGACAAAGAGGCCTCAAGGTGAGACGAGGTGATGGTGATGTGACAAAAGTTGATTTTTTTTATGTAATTTCTTTACTCTGTTTCTTTTACTCTTTCGTTATCTTCAAACTTTTGTATTTGTTTTTAATTAAAAGAAAAAATTCTGTGCACAGAATTTTCTTTTTAGTTGATGCCGGCTTTGCTGAAGAGGTGAAGAGATAATTGTGATTTTTATTAGTTATCTGATTTTCTATTGTTGTGTTGTTATTTATTAATTTAGATAACGTAAAGTTGTTAAAAATCATCTTTAAGCCTTCTTAAATGCAAACAGATTGACACCTAAGCGGTAGTCATCTTTCTCACGACTTGAGAAAGAAACTCACAAAACAGTATAACATTGCAGAAAATAAGAATTATCATCTAAAAATTACATCAAAACATTAATTTTCTACATAGACACTATCCTAAACAAAATTTAAACACCAGTATTAACTCCCTTCAAAGTCCCACAAATCATCTCTCTTCGAATAAGTTCGCCCTCAATTAATAAAAAAAAACACAAATTTCTGCAATCGAGAAATGCGAGATAGTCTGAATCACAAAATATATAAAATGCAAGCGAGAATAAAAATTCATAGTTCAATGCTCCCCAAATGATTAAAAAAAACCAACAATTCTTAAAACTGAATCAGCACCTCAGATGGGGGCACAGCGCTCTGATGAAACATTACCCGCCGTCCGTTCATCAAATGGAGCATAAATTCTCGCCAATGCAGCTCAATTATGAAATCACTACACGAAATTAAAAAAAAAACAATTTATCATTATATTCAGTAAAATATTTTCATCAACATTATTACAAACAAAAAATCCTTATTCCAATTTTCTTAACTTTCAGATAACAGCACGAACAAAATTTGAATGCAGCAAAATGATAAAAACCAACACACAATTCAACAATATGGAACACCAGCCAGAGCGACGTTTTTCATCAACATCCGAATCATCTCTAGAGCCAATGGACTTAGGAAGGACACCAAAGAAATCTAATAATAATAATAATAACAATAGTGATTCTGTAAATTTATCATTAGCATTAACACATTCAACAAATAACGATTCAGAAAATGACGAATCAGACAACGATGATTATACTAATCGAATTAATAGCGAAACTCATGTACAGATTGAGCCTAGCGATAATCCAAATTCATTGCGCAAGAAATTCCGAATTAGTACACCAAACAGAAATAGCACCAATAATAGCACCAGCACCAACAACAACAATAACAACAACAATAATAACAATAATAATAGTGTAGCATATGGGAAATCTAACGACACCATACCATCAGTGACTGACCGTACAAATAATGAATCGGGATTTGTAGATACCAGTGGCCATCAATTGAACTCTAGTCCAGAGTCGGGTATTGAGCGCGAACGTGATGATGTGAAGTATGTTTGCCCAATATGCGAGGTCGTTTCAGCTACACCTCATGAATTTACGAATCATATTCGATGTCACAACTACTCATCAGGGGATTGTGAGAATTTCACCTGCCGTATTTGCTCGAAGGTAAGTCGTTTCTGTCATAGGATACCCAAAGAATATCTCGCTAACGTTAATTTTATCCTGCAGGTACTGTCATCAGCGTCCTCGCTAGATCGTCATGTCTTGGTCCATACTGGAGAGCGGCCGTTCAATTGCAAGTATTGCCACTTAACATTCACAACAAATGGCAATATGCACCGGCACATGCGTACCCACAAGCAGCACCAGCAGCAGCGAAATAGTAGCGGAGTAGGTGGCGGGGGTGGAGGCGGAGGCGGCGGTGGTGGTGGTGGCGCTGGCGGTGGAGGTGGCACCAATAACAGTGGACCAGGTAGCGGTGGCAGCACTGGCAGCGGAGGTGGTGATGGCGAAAGTTATGAAAGCGATGGTTGCTCAACAGATTCGACAGCTAGCAGCTCAAATAACAATAACAACTATAAACGCAAGAGTACTGACGATGATAACGGAATAATAAAAAGACGCATGAAAACTATTAACAACAACATAATCAACGAAAATGAGCCAGATCATACAACAGCTACGGTACAAAAATATTGCTGCCCGGTATGCAGTCGAAACGACTTCATTAGTATGCTATCATTAGGCACCCATATGGATCGGGAACATCCCGGCATTCCAGCTAAATGTCGCCAATGCGAGATCGTATTCAAGACTCATAAGGCAATGAATGCGCATCGATGCACGAACAAAATCAACATAACGCAAGGCTTTAAAGATATCACATTTGTCGATTTTTCCAGCGAGAAATTTCCTCTGATAGCGAAATCACTGTGCGAACAAACAATAAGAACGCCCATCACTAGCCAGAAGTTTGAATGTCTCAAGTGCTATCGTGCCTTTCCGTGTGTCAGCGCTGTTGATATTCATATCAAAGATTGTGGTGAATCGCCGCAAGATTTCTCAATGCGTAAGCGCGCAACAAGTGAAAGTTCCGATGAAGAAAATCGACGAGATGAATTTTTTGCTCATTTAGATTTACAGAACAAGTCTGCAATGAGTTTAACTAGCTCAATGTCATCTCCTCGAACATCAGAAAAATCAGACGTCAAAGTTGAATCAGAAAGATCACCACATCCCTCATCCTACAAGCAACAAGATTCAAGAGATTTAGCCGATATACAATCAATATTGAACGTAACATCATCATCAAACAGTTTTTTACGTAATTTTGAGAAATGTGTAAACACACCAAGCAGTGAATATGGCTATGGGAAGGACGAAGAGGAAGCTCAAGACGCATTCACATCAGAATTTAGAAAAATGAAGCTGCGTGGTGAGTTCCCGTGCAAGTTATGTTCAGCAGTTTTTCCTAATTTACGAGCATTAAAGGGGCACAATCGCATACATTTAACTGCAGCTGGTGCCGGGCCATATCGTTGCAATATGTGCCCATATTCCATTCATGACAAAGCAGCTCTCATTAGACATATGCGAACACACAACGGTGACAGGCCATACGAGTGTGCTGTTTGTAATTATGCATTTACAACAAAAGCGAATTGCGAACGTCACCTCAGGAATAGACATGCCAAAACGACTCGAGAAGAAGTCAAACGTGCCATTATTTATCATCCATCAGAAGACTCGAGCTGTGAAGATCCAATTAAAAAATTGCACATGTTCTCTTCACCTGAATTTGATCACGATGAAGAGAATCCTATACCAAAGGACAGATCCACTCCAGTTTCACATCTCAAAGAAATGCTACAATCCGATCAACCAGCCAAGATACAAGTCAAGAGCTTAGAGAAGTTAATTGATAAACCAACAACAACATTCAAGGCATATGAAGAGGATGACAGAGAACTGCAGCAAGTTGAAACGAGTACCGAATCAAACAGACCTATTGATCTCAGTATGGATGTCTTGGACTTAAGCAAAAAGTCCAAACCAAATCCTCCAGCAACAGAAATTAAATCAGAACCAACTGAACCTGCTGTACCGACAGAACCGGCAAAGGTCGACATGGCAATGATTGAGAAAAATAATCAATTGCTAATTGCTCAACAAAAACTTTTAAACGAGGCTCTTCCAAAAATGGACCCTGCTCATTACTTATCTCAACTTTATCGAAACTTAATGTTTTCACCCCTGCATCCATTTTTCCTGCAAAACTCATTCCTATCGAACAATCTCAATGATTTGAACAAGTTTACTCCAAACATGCTTATGAACCCAATGTTTGGAGCTGGTGATCATCACATTCCAAATCCAAATGCTTCAACAATTGCCAATCAAAATACTACGGCACCACCAAGCTCACAGCAAATACCGCAAAGTAATAAGCCAGTTGAAAGTATCTTGCCAAAAACAGCGCCACCATCACCTCATCAAACTCAAATGCTACAGAAAACTCAAATGCCGCCTTCAGTACCGCCAATGAACATGTCTCGCCATCCGCATATTTCTCAATTGCCGCCACAGCCTACATTAGTGCCGTCAAGCCAAAATTCTGGACCAGTTAAGATGGTCATTAAAAATGGAGTATTAATGCCAAAACAGAAACAACGACGCTACAGAACCGAACGTCCATTCGCTTGTGAACATTGTTCGGCAAGATTCACGCTGCGATCGAATATGGAGCGTCACATTAAGCAACAGCATCCGCAGTATTGGGCGCAGAGACAACGAAGTGGACATCATATTATGAGACGTGGTAATAGTTCTGGTGTAATGTCGCTCATATCATCATCATCCTTGCCGCCAACAACATCTAATATGCCTAATACACATTTCAGTGCAATATCAGACCAAGTGAAACATGCCATTCTAGCGCAACACTTAAAGGCTAGGAAAGAAACTGACATACTTCAGCAAACTTTAACTGAGGGCAGTAATAACAATAGCAGCGGCAATAACAGTAACTACAATGGGGTTAACTACAGTAATTCTGTTGCTAATAGTAATAATAACAATAACAACAGCATAGAAGATGATGATCCAAAATTGATTATTGATGAGGAGGAAGATGCGGATAACGAAGAAGGTTGTGATGATGTTAAGCCAGAAGATTTGTCTAAAACTGCTTCTACAGAATCGGCGAAAACAAACTCAGCAGCAAAAAAAGTTGCCGAGACCATTCTAGAGCAAGCAATTCGTGCTAGTGGGAACTCTGCGAAGCAATATGCGTCGACGACAAACAGTACAGAGGAACGAAAGGAATTTGGTTTGAAGATTGCCAACAATATGATTGCTAGAGCTGAATCTGTTGGTAAGTACTTGAAGGAAGTGGCTAGCTCTCCGTTCAAAGACGAATCGAGTGATTTAGCATCTGTTTCAAAGCTGGTCGACAATGCCAATTCGATGTCCTTTAACAACTATTTCCGACCAAGTGATATTGCGAGTCAAATGGAACAAAGCGATGAAGAAGGTCTTGTTGCTTCTGGCAGTGCTTCAGAGAGCAATAACTCTGGCACTGAAGAGACACCAAGCAGTGCATGTCAAGATCAAAAAAAGAAATCCGCTTACAGTCTTGCTCCGAATAGAGTATCTTGCCCATATTGCCAAAGAATGTTCCCGTGGTCAAGCTCCTTACGGCGGCATATACTAACACATACAGGACAGAAGCCATTCAAGTGCTCTCACTGTCCGCTTTTATTTACTACAAAGAGCAACTGTGATCGTCATTTATTAAGAAAGCATGGGAATGTTGAATCAGCTGTTTCTTTGTACGTTCCAATTGAGGATGTTCTAGATCCTCTACCTACACCAAAAGCTGTAGATGAAGCAGAACCACCAAAACCAGTTAATACTACGATGAACCTTAATATAAACGTTCCAAATATTAAAGCGGAATCGTTAGTTTCATCATCGGATCTCCCATTCAAATGCCATTTATGCGACAGTTCATTTGCTGAACGTTCACAATGTTTGGATCACATCAAAATACATCATGCTCAAGAATACGCTTTACTTTTAGCCAAGGGGGCTATTGATGCTGAAGGTGATTACAATCACTTACAAAGCGCTGAAGATGATGAAAGAAACGATGGCCGAGGCAAGTATCCAGATTACGCTAACCGAAAGGTTATCTGTGCATTTTGTGTACGACGTTTCTGGTCAACTGAAGACTTAAGGCGGCACATGAGAACGCATTCTGGTGAACGACCATTTCAATGTGAGATTTGTTTAAGAAAATTTACCCTTAAGCATAGTATGTTGCGTCATATGAAGAAGCACAGCGGTGGCCATCACAATAATCAATCGAATACAGCTAATAGCGGATCTGATATATCAGATGATGAGCAGCCATCAACAATGATTCTAGCCAATTCATTACGTAGCCATAAAATTCAGGAAATCCTTAGCAAAGCTGGCGCCTGGAGGAATACACATTTAAGTAGTGAACAAAAAGAAAATATCGCTCTACATCCATTCTTAAAATCGGAAGGAAATGGCGAAGATAACAATTCAGATCTCATCGGTAACCTGCTAGGTATCAGCGATCAAGGTATATTAAACAAACTTCTATCTTCAGCTGATGAAGCAGCGAAATTTCTTGGCGTGGAAAAGTAAACATTCATTTCATCTCATCAAATGATAAACTTTTTTCTGTTTATTAATTCTTTTCGTATTGCTATTGTTTCTAGTCAATTATTTACTTAAAAAAAACATTTTTGTTTAAACAAAAAAATTATAACTTAAAAAATAAAAACACTGCGCGTAGTTAAAAAAAAATCACGGTGAAAAAATATTATTTAGAATTAAAATTCAGTGAAGGAAAAAAATTGTAGTGAAAAAATATAAATAATGCATGGGGAAATATTATTTAGAAGAAAAAGCAAAACATACAACGAATATTTTATATTATTATAAAATAGCATTATTAAATCAGCAAATTGTATTTATTTTCATTTGATAAAAAAAGAGAAAACATTTTAAATGTTTCAACTTAGTTTTGTAGAGTTTCTTTATTTTATTATATTGTTCATAAATAGATAATGATGTGCCTATAAAATATTGTAATCAATGAATTTTAATGTGTAGGATTTCTATAAATTTCATACCTGTAATTGTAAATGTGAATTGTTTTGTTGATTGTTTTTATATTATTATTATTTTTTTGTAAGGAATTTCTTTTTATTTGATTTTTTTTTAAATTAAAATTGTATTTTACCATCAAAATAATTTAAATATTTTGTTTATTGAATTATAAATTTATTAGAAATGCTTAATGTTTAATTTAATTAGAGATTTTATTTCTGTAATCAAACCGAATTCTATTATTTGGTTTATCTGTTGGTGTTTTGTGTTTCAGCTTCAGTCTATTGTGTCGGTCTACTTATTTTCCTATTATTTTTATTATCCTTCTTTGCCCTTCTTGGGAGCAGAGGGCTTCCACATAAGTTTTCAACTAACATCTAATTCCTAGCGGATTCCATTCAATGAAGTTATCTGTCGCCAAATTCTCACAGAAGTTGTGTAAAACTACTTTTTTATGTGACAAAATCAGGCATAGGAATCAGCCTTTTTCAGTCGTTCTTTCTATCAGCACAACATAGTAACAAGACTTGTTGTTCTAACAATACGTTTTTAATCAGCCAATCTTAATACTGGTAAGAAGTGCAGCCCTGTTTCATTGCATTGCTTCACCACAAAACAATTTCACAATGTTTTATGTTTTTAGTGGCCAGACCCTATTTTGGCTTTTTTGTGCTTTACTTTGTGACCTTAACAAAATTTGTAATGTAGATTGTGTTACTGCAAAGAAAAAGTAAAATTAGCGACATACGTGGACTCTGTTTATCAGGGCCGAGCAATAGCTGACTTTTGCAGAGCACCAGCAAAGCTTTTGTTTTCGTACAATTGACTCTTTTCAGGTAGCCCCTATTCATATACTGATCTCTTTTGGGTTTGAAAAAAAGAGGGAATAGTAGAGGGTCCTTTAACCTACCACACTCGACTTAGAAGCAGGATAGGAGAGTTCTACTACTGAGAAGCTTGAGTGTCTCTCAAGAGCTGTTATTGCTCATTCCTCTTGTATACGAAATGCTAAATTTTGTGGGCTTTAATAGTTCGAGGAAAAAAAATGTTATTTCATTTTGAAAACCCCCGCCCATACGATGAAGAACCCAGAGCCGGGCCGTAGTTGATTTTTGCAGAGCACTAACAAAGTTTTTGTTTAGAAGATCCATATTCTAACTTGTTAGACTGAGTGAGAAAGGGGTATAAGACACAGCGCTGCCTTGACCTTCGAAAGCCAAGAATGTATTTTCTTAGAACCTTCATAGACAAGTTTTCGCATATGCCGACTTCTTAAAACTAATTTGCCGGAGGGACATAGAAAATTGTATTCTAAATTGATATACTGCTCGAACGGTGATATAATTATTAAGAACCCATCCATCTAATGGCACTACAGCCCAAATCTACCCTTGGCCTCCTCTAAGACATTTCTCCAAGTTTGACGGGTCCTTGTGTTCAGTTCCGATTGTATACAGCATTTCCTTGGGTCAGACGTCACAGAGCCTATCAATATCCTTCTGGTCTATTTCCCTTAATTTCTGCTACCATGAGTCGTTTTGGGATACGATGGTCCTCTATCCTGATTACGTGGCCGGCTAGTCTTTAGTCTGTTGATTTTTATGAAGGTTCTGGAGGGTCACAAATTTCATACAACTTGCTGTTATATCTCCTTTGGCATCTGAAAATTTTTCTCTCAAACCTGTTAACTCATTGCTCTATGTCCAAGTCTATAGTCAAAGTCTTACTATCATAGTACCAGTACTGGTCGTACTAGTGTTTTGTAGAGTGAGATTTTTAATTTTCTGTGCACAAATCTCGAATCCAGTCTTTGCTTTTGACGCATAAAAGGCTCTATTAGCCAGTAGTGTTCATCTAGTTATCTCTGCCTTTTCTTCGTTGCTTTTTGTAATTGTAGACCTGAGGTAGACTGTTTTATCGACTACTTCTAGGTTGTGTATGTCGAAAGTTATATTTCTTCCCATTCTAAATCTTCCAGCTCTGGACTGTTGTATCACCTTTGTTTTTTCTTTGTTGATGTTTTTATCCTTATCACCCATTCTAAGGCGAGGTTTAAAAGCATCGTGGCCAGTCCATTCCCTTGTCTAAGTCCTTATCGTACTTCGAACTCTTCTACTACTCCATATTGGATCTTTACTTTCGCCAGTGAGTTATTCATTGCGAATCAGTGGTATTTTTAGGAACATACTACCTTCAATACCTTTCCTCTTCAATGGTTGAAAAATTTAAATATACATTCACTTAATTGCAGAAATGTTGACTATCTTATTATAATAAAAGCGTACTGCACACCTAAAAATACAGTTTTTTGGAATGGTTAAATTTACTTAAACGTTACTGCATCGAAAATTCTTTAGTTCGAGCCATCTTAGACTACTCAATTAATAAAATCTGCATTGTTATCTCCAAACTACGATAAATATTTCTTAAAAAAAGGGGGAATTCCTTACAATATAATTAATATTAAAATCAACAAACATATAACCACACAACAAAAGCATCATGTATAATGAACTAAAGAGAAAAAGTGCTATGCATTAAAGCTGTATTTAATTATTGTACAATATAAATATTGTTACATTGTTTTTAAATAGGAGAAAAAAAAACAATGAAAAACAAAATCCCAAGGAATTAATATTACACAAGAAGAAAATAACAAGAAAATAATGAAAAACAAAACGATAGGTTAAACCAAATGCCTTAACATAATCAAAATTAGTTTGTAGTATTTAGAAATATACAAATTTATCGAAACTGTGTGACATTTTTAATTTTTAAAAATTTATATTAATAAATAAATATATTATATATATATATAGACATAAATTTCATTTAAAAAGAAAACGTTAAATATAGTTCAAAATATAAAAAAAAATTATAAATAAAGAACATTAAATAACCAAATATTTAAATAAATAAAACAAAAAAACAAATTATTTTCAACAAATAAAAAAACCAAGACTTACCAAATAAATAAATGCAATGCCTTTAAGAAAATGTGCATTATATATTGCTAAAAACAAAAATATAAAAAGAAAAGTTTAAAACAAAGAATTAATTTTAATAAGAGAAATTTAATGGAATTATACATATATATATCAAATTATTTACTAAATAAGATGAAATATATAAATATTAATTTTAAAAAAACAAAAACAAAACAATGTACATGCAATTGAGGTCTTTATTACCGAAGTGTGGCTTATTTCGTAGTTAGTTGCATATTTTTAAAAAAACAAATAGTATAACTATGCCATTTATATAATATAAAGGCATAGTTAAAGTTTTTTTTAAAAAAAAGCAAACCTTTATGCGTTATAATAATAATAATTATTAGTAATAATAAAAAAAATTAAAAAAAAACAAACCAAATGAAAATTTGAAAGAAAACAACAAAAAAGTCGACGATATTTTAATTAATTTTTAATTGTATATTTTTTTTTATTTAATTTATCTGTTTATTTTTATTTCATTTTTTACTATTATATAATTACTTTGTTCCAAAATGTGATGTAAAACTTATTTTTTAAATATGTTTATTAATTTTTATTTCATTTTTTTTATAAATATATAAAATTTTATAGAGAGGGAAAAAACCACATCGATTTTGTAAGAATATAAATTATTTTGTTTTATTTTCGTTTTAATTTTTATTTTTAATAATAATAAAATAAAATATATTATTTAATTTTATTTCAAAACATAAAAACAAAAACTTTGTAATT
The DNA here is from genome assembly GCA_963855945.1 of Thereva nobilitata. Lineage (NCBI taxonomy): Eukaryota > Metazoa > Arthropoda > Insecta > Diptera > Therevidae > Thereva > Thereva nobilitata. The sequence continues at coordinate 113,160,639 of OY979697.1, forward strand.
TTAAGCTGCAGTAGAGTTGCTTTGCTTTGTATTCTATATAAATATATTATTATTATATAAATAGTGTACATTTTTTTCCTAATTAATTTATAGTAGTTTTGATTAAGTGATTAAAGAAATTAAAAACAAACATCAAACAAAAAAAAATTAATTAATTAAGTAATTAAGCAAAATAAAAAATGTTAAATAATTCTTTTTTTTTCATTCCTTTATTTTTGAATAAAATGATAAAAAAATAAAAAGAAAATTGTAGTATAATAAAAGAGAAATATTAAATAAGTAATTATTAAACGTAATTTATACTTAAGTTGTAGTGAGTAAAAAATCTTATTAATTAATTAATTAATTAATTTAAATTTAGAGGAGAAACAGAAACTGTCTATAGATGATTTTTTTGATGAAAAAAAAACAAGTGAAATACAGCAATAACCAAAGCATTTTGTGTGTGTAAAGAAAAATAAATAAAAAAATTTTGTGTTTTTATTGAAAATTTTGTTTTAATTTTTTTTTTGTTTATCAAATTTTTTTTTTGATTTTTACTTAATTAACTTAAGTCCTTGAATCCCTTTTAGAATTCCATAAGGCAGGCACAATTACTTATCAATTTTTTTACTATGTAGCATTAGAAATTAGGTGTAGAGCTGCCTGTAGTGCGACCGGAAACCTAATTATCGCAATTACCGCCGTGGTTATGCTGAGCCCCTGGGAGAGATCTCTTTCTTGGCTCGGTAGTTAGCTTTCTCGTTTCCATGCTCGTAAACACAGATGAGAGTCACGTTATGTTTTCTACCAAGCATACCTAACTCAGCTCTGCATAGCTCAACTTAGCTTGGAGTGCATCATCTGAAACTAAAGCTCTTATAGAGGCTATGGTAAATTCTTCTGTAGGCTCGAGGTTAATTGTCTGGAATAGGGTTGCTACGAATGTTCGCATTCGCTTATGCAAGTTCAGCAGTCTGCCTAGTGGCTTGTCGCTTAGCCTTGATTAATCGAACAGGGACTTCTCGAATAAAGAAACCCTGCTCCTCGCTATTGCGGAGCATTCACAGAGGACGTGGAGAGCAGACTTATCCTCTTCCAGACAAGCCTGCAAGTAGGGTCCTCCGCGTTTCCTATCCTCCATAAGTGGGAATTTGGGGCGCAGTGTCTGGTAATCAAGCCAACAAGTGTCCTGACATCATTTCTACTGCGCCCTAACAATTCCTTGGCCGTGTTAGGAGACGGTCCAGGAAGCCCGATCGACTAGGTCCCTTGGCAGCAAACTGGTAGGTACTCCGATAGCTGGCTCTGGAGCGATGAATGCAATGTCAGAGCCCTACTTTGCTAGGGCATCCGCTTTATTATTGCCTTTGAAGTCCCGATGACCCGGAACCCAAACAAGTTTAACTTGATTGAGAACGCCCAGCTCACAAAAAGCACGTTGGCAGTCCCAAAGTAATTTAGACTTGGTCCTACGGGACTTTATCGCCCTAGTTGCCGCTTGACTATCAGAGAAGATAAAAATCCGTTTATCTAACTTAGTTGCAGAGATTAGTTTACGTTTCAGGCACTATTTAGCTCTACTAATTATAATAATTTTAGATATAAGTAAGGTTAAATTGTTGCTCTTTTAACTCAGTGTCCACAAAAGTGCAATCGTTTTGTCAAATAAATGAAAAGTCTCAAAAGTCACGCCGAGAAGCCTAAATATGTATAGATCTTGTCTATTAGATCGTAACTAGTGCTCCTAATTTAAAGGCCAGTTTCTTAGTTCGATTTAGCAGACAAGACTGAAAATTATTAAAAATAAAGTACTTACATCTTATTAAGAATAATCACACTAATTATATGCACAAATCACATAATTTACCACTAAAAGAACAAAGCACAAAAATTACTTTCAAACACCACGCGTCTATTTTATAGCAAAACCCAAAAGAACGGTAAATGAACCAAAGTTGAAAATGAACAAAACAGGAACTTGAGTATTTTAGCACAAATTGGAACGGAATGGCTGGAATTTCTCTGCTCAACTGTCAAAACTGTCATCTGGGCATTTTTTGGTTACACCGGCTTCGTGGAATATACTTTTGTTTTATTACTTGCTAGCTCGTATTTTTTACTTTAATATCTTTTCATCTTTTACATCTTTTTTTATGATATATAAAAAGTTAACGTCAACATTTTATTTATTAACAAGAACACAAAGGAATCTAAGGAATTATTGTTCAATTATGGCGACAGGCAAACCACTAAAGGAAGTTGTAGATCAGCTCGAGTGTTTTGCACCATTAAATTGTGCTGAAAAATGGGATAATGTTGGACTTTTAATTGAACCGAGTACAGCAAGGTATGAGAATAAATTGTGAAGGGAAATGGTTGTTTAATTTCCTATATTTTAGGACCATAAAAACGATTCTTCTCACCAACGATCTAACTGAGCCTGTGTTGAAAGAAGCCCTTGAGGAAAAGGCAGAGCTTATAATTTCTTATCATCCGCCAATTTTTGCTCCATTGAAGAGGATAACTCAGAGGTTAGATATATACATATATTATTATTGGTAAATTAAATTAATCAGATAAATGTCTCGATGCTATTTGGAAGCTTCTTTGTAGAGGATTTGATAGGCACATGATTTTTCTTTAACTATATTTGGCATCTGTTGTTTTTACGATTTTCGCTGTTGAATCTTGAGAACTTTGATGTGTTTATTTTGTATTTATTTGGTAGATATGGGTTATTAGCTAACTTAAAATGCAGTTATTTTCGATAATTAAGCTTCAAAGACAGTGGGAGGGGTGCCTATGGCCATGGATATTTTGCACTTTCCGCCATATACACCCAGCCCTACCCCATTATCGGTTTTGGAACCGTCCGTATACCAAAAAGCCATTTTTGGCCTGTCGTGCTGCCATTTTGTCGAAGTCGGGACTGGAAGGAATGCGATCCTTGACTCCTGGTTTGATTCCTTGGTCCACAAGGTATCCTGGCTTGAAGGAGAATATCCTCGTAGTCGCAGTGCCCCGCCAGAGCCTCCTAGAGATATAGCTAAAGATATTTCCTTGGCCCCGATTGGTACTATCTCTTACAAGCCCCTCTGCAGGTTTTAAATGTATCAATGGCCAATTCGATCTTACCTTCAGTGAAAATTCTGTTTGCCAGGCCTTTGTTCCTATTATAGGATCGATGTGCAGAACTCCTCCTCGTATTAGGTTCTAGGGCCATTACTGGGTCAGTTAGTAGAGAATCCAGGAAATGAGTTCTCATTAGTGGCTCCATGGTATCCGCGGTATTCTCCTTCAAGGATCGCTTAGGAGTCTTGAAGGTGGCAATGCCATTCCCCGCAGAAAGCTTTCCATGACTTTCGTTCGGATCTTCTCAGTTCGGATGAACCATGTTTGCGCAGATAGAACTCCAACGTAAAAACTGTATTGTCGTTGCCCTTACGGGATGTCGGCTGCAACAAACTACTACATAAAATAGTAATGAATTCTTAAAACAATTTTTTCTTTTTAGCAACTGGAAGGAGAGAATCGTCTCGATATGTTTGGAAAATAAAATTGCGTTATATTCCCCCCACACTGCGTGGGATTTTGTACGAAGCGGTGTTAATGACTGGTTAGCCTCTAGCTTCCCCTATGCGAGTAGTGTTCCAATCCAAGTAAGACAATTACATGAAGTTCCCAACTTCATAATAAATTAATAATTTTTTCAGGAACATCCAGATAAGAATGGAGGCATGGGTCGTTTACTAACAGTACGACATCCAGTAACCTTAAAAGATGCCATCGAAAAGATCAAACAAAAAACCGAGTTAAAAGATGTTCGCGTTGGTATTGGCAATGGAATGTCTTTAGAATCGAACATTACGCAAATCGCTGTGTGTGCTGGCTCCGGAGGTAGTGTATTTGGAAAGATTCCAGCAGATCTCTATGTTACTGGAGAAATGTCCCATCATGAAATTCTAGATGCAACACAAAGGGGTGTCTCTGTTATTATTTGTAATCATAGCAATTCAGAAAGGGGTTACCTTAAGGAGTTCAAGATCATCTTAAGCGAATATTTGTCTAATGACGTACATATTGTTGTTTCTAAACTAGATGAGGATCCTCTTAAAACATTCTAATTAAAAATTTATATAATTGTGTTTTATTTCAATGTTTTTATAATCAGATAGATTGTATAATTGTAATGAAGCATATAGGAAATGAAATTCAGGATCACAGAAGTGCGGACCTTTTTATTTTAAGAGGAAGCTCCATGCCATCATTTGCAATGAAATCAGTAAAAGAGGCACAGAGAGCTGAAAGGAAGCATTTTTGCATGTTTTCGTATCTCCGCTGCAAATAAGCGAATTGAATTCGAAAATATGTCGATTGGAGAAGAGGAGCTCGGATTTGAATTTGTGATCAGTAGCTTGATTTGCATAATCGAAATTCTAACGTAGAATGTCGTCAACGCGAAGCTATGAATTGTATTTGAAGGGACTGGGAGAAGGTGGTTTATATATGTTACGAATAGCGGGTGAGAGAATCGAACCCCGTTCGACACCAGCAGAGATAGTGTGTTTAGATTCCAGGCTGTCCAACACTAATTTCAATGAAAGACCAGAAAGGAAACTCTTAGTCCAAGGAAACTCATCAATTGAGAGGTAAGTCATGTCAATAGTTTAGAGCTCAACCAACAGAGTTCGTTCTCTGTCAAAAGCTTTCGAGATAAATATCTAGAGCAACCAGAGAAGACCCACTAAAGCGAGACAGTTTTTAGTTGAGATGTTCCGCAACGCCAGACTGAAGTAATGCCTTTGGGCTCGTTCCGGTCTGGGCTCATGAAAAAGGGTTGGTGAGTTTAGTCAGTAGGAATCTGACACTACCGTGTCTACTGTCGTAGGCATGGAAGCATTAGACATGTAGTCGCACTCATTCCTTGATGCTAGACCGATTTCTGGACCCCGTAGAGAGGCTTACTACTTGGCTAGGTAGTCGACTTTCTCGCTCCTATCTATGTTCCTTTGTCCGGGAAACCAGTCGAGAGTCACGATATGCTTTCTGCGGAGCCAATTTAACTCAGCTCCGCATCTCTGCACCAGCTTAGTCATATATTCAGTTAGCAGCAACCTCTAAATCTGTAAATATTAATGGTCTACATCAATTTATCTCCCTAACGCAGTGCTAGGTAATAATTGACTTTTCCAAAGCACCAAAAAAGCTCTTGTTTATACCTTTCCCGAAGCTTTTGCCTATACCTCTCTCATTCGAACTCACAAGCAGTATATAAAGGCTCTGGAACTACCGGGAGCTGGTGTACCTAGCTCCCAAGAACTGTTATTGCCCAGCACTGCTCTAACGTATCAATTCTAAAAAAAATGTCCATGAATAAAATATCCAATATAAAACATGTTAAACTTTAATCATAATAAAATAAAAAATAAATTGTTTCTTCTAAACAAGCTAAAAACGTAAATTGAAAAAAAAATATTCTCCTTATGCTTAATTTAATAATGACTCATGATCTAAAAAAAAATATTTTTATCGATAATTTATAAGTATATAAAAAAATGTTTACGTAAAAAGGAAAATAATTGGAAATATTATAACAAATAAAATTCTGCTCATGTGTTCTGTTTGTTTTTTTATCTTTAATCTCTTTTCTATTATCTTCTTCATTTTTTTATTTTCATATTCTTCCTTTATTTCCATAGAAGTTTTCTATTTTGCCTTATTTCTTCTTCTTATAACACTATCAAAGTTTCACTTTTTAACTAAATTTTATCTCATCTTTGTTTTATACATATCCTCTCTAGTCGGCGTAATTTAATATTTTAATTAAATAAGTGTGTAATAGAAAAAAACCGTTTCTCGGAAAATATTATTAAATTAATTACAATTAGTTATCTTAATTGTCAAATGCAATTAACAACATTCTATTTATGTTTACTTGTTTTCTTTTTTACAATAGGAAAAAATCATTCCGCGGGCATGAAGAGTGATTTTAACGATTTTATGCTCATTTTTGAACTAATATTAATTAAACATTGTTTTTTTACTTATTGGCTGAATTTTTGTTTTTAATTTAAAAATTTCTTAATGTCGATTGTTCTCAATTTGAATTGGCCGTTTATGTTTGTTTCTTTGTTTTATTATTAAACTTTTACTTTTAAACTAAACTACTCTCATCGCTCAAATGATGTCGAAGAAGCGCTTCAATATTTGTTTTATTTATTTTTTTTTTTACACAATATTATATTTATAATAATACCGAATACGATTTACGGCGATTACACCATCGATTATTGTGTGCGTGTTGTAAGTTTCTGTAAGACCTTCAGTCCATGTTCTTGGTACTCCTGCTTCGACATCCAAAATGCATCACGATCCTTTGTTACTTCGGCTAAAACTGCTCCGCCAATAAATACCATATCCTTCCGTCGTGGCGGATCTTCGATTCGTATTTTAAATTTCTGAAAGAGAACAGAAAAAGAACAAACCCAAGCAAAAATATTAATTTTTATAAAAAATATTGAAATAAATATTATTTTTACAACAGTTTTTGATTCAATTAAACTTAGATTAGTAACAAAAAGAAAACTGCGTACTTCGATGGTAAGGAAGCGAAAAATGTGGCAACGACGAATGTTAGAGAATACTTATAAAAAACACTTGCGAAATGAGCGGCTTGCTTAAGGCAAATATAATTCAACATAAAAGAAAACTATAAAGTTTTGTTTAGCTAGTTTTTATATAATATATTTATAGTATATAAGCCAAAATAACATAAATACCATTCCGGATAACGGAAACCTCAATTTTCGCTGACGAGTAGAAACCTGTGGAAATTTCACCATCAATTTATAAAATAAATTAAATCCAAATATTTTCAAACAATGTAATTATCAATGCTGTGGTGTAATAGTGATTTGTAATATAGTAAACATGAATATGCAGAATCGTAACATTTTTTTTTTATTTTTTTGAAGCATCAAAGTGCAAAAGGATCTTTTTTTTTTGTTCTTTTTACTTTTTTTTATATAAACATTCAAAATATATCTTTGAGTTAACAAAAAAATTGGAAGATTTTTGGTTTTTCGCCAGTATTTATCTTCCTGACCCACAATTGCTTTTATTTCAATTAGTAGAAAGGAATATTCAGTAAGATCAGCTTAATTATTAGTAAGAATTGCATTTTTCCCTAAAAACTTCATTGTTAAAATTTTATATAATACAGTAAAATTTCCAAATGTGATCATCTCCACACAGTAGACACCTTTATGTAAAGACCATATTTTTTTCGTAAAAAAATATATTTTCAGACGATAACCTACGGAACTTTCCTATATGATAGCAACTGGAGAGAATAGAGCTACTTTTAGTGACCGCTTTTATAGTTGCGCAACTTAATATTAATTACTCCTGGCGCAATATATTTCCTCTATAAAAGAAACGGAACCAAACTATTATACGAAGTAATAGGGGCATGCATGTTAAATGAAGTTCAGGAGAGATGGTGAAGAAGAGGCGAAGGCGCTGTTCGTTTGAGTTGTTCGACAAGAAGACAAGAGCTGAAAGCCATAGGTAAACTTGCCGAGCTGGTATTATTTTGCGGGATTAGGATTGTGGGTAAAAGAGCCGAAGCGGCCATCTTCGATTAATTTGAGGACGAAAATAGAAGTAAAAAAGATAATCGAACTGAAACATTAAATTGGAAGAAACTTACTCTAAAAGTAAATTCACGCCAATAGCTTCAAGTTTGTTGTCTGCGTATCGTGTTCCCGTTTCATATCAATTCATTCGCAAAAGCTTCCAATGCTTTCATCCAAACCAATCCAGAATATGCTTACATTGTCCGATACCATTCCTGCCAGTCTGAACTAACATTCTATTCTAACATCTTTCTTGCGGTATAGGGTGAGCATGACCTGGGTTCCAAGTATCATAATAGACTGCAGTTTATTTGTGAAAGGCTACAGCTCAGCGGTAAGTACCTTTGTACTATTGATGATTCTATCTAGAGAGCAAATTCGAACTTGCACTAAAAGCTCAACCCGGCAAGATAATAGAAATATAGAAAAGATAGTAGAAAATCGAACACCGGCTCCATCCAATAACGCCATAATAGAAGCTGACTTCAGTGATCGAACAGGAGATGGCTCTTTCGCTTACAGGTGAGATAGGAGAGGGCAAGGAATTGCTGCAAAAGGAGAAGACAAGAATGAAGAAATATAAGCAAGTAAGCTCAACAGTAAACAATGTCAGTGGCTGGTCTAGATCCGTTCGATCGGCAATTGGAGTATATTAGTAATAACAGTAAGAATTCCATATCTTTGCCAGAAATTGGCAACTATCGAATATTACGAAAATCAAAATAAAAATTTTTGAGCTAAAATTCGCCACCACCGAATGCGTTTTCCATTGGAGAGCAAAACAGAAACAGCAGCAGTACGTCTCTACGAAACCTAGGCGTAGTTATCAATGTTTCCATATAAAAACGATATTACCAATTTTTTCGATAAATCCGCAAATAAACAATCTATAAATATAATCTGTACTTAAACGGTTTGTCATCCTCTGTAATCTGCACTAATATAAATATTCTAAAAACGAAATGCTAACTAAATAACTACTGCTGAGCTCTATGAGCTTCCACTTTTGCTATTTAACAAAAATGTTAAAATATAAACATTTTTTAATAGAAAACTGTAATTTATCTTCTATTGTTATTGTAAACAAACTATAATAGAGAAAAATGAAACTTTAAACATTATATACATAAGAAAAAATATTGTCTCTTCTTACTACGACTGTACATACCCTTTCAGTTTCTTATTTTATCATTCATTTTTTATTTTTTTATGTTTTATTTATAAAAGGATCACAAACAATGTCAACTACGAGATATGTAGATCGTAGTATGTATTAATAGCAAGATTGCAGACTATGGAGAAATAGTTTACGCTAAAAGTTAAGATTAATCGCAATTGATCATAACCTCCTAGAAGTGGCCACTGGTAACTATCCTATGAGAGAGGATAGGCTAATATGTTCGAGTTGGCCCCTTCCAAGTAAGATTGAGGCTGAAAACCATTACCGATCGAGCACAGGGACGAAAAAGGCAAAAAGAGTTAAGATTGAACTCTGTACAGAACTCAAGCTGCACAACATTTAACCGATACCCTGCCAAAGTATGAAGCTGACATTACCGCCATTGAAAAGATGCGATGGACAGCGAATCGTGCCTTGCAAAACCTGGGTATTACGTGTATTACATCTGTCATACAAGACATTAGTGCTTACGATTATCAACCTTAAGCCATAAATGAAAGACTATGCACTCTTCGTTTGCGAGCCTTTTGACAATGGTCAACGAGTTATAGAGATCGCAGCAAGTAAGAACTTGCTGGTTGCAAGCACTAGATTTGCCCGTAAATATATCCTGGATAACCTGGATATGTCTTACTACTCGCAAACAAATAGACCATCTGTTGATAAACCGCCATCGCATTAGAATGTGTAAATAGAGTAATTTCATCAGTGATCCCTGCATGCATTTTAGCTAGTAAAATATTATTTTTGATATATGCAAGACACTGTAATGTGAATAGCTTTAAACAGCGTGCAAGATATTACCAAAAAAAATCATTTATCGATTAATAAATATAAACTAATCTACTATAAAAAATTATTGACTATAAAAAATATATATATTATATAAAAATAAATTAATAATAATAAAAGTTTTACTCACCGACAGCTTATCAATGTCATTTTTCAAAACACGTTCTAAGTATAACTGTTTAATTTCACGCTCCAATCGACTAGGAAGACCTGGATACATTGTTGATCCACCGGACAATACAATGTGTTTATAAAGCTCTGGCCGCATATCAATATCAGCCGCTTGGATTGTGTTAAATACTAATTCAGCTATACCTTGTCCCTCAACATTTATTAAATGTGGTTGAAATAAAGCCTCAGGGGCTTCAAATCTTTCACCACCAACTTTTATCACTCGACCATCAGGAAGCTGGAAATATATGCCAAGTTATAATATAAAATTTTGTTGTTAATAACATTTATTTTACTACCGTATATGTTTCTACTAAAACTGTAGTTTCTAAAGCAAGTCTCTGTTCCATTTCAATATCATAACCGATGTAGCATAACTTCTCCTTCATCATTCTAACCGTTTCAAAGTCTGCAGAATGATTAAATGCATAACCGCGTAATAAAAGTAACTGCAAGGAATTAAGGTATAAGATAAGTGAATATTATGATGTAAAGAATGAGATTATTTACTTTAATTAAATATCTAGTGATGTCTCGCCCTGCTATATCCAGTCTTCTTGTTAAATGCGGCAGTGCAAACTCTTCATAGACCGGGCATATGTGCGTTACCCCATCACCTGAATCTATAACAACCCCAGATATAAGCCCTTGAGCATAAAGTGTGAGCACCGCTTGAATTGCAATATATGTTGAGTCAAACCCATATTTTTCAAACATTACCTACAAAAAAGGAAATTGAATTTTAAGTTTTTTAGATATAAAACAATTATGATTTTACTTCTATCATTTTTTCCCGATTTTTTGTAGGATTCATAGGTGGTTCTGTCAACAAAATTTTTGTATTTGTTGGATCTATGTTCATTTTGCTAGGCCCGAATGTATAGTCCCATACGTGGCACATATCCTCCCAATTTCTAACAACACCATTCTCCATAGGATATGAAACCTCAAGCAATGATCTTAATTGTGATGCTTCATCTCCAACCATGAGATCCTAAAATGATTAAAGTTCTTAATAAAAATACAGATAGAAAAAAACAAATTAATGTTTGAGCAAAAAACAACAAACAAATAAAATTTCCAAAAATAAAAACGAAATTAAATAAAAATAAACAATAAATAAACGACTATCATTTACCATTGGAATGTCCACAAATAAATATTATTGGATTGGAATTTTCGGCTAATATTATCTCTATTAAATATAAAATAAACATCTACACTGTGCTAAAATTTGTGAATTGTAGATTTTGTGGTGACGATAATGTTTGGAACAAAAATAGGGAAAATTATCATGCAAAAGAAGTTAACATTAAAAATTTATAATAGTGTTAAGGTTTGTTTTTTTATTATTAATTAACAAGTTTGTGTACAAATTGTAAATAATTTTCAGGGCGTTTATTGTTATTTTTATAATGTTTTATTGTCTACGTATATTTTAATTTTTTGGATGTGTATTTTATGTGAAAGACATAAGCTAAGGGGCAGGCTCCATTGTAATGTAGTTTGATTAAGTCTGGGTTGGTTCGAAAGGGTATCAGTTGAGAAGAGAATAAAGCAAAAGAAGCCAACAAAGTTTTCATAATTCGAAATCGATCGATCCCAGGTCTTAGACATGCTAAAGAGCGTGCCAATAACTTGGACTTTAGTCAACAGAGAAGGGTGCCAAACTATATTTCAAAAGAATTGGAGATATCTAGAGCAACCAGGCCAGACTCACCAAAGGGATATATAAATTGGGTGTGGTGCTCCATTAAGCATACAAGAAGGTCGTCTGTAGATGTTTTCGGTGTAAAGACGTCGCTTGTCATATAGTATTTGGTAGGATTCAAGATATTCCATAAAGAAAAACAAGTTAGTAAGGCCCTAAAATAGCTATTTATTTTGTTAAAGTGGGTGTTTAAATTTATTTGTCTTATATATGTACTTATTTTCTCATTTTCCAGTTAAAATAAATTTTTATATTACACCAACTAAAAAGATATATAAAAAACCTTCCGAATCTTGAGATGTCTACATTTATACAGTATTTACACAACTGTTCTGATTATTTAGCGAGCTATGGTATGTTAATATTCGATGCTTAAGGAAAGAGTACGATTTTTATTTAGGAGATTTCGAATAGAAGCTACTTTTTTAGATAAGTAGAACCCGTTATTATAACTCACCAAATAACCAAATTTAATAAAATACTAAAACTAGACAATCCAAGTATGAAAATCATTTTAGTTACTTCTGTGAAACTTATTTTATTTATTTACAATACGCATTCAAGAAAAGAGCCAAATAAAAATTCCAAATTATTTTTTTTTTGTTTGTAGTTTTTACATCAATAAATATTTGTGAACAAACCTAAGATAAATTATAATGTTAACTTTTGTATAAAAAAAGTTTAGTAGGAAGAAATGTGCGTGCAGTACGCTATTTAAGACCAAGCAAATGATTTTCATTAATGTACGAAATTTCTTTTACAACAATTTTTCGCCGATTTTTTACACAAAATAAATTAATTTACTAAAATAATGATGAAATTAATTAAATTAAATTCAAATCATATAATCAAAACAACAAAAAAACCAAACTCATGGTTTTGCATTTAGCTTTGCCTAGTTTAGAGTTTTTATTTTTTTAGGTTTTCTAAAAAAGATGATTTGAGAATTAAGAATATTTTCTAGCATGTGTTAATAATCATAATAATAATAATATTAAGAAAACACAATCGGGGGGTATCAACAAAAAGTAGGAATATAAATTAAAAATTTATTTAACTTATGACAAAAATTATAAAACGAGAAGAGCAACCATATTTCTTCGTTCTTATATTAAGACTTACATCAACGTGTAAATCCTGGAAAATAATTTTTTTATAAATGAAAATAAATAAAGTATGTATATTTTTTTTTATATTTATATTTATCTTCAAATATATATTACTTAATACTATATATAATTTAAATTTAGAATATTTTTACTGTTTACCTTGACTTCAATATCGCCAATTTTGTTTACAGCTCTTATTATGGGTCTCCCCACCATTGATGGGAATATGTGCGCTGGAAAATTGCTCCCTGCATATCCACATTTAACAAACTGTAAAGATATCGAAGAAAAATATTTATATTAATATTAACTTTAATAATATTAAGATTAAAGTACGGATTTCCAAGAGAACAGTACAACGAACGAACGTAATGCGATTAATTCGTACAGTGGAAGCCGTATTGCAAATGTAAAGCTCAGAAATGTATTGGGAATGTTTGCAATATTATTATCAACTTTTAATATTACGCTACCTTGGAGTAAACAGTTTATGTAAGGTAGATGGCTTAGGTGAATTATTGAAATGAATTATAATAAAACCGAGATGTGAGACAATAACGTTTTTACAATAACACGTGGTAGAAGAAACCCCTAGGCCGGAAAATGGAGAGGGAAAGGACCATATCGCGGAATGAATTGGATTCACGAGCCTTTATTGTAAAAATTGTATATACAAATAGGTTAGTGTTGAGGGGTGGTGGTCAGTCATGAACGGAATATAGGGAATAGCATGTAGTATATGAAATTATGCCTGTGCCGTAACTATTCCGGACTGACGAAAGTGCAATCAGAACCTTCTAGTGGTGGCCAGATGGTCAGACCAATGTGACAAGCCAAGTTAAGATGTCCAGAACACTGCCCAGACCAATCAACATCTATAATGGACTCTGACAAGGGTCGGTCTGGCCTTTTCAACTTGGTGTTGGAGAAAGTAATCCCGAGATTCGGGGTTACTGGCTTATGCAGACCACATTGACATCATTGGTAGAACATGAAGAGCTGTACAGGACGCTTTCACCTAGATTGAACTGGCGAAATACATCAATTGAACATCAATTAAAGCTTAGAAAAGTATTTGGTGGGTTCATCTGCAAGAGCACCTAACATTGGTTCCACAATCAAGAGAGAGGAGCGCTCGTTTAAGGTAGTAAAATCATTTAACTTCCATGGGCAATACTAGCAGCCAACAATAACAGACATACACGCACGGCTGCTAAAAGCCAACAGAGCCTAATATAGTCTGTCTTCAAATCCAAGCATCTAACTGTTACATCCAATCTTCTACTATGTAAGACGATGATCTCACCGACATATGCAAGTGAGACTTAAATGCTTAGTAAAAGGCACTTCCTCCGTCCTTCGGAGAATTCTTATCCCCTCTTATGAGGGAGGACGATTCCGGCGATTCTACAACGATAAGATCTAGGAGCGCTATCGCAACATAGATGTTGTGAAGCAAATAAAGTTCAGTAGGCTCCGGTGGGCAGGGCATCTATCTCGTATGAGCGAAGAAAAACCTGCTCGGATAGTCTGCTATGGTTAGATCTATGGGATGCGACAGCGATGGAGACCCAGTCTACGCTGGAAGGATGACGCAGACCCAGAGCTTAACGTTGCGAAACTAGATGATAGCGGCGCAGTATCGGGGACGGTGGAGAGAATAATTACAAGAGGCCAGGATCGCATCCATAGTGTAGTGCCGGTAAAGAAGAAGTGTTGCGGGTCGCTATGAACTCCTGAATTTTCCGCCAGTTGTGTGTGAGGTGGTCTACTCGTCAGGATTATTCCAATCAGTACATAGTCCTCCGCTGATCTTAATTTAGACAGTTGCTTTATAATAGACTCATCGACATAGAACCTGAGCTTTAAGGATATTGTTTAAATTAATGTTAAGTGGATTCGAATAAAATAGAGTATTACTAACTTATCTGAATTATTACTTATGAGAATTCATAGCTTAGATTCTCTACGTAGCAAGCAAGAATCAAAAATCTTATTTGTAGCTGCAAGAAAAAAATACGAAAGGCACGTCTTCTGTTGATATTATAAAATATAATTATCGGAAGCACTTTCATAATCGCATATTGTGGAACATTTGCAGCCTCGGCAGCTGGTCGACCGTGTCTGGATTTGCAGCTTCCATATAAGCAAACGCCCTAGAAGGGTATGATAGCCATAATTCCGTAGAATATAATGACTCAGTGATTAGTAATTAAAATTTCCGTTGGAAAAAGGCTTCACATCCCCTCTAGAGCATCTCTCTTATCGCAATTCCTCCTTCTACGCTATGGTTTTAATTAGCATTTAATTATAAAAGAATATTATAATTCAATCATTAAATCAAAATACGTGACGTCTCGCTATAACCTCAATAATAATAAGAGAGGAACACTCCCCGCGATTATCATCAGACCAGAACAGTTGGCTGTGGTGGAGGAGAACATGGCACACAATTTTTATCATGTTTTATGATTTATATCACAATCAGCCAACTCATATTAGTTAACCGAATAGTGTGGAGAATTGTTATCAGTAACTAATATTTGCCGAGATTAGCCCAGCCCCAAAAAAATTTTAATAATGAAAATGTGTCATACGGAAATCGATAATTCAATTTCGCTCCAAATTTTTTTTCTAGGTACAATATTCATTGATGGATAAATACGTACACCGGTTCCATTATCACAAACTATAACATTCCTGCCTTTGCTGTCCATTGTTTCCTATTAAAAATTGTTATTCTTATATTTAAAAATTCGATACTATAAAACTAAAAAACTGTTTATCTTTGCACTTAAAAATTAACAAAAACCGCACGAATGAAATTTTACTGGGTGACTAATGTCAAAAAACATCGCAGTGGGTGACAATTCGCTTGAGAGGTCTATTCAATTCAGGGTTGGATAAATATTATTTATTTTTTGTTTATATTATTTTTATGATTTGAATTTATTGAGATATTATATAAGTTTTAAAATTATAAAAGATTAATTTAATAAACAGAACAAGTAAATTTAATTATTGTTGAAAATTGATTTTGATTTTTAGTTAAACGCAACTAGCTTCACTACCGGATGCCAAACTACTGTCAGTCTGACATTTTTGTGTTGTTGGCGGAGGCTCCTCTCTGCGTTTTTCCCCTGGAGCTTCGGTCTTGCGAGCTGCGAGACTCCGAAACGAAGTCCGATTCATCGTGGAATCTTTTTCAGCAGCACAGAAATTAACTAGACGTGACAGTTGAACTCGAGGTTTCCTGGATTACCTACATGTTGGTATTAATTGGTAACGCGGTGCGACGCAACTTGTGAAATGCGAAACCGTAATTGGAATTCAGTGCTGGATAAACTAGATACATGATAATAAATATAATTAAAAAAAATGGCAATATTGATTTAAAGTTTCAATCATTTTCCATTTTGAAAGTGCCTTTTACAAAAAAAAAGTGTTTAGAAGTGCTTTAAATGAGTGCTAGAAGCGCGAGGGAAATATGAGACGGGCTCTCAGTCGCAATCACTACTTCGTCTTGGGGTTCTTGTTGGGTCTATTTTTGAGCTTCTATATACCGGAAGACGTTTGGGAACTTGTCCATGATGAGTGCCCGCAAGCAACAGAAAACTTCATTGACAAATTTGGAGAAGACTTCGAGCCGCACTTAAATCTTATGAACAAGCCTCTTGCAGCTAAGAAACCGGTGAGTAGTGATACGAAAAATTGACCTCGTTCTGTTGATTAAAAATTGCTATACATATTACAGTCCATGCGATGGACTCGGCCATGCCATCATGCCTATAACGTAATAAGAAAATGTTTTCATTCATAACAACTTGTCCACATGCTATTTAATTTTTTCCTGAGCCAGATTCGAGACTGACCTCTTCATGTTTTGTTTTATTGAGTGGAGGGCAAGAATCACCAGGCCACATCGGATTTCTCGTGGTCGTTTGTTTTAATTGAAAGTCGGAAAGCGATTTGCCAATTTAGAATGCGAACAGATTATCGTCTCAAATTCAATGTTGACCATATGGAGAGCATTCTCCACTATTTGCTGCAACTGGTATGTATATTTAACAGCCTGCAGCAATGTTTTGTTAAAGACCAGTAATGCATCCGCTTTAGTAACATTCTTATTGACGACGACGCGACCCATTTATTAGTCTTTCCGTGCTTGCTTCCGACCTAGCACCTCGCACTAAAAGATGCAAAACATGTCGTAGGTGGGCCCCCTCCAAGTTGTATAATGCTTGCTAATTTTTTCATTGTGAAATGCTGAATCTATGCAAATTTTTTTTGTTGGCTGTATATTCGGCATGTTGGTTCAATATTTTTGCAGCAATTTCTTTTGGAAAGGAAAATTTACATAAGAAGCGATATTTTCTGTATCACAGGGTGGCCACTTTCTGGAAAACCCGGAAAAGTCAAGGGATTCAAGTAGTCAGGGAAATGGTAAGGAGCTTTCATTGAAATTATGGCATTTCCGGCTATTGCTTTAGAGGTAGAACCTTCCTCAATGATATGCATCTTCTAACATTGTGGTCATTGATTTAAAGAAAGAACACAATCTTATAGCTCCAAAAATATTGATCTATGTATCTATATCAAAGGTATTGACCTCTTGCGATTCCATAACGCTTGTCGCAATAGTCTTATTGGGTTTTGCATTTCTTTCATCTTCACTGATATAGCCATTAACAAAAGGAATTTCTTGCGTCGACCCTTCTATTGCAATAAAACCTAAATTGCGACTCAAAAATACAATCAACGAATACCTACCTGGCTATACATATTATCTCCTACTTCTGTAATTTTACATCTTCGACAAAATCTATACATAGTTTCATATCATGATATAACTTTAAGTCAGGGAAAAATTCAAATATTGTCTAGAAAACCGGGAAAAATCAGGCAAATTTGATCTTGAGAAAAAGTGGCCATCCTACATACATCCAAAATATAGCAGAAATCGCTTTCAAACCTTGAAAATTAAAAATTCATTCGAGGAAAATAAGTTTTTCTTTTTACACTAAGGATAAAAACAACAAGAATCAAACAAACAACTAAGACAAGCCGACAGCATATCTTCACTATCATTAGACGAACTAAAAGGGAAGTTGTGCAAATTTTTAGTTTCCTTTTTTAGGCCGTAAAATTTATGGTCACAGTCTGGCGCAAAAAAAGAAAAAAAAGATTTTCTTGAATCTCGCTTTTAAAGAGATTCCGTCTTCGTCGTCGGAAGAACTTGATCTTGAATTCATTCAGGGCTATTGAATTTTTTATTAAGATAAAAATTCTAACATGCTACGAAAATCGATTGTTTTCGGGTAAAATAAGAATGTTTTGTTTTCTTTCTTTATTCGAGTTCCCTTCTCCTATATATTCTACCCCAATTGATATCATAAATCAGCGTTAGGAAAAAAAATCATTATTTCAAATCCAATTGATCAAAATAAGTGGCGCCATTCAACAACTTGTTTTTTATTTTTAACTATTAAGGTTATTTCCCCAAATCTTGTTTTAAACAAAATCATTCTTTATTGCTCCACTTTATTGAAGTTATTAGCTGGAGTGGTAAAACAGTGGGACACTGTGAGTTAATAGGTACAAGATTGATTTTTATTAAGTTCGTGTGCGTAGTCAGGAAAGAGTTCATAGCAGGTCGAAGTGGATTGTATCAAGAGAAGAGTGTTTGCATTATAAATAAAACAACTCAACAGGACATTGCGGTTTGGATGAGATTTGTTACTTATACTTGACTTAATGTGGAAACAAAATCTTTTATAACAAGAAACTACGTGTTTTTTTGTTTAGTATTTGATTTTCTGTAATTGACGCCTTCTATGGAAGCGATTGATAACGATATCATCTCTTACAATAACTTCTTTCTTTAGATGCTCATAATTTCGGAGCAATTCTTTATATTCATACCGTAATTATATCTTGGTTTATAGATTAATCTAGGAAAAAATGCGAATTAATAGATAACAACTGCGATTACAAACCGAAATTCGTAAACCAACATTGCTAAAAGACACACCACGCCATCAATTGGTGTTACCAAAACTGGTTTTGGAAGATTTCTAACATGCATGTTTACCACTTCACATTACATTAATTAATTTCAAAGTCAACATTTTCGTCATTGACATTTGTAATCAGTTGACTTAATTTCTTTTTCTTTATTTATGCTTTAAATTGTTGTTTATCATCTGCGCGTTTTGCAGGATGCTCTACGAGAAAGTATAAATGTGGTTATTGGGATTGGTTTTGTGAGTTTATATTTAGCATTTACATACTAGAATCAACATGGAATCGATAAATCAACGATTATGTTAATATAATAAACAGAATATTTTAATCAAATCAAACTTATCGTACAGTGACCTTTACATCACAAACATTGTGCCATACATAATTTTGTTTGTAGTTCACAATACCTTTTTTAAAAATATATATCTATAAAAATTGAGTTATAGTTGGAGAAAGATATCGTCATTTGAATGAGCATTTATCACTTAAATTGGATTCTATGTGTTTGCGTAACATGTGATTCCAACAGGACTGCGGCATGTCGATGAACCACCGCATATGCAGTTCGTAAAACTGAAATGAAGGTCATTCTTGTCATTACAAAAAGGCCCACAGCCCGAGAAACTCATATCTTATTCCTGCCCCGTTTTCGTGGTTCATTCTTTCACCTGAAGCTAGTTCATTGAGCATCTCGTCTCAAGAGGTATAATACTCGAACGAGCTGCCGATCCTCTGATGGTTGTTACGGCAGCATTTCTACCTGAATCTGGTCTAGAAACTTTGAATTAGTGTTTTGATTTGTCGTTAGCTTCAAGATATTTTCTTTCTCAAGGGTACGACAATTTATTCCAATTTTATTCAATTCACCCTCAGTGAGACCCAATTTTCACCTAATGTTTGGTGCACAAACTCTTTGTCTTTGGGAATTGGCTTTACTGAAATTGTACATTTTCTGATTTAAATCATTTTTAGCTTGAATTATTTGGGCTGAGGCTTCGCCAACTATGCTAGTGTATTTGGGAAATGTGCAAAATTACGCCCTGGAATTAAGGCCTCGTCATGGACTGATTGATTTACCATAGAAATGTAACAGCTTTGGTAAAACTGTATGGCTACTCTTATATCGACTAATTCTGAAAAATCTGATCTTTTCTGTATAAACGTTACTTCCGCAACGCCAGAAAAATTCGAACCTCCCATCCTCATTTCACTAAGTCGTTTATTCACAAATGACACAATTATAAATTATGGAATAAGTCTGCACAGTCAATATTTCCGAAGTCTTACACAATCTAGGAGTCCGCTACTTCCTGCAGCACTTCCTCGAGTTCACTTAACCTATTCTATTCACTATCAATATGATAAAAAAAATTATTTAGTAGATCTGCAACAAAAAATTACTAATTTTTCTGAGCTGTTTACTAAGTAATTCAATGCTCCAAACAAGTATGAATTTACTTCAACTGCGTTATTGGAATGTTTAATTAACAGAACGATGAAAACATCGGAATCAAAGAATTAAAAGATTTTACATTCTTTATAAATCATATATGAGCTGAGGTTTAATATAAAACCTGTTATAGAATTTCTGCAAATTCATTCAAGTAGATTAATTTATTCTAAATTCCAGTTTTAAACTGCGTGAAATAACTAACTCAACTAATAAAAAGAATGTTGCTAATAATTCATAGATGCCACCTTATAAATAATATAAGAGTTATTTCCCCTTTATTAATAAATCTTGTTATTTTCTTACAATATAGATTAGGTTGAATTAAAGTAGTTAAATAATAGTTTGATAAAAGCCATTATGAAGACAGTAGTTGGCCAAAACCGAAATATCGGAAGAATCATGTGTCAATTTCCATAGACAAATTTGTATATGATTGAAGACTTCATCAAAAACGTGAGATTTATATTTTGAGATAAGAAATAATTTACGTTAATATGTATTTTGTGTACCCGCCATTATCAATAATTGTCTTAGTTCGATATGCATACTGCGGTCTGTGATATCTTTATTTCAATGGAACCACATTTTACGAGAAGTAACATCGTTAGTATTGTAGTTAAATTAGATATTTTCTTCTGACTAACTGAATACCGTAAATGTGTAGCTTATAGCCTTTGCTGTAGTATACTTCGGCAATATGAGGTAGCAGGAAATTTGCCACGATATTAATTTTTGATCCTCCTTGATGGCTTGGGACCCACATATATATGGCCCAATTTAGAATACCCAGGTTACTACGACAATATTACAGCGAATTTATGAATACGTTCCAAAATCCCCTTACACCGGCGTAAAAAAAACTAGACAATATCACCCACGATGAAACAATCAAAAATATTTATTGGAAATAGAGAGAGATAGGTACAAAAAAACAATGGCCCTCAAGAAGCACGTAGAATAACAACATAATTAGGACTTCGCTAAACACCTGTAATATATCGTGTAAAATATCGGCAAATAGAGGAGTATTTTGTGCATTAGTGGAAAGAGATAGAGCTGTCTAATATGCTTCAACATATTGCTTTTTTTTGAGGAAATCTTTCAAGTACTTGAGATATGGATGAACTGGTTGGTTATTTTCGAAAAAAAGTAGCGCATCTCCAGATGCCACTTACAAAGCAAGAGGCTCAGCAACCAGCGAACCACTGCACAATCTGGAATGAAGAGAAGCTGGGTGCAATACGAGTATGTTCGAATAGAAAAAAATCAAGACGGCAGGCGACAGACTCATTCGTTTTATGCTACTTGAAAAGAAAAGCCAAGATTGGGAATTTCTTCGAGAGGTATCATCCCTTGGGGCATTATAAACTATGATCTTCTGACAAAGATCTGTAGTCTAGGAAAAAAGGAACTTTGTTTTTTTAATAATATTTCTTCTACTTTGTGGTTAGTAAAAGAAGTTTCAAGTAGAAAGGCTCAAATCCATAATTTTTAGATAATGGCCATTTATCAACACAACAGCATCAATTGAAAAGTATTAAATGACTTAGTTGCATCACTCATAATATTATTTGATTTATTTATTTCACGTGTACAACTTGTTCTACAAATGTCTTATTTAAGTTTAAAAATTTGAAATTCAATCACGTTTTGTATGTGCTAAGGAAGCCTAAACGTAATGCAAATCACAATTCTGGACCTGCCATTGGAATTTAAGTAGCAGCAGTTCTTGGAGTTTGTGGTGGTACTCGCATAATCTATTAATAAAACAGCAAGGGCAGACCATGAAGGTGGTAAGTCATAAACATTGAGAGTCATTGCTCAGACAAACTATGTGGTCTTTTCTACGGTATCGAAATCTAAACTATTTTCGTATTAGTAAACATTACTATGGAATTTTTAAATCTTGATTTAGTTTCATTTATTTTTGTTCTGTGAACAAGTATTTACATATATGGTTGAGTTGATTATTTCTTTAAAAAGAACAATCTTAGTCAAGTATTTGAATTATTACGAAGCTTTTTATTGGAGAAGTTATTCGATTGAGTTTATATCGTAAAAGTTATTCTGTTTAATACGTAAGAAAAAAGAACGAAAAATATATGTTTCAGTTCACTTGCTTTTTCATAAGATACGATCGAACATCGAAGTTATTGTTTCACATCGTTACTATTGCTGGAATAATGTTTTTTTTAACGTGCAGATACTTGCAAATTTCTAAAAGCTCTTGTATTTAAAGACAGACAGGGAAGAACATGTCGTAAAGGTTGTCACAAAATTGGATTTATTGAAAAAAGAGAAACCAAAAAGTTGGTTAGAATATGTATAACTTGTTAATCTGTCTTCGTGAAGGGGAATGATAAAAAATTGAAGTATGAATTCAGTCACCGTCACCTGCTAGCACCTACTCTATCTCCATTTTGGTGTAGGCATACTAGTGGTGCAAATAGTTGAGAATAGAATTCGGTATAAAACGACCACTACAAAAACAACAAACTAGTGCAAGAAAAATGAAAGTATGGAAAAAAATATGTCTCGCATTAGTAAATATAATCTTAAAATGCCCGAAAAGTTTTACGCTTTTCTTAGGCGGGCTGATCGCGGCATCATCAGGAGGTCGCTTGATCTCTGCTTGCTGTTGTTAGGCTATCGTTCTAGTCTTGGCTGCGTTACGTTAAACACCTTCACCTGGAGCTTGGAATTGAAAGGGAGTGATATCTCGCTTCGTCAGACAAAGAGAATTCTGTCATTGGTGTGTCTTCAATATGTGCATCGATGCTCGTGTGACCCTATACCCACTGGAGACTGATCCTCCTTTTAATAGGTTTCGCCAGCTTGGACCATATATAGACCACTCCTAGTACCTTGGTTTCCGCTTGGCTATCCGACAACGGGACTCGAGGTAAATATTTGAAAACCCTTTTTGTCGACTACAGTAACGCTTTTGATCTGCTTTAAAAAGGAGAGTTGTGTACTAGCATGGGAGAAATTGGTTCCCTGAAAACGCTGATAAAACTGTGTTAAAAGACGTCGGAGGAATGTAGAACGTAAGCGAAAATACAACGTTGCAGTTCAATAAATTTCTTTCAAGAATCAGCTCTTCGAAAAAGAGACACAAGAAACATTCAGATACTAGCCTTCGACAATGAGATCGTCATAATTGGACGCAAATCGCAAGACATAAAAGGAATCTTTTTAAAAATTATAGAAAGTCCACATAGTTCAATCTAAAAGTAAATGAGACGGAAACAAAGTATGTAGGAAAAGAAAGATTACTCATTTAAATCTTTAATTGAACGCTGCCATTAAAAGAGAAAATCCATTGATTTACCTAAGGAAATAGTATATTTTTATTACTCACTTAACTACTCATCCGTTATGTTAGTTACGTTTCAGTCCAAACTACATGTACTGAAGATAGATAAAACTTTTATACCTTCACTTAAGTTGTAAGATTCCGAGATTATAATCATGCTACTGCAAATAAGTATGGGGAGCTTTGAATCGACAAAGTTTCAAATCGACAACTTCCGTTCTTTTACAAGCTTGCATTTGTAATAATTATCAATAAAACGCAAGGTCATATAATGAAAGTGTTATATGCACTAACATGTAAGCCTTTCACGTGCGTTTTTTAACAGATATGCTTCACAAGATGTCGATCAACTTGCAGTGATAGAAAGGACTCATACTAAAATTATAATAAATTATAATTCTTGAACTGTTACTAAGCTGCGTTTTTTATTCATTGCTATGATCTCCAGGCGTGTGTATAAGCCGTTGAGCTTAAATAAAGAAATCAATTTACAATATTTCAACCATAAAATTTTTATCTCTATAAGTAATAAAAAATATATTATGTGCTTGCAAGAAGAAAAAAACGATCCATAAAAAGAATACATTTAATTTTTTGGCCTTCTGTGCGCTAAATCCATGGCCAAAGGTCTTGGTTGCACATTTCTTGATTACAGAGAAGATAACTAAAAAAATTGGAAGTTTGTTTAAGCTGTTATCGCGCAATTGAAATCAAGTGTGTGGTATATTTGAAGATAATTATAACTAAAAAGGTGAGCCGCTTTGCCTTCATACTATCGCTGACGCCACTAGAATATATTTCTACAAGTATAAAAGTTCTATTTAAATTTTCGCAATTGAATTTCTTTTTTATTATTTAAAGAAAGTTTATTTACAGCAAAAATAATCTCATGAAAAATTGAGTAAAAAATGTGTTTATTGATAGCAAACAAAACTGTCCACGTGCTATAAACAAACAAGTCTGAAACTTGAAGATGGTCGCCAACTGATGTGTAGAGCACTGTTTATAGGGGGTTCAAATGGTTTATTCCTCTGATGTAGGTCTGCCGACTTTATTTACATTTCAGCTTGTGACTATATAAGTTCTGTTTTCCAATCTGCTATAACCTTTAGCTTAGTATCAATTCAATTAAATTCAATATACAAATTCAATTGCTATGCCGCAATTATATGTTAATAGAAATGCATTTTATCTATGTAGAGACAATTGAAATCACAGATCTTTTTTTTCTCTTCTAGGTCAAAAATGTGATTCGACCGAGATATTATTCCTCGGAGCTTGGGATTCGTGAGAAGCTATTTATTGGTGTGATGACGTCCCAGGAAAATATTAATACGCTCGCAACAGCATTCAATCGTACTGCCGCACATTTAGTTAATAAAATAAAATTTTTTATAAATGCCGACAATGTTAAGTCAAATTTCAAGCTAAAGAATATTGTCGGTTTTACAGATACTAGAGAGAATCTGCGACCTTTCCATATACTAAAATATATAGCTGATAATTATCTAGATGATTATGATTATTTTTTAATTACACCAGATACAACATACGTTGATGCTAGAAAATTAAAAGCAATACTCTACCACATTAGCATAACATTTGATATCTACATTGGACGTAAGCTAGAAGTAACTGATTTTGATGGATTGGGTATGGAAAGTGATCGAAATTACTGTGATTTGGATGCTGGCATTTTATTAAGTAGTAGCGTTATAAGAAAGATTAGAACAAATTTAGACTGGTGTGTAAGAAATGCTGTTACAAACTTCCATAGTATTAATATCGGAAAATGTGTTAAATACTCAAGTAAGGTGGCTGGCTGCCAAGAAGGATTTCAGGTGAGAAATTTTTTTTAGTTTATTGTTTATGTCATTTCATTGTTTTCTTTTAAGACAATCATATCATTAATTTAAATTTTCCTCTTCAAAATACACCTGTGATACCTAATGAACGTCGTCGTTTCTTCTGTGTTCAATCATTCACGATTTTGTTTTCGTATATTTCAGCAGCATGCAATATTCATTCAGGTGTTCAATTACTTGGATATTTGCTTATGTCGCTAAAAAACATTTAATTGCACTCAGCGTGATTATTTATGAGAAATAGGCTAGACATGTGGAAAATATTTTTTTTGTTGGTAGTGTTTGAATGATTTTTATCATTTCCGAAACGAACATGATAAGAAACAGAATTTTTTTTCATTTTCTTTACTTTACAACTGTCGATTTCCAGTAATTATTAATAAATGGGAATTTATACACGTGGGAACTGCGGAAGTTGCAATTTTTCAATTTAAAATTGTTAGAATTTTTTTTTGTTAAATTTCACCGAAATTTTGCTTTAACGTGAAATTACACATTATCGCATATATAAATAAATGAATGAATCTTATATGTTTACGTGTATAAATAATAAATTCTTCAACAGAGTAGTATTACGGGTCATTCAGAAAAAATTTGCTAAAGATAATGGAAATTGTTTGTAGAGAAACGTCTCAGTCTTGTGTGATGAATCTTTTATGCATAAAGTCTCTAAGGCTGCTTCGATGCGATTCATTTCATGTGGATTACGTTGAGTCATGTTTCTTGAGACATGTGCTTTTTTAAAAAAAATTAAGAAGCGCCCTGACACGGGTCGTACTAATAATTTGGACGCGTTTCTAGAAACATTAATGAATTGACTATCCTTTCCTTAATTGTTAGCGCAACTCCCCTTTATTAAGGTCCAACTATTGCAAGTAAAGACATGCTCAAAAGACTTAAAAACAACCTATTCTATACCGTTTGAAATTTCCATTTCCAGGTTTCTGAATAATTATTTGAGCCGCCATCGTTACTTTCTCTTTAAAATAAAATCACAGCTGCAGCAATACGTATGTACTTTTATCGATTATATGAGTTTAAATAAATTTTCTTTCGGATAATCCATTACCTGGTTCCGACCTCATGAAAATTTCTAAAATCCCGAGACATTGATTTTTATTCTTTGGTCTCAAAAAAACATATTTTTTCCCATTGAACAAAAATGAACTTTCATATCTATCGATCTTTTCCTTGTAAAGTGCAATTTTATAAGTGCCAAAACAGTCGGTGGCATACATATACTTTATTGCTAATGTATTTAGGAAATTGACCATGGATCTACAGGTACTGTGAAATAAAAACCAAATCCCGCCTATGGCAAAGTTCAAATAGAATTAGCATTCAGAGTGCTTTCGGCCGTGAGAGTGCTGTTGTATATAAATATATGTATACATTATCAACAAGATCATGTAGCAAATTAATTCTATAGAAACTTGCTCTATTTTAAAGCTAGAGAGCACTAACTGAAACGCTAAAAACAACATTCAAGTGTTTTAATGACATATCATATAATACGAAGTTAATCAAAAATTTTCCTGTTCTATAATTGATATGCGTTTTTTATAATTGACCTCGAAATAAATTACTCTTATAATATGGGTCAGTCTAAGCCGCCCGGGAGTAAGGCTTAGAATGGCCCTAATAAGGCATCTCACCGACTTAACAGGTTAATAATAAGGTACCAAAGTTCCGTTTAGGTCGGGTCTTCATGTAGCGGGCGGTACACTTACTAGTTCACCTGGTAGTCTGGTAATACCGGCGTCACAGATTTTGTCGACTGCTCAGCGGATTTCATTTGTTTCAGGAGGCATAACATTCCGAAGAGAGTCTTTCCCGCTAACCCTGATGATTGCATATCTAGCTCTAGGTGCTTTATAAATGAACTCATACAACATCCAAGAGTTCAAATGCGAGGTTCCCCGCTTCCTCATCATGCATCCCGACTCCCCTTTACTTATCCTATCCTTTTCCTATAATTTGAGTTAAGCTTATTACTACACATTGCACCATGACGTGAACGACATGACGGACAGGTAGTATAAAGGTGACACCTAAGTTTAGACTTTCACATGAAAAAATCTTGAAAAGGAAACTCAATTTAGTTCCTTAGAACTAAGTCTATACCAATAGCTTAGAGTTTAGTCGACCGACCGAGGGTGCCATACTCTTTCAAACGCCTTGGAGATATCTAAAGCAACCAGATCAGGCCCACCAAAACGATGCCTGCTTTGGTTGGGACGCTCGTTTAAACAAACATGGGGGCGCCAGTAGACCTTTTTGGGCTAATCGCCTATCCTTCACAAATTGGTTATATTTTAGCTATTTAATCAGCTTTTTATTGATTATTGGAGAGAATAGAAGTAATTCCTATTGCGTGGTGACACAAAATCTTATTCATCAATATCAATCTATCCAAAAATATGCGCCACTTATCCATCGAGTGTATCCAGGTATGCGGAAAAGGCGTAAAACTGATGACGGGATTGACTTCCTCCAAAATGTCAACAGGCCTGTATTGTGTTTACCTAGAATTGTAGATTGAAATGATATTCGTTGTGTTGGTCCCACTAATATGGTTTTAGTTTTGAGTTTTTGTAAACAAATTATACATGTAATGGATTTAAGTTTTTTCTAATAATAATATTTGCATATTTCAGAAGGTAGGAATTAGTTCCTTCAACATAGAAAATATAAAGCTGTACAAAGATCTTAAACTCCTAACAAAAGACTCAACTTTTACTAACTCGTCAATTGTATATCGAGTGACAAATTACGATGACTTTTATATTCTTCATGCTTACTTCTCTAAGGTAAGTTAGCTGCGGAGTACATTAAAAATTTATATATACTAAATAACAACTTCAATTATTTTTTTTAGCTTCATTTAGAATTGCTTAAAAACAATAGTTTCGAACTCGAACAAAAAGCCTATCATATAGCAAATGGAACCATCTCAAATAATATATTAGAAATTCGTTGGCCATTGGGTGTTCTACCACCAAGTATTCCCGATACAAGACATGACATTCTTACATGGCATTTTATTAATAGGACACATATTTTCATGCCTAACCATGCAGATGTTGTTCAACGTTTAAGCAGAATTGATTATGATGATTTTCACAAAATTCTTAATTTAAGTATATTATATGCAAAGCATAGATATCCAACATATCAATATGATGATTTACACACTGCATATAGAAGATTCGATCCTGTACGCGGAATGGATTATCAAATACATTTGAAATTAGCTAATGTGAAAAACAGTAATATTGTTATAAAGAGGTGATTTTTGGAAGAAAGATTACTGTTTGTTTACTTATATTTATTGGTAAAATTCCTTTCAGTTTTGAAGTAATAAAACCGCTTGGAAGGGTTGAAATAGTACCATCGCCGTATGTCACAGAAAGCACAAGAATAGCCATTTTGTTACCGGTGTTTGAGCATCAGGTTCGTGAAACTGAAGATTTTGTGGCACATTATGAAAAAATCTGCATGGAAAACCAAGATAATACTTTTCTTATGGTGGTAAGTACCTAAATATTTTAATAATAAAGAAATTGTTTAAATTGCTAAGTATTGGGTTGCCCGTAAAGTAAAACCACATGAATAGCTACCTATTGTGCCTGCTGCGATCGGTATAAGTTTCTATACAAATTGGTGGACAGTGAATGGATGGTGGATTCTCACATTCTAGTTGTAAAAGTTCATCAATTCTTGGCCTCCATATTTCCACATCTTAGTTGCTGTTATCATTATTATTTTTAAAGTTCGCCATAGCATCTTTTATGTCGTTCATTGCCGACCCTCACAATTGGTTGGTTCACATCACTTTGATTTTGAGCAAATCTATGTTGCGGACTGTTATACTATGGTTTGCAGAAATTTCGAATGGATTTATAACGTAATTTTGTTGTAGAATGATCTGTCTATTAAAATATTGCCGCTTATCATGAGAAAAGAACAAAATTACTTTCCGAGCAACCAAAATAAATAAATAATAAGTAAAAAGTAATAATCATGACATATTTTATTTTAGGTATTTTTGTACCATGCCAATTCTCCTAGTAAAGGAGATAGCGACCCGTTTAAAACTATAAAATCCCTAGCAATAGATTTATCGAAAAAATTTAAAACCGATGGTTCCCGTATATCATGGCTATCGATTAGATTACCGCCAGCATTTGACCAAACATCATTAAATGAAAATATTATGTTAAGCTCTACTTACGCTCAAAATGAAATACTCAGCATAGCGATGACCGATTTATCACTACGTAAAATTGGTCTCGAAAGTTTAATAATGTTAGGCTCGAATTCGATGTCTTTTAAAGGTGATTTTCTAAATCGAGTAAGTTCTCAATTATGTTCAAAAAAACTGCATGAATTAATTAATCTATGGTTTTGTTTAAAGGTACGTATGAATACTATACAAGGATTCCAAATTTACTCACCAATTGGATTTATGATGTATCCATGTAATTTTGCTAATTTCTGCAAGGATTGCGAAGGCTGTGACGTTAGTCAGGGTACTGGCTACTTTGACAAATTAAACTATGATGTTATTTCATTTTATAGTAGAGACTATGTCGAAGGTAAATTATGTTTAATCAATTGTTTTAATGTATACTAAATAAAATTTTATTTAATAGCACGAAAAAGGCTTGAAAATGCTGTATCGATTATACGAACTGACAACGATATTGAGAATTTATTAAATAGATCAGATAAATCTATAAATAATGTTATAGATATATTTGTTAAAGCTCAATTACCAATTCACATTTTACGAGGTGTAGAGCCAAATTTGCGATTTGGTAATGCAATTAAAAATTACCTCAGCTCAAGACGTGATATACCCCAGTGTCCAATTAAAAATAATATTAAGGATGATAACGATGTTGTAAAGGAAAACTTTAATTATAATTACCATGGTAAATGTATTCATATAGCATCAAGAAAACAGATTGGTGATGCTATAATTAAATTTGAAGATAAAACCTAGCGATAAACAAGAAGAAAAAATAATGAATGCTCAATAATAAACCTTTTTTAAATACTATTTTCGAAAATGAGAACCCCCTAAACTGCACAGATTTGTGTAAATAAGATTTTATGTTGTCATTTTTAATTTAATAAGGGAAAAAAGTTTATTTTGTTTGCGTTTTCCAGCATTTACTTTTATTTTATATATGAATTTCTACTTTATTTTGGATTATTTATTTTAGAGTAATTAGTTCCTTGTTTTTGTTTATGTAAATTAAATAAATCTCCTCTCGATTTTCTATTGAACATGATGGGAATGTTTTGTTATTCTGTTCCTTCTATATTAGAAAACAAATATTGTAATGAATTTGTTCCTTAAGAATCTCAACTAAATAAAAACTCAAAAACCACAAAATTTTGGCTTGTAATTAGTGTTTATAAAAATTTTTCAAAATTAATCTAAATTTTTTTGATATATAAAATTTTTTTTACCTTGTAGTACAAATGTAAAACTAAGTGCTCTTTCCAGTAAAGCAAATGTATTTTCCCAGTCGAACAAACTGATTTATACACGAAATATTTCATAAGTAAATTCCCACCATTTTCATAATAAAAATTTATTTTGTTTTTAGTTAAAAACAAATTTCCAATCTTTATTCTAAGAAACCTTCTATTTTTTTGCTATCAAAATTTAACATGATATTACAACTGTGCATTAAAGGATTAGTTTGTAAGGAGGTAAATGATTGTATAAGGTTTTTTATATAAGATTTTTAGGAAGGGTAAATGTCTTTATAGGAAAAAAAAGAAAAATTATAAAAAATTTCAATAGTTTTTTTTTTGATAGAAAATAAGCAGTCATTTGGATGTAGGTAGTTTTAAAGTATGAAGGAAAGCAAGTGCCAAAGTATAAAATCGCTTCTAAGTCGAATATTATAATTTTAAGCTTTATGGAAAATATTAAGGAATTTCTCTACTGTTGGTGTTAAGTTTCTACAGTGATTTCAAACTTTTTTTTATAATTTTTTTTTAATTTCTAAGCATGTGTAAAATATTGTATTTTTCTACATTAAAAGTGATTGTGAAAAAAATACGATGAGTTTTAGTTGTTAAATATACAAGATAGTAATTTTACCAAGAGGATATTAAATTAAAAAAGTCCTCTAAACCAATCAGGTTGAGTTTAAATCCCCAATGCTATGGGCAATGTAAAAATTTCCTGCTTTTAGTAACTTCTATTAACAAAAACCCCGGTATCCACATCACTTTCTTTTATTTACAAGATATGGGCGATCTTTTTTTTATCTTACTACAATGCCAGTCCCTGCACCTGCACCCCGAGTGTACAGAGCAGCTCCTAACAAAATATGCCAACAAGTCAAGACCCTCGTAAGTACAGGCCTGGAAGTTGCCTACCTCACTAACACTAAAGCAGCTGCTCGTAGTCCCAGAATCTGTCACTTTTGTTGGATTTATACGCCGTGATGTAAAGTTCGGAATATTTTTGCATTAGTTTGCCGTAAAAAGTCATAAAATAATATATTTAACCAGTTTTTATTGCAATAGGATTACCAGTGAATAGTGCTTCAGTGATTTAATTAAGAAAATTTAAAAAAATCGAGTGATTAAGTGTGTTTTAAGTGAGTTAATTGTGAAGGTGGCCAATTTTGTTTACATTCGCGGTGGTTATTTAGGGGAAAAATGTTGAATTTGTGTAGTAATATAATAAAAAGTGCTTTTTAAGTGATTAAAGATTATTATAGAATAGTTATTAAAAAAATAAGTGCAGAAAAATGTGAAGGAAAAGTGAAAAAGTTATTGTTATGTATGTTGTGTGGTGGCACTTGCACTTAATGTGTTTAATAACTACACAAATTCAACATTTTCCCCCTAAATAAACAAGAAAAAACCACCGCGAATGTAAACAAAATTGGCCACCTTCACAATTAACTCACTTAAAACACACTTAATCACTCGATTTTTTAAAATTTTCTTAATTAAATCACTGAAGCACTATTCACTGGTAATCCTATTGCAATAAAAACTGGTTAAATATATTATTTTATGACTTTTTACGGCAAAATATCCCGAACTTTTACCTCCTCCATATAATTTCTTCCGATTTGACAGATAATGGGTCTATTACCAACACAAACACAAACTCTGCTTCCAGGCCTGTACTTACGAGGGTCTTGCAACAAGTATATCCGATTTGGTCGCTCGACATATTTTAAAAGATTTTGGCAGAGTGTAGGACTTTATTCTAAGATATTTGTTTGAATATATGTACATAGCTGTAAGGAACTGGATTGAGAGTTTCCTTTCCGGTGAATGTAATATTGAATGGCATCGAATCATATATCTATCTATACAAATTTCTGTCGATGTTTCATTGATTTCAGTTCTTTTTTTTAATGTGAAGTCCTAGCATAGGACTCACACACGTACTTGTCAATGGCTAATAGTAAGCTTGGCTCCAAGGAAGGAATGTCGTAGGAGTTCACGCCAAAAATCAGAAATTTGCACGAATCCCACTGTAACAAAATCGAAACAAGCTGCCTGAACCAGACATGCAGCTGTCCAGGTTAGCCTCCTGAAACAAATGAATACCGCTAACCAGTCGACAAAAGCTGCGACGCTGCGTTGTGTGAATTTACTTACATATTTAGGAGTGTCAATAAGAATTAATTGCCTACCAAGTTAGTTACAGCATGAATTTTTACTATAAGCTCCTCAACCTTTTGTTTCCAATAAACGAACAAAACTGCTCCTTTAAAGAAAGCTTTTACCAAAAATTCTTGATAAACAAACACTTTTTAGGGAGATAAATAAAAAAAATTAGCAAAAATTTCATTTTCTCTTCAAATCAGAACAAATTTTAATCGATATTATCCAATAAAAAACTTAGGTCATCTCCAGGGCTAAACTCTGCTGTTGTTTTGTCGCTGTTAGTTAAATAAGCAATTAAATAAATATATTATTTGCAATAACACTTGACGAATTTTACCTGTAAAACACTTTAGCTTGTCGTTTTCCCATCAACACAATATTATAACCTTTTACATAAATACTTGTTCCTTCCCTTAACCCCAAAACTGGCAAACAATTATAGTCAACAAACTCCAGAATCCTTTCATCTCTTGTTTCTCCCTTATGTTTTGTATCTGGATCCGGTTCAATGTAATGTGGGTTAATATTAAATGGCACCAAATTTAAAGCATAAAATGAAGGAGGATATACTACCGGCATATCATTTGTAGTATGTATGGATCTAGTAGCTACATTAGTGCCGGCACTACTACCCATATAAGGAACGCCATTTTCTAAAACTTGCAACCTTATCGGATCGATTAACTTCTTCTCATACAATGTTTTAAGTAAAACAAAAGTATTCCCGCCGCCGATAAAGATTGATTGGGCATTTTTTATAGCTTCGATTTCGTTTTCTTTTGTTTGAATGCCCTCAACTTCATAGCCCCATTCATTTAGGGGCGCCTTGACTACTTCGGTGTATCTATCATAATCTTTTAAAGCAAATGGAATAAAGAGGATTTTTGTTATATTATTTCTGAAATTAATAAAATTGTATGATATATGTACATATATTTTTTTATGGTAAATAGTTTTACCCTTTTAATAAAGTATCAACTTCTTCTCGTGCATGCTCTAAATAGTTATATCCATGGAGTTTGGAAGATGACAACAATAAAAGTTGACGTTGAGCCATTTCTGTGTCAAATTTCAAGCAAAGAAGCGACCGTGTACTTCGTGAGGAGGAGTTTTCGCTTTCACTGATCTTTTCACTTTATCCACTTAACAGTACCATAAGCTTTTTAATTCCGCGCTTAATCTATCCCGTGATATCCACGTCTCTCTTTATGTTCATATTGTCCTGATAAGAAACAAAGAAACTGACAAATATAATAATTATCAGGACCGGTACGGAAAATGACAGTTGCACAGTAGTTTCACTCGTCTCTTTATATAGAACAAATTTAAATGCAGGATTAACTGAATTTGATTACAATGCATTTAATATTATTTTATTTCTCAAGTATCAATCTTATGAATTATGTTAAAAAGTACTTCTAAACTAACACTACAATTTAAAAATTACGGTAAATTACTGTTCAAAATTTGACATTTTTATTAAAGACAACAACCGGTCGATCAAATCAAAAATCTCATTTCTAAAATAAATTTATATGTGCCCCTGCAAATATGCTAAAGAAAATTTGTATCGTAATTTGAAACGGTTTACTAACGAATAACGACTACCATACGACTGTAATTCACCCAAGCCGTCATACTGAATAGTAATCATTGTTTTTAAATTATATTAAAACTGGTTGTTGACACTCAGTACACTACGCTTGGAGGGACAACTTTCAATAGTAAGTTTAAAACATTTCCCTACAGAAATAAATATTAAGTTTCTCCTTTAGATAGCTCCTTTTTTCCTTAAGTTAACGAATAAAAAACACCTCCTAAATTGTGCTAATTCCTTTAATAAGTCATAGGAATAAATAATAAATATATATTTCAGAATTTTTAGTACATTAAATTCATTTTAAATGTTGTTTTTTAACCGCCGTGAATGGCTATACTATATAGCTTAATTTGTAGAAAGCTGTGTGAAAAGCGACACGTAATTTGACATATTAAAATCACGATATAATTTTAATGAATCTGCCTGAGCTAATTGATAGGACTCGCTCATACGGGACACCACAAACAACCATATTGCATTTCATCATTGATTGAAAAAAATATATATATTATATTGTCTCCACACTGAATAGTGTGCATGTTACAGTCTCTAAACTGGCCTCTGACTAAGCAAGTACAAAAAAACTTGTGATTATTTAGCGTCTTGCGTACATGGTGTCCCATATAAACATGTCCTTAGGTACAAAAACTTCATTAATAAATACATTTAGTGAAGTTACTCCTTATTTTTGTGTAAAAATCTATCAAAAACATATAGACCAACACCTTGTTCAACGCGACGCAAATTTGTTATATTATCAGCAATCTCCTTTATAGAGTCAACTTGCTCCTGTAAGAATTCAGTCTCTAGATAATCGCAAAAATTTGCGTCATTTGCTTGCGTTGCAAGTGCATGTATATCGAGAAGGCTCTAAAAAATTTTAAAATAAAAAAGGATTCAATTAAGATTATAACCGGTAACGAAATTGTAGACATTTACATCACTAACACGTTTTTCTAAATCAAGGGCCACAGTCATAGCGTCTTCGGCTGTACACCACTCCCTTTCTTGTGGTCTTTTAATGTCGTCTAAGACAATTTTACCACCACGTTTATTTAGATATGTCATGAATTTCATAGCGTGTTCCCGTTCCTCATCGGATGCCTTCTTAAAGTACCAATGCATTCCCGGGAGCGCTACATCGTCGCGATCAAAGTGATACGCCTACGCTTATATGAGATAAAGCAAATTGATTATTTCACAATAGAAAGAAATTACCATCGATAAATATACGTAGCTTGCGTATAATTCCATGTTTATTTGCCGGTTAATGGCTTCCTCACACTCGGGAGTAAACCGATGTCGCACCAAAGAGCTCATCGTCCTGTGAAGTTGAAGCCGGATGAAAGAAAACATTTTATAAAAAATTTTCAATCTGGGAGAATTTGTAAATTATGATGTACCTAAAACTATGCTATAATGTCTGACAGGACATCATTGCCATATGGGTAAAATTTGATCAATTTTGTTTTGGTGGGTTTATACTGTTGCTGTTGAAAATGTTTGTGTCTGTTATATTTGTACTATTTATACAAATTGAGTTTAGATATTAAAATGCATTTAGAAAAATTGTAGGCATGTTATACTATAGTGCAGCCCTCCTACATATCAGCTCTTTTCCCTGGTTCCTAAAAAACCAACTGTTCTAAGTTTCAGGCGCTTGTAATCTCGAAATCGGATTCGAGATCTAGCCATAATATTCGGAAATAAAAAACATTCATCGAAACTATTGTGAATTCTATACTATACATTGTGATTTTTTATTTTACAACGGTAGAATCCATATTTTGCCGGTAAAAAAAACCATCTGACAGATGTCATGCTTAAATGGCACGCTTTGTTGATTGTGTCGCGTTATCAAGTGTAATTGTTAAAATGCGAATGAAATATGTGCTTAATAACAAATAATATTAGATTTTCTATCAGTTTTATATTTACTTTAAACATTTTCCTATCTATATATGCCGTCAATCATTGGGTGCTTAATGATAATGGAAAAATTCTACAAAAAGTAAGTCACACTACATAAAAATTTATTCACTTGTTGCGGACTTTGTTTATAACTTTTATTAGAAATAATTTTGCTTATTTTTTTTAGATTGATTCCCCCTTCTATATGAGAGAACCAAATAATTTAGTAGCATTCTTAGAGCAAATAAAGCATAATGATGTTGTTGAAAATACATATTTAGAGCTCCTTCGTCAGCGTGAGTTGATGGTCGAGCAAATTAATTATTCTATTCAATTTGGGATGGAAGTAATTGAGCACGCAAAATGCGCATTAGATTTTTATGAAATTGAAAATTCTTTAACATATACAAAAATAACTAAAAAGTACCTAAAAAGAATTAGTATAAAAAAGAAATATGAAATTCTACCAAATAAAGGGCTTCCTTTCTGCTGGCAATATATAAGCCTCAATGAGGGAATTTGCTGCTTCGATCACTTACCAAGCTTAGTTGACACTAATTTACTGCATATTGAGCCTGAGGAGGAGTTACGAGCAAAAGATTTAGATTTTAATGATGAATCATTTGTAGCCAGTGTTGTAGCTGGATTAGAAAATAGTCCCAACTCATGGAAATATCATACATTGGGCTCTTTCTATTGGCGAATGGCTGGCGATGCAGTTGAAGCTGTTGAATGTGCAAAGCGTGGATTCTTTCTAGCGCCAAGAAAGTTTCGTGATATTCCATTACTTAGTTTGGGTACAATACTTTGGAGATCTGATAAGTTACCTGAGGCTGATGTTATTTTAACTGCAGCTGTTGATCATGCACCAGAAATAGCAGAAAATCATTTTGCATTAGGTACAACATTAGCGACACTTTATGACTTCAATCGATCTATTGAACATTTTGAGCAAGCAGAAAAACTGGATAGTAGCTTTATTCCAAAAACTAAAAATCTTAAAAATTTTGTTTCATGCGTTGAGAATCTTAACAAAAAGACTGCAAAAATGTATAGGTAAAAATCGCATTAAATATAAGATTAAAACGGTTTTAGTAACTACTATTCATATTGTAGCTATGTGGAATATATTAAAAAAGAAGTAAACGGTCTAAAAGTTATGAAGAATAAAATAACTTTAAGTCATGAAAAATTAATACAGCAACAAGTAAGTCACTTAAATTGCTCTAAGTAAACAACAAATAACATCAGTAATACTTTGTAGGTACCACTGGGAGCTCGATACTTTGATGTTCAAGCATCAAATGACGAACTTCTTCATCGAGGACAATACTGTAGTACAAGAACTTTAGCTGGTACCGATGAACCTGTCTTATTTTGCGATTTTTATTCAGAACTACAGATGCGTCTTGAGAGTAAGGAGGTTGATATAGAATCCCTTGAGAGAGAATTAAATGCACATAGTGAGGCTATAATAAAGAGACTATCTGTTGCATTTCATACACAGTTTGGTGTTGACAAGCTTAAAGAGAAAGCAAGAAAGGAAATTTGATTCCATTAATGGTAATATTTACCTTGGAAATATTTTGTTTTTTTTTACAAATGACCTACAAAAACGCTTTTGTTATAATTTAGTATATAATTTTCTTTTTAAAATTAAAATTTACGTAGAAAATACTCTTTTTTTACATATTTTTTAAGTTCGATAAAAAACTTCAAAAGAAAAATCTTAAGAATATTTGGCCCTGTAAGGGTTAACCAAAACGAATAGCGGATTATGGTTGGTTCACCCGAAAAGGACTTTTGTCCATCCGACTTCTGTACAGACTGTGGTTTGAATAAAACGGCCGACGGAATGTATGTGCGGACATGTCGATGAAATATCTGCAGACTTTCCAGGGACATCAGTTATTTTCCTTTGTTTCACAGATAAAATTCTATAGACAGAAGTCTGAGACCAAAAGTCTCTGTCGATCTACACGACCATTAGAAAAAGCTTGAAGAAATGTATGACGAAATAACGCCATTATGAAAAAGAAGCCTAGGACGACCAAGAAATAGGTAGATGGATGACGTGCCAAAAGTCATACGAAGACTGCATATAACAAACGACAGCTGGATGAAGAGCCTTCACGAGGCCCGAGTCCTACAAGGATTGTAGCGTCTTAAGAAGAAAACGAACAATTGAGATAAATCCGTTTATTTCTTTAAAAAAAATAACTTTGGTTACCAACATATATCACTTTGTTCTAAAGCCTCTAACAAACATTTTATATCTTTAAAAACATGGTTCTCATTTATCTCCGGATAATCTTTCCATTTATCCGACGAATTCGTTAAGTGCAAGCTCGACCATCCGGCATTTATTGCTCCAATATAGTCTTCAGCTGGAGTATTTCCGATGTGGAGAGACTCATTATTTTTAACACCACATCGTCTTGCTGCCTGTCGAAATATTTTTGGGTTGGGTTTCGAAACGCCTACTTCGTAAGATGTAAAAATGTAATTGAACGATGGAAATTTCATTATTTTTATGATATCATGAAGACTAGAATCAAAATTCGAAATGACACCTACAGTTTTGCCTAGTTTCTTTACTTTACAAATTAAGTCATCCGCACCTTCGGTTTTTTGCCAGCATTCATCCGATCTGTATTGTTTAATTAAGGTGTTAGCAATTTCTTGAAGATCTGCTTTTGGTATATTAGCCCCGACACCAGTAAATACATTTACAACAAAGTTTCGCCACCAATCTTTGTAGTCCATTTTAGTATCACTACCAAAATTTGGATGTTTCACAGCCATCGATTTAAATTCATTTCGAAAACAGATATTTAATTTTTCTTGATCAATATCAGAATAACCGAAATTTGAGGCGGTTTTTGCATATTGAATTGCTGGTGCCACACGAAACTTTAATAGGGTATCTGTTACGTCAAATGTAATCAACCGAAATTTTGATAAATTTCGTACGAAGGTAGGCGAAGGCATTTTATATTTGTAGCACTTAACTTTATTATCACATTAACGTGTGTTTATTCATAATTTATTGGTTTTATTTACTGTTCAATTATCGATGTCGATAGTCTCATTTCATTTTTAATTCAAAGAACTGTCTTAATGAAATCAGGTGTTTTCTTATCAGAGTTGTCGACACTTAAGAGATTTTTCCTAGTACTTGATGATGTTGCATTTATACTTTTAATGCGAAAACAAATATAATTCACGATTGTTAAGTTGTATTAAAACATAATTATATATTTAAAATAAATTAAATGTTTATCTCTTAGTGATGTTAAATGAAATATTTTTTGATGTAAGTTATAAAAATTTATGCACTTAAAACAAAATATTCTCCAATCACTCGAAAAGATTCTGGACTATTGGAAAAATTCAAATCAAATGCCATTAAACGTGCTCATTTTACACTAGCGCACAAACACATGCAAATACTATCATTACACTGAATACACCATCAAATTATTTCATTCGTGAAATCGAGGAATTCGGTGCTGGAAGATTTCCTCGTTTATTTTCATTTTTCTTTTAGTATGTAAAAGTTAAAAAATGGCCGCGAATATAGCAATGAGTGATTGTTTTTCAATTGGGAGTATTGTTGCTTGTACAACATGTTTTGATCAAGTTGTTGAAGGTGAAGTTCTAGCATTTGATCAGCCAACGCGAATGCTAATTTTGAGTATCCTTTTCTGACACGACCACAGGCTCTGCGACATTTCTAATCAATTTACAACAGAAGAAATCTTCAACCGATGGTGGTAACAAAAAAAAAATAATTTTTTTTGTTGTTTCTAATGTAAACTATAATAGAGTTAAATATATGAAACATAATTAATTAACAAAATTTTACCCAACAGAATCTTAGAACATTTCAGTGATAATTTAACTATGAAAGTGTTATTTACAAAGAAATCAATAATTTGTGTTTTTCTGCAGGTTATGTCGCAGTCAGGAGTTTTTTTTTCAAAGCCACTAGAGATAATTGAAAATATTTCCATGTTACGTTAATTATTTCAATGATTCTGATGTTATTTTCCATATAATTGTAATGGCACGAGTATTTAATGCTAATTACAAATCAGAAGAAGGCCCTTTAGCGGATTCGTTGCTTTCTACTTAAGATTTACTTGCTTTGGTTTCTGTCCTGTCAATTTGTGGTAATGCATTCTTTTTGTATAATAGGTGCACATATAGGTATTATCGGTAATAGCATTTGAAGGCGAGGAGAAAGTTGGTAAAGACTTATTAAAAAAATGTTGGATTTTCTTTGTCAACTTTTTAATAATATACTAATCTCTATTTTTAGATTATGTTTTTCCTTTTATTGTTAGATAATGTTCGTTGTCAGTCCACTTTATTTTGAAATTTTTATATAATTTTTTTGTTTGTATCAAGGTGAATTGACTGTAAACTTTGCAAATTATAATCTATTTTATTCTCGAATATCGAATTTCTTCTTGATTAAATAATCTTGAAAACAGCAATAATTTCTATCGAAATTTTCAATGTAAACTCTTCGCCTTTTGCGATCCATAATTTATTTATTTATTTATTTTTATTTATTTATTTATTGATTAGAGATCACAAAATGAATTTACATGGACAATGCAGAATTAATGTATATAAACAAATTTAAATAAAAGAAATAAACATAAGAATAGCAAAACAACACAGACAGCTTTCGCTGGTATAAGCATCGTTTGCTTAACGAATAATTTAGTTATTATTAACTCAGTTTTTATAAAATCTTTTAATATCAAAAGTATCTATATCTAGGATTCTTACATAGAGGTGGTTTATATTAACA
The DNA here is from genome assembly GCA_963855945.1 of Thereva nobilitata. Lineage (NCBI taxonomy): Eukaryota > Metazoa > Arthropoda > Insecta > Diptera > Therevidae > Thereva > Thereva nobilitata. The sequence continues at coordinate 113,201,874 of OY979697.1, forward strand.
TAAATAGCTCGACGCTTCTCTTTTCTGATGGTCTACCGTTGAAAATCATGGCTAGCTTCTTTTCTTCCGAAGCACGTACGTTTCTGAGCCATCGTAGTTTCTCCAATTTTATGTCGATCATCATGATTGTTGGCCTTGGCTTTCTCCAACTCCGATTTCTGGGGCTTCTTTTACAGTATCTTATTCCTAATGGTACGTGACGTCATCTATGAATCTTTTATTATGGCGTACCCTCCGCTTACTGGAAATGGCCATATTTTGCGTTTGGCGAAGTTAATCAGTCTTAACCCATTATCATTGTGGTTTTCGTGCAAGCTAATCTTTCCAATTGTAGGCTGAAATGTTGTTTCTCGTCATATTTTTGCATTTGCATCTCCAATTACTATAGTCTTTCTAAAGAGTCATAAAATGCCTCCTCTTCTGGTCTCTACTGTGTTGGAAAATGTACATTTAAAACTTAAGAATTGAAGAATTTGCCTCAAACGTATCTTGCACATTCTTTCTCCTATCGCTTCAAACCTTACAACGAGGTGCTTCCGAACAATAAATGCTGGACCTAATAGATGGTATATTTTTGCACTCTGTATTTCCTTACTTCAATTCTTCAGCTTACCGAGGTGGTAGTGTTCTTACATTCCAGGAAAATAAGTTCAAATCATTGTCCTTTGTACGCTTTCCAGGCCGTCTCGGTGAAATATGTCCAGTCCGAGGCTGTGCTTTATTAAGTTCTGCTTTTCACAATATTGCTTCCAAAGCAATGTTGAGAAGTATTGGCAGTTCTGAATTTTGAGGGAAGCTTATTGAATCACAGCCAGATCGGATTCTCACTTGTGTTCTACACTCTTTCGTAGTCATTTTGCACAATTCTATTAACTTTTTCGAAAAACCTCTCTGTCATGTTCCTCCACAGCTATCTTTTATAAAGCAGCTCATAAGCATTTCTGTAGTCTACAAAATGTATATCAATGCTTTCTTCTTAGCAAGTATTTGTCTCAATATGAAAATCTGATTTGTTGTCGATCTGTTCTTTCTAAATCCTACTTTAAAATATACTATTAATCTAAAAATTTCTAATTAATCAAATTAACATAACAAAATACAAAAACAAAAATTTTCCTTAACAATATATCTATCAAAAAAAGAATGTCGGTCGAAGAAAGCTAATAAATTGCACGACGTGTACATTATCAATCTTAAGCTCTGCAGTAACGTTGCATTGAAGGAGGAAATAACCGTTACGGAAGGTCCCCAACATCCAAATATTAGTCGGGTAATACAATTTCTATTTAACAAAAAAAACTAATATTATTTTGTTAACAATAATTATAATTTTTTGTTTATTTTTTTATTATTATATTTAGTTGAAATCTAAATTAGATAAGACAGTTCTACAACGGCAAAAGTGGTTTTCTACAATAAATTCAGGTGTAAGTCCGGAAGGACAAAATTTGTATATGGCCGTTGCGAAAACGTTTGATCCGAAGGTAAGTGAATATTAATATAAGAAAGTAGTGTTATTTTTTGTTAAGTTTGTAACATTGTTGGTGGTTTTTATCAACAATTCAGTTTATTTTTACTTGCAAGATGTTTTTGTTCAGCTAAAACTTTTAGAGGAACATAACATATTTTTACCTCAATTTCTTCAATGAATAAAGGCTGTAAATAGGTTTGAGAAAGATTTGAATAGAAATAATACGGCTATTGGCATTTGTTTTGGGGTCATAACCATGCAACCATTATAAAACCTTCGAGGTTAAGACTTCTCATATACTCTAAAATTGATTTAGAATTAATATCACAAATCTCTCTGGGAAGAAGGAAGCAGCGATGGAGGAGACTCAATCTCTTCCTCGCTATAACCTAACAACAATAGCACAGCAAGTGCCCCACAGCTACAATCAACTACCAGCCCTATTCCGCTTAAATATGACAGTCTCTGTAGACTTGGCCGGGCGATAGATAAATTCCACCCAATATGCTTTTCTAAAGCCTTCTCCATCGTTTTTAGGAGAAAGGAAGCGAGTATTATTTTGCTTTCTTTCCCGCTTTGGGAAAAATGCCACCTTAGCCTATGATTGATCATTTACTCTTAACAGAAAAAAACATTACTTTAGAATAATCTTCAAAATATTAACAACTACGTACTTACACTTGCAGAGAGTTGCTTGGGAGGGTTCCAATATAGTTATTTTGAAAGAAGTTACAATAACGCCTCCGTATAGGGTGGATAACGTAACAACTTCTAACCAACAAGGACAGAATTTACTAAAATATGTTAGGAAAATGGTAAGCAAAAAATAAAATAATATATTTAATTGCAATTAACACAATTTTATTTCTTAACCGTTAGGTTGATCACTTTTTCAAAAATCAAGCTGCAGCAGCATCCAGCCATGTTGCAGAATCATCAACAGCGACAAATGCAATAACACCGACAGTAGGAACGTCATCGAATGCCTCCGCATCACCAGTTCCAGCAAATTAATTATTATGTCTCTAAATTATAGTTTTTTTTCTTTTCTCTTTTTTTATTTTAATAAAGTCAAGTATTTTTTCCATAATTTGCGTTTTTTGTACAAATTTTTTTTTCTCGTTGATTTTCCATTCTTTTTTTTTATGAAATGTTATTTCGACTGTCTTTCAAAATTTCTTATATTGAACTATTTACAAAACAAAAAACAAATTTTTTTATCTATTGGCCAAAAATCAAAATTGTATTTTGTACATTATTTTCATTTGAAGAAAATTATAATGAAAAAGTTTAAAATAAATTATTTATGATTATTATTTTTCCTCAAAATATTCAAATGTTTTTCGATTTTTATTCTTATTAATATTTTAATGGGTGGTGCAAGGTTGAGAATTCAGAGTCGTAAAAAATTTCTTACAAGTCGTGTCTCCTTCATCGTATTCTATCCTTCATTGTTGGGCCTATTATTATATATCTGAAAACTTTTCTAAAAAACCTCTCGATTCGGTCCGCTATATCCTGGGTCATAGTGCAAGTGGAAAGTTGAGAGATAGATCGTCAATTTTAGTCTTCTCAGCAAAAATGTTTGGTTCTTGGTATCTACTTAAACGTTCACAGCGTTTTTTAAAAATTTGGATCATAACCTTTTTATTTATATTTCTCCTACATGACACACACTTGTTCGTATAGATTGTGAAGTTTAAGTGGAAGGGTTCGTGCAAATTACGACGGAAAGTCAGTGCTACAGACGCATTGACTTACGCACCGACATTTGTCTGCGCTGCTTTGTTGCACAGACAAAATTCTATAAAATTCGGTACGAACAAGTCTTCTGTATGTGGTGGTGGGTCACACAACACAGTCTTTTTCCTTCTAGACTTCTATAAAATCTATAGGCTGTTATTAATAATAGAGTTACCCTTCTAGCGCAGAAGGTGCACTTCTCAGCTGGGCTGAGAAACATTTACCACTGCTCAGGGGCTCAGCTAAGACATGTAGACAGAAAACACAATGCAACATTTAAGAGCACAAGACATCAGAAGCGTGCAAAAACAATGAAAAGTGGGACACACAAGCAGTCACGCCACATTAAAAAGCGCCCTTTTAAGGACATCATCACTACTTTTGTATCATGTAGACCCACCATAAGAAGCTTCTTTCCAAATCAATTCTAACTGGTAAATGAAGAAACCATAAATTTACATAAATCATTTATTTATAAAATATAATAAAAATCTGATCCCTTAAAACTTTCTTCTCTTCAAAATCTCAGGTCGCCAATTTACTGGATGACTCTCTTCTGTAGCATCTTCGTCTTCTTTATAAATCTTGATAGTTTTATCAGCTTCCGCAGTTATCAATCGCGAGCCAGACTGATCAAATGTCATAGAAAAAATCCCAGCCTCACTATCCATAGAGCCCGGCTGAACAGGTGCTTGAAATCTTTGGAAATTATACCCTGTTCGCCAGTCCCAAAAGAACATTGTTCCATTATCACCACCCGATACTAGAACACCGTCTGGATTAACCGCCATACAATTAACAATCGCATTATGTCCAGAGATGTTTTGAATGAAGTTGCCCTCAGGACAGCGCCATTGCTTAATGTTATCTGGTGAAGCAGATGCAAACATGTACAGTGTTGGGTGTAGAACAATACTTCGCACGCTCTTTTTATGATTTGTCAATGTACAAGCGCTTTTTCCTGCTGCTAAATCCCATAATCGTATGGTTGAATCGTGACTTCCTGTGATAACTTGAGGATTAGCAGCTTGTGCTACAACACTAGCTACGGTATTAGTATGTCCGGTTAATGTATGAATATTTGCTTTTGTTCTCATATCCCATATACGAGCTGTTGAATCTCGGCCAGCTGTTGCAAGAATATCTATTGACGGATGAAGTGCCAAAGAGTATACAGCGGATAAATGGCCATGATAATGGCGAATAACTTTGTTATATTCCAAGTCCCAGCATTTTACTTGTCTATCTTCCCCGCAACTGAATAGATAAGGATGTTTGGCACTAACTGCTAGACCTCTTACTGTGCTTACGTGGCCAGTTAAAGATATTTTCAGTTTTCCACTAGCTAAATCCCATATTTTAATAACTCGGTCTGCTGCTCCTGTTGCAAACCATTGATTGCCGGGCTCAACAGCAACACACCGAACCCAGCCAAGATGTCCTTTAAAAAGAAATAGTATTTTATCTTAGCATTTTAATGAAAGTAATCTTATTATACCTGAAATAACCCTGTACAGCTTCCATGGGGCATGCCACTTTGGTTTTGGTATTGTGGGTGCTTTCTTGGGCAGAAGTTGAATTTGATTTGAAGTTACATTACTTGTAGCTGGCACAGCAAATGTCTTATTGTTAGTAGTGGAATTTGTTGAAACTAAAGCCATATTTTGTTCTTGATTTGCCGGCATTGGTGTTGTGCCATTTGTTATAGCCAAATGTGGCTCAGGCATGTCCGGTTTTAATTTCTTTAATTCTTCCGCTCTAGCTACTCTATTAAATACTAGGCCATAACTATCTCGTGCCTTAATGGATCTTTTCATTTTCTCTCTACAATTGCAATATTATGAAAATACTTAATTATATTTATCAATGCTTAAACAACTTACAAATTTTCATCCACTTCTGGCAGAAGTGATTGATTCGATACAAACATATCATGGGTTCTCTTTAAGGATCGGAAAACTAGGGTATGGACACTGTGTCTTTGAACTTCTTCCATTATTTGTGATACTGAAATCGTCCTTATTTATATATAAATAATGAATTTGTTTCTAATTCTTTAGTAATTTCTTGATGCACGTTTGACAATTATGACAGTTCGTAATACATCGCGTAAATAAGTAAACGTAGAATAACGTTGTAGTGGATTGTGTCTGAGATGGGTTATGAAATCTGCAAATGGTAATGCATTTTTAGATGATAAAGTAGTTCTGATTGCTTTTGGGTGGATTTGCGGAAATATTCGGTGTCGTCGCAGAAATTAAATTTTTTCTATTTAATTACTCACAAACTGTTCATCGAAATAAGCAATTAAAAGGTGGAAATAGCACGGGTAATTAAATAAAAAGGATCTATGTATTATTTATATTTCATTTAATGTTAAGGTTTTATGCTACTATTTATCGCTAAGAAAAATTTATTGCTATTGTGAATGCCAAAACTAAGCTCTTCGTTATCATCATTAGCTGCGTTCCATTGGGCAATAGCTGCGTTCCATTGGGCAATATTTGCTACTCCGGAGTACTCCCGGGTATAGTCAACTACCCCTGCTCTTGCTTTAGGGCAGGGGTCGGCAACCTCGTTTACTAGGAGGGCATATTTCAGAAATGCGAGAGTTCGGCGGGCATCATATGAAGAACCGGAGAGAGGGTTAATATTTAAACAAGTAAATATTAATGCAACATAAATTTATTTCATAAAATTTTATTATATAAATTAAAATTTTAATTGGAAAAACATGATATTAAAATTGTGCAAATAATGCAATATTTGACATTGTAATTCTGCGGCGAGCTCGTTGTAATGTGGCACATTCACATATGTTGAATTCTCAGTTCTCAGGCATTGGTCCAAATGAGTATCAGTGAGGCGTAATCGGTATTTTGATTTTGATTTTAGGTATTTCATATTGGAAAACAAAGATTCACACGCATATGTGGACGCGCAAAGAGAGTTCAATTTTTGAGCACATTTTCTCAACAATGGGAAGCTATTTTCATCGACTAAATTCCAGACTTTTTCTTCGTTATGATGGGATTTTAATTTAATGTCATTTTTTGTTTTTATAACTTCCAATTATTGGAAATATCGAAATATCTTGCTATTTTATCGGTCACATCATCCTCTGTATGAGAGAGATTAGAGAGAGGGATTAATAAAAAAAGGACAAGAATGCCTCCAGTTCATAGAATTCTTTAAATCTGGAATTAAATTCTTCAAGTAAGGAATCAAAATGTTTGGCAAATTGATGAGTGGTAGTATTTCCATCGCAATAATTTACTATTACCATTTTTAAATTTGGGAAATGTGATAAATTGTCTTCTTCCTTGCGATTTGCAGAGCGCCAATTTATATTTAAATGCATTTATTATGCTTATCATAAAAGTAATATGATGAGTTCTACCCTGTAGTTCAAATTTAATTCCTTCAATTTTACTGTTAAATCAGTTAGAAACCCAAGCTTTATTAACCAAGGCTTTTGTTCTAATTCTAAACAAATTTCATTTCTGGATGGGCGGGCACTTTAAAATTGCTTCGCGGGCGCCCTAGAGCCCGCGGGCACCGCGTTGCCGACCCCTGCTTTAGGGTATTTCACTCCTATTAGAAACGCATAAAATTTCCGCCAGGTTTGCAAGCTTTAACTATTTAAAAATAGATGGCTTTTTGTTTTTTAAGGTTAAGTAAACTGTCGATTAATTATTTTAAAGTGTTTTTTTAAAGTAAATCTACAAAAACGGTAAATATAGTATACAGTAAGATATAAAATTTCCTTTTATTTAAAGAAAAATAATTATTTCACATTTCTTTTAAGGGCAATAAATTAATTTGAGGTTATGTTTTACTCGTATTTTCTTCTGATATGAATAATCGTGTTCCATTGGCCATGTACTCCGGAGTACTCCGGATTAGAAAATTTCTCCCAATGGAACGCAGCTAATATTTGCTACTCCGGAGTACTCCCGAGTACACTCAACTACCCCTGCTCTTGCTTTAGGGTATTTCACTCCTAGTAGAAACGCATAAAATTTCCGCCAGGTTTGCAAGCTTTAACTACTTAAAAATAGATGGCCTTTTATTTCGCCCTATGGAACGCAGCTATTATCCTCACTGGCGCTACACACTTTTGACTCCTCAAGAATCTTCTTCCATCGGTCTTGAGTCTTACTCTTCCAGTTAATAATCCAAATTCTTTATATCTCTTCGTAGGTCTTCCTTGCGACCTTCTTTCCTCTAGCGTTTGGAGGAAGGGATTTTTACAAGCGCTTGTCCACGTAGTAAGCCTCCATCCGTACATGATTACTCGTTTTATTACAGTTTCGTATAACTTTCTCGACTTCTGATTATTCATTTTGCCTTAAAATATTTCAACATTTTGTAATTACATAGTATGTTTTGTTCGCTAGCGGTATCCTTCTTTTAATTTCCCACAGCTATGTTATTATTAATTTGAGTTCCTAGGGTAGATTAACTCTTTTACGGATTCTATATTACATCTGTCGATTGTTATATTTTGTCCTGTTCTTCCTCTACTGTTTCTATTAGGGATCTACATATTTTTCGTCTTATATTCATTGATGATATGTCCAACTTCCGATGCTGCTTTTTATACCACCTTATCGGCTTCCTTTGCTGCAGCTATTGTCCTGCCTTACATATGCCATTACCTGAACAGACTTGTTTAGAATTGTCCATCTGGATTCAACGCATGGTAGGTTCAGGTACTCTTTCTGCATTACCAGAGGTGTGTTCACTATATCCTTCTTCATCTTGATCCAAACGTTTACTGAAGTGTTCCACCTATCGATACAATACTTGCCATGTCTTCCCTAAAATATTTCGCTTTCCACAATATCTTTCGTTTGCCTTTAGTCGCGTTGCTCCATTCGGTTGTCTTAATCAGGAGTTGGGGACAGAATTACTTCGAGCATTCTGATCTAACGCCATATCCATTATATTACTATACTTCTTTACAGACCGTGATTGTAGACAAAGTCCCAAGTATTATGGTTTTAATATTTTGTTGAACTTCTTAAGTAGGGAAAAGAAAGGGATACGACATAATAAATTATCAACAAAATATAGCTTAACATGTTTATTTTAATTACATATTTTACATGTAAAGCTGTCTATTGTAACTGCGTAACTTTAGAGATCATTTGAAAGCTGTTAATATCAAATGAATTGTGACTACGGTTATTACATTATTTAAAATAAATATAACAATTTTATTATAAATTACTTATATCAAATTTTTCTTAATTCTAAACAATACATGTATTTATATACACTATTTACATAAGTATTTTAAGATAATGTAAAATTTAAATTGCAAGTGCATAAGTTTACATGCTAATGCTTTCTTACACACTAGGTGAACAACCTAAGTTAGAGGCATCACTTATTCTACGACTTAATGTAGATTTCTTATTTAGGGTACCGCTTGTATTGCGATGAGGATATATATTGAGCGGAGGAATATTGGGATTCTCTATTCGTGTCGGTGATGATACCATTGGACGGGGTGAGCTTCTTGATAGGGTACCAATTACCTCATGAGGCTCTTGATAACCTGAGTCTAAGTCATCATGATAAGAATCCATAAGCGGAGTTGGGTCTTCGTAATCATAGTCAACGAAGCCACTGTTGTCGAAAGACTGGAATTATAATTAAGAGTATTAGTAAACCTACAAATATCATAGCTCACCTTGATAGGAGTTCGCTTATGGGATGATTCCCTTCGCGCTGTTTGACTTTTTGCTTTGTAGTCGACTATTTCGTAATGACCATCTTGTACAGGAAAATCTGAAACGAAATGTCGAGTACCATGTGGCGTTAATGTTGCCCAAAGTAAGCGATTATCATTTGCAAGCTGTTGCTGCAATGAATCACGATTTGAAGCGCATGGATATAGCATTCCTCCTGCGATGAATGGATTAGCTTTAGAGGTTTCTCCAAGAGCTGACATTGTGGATTGCTTAATATTGGTTTCTTGATAGGAGTAATTATAACTGTAACAAAAAAAGAAGAAAAATTAAATACGATCTTAGAATTTTGATATATTCTTACTCTCTGCATTTCATCAGGATTATGGCAAGCAGTGCTCCTAGTAGCAGAACACCAACACAGGATGAGATAAGGATAAACAGCCAGGTGTTTTCCAAAGCAATATGTCCTTTACCGGATAGCTCAATAAACTCAATACCATTTTCTCGAGGGCGAGGGTTGGGTTCGCACATATATGCTGCAAAACATGGATGAGTTTCATTTCCAGATAAGGCAACAATAGCACTACGTGGAAGAAGAAATGATGGTAACGGCGGTGGCGGCATTGATAGTATCATATCGGGAGGCGGCCCAACCTCACCGCAATTTCCAATACAGCCCATTTTGTGCGTTTTGACTGTAATAAAATAAAATATATTAATAATCAATATTCTTATAATACGAAAACAAATGAAGTTAGCTTTTAATTTGAAGAATGACAAACGAAATGCACAACATAAAATTGGAATAAAGTACTGCACTCAAATTCTTAGAAGATCATATATGTATCTTCCAAGGATTGTTTAATGGCGAACAGACTGAGAAATAGGAGACTCCACCAATATCTAATGCGGATCCCACGCTGTTTCTATAAAGTGTAGAAGGAGTTAACTAAGCCATAAGTCGGTTGAAGGACAGCAAATGGCAACTTAATAAAACTTATTATAGTCTGCCAAGGCTCTTTAAATCCAATATCATCGTAACTATGACATTCAAACTGCTGATGTATAAGGCGATATTCTTACCAGTACTCACATATGGATCCGAGACTTGGGTGTTATGCAAAAAGCAATGTGATTTTTAGCCGTGTTCGAGAGGAAAGTGTTCGGAAATTATTCCGAGATGACGAGATGTACAAGGCGCTATGGTGAGATCTAGCTCGTATAAGTGAAGAGGGACTTGCTTGAAAAGTACTTTATAGTAGCGTTTATGGGATGCCTGACGAACCGATGAATTTACTGCTAGAGCTCGGTTGTGCACTTTTCCATTGCTTTCGATGATGGCCCGGTACCAAAACAAGAGAGGCCCGATTGGCAGTACCCAGGGTCGTCAAAAGGCGCATTGGCAGACCAAAGCTAATAGCTCTATTTGCCGCTTGGCTGTTAGAAAGAATAAACACCGGCATCTAGATTATTACTGGACGATTTTCTTTGGTTTTACTACCAAAAGAGTGAAATGATTTACCACCGTACGTTGCGTCATACTATACCAAAACTGAAAGAATTTGCAAGGTTTAAAAGTAAATTTTAAAATCAATTTTATTTATTAAATTTAAAATAGTAAAATTGTGTAGATTATATGTAACACAATTAAAACAGTATAACTATATTCTAGACATTTGCCATTTGACTTCAAGCTTGTGTAGGCATAAACCAAATGATTGGGATTTTTTTCATCAACTACCCGATCATTAGCGACTACACCAGCCAGCGCGCCATTGCATACCAGCACCCTTCCTAAATCTTGTACTCTTTGTCCACTTTCGACAACGCAAATATATTTTTCAGGTAGCTTCAATCCAAGACGGTCCGAGTAACTTTTTGCACATATTTCCTGGTTCATAATAGTTGCAGGCATTGAAAAAAGTTTCAATTCAAAATTCTTCGGCGTAATTGTTTCGAAGTATGATAAATGTTTCCATTCCGCATTTGTGTCTGCATCATCCTTATCACTTGTGTCTTCATTTTCTTCCTTCGGCTCCGATTGGTATGTATCTCCGCTCCTGTTTTCTTTTTTAATATTCTTCGTATCATTAAGTTCAACTTGAGCATCTTCACTGCCATATTTACTATTACTTACTAAAACATTTCTTTTAAAAACAAGAATATTCTTCAACGATTCTGATGACCACCCATAGACCACACAAGATCTGTTCTTCTGATCCAATTCATTTGGATGCACTATAGGTATTGGTTTAATTACCTGACTATCAAACGGTATATCAATTGGTATTACTGGAATATACAGTTCTTCCTTTATGCTAGTGTCTGCTATTGGGAAAAATTTCGAATTAAATTTATGATATCCAAGGCAAAATCTTTTCACAGCATGTGTTTTATCACCATCTTCTGATATTCCAGCAAAAACTCGGCAAGGATTCTTGTATAGTCGCTTAGCATAATTGTATCTTTCCAGGCATACTAGCGATGTTGCCACATTCATTCTGTCCACCATTGCACCAACGCATTCTTGTTTATTATCAAATTCAATTGTTACTAAAAAATCAATGGGCTTTAGTTTATTGCCATTAGTGACTATAAAAAATGCAATCACAAACAAATTTTTTAGGTACATTATAAATTTTCGAATTTGTTACATTGTTTTGGCAGATTCAATTTTTTCGATAGCTCTTTATTATTTTAAATTGCGGTAGGCTTCAAGTAGTTTTGATTAATTTACTATATTTAATGCTTAAGTTATTTTTTTGGGGGATTTCAGGACGATTTATGGGAGATGGCATGTTTAGCTAAACGTGTGAAAATCACAAGTTAGTCAAAACTGTGCGTTTTAATGGTTTACATCAAATCCAGGGATAAGTAAAAGCTATGACCACGCCAAATCATGCTAGAGTAATTTAAAGTAAGTAATCCTATAGTCCTTATAGTATAGAATATCAAACTTCAAACTTATTTTATTGCATATAAAGAATACATAGGTGGTTATACTGTAGTTTTAAAATATAGAAGTATAGAATTTCTAAAGAGAAAGATCTTACAGATACAGGAGGACTTCATTGAAGGGAGAATTAGACAAGCGTACAAAGGAACATGCCAGACCAGCACTAAGTTTCAGCCAAGAACGGACATCTGCAGAGACATAGATGGGAACTTATTAGCAGACCCTCATAGAATAAAAGAAAGATGGATAGAATATTTTGCAAACTTGTTGAATCCGTCCCCATAGTAAACGAAGTTCCGCCGACGCACAGTGGGGCAAATAGCTCATTTTTTGGACAAGCGACAATTCCCAAGCCTGGAATTAATGAAACTTAAAATTTTTTTTTTAAACTATTCGTGATAAAATTGCCTTTAATTCTATCGAGCCAGAATTTTGAAATTTGAAAATTAAAGATGGCTAATCCAATATGGCGGACATAAATTTTGTAGGAAAATTAAATTTTTGACAAAAGATTCTTTAATATTTTAATAAATTGTTACTTTGGGGATTTTTTTGGAAACCAAAAATTAATTAATAATAATTAATTTCAATAATTTTAAAGAATCTTACGAAAAAAATTCAATTTTCTTACCAAATTTATGTCCGCCATATTGGATTAGCCATCTTTAATTTTCAAATTTCAAAATTCTGGCTCGATAGAATTAAAGGCAATTTTATCACGAATAGTTTAAAAAAAAAACTTTTTTGGTTTCATTAATTCCAGGCTTGGGAATTGTCGCTTGTCCAAAAAATGAGCTATTTGCCCCACTGTGCGACGGAGACATTTGTAATTCCTCAAGATGATATTTCAATAGACCCACCGAAACTGGATGAGATGCTTGAAGGTGTAAAAAGCTAAAGAAATGAATGAATCGCCAGGCGTCGTCGATGGAATCGCAGGAGATGCTAAAGGAAGGAGGACAGAAACTCTTAAGAACTTTACTCGAATTCATATGCAACATCTGGCAGGAAGTAAGTGATTATATCTTCAATATACCAGAAATAAGATGAATTAACTTGTTAAAAACTACAGAGACTTCTCACTTCTCAGCACCAGCTACAAAACCTTCACAATTCTTGTGAAACAAAAAAAAAACCCATAGCGGAAAGCCTTATGGAGAACATCAAGCTGGTTTTAGGACAAACATGTCAACATTGGACCAGGATGATGCCACTTGCCACACTGCTAACGAACTAATGACTTTCTTGCGGCAAAAGTGCGAGTTATGTCCCGAACTGATGATTTCAATTGACCGCCCAGATCATTATTCAATGAAATAAAAGCTGCCAAAAATTATTAGCAAAAACGTATAACATTTCATCACGATAACGTTAGACCAAGTATAAATGTATAATTACGAGGCAAAAGCTATTTCAGATTGGATGGAATGTGCTACCGCATCACCATCCATATTCGCCAGGTGCGGTCTTTGCAATGTTTTTTTTGGGACAACCAAACATTTCATTCAAAGGAGAATTGTAAGAAAATGGATTTGTTATGGTTGTTTTGTGAACAAGTAAGTATTCTATTAGTGGAATATTTACTAAAGTGTGGAATATTTACTAAAGCGCAAGATGGTTAATTAATTAATGCATAATAAGCTTTTGACTAAAATTTTCATAGACTTAAAAGAAATTGTTGCTCATTTCCATGAAAATAAAATATTTTCCAAGCGACGCCATTTTTTTTAATACGAATCCGCGCTTGCCATTTTTGCTATAACAATTTCTTCACACATTACAGTAAAATAATTCATTTTTAAAATTACAATTGATTTCACCTTTATAGGAATGGTTCTAAACATTTTTATGTATCATGCATCGAGATTTAAATTAACATTTCATAGAGGCACTAAATTGCGTCGTGACTCTTTGCATTTGCTCATTGTCCGCCCAAAAATACTTAAAGACTGCAATAATTTGATTTAAATAAGCCTAACATAATAGATCGAGAGAGACAATATGCATGTATATATGTAATCAAATAAGAATTTATAGAATTAATTTTGGAGGAAAATTCGGGCAGTAGCCATGAAGGTATGGACCCCAAGAAATATACTATTACTGAAATTTATGATTTTACATTAAAAACTTTATTACTGTAAATTGTTGCTTGTAAATCTTATTACATCATCGCTGCGCGTATTGTAAAAAATATAAAAACTCCGAAACAAAATATTTATTTTACAGGAAAAAAATCAGATTAAAATTAAAATTATTTAAAAGTACTAATAGCATTCAATTTGTTTCTGACTATCATATCAAAAAAAAATCTAAGAAATATTTTCCGAGAAACTGCGAAAACATTTTTTTTTAATTCCCATACACGAAATGCATAAATTTTTCTTAAAGTCGAGTAAAACTATTTCCGAAGTTTGTAAATAAAATCATTACAAAACGAGCAAATGAAAAATGAAGTGAAAAAAAAATTAGCGAAAAATCAATACAATTTTGCATCGCATGAAATGGGATTTACGTGATTTTCTCTACAAATTTTTCGTATTCCCCCATTAGCGAGCGTGGGAGTAGTAAAACGCTTTGAATCCGATATCGATTTTCTTGTAACAACACTTAAATAGTTTTCTTTTTTTTTATCATTCATGCATGAATATTAATTTCTTTTTACTAGTTGCTTAATAAATTCCCTGTTCTTTTTAGGCACTCACGAAAAAAAAACACTTCTCGAGGAAAACGTACAATGAAAAGCAAAAACATAGAAAAAAAATGGAAACTTACCTGTGAGGAAACAATTTTGTATTTGGAAATACGAATTAATAAATACGCGCGAGTATGAACTTGTCACTACGGGAGTCGAAACCCAACAGACTAGAAGAGGCAGTTAATTCCCTTATCACAGGTTTGATTAGGGTGTTCCGCCCTTCCCTTATACCAAAAACTTTTAATCGAACGCATGCGTCCTTTCAGAATACCTCATGGAATGAGAGAAATGTATTGATTTTCCTGCACCATATCGTCCCAAAAGGATACGAAGGGACTTATTCAGAAAATAAGAGCAAAATTTCCACCCCGTATATCCTGTGGTTGGTTCAAAAAAAGGACTATAGTGTACTACTGGTGGGCCAAAATGCATCTAGAAGGTATCATCACCCACATATTAATGGGGCGAGAGGTTGGTGGATTTTGTTATTCCTCTAGTCTTTGTTTCTATTGAAAATGCCGTCGCTAGAAGTAGGCTTAAGATGTCTGAAGGGTCCTCCAAGAAAACAGCAACCATAACAAAAAAATACGAGAGTAAATGTTTGCATTTTTTTATGGGGTTACCGTTTTGTCAGAATAATTGATTTTTAATTTGACCCCTTTTCCCAGGCTTTTAAGTGAGGATTTTCCTAGAGGCACAGAAATTTATTGATCCCCTTTTGACTGGGTATCAATTTTCAACTGCACATGCCTGTTGAATACTAGGTGCAATAAAGGAGGCGGAATGCATCGCACCACTGACGGTGTTTGATGGGATTTTAAAGGATTGCTGGAATTCAATTATTTGGTGTAATTAATTTCAAATGTGACTTGCAGTTTTTATGCACTTTTTTATTGTTATAAGAGATGGGAGGTTTTTTTTCTAATGGTTTTGTTTGGAAGGAATTTATTTTTCTGCTGTGTTTTTGTTGATGTAAGAATTTTTATGAAGAAGCTAGGAGATTGTGCAGTTTGGGTGTTTTCTTCTCGAGGTACTAATGTACATATGCTAGTCAGTTTATATATCCTTGTTTTAGTGACGAGATGCTAGAAATAAATTTGCATAAACTGGATGTTTTTCGTTCAGTACTTTGAGGGTGCCTTAAAACTTTCGTGTGCATTAATTATATCAAAATTCATCATATGTTTGTTTTTAGCAATTTGTTATGTGTTAGTTGCTTAGCACCATCATGCACAGGGAAGGAGGTCTGTCAGACAAACAATTCAGTTTTCGAAAGCGAGATCAATGATTGACTCGGCCAATGTGGTGATGAATCTGGATAGGCACAGAATCGATAAATGCTGCGCTTTGATAACCCTTGATGTAAATGTAATTCCTTGTGTTATAGCTGGATAATATAGTTGTTGTATTGCACGGTATCTATCACATATCAGGAATGACAGAGTGGATGGAATGAGTGTCAGGTTACGACATTAAGAACTGACTATCCGATGAAAATGGGGTTAACACTTTACCTGCGATCTTAAAGCTTCCACATAGCTCCTCCAAAGGACTTTGGTTTGGGGATATTCTTTTGGCTTCAGTCCAGATTGTGTAAAAATTTTCAATTCCTTCATCTAGGTGTTTTGAGGCCTGCCAAAACCTTTGCTTCCCGTTCTATATCTTCTGTGGTAATTATACTTATAATCTTCTATCTATCATTATAACTACATTTCTAAACAATCGATTTTCCTTTCCATGTCTTCTTTTTCTTTTTTTAGAAGTGCGATATTATCTGCTTATTCAAAATTATCTAACCATTCTATAGTGCCCCATCTGAGTTCTCTAGTTTCGCTACTGGCTTTCATCAAAAACAATAATGAAGACGAATGGTGAAACTTGTTTTACTAAAGTTGTTATTGTTATTACTCTACTTTATGGAAGATTTTGGGTTTGTTTATTGATTTATTTATCTAAACATTTCAATTTTTTCCCATTCACTCGCGAAGATAATAGCGATCACCTGGTCGCTGCCAGAGTTGATGCAAATTCCAGTTCATTTTAAAACAACGCTATAGCATCGATATCTTGTTCGTCTCCATGTATAATATAATGGCACTCTATTGATTGTTGGACTTATTTAATAACTTCGTAATGCTATAGAAGATCAATTCTTTTTCATTAATCGTTAACTTGAAAAATTAGCAATATTGCTCGAGTAGTCGCTTTTATCAATATTTTTTTTGCATTTCGTCAATTTCTTGTTGAACTGATCGAACCCCTTAAACGTACATATGTTCGCAAATCCATTCATGTTATGTCCGAATCTTTAAAAACGAACCCAATTAAACACATTCGGTCCCTACTTCACCATAGTTTATATTCCAATTCTATGCATTGCAGTGGTAGTAATAATCTCAAGCATTAATTTCGCCTGCTTGAAAAATGAATGGGAAAAATCTAAAATTAGACACAAAAACTAGATTAAGTAGTAGTTTCTCATTATAGCGTTATAAAATATTCCATAGCATTGTTCCAGGTCACATATAGAAGTTATTAAAGCCGTTCCAGATAGAATGGTCTAAAATCTTATTCGAAAAGAACTACTAATTATTAACTGCACTACATTTCCATTGCAAATATTGTATGCCACCCTTCTCACTCATTCGAACTTGTAACTGGTCTAAAAGCTCCTCGTGAGGGGTAGAAAAGAGACTTTACATTTTTAAGTGCGGCCCATAAACAATACCAATGTAAGGAGCTTGCCTGGCGACAATCATAAACACTTCTAATTACAAAAGCTTTTTACAGTATAGTCTAAAAGCTTGCTTCTAAATTCGACGCATTCCATCGCACCCACACCAATTAGACCTAATAAATATAGCCTTTATTACTCGGCTCTAGCATTTACGAGACTTTGTGGAGATGAGAGTGGTTGCGGTGAAAGTTAGAATTTAGTCGAACTTGGAATAATTTTCGAATCCTATTTCATTCGCAAAAGGCCCGGTAAGGAACGATTAACGAAACTAGAAAAGTCTTAACTTTCATAAGTTAATCTTCAAGAATTTCAAGAAATTCGCTTGCTTCGATGTGGGGGATTGCTTCTGTCTCAGGAATGTATTATCTCTCATAGTGTGGGAGCTGCAATTGGCTTCGGAAATTAAGACACTTCCGGCAGATTGCTGTTAGTGGCACTACAGCATGACACTTAAATGCAAAGACAAAGATTGGCTGGCGATGAACCCCATATATAGGTTAGCAGGGCGGGTGGCCGTGGAGTATGGTGAAAAACCTTAAAAGTAATAAGATTGTGCCCCCTTAATGGTCCACCCTGATTTGCCCCAAGAGTGTCGGAACAAGGCACAAATTACTGCCCTGATTGAAATCTTGGGCGAAAGTTTCTTTGATTAAGAAAATACAGTCGGCGTTGTATAATGTATGAAAGTAAAAATCTTTTTTGCTCGATTTAGTTAGTAACTATATACTTTAAATCGGTGATATAGAGACGAGTTTTTCATAGTAATATATTGTATCAAGAATTGGAATGGCAACATAAAAAGAAACCCAACTACTGGGAAAAAAATACTTAAAGTTCAGATGAAATATAAAAAACGACATCAATGGAGCTCAAAAAACAATGCTGAACGTGAATTTGTCTTGCTGTAAAGCTACTATACAAGAATGGACTTACTACCTGTCCAATCTCACATTGCTTGAGTTTACTCAAGGCTATCAATTGTCAATCACACAATTTTCTAGCGGAATCTAACGACGTCGTAGGTCAATGTTTATTTATAGTTTTCATTATGTATTGGCATCTGCCAAGATGAAGTACTTGTGCCGTTGGATTTAGTCAGATATTCTTAAAAGAAAGCTTTCCTCACATTATAAAAATAAAATTAATTCATTTATTTTAATTTATTATTAAATTTACAATTTTTTTTGACTTAGCGCTATCCTCGATTTACTTCTTGGGCACACTCTTTAAACCAGGACCGTTTAATATATTTTTCTACCCAGAGTATTAGTATGATATTCGCTGTCTTCAATAGGTGGGAAATACCAGTGATGATTATACTGCTGAACTTTTTAAAGCTCTTATTGATCTAAAATATCTCAGAACTTTCTTAAATTTATGTTTAGTAGCGTAATGGGCAAAACCTCTTGAGGGAGGACACACCTTTCTGAATGCGTTTATTTTTTTAAGTAGTTGACTGTGCATTTAAATGATAACGTTAGATAACATACTAACTTCCTAAATTTGATCCATAACTATTAATAAAAAAAAATGTTTTTATCTTTTTTTCGTCCAACAATTGCTGAATTCACCCTTAATTGTACAGGCTGCTCTGGCGTTGCTCGATAAAGCCTACCGTGAAGGTTTTACTCATAAGAGTTACTCATAAGGCTTCTCTCTATCCATTGTTCAAGTATCCTAACATATATTTAAAAGATACATGAGGTTCCAGCAAGAAGACGCTTTTTATGTAGAAAACTAAGCATAAAAATCACCCTTTGTACTGTACTAGTCCGGTATGGCGTGACGGTGTAATACGTTTGAACTCTTGGATGTTGCATGAGTTTGGAAATACTGTTTGCAGAGGATTGTTCGAGTCGTGTAGTTCTACTTATAAATGCATTCCTCGACTATGTGCCGAGATGCGAAACTTGCCGAAAACGCTAATTTTGTGTTGCGGGAGAAAAATTTCCGTAGAGACAGGATAGCAAGAATTTTGTTGGGATAGTTGCTATGGCAATTGCCGTAAAAATTTTACAAGGCTGTAGCATTCCTACAGGGACAAATACAAGGCAGTTTTCGTGATCTCAGCACAAATAAACAACCTGTATTCAAGGCGGAGTTGACTATAGAACTTGTAGATTGGAGCTCGGACTCCTGGCTGACAATGTTCATCTCTTAAGCCAACCCAGAGGTAGTAAATTTAGACTCTACTTAGAAATCTTTAAGCCAGTATGAAATTATGGAATTCAACTTTGGGGTTACATCAGCCGCAGCATCAACAGAAACAGTATTGTATTTTTGTATTTCGAGGGCGGAGGGAGGAGTGCGGCAGCTGGTACTATCGTAGAGGTTGAGCTGTAATAGATCTTTTATTTAACCCCTACAATAGGTGTTACTTCAAGAGCCAGACTCACGCTACTAGTCAACCGTAAGATAGCTCTTGCATCCGTTATTCACGCTTGGTTATGTACGAAACCTGGGTCCCTTTAGAGCAGCACAATTGCAGAGGACGTGTTCTGTAGCTTCTGTGTTTATGTGAGAGTATCACTTTTACCCATGATTTTTCGATATTTGTTAAATTATACAAAATTGATGAAAGTTTTGTTTCCATAGGTCAGTTTTAACGACAAAATCCGATTGGATGCGGTTACGGAGATGGGAGGAGACTAGGGGAGCGTTTTCAAGAAGATTGTCTACTCAAAGTAGTCACACAACCCTTAAGGCCCAAACATATAGCCGAAACGAAAACGAACCGAAACGAAAAGAATGAAATAAATCGTATGAAAATGTATGAACGCGGTTATATAAACGATCAGAACCGAAACGGAACGATAGATATAAATTTATTTCATTTCGGTATTCGTTTCAGCTATTCAGCCCGTTACTTTGACAGTTTGTTTTCCAATTTAAATTAGTTGAAAGAGCGAAAAAGAAGTTTTTTTAAAAGAATGCAGTCAATACAAGGTGAAAAAATTTAAATTTTGATTTCTCTTGTGATTTGTCGACATCCGCCATAAATTATATAAATTCTATAATAGATATATTTATCGAAAATAAAAAACTTCTACTCAATGCAGAACTTGTCAACAAATGTCAAAAACCTATTCGCGCAGGCACCTATATAATCGCTATCATTTTCAAGTTCATTTCGTTTTCGTTTCGGTTCGTTTTCGTTTCTGCTATATGATTGGGCCTTTAGTCATGATTTGGAGCTGCATTAGGGATCAAGACACTGGATCCATTCATTTTGTTGATGGGAAATCGCGCCAGCAGCAATATATGTAGATATGCTACTGGAAATAATGTAGTAATGTACCTACATACATATATTATAATGAAACCGAATGGAAACGACAGTGGGCAATTAGACAGTAGGTGATATATTAGAAACAAAGTTCAAAGTTTTAACTCTAGGAATCAGAGGAAGGCAATCCTAAGGGTCAAATACACGAGCGCTCCATCCGAACACGCCACGCCAAAACAACAAGAATTTGGCGTGGCGTGGTCGGATGGCGCGCTCGTGTATTTGGCCCTTTAAACGTGAAATATCATTTCGCATTTAAGTATTTTTATCCAGATTAAATTTTGATAAAAACAGAAAGTATTTATTTAATTGCAATCGTCTTGACTCAGTGAAATATTTTTAAATAGTTTATACATTTGCACAATGCAACCACCACCTGACCTCCATAAACATAGGTCTTGAAGCTATTCTATTTTTGCATGCTCTTTGCTTGTTGTCCATTGTTATCCACAATCGTGGCTGACGTTCTTTTATACATCTCCACAAAATTTTCTTTGGTTTGTTGGTCTTCATATTGTTTTCTGTTCAATTGCATATTTTGTACAGATCTGGAAAGCCACAGTAGGTTTACGGTATGCTTCTCGACTATGCTACGAGTGCTATACTATGTACGTTAACATAGCATCTCTAATTCGTGCTGCTCTAGATCTATGAAACCTGGAAAATCATTAATGCCAGATTCGCAATTGTTTTACAGTCTCTTTGCTAGCGGTTTCCTTTCAATAGATCTAGGTATAATACTCCCAAACTGGGGCAACGTTTCTTGTGTAGAAAGCTCTTGGAGCTAGCTTATATATGTGGCAGAAGGAAGAAGACCATATTTTCGTGGGGGTGGCACTTATTTCAGCGGTGACTTTTTCATTGATGCTAGGGCTTAAAGCTCAGTCGTTCTATATTAAAATGATATCATAGGAAAACGTTGGGGCAAAGAAAGCGTCATTTGAGATCTGCACTCTCGTTGCTTAGAGAAAAAAAGCCTTTTTCAGAAAACATTCGGCATTCAGAAAATTTTCTGTTTATGCCTCAGTTTCGCCTTAAAAATCGTGGCGAGTGGTACGATATTATCGAGCTTTTTATTTTTGGATAAAATCCGATAATAACAGTGTGCTTGTTGCGCCGGCTGACTATATCCGGGACAAGTGCGGTGATAAGGGCTACCTCCCCATACATTATCGTCGCCGTGGTATGTAATATCCTTACATACAGATATATCTGCAATAAATATTGGACGTAATCCGCGAAATACGGTTAAAGGCGTCGTATAATAATATTTAGAGCCAAGCCAAGCATTAGGTGCCCTTCTGCTGTCGCTGTGTCATTGATTGTATGCAGATGAGCAATTAATTCAAGTGTTAAATACTTAGCAAAGTGTGTGCGATAGAATGAGTGTTTAATTATAATATAGCACCAAAAATAAAACATTGCTGAGTGCTTCTAGACTAGAGGAGCTGTTGCTTTTGAAGAAACCGTCTTCAGACAAATTTAGATTGATATCGCACATTGTTAAGGTGAGAGATGCATTCATTCACTTCCTTTTCATTTTCACTTTACTAAAAAAAAAATAATATATATTTTTTTTATATAATTCCGGCATTCGTTCGTTGTGGTGTGCATGTCTAAATTTATGATGGAGGCGGTGAATTCCAATTTTATCCTGAATCCTGGAAAAAAAGTTTCCTCTTCAGAAGTGATAGCAATCGTCTACCCCTTCCGAATCAAATACGTAAATTTCGTCCTCTTTAATGTAATATAGGCCCATATTCCGGGCATGTATACGATGAGTTCTGGTGGTGCTGCTTTGGGCATAATATCTTTAGGAAGGAGGCCGCCTGTATAATGTGACTAATAATGGTTTGCATGCCTTTAGGAGAGGACTACGTCAACTGTAATGCTAGTATTTACGTAGCTATATATCGGCTATGAGTCTATGACATATGCTGGTTAGGGAGTTACCAGCCTCAAGCAGTTATGCTTGCTTATTCTCCTCCTGGCCGAGAGGGAAATCCATGATGTTCCTCTCATTCACATTCACTGGGGTTTGGTTCTTATCGTTTATTCATTCCCAACAAAAAAAATTTAAGTCGTCCTTCCTTGTGACGACTCTCTGTGCTCACTTGGACAGAATCCTATAATAGAATCGGTGAACAGTTTTATAAAGTAGCAGGATCACTGTGTGGGGGTGAATTTCCTTTAAGTATTCTCAGATATAAAATAAGAAAATCTCTGTCTGCCGTTTTTCTTCCTTTTCTTGTTTTTCTGCCTGTTCTGCCTTTTCTGCCTAATGATGATATCAGCAAACAGCGATTTTGTACCCATTTTCCAGAATGGAGCGGCTGCAATTAAAACTGATTTAATATTTCCATTTTCATTTGTTTGTTTACTCGGCGAGGAACAGGAAATTTGCAGTGAGATTAGGCGGAAGTAAGTAAGTAAGGATTTTCTCAGAATTAATCTGATGGGTGTTCCTTGAATATCCTTTTTGGAAATGGCATAAGCAAAATAAAGAGTTGCCATCTTTAAGCGTTGTCTACTAAACGTGTTAACAGTTAAATGAATTTATCAAATTTATACTTTTGTTTAATGTGAAATCAATTTTTAAAAAAGGAAATATGTTAAAATTACTCACCTGTAAGGTTGCGGACTAAAGAAGTCTGTGAAGGTCACAAAAGACACCAGGGGATACTTATTTACAGCTGTCTGTACTCTCGATCTGTGCACTAGGAAATTGCCCATGAGATTTGATATGTTTATTAGAGTGTAAACTGTGTTGTTTTATGTTATTTTAAAAAGGACAATTGCTTATCCATTCTCTGGCTTGGATTACCATGTTCAGTTCTAATCAATTGCCACTTCTGGTGTTATATTCTATTGAAAGAAGCATAGGGTTCGAATTTCAATTGCTTCCTATATTAAAGTAACTGTTCATGGTGTTTGATACATTTGTATGAAGAAATCTAAAAGAATATTGAGCTTATGCAAAATCCTATTTTGGTGTTTGATAGCGTCGCATTGCGAGGCCAAAGTTTTATCTATTTGTGGCATGCGAAGTTTTTATATTATTTTACAAAGGATATTTTAGCCCAAAATTAAAGCCAGCCAATTTACACATGCTTTTTCAATCTGGCTAGGTTATGTTATGTAGGAGTTCTAAGTTCAACCTTCCATTTTGTTATTGGTCACGTCATGGTGCAATTTCTAGTAGTAGATAAGCTTAGTTCGTGAGATAGAGTGGGTTTGAGCTTATCAGGATGTGGCGTTTAAACTCTTACCCCGGGTCTCCACTGGAAATAAAGTATTGCATGCAATTTCGAATTGCAATGAAATTGCTCGTCGAGATACACATATTGCAATTGCATGCAATATTTCAGAGATAATATGGGCATCTCGACGAGCAATTTCATTGCAATTCGAAATTGCATGCCATAATTTATTTCCAGTGGAGACCCGGGGTTAAGGCCGTTTTACATCCCAAGCGCAAAGTGGAAACGCAAATTGGAGCTCTTTTATCGCACAGAAATTTGTATGCTTTTCTCTCTGTCTGGAATTCACGTTCGTGCAATAGAAAGAAAAACATACAAATTTCTGTGCGATAAAAGAGCTCCAATTTTCGTTTCCAATTTACGCTTGGGGTGTAAAAGGGCTTTTAGATGTTGTTCGAGTTAGTAAGGTTGTATTGTAGTAGGGCACTATCCTGTTGAAACCAAAGCTTGTCCAAGTTTTAATTATCTAATTTCGACCACACACAAATCAGCTATTGTGCACCAGTTTACGTTTAAAGGTTGTTGCCAGTTTTGTATTCAAAGAATTATGGGCCGCCAATTATGCCAGCACTCCAAAATCGACAAACGGACATTGTTTATGACTACGTGTGGGCTATCGACTTTACCTCTTTTGACTTCGGCCGTCCTTTAATATTCTCTCTTATATTTAATTTCATGAATTTCAGGCAGTGTGATCAATATAACTTCTGAAATATACTAAAGTATTAAATAAAACACTCAAATGGAACGAGCAGTTGTTTGGATTTTCAGTTTTCATACAGATAAAAACGGATCTTGTGACACCAGGTATTAGTTTCATGTACCATGATTGGGTTGGGCCAGGCCCGCCACATAGGGGGGGCAACTGGGACGAATTGCCCCGGGCCCCCGGCCAAAGGGGGCCCCGAAAATAGATTGAAACCCAAAAAGTTAAAACCCCATATCCCTGCATACTAATCGCCTAGGGGCCCCGAAACTATCTTGAAACCCAAAAAGTCAAGACCGCCCTGTCCATGCGTTCTACTTGTCAAGCAAGCACTAATCTAGAGCCTGAAACCCAAGCATGCAGCACTCTAAAATATATGTTATGCTTGTATGGATATGGATTCTTCTACTCATCATACTTAAATAGTAAACACTAGAGAAGGGACAACTTACCCAGCGGGAATTGAAGCTAGAACACTCTTAAAAAGCTTAGGGCGTTCCCCTTCCCATCCCAGTTCTATATCTTTTTTAATATTGCATGATCGCCGTGGGAGCACTCCTTTTACTGCTGCTTTTTTTAGAAGCATTTTTGAAGCAGTTACAAAAGTTGAAAAAATTTTCTAACCCTCCAATTTATGTTGTAGTTGTAGCAGTGTCGAAAACCTTTATATTTTTGTTCACCTTGTGTAATTGCCTTTTCGTCATTCCAAATGCGAGTCTCGACAGCGGCTTTCCCGAGTAAAAATAAAAAACGGCCTTATAAAGGGAGTCTGTGGTGCGTGTTGATTTATATTTTAATGGGAAATTTTGTTATTTAACGGCTTGAAAAAAAACACAACCGAAAAAAAATCAAACATTTAATTGCAGTGAAATATATTTTCTTATAGGAGGCGAATATCCAAGTTGCTGCCACTGTACCACCGTCGTATACCCGTAATAGCAACCATACGGCCGTCGTACCACCGTCGTATGGCCGTTATTGGAACTGTAAGGCCGTTGTTTCACCGTCAATCGCCCCCTGTATGGCCGTACTGTCCTGCAACGAGCCTTCTGTTAACCGCCAGATGGCCGAGGACTATGTTTCAATCACAGTCGGCATTTGCCCGTTCTAAGGCCATCATTTATTTTTACTCGGACCAAGCGGTCCCCAACTAAGTACCAACCGCGTCCAATATGCTGCTTGACCAACGCATCGAACGAGAACGGGTCTCTGTCTGCCGTTTTCTTCGTTCCATACAATTCCTTAAACATCCAATCGGAGCATATTAACAGTGCTCCGAATTCGCTTCCCTTAGTAGTGCTTCGAATTTTTCCCTCTAGCTTGGATTGATTCAGCCAAAAGAAAGATGAGTGCTGAGCCCCAGAGCTAAGCACAAGGGCGTGTCTACATAAACCTGTTCCACTCTAGGTTAAACTATGTAACTATGTAACGTTTTATTGGTTGTCCAGCCATCCGGAATATGGAAATTTCTGATTATTCTCAAGCTGGTTGAGCCATTAGCTGGAAATGTTCTGGGAGCCAGCGGAAGATACAACCAGCGCTGGTAGCCAGCTAAGCGGAAACCCCGCTTTAAAAACCGACAGTTCGGTATCTATATTTAATGCCTGAATGAACTTATTCTTCAGTTACCCCAATTTTTTTTTAGTCAAAGATTTTTTGGAATTTCAAAATCCTTAAAGGGCCCCCAAACATATTTTAGCCCCGGGCCCCCCAAGGTGATGTGGCGGGCCTGGGTTGGGCTTAAGTTGACTATAACAATAACATAGAACGCTGAAATTTCCCACAGGCCTATGTTTTATGAGTCATTACAAAGGTGTTAATGTTTTACTTTGAATACCATATGACTCGTAGAAGCAACGAATGAATATAAACATTAGAACGAATTAGACACTTAACTTCCGAAAGCGTCCTCGCACATCCTCGATGTGGTTTAATGTTTAAGTGGCGTCCGATTGTCGCTCCTATAAGAATCATCCTGCATTAAACATCAGCTAAATAATCCCCAAGACTTACTGCCATATGACAGCTGATGTAAAATCCAGTCAAATCTCAAGTGTCGTAGCACACTTGCAATAAATTGACAAAATATCATAAAACTTTCAAAACTAAACGTAATCACCCACACGTTCCCGGACTCATCCCATCCATAAGGTTTCCCCTAGTTACCACAAAGAAATTTGCTCCCCCTTCTTCCGAATAAATTGCCACCTACAACTCAAGCACAATCCCCAATTACTTGAATAGTTACTAATTTATTAACATCGTCCTCCCCTTTAATTTCCCTTGTTACACTGTGTCTCCATTAAAAGGCGCCCGAGGCCCAGGCCACATAGACGCACACAGACACACATGGCTCTATCTGTCCTCCTTAAATTACTCGTAAAATCCTGTTCCGGAAGCATCCTTGAGCGACTCGGAATAGAGCCTGAGCAAATTGTATTATGCCGTCATAAAGTGATGTTAATAATTCTGAAACATTAATGAAACGTAAAATGCCGGTGAAAATGTATTCGAACTCAATTAATAATTAACACTGGCTGCACGTTAGCCCACACAATAATATCGCCTGTGCTCACTGTACACTAGGTGGCATCGGCGCCAATGAATAGGAGACGCGTTCCTAACGCCGACAGTTACTTGGCGCCCCCTTGGCAGAGTGAGGGTCCTAAATTGAACTGCATCTAGGGCTGCCATATGTGTGCAAGTGGTAAAAGGACGTAAAGTAAGCCGTAGAACAGTCTTCACATGAATCTTTAATTAGCAAATATTTATGTACAAGTGATATGCCTCGTTATGTGGTTCAGATTGGTGGTGTTGCTTGTGTTGACGCGATTGGATCAATAAAAAAGTCATGTGTAGACCGCGAGATTTATATTATACAAACATGGGACAACAATTACTATTCAATTCGTAATGGGGTGGAATAAAAACTCGTTAAGAACATGATTGGTTTTTTGTTGAACATGTTAATTGCGTATCCCTAAATTAAATTTTGTATTATATATGATATTTATGAATGACTTCAAATGGGTAATCGCACGTTAATAAAAGAGAAAGCACGCACGCGTTTGTAAAGGTCACTATGGTATTTAGAATCGAATTGATCGGGGTTTGATTGAACTTCAACCTTTCAGAAATGGATGCAATGCTATCTGTAAGTGAAGGCATGGAATGGCGTAATAGTGTCGTCAAATCAATCATAAAAATAATTTGGTTAGTGGTCCCTTGCCCATCGGATTTGGATGAAACACACCGAACCCTTGAGGCTCGTACCTGGATTGACCAACTCTAAGCGGTTCTTTCCTGTGCCGTTTCTTAACGTGGCTAAGGGATTTGTTGGGGTGCAGTAGAAAGGATGTCAGAAAGGACACTTATCAGCTGCATTTGTTGGCTTCATTACTGGACACTGCGTCCTCAATTATCACTTATCGAGGATACGAAGGGCGGAGGACTTTATATTCTCTGTAAGTGCGCCGCGATCGAATAGTCAAGTCTCAGCGACAAGCCACTAGGCAGACTGATAAACCTGTTCAAGCGGTCTGGCGTACAAATAAGAGATTTAATTTGTAGTTCAATAGGCCGAATGAAGTAACCGCGGTACTCTCGGATCTAATATCTCACCAAAGAAGAAGAAGAACCACATTATACGAAAGTTTCAAGTATCAGATCTAAAGAATAAGTATTCTTCAAAATAACACTTGTCGACTGTGCTTGGAGGGATCCTAGACGGCCATGTACATTGTGTGCCAGTTTGCGAGGCGAAGGGACCATTCATGCCTGCCCTCTTGAAGCGTTGTTTCTGTAACTAAAATTCCCACAAATCGAAAACAAATTGTTATCTCTCAACATTAAGTGAATCCCCTTATCAAATATTAAAAATTGATCACCGTAAAAATCCAAATTCTTTTTTTCTTCAGCTTCAAATACCCATAAAATTGAATTCAATCTTTGCTTTATCTATTATTCCTCGAATATTTCCTTGAACGGCCGCAAAAAGGACTTAAAAAAGCACTAAAATCCTCTAAAATCCTTGGATATAAAAGAAATCGAAACAAACCATAAAAGCCACAATTTAAACCACCCAAAAAGAAAAACTTGACCTTATCTTCTCTCATCCTCGGCCTCGCCCACAACCACCACCCAAAAAAAATACAAGAAACTGTCTAATTGCGTACCTAATAAAATCAATTTTCCTGCCGACATCTCCAAAGGAATAAACGACGACCCAGGGCAAGATGTACACGGCGGCAGAACAACACTACTCACGAAACTCACAGAGGATTCACAGGCGACCCACAAGGTCCTGTCCTGTTGCGAGAAGTGCAAAGAAGTGCGACCGTATCCTTCGCACAAAGGGAAAAACCTGAAGCGTGATGCTGCTGTTCCTCGACAGGAAAATAATTAAATAAGGACTGTGACATGGAGCAAGTTTTTTGGGGGGTGGCAGTAATGGTTTGGTTGGGGTTGTGGTGGTTGGTGGCAGCGGTGGGATTTATTTTTGGAATACGAAGGATATAAAGGATGGAAAAAGTTGCGAAATTTCATTTCATTTACCTTGAAACATTTTTTGTCGTGGGATGGATACGCTTGGGGTGGGGGACGGGCGCATGAGATGCGGGAGTGAGGCATACTCCATTCTAAGCTTAGCGCAACACTCAAGCATAGATTGCCGCGAATTTTGCTTACTTATCAGTCGAGTCTTAACGAGTTTAAATTTTATTCCGAGAAGCCCGGCACTTTGCTAAGCGGTTATTCTTGATCTCATTAGTGGGAGAGAGTCTTCAAAGTTTGGATGGTTTCTTGGTTGATTTGCAGTTGGTAAAGGGAAATTGACGTATTTAAAATTTCCATTTAGGTAAAATGTATTTAAGGCGAAATAATAAAACGAAGAGATTCGGCAGTTTTTTTTCGCTTGTTTTAAAGATTTCACGACGATCTATCCGAAATATCGCCAAATAATCTGGTAGTCTAGGTAGGGAGCCTCAAGTGAGATGACGACTGTGGTTCCAATCAAAAATATTGGTTACATAAAGAAAATTCTGGTCTTAGAAACGACTCCGAGAGATTTTTATTGAGATTATTTTTTTACGAATGCAAACGTTGACGTTTTTTTTGCATTTCTTTTTTCAACATAATTTGCAGTCACTTGTTACATTTTTTAGGGGAAAGAAGTATTTATTTGTCATCTATTAAGCCGTCAGCACTTTATCTTCTCCAAATTTTTAGCGCTACAGAAACACATTCAAATTATTTCCATTTTAGAAACAAAAGAAAAACAATTCCTCTTGCTTTTAGGGAGTGACACTTGACATGCGACAATTGGGAAGAATTAAAATAAGCGGGGATTAAAAACATTTTTGATTGAAAGCAAAGCATTGTGTAACATAACAATTATTACTATTAGATTAGGTTAGATGTAGGGCGGCGTCTTTGGAGGTTCTATTAACGCTATGATGCCCCTTTTTGATGCCAAAACTCCAGTACGTAAGCTTAGGTGGTTATTTAACCGTCTAAAGAAACTCGTCGTGATAATCATTCTAGTAGCTACTTACTACTTAATTTAGTACATGAAACTCCCGCTGGGTGCTATAAAACAAGCAATTCCATGACTACCGTCATAAATACAAGGCGATTCTGCTCCACCTCTAAACAATCGATATATTGCGCGTGCCGTCTTCCATACCGTGACTTAATTCGCAGTTTTTTTTCCCAAGGAAACGTGTGACTTAACTTGTTAGGATAATATTAGTGTAATTTTGAATATGTCAAGCTTGAGATTATGATGAAAATATAACAAAATAATTTAATCGTCATAAAAGCATTATTTATCAATTTATGCGGGACTTATTACTCTACTTATTCCAGAGTATCCCAAAGCCTCTTACCTTTAATTATATTTCATATTCTATTGTAAGGAAACTTCGTAATAAAATCGCATGGTCCTTACAAAATCCTTTCACAAACCATTAAAAATGCCTCTTTCAAATCCTTTTTATAATATTTAAGACCATTGTTGTCCCCAATCTAATTCCAGGTTTGTTGTGATTCCTTAAATACTCCTGTCATACAAAATTAACAAAATGTCCTTCGTCCAAGAAAGACCCTTTCCGGTTTCCTGCTTTAAACTTTAAGCCTGACCCTGTTTTTGCGTGTCGCAGAAAGGTCAGTACTGAACGACCTTTGTCCAGCCAGAATTTAATTGCTCCCCTATATACAGATACAATACGTATGTACGTATGTCCTGCTGCTGGAGTGTGTCACCGTGCTAGTGACTGATATTGATCCTTGTTATTCACCTCTCATGTTCAGCTCTCACTAAAAATTCATCAGCTCCTTGTAACAAATGTATGACTGTGAATTGTAAGAATGAATGGTGACACACATATGACACGGGACTGACCTGCTTCTAGCAGTAGAGAATCCTCGACGATCTGGGTGGGATATGTGAGCTTCTTTGCTCCGCACCTCTTACAAGCGACGTCTCTACAGCAAAAATCAATATGGAGTGGAAGAGTTCCTTTCAGGGCTTGTTTCGTACGCGCTTTAATGCTTTTTTGATTTAGAATTCCTCAAGCATATGAAGAAATAAAAAACGTGTGTGGGAAGGACACTTGAGGCGAATTATGTAGATGTTGAGCGTGATAGGATAATTCCAGTAGGCTCCTCTCTTGTGCTCTTCTTATGAATGGTAAAAATGGTGAATGGTGAAAATTTCTTTTTTATTTTGTTGCATTTTAATAAAATTTCAGTAATGGAGTGTGTTTGGGGGGAAGGGGGGATGGACGACACGACACTGTGGGTGGGACAAAGTAGAATGATATGCTAAACTTTTCCCTTGTTTCCAGGATGCTTTTAGGAGCTTGGCCCCTCGGTGGCAAGGGTGTAACATCGCCGCCGCAGAAAAGTGGGAAGCTGAGATTTTTCTTTTTGTGCGGTGGATACGCTGTTTTCTTGATAATTGGAGCTGCCGTCTTCTCAGCAATTGAAGCGCCGAAAATTGCGGAACTTTCTAAATCCATTGAGATTTTAAGATCCAGATTTATCGACAAGAATACTTGCATAAATGGTGAGTGGAATTTAAAAAGTTTTTACTTAAAGGTGTTAATTAAATTTAATTGAGGCGTTAAATTAAATTTTGTTTTTTTTGTTGATTTTTTTAAAGTTTGTATTTTTTTTTAATATTTTTTATCTTTCTATAAGACTTTACAGATTTTTTAGAAAAATATTGTAATTTACCAGTATTTCGAATTTTGAAATTGTTGAAATTTGTCGAAAGTCGTTAGAAACCGAATTGCGATACAAGGGATAGAGAAGAGGTAGCGCAGATCCAACAAGGATCATAGCATAACCATACCATAATGGATCGTAGAGAACATTGTTGGCGTAAAACTTAGTGAAGCCAGATTCGGGTGTTGGATACAAGCTTAAGCACGCCCATAAGCATTGCTTTTCAAAAACCTGAAAAGGTGCTCCATCTAAGAAAGAGGATATGTTGAACCATATGGGACCTTGGCCTGACCAAGGCTTGATAGCAGGTGTCTGCTATAAAGAAGCTTTTTTGTCATGTGAAACTCCTTGTTTGCGTTGGCAAGAGCTGTACTGACATTTCTATAGAAATACATATAAGTATTGGTCCAGCCAAAGCCCAAGGTATTTCATTTCCAATTTATTTTCGAATGCTTGTACAGCATTTTTCGAAATTTGGAGGGCTTTTCAGTTCTTCTGCACATGGCGAAAAGCTCTGTTTAGAGAAGTCTAGAAAAGCATCCATTTGCATTTGCTGAAATTAATCTTCAACTTCCAATCATCGAAGTCAATCCAATCATCGATTGTTTCGAAGTCATGCTGAAGGAACGTCTCTCGTCACTCCAATATTCAGTCCCATTCTGTACAAAATTAGATCATCCGCATACGCTAGTGCGAAGCGGAGTAAATTTATTAGTTCATAGCTGCACAGCTGCTCACTTTTTGCATTTGAACCGGAATTCCTACATGTTTATAACAATATTGTGCAAAAACGCACCCGCGCATAACTCCCGGACTTGTGCCAATGTTTCATACTTTTTGTTAATAGCTAATCTGACTATAAGCCGTACGTGCTCATTACTCGCATATTTTTGACCGCCGGCTCCCGGACTATTATAAATGAGACAATTTTTTGTTCGTTTTTAAAAAACACATGAAATTTTTTAAATATATTTAACGTTTATTTTCGAAAACTTGTTTGCGCAAAGATTTACCAAAAAAGTTGTCGTGACAAGAAATATAAAAATCTTTAATTGGTGAAAGTTCTAAAATTTCTTATTCACCATAAAAGGGTTGTTTAGGTCTAAAGATGGATCATGTCTGTATAACGAAGAAATGCGGCTGAAAATTAGTGAAACATTTTATGTTTCATGAACCACAATCCGAGTTCATTTCTCATTTAATATAATCAAAGATTATTTTCGCTTTTGCAATATGGAAAGGGCTCTCTTCAACGACTACTTTACAACACTAGAAAAGGGCTTCTAAGAGTTCCTATGCACACGTGAATTCGTCTCCCCTTTATTTTTCTTATATTAACTAAAAGAAAACCTACTAAAGCAAAACTCAGTCCCCTTTTTCCATCTTTACTTAGCCGACAAACAAAAACATTGCGCGGTAAAAGGTAATTTGAGACTAAAAGAAACGAAAATAAAAATGTCTCTTTCCAGCTATATTCCAAGAGACTTTCAACTTTGTCTGGATTATACTGCTACTATCTCCTGGAATACCTTTAACCTTTATGTCCTTGTAGATCTCATTCATCTCGCATTGTAAATGGATTAATTATGAAAATGAATTTTTCTATGACGACGCAGGCTACTACACTCTACAATTATAGCAAAGCCGTACTTTTTTAGCTATAACTCGATGCAAGTGGTCCCCACTGGACAATTTTTGTGGATCCTCTGTAGAACCAGATCAGCTGCGGTAGAATCTGGACAAATTCTACTTTATTCGAATCAAAAGAACGTTTCGTTTTTTATATATATATTATTTAATTAAAAACTTTTCAACAGTCTCGAGATAAAGGTCTCCAGACTCTATCATCGCTGTCATATTATAAAAGTAATACAATTGCTGATTGTCGCTAGTTAGTTAGCGACCGTCGTTGCGTTACGGGTCGAATTTCTGATACTTCCGCGGAGTGGAATTCAGTGTATTTTATTTTAGTTTTTTTTTGTTTGTAATTTGTAATTTATTTTACAAGTACGTGCCAAATATAGAAATTGCATAAAAGTGTACTTGAAAGTGCTGAAGAATTAAAGTAAGAAAAGTGTGATAAATCATGAGAATTAAGACACGTTAAATAAACTCGTGGATAAAATGATAACAGATAGAAGATATAAAAAAAGAAGCTCTTGAATTGTTTCAGTTTTTGTTTTTAGATTGTTGAAGCAAAAATGTACTTGACTAGTACTTCTCTATGTTATTTATATAGACATTGCATCTACTTAGTTTATCTTGATTAGGGTATTTATTTCAAAAATAATATAGTGGGTTATCGCTGTTTTTGTTTGCTTATGAAGGCGACATTTCATTATTTATAACATCGCAAAAAAAAATGCCTATTACAGTATAAATCAGAAATATAATTACTTTACTATTATTTGTATTTTGTTATTATTAAAAAAATGTCGAATAAGCTTTTCGAAATAAATTTTACATCATTTATAATTTTCGAACTGCAGTATCGACTGTTTTTACAATAATGCACTGATAAAGCTATAGTAGCTATTGACCGATTATATAAAAATAATTCCATTTGTATATCTTGCATTTTTACAAGGTTCCGAATTGTAACGCGAATTATATTCTTTCTTCTATATTGTATGAAAAAAAATTTACTTTATTATATTAACGTAAAACTTCCATAAGCGGGAGGGCAATATAGTTTTTCACTGGTCATATTTTGCTTCGTTCGTAAAACAATAGACCACAAAAATCTTTATACTTTATTCTAACTCTTTAATGCATGATGGTCAGGCTGACTTCTCGTGGGAGTATAAGGTCTCAAGATCCTAACTTTTTTCTTTAGCTATAGCGTTCTTTTTACTTGAAGTTGTATTGATTTCTTTTAGTTCTCCTTCTTATACTCGTAGTTCTCGCCCATGCCACTCTTGGTCAATCTTTTCTTCTCTATACTTGAGAATTACAATTAACACATATCCGTCCAGCATTATTTGCGCCGCCATTGACCAAAATACTGTTTGTAAAATGACGAATTTTCGTCATGCGGACGGATATGTGTTAAGTGTTTGTTTTGTAGCATTGTAGAATATGGTCGATGCAACGCCATATACGCCTTTTGATAGGTACTTGCCTTACTTAGATTTACTTTGCTTGCGGCCAGAACTCTTACAAGAATATTTTGCAGATATGTCGCAAAAACTTGCCTAGCGACTATCAAGCGATTACACGAGGTCTATATAACGTCCAAGCTGTTCGAAATCTGTCAAAAACGAGCACTTGGCTGGGACGTACAGGAAAACCCCTCGGTGGGTACCAGATCATAGGAGCATTGAGTACAACGTGAAGGCATATGAATTGGCGAGAATAGGAGAACATCTTGTAGGCACCAGTAGAGAACGTATAGAGGCTGTTGTGTAACGAAGAGAGATATCACCATGCACTTCCTTTCAATAGAAGTTCCAGATGGAGGAGTTTAACATTTAAAAATTTAATATGTTTTGTTAAGAAAATATCATCAAATTACGAAACATATGTGATTTCGAAATCTGACGTTATCTTTTGAAAAGTTTCCACATAACGTGACGGCCCTGTCGTGATCATCCATGAACGTTTCATTTTCGAAATCGACTTTTTTCAAGATTAAGTTCAAAATTTTCTGAATCAGATTTTCCTTGTAGTAATTAGCCACCTTCATGACACTGATTCATTTATTCTTAAAATAAAAATTGATAAAAACCAAAATGACTTAAATCCTTTCTTCTTATTAATCAAATTTTCAATGATCTTGCGCAATAAAATTACGATTGTTGTTAGTCTTTGGATTCCAGTGACTCACAACAGCAAAAATTTAATTAATCGAATAATTTTCTCGTCACAATAATTGCAGGTTCAGTTAAAAAAGTTTATCTCCTGCTGATAGCTTGCTCCTTCTGCAGATACAAGAGTTGAACGCCGTTAAAATTGATTGAGTCGAAAACGGCCTAATCTCAGCCCCAATTTGGCCTCTGCTCCACATTCTTTTCCCCCGGCTGTGATAGTCATACATATATCACGCTCTGTAGCAATGTCTCCCCTAAAAAAGAGGAGTCCTCTTATCGTTGTCAAGAACACGACAATTGAAAATATTCCAACATTTTTCGAGTATCGGACAAGACCAGATAACCACTAATTGAGGGTCAGCACATTAAGAAGCAAAAATTGTTGTAAGGCCCGGACTCCGCCGGCCATTTACATCGCCATTAACTCGAAATGGGAGGCTCTGGTTGGGGCCTATTTTTTAAGAGTAGGGATTTGTTATTGTTTTCATTTTATAACTTATCAATTTTTATTTGTTGCATGACATCAGTTTGTTCTACGTCGCAAGCTGAAACTCCTTGCCGAGGGACGTGTGTTCTTGTTGATGCAGATTACTTCAGTTGGAACGAGTTCGAATTTGTTTCGAGCAGATTCACGTTTCGGAAAAATCTTGTTTTAAAATTGTAAAATATGAAAATAAAAGAAAAACACGCGTTCAGATTGCTGATAGGAAATATTTATAAATATTGTACGATTGGAATTTGCGATTATTAAAGGACAGTAGAATTTATGAAGTCGTGCGCGACGAAAAAGATATTTGTTACATAGAGATTAGCGTGAGATTTATTTGCTAGAAATATGGTAACTATTGGCTCGAAATAAGTTTTTGATAACATCAGTTGAAGTCAGTTCAAAATCATGCCAATTTGGAAAGAGTTTCGAAAACACAAAAATTTAGACCAGGGTGTTAATCAAAAAAGAAGCCAGCCTTACTAGCCTAAGGGTTAAGGGGCCCGACTAGTGGTTCGAATCCATTCCACAGCACTATCCGTCGTCTTTCCATTTCTCCGACCTAGATGAACTTTTTTTCTTTCTTCTCTTATTCCCTCACCTCAACCATATATTTGCAAAAAGTTAAGCCAACACAATATCACTGAAATATAATAACTCTCGTATCTAATCAAAATCACAATAAATTTCAGATCAATACGCAAATAACAATTTTCAACTAGTCCCAATGATGACGGGCCGAAACCCGTCTCAAAAAGAACAACTTAATTTCTAAGAGTCCTTCCTAATCTACCATCTGCATCATCTTCCACGGCAATACCTATCGCACACACACAAAAAAAATTGAGAAAATTTGCGTTTTATCTTTTATCTGAACTGCCATTTTGTTGGATAAAAAGATACAAGAAAATCATTCAACACATTTCAGCATCAAACTCAAGAAAAAGAAAAGGACGAAGCAGAAGCGAAAGAAAATCATAATCTTCAACAAAAGACTTCTTATCGTTCAATAATACCCCGGTCGTCCTTAATTGAACGTCCTCACGGGGCTTTCTCCCAGCCAAATTAGGTGTTCACCTTTCCCTAATGATAGGACGCCTAGAATCAAGAGTGAGAGATAGACAGAGAGAGAAAGTATCATAGTGATACGACAACGACAAATTTTGCCGACCCAGCATGAGCCGTACAAGGATTTCTTCTCCCGGCAGGTGCCGACGACTACTTTGGGACGTAGAGGGCATGTTATTTGTTCACGGATTATAATCTACGTGACAGACATTTTTATCATAGGGCCACGCTGAGTGAGAGGGCGATAGGGAGCAAAGCGAAGAAAAAAAATTGGGCAATTAATCCTTGGGATCAAGAAATACACCCCCGTCATTATTAGACAAATATTTTGCGAGTAGGCGTCCAGTATTCCTTGCATGTCCGAACTTGAAGAAAAAAACTTGCGGAAACTTTAATTTCAATTTTTTCCTTATTCCGTTCGGATCCTTTTCGACTTTTTTCTGCCGAATTATTTTGGTCCAACTTTTCCCTAGATGAGAAATTTGATATATATTTTTTTTGTTTATTTTTGGCTTTGTTTGCTGCTAGGTTTTCGGTGTCTATTTGCTTTCATTCGACGTGGATATGTGAATGCATTTAACCTGAAGTAATCGCGCGCTATATAAACAGAAATTTTGGACTGAAAGTCATGCTCGATTGCAGATGACATTTAAGGATTTTCGTGAGGAATCATTGGATTTCTCTTCTATTTATTTTTTTATTTGAATATGTGAAAGACAAGGGAGAAATGTATTTGCTTTCGATAGAATAATATTGTGCGATATTTTTAGTGCTCTTGTCTTGCAATACGTTGTCGTGATAACAACCAATGAATATATTTATATGGAACATTTATTAAAATTAATATGAATCGATGCGTTTATAAACTGATATTCGTTTTCACATAAATTTGGACATGATTCTAATAAGGTACAAATTTAGGGAAATATTAATTAAATTATGCAGTTTGATGCCCAATATTCTAATAATAATCGCACGTGCCAATCATCTAAATTTATAAATTATTCAAAACCACGCAGGTCGTAGTCATAATCCATTCCATATTCTAAAAAAGATTGAATTAAAAAATATGGTTCCCTGAAATTAACCCAGTCGCATGTTCGGCTATTGACCCCTCTAATGTAATGCTACACGCTATAATTCTGTAGTGTTCCTTCCAGTCCTCACGTCAAGGTTATTACGATGCTATTTTCGTGTTGCTATAAAATATTGAAATAAATGACATAGAGGTCGCATTAGCAAGTTAATTCCGGAACTGTTTAAAGCTTATCATATCAGTTCAGCTATTAATACTGCCCTAACGACAAAAGAATGTACTTGGAGCCACATTTCTCTCAAGTTTCATAATTAAAGACAACTTTTTTGATATCAAATCGCGCTTCCTTATTCTACTTACATATAAATCCAATATCAATATAAATAAATAAACATCATACAATAAATCTATATTGCCTCCTCGCATTCAACACGTTAAAATAAATTCACGTGCTAACAAATATCAGTTGACATGGGCTCCATGTATCTTGTCCAGAATATAAAATATCAATTTTTATACTAATTATCACGCATTCATATTTATTTTTTATTTTAGAGTGCGATAGATAAAAATTCTCAACAGAATTGAGTAAATTGCTCGGATAATTTGCAAAGCTACAATTCAAGGGTCATAGGAATGTCCTTTCTGATAATCTGGCACCAGAAGCAGCACAGTTTGTGTAAATCTTTGTCTGCCGACTTCTCTGATGACAATTTTTTGCCGCCTTTTCTACAATCATCCCATTTGCTGCCATTCTTTCTTTTTCTTCCCCTTATCAGGTTCCTTTTATCATTACAAATGAAATTGAAAATTTTCCATGACTTTTTGGTCGTTGGTTGTTAAAGATAGATTCGATAACCGCCAATTTTGGGGTCAGCCTATTTTTATGAAAATAATTATAAACAATAAAAATAAGTGGGAAGAAGATGTGATGTTGGTTTTGGTATGGTTCGATGGCTTTAAACAATTTAATTCCTGTCGAAATACGTTTTATAGAAACTACAGACTTTCAAATATGTCCGGATCTTATTCGTTCTTTATCTTACCTTTTACAAATCATTATCGATAGGAAAGTTTCCTACGTTGTGGAAGAAATCCTACCTTACATCGATCTACAAGGCATCTGATAAGCATTTAGTGAATAACTACAGAGGTATTTGCCATCCTATCTTTAATCCCCAAACTATTTGAACAACTCGCCTCGAAACTCGTTCCTTCTAATCAACTTATTTCTTAACGAACAACAACCCAGCTTCAGAAAAAGACGGTCTAGCGTTGTTATTCCCGAATACAAGGTTGTTTCTACTTTAGACTGTTCCTTGTTTAGTCTTAGCAGCGCACGGGAAAGGCATTCGGCTGCTATTGCAAAGATCGTAGGTTTAATTCCAAACTAGTTACATAGTTACCATTCGTTTCGCGGCGTGAAAGCGTTGGCCATATTTCATTCTTCTCTCTTTACGGTGCTAGAATTGACAAAGCGAACTGCAGTATAGAGGGAATCTAGCTCGGAACAGTAGTTATTAACATTATCTCGGAACTTTACTTATTACCATTATTAAATATCATGGTCTCTTCAGTACCAGTACCAGAGTATTTATAACGCCATTTTGGTTTTATAACGCCATCAAATGTCAAATTTTGCTTAAATTTAAAATTCTCCGAATACTTTTCCTCCATTTACTCTATATATTCGTGACCTTTTTTACAAGTACTAAGAAAGTATCTTCCACTATAAATTCTGCAAAATAATAAAACAAACTGAAACAATTCAAAGTGACAACAACATAAAAATTGCAACAAAAATTGGCTGCTCCTACAATTAAGTGGTGGCTCCATCTGTCAGAGTTAAGCGCGGAAAGTGAAAATTCGTGGTGGGCTGAAAAACTGCCTCACTTCTGGCGTCTAAATAAAGGCAACAATCCACGCTCTCGACAGTGCAGTTTTAAATTATTACCATCTTCCTGTTATTTTCAATTCTTTTAATTTTGCTTCTAGAGCTAAAGACAACTTGGTGTCTGAAGACCGTGAAAGTGGTGTGGAGGAGAATATTAAATTGACTTAATAATAAAGGTTAAAAAGAGTGCGTTTCTAAAAAAAGTTCACAATTAATTAAATGTCTAAGAATAAAATATCGCATACACATAAACTGGGGACTCAAACATTTGGCAAAACCATCTCAAATCTTAAGTGCAGGAAAAAATCACAAAATGCTTCCGGTTGAGCAGAGAAATGATATGGATGGCGGATTAAGAGCTCAAATGAATGCAACACTTCATAGCACCTCCGACTTTATATCGGATTTAATTAATGATAGAAGGCGGAGGATCGAGTACGAAAGGCTCGATGGATCCAATTCAGCTGAGTGCATCAGCATCTGCACCAGCAGCACCACCAGCAACAATAACAACAATAACTACAACGAGAATCCTGGCTTGACCGAAGTCAGCCTGGACGTGAGATCGAGAGAGAGATTGGGGAGCTGCAAAAATATTTCTAGCGGCGATTATGAGGACGATGCTTGTGATACTCAAACGCGAAATGGAAAGGAAGATATGTGGTTTCTGCTTTATCTGTTCCTGTATTGCGGTTATCTTGTTATTGGAGGCCTGTGTTTCGAGTGGATTGAAGCCCCAGTTGAGAAGCTAGCGAGAGAAGCTTTTAAAAATGCAAGGAGACTGTTTGTTCAGAAGTATCCAGAGATTAAAGGTGAGAGTTGATTTATGTTTTATGTAACAAGCAATATAAATGAGAGGTGGTTTCTTTGAGATCTGCCCAGAAAGTAGTGTTTTTTTAAATTTGGCTGAGTTAGTATACTACAAATATCAATATCTCTTGAATTAATTATATAGTATCGATCTGTGTACTTACTCAACCCATTAAAATTAAAATTGAATACTCATTGTAAATAAATAAAAAGTTCCAATGATAAGAACTAAATCTAGAAATATGTTAATAATTAATTTCAGAGCACCTTATCTAATCCTCCCTTTAGTTCTTAGTAAGAAAGACACAAAACCAAGTTTTCGTAAAATCCTTATTTTACAATAACGCTTCTATAGTAATGTTATTGTCATAAATATTGTCTATTTTACAGTCCTAGCTCAATGCTACTTTGCAACACGTTGTGACAATGATTTTCTAGGTTTTCTTGTAAAAAGACACGCTAAGAAGCTATAATACGAGGAACTTCTAAGCGATCGATCGACATCTCAACTAATTTTTATTAAGAATTGACATCTTACCCAATATCACATCAGATATTAAATAATAATTAACGAGGATCGATCATTCCATACACAAAAATTGGTATATACATGAAGATCATCCACACTGAAGATCAGATAGACAAACCAGCGGAGAATGTACAGAAGTTGATGTATGTGAAAGATATCACCATGTACTTCTTTCAATTCAATTTTTAGATGGAAGAGTTTAACATCATGCGCAATACTAGAAATACTTAGTCCGGCTACAGCAAGCAGAGATCACCTTCTATTAATGAATTATGTACATCGCCAGAATCGCGGTGGATGAATGTAGGAGTTGTAGATTGAGTTGACACGGGATGACAACTGAAGGAGGAATTTTCATCTTCTAGAAATTCCAGGCACTGAGATACTTATTTACTAATTTGGAATATGTGGTTATTCCAGTTGGCAGAAAACAGGATGGCAAATAACTCATGCGTTTTCTTTGAAAAGTTGGAATTTGAGGCTTCTTCGAGAGCGTGGTCCTAGTGTGGAGTGGTCCTAGTGTGGATCGTCTGGTACCTTACAAATTTTAAGTTTTTAGTTGGCAGCTTTCTTGAAGAGTCACGGAGTAAGCAAGTGGCATTTCTATTTTATATAAAGTGTATACTCTAACACTTGTATCATCGCTTGCGAACTCTTCAACCCATGCTAAGCCGTCCAAATCGGTTTTCTGAATAAGCTTAATCTCACATAGACCTTTTTATTGTTGTAATAAACTAAATTTAGATAGGCACTGACATTTTAACTAGCATGATTTGTCGCTCCATGACTAAGCTACGACTAGTAAATGGGGTTTGAGACATATCTACTATGTATCTTAACTTGCGGAATGCTATTCATAAAACAAATTGGAGAGAGAATCTTAAATTGAAAACGGCTTTTCCCAGCGTCCCAAACTGCAAGACAATCAAGCATTGAACACTGCTCCTCTACGTCTAACTAATTCGGTTGCGTCCAAACAAATTAAAAATCTCTTATCTCCCAACTGCTTCGCTCACGCAATCCTATAATTGCTGCGTCTCCAACATTTTTACATGTCATGTGTTGAGTTTTATTTTAACTTAATGCTTTTTACCCTGATTTAAATTTATTTTATTACCCAAAAAACTCTACACAACTTCAGGTGAGTGAAATTTAATATTATTATGCTCCAATCTCATTCTTCGTTCAGCTCAACTGGTTGACGGGTGGTTGTCTAGAGGTTTCCTCAAGGTCATGTTCAACCAGTTCATTATTAAAGAAATTTTCACGTTCCGCAAAGGTCATTAAACTTAGAGTGCTTGACACTTTGCGTGTTACATTACCATTACTACTACGAGTAAAAAATAACCAACCAAAAAAAATAAAGTATATTTTGGACAAACCCACTAAAAGCAGGCAAAATTCTCAATGAAAAGCGTGGGCAACATTCTATAATTTGCGTTTTATTACAGGTAATGTAAATTCATAAATGTATAAAAGGACGCTATAAAAAGAAATTTTCATGTACATACGTCCTTAATGGCGAGAACGCGACATCTTTATTTATAAAAAGGATTTTTTTAAACCATTCGGCGCCTATGTTGGGTCTATATTTATATGTATACGTATATGTTAAGTATTTTTGGAAGCGGTTGTAATAAATTTACTTTTTTTTGAGTTTTTTGGAGTTTTTTTTATATATTTAGGATTTTATGTGTTTTTAAGGATTTTTATTATTAACCATTTTTCTTGAAATGAATTTATAATGCTTTGGGTTTTGTTGTAATATGTATATATAATAACAAAATGTTTTTTGCCGTTTTCAGAGGATGATTTGGAAGCATTTCTATCGGAAGTGGTTAAAGCTAATGATCGAGGACTTTTGCCATTGAGGAATGCCACACCAGAAATTAATTGGGGTTTTGGACAAGCCCTGTTCTTTTCAAGTACAGTTATAACAACAATAGGTAAGTTATTTTAAAAAAACATCTTAAAAATTCAATAAATCTACAAATCTTCACTCCATCCAATTTTAAAGTTGATTTCTTGCAAATTTAAACATAATTTTCAAACCTTTTAAAATTCCAAAAAAATCATTAAAATTTCATATTTAACCAAGTTCTACTGACCTTAATTATAATTGATTATCGATTTCCTTTCGCCTTCCGAAAAAGTTTTCAGATGATGATGATGGGGCTTGTGTTAAATCAATAACAGTCCTAATAAATTAATTAAGTAATAGCCCCGTTCTTTCCTTCGTCATTGTATGCTCTGTGCAATCAATTGTACAAGCTACTGCAGAACATTTGATTAAATTTTAATGAAACCTTATGATTGTCTTGTTGGCAATTTCAATTTGATAAACCCCTTAAGGGTGAAACTATTTGGTAAACTTTTAAAGCAATTGAAATTGGTTTAAGTCGTTGCAAAGCAATTCAGTATGATTTCTGTAATTAATGAGATTAGTTCATTTAAGTTAATAGATTTGTTTAAGAATAATTCCAGATAAACTATTTTAAAACTTGAACAGACATTTTAGGATGGTATTTCTGATTCAGAACTTGATGCTTAGTACGTTTCACAAACTATTCAGAAAGATGACTTCCACCATTTCGATCAATCAGGCCTATTTCTCACTTATTAAAAATGATTCATATTGTCGATAAATCCTTCAAATAGCTATTAAACATCTCCAGAACTAGTTCAATATTGCATAAACTGTATCCATTAATGAAGCTCTTTCTGGACCGACATTTACAAGTACTTGTAATTTTTAATTTCGTTCACTAACGCCATTAACGAAAACAGGGAACCGAACTTGTGCAATCAAAGTAAAAAGCTTTTAACAATCTTTTGTACAAGGACCTTTCCGCATCGATGGATAGAAAAGTAAGTAACTCCATTAACCTTTTTCCATATTCTTAATTTAGCCTTGCAGGCGTTAGCCCT
Source organism: Thereva nobilitata (assembly GCA_963855945.1). Taxonomy (NCBI): domain Eukaryota; kingdom Metazoa; phylum Arthropoda; class Insecta; order Diptera; family Therevidae; genus Thereva; species Thereva nobilitata. The sequence continues at coordinate 113,246,221 of OY979697.1, forward strand.
TATATCGGTGGGTTATTGAACCTCATCTTGTCTCAAGAGGCATAATACTCTGGTGGTGTTACTTTACTGTTCCCCATTGGCACTTGCATTGCCTCCTGAATTATAATGAAGGCGACGAATTTTGTACGCAAGGAGTCTTGTTGCATAGTTTTTTGTAATATTCGAGGACTTGATTCAATTTTTGTCTTTGTGGTGTAAATTCTTTTACAATGCAACCACGGCGCAGTGAAACTTTCTTTTATTGGTTCTGACATTGATCAATATCAGGCATCTGGATACGGTTTTTGTACTCAGCAATCCTTTTGCATGACGTTTGAGTCCAGACCGGCATAGGCTATAAAGGCATAATGGTGCTGTTACACGAATGACACACTTGCCATTTTTTCTGTCATAATTTGTCATTATCGTCATACACGGTCATAATTTGTGTCATTATTTCTGTCATAAAAAATAAACAACAACAATGCCATTAATTATGACCAGAGATTATGACAATTGTCATTTTTTGTCATTCGTGTAACTGGGGCATTACTTCGGTCTGGCGTCATCAGCATTACCCTTAAAAGCATGTATCAACTATCTAGCTGCTTTATCTCCTGGGATTTGTTTGCCTTTCTCTATTTCTTTGAGGTTCGTATTGCTTAAGATTCTGGTTGATGGCCTTCAGCGTTACTTCCAGCGTTCTCCACACTTCCTCCTCGAACCTTTAGTGATGAAAGTATGTCTAACCTCCTTGCGCACTCAGGAACTGCATTAGGTAGTAGCTCACTTCGCCATGTTCCGTCATAACCCACTTCTCCACTTTTGGTATGAGTCTATGGGACCATCAATAAAGTAACGGTCCTAGCAACTAATAAAAAGACTTGGTAGCGACCCTTCTAGAGGACATAGGCTTGATTCCTTGATTATTATTATTTACAAGTCTCATCATATGCTAATTCCAGAATTCAGTTAATTTTTTCAACATTCGTAAAGCTATCAAAGCTTACTTCAAAAATAGAAGGTTCCCATCGTCCAAATTCTATTTTTATCCACTCTAAAGCATATTTTTAATTAAACACTGCCCACCACATCTCATGTAAAAAGCACCCTGTTTTTCTTTCCAAACCTGTATCCCTATTGGTGTGATGCCCTAAAATTTTATTTTTCAGCAGAATTTTTATTCCATTCCGTCCATGACTACCTAACCACAGACACGATATCTGCAAGTGAATTCTAGCTTGAAGAACTTCATTGAATACAAAAGCCTTTATTAAAGAAACCTCTATTTTTGGAAAATAAATTTTTGTGCCGATATTTGTACCATCAAGCCACACCAAGCACACAAACACCCGCCACACAGCGGAAACCACAGATGAAATAAAATTTCAAATTCTGACAAAGGCACTTTCACCCACCTGAAGATACCTGAAGTCGAGAATTTCTGTTTTGTTACCTTGACTTTAACAAAGTAGATATATCCCACACCCACAATCTTTGAATATCTTAAAGGCAAATAATTGATTTGCTATGAAAAAGTGGGCGCCGTGAGCGCGCTTTCTGCCCGAATACAATTATATGGCTTCTCTTCCACACAATTTGAACTGAGTGAGCAGCGAGCAGCATCCTTTCCACCCTTGAGCATCTTTTCTTTAGTGATTCTGAACATTCCCTAACTTTCGGTTCGGCATTGTTTGCTGTGATGCCATAAATGTGGGCTTTATATGCCATAATAACGAAAGGATGCTGGAATCATTGTTTTTATCCTTCACCGGGTAATATTTTGTGGGTGGCTAAGTGTAACGATATCAGGATTCTTTCTTCCCTTTTTTTGTTTGGGGGAATTTGTTTTTTATACAATTGCATGAAGGAAGTGATGAAGTAAATCATATTGTTGTGTTTCGACGCTATAGGAAGGATTCGTTTTTTGGTCGGAGTGGTGGGAGTCGAATTTTGAATTTTTTGAAATAAATATAATTTCGTCAAATATTAAACTCTGGAGGTCTACTAGTGGGTCTTGTTGAATTTCAAAAGCTATTTCAATTAATTGATAACATAAAGGCTCACTTAGCATCCTCCTACTTACAGCCGTTATATTCTTAGTAAATATGTGGCCTAAAGCCTTTTTTCGTAAAAAGTTTACGTTATCTTTCAAGGCTTTATGAATACCACTGATATACTTAAATGGGCGTCTAATGGGTAGTGATTTCCAATCTGATGGTGGATCCTCGGATAAGACCTATCCCATCTATCACTCCCAATCTCCAACTACGATCTTTAAGTGGTGACGCAGTTAACCGTACATTCGATGGATAATTCGATAATTCATAATGTGGGATTAATTGATTTTATTTAAATTCCAGGTTACGGCCATGTTACACCGCTGAGTCAAACAGGAAAAATATTTTGTATGATTTACGCCACAATCGGAATTCCTTTGACTCTTGTTCTTCTAACAGCAGTTGTTGAAAGGCTTCTAATACCAGCAAACTGGCTCCTAGGATCACTAAATGCCAAGCTAGGACATCTATATCAACCTTTTAATATCAGACTTTTACATCTTTTTATAATCAGTAAGTATAACTCAAAACCACCATCAATATTGAAAAAGTATACTAATATTATTTGTTTTTTTTTGCAGTTGTAATTGTTGGAATATTATTCTTTGGTATTCCAACAGCAGTCTTTGCATATCTAGAGCCTACATGGGGTGTTTTGGATGCATTTTACTACTGTTTCATATCATTGGCAACCATTGGACTTGGTGATTATATTCCCGGTGATGGTGTCAGCGTCGAAAATAGATCACTATACAAAATCTGCATAACTTTCTACTTAATTTCAGGTATTAACTTCTCCTATTATCAATTTAATTAATTAATAACCTTTCATATCAATTTTTTATTCACATAAACAGGACTTATTGGCATTATGTTGGCACTAACTGTATTTTACGATATTCCACAACTAAATCTGGGACAATTATTTACTGAAAATTCAGCAACTGAATCAGAAAAGCTAAGATTATCTGGCAGTACAGCTCCATGCTATTCGGGTCCATCTGGGCTCTATATACCGCAGAGGGATGAAGATATGCGACGAGCTGTTGTACGGATCCGACCCCATGGCGAGGAATCACCTAGCCCAGATGAACATCCAACAAATAATATGCACAGAGATTTGCGAGTACCTTAAATAAAATTAGGATTCGTTACGGAATGAAGATGCTACACGAAAAGAATAATGTTATCTTATGTATTACTTAAAAGTGGGTTTTCAGCTACATATATACATATATTTACATAGATATCAGTTTTTAATGTCTATATATTTTTATACACACATATATATAATTGCTCTCTTTTATTTTTTTCAATACATACATATTTATATACTATTATATAGTTGTAGGGAATTGTTTTGAATCTTACTTAGATACCCACGTGTAATTTTTAAGTCAGCACTTTTTAAAAATCAAATCTTTAAATACGTTTTCGTTTTTATATTTTAAATTTTAAGTAAAGCATTAAAAATGACAATTTTTCCCTCATATATACATAAAAAAATCAAGACACATTTAGGGACAACACCAAACTGCATAAATAATTATGTCGTTTTATAAAATTCCCGTAGGGCAACTAACAAATTAATTAAATTTATAACAAGGAAATACTGTTGACCCCCACCTGGAATAATAATTATCTCCATATCTCATTTTTATAAATTCCTCTTGCTCAAAAAAGGAGTTGAATATTGTTAAGCTGTAAATATTTATTATTATTGTTTTTTTAATCAATTGCTTTATCTGTTTAATATTTGTTAATAAATTTTTTTTGTTTTTTATTTATTGTTTGCAGTTATATTTATTTTCATTTAATCTATTATCGTAAGATAATTTATGTGTTGTAAATTGATAACGTATGTTTATTTGCTAATGAAGAACTTGAAAGATATGCTAGAATTTTGGCTTCTAGATATGCTAGAATCTTCGCTTGTAAAATTGGTGACGAAATTGATTGGTGAGCAACTAAAGCTACTTCTAAAGCCTCTAAAGGTGAGCAACTAAAGCTACTTCTAAAGAGAAAAATTCACATGATCCTGTAAACAATTTCCTTTATATTTCTTGAGTGAATTGAGCTCTATTCGGGAGACACCGGAAATTATACTCAACTGTTTTGATCGTTCTTTGAAGTCATGGCGATCCTCCAGGACGCTGTAGGCCATCGCAGAACTGTCTTTCGATCCGCTCTATTTTAATTTCTGTCACTTTTTTTACTATTTCCTGAAGATACAAATACTACATTTTTCTTTAAATGCTTTGCATGTCATGCAACTATTCAGCCTTATTCTCGTTGTCGAGTGAGGTGACAGATGTCACTTCGACCTTAAATTGGTATTCTCATTGTCAATCTAAGAGACTCCTGGCGACTAGATCTACAAACGTCGTATTCTAATAGTCGCAAGGTGGTGTGTGAAGTGATATTTCCCTCGATACGTTAGTAGATATCGACAGTTTCATTCCACCTCGTCCCTCGTAGTCGCGTCACTCGCCAACGAGAATATCCACCATTGATTGGGAAACGTCCCAAACACTGTTGGCATCATTGAATAAATCCGAGTTATTCAGAAGTGCAATAAGCACAGCTTTTTCGTGCTGCTATTGCTTTTTTCTAGCCCATACCAAAAAAGATTATTTAACCCAACGCCACTTTTAAAACAAGAGCTATGCATAAAACTTGACTAGAAAATGCTTACTAGTTCCACAACCTTCTATATTACAAGCCATGAACAAGGAAAATATTGAGAGCGAATTTCCGCTCAATCGGACCACAACTCGGTGAAATCACGTTATGTTGTTAGTGTAATTTGGAGAATTTGGTGGTCCGATTCTCTCAATTGAGATTCTTGTTCATGGCATGTAATATAGAAGGTTGTGCCAGTTCACATAGTCTCACAAATGAGCTGTCGCACCGCTATAGCAGTTTACTTTCTTAAGAACTTTCAATCATTTATACTTCTTTCCACGTTCCTGTTTTAAATTCTTCTGTGTGAGTGTCGCCGTATATGGTTTAGTGAGAAATTTCAGCAAACACAAAACATGTCAATAGAGAATAGTAAATTATACGTCGATGGTTCTTTTTAATATCAAATAAAAGATGCGAGTCCTATATCTCTTCTCTACAAGCTTGCAAAAATCATTCAAGGTATATATTCTGCCATCAATATAGACCCAATCCCATCAAATAATAAACCTCGGATCAGATTCCACAAATACTATTAGTCCATTATTATCGAATAGTGCCTCTATTTTCGTTTGGTTTGAATAGTATTGTTTAATTATACTATAGGTGTAATTTTTAATAGAATACTAGTATATGGAAAAACTAATTAAGAAAATATCTGAAAAAACCTTGAAAGAATAGACGAGTCATGATGCGAAGAATAAAATAGATTTCGCTGCTTTGAAGAATAACCTTAAGTAAGTGCTTGACTTGAAGCACACCTGTCAAGAATGTTTCAACATTGATTTATTATATCTGTAAGCAAGAAGAAAGACAGAGAGACAGAGCCCAGATCCAGAAAGTATCCATCACCAGTTTGGTATGGTGGCTCTCGATATATCCAAGGCTTTTGATACAGATCTGTTCACTAAACTCCACGCTATTGGCATTGACAACTCGTTTAAGAGCATCTTTTCTGGATATTCGATGAAGTCGAATCTAAGCCTCACACCATCCCTGCCGGTGTCTAGTTCTATCGCCTGCTCTTTTCTTAATCTTTATTAATGACCTCCTCCTTCTTACTTAGTAATTAAATTTTTCGCACATTCATTTTTTTAAACTATACAAATTAAAACAATATTTACAGCTTTTTTAAACTCTTCAACTACGCTCAAAACATATATCAGTCTATATCTTATACGTGTATAACTGTGACTATTGCTCAGACTTTCAAAAACCTATCATTTTCTGTCTTCCAAAAAAAACCAAAGATATATAATATTAAGAACACTATCCAATGACAAATAACGTCTTAAATGGCTTCGGTATCCTTAACAAAAAAATCCATAAAAAAAACCGAATAAAACGTAATCAATTACAGTAAACTATAATAATCTTTAACTTTTAGTAGGTCACATTACATGACAAATAATAGAATAGCAAAGAAAATAAAATTAATAATAATAATAAAAACACTGATTTAGCGCTTTTATTACATGATTAAGAAAAATTAATTTGTAATAATTATTGCGATCTATAAAAAAGAGATTATAATAAATTTTTTAGATTATAAAATAACACAGCAGAGATACACTTGTACCGCTTTGATACCTTATGAGCCTTTAATAGTACAACCAGCAATTTTTTTACTGTTTTACATGCACGCGTACATTAAACAAAAAGTAAAATCCGAATTAATAATATCAGAAATAGACCACATATCATCCATAGATATAAAAAAACAGAGTCGACAAGCTGAAATATCACTTAGATGTTAAGCAATACATCCGTTCATTTAACAAAACAAGAAAAGAACAAATTCCATATTAATTTTATTATCATTTACCATCCATGAGACTACAGTAAAAAAATATATATCACTAGACTTACTCATATCAACGAATTGTCCAAGGAAACAATACTCGTACTTACCAAAAATAATATGGGCGCTTAAAAACAAGAAATAAGAACAATTAACACCCGCAAGAATATAGTGCTTTTTTTTAAATGTAGAACCAATAATCAAAAGTAAAAAAAACATACTATATTACGACTAAACAAATATAAAAAATAAAAATAATAATATAAAAATAAACACCAAATAAGAAAACTTTTTAATCAACATATTATTATAAATGTTATACAACTTATAAATTATATACGTATACATGCATAAATATACACAATAATTATTTATAATGTAAAATTTAAACAAAAATAATGAAAAAAAAATGTTTCATATAAAAATTATTTATGAAGAATGTTAAAATCATAATATATTTTATGTGATAAATTTATTACCACTTAAATAATTATTAATTTTTATTTATTTTTTTTGAATCAAATATAACTGTGTCTATTGTGAGAATAAATTTTTTAATACCTGTTATCATTCCCTTGTAAATGTTGTGTAAATAAAATAATTTATGTAAATATAAAATAAATGCATTTTTGCTTATAATGCTAAAAACAATAAAATATACAAACAGGATTCTATCCTAGTGAAAATACCCACCTTGGTAGTTGTGTTACAACAGGTGTGATTGCAGGAGTAAAGACTTAAATTATTTAATACGACGTGATACCCTTATTATTTTCGATGGCTCTACAGCCCAATTCGAGCCTTGGCCTCCGTCAGCTTCTTCCTCAAGACGTCTCTCTGCTCTGCAGCTTGCCTCCAGTTTCTTGTGTTGAGCAGTTTTGCTGCATCAGCCTTAACACCATCTTCCCATCTTAACCGTGATTTCCCGACTGGTCTTTCTCATCTGGTAGTAGATAAGGGCTTTTTTCGGTATTCTTGGGTCATCCATTCTTTGAACATGACCGACCCAACGTAACCGCAGTAGTTTTGCATGTGTTGATAATTTACACCCTTTGTATATGTGATACCATTCGTGATTATATCGTATTATCCTTGGCTGGGCCGTATATCCTTCGGAGAACCTTCCTCTCAAATATACCAATCTTGTGTGTCTGCGGATTTTTGGGAAATACTCCATGCTTCACATCCATACGTAGCTACTGTACGTATGACCGTTTTGTAGATTCTTATTTTGGTTTTTCTGTGGATGTCTCTGGATTTCATTACTGGCAGTAGTAAGAAGTATGGTCTATTCGCAGTGTTTATTCTTCTTTGCACGTCTATCTTCATCGTTGTCTTGATCGTTTGAGTTGAAGAAAGTGACTTTTCAATCGAATTACGACTTTCATCACAGCTGCCTAAATTCATTTTAGCACTTCCACTCTCTGGCTCCTGTGCTTATTATAATCGTAATTCGACTGAAACCTCACTTTCTTCAATTCAAACGACTCGATTTTCAGCACAGGGGTAATCGCACTTTCTTTATAAATGACCTTCTAGACGTAACATTAACTAAGGATCTGCAGCAATGGAATTACCGCATGTTACAAATTTCCATACAGTATTACCCGCTACCCTTTTGAATAGCGCAGAACCTTCCGCAGTCAGTGTTTCCACATCCAAGTGTGCAAACGCGAATTCGACGAGATGGACTGGAAGAACAAAGAGTGACTTCTAACAATTCTGTCCCATAAGAAAGAGCCTCTCATTTTTTTGGCACGGGTTCAATTATCGACAGTTGTCTGTTTCCTTTTTGTGATTCTATCCTCTTTTGTAGACTGCTTTGCATATTTATTTGCCTCAAATTCATTGCTGCTCCTAAGTAATTCTAGCGCTCCTACGAATATTTATGTTGAGGCTTTCATTACTGTCCTTTTTAAATCCACTCAAGCACGTTTCCAATAAACCATACTCAATATTTTGTATACAGGGGCCCTATTCTCTATTACAATGGGCCCGAATCCGGCGGATTTGGGATTCCCGCCGCTAAAGAGTTTCCCTTGTCGCTGCGATTGTTCAATCCGCCGAGCGCAACTGCATATTTAGTGACATATTTCATTTTTGAAATTCAAATGACAATCGAATGGACAATTCGTATTGGATACACTTCCACTTTCGACTGTGGAATTCACTTTCCCGCCGAGGGGATTCAACAATCAGAACCTGTTAAATCCGCATTCACTTCCCTGCCGGCGGATTCAACAATAAGGCCCAGTACCTGTCAAATTCGCATTCACTTCAACAATAAGGCCCAATATTGTTAAATTCGATCAGAAAGCTGACAGCTTTCGAATAAAAATTTGACAATATTGCTACATTTTGAAGTAAAATTGATGCCAGAATACGGTTTCGTCAGTTTCGTTAAAAATTATGACAATTGTAATAAAGAATAGGGCCCCCAAGTGTCTTGTGACAAGTCTTTATTGGTGCGTCAGCTTTTGGTTTCTGCCAATCACACCAATTGTTACTACCTGAACAGTATTTTATAATGGGAATGTCGCCCACATCGTCCAACAATCAAACGACTGCCAAATTGAAAAAGTAGTATTCTCGATTGTAGTGAACCGAGTCGATGACAGTTCAGGGCTGCATTTAGATGGTCGAAAGTATTTGTTGGGTTTATTTTATTTAACAACTTTTACCTGGTCACAAACAACTTTCTTAAAACAACATTGGGCGCGTTTAGGCCCAAGTTACTTTAACTCTGTTAAATTATCGCTGTTAACTTAGCACTAGCAGGCTATTTGACAGTTCTCATTCTCATCTTAGAAATAAGTTAGCTAACAACGCTAAAAAAATGCTGTTTACGCCGTTGTTAACATGCCTAACTCAGTTAAAGCAACTTGAGCCTAAACGCGCCCATTGACAACAATTCATCAAAATGATAGAAAATTCTCAGTTATTGGCAGTAATTTTGTTCTTTTCCACCCGTTACGGTCTACCCCTCTTTTCCACAATCGAATCAGCGTTCGATTAACGATCCGTTGGCGAATCGAATTTCGGATTTAGGACCAATCTATTATTAGCTATACCCATGTCTTTGTAATTTGGATGCTTTTCAAATGAGAATTTCATGGGTTTTAATGGGGGGAAATGTAAATAAAGGCCCTTTTCATCATGTGCATGTTATTCAAAAAAGCATCCATCATTTCAAAATTGCAACACGATCGATTTGCGCAATCATGCAATTATAAAAAGGGCCATCCTTTCAGAAGTACATTCGTCGCAGTCGCGATCTCCCCAATCGCAGAATCCAAAGTTATTGCTCGTTAATGTATAAATCACCATTGCTCGTTAATGTATAAATCACCATTGCTCGTTAATGTATAAATTAAGCTTATTTTCTGTTTAAATGGCTGGCTTCTATGGCTGAATCTTTTTCCAACAGATAAGTAACGTACATCCCTTCGTTCTTTTAACAATAGGGATTTAATTTCAACACAATGTGCTATAATGCAGCAGAAGGGAAGTATGATGACGAAACCTTGTTGCAAGAGGATTTCCAGCACTACCCAAGAAAAAAAAGCGTGGCTTTCAGATTTCAATAAAAAAATCTTTTGAAAATTTCTATACTCTGTGAAACATCTTATTATTAATAAATATTTCAAAACAAAATTACTATTTTTTCACCAAATATTTTACCATGTGTTCTAAAATTTTCATTTAATTGTACAATTAAATTTATTTAATATATACTCAATATCAGGGATTTGCATTCCTATTTGTCAATAATTAAATTTTTAAGCCTAAACTATTAAAAATATTTTTTTATTTGCATTTTATTTTCAGAAAAAAAGATTTTAATAATTTTTTTTACTTTGTACATATACCAAAAATGTACAAATCTTCATTTCTAAACCTTTTCTGCATTTTTTTTGTTTTTTTTCTTAATTTGTTCACAATATATCGAATATTCGAAAGCAAAAAATTTAATTGTAACAATTCTTAAAGAAATTTAATTTTTTTTACAAACATGATTTTGTGTCAATATATTTTTGTTTCATTTTTTTTAATGTTTTAAGAATTTGATATTATTTCGAAAAGAGAGGAAACTGACAAAATAATAGAAAATAATAAAAAAATACAAACAAGTAGACAAAAACAAAAAACAAATGAACTTTGTAATACTTATTTTAAGTGATTTTAACCTACTGACAATAAAAATTCCTTACAGTGCCTTTATTATTACGTACATCAGATGACATGGATGTGATCATTTTCGACTTCTTGTGGTGCGGGCTGGGGTCGTGAGAAGTGGCGGCGGTGCTGGCACTGTAGATTCTGGTCCTACCGATGATGTAGATTTAACTTTTTTTGTAATATTTCCCGTTTTGTTGCCCACAGATTTTGCTGGTGATTCTGGTTGTAATGAAGTTCCCTTCGGAGTTTCTGGGAGCTTCAATGGATCATTTTCATCTATTGGAATAAATTTGTGATAAAGTAAAAATGATAATTTGCAAATTTATTTTAAAGTACTGCTGGCTGCTGTTTTTGACTTGGGAGTCTTTTGATCCGATCTTTTCCCGGGATAAGTAATAAGCGCCTTTTTTACCGGGATTTCTTCTTCAGGGGAACTTGATAACTCTGTTGCCCGTCGTTTGGCACGATCACTTCTACTAGTTACGTTTGTTGGAGTTTCTTCTTTTTTCTCCTCCTCCTTACTTGCTGCTGATGTGGAGGACTAAAACGAAAATATTTTTATATAAATGGTTATCTTCAGTAATTACTATAAATATCAACAGAATCCGAAGGGTTAAATTTACATTTTTTATATTGCAAAATTAAAATAAACTGTTATTTTCCAATGAAAATGATGGTAGACCATCAGGATAAAGAAGGGTGCCACGACCACGATGGATGATGTAGGAAAACTTCGTATATAGGAAAACTTCGTATCACGAACTGGAGAGAACTAGCCAGACCTAGATGCCAGGCCCAATCCGTACTGTCTCGTACTGGATATATACCAACATAAGACGCATGGTAACTTTCGAGTCTTCAGTGTGACGGCAAGTTACATAATTAAATTAAGCCAAATTCAAAGAATGATCTGCGTTTCCATCACGGGGACCATCCGCACTTCGCCGACGACAGCGTGGCACACCCTCCTCAATTTGGTACCACCCCACCACCTTGAGGCAGAGAAAACCGCCATTAACGCTGCGCTGAGGTAGAAAACGAATGGGTGTTGGTCTTGGGCGACGACATTCTATAATTGGTACACGAATGATTCTAAAACAGAGGCAGGTGTGTGTGCTGTAGTCTTGGGTGAAAGCTCCAGATTAAAAAACTCGGCTCCATAAGATGCTTAATGAAGACTCAATGGGCGCGTTTAGGCCGTAGTTAATTTAACTGAGCTAGGCAAGTTGACAACAGCATAAACAGCAGTTTTTTTTAGCGCTGTTAGCTAACTTATTTCTGCTTTTTGGCTTAGCTAAAATTTAGCATAGCCAAAATGAATTGACGTTTGCTTGTAATTTTTTGTTGTAAGCAAATAATTTAGAAATATTTCAATACAGAATGAAGATTTTATTATTATTGTTCATTTTTTAGCTTTTTATTATTTGTAAAATGGGAAATGTTATTATTTTTGCCTGTTATTAGCTGTAAAATGAGAATTGACAAATGGCAAGCTAGAAACGGTGCTAAGTTAACAGCGCTAGTTTAACAGAGTTGAAATAACTCGGGCCTAAACGCGCCCAATGAGATGGTTCTTAGGTCAGAGGTCGGCCAAGAAAAAGGAAGAAACGTTTGGAATTAGTGCTAGAACGACAAAATTGGACAATTGAAATTTGCTTACGATTGCTTAAAGGTAAGCAAGCCTATAATAGTCTGTCGATGCTTTTCTAAACCTAACATTTAAGCATGACACATCTAAACTTTAAAACGATGGTCTTATCCGAACTTACATATGAATCAGGTACCGATAGTCAATAAAATGCACCCTGACCTTTTCGTCGTGTTTGAGAAGAAGTTCCTTCGGAGAATTGTAAGCCCTTTATATGAAGGAGGACGCTCAGAGCTTAGAAATGCTAAACACCGCTTAGTTTGGCTCGAAATCGAGGCTAGTGATGAGAGTTGCGAGAGACAAAGACTGGATTAAAGCGTGTCTGGCGGCTATTTTTGTTAATAATATCATAAAAAAACACTAATCGTCTGCATCAGCAATATATTGAATATATTTTTGTTACCAATGAAAACCTACCTGAGGCACTGATTTTCTAGTAAGTCTAGTTGACTCTGCTTGTTTCAATATAATGGGTGATACTGCTCTTGCTCTTGCAAGTGGAGATCTTTGTGCCCTTAACTTGGGCTCAGTTTCGAGGCTCCTTTTTCTGCTGGGCTTATATTCCTTGTCATTATCCGGCTCTTCTTCTTCATCTTCCGATTCGTCATTTGAATCTGTATTCGCATCCTTTCTTGCCTTTGTTTTCTTCTTTCTTTTTGGTGTTTTTGGTTTGCTTAAACTCTTTTTCTGATTACTAATAGAGCTGCCTTTCCTTTTCTTTCCTGCTGGTGTTCTCTTTTCAATTTGAGATTCATTTTTGTACAAAGATATATCAACTAAAATAAAATATGTTTATTAAAATATCAATAATTATTTTTGTTATACTTACGTCCATCAGGATTTTCTTCTGTTACATTTGGTCGTGGCAGTACACCTTTTTCAACATCAATTGCTTTCTTGAGTATGTTCTCAATTCGAACTTGCTCTCTCTGAGGTAGTCGATAGCGATCTTTGCTTACTTTCTCCATTTCTATCGTGGTCAAAACGCACTCAATGTCAGTGTTATCGTAGAAGTCTGGAATATAGACATTTCCATCTGCCTTTTCTTCAGATAACCATCTGATACGGATTTTTGGTGATGTTCTATAAACATTCTGCAAGGTTTGACATAAAAAGAATCCTCCTTCGGCGTTTCGAACCGCCATGTACTCATTTTTGTAGAATAACGTCAGTTTATCTTCGTTTGCTTTAGGAGAATTGGACGTCTCACTTGCCGAAAGTTTTGCAATAAATGCCAATTCAGGGAGTGGACTTTGATATAGTATCGTCTTTAAACGATGACGCTTCGCACGCCTGTCCTCTAGATTTTTGGGAGTTTCCGGTGTTGATAGCTTTTTCGTAGATTTTTCGAGCTGTTTTTCCGTCTTGTCATTTTTCTCCATTTGTTTTTCCTGTTTATCAATTTTATCTGTTTTATCAGCTGCTGTAGATGGCGCCTTTTCCTTTGCTTGCACTCTCTTCTTTTCATTTTTAGGAGTTTCTTTTTTTGAGGGCTCAACCGGATTAACTTCAGTTTTTTGTGCCATCTTTCTACCATAAGATCGGGATTTCGGTGGTGCTTTTGAAACTACCTTTTCTGGTATAGCTTCTGCCTTCGTCGGCGAAGGAACCTTTTCAATTGGCTGAACCTCTACTGCATTTTGTGTGGCTACAGGCTCGACCGTTTCTGTTTTTGGCAGTTCCTTCTCAACTGATTTTTCTTTTTCATCTTCTTCATCCCCGCTTTCATCTTTTTCTTTTAAATCTTCTTTTTGGTCAACTGATTCTCTTTTTTCTTTCGCTTCTTCCACTTTTGACTCTTTATTACTTTCCGGTTCCTTTTCTGCGTTTTCTACTTTTTCAATTTCCGCTTCCGATACATTTTCCTCTGTAGAAATTACTGGTTCCGGCTTTTCTTTCTCGACAGGTTTTTCTTCCTTGTTTTCTACCGGGTTTTCCTCTTTTGGTACACTATCCTCCATTTCTTCTGGGGGACTCGCTTCTACGGGCGGTGTTGGGGGCTTAGGAGGAATAATTGCAGCAGGAGCTGGTGTAGAGATCTGTGCAGCAGAAACAGGTGGAGTTGGTGGCGAAGCTGTGACTGGAAAATTGAAAACGGGTGGCGTAGCTACAGTCGTTGGAGCAGCAATAGGCAAAGATGGGATAAGAGAAGCAGGCGGCGTGATTTTAGATAATGCATCATTACTTATGGGCTTGGAGCTAATGTAGCTGGAGCTTGTTGGTTTAGGAGAAGGAATTGTCAGATTACTGATCTTAGGAGGCGAAGGACTGGAGACGACGGGCGGCTTAATCGGGGGTGTTGGAGGTTTCGGTGCAGTTTTTGTAAGTGGTACTGCGGCGGTTTGTGTTTTTGGTGGACAATTTGCAGTTTTTGTATTGCTTTGAGAACTTGTCGTTAGTTTTTGCATTGATAACGATCCTGTAGACTGCTTATAACTCTGATTTGAACTTTTCGAAGAGCTTTGTGATGTGGGCGATTGCTTTGGTTGACTTGATGTACTGATAGTTTTTGATTGATTCTTATTTGGCAAATTGTTATTTGACTGAATTGGAGGCGTCGAGATGTTCTGAGTATTTGATGAAGTTGAAGATTTTATTTGATTGCTTGCTGGTAAATTTTTAGCGTGCGAAGCCAATAGCTTTTGTTGTTGTTGCTGTAATGTTTGCTGTATCTGTTGCATGTGCGCATTCTGAGCTTGAAAGGTTGCAGATGTTAGAGACTGTTGCGCTTGATTTAATGGCAGCATTTTTTGTTGATGTTGCTGCTGCATCTGATATTGATATGCTTGTAATTGTTGCATCAGATTGGCCGGATTCTGGGCAAATGCCTGCAATTGCTGCTGAATCTGCTGATTTGTTAGGTTGCTGGCTAGTGTAGCCGCGCTTGTACTTCCGTTTGCTTGTTGTTGATGGTGCTGCTGTAAAGTTTTATTAAGAAGATCTGCTGGTGACCGAGTTAATGCAAGCGGCTCTTTAGCAGCGCTCTGTTGCATTTGTTGCTGAAAATGCTGCTGTATCTGAGGATTAGCCGAGAACAGCAATTGTTGCTGCTTTATTATAGATTCAAATCTTTGCTGCTGTTGCTGCTGCTGCAGTGTTAAATTCAAATTAGCAAAAGATCCCAGACCAGCCTGGGTTGCCTGTGGGAGAGCATTCTGGCCATGAACTAAGTTTTGCATTTGTTGTGTGATCCCCGCAAGAGTCTTGGCCTGCTGCGAGGACTGGCTACCAGATCCCCCGGAGCCCTGCTGTTTCGGTGTATAGCTCATTATCAGATTGATTTAGCGACAATATTCTACAAAAACACAAAAATCAGTACCCAGATGCGCCTTTAATAATTGATATTTGAGAAATGACCAAAATCCAATATAACACACCACACAACCAACGCAAAGCGCATAGGCACAGCAAAACTTTCTTCAGGTCGATTTACATACATTCACACGAAAAATCAACCTCTTACCGAGAATTTCGGACACTACATACATAACACGCTTCAAGTTAATTAATATGAACGCACCTGTAAATAAAAAACTCTTTAACACCAGTCGTAGCACATAATTGACTTGTTCTGTTACTGTAAACGAGATTTGTTTTTCTCGGCCTTATCTATTGGGAAATTTTTCGATGAACCAAAAAAAATAACTTTTCAAAATGATGCCCGCGGGAAGATGCCCGTCTACGTAATAGTTTTGTCAGATTCACTGTGCACTAAATCAGTATCCCGATTTCCCGACCATGTAATCACAAATCGAATAAACAAGTTTTTTCAAGAGAATCTTGGAGGGAAGTCTTGTGCGAGCCAAAAATTTTTTGCTCTCTTTCGATAGACTTGGGACAAGAATTATGAAAAATTTCCAACACTGCACCAAAATATGGGTGAGAATCTCAAGTAATTACTGCCTTTGTAAAGTATATTGTAACTACATCCACTTTTGATTGGTCAACGCAGTATGTTTTGAAATCTTTTATTACCGAAAAATATGGTTTTTTACGCAAAATGTCACAAGTTAGATCGGTCAAAATTTCTAATTTAGATGGCGTCTTTCTACTGCGCATGGCGTTTATGTGTGTGTTTGGTTCGTGGTTAATTTGGTAGACATGTGGCCATTGAATTATTTTTTATATGGAGAGCATATTTCTACATGATTTTCAAACGAATTATTTTACTTTACAAAACGTGCATAGATAATTGTTTTTAAACGAAAATAAATTGTCTACTGACTTACTGGCTTCTATTAAAAAAACAAAATTGTATTGATTTTAAATGGTTTCTAGTTACGATATTTTTTTTACTAATTTTAAGAACAACGAACTAATAAGATTGATAATGTATATTTGTTATATAAAACGAGTATTGCTTGAATAATGTTATCATATTTAAGGTAAAACAAATTAAAAATCTAATTGAATAGTTTTGGAGATTTTTAAATGGCATCACTATCAGAGATAACGGTAAAAAAATATGAAAAGCGGCATCAAAATACCGTAATATATTTCTAGCGGCAACGGGCTTGCTTGACACTGACAGTTCAAGCACTGTACGTTGTTATTATTAGTATAATTTTTAGTTTTAATACTTTGTTATTCAAAATCTATTAAAGCATATTTGAAATGACGAAAGCCGAAGGATTTAATATTCCAGAAAATGAGCTAGATTGGATTCAATTAAGAAAGGACTTCCCTAGCATTCTCCCGGAAACATCTAAGGAGAAGATGCTGCGTAAAATCAAAGAAAATCCGTTGGTGCCCATCGGTTTGTAATTATATAATTTAATTATTATTTTAATACACAAATGAATATTTCCAGGTTGTTTAGCGACTGTTGGTGCACTTACATATGGACTTTGGAGCTTTCGTACGGGCGACAGGCGAATGTCGCAGCTTATGATGAGAACTCGTATAATGGCGCAAGGTTTCACGGTTGTTGCTCTTATCGTTGGAGTGGCTATGACATACTCGAAAAAGGATGAATAATTTGCAATATATGTTAAATAGTCGTTGGAGTCTATATATGAAAATTGTTTTTATTTATCAGCAATAAATATTGTGATAGAATATTTTTACAGAAAGATGTGCTTTAAGAAGCAATTTTCTTTTTGTCCTTGCATCTAGTAGAAATTTGTGTATTAATCGTTTTAAGTTTGCCTTCAAGATGCCAAAGATTGTTAAAATGCCTGCTTATCCAGTTATTTTCTATTATAACTCACCATCGTTTTAAGATTTGTACTCAAAAGCTCAAGGGTAATCGAGCAGTTTATAAATTAGGTGGGGGCGACGAAATTGAAACCTTTTATACTCATTTTAGTTTTCATTCGGGGACATTTCTACTAGAGAAAACAATAATGTAGTAGGGAATACGGAAACATTTTAGTTTCGAATAACAGGCATTTGAGTATTGTAATAGAGAATAAGGCCCCAGCAGCTTGTGAGCGTGACTGCCAAGACACATCTCTCTGTTGAGGGTCCACACACAGACGGTAGTGTCAGATCTGTCTTTGGCCCCTGTGCTGAAAGTCGAGTCGCCACGACGCGACAAGTCGTTTAAGTTGAAAAAAGTCACGTTTCTGTGTTGAAAGTCGAATCGTGTCGCATGACAAATCGTTTGAGTTGCAGGAAGTGACGTTTCAGTCGGAATACGACCTTCAGTACAGGGGCCGAACTCAACTTAGCCAGTGCCGGATCTGGGTCTCATGCTACCCTAGGCAGTGCCGATGGTTGCGGCCTCCTTTCATTATCTATTTCACAAAATCGAAGTGTAAGGTCAAGACTTTTCAGTACTTTTGGTTGAAGAGTCGAGCTATTGGACTAATTTTCTTTAACATGGGAAAAAAACCAGGGAAATGATTTTTCACCCTTTAGTTTAGTTTTCGCCCGTCGAGAAACTCCATCTCCTAACTCTTATTTGAAAGAGAGTCGGTGACACCGTGGAATTTTATGAGATTGCTAAAATACTATGTATTTTGCAGGAAAAATCGCCCCCGAATATATCTGTAGGACCGCGGCTTGCGGCCCCGGGGCCCTGCAGCCCTAGGCAGCCGCCTATACTGCTTAGTGGCTAATCCGACACCGAACTTGGCACTTCCACTCTCTGGCCCCAGTGTTGAAAGTGATAATTCGACTGAAACGTCACTTTCTTCAACTCAAACGACTTGTCGTGTCGTAATGACTCGACTTTCAGCACAGGGGCCTTAGATGGCCGAGTGTACATCCCCTGCTGCTCGCCCGATGGAAGATCATCACCATTACCTCATGGACAAACTCATCACTTGTTGGCCGGAACCTTTCTGCAGCTTTGCTAGACGCCACGTAAGGTCGGACATGAAGAATTAGGTCGACCGGCTGTAGCTGGGGCCGTATTTGGTTTCTCGAGTCGATGGATCGACTCGACAAAAAAAGCTTCTCGATTTTCTCCAAGTTTCATATTTGGCGTTACGACCAAATCGACAGACAAGCACTGCCATAGAAAATCATCAAATTGTGTCATATTACTCCAAATACAGCAAACCAAGTATATTTAATTAAAAAAGAAACTGTTAAAAGTTGATTGTATGCATAAATTGAGCCTTTTAATAAACGTCAAACGTCTTGATCGACACGCAAAGAGACGATAAGGTTGTCGATATCGTGTTGCTAAATGCCAATTTGTATTTATCGACAGGAATCGATATCGACTCGAGAAACCAAATACGGCCCCTGGTCAAACACAAAATCTAAAGCGAGCAAGCACTCTTTTAAATTTCAAGAGGTGGGAGCTAAAAAGAATAATAGAACTTCTGAATTATCATTTAAGCAGCATAGAGCGAAGCAGCTCATGAAACAATTGAACATCTGCTATGCGATTGTAAGCTCCAGCGAGGAGGAGATTGAGTATCCTCCATTGCGGGTTCCGTTCCCTGGGAGATTTTTTTTATGTGGAATATTGTACTAGAGCTCAGGGAAAGCCCTTTGTACTGTCGACAATCTATTTTCTTCGTTATAGAGTGCAATGTCGAACAGCAAGCTCTAGTCGATCGATAGTGAAGGGGAAGAGAGTCCTAAATCAATTTTAGGCTATACCAAAAGCCTTAACCTCTAGGATATTTAATGACGGAGTTGGGACATAGACCAAAAAGGTCGCAGTGCCTGCAGTAAGTGGGAATGTAATGTATACAATCCTACGTACAATTCTAAGGTATTGTTATACTAAATAAAACACCAACATTTTTTCTCAGTAATCTCCCGAATGATTATTTTTTTATTTAATTTTCGAATTTTATGATATTTAAGAACATTTTTTTTTTGTTTTTCTAAACATTAAAATTCTAAATTAGGTAATTATATTATTTTTGTTTTCTCCTTCTAATCATAGGGTATAATCTTAAAATAAATTGAATTATAAATCATACAAAACGTTTTTGCTTTACATATTTATATATATATATTTTTTCAGATATACAAAAAATTGGGTTATTTCCATTACAAGGAAGGACTGAGAAAATCAAAAAAATTCAATAAATTTCTATTTTTGTAACAACGTAACTTCATGTAACAATGCAAACGTAAAACAACAAAAAAACATTGCCTTTTTACAATTGTTTAATTAAAAATAGTTTAAAAAAAAATTTATTTAATTATAAAGAAGAAATTGCTTTTTAAATATTTATTTTTTGTGTGTGTTTCTTAGTATTTTTATTTGCTTTATGAAACATATAGTATAATTTATTTGGAGGCATTGTTACATATAGCTAAGAATTTTTTTTCCTTTCATGTTTTTTTTTTGTTTTTTGGGATTCTTTTTTTTCATCTGTTTCAAATTTAATTTTAAAATTATTTTTTATGTTAATATTTCTTTTCTTTTTTTTGTTGTATTGTGAAATACATTTTTTATGCACATTTATGAGATTATTTCATTTTCATTTATTATTTATTTTTTTAACAGAAAAATATTGTTTTCATCTTTTTTTATTTTTGTTATTTTGTTTGTTTTAAATATTTTAAAGTATGTTTGGCAAAACGCGTTTATTTTTTTTTTTCATTTTTCTTTTTAGTTTTTAAATACTTTTCTGACTTGATAATAATTTGTAATTTATTATTCATTTTTTTAAATAGAATTTTCATAGTTTTTTTTATAATAAAATTAGTTTTTTTTAAAGGTTTACTAAAATTTTGATAAAAAAAAAAGTTGAAATAATTTGTTTTAAAAGCGTTTTTTTTGTTTAAATTTACATGAAAGGAAAATCTTTTGAACCACAAATATTATCAAGTCAAAGAAGGTGTAAAAAATGTGTTTTTTTTATAATTGCTAAGAATTTTATTATTTTGTTTTTCATCATCATAAATATTCTTTTTTAATATATATATATATATATAGATAATGTTTACATTTTTTTTCTTATTTCTGAAAAAGGCACAAAACACCTTCCCGTCTTCTTTTCTTTTTTAAACATAATTTAAATCCATCCATCCGTAATTCTCGTTTAGGTTTTATTTTTTCTGATTTTCTTTATTCTTTTTTCGTTTTTTAAATCTTTCATTCCCTTATAAATTTCTAGGTATTCATAAATTTGAATTTTTTGTTATCTTTTTTCCCTTAAATTTATAGTTTTTTTTAAATCTTTTCTTTGTTTTTTTTTGTTATATATTTTATTCTTTTTACTTTTTTGTTTGTTTCAAAAATACCAAATTGTGTGTTTCAACATTTCAGTGAATTATTTTTTGTTTTTCAATTTAGGTTTGATTTTTTTTTGGTTTTTGTATTTTTTTTTATATTTTTTATATGTTATTAATATATACAATAGATTTGATATTGCAAAATTATAGAAATGAAAAATTAAAAGATAAATGAAATATTTTTGTTTAGTCTTGAAACGTAGCATAAAAGATCAAGATCACTAAAAGTAAACAAGCAACTTGATACTTCGAGTCATCATCGAAAGCAGGGGCCGTATTTGGTTTCTCGAGTCGATGGATCGACTCGACAAAAAAAGCTTCTCGATTTTCCCTAAGTTTCATATTTGGCATTTCGACCAAATCGACAGAGAGCCCTGCCACACAAAACCATCAAACTTTGTGATATTGCTCCAAGTGTTGCAAACCACGTGTATTTAATTAAAATAGAAATTATTAAAAGTTTATTGTATGGGTAAATTGAGCTTTTTAATAAACGTCAAACGTCTTTATCGACACGTAAAGAGACGATAAGTTGTCGATATCGTGCTTCCAAATGCCAATTTTTATTTATCGACAGAAGTCGATATCGACTCGAGAAACCAAATACGGAACCAGATTTGCGAGCTTTGGTAAACAAAAAAGACATAAATTAACGTTAAAGGGAACTCCCGAGTGACATAACATAGCTGTGTTTAATGAGCTGCTCTAGGTTGGCATATCTGAGCAAAATGTGGGTGTGTTTCAAGTTTCACCACAATCAGCAATCAGAAATCAGTGATGGAAATTAACCCTAATCATTGATGGACAATTGTTCGAATCCAACAAAAAATGATGGAATATGGGACATATGTGATGTTGACAAGATGGAGTGATTGCAATAATTGATGGAACTTGAAACACACCCCGCGTTTCATGAGCAATTCGGTTGCTCTAACTTGCCTGATGTTGCTCTGATTTGTGTTTCATCAGCCTACTCTAAATTGAACTGAAGCAATTTAGAGCACGATTTTCTGCTCCACCTTTTTTTTAGTAGAGCAACATCGGGCAAGCAATCAACTTTGAGAATTGTTGCCTGAAAGGTGATTCATAAGATTTTTTACTCTCAATGGCTCTAACTTGCTCTACTTTTTTTTACACCTGCTTTACTTTAACCTGCCTTGAGCTACTCTGCTTTTTATCAGTTTCTTAAAACACATCGCATAAATACTTGGAGTGCTGATCGAATAAGGATACCAGCGCACATGGAATGGTGGTTCAGCACTGAGTGCTGCAATTATCTATGAGTTCACCGCTCGCTTGCTAGATCACTAAAAGTAGCTAGCACAATTCTATCACGGCAGAGGATCTTAAACAATATTACAACTCTTTAAGATAATAAACCTTAAATTTAAAAAAAAAAACCATATTCTTTGAAAGTAATAATTTAAAAAAGCAAAAGTGTAAAAGAAGCAACCCTCCTTTGACAATGACAATGCCCAGAGACACATTTGTAGAAATCATGGGCTTCATACGGTTTGACAAAAGATCTGAACGTAGTAAATGTTTACAAACTGATAAGTTTGCGTTAATTTCTCATACATGGAATCAATGTATTGAAAACAGTCAAGCTTGTTATAAACCTGGCCTTATTTTTCAGTTGGCTGATGAACTTATCGGTGAATATCAATTTTGTTCGTAAATCGAATCATATATTCATTCAAAATAAACCAATTACAATTAATAACAAAAAATATTGCGCAATGCTACTATAGTCATTGACAAAAGTTGGTAGAAAGGGGAATCCTATGAAGAACGAAAACAATTATTATGAAGAAATTACAAGTCTTGTCTATATCATCTCTAAAATTTGGCTGGCATGAATAGTCAAAGGCTCAAAGTAATTTACAATATTGGTTTACAACTATTATACGTAATTTCCATTTATAAAAAAGCAAGAATTTAACAAAATATTGCAATATCAAAGTATTATTTAAATTTAATATTTTTTTTTAAAGATTTTTTTTTTATTATTATATATTTTTCTTAATGACTGTCAAACATATTCATCATCATTATTTTTGTTTTTTTTTGGTAAGACAGATTTGAATTTACATTCACACAACACAATAGCAAATTATTATTATTTTTATTTATTTATTTATTATTTTTATTTCTTGTTCTTCAATTAGTATTTTTCTTGTTCAATTTATATAACATTTTTTTTATTTCTTATTTTTCAAAGAGAGAATACAATTTGGGAATAAATAAATTTTGTATCTCTCTCACTAATTTCATTCAGTTGCGTTTTTTAGATTTTTTTTTTTAAATTTTTGTTTTAAAATAAAAAACAATAATATATAATATATATATTGGTCGTGAATTTCTTTTTGTTGTGTTGTTTTTGCTTTAAAAGTTCGAGTTTTTTTATTTATCTCTTTCTTAAAAATTTGTTGTGTTCTAATTCCTATACAATAATAATAATGATAATAATAATTATTAATAATAATAATAATAATGTTAGCTAAAATGACTCCCAGGATTTTTATTCAACAAATTCATTCCTGGGGCAATTGTAATTAGCACTTTTTTTTTACTTTTCATGATGTTTGCTTCTACTTTTATTTCTTTTTATTTCTTCTAAAAAAATTAAAATTACTATTTATATACTTTGTTTTGTTTTTTTTTAAATTCAATAGATAAAGGATGTTATATACATTATTATTGTAGAATTACTATTTATAAAAACAAACAAAAAAAAATCATATAAAATTATTCATCTTACAAATGTCCTTTTGTTTTTGCTGGTAGTAAACAAATAAAAACAATTAAGCAAAAGGACTGGAATTGAGTACATTGAAATTTAAATTATACTAACAAAATAAATATTTTCTTTTTTAGTTATTTAAGGGTTATTTATTTATATATATATGTATATATTTTTGTAACTTAAAAGTATTTCGACTCAAAATTTTAAATGTGTATGCTTTTTTCTTTTTAATATTTTTTTGTTGCAGTTTATGTAACGACGTTTGTTGGAGAAGTATATTTTTTATTATTAATCATAACTATACAATAATCGATAGAAATCGTTTAGCGTAATTAGCAATGAATCCTTCAACTTTTATTAAAGTAACTGAAAAATATAGTTGTGAGAATAGTATAGAAGTGTTTAGATAAAAATAAACAAATTTAAGTTACATATAAGTTCATTGGTAAAACTATTATAGTAGAGTACTTTGATTTACCAATACAACTTTTTCGCTTATAATTTAGAAATCGCTCAACTTGTTTTGATATTTTTAATAATAAAATCTAAATTCCCATTCCTATACAAATATTGCGTTAATCGTTTGTTTCAGAATTCTGATTATTAGGAGTAAAAAGGAATAGAGGGAAATGTTGTAACATTTTCAACCAAAATTCTTGGCATACATAAAATGCTGTTCTTCTTATTCTTTATATCTTCTCTATAATCAAGCACACCCATTGATATGTCCCAGAAAAGCAAAGATTGATATCTCACGGTGAAGCAATACAACCCCTGTGTTCCAAGAGTGTATTGTAAACCCGGTCTTACAATTGAAGGAATAACCACCCGTTCGTGCCTCCCGGCTCTTGTGTTCATTACCATCGATTTAGAGTGCAAGTTTACGATAGCATTAAAAAAAATTGCGTTTCGTTGCTCTTTCTAAAACGATGCTGTTGTTCAGTTAGATGTTGTTCGTTCAACTATAAATGCGCACAAACTTCTAGATTGGCATAATAAATTTCCAGTCAAGGGGAAGGACAAAAATGTAATTGACAAAATTTAAATATTTTTGGGTCTATGCCATCAGAATATATATATCAATTTTTTACAACACAATCAAGAACTATTGAGGATATCGACTTTACGAAATCGAAGCCCCATTACAAAACTTATTTGTTTTGATTTTTGTTACAGTGGAAATTTCTTGGCTTTGGTGTGCACTCCTTTAACATCCAGGAGTTCAAACGCCTCGCCTTCTTCATTAGCACACTCCAGACTGTTATTAATCTATTCAGGTCCTCTATTCCTTCTTTCGAACCAAGCTTACTACTAGCCATTGCACAATGACGAGTACAACATGACGAACTGATAGTACCAAGGGTGATTGGACTTGGACTTTCACATTTAAAAAAAAAGAACTGTCGGTTCAAATTATTTTGTGAAATTCTTTTGAAATTGTTTTTATTCAAAATCATAGTTTGCATTAATTGTTTTTTCTGTTGTAAAAGAAATCAAAATACTTGTTTCTATATTTCTATAGACAATATAGAACATGCCACTTTATAAATCTGGCTCCTAGGTGTTTAAGGCATACTCGTATAATAGTGTCAATGCCGTGTCATTAATTATTACATTTTGTTCGAATTTTTCTTCTTTTGTACTCTTTTTTGATAATGGAGCTGAAAAATTAATATTTCCAATTTTTTTATCGCCGAACTGCTAAGCCACATGAACAATATCTACGGGGATGATTTATTTGTCTAGGAAACAACACTATAAGGTGTTAACAAGCGTTATAAAAAGCTGACATTTTTAGTTCTTTAGTTTTGTCATTCAGTTGAATTCGTTAACCGTTGGTGGATGTTTGTAAAAAAAAATACAATCACCAAATGGCCCAGAAAATATGAGCTGTGACAAAAAGAAATTTCTAAAGCCCTTGTATTGAAGATAGTCCCAGAGATCGAAGCATTAATTCAAGCATAGAAAACCACAAAAATGTTGCGTCTTCTTCATTGCTTTTTCGGTATTGTCTTGTCATAAATCCGTATCAGTAATTTATCTTATCAATATTGTTACTAGAGAAAAGTTGTTTTTGATCCATGAACATGACACAGCTAAGGTAATGACTTCTCAAGATTGTACAAGCAGCTTTTTCTCATAACTCCTCATCGCCTTTATAAAGTTTTGTGATTAATTTGGGCACGAAGGGAATTATTTTATAAAAGCAACACTGATTTACTGACGACAATTTCAGCGTTTGCCAGAAGAAGAGCTATTTTTAAAAGGTAATGCTCTATATAATGCTATCTTCTCCTATGAAAACGCATGATCATTTTGTTGTATCTGCATAACGATTGCAATTTTATACTGAATAATTAAAAAAACACGACCGAGGTTATAAGGTTAAATGAAAAAACTATAGTAATATTGTTGAAATATTCACAGATCCTCTAGAGATACCTTAAAATCTATGGACTTTCATAATTATTAAATTATTTACTTTAGAATTAATTCCCCAAAAACGTACAGAATAATATTATTATACTAAATGATTAACAAAAAAATCCTCTTTTTAACTGCACTCTTCACAAGACAGCTCGAGTAGTGCTAAATGATTGTGAATGCTTTGTACATATGGTATATAGTATAAGCTAATACAACAATGAAAATTAGTAGTATTGAAACTAACAATAAAAAATATATTCTTAAATAGTTTTGGTTTGTAAGAATATAACTTGAAAATATCGTAAGCTTACTTTTTTCCTGTTTTTCTTTTAAAAGCAAGTGCTTTTTTTTTAGCATATTCATCATACTATGATGCTGTTTAGAAAATGTACAGCTCTTAAGCATTACAATTTACTATCATTTTCATTTTTTTTGTTTTAAAAATTAAAATTGTTTTGAGTCGATATTATAATTATTAAAATTATATGCAAAACAAAACTTAGTGTTTTTTTAAACAGACTTATGGTACATCAAAATCGAAACTAAATAATTCTTGTACCATTTAAATTAATTACAAATATTTTACGTTTCTTCATTTTACACCATCATAATTATACATAATTACAGTAATATTAAAATTTTCTTTTTTTTTGATATAAGAAACAAATTAATAAATCACTAAATAAATTTGTTCACTTTTTGTTTTAAAAACATAATTTAATAAATTATGAAATTATTACTGAATTTTCTTTTCTTTTTTTCGAAATAATTTTTATGTAATATCAAAAAAACGTTTGCTGCTGAATTTTGCACATTTTCATGATTTTGTGGTAAACTTAAAAAACAAATAAAATCTTAAAAAATATTGCTACGCTAGAGCGAAAATGAATTACTAGTAAAAAAAATTACATTTTATAAGGCTATTATTTTTATTATATATATAAATATATGTATATATATTTCTTCATTACATATATAAATATACTTTGTGATTATTATTTAAATAATAAAATAATTGGGCAAAAATTACTATTTCACACATGAAAGGTATTTTTTTTAAATTTATTTCTTTTATGTTTTTTTGGACTTTGCTGATGTTATTCACAAATCCAGTATTAATAATTGTGTGCTTCCAGCCAAGTTTAGATGAATGTCCTTTTTCCTCCAAAAATATAACATATAGAGGTTGGCAACACTTCAATTAGGAGGGCTCTCCTTTGTATTATAAAACAAAAAACTTGATTTCAATTAAATGAATCAAATAAAATAATAAAATAAGAGATTTTGATTTTTTAATAAAAAAATATAGTTTTGTAATAAAATATTTGTAATCACAAAATAAACAACAAGTACAATTTTGGACTATATAAAAAAAGTGCAGAGATTACAGAAACAAAACAACATATATATGTATATAGGAAAGAAATAGTTGTTGAAGAATGTAACTAATTTGTTAATAAAAAGAAACAAGTACATATAAAAAATATGAATAGTTTTAAAAAATAAAAATAAATTTTCTACAATCACAATTAAAAATATTCATTGTCCAATTAAAAATTAGGAATCAACACAGGAATGTTCTAAGTGGCAAGAACCGGCCAATTGTTATTTGTCGTTTTTAAGTTTTATATTTTATTGAGACTTTTCTTGATATCTATCGCCGCAATAAGAACTCTTTAACTAACCATATATGCAATACTTCATGGTGTAAATATATTACAGGTGATGACCGCAACCTAACATGTATCTTATACGCGGTACTCAACAACGCTATTCTGCAATAATTGGCTCCTTTTTTGTGTATCGGCCACAGGATACTTTTTCCCAGTCTTCTGGCATCGCTTCATGCTCCCGCACTTGTACAGTTAATTCATGAATTGCTTGGAATAGCGTGGGCCCTCCACAGCTTCATAAGCTAATACCAGTGTGGCTTCAGCTCAAGCAAATCAGTAACTGATCAGATTTTCACTCTGAGGCAGGTGATGGAAAAATGTCTGCAGTTTCTAAACTCAATCGAACACCTCTTCATAGACTTTAAGTCCGCCTATGATAGCATAGAGCTTTGAACCGATCGAAATTCATCACCAACAGAAGGAAGTATATGGAGAGTGCATGGATCTCATAAATGTTCGCAAGTTGTGCGGAGTTTACAGCCGGTCGTGCTGAAATTCACGACGGACAAAGCAGCGGGAGACCTTCTTCAATTTGAGAAGAGATAGTCGCAAAGTATGAGACAACTATGCGTGAAGATCGACGGGGTACTCTGGTGATCTCTGGTTTTTGATTCGCCTTTATGCAAATGAAAACGACTCGACTGTCATGGGTGAACAAAACCTGGGAATTTGACTTTACACCAACCTGAGACCAAACAGCTGGTCGATTTGCTGGTGGATTTTAGGTCTGTTGGAGCCACAATATACGCTGATAGGTACTGCGGAACACTGGGAAGACTCATAAGGGAAATTCAGAACCGAAGAAAAGGAATGCTAAGCAATGGCGTAAGCATTCTCCACATCGTCGCCCGTCAAATCGTCGCTCTTTTGGAACATCATCACACACCCACCCCATGTCAGGACTTGGCATCCAGTAGCTACCACCCGTTCACTTAATTGAAAAATTTGGAACGATTCGGCTCTTATGACGATGTTGAAGATGAGGTTCAACGCTTTCTCAAGGTCATGGCGTGAGCTGGTATGACCTGGGCATACAAAAACTGCCACAGCGTCTACAAAAATGCATCGATCGAAGTGGCGTTTATGTAGAAAATTGAGACAAATGTTTAACCTTTAAAATAATGTTAATATTTATAGAAAATATACGGATTTTGGCATTTTACAAAAATAGGAGATCTTATTTTGGGGATTACCCTCGTATATAGGGAAAGAAAGTCGTAAAAACACACTTCAATATTTTCTGTAAAGTACACCTATTTTCATAGTAGAAAAACGAAAATGTTATATTATTTAACAGATTTCACATAAAAATGAAAGTAGTCACAAATATTTTTTTAAATAATTAAGAAAAAAGTAATAAAGATTATTAGAAAGAAATGAAGTACTACAGTAATCCAAATCAGTAAGAGATGGTAAGGTTAAACTAATGAAAACAAAACTAGTCAAACATTTATAATTTGTTTCACAGTCTAATTTGAAAATAAATATTTTCTACGATGGCACAGACTTTATACCCAATATTTGCTTCAATGTAAATAAAATAATATAATGTTGCAATAACTTTAAATATTATTCTTTAAGAAATCTTTAAAAAATTTGAATTCCTAAAAAATATTTACGTTTGATAAATATTTTAACAATTTATACATAAAGTAGCAATTATGATTGAATAAAAATAAAATGTACCATTATAAAATTAACAAAAAAAATAACTCGATTGCGATTTCGTTTAATGGTGGGTGTCCACACGACAGCGATTTTTGTAGATAGCCGAAATTTTTGAATAATCTTTATCATGTAGACCTATTCCATGCATACAAGCGATTTTTTTAATGCAGTAAACAAACATTTGTTTGCGCTGCTTTGTTGCAGAGAGAATAAATTGAACAAAAATCACCGGACCGGATCCACCATAGCTCAACAATAATACAAAACAAAATTGAATCTACTTTTTTTAATAATATGTAATAAGAAATTCTTAATTCTTTTTATTTATTAATAATAAAATTATTGAATGAGTTTAAAAATCAAAAGTTTATCCTTTCATGTTTTATATATAATTTTTGCCCACAAAAAAATAATAATTGTAAAATTTTTTTCGTTATATTTTATAATCAAACCAACTTTTCTTTTAAAATATAAAAAAAAATAATAATAACATAGGTTTGATCTATATTTTTTTGATTTTGACCTTAATGATGGAATAGCGATCATTGTTAGTTAATTTTTTCTTTTTGATCAAGTATAACTAATTTATATCTATTGAAAAAAAAAATATGTTTTTTGATCACAAAATTTGCTAATTAAAAATAATAATAAAAAAAAACGAATAAATAAAATAATAACTATATAAATCGCATATTTTTTTGTGTATGCGCAATAATAATTTATCACCTTAATTTTTATACGCTATTTTATAAAACCAACAAACTTTTTGTTTTTTTTGTAATTTATGTTTTTTAAAGGGTGATATTTCGTTTTTTTTGTTGTAAGCACACATAAGCACTAGCTGAATGGCTTACTATAATTATTTGTTTTTTTTGCTAGATATTTTCTTTTATAATTTTTTTTAATAAACACAACCTTGTTTTTATTTAGTTAAGGTTGGCTGAATACAATATGCTTGTAGAATGCAAATGTGTTAGCGACGTTTATTTTACATGTTATTTTTTTTTGTTATTTTAATTTTTTTTATTTTTTTACATTAATTTTAGAAAAAGTGATTTGTTTTTGGATATTATTATAATAAAAAGAAACCAAATAAACGTGAAGAAACAATTTGTTCCTACTAAGTGTTTTTGTTTTGGGTTATATAAAAAGTAAAGGATAAAAGTTGTAAGATGATTTGGAGACGAGGGAGAAGTAAAATTACGTTTTTGTTTCGCGTAACAAAAAATAAAATAGCCCGGAAAAAGACCTTAAAAGCCGGTTAATGTTATTTTAAAATAAAGAAACTGATGAAAGTTGTGAAGAAAAAGGAATTTGTTTTTTTTAATAAGTTTTAAGAATCACTTTAGGTTTATATTTACAATATTTGCTTTTTTTCTCCTTTTTGAGCGTTTTATCAATATCGAAATAATATTATTTAGTAATATTAAAACAAAAATTCTCTAATGGTCTTTTCTACGTATTTAAAAAAAAATAATATGGTTAACAACTTAATTATTTCCCTTATATGCTTTATAAATCTTTTTTTTTGAAAAAGAAGCCATATAAAGGCTCCTTTTTTCTTTCCTTTTCTTTTATCAAATATTTATAATATATAAAACATTATTTTGAAATTAAATTAAAATTCTTAAAATAAAATTATTTTAAGAATATTTATATTTTTTGTTAAATTTAAAAAAAAATTAACTACCTTGCATTATTTTTAAAAAAAATGATATTTTTTTCTGTATAAATTATTTTGAACTGAAAAACACTGACTATACATATTTTTACAATAGTAACATAACTAATGAAACAAAAACATTAATAATGATAATTAAAAAAAACAAATAAAACATAAAAGCTTTTCTTTTGTTATATGTATAATAATAAAATATAATTTTTTTTCATTTCTATTTTGAAAATGCTGCCGATTTAAAGAAAAAAAAACTTATTAAATTGCACAGTTTTAAAATCAATTTGTTTTAAAAAGTAAAAAAACAAATATTTATACATTTTCAAAATGAAATTTATCTTTTTTTAAAAAGTGCCATTTTTAAACTCATTGCAGTAGTGGTATAATATTTAGCGTTCTTTTTGTTTGTTCCATTTAAAGATATTGAATATTAAAATACTAAATAAAAAAAACTAATAATTCCCCTCAGATAGAATTCATTCACTTGAAAAATACAATGACAATTATTGTTTTTTTATAGATATATTAACATTAAAAATAAACATAAAAATCGATGTTGTCTCAATTACATCTCTTTCATCTCACAAACCTACAGTCACTGCAGATTTGGGTTTGTAAGGTGAGAGATGAGATTTAAATAAAAAAAAATGTTTACTTGATACAAGATTGAGTTTTTATGATTTATAATTAATATTAATATATATTTTTTTTGTAATTTTAATTTATTTCAATAATAAAGAAAATATATAATACATAGACGTGTTGATGGAAAATGCAAATTAAAAACGTGTTTTTAAGAAAGGACTTTTGAAAATTAAAACAAATAAAAAGGGACAATCAAAACTAACGAAAGACAACAATTATTAAAATTGATAACACTTAATTTTTTTCATTTTAAATTGGTATTTTTGATATTAAATTTGAATTAAATTTTTTAAAAAGGTTTTACATTATGAAAAATCTAGAATACTGGAAATTTATACAATTTCATCGATTATTTACGAGAATTACTTTCTTAAGGATTCTGTTAAATTGAATTAAAAAGGAAAAATAAATAATATAGTTATTTTATATATTAGAATTGGTTGTGCAAATGAAATAGTATAAAACGTTAAACTAATAATTAACACAGAAAATGTTCTTTGGAGTAACATTTAAATATATTTCACAAATCTTCTGTATGCAATCAGTTGTTCTATAAAACTAAAAAGCTTTCGAATAATTGGGGCTTATAAATTGAATATTATTAACTCTCGAGAATTTCGAAACGGGTTCATTTAAAAGTTATCTTTAAAATCAAGGATTCTGCAAAGATGCAATGAAGGCACCTAAAGTTGTTAGTTTATAAAACGAGACAAGTGTGTCCCAATTTTATTTTATGAAGTTAAGAGCATTTAGAAAATTTTGGATACTGTTGTTCTAAACAGGGTATGAATAGATCGAGTAGGAAGAAACATTGTAAACAATTGACTGAACTGATTGAAAAACCAATAAAATGGTTCAAGTTCGCGTCACCCTTACAAGCGACCCTCGATTCGACTGAATAGGGAATATGGAAACATTTTAGTTTCGAATAAAAGTTTAAAGTAAAAACCATTTGAGTATTGTAATAGAGAATAAGGCCCCTGGTGCCAAATTTTGCCCGACATTCTTCGGCCCCTATTAGATAACTGCCGTCATCAGCCGACAATATGAAACTGTGTGTAAGTAGCCTTAGCTTAATCGTCGCCAAGTTCCCATAAAAAAATGACGAAAAATCTAAATAGAACAAATCTTCTTTTTTTCGATTCATTCCTACTAATTTTTTACGAAAAGCTTGATGTGTAAATTTTGATATTCCATGAGATAAACAAATTGAAGTTTTACTGCGATATTAACAAGAATGGATATTGTGGGTAGATATTAAAAATTCAGAAATGAACAGCATAAATCAATTTCAATATTATTGCCGCCGCCGCCACTTCATTGTGGTCGATCGATCGGAACTTAAAATTTGCATTAAACTGATTGTGATGTCACGTTATGTCTATTCGCATCTAGAGAAAGATGAATGACAAGATAGACTCGCAACGTTAAATCTATTTGGGATTGGCCAAGAAAAAGAAAACAATACAATACAGAATATTTATCAAAAAAAATAAAAAAATGATCAGAATAACGTCATTAATTTAAGCTTTATGGAATATTGTATGCCATATGGTTGTCTGGTCTTTTGTTATTGAAGTGAAAAGAATAATAAAAAAATTACAGCAGTTTAAGAACACTCTGAAGACACAGAGTTGAGAAATGTAAATAACAAATTGAAAAACATTTTAAATTGATACAGAAAATGTAACGAGTGTTTTGTAATAAAATATTGATAAATCTTGATAAAAAAAACAATCAAAGGTGAAGAAGCGTTTTTTTTGTTATATGTCCTACAAAACAGGCAAAAATATCTCAATTTTGCTTGACATTTTTTTATTGACTGATAAAAATAACAGTTTTTATGTATTATAAAAATCTCTTTATACTGTCAGAACCTAATACCATTGCTCATGACATGATGCAGTGATTATCTGTAGTAAGCTCAATTTTTAAAGGAGTATTTAGTAAAAAATTGGACTTCCATTTCAGCGATTATAGTTAATATAGTTATTACAGAATATAGACTGGTACAAAACTTTTGAGGATTAAGAAAACCAATAACCGACACCCTTAACACAGATATTACAAAATGTTTCTTCATATTATTTGATTATCAAAAAATTTTCTTAAATATATTATATCGAATACGTCCGAGTCTTAATTTTTTTAATACAAGGTGAAAATGTGAATCGCAATCTCCAAAATATTTCAAAATTGAATTTAGTTTTAGTTTTCAATTCATTGTCCCAAAAAAAATAGAATCCTAAACTTAAATCTCTGTTTTTTTGATAGGATTGTGGTAATGTAAGTCATAATTTAGTACTTGGTGAAAGTGTAGCGTTAAAAAAAAGATGATATTTTCTGATAACTCGAAAAGAACATATTTTTTATGTGATATTGTTTGTCAAGATTTTTTAAAGCTTTAGTGGTAGTTTGCATAGCTTTTGATAGTTTAATTAAAATTTGCAGATATTTTTAGTCATGTATCTTTTAACAACTTACGTCAATATACCCAAAAACAATTGCCCCAAATGTTATGTAATAGCTCAAGTTTTTGTTATAGGTATACATATATATTTCAAAATCAATAACTTCACATTTGGGCTATTAAGTGTGAGCCTAATTTTTAAAGGCTTTTGCTTTTTCTGTGTAAAGAGAATTAGGCGTTTTTTGCAGTCTGGTTAAAGGAAGAGCATTGCCTAAATGAATCGACACTTTGCACAGTCCAACGAATTGCCAGAATATGTAGATGCAGTACGAAAGGACGTATTGAAAGGTAGGATAAATACACCCGACGACTGAAGTAATGTTTTCTTCTATGTTGAATACGGAATTTATAAGTGTAGCTCAGAATGCAGGTAACGGTTTTTGGAGAAATTCATAACAAAAACTAACCGACCGGTATGCATTAGTAAAACAATAAAGTTTGATAAGGATGTGGAAGGAAGAGCTTTACAAGCCAAATAGAGGACTTGATTTGAGTTATGCCTTGCCAAATATGATCTTTTTCACTCTACATCAATCTCATTAATTTAGGGCATACGTTACTGTTCAAGTCAAAATACCCTGAAATCCTACAACAGTATGAAACCGAATATATGGATGTAAGGTTGATAAAAGTCTGACAGCCTATAATAGGCTATGCTTTTTATGGTGCAGTTTTGTACTTTGTCAAGCCACCCTAAGGTGGTTTTGTAGCGTCAGCCCAGTTGTACTCGAGGCGGGGCGAATATATGGCTTGTAGATTGTAGGCTGGGCTGCTGGTTGAAGAAGGAACTTGCGGAATCTCTTGGGGAATCCCATGCATTGGGATGATTGTTTCACGATTTGGAATATGTGATCATTCCAGTTATGCCTAACTTATTCGGATATTAAATATCCTTCAGTAAAATATTTCAAATTCAATAAACTGTTCCAAAGTTTGATGTTTACGGTTTCAATGAGATTAAAAGTCTGGATCTTAATTTCAACCAATCATAAATTAAAACTTAACTCAAAATATCACCTTTGGTGGCTGGAAAATGTAAATTTCCACAAAAAAAAATTTCAACAATGAGACAATTGTTTTGAGTCATTG
This sequence comes from Thereva nobilitata, assembly GCA_963855945.1. Taxonomy (NCBI): domain Eukaryota; kingdom Metazoa; phylum Arthropoda; class Insecta; order Diptera; family Therevidae; genus Thereva; species Thereva nobilitata. The sequence continues at coordinate 113,281,615 of OY979697.1, forward strand.
TAAAGTGCGAAAAGGAAAACATAATGGTAAAAATTTTTTGCTTTTTTATAATAATATTATTATTAAATTTTTTTTTTGAAATAATAACGATGTTTTTTTGTTAAAAAAAACAAAATTAAAGAAAAATATTTTAAGATATACTCACATACCAAACCTCTTTGAATATTTTTGTTCCATTATTTTTTTTATAAATATTTTTTTTCAACTGGTCTTGGTTGTGGTTTTCCTAACAATTTATATAACAACAAAAAAATATTTCAAAAAGGACAAGCACTAATAAAAAATAATTTCTACAAAGATTTTACACAACACCTCACAAAATGTTTTTTTTTGGTTTTGTTTTTAGGGTTGATATATCTCATTTGCTTTCCTTGAAGTTATTAATTATTAACATAAATTTTTATTTATTTATTTTATTATAAAAAAAAACTTTTTAATATTAATTTTTTTGGCTGATGAATCCAGTATTCCATTTTTCTCATATTTTTTTTCTGATTGTATTTTTTTGTTTGTTGTTGATACATTTTCATATGAAATTGTAAGATTAATTTGTTTGTTTTTAGTTTAAAATAAAAAAAATAATAGAAAAAAATTATTGAAATTTTAAAATTTTTTACTGAAATTTTTTAACAGAATATTTTTTTTTGATACATTAAAATTTTCTTTTTTGTTTGCTTGTTTTATATTTTTGTTTTTTATTTTCCTGCACACTTTTCTCTTCAAAAACAATAATATGATGAATTTTGAGGACTAAACTATCTTGTGTAAGAATATAATATTTATATAAACTTATTTTTTTTTATTATTAAAATTAATTTTTTTATGTTTGCCTGGAAGTAACAGATTTTATGCTAATTATACACCACTATTCTCAATGAATTTCTTTTCTCTTTTACTTTTTCAAACAAAAAATTAATAATAACGTTTTTTTTTGCTTAAAAATTATTGGCGAAATACATTTTTTAACGAACAAAATTCTATAATAAAACAGAGATGCATGATCTTGTTTTATTTTTTTTTTTAAATAATAATAGTACAAAAATAATTATCTTTTAAATCTTTCTTTCCTTCTTTTCTTTATGTAATATATATCATTATTAACTGTCTTAAAAAATATATTTCAACCAACATTAAATGTGTAGATAATAATGTTTTATTTATACAAAGAAAATTTTAACCCTAAAAATGGCAAAAAAGATAGGAGAATTTTTAATAATCATAGTTACAAAGAAATTTTGAAAAAAGGAAATAATAAAGGAAAATTATAATTTTTTTTTGAATAGAACTATGTTTTTTTGTTTCTTTTTTTATTTTGTTTTTTGATTATACGCAAATAACGAGTTTTTTTTATATTAAGGATTTTTTAAAAGTTTTTTTTTTAATTTTTTTTTGTATTTTTGCACCATCTTATTGGTGATTAACACAACGTAAATAAATATACCGATAGATTAGAAATAGGACAGATATAAATGAAAAAAAATAATGATAATGATTTTAATTATGGAGAAAGAAGTCTCTACAAAGAATTTCAAAAAAAAATATATATCAAAAATTATTACTTTTTCGTTCACGCATTAAACATAAGCAATTCATTGTTTCTTTTATTATTATTATTAATTTTTGTTTATATATATTTTATAATGAACGATGAATTTATTTTAACAAGAGAGTAAAAAAGTAATAATAAGGCGTGAAGTATATATATCTATATTTTTTTTTTTAGTTTTTTTATCTAGAATAAAATGTTTTAAACATAACAAAAACGTGAAGGCGAGAAAAATAATAATTAATTAATTAAAAAAATGAAACAAAAAAGGAAGGAAAACAATATTTAGAGGGAAAGAAACATTTAACGTGTCAATGGTCTCGATACCACTGCGACATGTTTTAAAATAGATGAAGGATTCATTGCCATTGCTGAAAATCCATCATAATGAGAGCCTTTGTCCGTAAAGAATGGTGATGCCGTGGTCGTATCCAATGTTGCCCAATATTTACAGGTTATAATCGTTGCGGGTGAATCATTAACATTAGTCAGTTTGCCATAGTCCAGTTCCCGTTTAGCCATTACTTCAATTTTATTATTACCAATAATCACGTTGCCACAAAAATCGCTTGATCCAATTAAACCAGATGTAGCTGCTGCTGTTGATATCATCGATGTAGCTGCTGCTGCTGAACCACCAGATCCAGTTGTATTATTACTTGTTGATAATATATTTACATTCTGTGATGCTGAATGTCGTCGCTTACGATCAAAACGATTTACAACTTTATTAGTACAAAAGTTGTGAACGCGATTATTGTCGTTATCGAACATTTTGTTGCTGCTGTTGCTTTTATAATTTTGCTGAGATATGTTTAATGATATTAAATTTTTGAAATTTTTATTCGATATCTCTTCGGTGCATTTATTATCATTTGGATCGATATGTTTCATTTTAGCTGAATAATTTTGGGAAGATGATGATGCTGGTAATGAAGTTGTTTCCTTATCATTTTGTGATGCCGTTTTCCATATATCTGCCAAATTTGAATATTCCCAATTTAATTTTTCCAAAAATGTTGATGATTTATTATTATTATTATTATTCAAATGCGGTAGAATATTATCATTAATCGGTTTTAGCTCTGTTTTCCATATAATATTCTCATCATTGCTCCATAATCCACCAACATAAACTTCATTATTATTATTAACATTATCAGTACCATCATTGGCTGTTGTTTTAAGAATATTCTTGCTATGGCCGCTGCTATCACCAACCATAGCACGAAAATTTTGATTAGCACCCAAAGCATTAGCTAAACTTTTTGCATTTTCTGGCTTAAGCAAATCTGAAATGAATTTTGTAACGCTATAGAGAATGTGTTCCTGTTCATCTAGTTCAGCTTCCGGTTCCAGTGACTGAAATAATTCACAATCTTTAATCGTATCAGCATCGCAATCAGTATCATCATCATCTTCCCAGTCACTTCCAATATACAGATCTTGCATATACTTCAAATCTGACATTATTTCATCAGCTTCAATATTGAGCTCATCCTTTAGAAGTCTATTAGCTGGTACAGATTTATTATCCTTATTACAAGCCGGACACATTCCCCATAAGGTATGAGTATTATTATTTTCAGCACATCGTTTTCCAATTTCAGCCATTGACCATTGATCAATACTATTTGATTGTTCCTCTTCATTCAAGTAATTATCGTCTGTCATCGATTCGCTATCGCTACTCTCATCATCCAGTTGGCAAGTACTGATGTTTCGTATATTAGCCCGCAAAATATAACCTTCATTAAATGATGGATCAGTCTGACAATATTTATCAGTTTGTTTAATGCGAAATTTCAATGCTAGTTCGCTTTTTATTTTAATAGATCCATCACCGGCAACACTAAAAGCTGGCTCATCATCAGATAATAATGTATCAAAGCGTGTATATTCTAAATATTTCTCTGATTCAACATAAAGATAACCGCTTTCAGATCTTTCAAATTTAACATCATCAAAACTATTGCATATATCAAATTGATGACCGTCAGCATAACTATGTTTAATAGGACGAAAATGTGTACGATCGGAGGTAAGGAGATTCTCATCGTCAGAAGAGGGCGTTTGCAAATTAGAACGATTGGGACAACAATCATCGATTGGTTCCGCCGTTTTATTATAATTATTCGACGATTCAAATTTATAAATTGTTTTAATACGCGAATAATCAATGAATCCACTAGTTGCTGAATGATTAAGCAAACTAACAGAAGCTTGAGAAGCTACATGCGGTTTATCAGAATTTTTCTCACCCATATTCAATGATCCATAGATGTCTGGTAGAGATGTTGGTGTAGATTGTAGGGTATGGCTTTTTGGTGTTGTATTATTGCTGCTGTTTGTTGTGGTATTGGATGATGCTGGAGCTACTGGTTGCCTAAAGCTGTATAAATAGGAATTCTTTAGCATATTTTCACGTAAATCATTCTTGTTTAAGGCTGTTGATGGTTCATTTGACGAGGAAGCAGATGAAGATGGTACAAATGGTGTTTCGAATGAGCACTCAGACCACTTTGAAATGTTGAACGAATATGATGGATCTTTTACTTCATAAAAGCTGTTATCGATCTGTAAAATAAAATTACACGTTATATAATATATCCATTTAATATTATAAGGAATATTTTATCTGATAATGATTAATTCACAGGCGAGTTGAACCTAATATGTTTATTTTACTTTGATTACTATTCATTTTTCTCTCTTTTCATATTTTTAGTCTTATTGATTTTAATTTAGAGCTAATATTATTTTATTTAAAATTTGTTCTGCTTTTTGAAAATTTAATTCATTTTTGAATTATTGAATCATTTTTTAAGTAAGGCTTTGTCGGCATTTGGAACACCCTTGAGTTGAGTTGAGCATCTAAAATAAGCTGTAGACCTTAAAAATTTATTAACATGCGTTAATAAGTAAAAAAAACTTATTCCATTGGGGATAAGCTTAAAAAAATAAAAAAATTCTTTCTTAGTTCATTAATATTAATATAAAACGGAGAACAAAACGTTAACAGAAAGGAACAAGGAAATTTCTGCGAAATGCGAGGACAATTATAAAATAATGATAATTTCTGTAATGATAATTCGGAGATCTTATTGAACTGACAGCACATTTCTTGAAAGGAACTTTGAACATAAAGAGAAAAAAATAGTATGAATTTAGCTAACGTTTCGATTTAAGGTGTTTCGACCAGTTGAATTTTTTAAAATAGTCTGCTGGGATGTGCAATCATTTTAGATTTTTTATCAAATTGCATGAATTTTTTGAGATTTTCTTACAACGGATGTTCAAGAATATTGGCAAACTGATAGGCAAACTATTAGTTTTTAAAAGAGCTCCTGCGATGGTAAATAAGTTTAAATTCAAAACTTAGTAGCCTATACATATTTCGAGTTAATTTGAAGAAAAAGGATTGTGATTTGGGTTCAATAGAAGAGGTGATGTATTGCAGCATGACAACGCCGACTTACATCTTTGACTCGTAGAAAATTAGAGTTTTGGATTTACCCTACAATTCTAAGTTTGAACTTTCAGTTAAGATTAACTTATACACGGGCTACAAACGCCTAGATGATTAAAAACAATGCGTTCTTCAATATTATTTTTTCTTAATTCAAATTAAAAAAACACCAAAATTGACGATCTTACAGCCTACTATAATAGTCGGTATGTGTGAGTCTAGCATGCCACTAAAAATTTTAAATGTATTTCTCTAAAAATCGTTACCACTTTTTGACAATGGCAACCAACATTATCTTAAAAAACTAATCGACTGATTTCCATCAAACTTTGTAGTTTTTTTCTATAATCTAAAAGTACATGCCATAGGATATTATAACATATCAGCTACGACAAAACCTATACGATTTCCTATTTGAATTTAGATTTAAAATCGAAAGAGATACGATGGGAAACTTTTTCAGTGACTAGTTTTAATATTTCTCAACAAAATACTATTTAAAATAGTATAAATAAAATTCCACTGATCACAATCCAGAATACGTATCTTTTATATAAAATTATTCAATATATGCTTTGGTAAGGAATAAACAGTATATAAAGATAATTACAAGACTTCTCAGTATGTGAACCTCGAAGTCCTCAGCAACCACCCTCAAGTTTCGTTGAGAAAAGAATTCATCTAAGGAAAAATGAAAAAAAATGGTACTACCGAAATATTTATAATTCTCATAATTCGTTGGTGACTTTGTTATATAAATCTTGTGAATATTTTAATTCTTTATACTAAATTAACTAGAGCTAATATAACAATGAACAAAAGTTCTTCGACAAGTTTCCCCAAAGTTCTTCTTATGTACAATTTTTTAAAATCAATATTGAGAATAGTATTACAACTGAAAGTGGTTTTTCAAATAGAGAATTAACTAACATTTTACTTATTTGTTTTTATCAAATTGTTGATATGCTAGCACTATGAACAATACACTAAACTAGCCTTGTTTGAAAGTTAGCATTTAAAAAACTATAAATGGATTAATTGCTTACCTTTGCATCACTTTTATAAGATGAGCCCAAAACATTTGCATAAAAGCTGTCATCTTGTTCATAATTTTTTCCAGGATTATCGGACCAAATTGAATCTTGCAAGAATACACCAGTTGGTGCAAAATTTTCAATCATCTTTTTATTATTTATCTTAATTGATTTCTCAATCTTGCCTAAATTTGCAGGCATAGAAAAGAAATCATTTGGATTATCGATAGATTGATTCTTAGCAAATTTATCAACATCATAATGATGATTATAATAATTGGTCCAGAAATTTTCTAAATTTTGATGATTTGATGGTAAAGAAGTGACCTCATTATTATTATTATTTTTCCATAATGCTTCAACACTGCTATTAAATTTAGCTTTAAATTGAGCAAAATCACTTTGCTCAGCTGAGCAAACATTTAAAGAATCGTTCGATATATCACGTTCATACAATCGGCGTGCTGTTGTTGTTGGATTATTATTATCCATTTCAGATAGTGATGTTAGTGCTTCATGTGTTGAATATCCTTCATCACTTAATAATGCTTGATGTGTTATGGATATTTCGTTTTGTAATATATCAGAATATGCAGATGTATCGTCATCAAAAGCAGCATCGACCATATCATTTTTATTATCATCTTTTGATTGAGACATATTGTTGCTGCTATAAAATTCTTCGTCTTCTCCAACAAACATTGGTTTCATACGTTTATCGTGACTACGAATATTACAAGCGTCACTTTCAGATGTGCTACGATTGCGATTATTTTGCATAACTATAAATTCTTTAATTAAATCACGTCCCATTTCCCATGAACCTTCAAAATCTGTATCCCAAGTTGGTGAACAATTGCCTCCAAATGAATTTTTACGAACGTTTCCAGATTTTCCTGGTAATATAGGAAGAAAAACCGAGTTGAATTGTGTTTTTTTAAACCTTTAAATTTTGTTCTTACCTTGATTTCGTCGCCTTTTTGGTTTTCTTTTCACCCCAGCTGTATTATTAAGTGCATTTACATTAGAACCGATTGCTGTTATGTTATTACCAGTTGGCCAAGTTAAAGCTTTCGCATTTCTCTTTGAGATCCAAACTGAATCTTCCATCTCTTTCGACAATGCAGGAAATGCTCTATAATATCGTTTTCTTGGATCCTCAGTTTCTATGTTTTTAGTCGTTGGTGATTCTTTTGGTAGCTCCTCTTCGTTATTATTATTTTGCTTCTCGATATCACTTAGCTTATCGCACAGTTCATCAATTAAATTTTCAACTTTCGTAATCTAGAATTTTTTGGTTAAATATTGTTAAAAAAAATGATATATTATTTATTTTTCATTAGTTAATACCTCTTGTTCCGATGAGACTGTATCCATTAAACATTGAACTGCTGTAATTTTTTTAAGTGCATCAGTATCGCACCGAGGAATACGTTTACTACCCTTGCGATTAGCTAAATATGTCTTTAAGGAAGATACACAAAAAAAATTGTTAGAATTAAAAATTTATAAATAATTGTTAGTAGATATTACTTCTAAATTGTTGAACTCAATGGGATCGTTTATCTGAACAGACGAATGTAAAAGAGATAAAAGAAGTCTAGAATATATGAGAGGTGCCTCAACGCCTAATTGCTCCAATCGCGACACTAACCAATCAGAGATGGCGTTCACCGCACGTGTTGATACAAGCTGGGGATACTTCATACCTGCATGGAAGACATAATTAATGATGTTATTTTCTTCATCTTCTCCCCGTAAATCGTATATTAACTATTTCTTTTTTTCGCTTGTATTTTTATTTTTTGTTTGTTTACTATCTCTCACTTTAGTAAATAATGAAAACTAGGATTTCTATCTACAAGGATTCAATACGGGAAGGAAGAAGCAATTTTCTTAATATCAAAATATGTCTTAAACGTTGTTCTAGATTTCGTATTTTTTTTTGTTTTGGAAATTTGAAAACCCAATTTTGAAAATAATAGATTTGTTTCGAAAGTTTTTCTTGAGGCATTTTGCAATTATTGAGGATATTTTCGTTCAACCTACAGGAGTGTGGATACATAGCGGATAACTTACTGTATTTATTGTATATAACTACTAGCGGACTACTAGCGCTATTGCGACATAGATATTGTGAAGGAAATAGGGCTCGGTATATTTCAGTGGGCAGGACATCTAGCTCGTATGAGCGAAGAGGAACCTGCTCGGAAAGTTTGCTGCAATAAGATCTATGGGATGGGTGGGGCAGTCTCCGCTGGAAGGATGGCTTAGAACAGGATGTCCAGAGCTTCGAGTTGCCAAACTGAATGACATCAGTATCGCGACGGGAATGGAGGGAACAGTTGCGAGAGGCAAGTTCCGGATCTCGGTTGTTGAGCCGTTAAAGTAGGTAATTGCCAATAAAATTACTTCTAATTGTTTTTTAAACAATGAAATTATACGAATCTGATTACGAGTCCCAAAGAATCATTATTCGGGGCGATCTCGTTGGAAAAGAATTTGATGGTGAAAATTCTATTACTATACTATTCATCTAAATCAAGCACCATTGGCATGTTTAGTACTTAGGTGGGGTTCTGACTGAACTACGCATGATACTGGAAAGCTTTCGTTATATTCTGTTTCTGACTATAGCTTGTGCTCGACGATTGCCAACTTTTACGAATAAAATTATGAGGAATAGCAGTGTTAACGAAATTTAGGAGTCTTTTCTTTAATATGAAAAAAATAGATTTAAAATTGAAACTGCTTTCGCTGGCATATATTGTCAATGCTTACCGCAAAAAATAAGAAAAAGGACGACATTCATAGACCAATCGTACACGCAAATAAAACTTACTTCGCACTAGTCCCGATTATAAAGAAGCAAGAAAACTCAAGACAATGCAAAGTGAGAATATATAAATCGTTTTTCCGCCCAGTTCTATGGTACGGGTCTGAGGCTTGGAAATTGACAAAAAAACAGAATATCAGCTAAAACCTTCGAATGAAAAATCCTAAGAATATTTGATCCTGTAAGGGTTAACAAAAACGAATGGCGCATTAGAACGGTCGAAAAGCTTATAAATGTAGTTAGAAATGTAAAATTTAGCAGATGGCTCGGAAGAAAGAATGATAGCCAGGATTTTCAATGGCAGACAATTAGGAAAAATAGGCGTACGGAAAAGTAATGACTACAGCATTGCTCAATGAATAAAAATACACGGTTTGCAATGGTTGTCATATTGTAATTCATAGGGTTACAGCAACGCACTCAATAAGCGTTGATAAGCTTAAAAGCTTGACGAAGAGACTATGTGCTCTTACTAGGATGTATCGACAAGGAGTAAAGTAGCACTTGGATAAATTATTTTCAGATAGTCTATTGATATATAATGTATAAAGCTATTACTTGTAAAATATGTTGTTGAACTAAATAGTCACTTTTAATATACTCTTATGAACATCTAAAGACTAAATGGCATTAAATAAATAGTAAGTTTTCCGCTATATTCACAAAAAAACAGGGTAGTAAATAATTAACAATAATGATACATGATATAACGTGTAAATTTTTATCAACTATATAAAAAAAACATAAAACATGTTTATTTTTAAAATAAAAGAAAATTTTACATACCTTAATATAATTCAGAGACTTTGTCATTCATGTGATGATGAAAATCCAATTCCAAAGAAATTGGATCTTATGGCCGATATAATTTGGCGCCTATTTAGACGCGGGCCCCTAAGATGTTGTCTCCGATATCTTCTATTCATTTTGCATTAGCACCTTGGCGCATGAATCCAAATCAAAAATTATTAAATCACCATCAAAACCAGACATATTGCTTCCGAAATAAAATATATATGTGTGTGATATATGTATTTATATATATATTTATACAACTCCCAAAATTAAATTGAAAATTGCAGGAAAATTTTGTATATATTTGTTTATGTTGCTATTATTAATAAAAACGGAAAAAAACTTCCGGATCTGACGACGTTATGACAAAAAAAAAATCGTAGGGTTAAAAATTATTGCTTCGTAGTTTTTTATGTTGTGGGTTGTTTAAAAAAATATTTTTGTTGTTAAGAATTATGTTGTTGTGGTGGTGTGGTGATCTTTATTTTTTTATGTTGTGATTTTGTTGTTAATGAAGAGAAATAATTAATATTTTTGTTGTTGATTTTTTTGTTATATATTCCTTTTTTTAATAATTCATGTTGCAATTTGACTGGTTTTTTGTTTTGCTTTGCTTTTAAATATGCAAATTGTTTTTTGTATGGGGTTTGTTGTTGGTTGTTGTAGTTAATGGTTTATTTAATTAAGTTTTTAGCAATCCATTTTTAAATCCAAAAAATTTGAGACTCCTTTTAAAGATGACTCCTTTCCTTTTGTTTCTGTAATAGTTAAGAGAAAAATAGATGAATTGCGTTAGAAAATTATTACTAGAAAAAAATTCCTGTTTTATTTTGTTATTATTATTAAATTCTATACATTAATAGATCCACTGACGGAGAAAATGTTTCAATAGAACCACCGTGCGTGAAGCTGTAAAAAAGCAAAAAATCTCCAGGCGCAGTTGAGTTGCTACAGGAAGGAGAACAGCAACTCTTAAGAACCTTACGCGAACTCATATTCACCATCTGGGAGGAAGAAGTAATACCAGATGACTGGAAGAAAGCGATGTCCAATATACAAGAAATAAGATAAATTAACTTGTAAAAACTACAAAGGCATCGCACTCCTTAGCACTATTTACAAAACCTTCACAATTCTTATGAAACAACAATTCGATCCTACTGCGGAAAGCTTTATAGGAGAATATGAAGCTAGTTTTAGGACAAACAGGTAAACATCCGACCAGCTGCTGACCTTTGAGCAAACTCCGGGAAAGGAATGTAATTGTATTCCAAATATTTGTAGGCTTCCAACGAGCTTTTGACTCTATAAAAAGATAAGAGGCTTTACAAGATCTCGCAACGAATAACCTGCTAGTGTAAGTACAGATCCAAAGTCCAGTAACAAAAGAGTTCAAAGTATGACAAGGATAAGATGATGGACTGGCCCCAAGGCTATTTAATCTCGCCCTAGAATGGCAAATAATAAAAACGTTAGTTTCGAGAACAATTAATTGGATATATGACGTGAACATCTTGGAAAAGTCCTTATTGGCAACAAAACAAGCTTATGCGGAACTAGGACGTAGGCCTGGACATCAACGAAGAAAAAACAAAGGTGATACAACAGTCAAGAGATTGAATATTTAAGAATAGGAAGAAATATAATTATCGATGAACACAACTTGAAGTAGTCTACCTTAGGTAGCAGAAACTTCGGGAAATAGACCAGTAGGCAGGCCCAGGCAGAAATGGATCAACTCTGTGACGGAGGGCGCATAGGCAATGCTCAAAATTTGTACAAGATTCGTTCAGATCCAGATCGAGCAGGTGGCGCGTCAACAGGGACTCACCGCGGCGCGAGACGATCAGCAGCCCATTAGGCGGGGCAGAAACACAATTTTTGTCTGACACCTGCTGTTAAAAGACAAAAGTGGAGAGCACTGGAGATCTACACTATCTCTAGAACGACTGGACCCACTTACAACAAAGAAAGAACCCTGGACCTCCTAAACAGTTATTGCCAGAGTTACGAAAATCCTCACGGTGCATTGGCCCATAAGGTACCATGCGGCAAAGCTGGGTGTCCCGCACAATATCTGCGGGGAGATGACGTTCTTGACTTACATTGAACAAACAAAGAGAATATCGGCGCAAAATATTCGAAAGGAAAATCCTAAGAATATTTGGTCCTGTAAGGGTTAACTGAACCGAATGGCGCATTAGAACAAACGAAGAGCTTGAAGAAATGTATGACGAAATAAATATAGTAAAATTAAGTCGACTACGGTGGCCTGGGCACGTTATGCTAGCCAAGATGTTCAATGGTAGACCATCAGGAAAAAGAAACGGAAGACTTAAAAGAAATCTACAAACTGGAGATCAAATCCCTTTATCAGTGAATTCCAGAGACTACCAAAGTTCAGGTAGACGAGATTGTAGCAAAAGCGTTAATTGGGCCTCCGGTCGCACTAGAGCTCACAGCCCTACACCTAACCTAAGAGTCCTTCACTAACCTAGGCTCAATAAAATAGCAATAAGCAGCATGCCCTAGAGAGGCTTGATTTTGGTCTGTAGGTCTTGAATCGATATACATCAACAATTGCCTTTGTCCACTGTTTTTTCAGGGGCGTCGCGAGACTACATGTGTGTATGTCATATGTGAAATGACGATTCATTTCCCCTTAAATTAGTCACAATTAAATTGAGTTTATGTTTGATAATTTGAGCAAGAAATAACAAAAAATATATTCTATATATATAATATTAAAAAAAATTTAAAAAACAAAATGTATCTGCAAACACTGAAAAACTTTTCTTGTTGGGATCTCCTCTCTTTAGACAACAATGATCGTCGTCGTCCACAAGTCGGGGAGAAGTGGTGATAATAAAAAAAACTGCTGATAAGGTTAAAATTAAAAAAAAACTTTTTGGGACTTTTTTACACACATAATTTATGGAGCACACACTTTTTTTCTTGTAAACAACAAACTATTGCTTATTCATTATATAATTTTTTTTTGTGTAAAGTATTTGCAAAAAAAACAGCATGAAGCAATTTTTTTCATGCTAGAGCTTCTCATCAAGGTCACACACTCATGATTAATTCGCATCTGAAGAGAAAATACATATATTTTTTTCTATATATTTCTAATATGGAAAATATTGGTACATATTTATGAATATTAAGACTTTAAGTCGCGATGATTTTAATCTAATCCCCCCGCGAAATGGAAACAATAAAAGTGGAGACGGCGCTGCGCTCTCAAAGGTTGTGTGCCCCAAATTGCAATAAAAAAAAAGAAGAAAATGAAAGAAAAAAATTCCTTATTCAAGTCATCCATTCGTAAATGCACTTGACACGGTCACATGCTTATTGGTAAACATATAAAAACAAAAGGAGGAAAAATCTTTTCTTTTTATTCTCACAACCCCCCATTTTCTTTTCGTTGCTGTTTTTCTTTTATAAAATTTTCCTTAATTCACTTACGTTTTACATCACTGTAACTTTTATTTGTAGGAAATTTGCGTCGAGTTTGCATATTTTTTATTACGTGGAATTTTCAAGAAAGCAAAGGAAAAATATATATTTAATTTTTTATAAAGAGTACAGCACCAGCGCCCGACTTTGGACAAAACAAAACTTTCTACGACACAATAAAACAAGAAAAAATTGATGAAAAAAAATGTATAAAGCGAAAATTTTACTTTTATTCCTGAGATTTTTATTTTCTCAAGCACACAACTTTTTTCCGTTTCGTTTTTAGCACACAAAAAAACTAAAATAATAATCACAATTCCTCAGGAGCTGCACGATAAATGATAAAAGTATTTTAACACATTCGATTGAACGAATTAAAGTGACGAAATTGTAATGAATTTTTCACGATATCTGCCTTGGGTAATATACAACGAAATGCAAGTGGAAGTGACTTCTTTGAGACTTGTCAAAAAAATTTTCACGAAACGCATTTCCAACTTCACTACTTCATATATCGTTTGAACGTAATTTTTTTTGCAAACAAATGTAGTGGTGCGCATTGTTTAAGAATGAAAGTAGGCTAAAAAAAATCTGCTAGAAAAGTTGTAACCAATCACCGTTAAGAATTAATCGAAACTTTTTGTGGCAAGCCCACTAATACACGTAAATTAGTTAAATCTCATTTTCTATAAATTCCTTCTCCTATATACTCATATAAAATTTTGACAGCAATCACACAAGTATGCAACAAAATACAAAACGATCTTATCTGTAGGCGTGTGTGTGTACATAAAATTTCCTCACCTACACACTTGCGAGTAAAAAATTAAATAAAATTCACTGATAAAATAAAACCACATAAAACCCGAGGCGAAAAATCGAAGTTCGGACGTCGTTTTTTTTGCTATATCCTTCTCACTTCTGCACTTACGGCAAAAGAAAAAAAACGAATCAACAAACGAGACAAAATTAATAAAACTCCATACACCAAGAGTACGTGAACGTAACGCAAAAAAAAACGTAAAATAATATTTTTTGAATATCACCATACGGGACAATACGCTTGGTGTAGACTGTACAAATATTTGCATTCATTTTTTGGACAGTCCAATAACCTTGCGAGTGGTGCGGACAAGCACGAAAAAAATGGCTGTTTGCTGGTGCATTGATTGCGCCATTTCTTTTGGGGGGCACCAGACAAATCCGTCCTTTTTTCCCCCGCGAGATCGTAGCACACGGAAAAACATTCAAAACAAGTCGAATTTCAACTAAATAACACAATCACTGATGACCATTAACAGGTATCACATATTTCACAGTATTTTAACAACGGAAATATTTACCTTAAACAAAAATTTTAGCTGTTTTCCCGCGATTAATCTCACTGGAATCGCGACTCAAAAACATGGCAGTCGAAAAGTGAGTTTTTTTAGTATAGCCATATGAATGATTTTCATGTTTTCTAGCAGTTTTGCGTTGTGATTTGGTGCGCTGTTTTTGTGTTGATTATTTTTTTGGTTTTTATACTGTGCTATGTTTTGTCTAACCGGATGTTAATTTTTTGGAAGCAAGTTAAAATAGAGCCAAGAAAGATTGGAAAGATTTAAATTTTTTGGTTAATGTATTTAATTTCGTCTTTCAAAGGTATTTAAAATATATAGAGGTTTTGGTAATTAAAAAAACATGTATGATTAAGCACAAACATTTATTTAAAATATTATAAAAATAAGATTCGATTCAAAAATACTTATTTAATTAGTATTCAATTTATTAATTCAGCAAATAAAGTTTTTCGAGTTTTTTTCCATCGTACTTCAATTTTGTTCTATATATAATTTTAATCTAGTAGGTATTTGCAGGTTAATGCAGTCTTTACAGGCTATGTGGTCTTAATTCTAGACTCTAAAGGAGACAAAATTAATGCCCAGTTGGTTCATCCGGTTATACCTCTTCTTATTTTTAAGCTCTTTTAATCACTCGTGGGACATAGGGCGGATAAAGCTTCCCTCCATATGGCTATGGTTTGGCGACAGATCTCAGTTCCGTCCATGATCTCCCAGTTGTGGCCTCTGCTATAAATGGTGGATCCACACTAAACGGACTTTAGCTCATACGCGCTTTTACCTTTTTTTCCTTACAGAGTTTGTACTACTGGCGGTACGGCCAAACAGCCGTGAGATCTAAGTCCGCGTAGTGAGGACGCGCCTTAAGGTTCTCCTCCACGTTGTTTTAGGTCTTCCAACTCTAAGGGTTCTTTGCGGAATCCAGTTCGAGGCCTGTTTGGCCTCGTTCTCATGTCGCAAGGTGTGGTCAATTCAATTCCATTTTCTTCGCCTGATTTCGTCGTCTATGCTATCTTGGCCGGCACATCGTCATAGTTTTCATTTCTTATTCCACCTGGCCAGCAGATTTAGGCATCTGTTGATGAAGACTTGAAAGCGCTTTGTGATTAATTGGGTGGCTTTTCACGTTTCGCAACCATACAAAATAAATGCTTTAACGGTGGAGTTGGAGTTTAAAAACCAATACAACGTCACGGTTATTCAGCGCTGTGCATTTATTCATTGGGATGTTTGCATTTATCCGCATTTTTTTAGTTTTAATACGATTTAGCCTTAAGCCTGCCGAACTACTTTCTGTAGCTAAATTGTTTAACATATTTTTGAGGTCCTGATGTCTGTGGGCCGGCAAGCGGATGTTACTATAAAAAAGAGTATTGGCGAAAATAGGCATTCTTGTCGTACTCCTGAGCTCACCTCAATGCTGTCGGATAATTTTCCATAATGGAGAAGTTTTCATTTGGAGTTTTTGCATAGAGCTCTTATCAATTCTATTATTTTGTCAGGCAGTCCACGTTGCCGTAGTGCTTGTCATATAAAGCTCCTATCAACCCAGCCGAACGCTTTCTCGTAATCTATGAAATCAAAGTAAAGGGGGATCGCAATTCAGTAGACTGCACCACTATGATTCTCAAGGTGATACATATGTATGCGGAGCGGCCGTTTCTAAATCCAGCCTGCTGTCTTCTAAGCATTCGATCTACTGCCTCTCTTATCCTAGATAATAAAATGTGGGACAGGACTTTACCCACAGTAGGTAATAAACAGACGCCTTTCCAATTGTCGCATAGTGTTAGGTCCCCCCTTTTTTTGGTATTTTGACTATAGTCAATTCCTTCGGAAAGGTACGGCTGTTCCATGCTATTTCCAGGATTAATTGTAGCGCATCTGCTATGAGGCTTGTGTCGGCTTTCAGCAATAATATTGTTATCTATTTTTTGCAACAAAAATGACAAAAATAAATGATATAAATGCATTACAAATAGACTCGCAAATGCCATTACTCGGGTTTGTTTTATACAAGGAAAGGATTGAAACATTATTACTAATCATCTAGAGTTTAATTGCAAACGACTTCAACATCAAACTGCATTACGTTGTCTCTTATAGAAATTACCCATTGATGCCTGCGAAGAGACAACTCCTGATCCTCGGGGTTATGTAACGACATTTAAATGATTTCTAGGGTTTAAGATATCCTTAATTACATAGTGTGACTAACTGTACCAAAAACTAGCGTCTAATCCGGCAGTATTTTTATGATACCAAGATAATTTACTGCCGCCTTTAAGAAGTGTTTACAATGTCGTAAAATTGGGATATTGAAAAGATAATTTTCAGAAGTGGATAGGTTTAAGACAAAGGTCAAACACTGATAGCAAATGCAAAACTGAAATTTATGTTTTTGTTAAATTATTTTACAGTTATTACAAGATAAAAAATGATAATACTTAAAAATACTGGCGCCCCTTTTTTATATTAAAAGTACATAAATTCAGTGCTTAAATGCTGGAAAAATTTGAAAGTAATTGGATATTTTTATAATTATTTTTCTCGCCAAAAAATTCTAGTTTGACCTTTACCATTGGATATGTAATTTCACAGGTCCTACAAGGCATTGATAGACTTATATGTAAACACACCTGTCTTTAATCAACAACAATAATAAATAAAAAAGCGAAATAGAAATTCTAAGTATTCTAGACTAGACTTATCGATGCATAGTGCGCTTGTGCGTATTACTTACTATACTGGAGCTACAGCCGTGTGTTTTGATCGAGTTATGGGGGATTTCTATAAATGATATGAAGAAAAGTGTGAATTTCATTTTGTTTGTATTTGATCGGTTTTATTTATTTTTGTTTAGATCAAACTTTTATAGGGTGTATGGAAACTTTTTGAATATTCTCTTGGCTTCAATTTTCTTTGATTAGAAAATATTTCGAGTCTTTTTTTTAGATTGTAGCTATTTAAATTATTTGTTGTAATTTAATTTTAAAGATCTATCTAGCGAACGATATTGACATCAGTGATATCTACGTTGGAAGAGGGAACGAGCTTTTCCTCCTGAAGGGGTTTTCACGTGTATCGAATATTGAAATTATTAAACATATGTTTTTGCGTTGAAGATTTTGTTCTAAGGAAATGAATTCCCAGTATAAGGAATGGGATACGTTAAACACAATACTCCTTTCCTCCCGCTTGTAATTTTGCCTTTTTGGTGCTAGAACGGTTCAAATTCAAAGTACTTCACTTCCGATTTATTTTTTCAGCATTTGTAGGTCCGGATAGATGATTCCAACACTCAGCTCGGGCCTATATACGACCGGGTCATCAGCATGCGTAAGGTAAAGTGAGCTTATGACGTCACTTGTGAAGATATTACATAATCCAGCTAACCTTTCATACAGGCTTTTTTTATGAATTAGACCCTACTTGATATGAAATAGACAACAAATTCTTCTTTATAATCATATTATGGGTCATATAGGAATTGCAAATTCTGCTAGCATATCTACTCCGTGCAAACTCTTAGACTACATCACCATATACAAGTGAAATCAAAGCTGTGTAAGTCTCTCAAAAAATTTAACAAGCTATAATATATTAAAATTAGACTAAACGGAGAGCGGTTAGTACTTTTTTTACTTTCCACCAACATTTCAGGCAGCATCTTCTTTTATGTCATTGAATGTTTTTTTTTAAAATCTGGTTGGTAATCCTATGATGTTTAGTTTGTCCGCTTAGCCTGTTATCTGCTGTTGATTATGGTGTTTTGGGCTTATAAATCTAGATTTAGAATTTAATAACACTCCTATGTGACTTGCGTAGACTCTATCAAAGTCTTACTGACTTAGATAGTTGCAATAATTGCAGGATATTATCCAATCAAGAACTTGAGTTTTCTTATTGAAAGGTATACGCAGTTTTCTTGATATGCAATTAAAAAACATTCGAAACTATACTATTAATGTAGAGTCCTCCAATGTTTACGTTTGTTTGAATTTTAATCTATAGTAGTTCTAGCAATTTTCTATTGGATACACGATTCGAACTTAAATCAACTATACCAAAATAGTTTCTATAAACTCAACCACGTACAAAAAACTAAATTATAATTAAGAAAGTCACATTAATTAATTAACAGCGATTAAAACTTTCCGGTCGCCCTGCAGAGAGATGAGAGGAGTATAAATGCAGAGTATAATAAGGCGACCAAATGACTCGATCTTAAAAAGATCATCTTAAGATGCTGGACGTAGAAAAAAAAAGCGAAGAAGTTCGTTCTCTACATGAAGAAAAGCACAACCAACCTAACCCAGCCAGGAATATAATGTTTGAGACAAAAATTCTCCACGTCCCGTTGTCGTAACAACAAATCCACTTGAAAAAATCTATAAAGACTTGAAGCCTCCACCCGTGTAGTCGTCGTTGTCGTTGTCGAGAGGTCGAGCCAAGTCGAGAGGCCAACCCAAGACGTTGTTGAAAGACAAGAAAAAGATGCTTTAGCGCAAGAGAAGTCAGTTAGTTATTTCTGGAACTCCATTGATTGCACTCGATGCGCAGTACCTGATTTTATATTTTACCTGTGGTACCTGATATTGGACGGTTTTTGGATCTTCTTGTGATTATTATTGTGTCTACACATTTTTATATTTATTTATATCGGTGTATTCAAATTCAATTGTGCATTGTTGTGTACTTAAAAGGATTAAAACATTTTGTGAAAATGATAAATTTTTAATAATCAAAAATAATAGTATAGAAAAAAATGTGGAAGAAGATATCTTTAAGTGTTGTGCACCTGCTTTTTTTCCTTGTTTTATACTTAAATCTTGTTAGTGTATTGGCCAGTCTCTCTGGAATCTATATCGATAATGGAATTGACCAGACGGTCATGCATCGTGCCTTAGACGAAAGTGATAAAAGAGAAGTTGAAAATGAAATTCTTGAATTTCTTGGACTTCCAGATAGGCCAAAAAGAAAACATGGACATCTCTCTTTAAGGTAAAGAAAAACAAGTAAAAAAAAAATAAAATACATAAAACTCGGTGTCTCTTCCATATATATATTCTGGATCTCACACAACGAATGCCCAACGCCTAGTTCCGCTTGTTGTTTGCCAAAATAATTTATAAAATCAAACAATTTCAATTTGCGCAAACATGTAATAAACAAACGTGTTCATTCTAATCGGCAATATGCTTTCAATTAGGCGCCATATTGTCTGAGCAAGACAACTGCTTAACGTTAATAATAATTATAGATTCAGCCAATCTCTCTGGATAGTCACGATGTCGCTATATACCGATAGACATTGTATAGCACTTTAAATTCTTTAGTTTTGATGCCCGATTACAATTCATCAGATCAACTTGAGGCGATAGTTTGATTTAGTTTTATTGGCGATACTGTATAATGCGATTTCAATTAATTCGGCCACGTGAACTTAGGATCTATTTTAAGATTATTTCGGTTCAATAGTTTCTAATGGCCTTGTTACTATCATAAACTAGTTTCAAGGCTTACACACTTTTTTTTGCTGCTTTGGTCTTAAGCTTAGTTTATGAAGTGTTAAACATTATGTTTTCCATCGATTAGTATTGACATAGTAAACGTTTTGCAATTTAAAAAGATTCTGAAGTTGTATTGCGTCAATCTTCCGGCATATAGCTTAGTTATTATTAACATTTCTATTCCATTTGTTTGTTTAATTACAATTTATCGCACATGGAAGAATGTTTTAATCTTTCTTCTCTCTTTTTAAGAATTCAAAACTGGTTTACTGACCACTCCTAAGTTATATCATTCATTCTCTTACTTTACTAACAAAGTTGCTTCATAAAAAATATTGATATATTAATCAATAAATGCTTGACATTTACTTTATTGAAAATTCCAATTTTATAAAAATTGTCTAAATCTTGGAATTTCATTCAAGTTCGTATTAAAAGAATCAAAAGATTTTTTCACGAACTCCATAAAGATAATGTGTGTTGAATTATTTATATTTTGAGGCCAGGTGGTTTCATTTGGATTGTTCATTAAATTTAGAATTATTAGATTTAATTTAATTCATTAATAAATATTCAATTCTAATAATAGTGCTGGTCGCAACATGGAAATAGTCTCAGTATAGTGTTGACGAGCAAAACTTTCTTGATATTCATGTTACTAGTAATGCCTGTGCAATTGTTTTGTGTAAACTTTATAAATTAGGCCGAAATGTAGATTATAAATTGATTATTAGTAATAGATTCTCGTGAATTGTGGGATACTATACATATTAAAAATGAGATCTTGAGTTCAGATATCTTTTATAGAAATTGTCATATAGAAGGCTTTGACCGCTTAGAGATCGGTTTTTTATGTGAAAGTCCAGGCTTAGGAGTCACCCTTTGTACTACCCAACTGTCTAGTACTAAGCTTGGTCCGAAGAAGGGAATCGAGGACAGGATAGGTTGATAGGAGTCTGGAGAGTTCTGAAGGAGGAGGCGATGGACCTTGAGTTTGAACTTGATGTAAAGAAAATTGAAAACAAAAAATTTTTGTAACTCGACTTTTATTTCGCAAAATCGATATCCTCAATAGCAGCCGGTTGAGTCAGAGATGCAATCGTCGGGGTAGCAGAATACAGCCTCGTTGGAGCGTTATGCGTCTTGAAACAAGTGAATTCCACTAACCATCCTACAGACTATGACGCCGGAAATACCAGACTCCCAAGTGAACAAGGAGTTGTACCGTTCGCTAGTTGAAGACCTGATCCAAGCGTATCTTTGGTGTTCTATTATATACAGGCTTAAGCCGGCGAGATGCCCTATTAGGGCTACTCGCTACTCTACAATGCAATGCACTTTTTGGTCTATGTTAAGATACACATCAATTTCGATTTATTTTGTAATGTCTTTTTCAAAACGATTTGTAACTACAGAAAATCTTTTCCATCAGCTTCTTTCTTTGAGGGGTCACCTTTGGAGGCACTGCGACCTATTTAGTCTATTGCGCCAAAAACCTTCGATGTAAAGGATTTTGATATAGCCTAAAATTGATTTAGAACTCATATCATCTCCTGGAAATAGGGAAGCCGCACTTCTCCATCGTTTTCAGGAGAAAGAAAGAGAGGCTGATGGGTTGATAGGATTTTGCTTCCATTTGCTTTTGCTAGCCTCCACTCTACCACACCTCAAAATATAGATCAATATTGATCCCACGAGTTGCGCGAGAAAGAGCGATCACCATGACAGAACTGTGCATTACCATGGGAAAGTTAAGTTAAACCGGAAGTCGCCTGGTATCCGGAGTGCATCGTTGGTAATACATTCAATGCAGTGCTATTCATCCCTTCAGCACGATTGTTTTTATCTTGGAATCGCGGGTTTTATCGAGTATGTATGTATATCCTTTTTAAATCCGACCTTGTTCAGTCTGTTCCATGGCCAGGTATGGGCAGCTTGATGACTCCTCCTGTCCGCGCCGCGTGGTCTGTGGGCCATGCACGGTTGGCATTGGAGTGAATGCTTCCTGATTGTGACATGTTCGGGTAACGTTCAGATAAAGCACAATCAAGCTCGCAACCCCATGTAAATAATACTTCGTCCGCTTCTTCATTGCTGGCTAGACACGAATTTTTCTAAATTACATGTTGCCGCAATTACATTAACCCAAAGTTAACAACTAAATCGCGACAGCAGACGTAATCGTATATTTGGAATTCATTGCTTATGTCTGCTTCAGAACTGTCTACTCTTATATTAGTCTAGACTTAAACGCCTTTATTTGCTGCATCAACGTTCTAACAACTTGGTTCCAGCTAAAGACAATATAGTTATCCTTTGATGAGACATGATATATTATAGAACTTCTTAAGGAATGCCGATTTTAGCGAGAGTGATTCCGCTGGTTTGTTACTACATAGAAAATAATAAGCATCAAACTGCAGAAAGATCTTTAAATGATTTGTGAAGCTCTAGCGACCTGCTAGATTTAAAGTGCCTTCGAACTATCAACATTACCATTAATTTCCACAATCAATGTAAAGTTAAATAATTTCAAATATTTCAACAGAAAATCTGCGCCGCAATTTCTCTTGGACGTCTATCACAGACTTAGTGAGGAAGAAAATCATGCAACACTTAGCCGAGTTCGAAGAAGTACAGACGATGACAATTTTATCACAGATCTGGACAGAAGAGCGATTGATCAAAGCGATATAATTATGACCTTCTTAAATAAAAGTAAGTGCAGACACACTACCACAAGTCTCCAGGTAATTACAGAATTCCCTTAAAAAACCCAACAAAAAAACCTATGTTAAGATATTTACCACCTACGAACGGGTCGGCATCTCCTGAGTCATTAAGGGCTCGGTCCATTCGGAATTTTTACCTGTTTATTCTTAGAAATTTATCTTATCTATTTTTCTTCTTAATATTTCAGACCACCACGTACCTGAGGTTCGTCATGAGCATGGGCGCCGGCTATGGTTTGATGTAGCGGAAGTTTCCAAGGATTCTACACTAATGATGGCAGAATTGAGAATATATCAGGATCCGACAATTGGCAAATGGTTAGGCTCAAGGAAGGAATTCGTAATTACAGTTTATAATATTGTAAAAGCAGATGGCCAAAAAGAACTAGAAATATTGTCAACTATGAATACAACATCGGATTATCATGGATGGCTGGAAATGAACGCCACCGAGGGACTTTCTAGATGGATTTACAATCCAAAAGAAAATAAGGGCCTTTATATTAGCGCTCATGCAGTTGATAGGCCTGAACGTGAAGTTAAGCTGGATGATATCGGCTTAATTAACGGAAGAGGTGAGGATGAACATCAACCGTTTATGATTGGATTTTTTAAAGGTCCAGAGGTTTGAAACTCAATCCTATATTCCTGACATAATTATATAGAAAACATGACTTTTATATTGTAGGTAATAAAATCTGTAAAGCACAGAAGAACAAAAAGAAATACTTCAACGAGACGAAAAAAATCCGAGTTTCGTAATCCGTTAATGGATACGCGACCAATTGAAAACACAAGAAGTTGTCAGATACAGACATTGTACATTGATTTTAAAGATCTGAAGTGGCAGGTTCGTATTTGAATACTAATTATTGTAAATTGTTATATTAAAAAACTAAAAAAAAAAATAATTTCAACATTTACAGGATTGGATAATTGCACCTGAAGGTTATGGCGCATTTTATTGCAGCGGTGAATGCAATTTCCCGCTTAATGCTCATATGAATGCCACAAATCATGCAATTGTTCAGACTTTAGTGCATCTATTGCAGCCAACAAAAGTGCCTAAACCATGTTGTGCACCAACTACATTAGGTGCTCTTCCTGTTTTATATCACTTGAACGAAGAGAACGTTAATTTAAAGAAGTATAAAAATATGATTGTGAAAAGTTGTGGTTGTCATTAATAATTTTTTTTTATTATTTTATTTTATACTATGAGATTGTTTAATACTGTACTGATATTATTTTAGTTAAAATATATTAAATATAAAAAAACAAATAAAATACGATTAAGTTTTATAGTTATGGTTGTCGGATTTTAAAGGGAACTAGGGAACACTTTATATAAAATTAAATACAATTCAAGAATCAAAATTGATTTAAATAAAAAAAACGGACAGAGTTAGTGCAGCTGTTGCCAAAAAAATTTATATCCAAATGTTGTGGAAACTAAGGCTAAAGGGAAAGGTACTTCAAGCAAAGAAATATAAAATATCCTTTTAGTTGCTTAAATGGTTTACTCCTGTAGAAATATCCGAAAAAATCGATAAAAATCTTTATCCAAAGAAGGTGCCAGGGACTTATGAAATAATTATTCAAGAAACTGCCGAAAGCGCCATCATACATACATATTAAATGCTTGCTTGAGACTGGAAACGATCTTGATCTTGATTTGAGTTTAAAGACAAACACTAGAGAATAAATCAATTTCACCGGATCCACTTCGATAGAAGGAACCTTCGAAGAAAATAAATACTGCCCAGCAGCGTTACAATTCAGATATTTGACATAAAATGGCCCGAAAGACCCATTTATAAAATGAGTAGCGTTCTAGTGCTTGCAAAGTATTGGCAACTGATCGCAAGTTCAAAACTAATACACAAGGAAACCTCCTCAAACTTCCACTCAGTTCAAGCGGGTGTAACATAGGAAAGTGTGGACAGAAATGGACTGGAACATAAAACTCAATAAGCTTAAGCCGGTCTAGGTAACTTCTGTGCTACGAAAAAATAACCACGTACATAGGGCAAACTATATCAGGACGCATAGAGCAAATGCAAAAACCTTTGCTGGGGGCTGTAAAAAGCCCGTCAGTGCAGGAAAAGACTTTTTACAACTGCAATATGTGAGCTTAAGTATTATGGCCCATATAGTGGTGGATACAAACTATCGCAACGTAATAACTAACTCTACAGAGCCTTAGGAGTATAATCCATAAAACACGATTACTTCTTGCTCAGACAAACGTTCCGTCCATACGTCCATACAGTTATTATATACATTACCAATAAAGATAGGCAGCTTAAGCCAACAAAATCTCACGCAAGAGTTCCTATTCAAGGCCGTTACATAGCTTCTATTTCTTTGTTCTTCTCTTACCTCTTCTATTTTTTATAAAATTTATTTGTTCTATAGTTTAAAACTATGTACTCCCTAAAACGCACACATGGTAGAAAAGTTAAGTACTAATTAAAAGGTTTTCTTTTAAGGGTAAATTTCGTTTGTTCTTTGCACTAAAGCAATACTTTGTAAATTCATCCTAGCGTCTGCTACGCATTATAAGCCATCAACCGAACCTCATAGTTATCCAAGAACTTATAAAAAATGCTACTCTCAAAACGGCTTGGTGGTTATAGATTTTGTTAAAATAACTCGAAATCCCATTTCCTAGAAAATTACACCCCTAAACCAGGCTACAGGTGTCCTTTATAAGTATATTCTAAGAAAAGAGCCCTGCCTTATTGGAAATACCTCCATATATTTTTATTGATTCCCTGAAAATCAGAAAGAGGCAATAAACCTTAAATTAGATATATAAAGGACTCCACTTAAAACACAAAACTCATAATTAAACGAACAGTGAACTTGTGAACATATAGAGTTTTTCCTAATTCATATATTTTTTAGTGAATATTTATAAATTTTTTTAAACCTTATTTAATAATAATTTATTCTATTTAAATTAAAAATGTGGAATTTGAAGTTCTTGATGGTTTTGTTAATATTTATTGCAATTAGTATCGATGCGTCTATTACTAATGATGATACAATTTCAATTCGCGTTAATAAAAGCACGAATAAAATTGTAAAAAAAATTAATAAAGAAAAAGTTGAAAGTGTTGTTGATGATGGTGTCGAAATACAAATGTTGGATTTATTGGGATTAACTAAAAGGCCTAAGAGGATGTTAAAATTATCAAATTCAATGTAAGTAATTCTCTTTTAATTTATTATGTATTAATTTCATTTATATTCAATTCATTTAAATATCTAAAAATGACCATCTAATTAATCATCCTGTCAATTCAATAGCACCTTCGATTTTTTTTCGAAAACAACGGAATTACTATATTGAGTGTTACTTAAGCAAAATAGTGTTGAATAGCATTGATAAATTCCTACCTTGTTTTCCCAAATAACCTTCTCTCAGTTCTTTTAATATAATGCAAAGCTTGGTCGATAACAATACTCTGCAGTACTCCTGTGGCAAAATAACAGGAAACAGATAATCTAGCACTTGCCAGGCCCACTTAATCAAACAGAATCGAACTTATTCTTATCTCATTTAGCAATAAGTTTAATTTCTAGTTCATAACAATGTTTCTAAAATAATGATTAGTACACTATATATAAATTAGTAATATCCTAGGAATATGATTGAATGTAGACTACAATGGTATACACGATCACGTACTTCGAATCACTAAAGAAACGTGACAGCGCATGAATGTAGCAGCTCCAGCGGTTGAAAGCCATCAGTTTTGCCTGTATCCCATTAATCACAGTGTTAAGGAGTATCCACACATATCAGGGCCGTGCCCGGGACGTCACAGGTCCGTGTTCCACACAGTGTGTGTTGTGTGTTCCACGGAACCGCCCCGGACACGGGCACGTGTGAACGAGTTCATATATAATCTCTCGCACCGATATTTTTTTGAGCCCCTGGCGGAACACGGCCCTCTGACGTCCCGGGCACGGCCCTGAAATGTGTGGATACTCCTTTATGGTCTCATTTATTTATTTAAATCGAGAATCGATGGCAGCATCAAAATTCCAGGAAAAATTATGTCGATTGCTCCTATTCTCTTCAAACTAACACATGCATACTTACCAGTCACATTCTGATAATTAAAATTCTTTTCACCTTTAAAATTATCTACTAGCACTAGAAATTACTCTTGCCATTACATGAAATCTTTTATTGTTCATATAATAATATTATAATTATTACAAATTCACAGCAATTCAGCACAGAAATTTCTATTCAAAGTTTATGATAAATTAAATGAAGAAGATATAACAACAGATGGTAAACAAAGAGTGAAAAGAAGCACTTCAAATTTCATAACAAAATTGGATGAAATGGAAATTGAGAACTGCAATAATATAATAACATTTTCAGGAAAAGGTAATGAGCTTTAATGTTACAAATTAAAAGTTACAAGTTTTTATTAAATTTAATTTTAAAATTCCAGCTAATAGTTTAAAGCCAAAACTTCGCGGTAATTCAATGGAAATCTTCTTTAATACGAATGATATCCCGAAGGATTTGATATTGAACAGAGCTGAGTTACGACTCTATAAAAAAGCAACTTCCTACAATTTACTAGACACTGAAAACCTTATTCAAATCAATATTTTTCCGCTAACAAAATCTTCATCGTTGCCAATTTTTTTAAATACTTCTTTAAGTTATAATGGATGGTTGGAAATTGATATTACGGAGCCGTTAAATAAATGGTTGCTAAGACGAAGGGGGCAATTTGGAATTTATATAAATGTTGTTCCATTTTTAAATACAAAAGAGAAGAATGAAGATTACGACTTTGGATTTGTGAATTCGTTTACTGATCAAGAATTGAAACCTTTTATGATTGGATATTTTAATGGGCCAGAGGTAGTAGTTTGTTAAGTTGTTCATTTATTACATAATACTAATATTGTTTTTCTTTTAGATCACATCGAAGGCGAAGGAATTACACATAAAGAATGAAAAAGTTCGCATTAAACGAAAAGTAGAAAATCGCGATTATTATTATCACAAAACTCAACACTTTAAAGCACCAAAAATGTGTCAAAAAATGAATTTTTCTGTTGATTTCAAGGATTTAAGATGGAATGTAAGTTATCTTCATTATATACAATTTTATGTTACTTAAAAAGCAATTCTAAATTTCTTTTAACAGGATTGGATAATAGCACCCGAGAAATTTGAAGCGTTTTTCTGCAGTGGAGAATGTAACTTTCCCTTGGGCGCAGGAATGAATGCAACAAATCACGCATTGGTCCAGACTTTAATGCATTTGAAACGGCCAAACTTACCCAAACCATGTTGCACTCCTAACGTTCTAAGTTCAATATCTGTTTTGTACTACTTGAATGAAGATAGCGTTAATCTTAGAAAATACAGGCATATGGTGGCTAAAAGTTGCGGATGTCATTGATTGTAAAAACGGCTTTAAGAAATTCTTGTAAACACTATTAAATAAAATGTATAAAAATACTAAACTAAATAAAATTAAAACAAAAAAATATTAACAGAAAAAACTGTTTTTATTTATATTATATAAAAAAAATTGAAGATAAACATTTACGACACAGCATACGGAAAATGCATTCAAATTCAACAACGACAAAAATTGATTGCAACAATTAAGAATATTTTATATTGAAGAGTACATAAAAAATTATTAGCATTAAATTTTAAGTATAAAAAACATACACATATAAAATTAGGATAAATATAAAAGCATTCATATTTGTTTTTGCTTTTTTACTTTCGAGACTGTATTGGAGGTAGAAAGTGTGTAAGTAGTCAAATTTGTTTCGTATATTTTTTAGCCTGATCTTTCTTCTCCAATAAGCGCATATAGGGCATGTTTGTAATGACCAGATGTATCGCCCTGTAAAGATAAAATTATTTAGAAAACTGTTAAAAATAAATATCAAGTATTTTTTATGTTACCTTAATCCAACTTTTCAGACTTTTACCATAAAGTCCTTCAAATGCTTGTTTAATGTCAGCCATATCAATCTAAAAATTAATTATTTTTATTAAATTACATTTTGTTTAATACTTTATTAAATTTAATTTACCTCGCATCTTGTAATAACAAGTCTAATCAACTGGCTATCATTTGTTCCGAGTCCTGCCATGCTCTTGTGTAATCTTCTAGCAAAGAATTCAGCTTTGTTTGTAACGATTTGATAAATTGACAATAGTCCTTCTTCAATATCTCCTGAGAATTCTCTTTTTATAGCTTTATCAAGTGTGTGTCCTGTTATATTAGCATATTCATTAAATACCTAAAAATATAAAATAGTTATTTGAAAAGTAATTGAGTAAAAAAAATGTTTATATTACCATTTGCAGATGCTGGAAATTTCTCTGGCACAAAATTCTATTAAATGTGCTTTCATCAGTACCGAAACGCAATTCACCAGCATTTAGTAAATCTTTAGCATCTTGTTGTGCTGCAACAGGATCAACAACACCACTTTCGTCACGAGCCGCACAGCAAAGTGATACAAGTAGTCTCTTAAAATTCCCAGATGTTTCAGACATTAGTTCTGCTTCTAAAGGTCGACCGTATGCTACAAAAAAAAGATTCACAATTTTCATATCTCCCTTTATAATATGAGTTTAATCGTTTAACTTACATCTTTCATAAGTCGTTTTAATAATATAAATTTCTTGATTTGAAAGGGTACAAAGAACCTCAATAAGGACATCCTCATCAGTTCCAATTCCTTCCATGGCATCATTAAGTTCTTTTACGTAAAAGTTTACAATTGGTAGCAGCAGACCGACGAGTAAACGTTCGAAATTTCCACTCGTTTCAGATTTAATATCTTCAATCAAGTCTTTACCAAAGTGAGTTTTATATTGTCTTTGGATTTCCTGGAAAATAAGGATTGTAGGTAAAGCAATGTTGTTATAAGAAACAAAGTAATATAACCAACCTGTCTTTGTAAATTAGAACGACGGCAAATGATGTTAATTAATGTATCTTCATCAGTTCCAAAGCCACGCATTGCTTTACGTAGAGCATGAGCATCTTTAACAGGATCAAAATCGGCAGCTGCGAATACTGTTGGGTTACCCTGAAAGTTAAATAGATTGTTGTAAATTGTAAACTTTGTTATTTGTAATATTTTGCGTTATACAAAGAAAATTTCTATAAAACAATTTCATAAGATTTATATGATAGTATCCAAAATTTAATTTGAGTGAATAACGATTTTGTTTCAGCAAATCGTCAAAAACGCACGACAAGGTACAAATGGTTACACTTATAAATAATGTAAAAACGATAGCAAGATTGACAAGACAAAAGTAGCTGGACATCCTCAATTAGGAAGTAATGAATTGACTGTAACTACAACATATACATATGTGCAGAGCTGATGATTAAACACAGAGTTATCTTGGCCTTATTTTCACCATTTTTCTTAGTTGACTTTCTTTCAATTATATGTTCAAGAACTTTAAATTTAGCTTTATGACGCAGCCTACATTCATAAAATTGTGCAGACTACGATGGCTCGGACACCTTGTATGAGCTTCGGAAGAAAGAATGCTAACCCGGTAGACCAACAGGAAAAGGAAGCGGATATAACTGGATGGATGACATGCGAAGAATGAAGATATACGAAAACTTTCTGTAACAAACTGGAGACTTAGAAACGACTGGAAGAAGAGACTTCAAGATGATCAAGTTCTACTAGGACTGTAGCGCCATTTAAGAAGATGGCAACTGCTCGACTGCTTAACAATAATGAAATATTCATCGATAATTGTGAACTACTAGTACAAAAGTATTGTAAACATCTTTTAGAACCTTAAGCGTATCAATCAGAAATTTACAGTAAAATTAGAATTTGTCGGCAGATGATTGATGAATCGCAAAAATTAAGTGAGAATGACTTTATAAGTTGGGTTTTATAATTATTCCATTACATTATCCGAATGTTTAGCACGAACTTGACTTGAGAGGATCACACAGAACAATAATGTGTAAAAGATGTTGGAAGTTGTGCAGCAATGGGAAAGCCTAAATTGCCACCAAAGAAGGAATTTTGTAGAAGGGAATCATTTGTCATGAGGCCTCCAAGCCTGGTAAAACGATTGATCAAGATTTTTACCAAAATAAACGACGCCGCTGCTAACGAGTTTTCTTAGATACATGGGGGATATGGTTGCTTGTAAAGTGCCAATGTTACCAAAACCGGGCCACAAAAAAAGGGATTTAGCTTGTGGTTTGGTAAACATCGTTTGTTTTTGTTGTGTCAATGCATATTTTATACCAAGCTAGGTATGTCTAGGGGGAATGGTTAGTAGCAAACTTAGTTCCAAGGAGCAATTACAGAATCATATTAAACACAAACATAATGATTTAGGTTCTTTCAATAGCTCGTTAGCAAATTTGGTTTGATTTCCTTTACAACAACGCCAGATCCGCCTGTTCCAAACAGACTACAAATTTCAAAGCGGTTATACAAGAGACTTATTCTTTATATGAATGAGTTTTTCAACTATAAGGTGGTGGTTCACTGATAGATAGTAAACAGTATGGTTTAGTTTTAATTTAACTTAATCCAGAAGTAAGAAATAAAATTTGAGTAAATTTCAAATCTGTAACTCTAATATAGCTATCAAGAGTGAAGACGGTTAGTTCTAAACTTAGCTTTTTATAATTTATGCCTCAGAATTTGTTTAGTTTTATAGAATATGAATGAGCAAATTGTTTTAAAGCTTTACAGTCTAACTAGTTTCATTTATAGTAGGTTTACATTTTATAGTGAAAAAAAATCTTAGTTTATACTTAGTGACGTTATTGCATTCTTGTTTCATATACGACTTTGTTCTTTGTTTAAATTATTGTAAATTTTCTCGTAATTTTCTTTTCCGAAATATGAAATTTCATTGTTTCATCCCAACAAGCCAAAATACAATACAACATAAACATATATGAAAGCATTATATAATATAAAATACAATAATATGTTGACACATGCTTATTATCTTCATCAGTATTGATTGATATTTTTTCCTTTTAATTCTTCGACATATCGAACCTTTTTTACAATTTACTTGCCTGATAGCATTTTCGATTTTCTTTGATCTTCCTTGGTGGTGTTCGATATACTCGTATGTTCTTTTCCATCTGAACGGCAATGCTTAGAAAGTCATTTAATGACATGGAACTATCTTCTGCGCACATCCTGTCTAAAATTGGTCCTTTTTGCATTCCAGTTAAAAATTTTATCTTCACTAGTGGTATTTCGAAATCACAGGAAATTGCCGAACTTTTAACACGTTCAATCCAACTGTTTACGCTTTCTTCGGGTTTTTGTTTCATTTCGAAAAAGTGTATCCATTTTATTAAATTAGACTGTTGGTGGTTAGGAATTTGACTGGTTGTAACCTTAATTGAAGTGAAAGGATTTTGTTTTTGCTTAGTTGGAAATTATAACACAAAATATTAGATGGTATTGATTGGGTGAAACTAACTTATTAATTTTCTATATGCATATAAAGAACGACGCATAAAAGCAACAATAATAAATAAGGTTCCATTTAGCTATTCGATAGTAATTATTTTAAACATAACTATAAATTATTCTCAAAGAAACTGGACAATAAAGCTTTGGTGCACTCACCATATACGTATAATTGCGATCGTAGCTGGAGTTCCAAAAGAGATCCCAGATATTTTGCACTGTTTTTATAGTATAAAAAGTATGCAATGAGATTTTGGGAATTCTTTGGAATACTTTCATTAATTTATTTTTAATTACATCTTTCCTTTTTATCAAGTAACGCTATTGAGCTATTTATTTCAGTCGAAGTTGGGAAGACTTGACATATTTTACGATAGTGTAAAATTAATAAAGGTATTTGTGGAAACCGGTCGAGAGCAAACTATTTTTTATTTCCTTTTCCCGATCCCAAATATCAAATATCTGATCTTGCAGAAAATTATTAACTATGAAAATTGTCCTTAGATATTTAATATTTACAAGCTCTGCGAAAACAAGGTCTGATAAATCGATGTCTTGAGCTCAATCTAGCGGAAGGTCATCGTGGCATAGCTCCTGTCCCAGTTGCCCATCGAAAACCACAAATCATTGAAAATAATCTCAATTTGTCTCTCAATCATTAAAAAGCGAAAAACACACATTCAAAAACCAAAAATATATAATTTTACTACAAACCTTTTTCGGAGGTTGATTGTTTAAAATAGGACCACTAGATTTCATTTCTTTGAAGCATTGAGCCATGCTGTTTGCTGCTGCACTATTATAACGACTTCCTGAAGGGTGCGTAGTATTTTGTTGTCCAGCATGAGCATAATGATTGTTATCATGTGATTGAGGAGGATAGGGTGAACCTACAGAACTTGCGGAGTATGCAGATTGCTGCGTTGATGCATAGTATGAACCACCAGGATATGGTGCACTGTTAGCACCAGTTCCGGGATAAGGAGCTGGCTGTGACGTGTGGTATGGACTGGATGTTGGAGGATAAGCGCCTTGTGATGGTGGATAAGGTGATCCTGATGTATTTTGTGGAGGATAAGGGGATGCTGCTGTATTTTGTGGAGGATAGGGTGATGCTGATGCGCCTTGAGGAGGATACGGTGTTGATGATTGGTAAGGAGCTGGTTGACCGTACGGACTATGTGTAGGATAAGGAGCTTGAGCTGTTTGTGGGGGATAAGGATTAGAGGATGGATACGGTGATGGCTGGGAAGTTGGGTATGGACTCTGATTTGGTTGGACCCATCTGCCGGCACCAAATGGTGGTGCTGATGGATTTTGCGTTTGTTCTTGATGTGCAGGATAAGGATTAGAGCCAGGTGGTGCCCACCGTGCAGCACCAAATGGCACTGATGAATTATTTGCTGGTGGATATGGTGCTCCACCATGAGGCATTCCGGAGCCCTATAAAATTTTATGAATTTTAGTATTTGAACAACTTGCATGATTTTTTTGTTATAAAATTTATTTAATGAACTTTGGAAGTTTGGAATATGACGTTGTGAGTTTTAACCAACCAGCTAGCAACGGTGGGATAATAACCAACCTGTTATTGGCTTATAATACCTATGCATTTTATTTGCTATAGCATATATATTTATATAGGAATATGTGAAATATATAATTTTTTAGGAGTATGAGAAGTATTAAATATACAGAAAGCCAAATGGCAAAAACAATG
Organism: Thereva nobilitata; assembly: GCA_963855945.1. Taxonomy (NCBI): domain Eukaryota; kingdom Metazoa; phylum Arthropoda; class Insecta; order Diptera; family Therevidae; genus Thereva; species Thereva nobilitata. Next base: position 113,315,569 of record OY979697.1, read on the forward strand.
TCGTATCAAATTAAGTAAATATTATGTTATTGAAAACCAACAGCTGCTTCAAATAAAGAAATACTAACTATGCACATATTTTGTTTTCATAAAAAACAAAATTAAATAATCAAGAATGGAAGGTGTTTGAAATGCAGGTTTGAAATTACCGATGACAAAAACAACTGGGAAAATAGGAAATGGGTAAATATTGATGTGCAATTTTTTTTATAACATTCTATAGTTATTGATTGACTGTATTAAGAGATTTAATTGCTTTTTTATTTATATTATAATAAAAGAAAATAAGCGGAAATAACTAAAAATCCATTTATTACTAAAGTAAAATTTGTTTTTTAGTATATTTTTTAAATTATATGAAAAACTAGCTACAAGCAACTAGATATTATCCATTGAAATATGATAAAACTCACGATGTTATTCCCAAAATGTAAACCAGAAATGTTTTGTATGTATGATTTAAGAAATAAAAATTTGGTACTTACGTATGGATGCATTTTAAAGTTTTTTTTATAAGTTCTTGAACTGGAAGACTGCTTTCTTAATGAATGGAAGACCAAAATCTTTTAAAATGAAATCTAAAATAGAGAAAAAAATAAAATTTAGAAAATATTTTAATAGTGAGAATGCTTTATATAATTTTATTTAACAACCAGAACTGATACTGCGCCTGCGAGAGGCTCCTATAAAAAAACCAAGAAAACTCGAAAGAAAAATAATCTAGGAAAAAGCAAAACTAGAGAAGATGATTTTAAATCTTACGAAGTTAAAAAAATTTTGTACGCTATATTTCACGTGATTATTTTCACATGAAAAAATTGTCTGCAAGAAAATTGTCACAATTGACCAAAAACAATAAGGTATTGGTGACTCAGAGATGTTTACCTGGCGTGATCCAAAACAGTTTCATAACTATTGATGAATCATGGAACCATTACTAAATGCTCTAGTCTTAATAGGCAATCTACAGATTGGCTAGAACGAAATGAAGGACGCAGACACAACGCAAGTTTTCCTACCATATTTTGGGAACTTGGTATAATGGCCTTTATAAGGTTGAATCCGACGAAAGAACTGCCATAATAACTGCCGTTCACTTCCACTCCGAATATTTAATTTATTGGCAAATTATCAAATTCGCACTCGCTTTCCCGCCGATGAATTCGGGAATAGAGGTCAATATTTACTATTGATTTTTTTCTGAAAAGAACGCATCACAAGGAAATATCATATATTAATAGAACACTTTGAATAATAATATCAAGAAGAAAACTGCTTGATGGACACTAAATAGTTAGTTAGATGTGGTGGTAAGTTACCTAGAGGTGTTGCTATCTATTAAATGCCACTTGATGATACTGTCAAGGAAGTTTCGTTTGAGAAATTTCAATTTAAAATCGAAATTGAAATGCCTGCATGCTTATTGCAACACACAATATTGAATAAATAAGCTTGATGTAGAACTTTACGGAAAGACTTTGAAAAAAGGAAATGGAATGATACCATAATGGAAACGGATAATTGAAATGGCATTAGTATGTCACAAAATAGAGCTTACATCAGCAGCTACCAATTAAAATTTCTTTACTGAAATGAAGCACGAGAATATCAAGCATAAGATGCTTTCTGAGACAGAAATTAATGAAAATCACCAAAAGGTTGTATCCAATGATTCTGAAAAAACAATGACTATGGTATAACTAATTTAGATAGATATAGTAGAGGTCTTTAATCGCAGTATTGTATTTCTTAGCCATATTATGAAAGATACATATTTCCTCTCTGGTAAAAACTTTCAAGATACGAGCATTACAGTGAATGGTGCTGGATCTGATGACGAGTCTTATATAACTATGGAAAAGCAAATTCGTTTAAGAAAGCATCATAAAAAAGCGATACAAAATATCTATGCAAACAAAATAAAAATAAACATATTTCTCTTATTAAAATAAATAATTAAAAACCAAAGCTCGTACATTAAAGTCAAAACCCATGACTAATTAAAACTAAATTACAAATTCCCCTCTGTACATTACAGTTGACATTCTTATGTATAAAATCAGTTGTTTTTCGCAATTTCACCCAAACACTAGATGAGTCAGTTATTTATTTAATTGTGAAATCACGTACTCGTTGTTTTGTAAACAGACAAGAGGACTGATGTCTACCATTTCATTTCTGATAAGATACCCAATTATCTCTATAAATACGTCATGAATAAAATACTATACTATTTACTCAGAAGCAATGACAACAGTATAATTAGATGGATCACGACTAGAAACCGGCCTTTTAGCGATTTATTATATAATCAGCATTAATCCTGCTTAAAACAGAAATTAGGTGTTTCTTTTTTTTGTTATAGAAAATCTTGTTCTCTCTATTATATATTTCAGACACTGTAGATGCCATGTGGAAGCGGTTTTTATACTTTAACGAAAGGAACGCATACTTATTCAGATGCAACAGGTTTGCGAAAGCTTCCTGAATACTCTTATCGCAGACAAGGGTTTCTTTTGGGACATTTTGGCGCCACTCCAAATAGAAAAAAAAACTTTACTTAAAATTTATTTTTTTCCAAGAACATAACTTTCTGAAATTATAGCGAAAATAATTTCAGATGAAAGAAAGAAAATGTTTACTTTGTGCAATTATTAAGAAAAAATGTGATTCTTAATTTTGCGCATATTTGATAAAGTCGAAGGTGGAAGTATGGTACATTGAAAACTAATATTTTACCAATATTCATAGTCTTTGGTAGCAAGATATTATAAAAGAAAAGCTTAAATTATTACACGTCACCAGGTCACATGAAAATTGGGAAGAAAAAACCCAACCCGGCTTCAATTATCATCATTCGAGATGGGAGGAATTGTGCTGTTCGCTATGAAATAAAATAAAACGATCACGAAGTGTGACGTCTTTTGGTCAATATGTATAACATAAATTCTTTTAACCCATGACTCATTTTTCGCACTTTTCAATCATTAGAGCAGACACCACCACCATTGTTGTCTCTGGATATCCAAAAAAGAAAGAAAATTTCATGACATAGATTCTTTTTTCACTGAAACATTGTCTCTTTTTACATTGATTAAATCTAGCACTTCCTTATTACACTACATAAATCTAAAATAGTTGTACATTTTTTGTTCTTAATTAAATTTACCTAAAAGGCACTATACTATGAAGACGACCTTAAATAAGTTCACTTTAAAAACAGGTTCTAGTAGGAAGGAACTAATTGAAAAACGAATGAACCACACTCACTGATGGATACCAGTCTTCGACTGACTATACTAACCTAAGTTCAACCGCTCTTCTGTACTGAATTCTTGTGGGTCTTTCGATTCCCCGATAATAAAGAAGTATTCTCCTGAAGTAGTGTGTAAGCTTGTCGAAGTCTCAACGAATACAGTTTGTAAAAACGTCACTGCACCTTGTATATATATGTACATTGGTTGGAGCTCTAAGCTTTTTCTACAGAATTCCCTTACTCATACGAACAGAATAAGTTAATGAAGCCCCCGCATGTTGTACGTGGTCAAATGAAATTTTCTGGTATTTTAAAATATTTTCAGGTCTATTTGACTTATATATATGTTTACAAATAAAACATCAAAACAATATGTTTCCCACTAAATCGAACATAATATTTAGTAGAACTGGGATGTTGCTGGATTCTTTAAAAAGACAAAATTTGAGAGCACCTTCAAGCAAGATACCTTTACCATTTGCGTCAAAGCATTAAATTTGAGTAGTGTTAGTAGAGAAATTTAGTTAGCCGGGTTTTAAAGTACTAACCAATAAGTCAACAGGTTTTTTTATCTAGGTATGCATCTGTTATCAACTTTACTTTAACTTCCAGAATATGGTAGTGAAGATATATGACGGTAATTACCAAAATGAAACCCACATTTCTTGTCGAGACACTCTTGTGAAATATGCCGTAGTAATTACTTTTTAAAAATGAGCATTTCAAAATTAACAAATATATTCTATTTGAGAATATCGATTTGAGTGGAATACAGTATTTTTGTATCATTGAACTTATATTAGCGATAGAGTACATACGTATGCAATTGATTTCTTTAAGAGTGATTGTCATATCATGAAAATTCAAGTAAGGAATCCGGTTTTAATTAATAAACTAGACTATTGGTTACATATATATGATTATAGTGAGAAGAGAGGCGACATTAAAACAACATAATAGCAACAAGCAAAGCGCACTATGCAATATTGATAATAAAATAAAACTAAAATCTACAATATAAGACCTTACTCAGGCCGGTAATTTGTTGTAGAGTTAAAAATTGGGCTTCAACCAGAGATCAAGAAATAAGAATATTGCGTAAAATCGATTGATAAATCTATAGCCCAATATAAATCCCAGGCAGTCGGAAAATTAGGACAAACGAGGACTTAAGTATTTTGTATCAAGATGTTGATATAGAGTAACAATTATTAAAATCTAAAACTAGTTCTTATAACTAGCTTACTACTATTTTATCTTTCTTATTTAATGTTTATCTGTTGTCAATTTTTATTATTTGCTTATACCTAAAAAAGAGAAAATTGTTTTTAGTATTTTGTTGGAGTTTATTAATTATTACTAACTTCACACGTTTTTTTTTTTTTGATATTCAGATAAGATTCGTTTCCACTATTTCTTGATATCTTCTTTGTGCTACAAATAGAATAAAAGTAAGAAAGGCAAGTTATAATTGATACTAGTTTTGCTATAAACATTGAATTTTTGTAATTGCAATTGTCTACTGTACTGAAGTAGAAGTACTGAATACTATTAGGTAGTATGCCCCCGAAGATCTCAAATTGTAAGGCCACTTCCGTTTATATACATATAAGTGAGACCATTCTGGATATTTCCACATAGACTATCGGACCTCGATTAAATGCAACGAACACTGGACGTCTACATTTGGCTTGGTGAACTCCCAGCGGTTTGTTCTTGGGCGAAAACAAATGTTAAAGCATTTTAGTACAATAATGTGGCCCCTATTCCCATAGTCACCTCACTTTTTTTCTCACCTTTTTTTGTCACGTCACTTTTAAAGTAAAAAGTATATTTTATTTTAATATTTTTGATGATTTAACATTATTCTTATATCCTAGAATTAAAATAACGAACAGGATATGTAAATAGAAATATATCATATGTACATATATAGAAATACCGTCACTTTTTCTATAACAGGTGACTACGAGAATACGAAAATAAGTTTGTCACATTTTTCAATAGGTGACGTGACTATGGGAATAGGGGCCTGTTAGAACTAACGATAGGTATTTCTACAAACTGTCTAAATATCAGCAACAAATTTCGACCTGCTAGCAAAACTTCTATATCGGAAAGCCTTATAGGAGAATATGAAGTTGGTTTTAGGACAAACAGGCTAACATCGGACCAGCTGCTGACCTTAAAGCAAATCCTGGAGAAATGTATAGAATGTAGATATATGTACTTATACCAAATATTTGTCGACTATCAACAGCCATACGGGACTAGAAAAAGAGAGAGGCCGTACAAGAGGTTATCGGAATTAGGTGTCCCCTCAAAGCTGGTACAACTGATCAAATGCGCAACGTATGGCTCACTGTCGAATGTGAAGATCCATAATGCAGAAGAGTTTGGAGTACGACAAAGTTTTAGACAAGGAGTTGGACAGGCCCCTAATAAAGCATTTTATAATATAGGAATACGACCAGCTCTGTGCTATGATAGCGAGACTTGGGCTATGACCGATGACATAGAGGAATGACTCAACAGGTTTGAGAGAATAGTTCTCAGAGGCATAATAGACCTAACGAGGAAAGAATATGGCGAAGGAGATACAACAGCGAGTTGTATGAAATTGTTGATGACCTTGAACTCTCAACCTTCATAAAAACAAACGAACTAAGGCTAGCCTGCCACGTAATCAGGATGGAGGACAATCGTATTCCAAAAGGGTGCAATGGTAGCAAAACTTTCGGGAAATAACCGGTAGGGAGACACGGGAGGAGATGTATAGACTCTGTGACGGCTAACGCAGAGGCAATGCTCAACATTCGAAACTGGAGGCATGCTGCAAGGATCCGTCAACCCTTGAGCAATGCCCTAGAGGCCAAGGCCCGGTAATGCCATTGAATGAATGGAAGAACTAAAATATTTGTAGCCTTCCACTATACCCACTAAATTTTTTTGTAATGGGTCCAACTTTGTCATCAACCAATACAATACAAATGAGAAGAAATGAATGAACCTTGTGCTCTTCAGTTATGCTTATTAGCTTGTTAAATGATTATAAATTACTTACTTAGTTATAAATCCTCTTCCTTTTACTTCTTCTTTGATCCTGTAGAATCTTTTAAGATTGATCTACTTTTTTTTCTAGAATGAAGGCAGGCATGTAAAACAAATTTAATGTGCCAACCGCTTTCTAAGCCACTGTAAGAAAGCTCTAGTTTGTTTTACACTTGAAGAGCTTTCAGCAGGCTCTCTTTCAAAAAAGCTTTTACCACACGGCGAATTCACTTGTCAATTGACATCTCAATTCGCTTTCATATTGAACAAAAACGCACGACCCTTGCGGCGCCGTTAATCACTTGTTGAATTCGCGATTGTAAAAAAATGAATACTCAACAACAACCGATTTATATCAGTGATAATCAGGTGAAGAATATTCTCACGTGGCCCTTAGTATGCAACGCGGTTGAAGAAGCCTTAAAGGCGGCGTGCAACCAAAAGGAAAAGGGGGATTTGCCGTTTTCTAATCAGCCGGCTCGCAGCTTCACGTTCGCTGGTGACAAGGGTGTTTTGCTATCAATGCCGGGTTATGTCGGCAACTACTCCTTAGGAAGTGAAAAACATAACACATTAGCTTGTAAACTGGTTACTTGCTTTAAAGGAAATGAGACGAGGAATCCCCCATTGCCTAACATTTTGGGGCATATCCTTGTCTTTGATGATGTCACGGGACAGTTGACTTGCATAATGGAAGGTACCGAGATCACTGCTTGGAGGACAGCAGCTGCCTCGATAGTTGCCACTAAATATTTATTCCTAAACAGGATCTCTGCTGATAAGGAAATTGTAGTATCGATTATAGGATGTGGAGTTCAGGTAAGAAATAAATTCTTAATAGTCCAAGTTAAAACTTCTTTTCTTCTCCCACAGGGAAGATCTCATTCCATTGGTCTTTGCAGCACGTTTAATAACATAACCGAAATCTGTTTATACAACAGAAATGTAACCAAAGCTAAAAACTTGGCTGAGGAACTAGATCTGCTTCGAAAATCATTTAAATCATCTAATGTAACAATCAGAGTTTGCTCTTCTGTTGCAGATTGTGTTAAAGATGCTGATGTTATTGTAACAGGAACATTTGCCACTGAACCTTTCCTTGATTTAGATATGTTGAAGAAGCCTGAAGTTCATATAAATGGTAAATCCTTATTCGTATTAAATCTCATGCTATAGATTTTGTTTTTGATACTTAGCTGTAGGGGCTGGTGTAAGCCATCATTCAGAAATATCCGATCAACTTTATCAGAAAGCATCTGTTTACATTGATTTTTGGGCTGGCGCAAAGGTAGAATTAAAGGACCTTAAGGCGGATATAGTCGGTGAAGTAGGAGCTGTTATAAATGGTGATCAAAAACCTAGACAAGGAATAACAATTTTCCAAGCTATGGGTATTTGTTTTTTGGATATTAACAAAATTAGAGGGAATGGAAACTTAATTTTTTTAAAATTTAAGGTATGGCTGCTGAGGATGCAACAGTAGCTCAAGCTGTTTACGAGGCCCGAAAGACTCAAACTGAAATAGAAGGAAATCATTAAGGTAAATGTTGCTATTGAAGGTAGTAGAGCATGGTTACTTTGTTAGTGAAATATATCTGTTTTTTTTTATTTACCATTATTGTATCCTTTATTGCAAAGTCCTCTTTCCCTTTTATATTATAAAAAAACCAATAATCAAGCTTTTGATTTACCATATGCAATCAACTCCCTAAAGCTGTAGTGTCACTTTAATTCTTAGTTATATGGAAAACACGTTAAAAGAAACCGTTTATAGGACATGCACGAGTTTTAATAAATTTGTATTTTGTTTTAGTGGGGCAATTTACATGTCATAACTTTGCTAAAGATAACCGAGTTGTGTTGTAAGCAAATTGTGTTTTAAGAGTAGCAACGAGAACAAAGCAAGTAAACAAACAGAAACAGGTGACGATGTGTCTTGGAAGATGGAGATTTTACATTATTAATACATTATTCTCTGCGGCAGATTTATAAACAATAAGCATGAATCATAATTATAAGTATTTACATTGTTTCCACGAAATAGGTCGTCCAAGCCCATTTTAAACCGCATTTTAAGGTCATATATATGTACTTCTTAAATGTTTTTACTAAAGCCTAGTATGGAGTTCGAACGGAATTCCGTTCCCCATATAAAATACACGTAAAAAGATGCACGGAATTCCGTTCACCAAATTTTTCCGTGCCCTTTTTGTTTTATGAGTACGCAGTTCGAACGGAAAACTATTGGTAATATTTAGCTTGTGCAATTCTCTAACAGGTGGCTTGTAGGGAATTGGAGACTTTTTTCCGTTCATGTTGGAACGGAATAAATGTTAGACAATTATTCCGTGTTGTGTGTTAGGTAATTTTGACAGGACGACTGAAAAACAGCTATTGCCGTCAGTTCGTGGATTTATATGTGGATTTTTAACAGTCAGCTGTTCGCTTTTTCTCAACTGTTAGCTTTTCTCCACGGTATTCTACACGCAATTTTTCCGTGTAGAAATATTTACCAAAAATGCTGAACGGAATTCCGTGCGAACTCCATACTAGGCTTAAGGAAAAGAGATTTTCTAGCTGAGAGATATACAACTGGCATAGTTATAGGCGCTGATTTTTCACCCTACAAGTTTGTTACATTTCGAAGCAATGAGAACTTGACTTATTTCGAACCGAAGATTTTCAAAAATTGACCTTCCTTTTGGTTGTTTTGATCATAGAGAAATGATAAATAAAAAGCTTTTGGAAAATCTTCAATCCAACCAAACAGATGAAATCAATATCATCCAAAAAGATCTTCTGGTGACCCAGTAAGTCTAGTCTATTTTGAGAGAGTATAACACTCTGCTTTGTTGCTTTCTTTAACTTCTAGTTATTGGTATTGACTCAATCCTAAACAACTGGATTAAGAGTTTTATTTCAATCAATCATATTTGACGGCGCTCCATAAGAGTTAATTTTATCACTCGCTCTTTTCCTAATCTTATAAATGATTTATCATCTCAGGCTCATCTACATCTACTCGAGATCCCACTAAGAAATTATCCCTTTCATCATTTCGAATATTCTATAGTTTGTTCGACAACTAACATGTTGATTAACCAGGATACTCAAGTAGGATATTCTGGAATTTCATTACATCCACTAATCAATAGAAGTAAGTAAGAAACTCATTAATAGACATAGTTAATAAAATAATTATAAAACCAAAATCTGATATTTAGGGGAATTAATAACATGGAGTAGAAACCTTACCAATTCCCTGAAATTTTAACAAACCTTTCAACAATTTCAAACCTTGAGTTTTAATGAGATTATAAAGTTTACTTCCCTTCCAAACAGTTCTAATTTATTACGAAACCTCATCTACCGACCTGAAAGTAAACTAAATAATTTGATCACTAGCTTATATCAATAAAAAAATCAATTAATTTCATACTCAAGTTATTGACTGTCGATTTCAAACCACGATCTTTAAAAAAGAAAATCAGCAGACAACAAGGCTAAATGCCAGATAGTGTTTCACCATATCGCGATATAATATCGCGGCGTCATCCAGTGGGGAGGTATCTCACCCCGTTCGTTATATTTTCGGTATAAAATTACCAGAAGATAAATTCTCTAATAATAAAATCAAAAAAAAATATCAACCGCACTTCAGATGATCTCGCTCTATGATAGGTAAGCTCGCCCCAATTTTCTTATTAAGTGAGAATATAAATCATATGCCGCGGTCGACAGCCTGGCACTGGCAGACAACTCAATGGAGGAAGGAAAAACGATTTTCCTTAGTTTTTTGCGGTGAGATTATTCACAAAACGCGATGCAGCATCGATCAAAGGCCTCTCCTTACACGATAACGGAGCGCTACTACATTACTGGTTGGTTCAACAGGCATACTTGGTACCATAATTAAAAATTAATTAATGTGAAGCTAGCCATATTATTCCAAATTGAGTAAACACTATCGCATGCAAATATGGGCACGCTTCATCCTCTTGGGGTCGGCCTTAACTGGGCAAAAAGTATAGGAAGCCGAACTATCGATATTTTAGCCGTAAGTTAATCCAGCTTTAAGACAATCTCCAATTTTTTCATCACCTGACAGGTGTCTACTGGGCTTTGGTAATGCATAAATTACAGCTCGTGCGGCTGGTGCATTGCTGTGCAGTTAAAGTAGCACGGAATTGCCCATGTATTTATTACGAAGAAACTAGAGTTGCGCTTGGCATTCTTCACTTGCACGAAACTTTTAAGTGAAAACTTTTCATTCCGTACCTTTTCTGTGTAACAAAGCAAGTGATAAAAGAGAAACTGACATGGGCTAATTTTCTTCTTCATGCTGACTTTTCATATGAATCCGATAACAATAGGCGACCTTTCAGGCAACCTTACTCCAGAAGCCTAATTAATTTTAAAACTTAGAGAGCTTTCTGCAGGCCTAGAACTTGCGGGTTAAGCATTTTATCCAAATCCTCCAAATTGACTGCCAGCTTATGTTCGCTGTCACACCTTGGCTTTGAGGTGCTTTCAATCAAGTGGGCTGGACTATCTATCCATTAGTTTATGGATTGTAAACAGGCGTGAAATTGAAATTTAAGCACTAGATGTCTATTGTTGGTCCGCCCGCATATCTGCAACCGTCTTTGGACTCCATATAGCTTGAATGATTCAAGGATAAGTGTCTAAATTTTAAAGCTCAATGGAACTAGCCATGGTTTTTCTAATGACAGGTTATTAGATCTAGATCTGCCCCAGGATTGTACTAGTTCATTGTGGAACTGCTACTCATGAAGGAAAATTAATTCAATACCAGGTTAGGATATTGTGAGTATTTTTTTTTCAGTTTTTATTAACAAAATATTAATTATGAGATTTTTATCAGTGTTGAAATTGCTGAGTGACTTTTATGAATCTAGGGGAAATGGTTTAAATATTGAGAAATTGTTTTCTTCCACCAACTTCAAGGTGTGGTTATTTTTTGTACGTGTAATTTCAAGGGTAACGTATAGGGCTTGTAAAATATTCAAGTTATTATCTTACTAAATAGTTTCGTGATTTTTCAGTATTGCCGAATAGATCTATTGGTCCCTATGTGATTTCTTGTTCACTGAATTGATTCGTATGAAGATTGCTCGGGGAATTAGTAGCAAAATGCGAACGGTTTTCGTACAGAATGGTTTTCTTTCTTACAATCGATGCACGTTTCCATAGGTTTAATTAAGAGAAGAGTAAACGCTTTTTTTGGTAGACCAAAATAACTACAAATTTTACCAATAACGATTCATATCACAAAGTCATAGACAACATATAGTATACCATAAAACCAGTAAGGATTACGACAGAAAAGCAGTGTTCATTGATCGATGTACTATAAAACCACGAAAACATAGAAAATAAATTTTTAATACGACCATTTCAGTATAATAAATAACGTAAACAATCTATACTGCTTGAATATTCAATATGTTCTTTCAAGTGAATGTTCGCACTTTCGTAAATTTCTTGGTGGAAGACTCAATAGATCTGTTCAGGCGATTTTCTTAACTCTATATAAAAAGATTTTCTTTTTGTTAATGTGGCTTCGCAAATTCGTTTAATTTCTTTTTTCTTAGTTTCTGCAACATTCCTGCTTTGGTTTGATCAAGACAAATTTACTTGCAAGAAATGTATATTTTCCCCCACAAAATATGCGAAAGTGATACATATTGAAAATAGTCGAAATGTAGTATATTACTAAGCAAAACTTTAGTTCCAGCACTTCTTGTTCATTATCAGTTCCACAAGAATAAATCCGTACAAAATACACAAAAAGAACTTCGCTTAAAATGAATATTTCCCAAAGAGTTTGAATACAAAAAAACACTGAAAAAATTTCCATTTTCACTTAAAAAAGGTTAGGGGAAAAAATGTCGAATTGTTTCACTTTCTGATTTACGACTTTACCAAATTCGTTATCGCCATCACCATTTTTACCTAATACTGGAAAAACGTTCAAGCATGCGCACCGGGCGTAAAATCGAAGTTAATTGCCGCTTTTAAGCCGTTGTTACTGCTGGACTCTCTATGCCCCCGGATGCCAATTAAAAATAGTGTCGCCGAAAGCGCTGCGGCATCCTAAACAATAATTGTCTCCACTGGATCGAATTCAGCGTATGATAATGAAATTTGAAACCGTTTTATAATGGTTTAAAATAAAGATTATTCACTCCTTTAATCGCTTTTACATTTTGGGTGAGAAGAAATTGAATGCCAAAGGCATCGCAGAGCGCGAGCAATGTCGTGGCAATTTCATTTGGAATTTGATGTTTTAATTGATCTTTGTTTTGATGATATCGTGATCGTAATACCACTATCTGAATCACATTTGCTGACTGAACTGCACGGAATTGTTTCGTGTAATCTGTTAACGTCATTTTCTTGATTGACCCGGAGGTACAAATTGTTTTTATTATTATTTTTGCACGGAAAGTGATCCAGATTTATTTTCAATTGTTAGGAATGTTGGGAAAAGGTCACTTTGTCGCTGCTGCTGTCACTGGATTTTTGAAGAATTATTTTCTTTGAAAACATTTCTCGAATGCGAATTTCAAATATCTTAACAATGACATTATAAATGTAACAATGTGTTATTGGAATTTTATACGTGCGGGCATGAGATCGTTTTCTTTTTGTTCAATTTTTATTTCATTTCACTCGATACTTATTACTCACTTGCTTATTTATTATTTATCATCTAACCTACTACAAAATTTAAACTATCTAATTCATTGGCCTTCACCAGCTGCTCTTAATTGCTCTCGGCTGTCGGTTGTCATCGTAGAGATCTTGGGTTCGAGTTTTTCGCCATTAATTTATTCCCGCCTAGTTATTATTCCTCCATAATTGTCTTTGCTTTTCACAGAAATTCCCTTTTTTTATGTGAAAGAAACTAGAGAGCTCAGGGAAAGCCCTTTGTACTGACAATCTATTTTTTCGTATAGATTGCCTCTTCTATTTTTCTTTGACTTTACTTTGTAAATTATAAATTTTCTTTTTTTATGCAGACATTGTCAAATATCGTTCGCGCGAAAAGTAATTGGGAATGCTGGAGTGGAGATAATTCCGAGGTGCAAAGCTCCTCACCCATACGGACGGATAGAAAGCGTAGGATGGTGAGTACCATTTATATTGTCAGTTGAACTTATCTGAATTTTAGGCAGATTTAGTTGCTCTTAGAGTATTCCTTCGATTTAGACATTTTGATTTTTTGTTACAGCTTAAATCTCATCAACCTATTCTTACCTTAGAATTGCTTTTGAAAAAAATGTTATACCTTCAAGTAATTTGGACCACCCCTAATATTCAAAAATAAAATAATCAGTCGTATCTGACAAAATTATCTGATTAATATTGGAGCAAACCGTCTCTTCCTAGTCATTCTCTATGCTGAGGTGGTGCTTAGCTATGCGATATTGCTCATCATGACACTGATATGCTTTTTACAGGAAAAACTTGGGTTTTATAAAAAAAATTGTTATTTCTCAAATGGCGCAGCTGCAGAGTACAAGAATAGGATAACACTTTTTCAATTTAACTTTGCACGAGGAGGAAACTGGCATCAAGGCTGAATGGATTTTCTTTGCTACTCCTCATGGGAAAAGCGCTTGCGACGGGGTGGGCGGAACAGCAACAGCCAGTCTTCAAAGACCATTTGCGGAACAAATAACAACTTCTCCTCTACTCTTTCAATGGGCCGATCAAAATTATAAAAATATGAATTTCAAATATGTATCTTATCTTGAATATGAAGCAGAAGATCGGATTGTGCAAATTTATAGTAATATTAAGCCTGTGCCGTCTACCCAGAAAATTCATCATGTTGCTCCAACTGATGTAGGCTCATTACTAGTAATTTTCACTCTCTATAGAGGTAGTTAGTCATAATTTTCAAATTCTAACTTATAAGCAGAATTAATATCCTCAATAAATGTCATTTTTCAACCTTACAACAAATTTGGTCAAATTTACATGGAATGGCCATATCTTAGCATAATACAACTCTCATTCTCTATATAATCAGCAATCCTAGGCAATTGTTTACAAAAAATTTTACCTCTTGAAGACAATATCGACAAGCATTATTTCCATTTTCGCAAAATCCAACATAACATTCGACCCACCATTAACATGCCACAAAAAGGTATAAACCTACAAACTACTCACCATCGTAACAACTTTTTATACAATCTTACAAAATTATAAAAAAAATGCATGCATGCATGAAAATATTATTTATCTAATAACAAAAAGGTAAACAATATAAGCTTTAGCAATTTATGGAAGTTCAATAATAATTTCTCCCTTATGTCAATATCCATACGTACGCCAATTAGCGCCAACATTCCCCATACATGAAAACCGTTCAGCTTCAGTTTGTTCGCCCAGTCGTAAAAAGCGGTTACTTAACGCTCTTACATTACACTACCTTTTGGCGCATTAACAACCGTGGCCAAACTTATTAGGCTGCACATTTACCTAAAGCGCATAAGCCGAGGAAACACTTTCGTAGTTCATTTATCCATTCTCTCCGCCTCATCTAGACCAGCCGCAGCAGCAGCATAGATTGTCGGTGTTCGTCCATCCGATCGTATGGGGGTCTTAAGTACGTGCTGCAACGGAAATTACCTGTTGGCCACTATTCAGCTCTAAACAACACAGACAAAAAAAACGACGAAGAATGAATGCAGATCAATCGGAATCAGAATTGCAATTGAATTTCGTGAGCTTGCAAGTAGTTGCCAGTGAGGCATTTTGCCCGATCGCGGTATGATCATTTGGCGTAGCAACAGCAGAAGACAATGGCGAAATAAATTTCTACAACTGTAAGGTATAGGCGGAACACACATTGGAATGAGCTTTACTATAATAACAAAAAAAGCACAAAAAAAAAAGGAATTGTAGCAGCTTGGCCTGGCCAACGATTCAGCCAGGTGAGCAAGGTAAGACCCCACCTTTCATCACGACACGGCGACTTCGAACGATGTTCGTAAGGTGTGCTGCTGCAGCCAATATTTCATGTATGAGCGCAGTGCCGAGACTAACTATCGCGTGCCCCATGATTTTAGATAAAGCACCGGCATTTTTTTTTGTACCTTTGCAAAGTCCATTTTCCCATGTTAAAAATCCCCAATCAAATGAACCACTGTGGTCTGGTTAGCCAGAGATAATTTTTGGATAATTGGCCCATAATGAATATGCAAGAAAAATGAAACTATTCGTGGTGTTGATTACTATTAGGCAATGTCATATTGAAAGAGTTGGAGACAAGCCCGTTATTTCACGGGAGGTCAACTCGCTTTTGGCCATATTTTTCCCCGTATGGCACAGCCTAGAAGAGACGGAATCATGCTGATTTTGGTTCTTTCTAGTTCTGAAATATTTTTTGTTCGGCTGCCCACTGAGCTGTCGCCACATATAGCGAAACCCGGAAATTTTTTTTGGCCTTTTTTAAATTAATACCTTTTGACAGGTTGATCTAAAAAAGGAACCAGCTGAAATTCGTTTCAACATTTCGGGTCCATTATGTTCTGAAATTAGTGTTGACAAATTCCATTTTCTACGGCATGTTTAGGTGCAGTAACTAATAATTTGATATGAAAAAAACGAAGTTTATATTGAAAGGCAATTCAAAATAGATCATAATTACATTTGGTGGGTGTCGTTTGAAAATTTGCAATTAAAGTTAATTACTGGTGCATAGTAGTTGATGCGAAATCATATTTGTATAAAAATTATCTAATGGCAATTCTATAGGCAAATTAGATAAATGCGAGAAAGCAAAAGCTTGGCCCAAATAGCGTAACTGATGACAAATATAAATTACATTATTGTGTTAACGCGATAGGCGATAATATTTCTCTCTTCCATTCAAGTACTATCGCGATGGATGTCGTTGGTTTTTCCGCAATCATTCAAAGATTACATGAATATCTTGTGCATCATCACAAATCAATTAACTGATAACGAGATCTCTTTACAACGCTCTTTATTATAATATACATATTTTTTGTTGTTGATCATTGACGTCGTGAAAAATGTTCTTCACAGATTAACAATAATTATAAGATCTAGTTCGAAGCTTTTGCCATTCTGGTCACCTCGTAACTAAATGGACGACAGTTGCTTTTTTTCAACCGATTAATAGTATATCTTCTTTTTTTGGTTTTTAGAACTTTAGCAACATATGCCTTTACACAATCATACTCTATTTAAGGGCAGAAGTTTCCATGTCGTCCGTTTTCGCTAGTGTGGCTCTGTTCATCTAGTCCTGTAGAGTCTACTTGAAGACTTGTCTCTTTACAATAGCTGTTCATTTTCACGTAGTGCACCCATCAAGGGTCGAGGTAGGCTTCTGTTGTTTCGTTGCTAATTTCGTTCGACAGTGAACGGAAAAAGCAAACATTTGTTGGCATTTGGTCTCTCGAATATGTTGCAGAATTTTGGAACTGGCGGAAATTTCCATTCGAGCTTTTGGCAGGAGGTTTTGGAGATGTTTGCGGTTAGGACTTGGTTTTTTGTGAAGTACGATTGCTTGGCATTGACGATTGATTTGAATTTTCTCTTTCAGAATCTGACGTAGTTCCTTTCTCGATCTTACAAAGAAAACGAAGAAACACTATTTTACCAATCCACAATTTGCTGATGAACTGTTCACTTAGCTATAGCGTCTTCTTCGTAAACGGAGCATATGTCTCGAACAGCTCCAGCAGTCGACGAAATATAGTAGGGAGAAGAATGAAAAACTGCCATCGTTAACATGCAGTTTTATTTTATCGACTCCTATTCAAAAATACTGCGGCAGAATGCTGATGTTGAGATGTGATCTAGCAGGACCTGGCTTCCTCCCTTATTATGCATAGAGGTGATGGCAGTATAAAGCGCAGGGAATTGCAGAAGGCAGGAAAAAAGAAATGGTATCTAGGTGAGACAAGTGGAAAGATAAAGGACTTTGCTCCGGAATGGAATCGTACCATGGACCTCTGGGATGGTAGTCGGGCGCCTTAAACCCTAGACTACCGAGGCCGGCAAATCAGGAAGCACCAGTACTAGTCGATCCATTTAAAAACTGAGTCAACTTGAGGTACGATTTTAAGTTAACAGCAGCTGAACTGGAGACCTTCTTTTTAATATCGTAATATTTTTCCCATTCAGACACTGAAGTGATCATTATTACCCCATTAAAAATTTACACTTCCATCCGGAACAATTTAAAAACACTCAATATTTTTATTGAATGAAACTCAAAATATTGATTATAAACGTCATAACTGCTGTCTCTTGGCTCTGGTCCACCCAAAATCAATATGAATGAAACCTTCAAGTAACAAAAAAAATTATTTCATTCGGTTTTTATTGACTCACGAAAAACACCTTCTTTTTGCCGAATAAATCGATTAAATTGACTTGGAAATGACGTTATCATCGAAAATCGTATTGTAACATTTTCCCCTTTACAACAAACAAACAAAAAAAATATCTCTGAAAGGTCATAAATAAAGAAAACAAAAGTTAAGATTAAGGCGATTCCTTTCTCTGGTGTGGCATCGAACTGAAGGCAGATCAGTTCAAAGTAATTCTGCAATCGCACCTGATCGTGCCTTGTGCACTGCTCCACAACCATATGAAGGCAGCACCGTATCTTGTGGCGGTATGTTTTTCGTACCTTGTTTTTTTTTAATTCCTCTGACCACCACTGCGCTTAAGTCGCGATCTCTGTCTGCACAGGTAAATGAGATCGAGAGCGCTGCGCAAACGGTTTACTTTGTTGGTAACACCACCTACAAAAATTTGCATAACGAAAATTAAATGAAAATGCAGTGCAGTACGGAAAAGGGTATTTCAGTGGACGAGAATAGTTTTAGGGTATTTTGGGTAGCTTCTGTTTAGAAGACCAAATTTGGAAGTAATGTTTAGTTGTTTATTTTATTTCAGATGAATGTGGAAAAATATCAAATGTTAACACTTACTATCTAATATCATAATGTTATTGAAACAGATTTTATTTCAGGGAAAATCATTCAAAGCCAAAAAAAGAAAGTTCTTCTTGATAATTTGTGACATTTCCTTGGACAATTGAGATACATAGGATGATAATGATCAAGTAAGAGTGTCCAGTACATTATCTAGACCATTCAACATCTTTAACGGACTTCAACAAGAGGGCGGTCGCGGACCATTCTCTTCTGCAACTTTACGGTCGACAAAATATTCGAGACTCAGGCTGGTCCCGTTGAAAAAATATAATAGTTGGTTCGTATATGAGGGAGGACTATTCCGGAACCGATCCTTCTATTGCAGTAGAGTTTATGGGGTGCGACCACCAATTAGATCAAACATGCGCTGGAATTATGACGTGGACCTGAACTCCCAGAGATTACTGATGCAAAACTGTTGCCAGTGACTAGGATCTGATTCTTTGCTCGCTGTTAAAACAGACAACGATAAGGCGTTAGAGCCAAAAAACTGACAATTACTCAAAATAAATGTAACTAAATGCAAATTTTTAGCAATACCCCATACCAACAGTCACAAAATTCAACTCTGTCATATAATTATCAACATTCCAATCTGATTTACCACCTTCTACAATTCCGAAAGGTGTTAATTGACAAGTAATAAACATTCCGAAATATTAACAGAATCACCACCTACGCCAGTGGCAGGAAAGGCTAACTAAAAAAAAATTCAGATTTCCATTGATCGAGCACCGGGAGCAGCAGTATCAGTGGCTATCATTCACCTCAGATCACAAACTTCACTTTGAGCGTCGAACCTCAACCGCGCGCGTACATACTGATCTCCTCACAGGTAAGAGCCCCGGTCTACAGCTGTCTTCTGGCG
This sequence comes from Thereva nobilitata, assembly GCA_963855945.1. Classification (NCBI taxonomy): domain Eukaryota; kingdom Metazoa; phylum Arthropoda; class Insecta; order Diptera; family Therevidae; genus Thereva; species Thereva nobilitata. The sequence goes on from OY979697.1 coordinate 113,334,758, forward strand.
GAGCACCGCTTGTCGGTTCCACAGTTTGAACGGGAAACTCCGCGAGTTAATATTGACGCAGTCGGGAGTTATCATTGCAGTAAACTTCAGGCAGCGCATGCGCAATGTTCTTAGCTTTGCACCGCGAAGTACTCCGCTGCTGAAACACACACATTTTTTGTTTTTGCTTTTGATTTTTGGTCGACTTGTGCGCGATACCGCGACGGATTCATCGATCCAGTGAACGAAGTGCTTTCAGTTTCATCGAGGAGGACTTTCGACAGAATTTTTTTTTTGTTTTTTGGGTTAGTTTTTGGCGGTTTTATGACAAAAGTTTTTGACGGATTTCAAAAAAAAAATAAATTTTTTTAACTCAAAAGTGTTCACTTCCGCTGTGGTTGTTTTTTTGGTGTGATTTACTTGCTTCACATTCAACTAGATTCGCGGGTGCAACAGGTGATATTTTTTTGGTGGAATTGTTTAAAAAAAACGTGCAATCTGATCTATCTTATTGCAGTAAGGCGCAGGTTGTGTGTGTGTAAGCCCGGCCTCTACCGTATAATTGAAGCAAAAATCAAAACGTTTTATTTGTGAGAAAGAAATGGTCTAAGAGCTGATCGTGGCCTGAACGAAAATAGTTGGATCTTGCGTAATCTTAGAGCACCTACCTGCGACCGGTACGACATACTTGCTTACCATAGCTCTGCACATTGTGATACAGATACATAACAGCCGATCTCTGTGGACAATACTCAGCAATAATTATCCTCGGATATTTCGTGTAATGGAAAATAACGAAACGTTTTAAGCGGTAAGACTTCTTGGGCTATTTATAGTCAATTTCCTGTTTTATGCAGTTTTTTTTCGCATGGTCTTAATGTCGATCATTAGATAAGGAGCAAAAAAATTGTTAAGTAACTGCCAATCGTTGTGTTTATTAATAGGCAAATTCTGGCTGGTAATGCAATTTGAATATGATTCCTTCAATTCCTTTAATACATTTTTTATTCAATCATGCCTGGACTGGCACCTAAGCGATTTTGGAATTATCCAGTGACTCTTGATATTTTAATAATGATCTGTTAATTTCTTATTCCTACTCCCGGATCCAGTTATTTTTAATATTCCCGTTAAACAAGATCAAGATCATCTCGATCGTCTCTCATATTTATTATTTATTTTTTAACTAGCATAAATAACCGTTATCGTATGTTTTTTTTTGTAAATGTTGCGGTTTTGGTTTATTAAATAAACTTTTATCTCTCTAATAGAATCAGGATATTGGTTATGTCTTGAATAAGTTGGTCCTTCTTATCTTGAGCAAATCTTGGGAGTTTTATTGTAATTTGTTTAAAAAAAAACAACATCCTGTCTCGAGGATATTATGTAACTTTTGCAGGTAGATAAATATCTTTTTGACTTTTTGATACGAATTTGGTTGTTCTATTTTAAGAATTTTAAATTTTTGATAATGTCATGTCAACGGGAGTAGTTTAATGTTTTTTCTAGATGGATTAAGTATGTTCAACCATTTATGGTTTTAAGAGGCTTGAATTGGCTATACATGTCCTAGCATTGTGGACTTTTAGTACTAGGGTCTAAGGATTTTTTAAGGTATGGTATAACAAAAACCTATGGCTTGATTTTAACTCGGGCTACAGCGCTCAACTTACTTTTATCCTTATTTAGCTCTGATAACGAAGAATCTGACTGAATTAATCGAATTATTTCACCATTATTCTTGAATACAAAATCAAGGAGATGCTGTCTAATCTAGCGGCAAAGTATTGGGTACGAGCACAGTCCTCTTGAAAAGTTCCTCAGCGTTGAAAGTCTTTTGCGAAAATATTTGTTTACTTTCTATCTATATATGAGGACTTCATTTCACTCAAATTTGAGTCTACCCAGGAAAGTTTCGATTGTTGGGAACAGCTGTATTAGTCTGAGTTAGGGTGATTTGATAAATAGACTGAAGAAAGTCGTAGTTTCCACATGTGGCATGGCTATATCACGCTTTGTTACTGCGAAACATCTTTTTTAACGATTTCTGGCGGTTTCAATATTATTGCTGTCTTCAATCGGCTCAAAATTTATGCTAGTATTTTCTAGTAATGATTTCCCTATTTTCCAGGTCCCCTTTGCGTAACAAAAATTGACGCCTTCATTTCTCCAGCTGTATATTTCAAATCAGGATATTTTTAAACTAAAATTGATTGCAAGCAGAAAGCATGCCTTAATAACTAGATAAGTTCCTAGCCAAAATTAGCCAAATGTGTCTTGACTATTTAAACTAAAATCCATTTTTGAATATCCCAACTCATCTACTTCCCTTACTTGTAAATTTATTTTACTGTCCTTTTCTACACTCTTCATGATCACCTTTCTACAGTTATCAATTTCAATTATGTAAAGTTAAACACCTTACATACAAAAAGGGCTTTTCTTGTGTACATGAACCATTTAAAATATCACTTAAGTCTTTTCGTGCACAACGAAAATTTAAATATTGTTATTTCTCTTTCTTGCCGGTATCTTTGTGACGGCAACTTCCTGGGGGAAAAACGCCATAATTTGATATATTTTTTTTGTGATTCCGCGGCATGACAAATTTCTCATTTCTGATTCACATTCAAATTACGCTTAAACTTACGCGATTTAAGTTCAAGTCACGTCTAAACGGTCGAGTTTACTTTCATTACTAATGTCATGCTTCTCATAGAAATGACTTAAAGCTTTTTTGAAAATTTCTGTGCTCTCATAATATAAATATCTCGAGGAAAATTAGCGCTGGAAATTTATCTTTTTTTTTGTTTTTAGATTAAATCAATTTAATTTTGAGTTTTTCGTTATTAAACGATTAATCTTCTGTTTTACTTTCACTTTAGTTTCTGGAAATTAATTTGATTAATTTCGTTTACTGAATGATATTTAAAATAAAATGTACCGATTGTTTCTGGAATGTTTTACATTGGTGGGCGCACTTCTAAGTAATATTTTTAAAGATGTATGTATGTAAACGTAACTATCGTAAATGTATTTATAGTAGATGAATTATATCCTTTCGGTGGTTTAATCACTTCTCAGAAATCAAGGACCAAAAAGACACTGCTTATGGTGGGTCCACACGATAAGGACTTTTGTCCGTTCGATTTTCCGGGCGACTTCTATACGAACTGTGAAGTTTAAATGCAAGGGCCGACGGAAGGTCTGTGTGTACATGTCGACGGAATGTCTCTGGGGACTTTGTCAGAGACTTAGCAACGACTTTGCTTTGTTTCACAGACAAAATTCTATATAAAAGTCTGTATAACCAAAAATCTTTATCGGGTGGACTCACCATAAATGTTGGGTCCACACAACACTGTATCGTGTGAACCATTCATCCGACTTTTCTAACACACCGACATTTGTCTGCACTGCTTTGTTGCACAGAAAAAAAACCAGGATTAGTTTAACTTCCAAGAAACATATTTTTTACATTTTTTATTAAATATTGCATAAAACTTTTATTAGAACAAAATTACATCCAAAACTCCTTGACCAAAATTATCACTGTGGAATGTAGTGTAAACATGCAATAGAACGAACCTTCATCTCAACTTGTTAAAAAAAAATTTAAGGTCATAGGACTTGAAAAAAAATGGAAGAATCATGGAATTTGATAGTTAACGACAAATGTTCTTTATTTTTACGGAAATTAATTATGAACTTAAACTGCCTTTCATAAAATATAACAATACAACAATTCTAAAACATCGAATTATAGTTTTAAGTTTTAGTAATAATTTTTGGATTTGCTTAACTTAAGAATACTTTTATAGGAACTCACCAGTTTTACTACAGATATTAGTTTGGTAAACTGTAATAAGCAAGCACATTACTGTGATTAAGTAACAAAATTCATTCAGTAACACCAATTACTACAACTATATCTATAAATAACCACCGTTAAAGCTAACAATAAAATCCACGAACATTTTATCTTTTCACTTTCATAAAACAAACCCAAAAAGTATATTTACAAACAAAAAAGCTTAAGCTATGGTCACGCATCACCTCTGGTCTGTTAACCCTTCTAACAGTTCGTAACTTACGAGCAATATAGGCTAAAAGAAAAAAAAACAAGTAATAATAGTTTACTATTGTTGTCCCAAAACCTTCCCCAATGATATTCCCATGCTACTTGAACCTTGTCGAATTGTTTAATTGTTTTGGTAGAAAGTAGTTTTGTCTGAATGTCAAACTAATTTATGAAAATAAAAACGTGGATTGAATGATCTGTGACTTTTATAAAGCAGATAATGGTAGGCATTCACCAGAACCAATTGTAACGATATCTTAAGATTGAATGACGTGAGTATAATGAATGTCAGTGAAGAGATGAAAGTGAATTTATTTGATGATATATACAAGTACAATGAATTCTATTTGGGGAAGTTTAATTTTAGGTTCACTGGTTTGGGAAGTATAGTGTGAACAAATATCCCAGTCTTCGCATTGATTTTTAATTTGTATACAAAATGTCCGCTAAGTATTTTTTTGCAGACGATCCTTTCGTCAAAATTTTCTAAGATATTTTTACATATTTCGCGTTTATCAATATTTTGTGGATCATTGGCATTGGCGTAATCGCAAGGGAGAAGTCGAATGGCGTAAAATCGCAAGTTTCCGAATTCTCTTCACTTCTTTAAAGAACTAGGGCCCAAACAGAACCAATCCGTTCCGTCCGCTCCGCTCATTTTTCTTTGTTGTTGTCGCTTGATTGTGGCTACCGCTCCCGTTCGTCTCATGGAAAGCTTATGGAAATGTCAAATTTCCAACTTTTAAAAACGAACGAAACGGATAGATTCTGTTTGAGCCCTTATGCCTCTTGGAAACTCTCTTACAGTAAATCCATTGTTCGAGTCGTCGAGTCGTATGTTGTTCCAAGTCAATCAGGCCTATTCTGAACTTCACGACTTGATAGTGTTTTTTATTTGCAAAACAACGCCTTCTGACAAAAATTCGCACTAACCAGTGAAATTTTCATGTTGGTTATTGGCCTCGTTTAAACCGCGCTGGGATGTTCTAAGCTCCAAATCCCAGTCTTGAATATTCGAGCCCTAAATTAGACAATTTTTCTTATTTACACTGCCACCGAGATTAAAATGCGCCTATTCGCTCTTAAACCAATTGAACATTATATACCCAACACTTTCTCTAACTGCGACGTAGTTCTAAACGGAACTAGCTGTAGACTGCCTTTTACTCTTTTTCTATCATAAACTGAACAGTTTCGAAAATATTTGTAATTTCTTGTTAATTAGATGACATGATATTTTTAGCGAATGTTCCACATAGTTTTCCATATGTTCTCAAAAAATGTGCACAATTTACATATATATGATCTTTTACTGTAAAGCAAAGTAGTAATATATTTCATATTTCAGATTAATAATATGTTACAAGTGGCGCAAAATCCATACCTTACACGTACTCTTGGTGAACACGGTATGGCAGAATGCATTTAGACCTATGGCTCTTTGTATTAGAGTAGTAACGAAGGGCAAACAGAAAATTTAGCTATTAGCTTTATGGAAGGACGTTTCATCATAACAATCTTGAACCTCAAGTATTTTTATCTGTTCTACACAAATTGTTAGAGTAAAGTTGGAATTCTAAAATAAGGCAAGGGGAAGGCGGAAAAATACTTTATACATATAAAACTATAAGAGATCTTATCCAAAGCACGAAGGATCTTAACAATACCTAGCCAATCCATATTATGCTCATGAATTGCAAATATCATGCGAAATCTCATACATGACATCAGAATTCTTCTATTAAATTGGTAATCCCGGAACCGGGTAAGAAAATTCATACTTCTAAAATAATTAGTAACACTATAAAATGAAAAGATCAAGAATTTCCGTCATATACGAATCATAGCAATGTCAAAGTATCACCTTCATACCAACCACAACGCCGCGTGATGCTAAAGAGTAATTACAGTACCGAACTGAATTTCAAATTTTTCTATAATATAAACCACAAAATTTTCCCAGTTCCCAATGTTTCTTTACATTGTTCAGTAACAAAACATACAATCTTCAAGGAATCCACCGACCACCATAGCCAATCATTCACCAGCATCCGAGTTGGACCCAGGTGAATAGAACGTGACCTCAGACATTAGCACTTAAATACCCCGTTTATGATTAGGTTGAAAAGTTGAGTCGAGGTTGAGTTGAAATTTCGACCACCGTATATGATTCCGAGTTGAGTTCACTTTGGGTTGAAATCGGGTTGAACTGCCATCAAAACATAACCTCTTTTTGTTAATTCTTTTTCTATATTTCTGACTTCCTATACAGTTTTCCATCAAAATGGTGAAGGGAATTTTGTTCCCGCATTATTTCTAACATAGTTTTTGTTTCCTGATGCCCCCAAACATTTCTTTTAGCCATTGTCAAAATTAAATTTCCTCTGTTTTTACATATATGGTTAATATAAAATAATTAACGCGCTACAAAAACACCGAACACAAAACTAACGCCAAAGGCAGACTTCACGGATGGTAAACAAACAAAAAAAATGTCACTTCAACCCAATTTCAACTCAACACCCGTTTATGAGGCGAATATCAACTCGACCCAGGTGGGAGAGCTGAGTTGGGTTGAGTGGACCCAGTTTCAACTCGATCCCCGTTTATGACTGGGTTCAACCTGGGTTGAACCTAGGTTGAACCTAGTCATAAACGGGGTAAAAGCTTAAGCGCGACTCTGCGCCATTTTGGGTCCATATTAGTTGTCAGATTGTGCGCATAAATCGGACGAAATATTTCCTGAAAATTGTGCCGCAATTGCCACTTTACTGACAACGGCTCTAACTGGACGAAGGTCAACCATTTTCTAAAATAATGTGAAAATTATTAGATCGGGTGCGCCAGGTACATGAATAACCACCAACTTATGGCGATCTACTGGATTGCACAGCGACAGTTCAACACTCCCAGCTGTACATAGAACAGTTGGTACCATAACGTTGATAGTCGTGCGTGATTTCCAGCACCCCCGATGGGTCCGTTATGGATGCCTAGGTGCATTTTGCTGTCCATTCTGGAAGGTACATGCTGCCCTGCCTTTCTAATAATTGAGTTGTTTTAGAGCCACTGAAATGGACAACTTGACAGCACACATCGGACTTTAATAATTGGAAATTTTCGCAATTAGTGGCGCTTAATCTGAATGCATGAGGCTGGGGTATCGTGCTGTAGTTTAGAGAACGGCGTAAGGTGTAGATTAGGATTTTCGTTCGAATTGATTTATACAATTTTAAATTTTGCACGATTTCAGGCTAAGAATTTTCATTCATTATAGGCCGAGGAGTGCCTCATTAAAACCATGAAAAAGTAATTAAAACTGAAGCAAGAATAACAAATCAAAACTTTAATTATGTATGCCCACTATATTCACAGTTATACACACGTTTAATTAACCGGTCAAAATTTTTAAAAAAAAATTAAATAAAAATAAGTTTACAAATTTTCCTTTCAGTTAGTAACATTTTTGCATAATTGCCGGTGGTCAATAAACAAGTTTTCTGTCAAAAATTTCTGGTCACGATTTTTTTTGCTACTTGAGCAAATTTTAAATGCAAATTGCCGCAAGCTACAAAAACTTTGTTTAATGGTCATTCAGTAATATTTTTTTACGAGTATTTGTTTTGTATATTTTATAGTTTTTAGAATCTTTTCTCTTTAAAAAAGTCCAGCTTAACCGAATGAAGAATTTTTTTATAATCGTTTAAAATTGTGTCGGCAATGTTTTTGGGGTTGCAAAAATATTTCTTAATAGCGCTTTTTTATTTATGTTGATTGCAAGCCATAAATATGATTGAAGATGAAGGAAATTTAATTTAGCAATTGCAAGTATCGATTTTAACAGGTAACTAAAAATGTTTGTGCGGTTTTTTATTACAAGAGTCTATAACCGTTCTTTGAGCTATATTTGTATCATTAATAGTGTGTATTATATTGTGTTCTTTACTTTAGTATTAGCCCATATTCCACGTTAGTAAGCTCTTATTAACCGAGGGACAAAAAAATCGTCACACTTGCATCGTGGCATCTTCGATATTGCCGAGAAGATCCCCAAGGGTTGGAATAACGCTCTACCAATGAAATCTCTGTACTTTGCAGCATTCACAGACCCTTGGAGGATCAGTAGAGACCTTACCTTGGATGCCTTGATTCCCCATATCATAACGTAAAAGGAATTCTTCACGGGGTGGGGAGAATACATTCGTCGGAATATCTTTTTCCCCTTTCCGCCGAACTGTAGCTGGTTCGCCTGGTCCCATAATATTGAATTTGGATTCTTCGGAAAAGACAACTCTTTTCCAATAATTAGTTGTTCTAGCGTCCATTCCAAACGTTTCTTCTTCATTTGTCTCGTAAGCAGTGGTATCTTGGTCAGCCTCCTTGACCTAAAACCCATCTCATTGAGCCTTCGTATTTGTATAAAGTCTCATCATCCTATGTCTATTATTTCTACGCGAGTCTGTTTTCTATTTCTTTCTTTTAATAATTCACGTTTCATCGTCAATGCTTTATCGTCTATTGACTAGTTTACATTTTGCGCAGTTTAAAATCCAATATTTTTTTTTTACTACTCATTATTTAACGTAAATTCTGTTCATGTTCATCCAAAGACTATCTTTCATCCTCGATTAGCTATCGTACCTCATCAACTGTTAATTATCTATCGTCTATAATCATAGGTTGCTAATTAACTCTTAGCTACTATTCTTCGTTCGGTATTTATTATTCATCTTTCATCGCCTAGGTTGATTAATTTTCCACCATTTATCGTTCATCATCAATTGTATGTTATTAACTGCAAATGTTTATTTAACATCATTTATACAATATTACTATTTTTTTAACATTTCCATTTCCACTCTTAATGCGTACACAAGGAGCAGATATTTCTACTTTTATTTTTCTTATCTCCGATACGATTGCCTCTAAGTAATTTTTTATCTACATTCTTTTTAGTAATTTCTTAATATTTGGAACGAGTATTTTTTAAAAATAGTTACAATTTTTTTTCGTTTTTTTTTCAGAAATCAATAATCATTAAAATGTGAAAAATCAACATCAATTACACACTGCACAACTTCAAAAAACGAATGAAGAAAAGTGACGAAATTATTTCAACAATAATTTTTTTTACAATATTATTTTTGTAAAAAGTTCCAATATTGAAGATTGAAGAAGACGAAGAAAAAATTCAGATAATATCTAAACGTCTGCACTTGAGACTCCACACATTGGAATAAAAAAATCGGAGGTTTCCTTGTGACCTCAGAATAGACGAATCCAATAACATTAACCGCCCGCAGCGATTGCCTCAATTCTAATAGCTGTAATTAGTCGTTATTTATGGGAGCACTAAACGTTACCAGGTAAGTGACTAACATCTCTGCATTATTTACTTTTTTTTATTGGTTACAGTATATTTCACGTATATATGCTTTTGTCTTGACGATGATTCCATTTACACACCTGACAATCAGGTAGTCGTTAGTTGGTGGTGCGCGCAGGTTAATTGCTGTAACAGGTTAGTTTGATGGCCGTAAAAGTCGTAGGCTGCTGCTGCATTCTTCACGGCGTTGAGAGTCATGCGTTTTTCACTTGACAAATTAATTACGAGATTTCCTTCTAGGTAATAATCAGAGCTTACCCATACCTTTGGGCGTTAAGCTAACATTGCGATGTAAGTCGGCGGTATCTTGTTACATGACGAAATCGTTCGGGTGCTCTTGAACATACAGAAATTGTACCAAGCAAACCTGTAGAAACTGGAAAATGTGTACCCATATTTTGTTTTATGAAAAAAATACGACCGAAGGCTTCTACGGTTGAGATTACACACGCTGATTTAATCTTGTTCAGACACAACAAACCCATACATTTTTACAATAAGTAGTGTTAAAAGTGGTCCATTGATCGTTTGTCTCTCGCCTAATCTGGCTTTAATTAATTCTTACGCACATGCGCACTGGTGTACTGGTGACAGCCATCTCGTTGGCACAGACGCCGCTTAGACAGGTGTATAATAATAAATAATAGTAAAAAAATAATGCTTGTCACCTTTCGGATTATTTGTTAGGTGATCTGTTTTTGTGCTCTTTCTACTACTGCGAAACTGGCAAGTCTCCGTGGTGAATCACTTTTCTTCGGTTTCGTCAAACTTTTTCCACGATGTATTTGGACCAAAAACATGTTTTTTTCCAGTGTCTACTACTGATCACCCATGCAGATTTTGCATTTATTAATCCAATGCCTAAGGTGATCTTGCCTAATTCAGAAGCAGGTAAATGAAGGAAAAGGCAGAAATCGTATGGTTTTGAATTGAAGAATTGTGGTGGATTAGGAAGTTGTCAGAGAATTGTATAATTAATTTTGCTTAGTGGGTCGGCTGTGTATATGGGGATTAATGACATTTTGATTTTTGATTTAATGCGAATTAAGAATAGAAATTTCAATAAGTTAAAATTGTGTTGTTGAAGGATAGAGTAAATGAATGGATCATTGGAAATTGTGTTGGTTTATGAAAATAATCTCTACATAAGGACAATTTGTTATTTAAACAAGTAAAAAATTAGTAGGATTAGCCTTCAACAAATCTTAATTTTTGTTTGATTCATATTATTGTGGCGTGTTAGCTACTTTATAAAGGTAATCTTATTTATTAATTTCAACCTGACAAGTAGCCGCCAAAATACTTTTACTTTATTAAAAAAAACCCGTTGTTGTCATGTGAAAATAACCAAAAACTGAGAGAGTTGTCAATTGATCTTAAAATTTTTAGTATATCCCTTTCAAAACTATTTTCCTAGAATGTTATGTTTGGTTAATAACACTTGTGTAAAGATATTGCTTTAATAGATTAACAACAATCTAAAAAAATAATTGTGATATCTATCAGGAGCCGTATTTGGTTTCTCGAGTCGATGGATCGACTCGACAAAAAAAGCTTCTCGATTTTCCCTAAGTTTCATATTTGGCATTTCGACCAAATCGACAGAGAGCCCTGCCACACAAAACCATCAAATTTTGTGATATTGCTCCAAGTGTTGCAAACCACGTGTATTTAATTAAAATAGAAATTATTAAAAGTTTATTGTATGGGTAAATTGAGCTTTTTAATAAACGTCAAACGTCTTTATCGACACGTAAAGAGACGATAACGTTGTCGATATCGTGTTTCCAAATGCCAATTTTTATTTATCGACAGAAGTCGATATCGACTCGAGAAACCAAATACGGCCCCAGGGCTCATTTTGAATAGGCAACAAGTTTTATTTCAAATTATAAAGATTATTTCTGTAGCGAGAAGATTTTCAGAAGCTAGAAAAGCCTTGCATAAAATAGTCAAGATTACATTACAAAATAAATCGTTTTTTTTCGAAACTCAAAAAAGTTTCTAAAATCGGGAACTGGTCTTGCCCTTCCGTGACTGCTCCTTTCATCGAACCTAATTGCGACCAGATGATATGCAGTTTGACATACCTAACCAAGGTCATCGCGGTCAACGAAATCCTCCATAAGCCGTACCACCAAGGTCTTCACGAAAAGCTCCTTTTCACTCATATGACCTCACGGTCAACGAAATCCTCGCCGTACCACGAAGGTCTTCATGAAAAGCTCCTTTTCACTCATATGACCTAGATGTGTCAGGGTGTCCAAGGAGCTTTTCATGATTTTTGAGAACTTGTAATTGTAGTGTCCGGAATCTTCTTCATTACATATGGCACCAACTATTCTCTGAAAGTATAGTTTTTTTCACTTTAATATACTGTCCAAGATCCATTCAATCTGGACTTACTTGGAAAACAACAAAATCTAACAAAAATTTTCGTTATAAATTTTCAGAAATCATATTTTTGGTGGCTATCTTTTGTTTGGCATAGCAGATTTAATATCATCACATACACCTTGTTCTACGGTCATTCATGCTGCTTAATTATAAGCTTCAAACTTAATCCTGCCCTTGTGCATTCCAACTAAAAAAGTATACAAATGATCAAACTAATTTAAACTCATTAAAGCCCAGTTTATACCCCATTCAAAAGCAGCACAATTTCTTCTAATAAAGAAGGAAGCATTTTTATACAAAAATTGTTCCCGATATTTTAATGAGAAAATAATCAAGGTTGAAATCAATTTTCGTTCTCTTCATTAAAGATAATTTATCATTAGTGTTAAATCATATTTTTTTCCAATCAATTTCCTACTTGCAATTGACCACATAACAGGCAATAAATTTTCTATGTTACACGTCACTATTTAATTGTCGAAGTTATTCCAACAGCAAGTTATTTATTTTTACAGAAAAACTTCTCACCTTTTACTTACTTATAAACATACGGTTTAAAGTTGGTTTTACAGAAAATATTTCAGTTAAAATTACGAAATGCCCACCAGATATTACCAACCACATGTTATCGGTCATAACTCATCAGAAATGTCTTAAAAAAATTCATAAAAATCCACCTCCGAAAAATGAGGCATCGCTGGATGAACTACTACCGTTGGTGGTGGTGAGTGCGAGCTTTGTTGTTAACTTTCTCAAAAATATCTGGTAATGGCTGATGGGTAGCCCATCTTACACCCAATTTAACTCTTGGCATCTCTCAGGTGAGGATGCCCACGCGCTCGAAAACCCCAATGAAGGTCAGCAGCAATGGTCAAGCTGGAAAAAGATAAATAGTTTCGAAAAACAAAAGAGGAACCTTAAATCCGACAGAGTTCCTCGCTATTAATAAAAAATTGTTTTTATTGTGGATTTTGGACACGATTTCAGCAAACAAAAACACTTTTTTTTTCTTAATCCGAAAACGCAGATTACATAAGACACGACGCGCTTATCACCACCTGAGGTCAAGTGCTACATTGTCGCTAAGGTTTCCCCATTTTTTGAATTCAATCATTTTTAGTTCAAGCATTGAATTACAATAGAATAAATGCATAGGAGCCCTAGGCTAAATAGGGTCGACCTAGTATGCATGCATTTACAAAGTGGTCCCACCGACCTGATCTACTCTTGATGGCAAATAGTTAAGTCTGTACGCAGCGCACCTGTCTATGGTTACTTGAAATTGGATGATGAAGCTAAAGAGCGCGAATTTCTGGTTTTTCGATGAAAGCGAACTTTTTTCTTAATGGCAGGTAGTTACGAATATGTATGTGTATAAATGTGCTGCTCAGACGAGGAATTATTACACGCTGTGCTTGTAGCACACTTTCGGTTTCATTTGGAACCGGCATGATGACGAATATGACGTCTTCTGGCTAAGATGCCGCAATGATTGGCGGCACCTTGTTAAATGATTTTACAATCAAAATGTGTGGATTTTTTTGTGAGATTCCCCCATTTTTTTTATTGCACACATTCATTTTACACACTGTTAGTAAACACATTGGATATTTAAATAAATAAAGGTGTCTATTGTGTTTATGTTTTTCTTTGAATTTATATAAAATAAATAGTTTCCTCTCAACACCATGTCTTTATTATTCAATTTTGAAAAGAGATCATCAATTTGATGTGAGATCAACTTTTATAACCTCATTAGAATAGAGATAAGCGCCATGGAATTGATTATATCAAATATATTGCGAAAGGTAAAATTCTTGATCATGTAATGGGGAAACGATTTGGACTGCAGGAACCTAACAAGTCTGTCCCTACACAAAAGCAAAACACTCCAGCATTTTTCAATGATTCATGCGAGTCCAATAGTATCCAATTTATCATCGGAATTTATGGGATTTAGATTTGACATTTTAAACAAATCAATTACATAATAGCAGCATAATATTTGCTACCTAAGTTATATATATTAAGTAAGATTGGCTTGAAGCTCATGGAAAAGCGGTTTCATTAGACAATATTAAGGAGTTCATAAAACTATCTTCAATAAACATCAAGAGAAAGTCATTTATTTAGGTTTGCTGAGGTTGAGGAGTGAGGTGGGCTTTGTTCCTCTTAGTCAGCAGTGCTAGAATAAATTTGTGTAATAGGTATAGGGTGACTGAGAAATTTTAAGTGACGGTGCGAATATTGTGGATGATTTAAAATGTCTCACTAAGCCCCTTAGGGGTCCCTTTATACTACTAGTCCGTCATATCGTTCATGTCATGGTTTAACTGCTCTAATAGTAATTCGTCTCCTTCTGTAAAAAGCTACTATGACTTTAAGTTTAGATTTAGCAAACAGAGTACTATCCTGGTTTTTGTTTGAGCAAGAGCAATGAATTTCTTGGCATGTCTTATACCCGGTCCATAAATCCAGCAGTGGGACAGCCCTTTGCTTTCTATATTTGAAGAGTATCTTTCTTGTGACTAGTCGATGATGCTCTGGACTGATAAACGGGTATGCACGCACCATCGCCTGTTCATTTGATTCGAATCCTTGATGTCCTAGTACCCACTTCAGAACAGCTCTGTTAGTGCATGGGAAAGCAATTAATGACTTTTAAAGCTGTCTGACATTACATACATGGATAGCTGTGCCGTTTATCTTCCGCTTTAAGCATTCACAGACACTGGTTCCTATGCGTATTCTTCCGCCATTGAAATTATGAAGGGAATTTGACCTGGGGACAGGTCCATAAGCACCAACTTGATTTTCTCTACCTTCGGTTTTGGAACCATCGGTGTATCTAAGTTGTGATCTAGTTTGCGAGTTCCTAAAACATACTACCGTTCAGTAGGTTAATATGTTTCAATTTGCTATAGTGGCTTGAATATTGCTTCCATGTAATCCGCTTCACATCCTTTTCAAAAAATTTCGATTTGGGAAAATATGGATGCCATACCTTGATTACGCCATATCAACAATGTTTTGTTGTAACTCCTTTAATATAAAACAGATATCGTTTCTGTGTCATTCATGTCATCAATAAAAAAGAACACAAGAGTATAGTTCCTGCTTGATTTTGGCTTTTAATAAAAAAGGGAGTGTAGCAAAGTAAGGCTGCAAAAGAAATATTTGTCCATAATTTCAGTCGACTTTTAAATCCTCAACTGCTTTACAGGCATACATTTTGCATTTCATAACATATCTACAGTTTTTATTTTTATATTCTAAAGCTCATTAATTTTTCAGTACCATATTAAAAGGGAGAAGAAAACTTGCATTGAATGCTACTAATTAAGTTGTAAATTATTCAAATTACTTTCATTAAAGCAAAATAGTAAGCAATTAATTACAAATTAACGTACTTAAAAACATCTAAAATAACACTTTCTTTAATTTTAGTATCCAGCCAAGGCACAAGACACCACAAACGCAACCATCCCTATATTATGAAACAGAATCATGTCCTATGACTCAAGAGTAATAAACCAGATTAAAATGCTCGTAAATATCAAATAAGTTTTGATCTCAGCTTCCAATCTGCAAAATATATTCATAGTAACATTTGCACGGAACATACAGCTCCACAAGAAAGGTGCACTCCATGTAACATAGGTGTGTCAGCGACTTAACAGTGCCAAGATTAGCGCACAAACAAACAAGTGTAGGTAATACGAAAAGATTTAGCTAGACTCTATACGCCTGCCACTATAAATTAACTGGGACCCATTTTCTGGTGCAGCAGCGGTGCCTCATTGAAATTCTTCAAAATCAAATTCGAAAAGCTCTAGTCAGTATATAATAGGTACAAGTATGTATATTGTATACCTATATCTATATAAAACATTGCACAGGCGCAGTCGCACTACTGCGTTGCGCAATCCTCTGTTACTCTGTTAATCTAATAAGTCGTTAACGGTTAAAAATCTCTCAATTAAAAATAATCACGAGAAATAGGTAACAGAAAATACCTAAGGTACGCCCAAAGCCTACAAAAATCTATGCTAGATAGCAGCAAAACTGAGCCATAGTATATAGAGAGATACGCAGGTGATTTGTGGGCTTGTGCGCAATGTACGCAAGTTTTTTGTTGTTTGTGCCCAGATCTGAGACAGTTGCTGGATTGTTGTTAACTGCTTTGGGCGAAAGGTGGCTTTAAAGTCAAAGTCGCAAGATCAAAATCAAACAAACTGCACCAGAATATATTGCCCAACTAAAATGCCACAAAAACTGCACGAGGTCAGGTATGTTGTGTACCAGTGTACCATATACCCACTTGCCACCTGTGTACAAATATTTTTGTGACTTGCTTGCTTTTTTGCAGAAAGGTCAAGCCTTACTTTATTTTATTATTATTTTTTTTTTGGGTTTTCTTGAAATAGAAGTTGATCTGCAGATATGAAGACCGCGCGTTTAATTAATTGATGTGTTGCAACTATCCTTCATAGGCTTGAGATGAAATGAATTCGTTTTGGTTGAAGATGGAGGAGATTTATTGCAGCGCGGTGAGAAAAAATTTGAAGATGTTAGGCAGTTAGGAGAAACATGACCGAAATTATTTATTATTCATCACTTCATAAATAAGTTATGTAACGAGGTCTATTGAAACGAAGGAGGATGAGTTTGTACACAAAATAATGCTATCGAAGAAGACTTTTATGAAGCAAACATCGCATTTAAGCTTTGGATTTAAGAACAAAATCAGTAGTTATAGATATCAGTTTTATGCAAAAATTTAAGAAGTAGACGTTGTTAAATATTTTAGGTTAAGTGACTAAATTTAGCCACTGCCTTCCACTAGATCTGCATCTTCGTCGATAGTTTATAAAATTAAGATATTCCTGTAAATCAACATTCAATTTCACTCCATCTACAACTACTGCTTTTATTATTACAAGCGGAAGGAGATAACAAAAAGTAAACTCACGGCCAACGTATTGGAATTCTTCTTTTCTCGATACTGAAATGCCATCGCTTGCACCTGAGTGTATTATTCACTTTCCCATCTTCTTTAGGAGTCGTGAAGTGTAAAAATATTTCAAAGTGCTCGATGCCAATAAATACCTTAGTTGACCCCTGTTGTTTTAAAGAAATGTGCTTCACCGTAGGCTAATGTCAAAATGAAACGGAGGCAATCCAGATTCTTGGAAATTATTATTATTACATTGTTTAAATAATGCCGCGTCAGACCAGTTTTTCGGGTCTCTTTTTCTTTAGTCTGCCTATAATCATCTCAGTGAGTTGAATTGTCCCACGTCGTACCATAATCGCCACAACATTGATATATTCAACAGGACTCAAGGGACTTTTTGGTACAAAATTTGCACCATCAATAAGAATTCTTTATTGAAATACTTTTCTACATTCTACCGCGTCTATCAAATCTCTAATTAACATTACCTCAAAAAATTGTTCATGATCTAATTGAAGGTGGAAGGCTTTCAGTTTTCTAAACACCGTCATATTGACATCAAAACCACTTTTAATTATCGATGATCTCACACATGCAATATTTCCCGCCTAGATGTATCATGGCCTATTGACTTCGTGACTGATTATACATTCCTAAATAATTGTAAAATAAAATCACAACAAACTCAGTTTTCTTTGATTTTATTTATTAAATGGATCCATCACTTGTGTCAGCGATTATGTAATACATCTGCTACTGGAATCAGTAATTTCAATTGTTCGTGACAGCGTTTAAAGTGATTAGAATCTGACTTGGTTCTGGCATGAATTAAATTATCATTAATCAAAGCAGATGCAGCCGACGCGATACTGTGATGTTACTTTTTCTATTCTTGTTTTTTTTCTTGATATTTGTTTATGATAGGTGAAAGAATCCGCTTTGAAAAGTGCATTGGACCTGAACAACACAAATTATTCAGGATCAGTGAACTTAGAATCACACGGTAGCCACTTGAATCTCATCCGGGGGAATTCCTGATACCGCAGGCATTCCAGCAGACCGTCAGTCTGTCTAAGAATAACTTTATATACAACGAGGGTACTTTGGAATTCCAGATCCTCATTCCCTGTGTTGTCCCTCCAGTAAATGATGGATTTCACATAAACAACCCACACACAAGGGAATTCCATGCACCCGAGACGGAGGTAATACCCAACATCTTCGAGCCCAAAAGAAAGAGCTCAATACTGACCGAAGTACAAGACCAAGTTTGGCCAGACGAAGCATGATCGAAGGCAGATTTCTGAGAAAGCCAGGCACACGTAATGTGTAGAGGTCGTAACTATACATATTTTAACTGCTACTTGCTCCGGTTTGTAATTGAATTCATCCGTTGCCAGCACTTTAGCATCACACGTTACGTAAGTCCCCTTTAGCAAGCGAATATATGTATGCTCACACGTTCGTCCATAGTGTGATCGTACAACATTGTGCATTCGGCAAATTCCAATCAACTCCGGATGTTTTCTTCCAAATAATTGAAAAAAAAATCTAAAGGCATATCGCGATCTCGAGATATCCGCCATAAGGTCCAATATCTGCTTAATTACGTGCAGCACAGAAACCTATGTTGCATGATCACCGATCAAGCTACCTGAAGTAATGAGTTACAGTCTCGATTTTGACAGCTCGTGACCACTGCAGATCGGCTGACTCACACATTAACTGACGAAGTAAAGAAATACATTTTGAAGATCGATTGAAGATCAGGCTTAGTGTCTTTCTGTGCGGTCATCTCAGCTATTTGGTGTACAATGGAGCGACTGGGGCTAGGTTAAGTTTTTAGTTGGTTTTTGTACCTTTAATTACTCAATAACTGTCGCTTTTGTTTATTTCGATCATTTTTTCACTCTCTCTCTGTGTCTATCCAGCCGATCAGCCTTGGCCTTGGACGCATTTATAATAGAAGAACGAAATAACCTTTAGAGACTTGTAGCTGTAAGTTTTAAGTGTTAAGTTTTCTTTGTGTGATTTTGCTTTGATTGATTCAATTCTTCGTAAATCAGTAAAGCGTGCAAAGATCACGCTCGATACAAGATCGTTTGTCATGATTTTTTGAATGCTGTGCAATTTTTAAATGTAACGCCGCATGTGTTGATTGCTGCAAAACATGCGTTATTATTAATGCTGGTCAATAGAAAGAAAGATTTTTAATGTTGAATAGAATAATCCGGGTTCAAGTGATCTTTTTTTCTTCAAAACAGTAGGAAATGTCTTAATCGTAATGATTGGTTCGATTCCGCTCGACTTTCTCTAGTTTAGTAGCGAATGAATTATACTTTCCAAATTGGCTTTTGATAGAAAAAAAAATTATAAGAATTTCACCCACATTGATTTTTTATTGGAGTTTTTAAAACTTGGAGAAAAATAGAAGAAGTAAACAGCGATCTTTACAGCGACGGAAATACCAAACTCATACTTAACAAAGCTACATAAGTCATGTTATATTTTTATTTTGCTAAAAATATCTATAATTTTGTTTATTTTTAGGATAAGTATAGCTACATGCTGATTATAAAAACGGAATATGAAAAATAAAAAAAAATAAAATCGTGGTTATTTGAAGATTGCAGCATGACCGATCATAGTTTTCCTATTTATAGCTTGTGACTGATGTTAAATTTAAAGAATTGGTAATGTGGCAACCTATTTAATGAGTTGGTTAATTTTTATGACAAAAACATGCATACATGAGATCATTCGGTAATTTATTTCAAGATTGAAATTGACACACGAATGCCTTAAGGCTTAAGGTGATACAATAGCACACGACTTTTACAGTCAGATGGTAAGAAATTCTTTGGAAATTATCTCAATTTAATTTGTGGGAGTTAAAAACATGTTAATCCTTTTGTTATGTCAATTTGTTTTGCTCGATCGTATTTGGATAAATAATTGTTATGAGCATGTGTTTTCCAAGTATCTAGTATGTTTTCGAAACGTCCACGTACATAGAATGGAATGAATTCATAGGCTGATTGTCAGTTTAACAAATTCATAGTGTTTTCTCCATGCATTGCTTTCATTGGCTGAACAGTATAAGCTCCGTCCTTCGGAGAAATTTTGATAGGTAGCAACATAGTAGTTCAGGTATAGGTGCTGATAGTGATTAACTTTCTTATTTGACAAGCTCTGCTGAGATGTTATCAATGTTATCAATCCGCGAGGATTTGTTCTTATGCTGGATTCACTCGGCAAGGACCTTTGTTCGGAGGGACTTTTTCTTATAGACTTCTATAGAATTTTATATCTGCAACAAAGCAGCGCAGACAAATGTGGCTGCGTTAGAAAAGTCGGATGTATGCATGAAATGGTTCCAGGGGATAAGGATTTTTCAAAAATATTCTTAAATCAATCATAGTATAAAAGGATGGGTTTCAAATAATATTTGAGGAGCTTATTATCAAAAGGTGACATGTCCATTCGTATATTAAGGTAGATGTCCATTTTGTTTTTATTTTTTTCACAATAACCAGTTAATGTATTTCTACGATTTTTTCACCATAAAATAATAAAATACTTTATGTGTGTCGGCATATTTTTTAAAAACGAATGTCTTTAACTTAACTAGGTTTATGCACAGTTTTTACTCATTGCTGTAAAAAAAATGGATGGAGGACATGCCACCTTTTGAAAATAGGCTCCTCATTTGAAAACCAGTTAATAAAAGATAAATTTACTTTCTAAGATCTTTCTCTTTACCAAAGTATCTTGTGCAAACTTACAATTAATATCTTAATAGTTTTGTGTCATTAAAGTAGCATAATCTTATTTTGATGTTATAAATTACAGAAAACTTATTTTTAATCAAAATTTCAATTAAAACTTCTTAACATAAAACGGAAAATTTTACAACATTTCATGTCCTACAAACAATTTGTAGCTATAAAACTTTTAATAGCATCAAAATTACACCACGCGCAAACGTAGCTTAACTAATTACGACCCAATGAAAATCAATTCTAACAAAAAGATGCAAGTTAAGTTACTTACACCTCAGTATAACAAAATCCTTCACCACACCCACGTTCCACTCGGAGGACAGAGAATATAGCCAACAATTAGCCATAAATTCACAAACTTAAAGATCTGGTCCAAAATTAGTAGATGCCAAGTGACCTTGCTGCTGTAAACCGAGTCTTCCACAAATTAAAATTCCAGTCTGAATAGCAGCCTTGAAATTTTCTAATAACTTTCATTTAAAACAACGCTATAACCATTAAAGCAACAATAATGTCCAACATCTCACCGGCGATACAAGAAAGTCTCTCAAGGCAGAGCTTGGCAGCCACCTTGCGAGGAAAAAAAATCGTCATAGTGTCGTTAAGTGCATTTTTGATGAGAAAATTTTCACCTTTCGGAAAATTTTCTTCAAGCCGCGTCAAACGATTGTGTATATACACTGAAGATGCTTCATTTGCTTCTTATTTCTTGTTAAATTGCAACAACAAAAAAAAGCGGATCATCTTTCGATACTTGCATGCATGTGAAGTTCGCACATACTCGTCCGTATCTGATTTAATGCAAGGCACAACAATTCACCTGCGAGAAAAATAATAATAATAAAAAAACTCAATAAAACAAAAGTCACCTGAAATCTGAAACAGACGATCTTTCACAAGATTCCATCCTAGAAACAATGGCACCCACCGACGATATGGGCCGGTCCCATTTCCACAATTCAACGTGGTTTGGCGTCGTCGAAGTCGACGTCGCTGTCGTTGTGGCATTTTTCAAGGTCTGGGAATTAATTTCCTTAATTTTTTTTTCGCACAACGCAAATGTTAGCGCGCTAGAAAACATCGTTTTAATGCAGGTAATTATTAACAATTGCACCTGGGTTTGCCGCTTTGTATTGTTTTGCGGTGGTAGTGTTGAAGAAATCTCCCGACGGAATTAGTTCATCAACCGGTGAAATACGGGTGTAAACCCAGACCCTTTCATGTTATTGTTGGTCTTAATTGTTTTCTCCAATGAAAATGGTGGCGTACATTTATGCCGAAAATTCGGGGACGTGATGCTGTGATGTGGGTGCGTTATGGAGTAATATGCCTCGAGAAGAAGGAAAGGTTTTGTCCAAATTTTTTTGAAAAAGTTATTTACATATAAAGGAATATTTGTGGGCTATTGTCTAAATAATGCGATATTTCATATATGTACATAGTTCCTTTTATTTTTAAAAGCTAAATATCAAAACTATTTTCATGTTCTTAAATGACGCTACAGTCTTTGTAGTACTCGGGCCTTTTGAAGTCTCTTCTTCCAATCGTTTCTACTTTTTGCTAGTTATTTGCAGTTCGATATTACGATCTTCTAGCACGTCATCTATCCATCAATTTCTTGGTCGTCTTACGTTCTTAACGTACAAATGGAATTGTCAGTGAGCATAAACAAATTCGAATCTGAGCTGCAAAATTACCATGGTACCATAATACCAATTGTACTGTACCTATTCAAGCTGTTTGGGATCTAGTCCAATTCTACTCGCGCATCTACATAATTTCTTTTGAATGTAATCTTGATGGCTCCCCGCAAAAGCATGAATATCTATATTTATTTACAAAATTCGATCACAAACGATCGTTGTAATAAAACTCTTCTTAATTTTCCAAAACACTTTACATAACTCTGTGACCGATTGCGACGACAACCAAAAAAAACAAAATTGAATTTGATATGTCGTAAACGATGACGTTATCACCTCAGATATGATTTACTTTGCTAATTAGCTCCTAAATTATTCAAATTTTTACTGTTTACGATCGCGACGTTTATAGTGATTTATGTGAACCAAAACATTTAGTATAAATCGTGTGAATTAAAACGTCTGACCGATGAATAACCCCCGAGCCACTCCTGATGACAAAGAAATAAAGAGGAAATCTTGTGAACAATTTGCAGAAAAAAATAAGAGATCTTTTATGTTTTCACTATCATAAATAAAAAATAATATAAAAAGATCAGTAGAAAATCTGCATTTTATCATTTCACGTTTCGTCGCGCTGATTTATATCGTCCTAAACAAAACCGAAAGAAATTTCAAATTTCAACTTTAAATTTCCCCTTTTAGATTCGCACAAAATTTTTATTTTTTTTTAGTCAACATTCAAAAAACAAACAGGCAATCTTTAAACCTGACTTACCTACCACCGTTGACGTCAGCTCAGTTTCAATTACCTGAAGGCGCAGCATTTAATTTCACTTTCGCGCAGACTGCTGCGGTGGACCCTTCAAAACGATCGTGATTTAGGTATATGCACACCGACTGAATCGGAATTCACAATAGAGTCACAACAGCGTACGTGTAAAAACTCAATTAATGTAAATTAGTCTATCTATGCATAGTGCACAGATTTGTGGCAGAGCCGTAAACAAAGTCGTTGACTTCATTTATCACTCATTGGGGGAATACTCTTCTTCACGGTGCTTGTTCTGCATAAGATCACCTTCACCACCACCAGACAACTAGGAGGCGATGGATATGCAAATTTTAGCTTAAGGTGCTCTGTAATTGTCCGCAACGAGTTATCTTCGGGATTTATTTAGGTTTTTTTTGCATTTTTGTTTTTGAAAAAAGAACTTTCTACGAAAAATTTCAAAATCAACCTAAATTTTTCTCCGTTGCCTTTTTTATTTTGCTCAAGATTTATCTAATCGCAATAGATAAAATCGTAAGACTTGCGCCACTTTATTACAGTGTCCACGATTGATTACCACCAATTTGCAAATTTTTGATGTTATTTAATTGCTAAACAAAACATTTTTCCGCAGTTTTGATCATTTTTCAAAATAAAATTAAAAATTCACATATATTTCAGAGTGCGTCCAACAGAAAATTGCCGATGACACCACATCAGAATTTATTTCACATTTCTATGCTAAGTTGATGCTGCCATCAAAATTAATTCGTATTCAGACTTTAGTTCAGTAGCCCCAGGCTTAAGCTAAGTTTTTATGAGTTTAATCTCTTCTTAATTGAATCATTTCTATCAGGTGTCGTCGAGAGCATCTTTGATTTTTATGAAATTTAATTAACATCGAGAAAATGTTTAATTTCTCTGCCAAGGTTACATTAATTAGGAGCCATAAGAAAGGTCAACATTTTTGTTATTATTGTTTTTATTTTTCTGTTTGGATTGACAAATTTATGATACTATAATTTATTTGAAATTCCACATAATTTTGTAATTTTTAGATATTTTAGTGCGGTGAACGGCAACAAAACATGATTTTCAAGCTAGTAAACATGTCTGAATTGTTCCATTCCGCTTATAAAAAAAGGAAGTATCCATTGAAAAAAGTCGTTACTTATAAATTTTCATGAAAAAACAGTTTTTTGACAACTGTTGGCCATAAGAAGAGAACTATTCTTAGAGGAATAGTTAAGGAAGAGTCTACAAAAAAATGGGGAATAAATTAAAACCCATGCTGTTGATTTTAAAGTCCTCTTTACAGAAACTATAGTAACGTAAGTAAAATGCTAAAGAACTTACTTTTTTGAACTCATGTGTGATTGCAGATCGGCAACCTCTGAAATACTTCTAGCTTTATACTTGTATTTAAGACCAAAGATGTACTATCACATTATGCTTGACATTAGCACTGGTCGAGAACAAAAGCAAGAATCATCATCATTACAGCCCTCTGGCAATAATCTTCCATCGTTCCCGGTCTTGCGTCTTAATTTTCCAGTTGGTAATCCAAATTGTGCTTAATTGCATTTCTAAGTCGAGTTTATATCTCTTCCTAGGTATTCCTCGTGGCCTTCCCTCTGACGTTGGATTTTTGAGGGCGCTTCCTAAGGCATTCTTATTACATGGCCTATACAGCGTATGCGTGAAATCTTGACGCTTTTAGTTATCCCTGTGGTTTCAATGCACGCCTCTCACACCGCTTTTTCTAATACAATGTTAAATAGTAGGCAGGATAGAGTCTCCTTGTCTGAAGCCTCTGTTCATTTCAAAGGTCATCGATACGCTGTTCTGAAATCTTACTCGACTCAATGAGGTTTTAGTGAGTTGGATTAATTGATCTGCAAACTTCAGTTCCACCATTTCTTCGTAGATTTTGGGGCGTAGCGCAAGATTAAATTCTTTCGTCTTCTCAATTGCTTGTCGGAATGGGTGATCAGTAGTGAACTTTTGTTTCCTGAATCCACACTGATAATTGCCAATTACTCTTTGATACTGGTTTGAACAGTCAAGTTGTCAGGTAGTTCTTTATTTATCCACATGTATTATACCAACTTGTGCATAAGGTTACTTAACTAACTTCTCCAATTAGCATATTTAGGCGCTGACACTTGCTGGTAAAAAAATCTACACTAAAATACACAAATAATTCTACAAAACTGAATTCAGACGATTGCACGAAAAAAGTAAAGAAAGACGTTTTCTGTTATTAAAATATAATTTAGAAATTGATAATATTAGTATGAAATTTCAATCCAATTCAATTTGATTCAACATTTCTCCAAGAAAAACTATAATTTCCCTTTTAACTCTTTCTTATTGTTTTTATTTCAGTTCATGTTGTTAAACCGACTCAAATTTGGGTAAACTTTCAATTTCATGTTTACACAATCCTGAAAAAAAACTAATAGAAATTAACCAATTTCATATCATCATAAATTAAACATACAAAAACCTACGAAATTATATACGAAAAAAAAACATTTAGTTAGAAAAAAAGCAGAAAATTCAAATTTTAAAATTGCCTCCCTAATAACTCAGCGATGTAATTACAAATTTGGTCTGCCACAATAATGGTTGGTGGTGCTCCATTTCTATGCATTGCACAATTCACACAAAGTAGGTACTAAAGTCAGTTACAGAGATATCGACCAACGACCGAAAAAAAACAATCACGGATAATCAAATTCCGACAAAGGATATACGGCCATCGATACGGCTAATAACGTTACTTCCCATTTTCTTTTTAAGCACCAAAGTACTGTCTTAATTGGCTGTTGTTGCAATGCCGAAAAATAGAGCAATTTCGGAAGATCAGAGAGGTTAATGAGACCGCCCGAAAGATTGAGTGTATTTACGCAAATGCAAATCACTGGCACGACGTCACACCAACTCAGCCCGGGATTAGATGCGAGTCGAGTGAATACAAAGCGCATTCAAATTGGCCAATACAAAAATTTCGCCTTTCAACACCCTCGCGTTTGCGTAGATTTCATCTAAATTGAGCCACACGTCTCTCTCTCTATCTGTCTCGGCGGCGGCGGCTGTTGAAATTATTCAGCTCGACTATGCAACCGTTAACTTCGAACTTTTCGAAGTCATCATCGATTGAACTCGACAAAATTTTTATTTTTTGTTTCCGTCCGTTACGCCAAGAGTAATCAAGGCGCGATGCTCGAGACCTTCAGTAACCTTCAAACTTGTATTCGTGACTTTTGGCGGACCCTTTTGTTGATTATCGATGGCGCATAGCGGCGCTGATCGCAGTTGCGTAAATTTTGATCCAAATTCCAATTCAAAACCCGACACAAAGGAGTGAAATCCGTTCGCATTTGCACCGTGTCGACGAATAATGTCGGACAGCAGAATAAACGAAGCTTTATGTGTGATTGCGAACGGATTATTATTATTATTTTTTTAAATTTACTGCGCAGCTTTTCGGTCAACGGAATTTTATCAATAGCCGACGGTTGTCAGGTAGCTTTCGCAGTGGTTTTCATAATGGAACCATAATGGATGTCTGGCAGCTACAACCATTAATCATATGCGGCAAAAATCTGTGCTATCATCATTCACGGTTGGAAATTTGCAAAATTATAAAGCTTTTATGGATTAATAAGTGAACGATCCCCCAAAAATTCAGGTTTTCGGAATTGAAAATTTATTAGGAGAAATTCTGCTATAGAAGAAGTTGGGGCGTGACATAGATAAATGCTGGACAAAAAAATAACTATCAATAGACTTGTTTTTAAGGAAGTTATCTTTTTTTATATTATAAATTAATGACATTTTTATGGTTTTATTGTGTTATGATTATGTAATTTTATATTGCAGATCAGGATGAAAGGAGCTTATGAAAAATAACATCCCATATGAACGTTTATAAAAGCAACCTTGAACATCAGTCGTTTCACATCCTAAGCCAATTCTAACATTTCTGTGATAGAACAAGCCAAAATTAAAGGTAAGAGTTAAACGATGTCAAATTTGGTTGAATTGTTTTGATAAAATTATCACGTATAACATAATTCGCAGCTCGTTTAAAAAAAAAACCTTTTTACTTGAAAATATTTAACAAAATTGGAAATTTTTCCAGTTAACAAATAAATTCATAAACTTTCGTTCATTCAACAAGGATTTTACAGATATAGAGGAATAATATGTGATAAATATGATGACAGGGAAAACGATGCAGATCTCTCCATTAGACTGAAGTTCACAAATCCTTCATTCGAAGAACTCGAAAACTATTCAAATTCATTCGCGATATCGTTAATTGATGCACCATAGTCATTGAGCCATTTAGAAATTTAATAGTGTTGGTGAAAATCTATTTAAATCGATACCAATATTTTTACAACAGACTAACTTAATCAAGTCAATCTCATTCATACAGTAGATGAAATGTGTTCATTAAAAGAACAGAATGATTGTACAACAAAACTTCCAGCCGCTCTCCTTCTGAATTCCACAAACGCAATCCTTCTGCAACATCCAAAAGTTCAAGTAGAAGTTTAATTGTAGAAGTAGATTTCAGCGCCCAGGATTCCTCTTGGCCTATGTTGTCTTCTAACCTATCGTCTAGTATATTGCACTTTCTTTTAGGACTTATGTTTATAAAAGTATACCTGAAAGCCAAGGATGCTCGTTATCGAATAGCATTTTAAAAGCAACAGAAAAAACATTGCATTTTTGTCAGGCAGGTGTTTGGAGCAGATCTGCACCATTAAA
Source organism: Thereva nobilitata (assembly GCA_963855945.1). Classification (NCBI taxonomy): domain Eukaryota; kingdom Metazoa; phylum Arthropoda; class Insecta; order Diptera; family Therevidae; genus Thereva; species Thereva nobilitata. Next base: position 113,362,540 of record OY979697.1, read on the forward strand.
TAGTTCCAAATTCACTAGTTCGTACTAGCTTGAACGACATCTTAGTGCAAAGTGCTATAGATGGAATTGAAAGGAACGTGGTGAGGAATCTTTTTTGTAAATATTTAGGATAACATGATAAAAAATTATTCTATATGTACAAGAAAAAACTATGACTTTATCCGCAATTTATTCTGGCAGTTAGTCTTCCTGACCCTACTGACCTGCTGAAGTAAACCGCAAATACAACAAAAATAATTAATTTTCCCCTATTATTTCTTTAAACACTTGTTAAAAAATCTCAACCTTGACCGAATCTGAATAAAACCATCTTTCATCTTAATTTGAGTAATAACCTTTTGCCAGTGGTTTTCTAACAACGTCCATGCACCTCCTTCGAGACAAATGGGAACAGTTTTAGTGTCAGGTACACGAGAGATAATAAATCTTCAAATTCCCAGACGTTTTTCAGTTCAAGGTTTGTTACGGCCATTTCGGTAGCGATATACTAACCTCCTGTAAAGTAACTGAAGAAAAAAAAACACAATTAATGACAATATAATCAGAAAAAAGTATCAATATCCCCGTGCTTTCAAGTTCAAACGTTTTTTTTCAAATATGTTCGACAGTGTTTTGACCATTCTTGAAGCTGAGAGACGCGTGCAATTTAAATTGGAATTTGAACAAAAAAAATTCATTATGCAATTCGTACCTGATCTGATAGCGTTACGAGTATGCTAAAGCCAAGACATGTGCAATAGACCCGCAAGTATTCATCTACCGTCGGCGTGTTATTATTAATTTGTTTTTTTTTTTGATATTCAAGCATCAGCTCTTTTCAATTACAGCAATCGAGATCAAAATCCGAAACGAATTCCTCGCAGATGATGCGTGCGCAGCTTGGACTAAAAATCACGTTGATTAACAAAACAAACAGCATACATCTAGCTGCAATTACTTGTACAAGTAAATTATATAATTGTTTTGGCTAATTAACAATTTTAAATATTTTTTTTTTACGTAAAACTTTTAAATGCGAGCAAATTTTTTTTTACTGTACTGTAGTAGAGCGGCAGAAGAACTTTCACGTGTTACGTGCACCGCGCGCAGGTGAAGTGGGTATGATGCGGTTGCTCAACATCAAAATTAATAAAATTATTCACCTTTGTTATAGAAACCACCTAGGCTAGTTACTGTTCAACGGAGCGTTAACTATTTTACAGTATTTGAAACCCTGCAGAAGAAAATGAAACTGAATTTGTGTGGACGGCTTGAGACACGAGGATCGTAGGTCACCTTTTTGTTGGAGACGTTGGACTCTAGCAATGCTTAAGAGAGGTTGAATTCACAGTGGCTTTGTGGATTATGGTATTTCAGTTTATGGGGATTATGAGATTGGTTTAGTTATTGATCTTTTTTTGTATTGTATTGTAAATGGGTTCAAGTCATGCGTTTTTGGCTTGGGATTTGTTTAAAACGATGAATTTCAAGATTTTAGGAGTTTTGCGTGTTTTACAGTTTAGTAATTAAGATTGTGGCATTTTGATCGTAATCCTATGATAAGAAAGTGGAACAAGAAGCCTTTTGAAGTAACAAACTGTTTCAACAAACAAAATAAACAAGAGATCATAAAACACGACAATAATACCTTCTATAGTTGAAAGTATAACGCCAACCGCAGAGTAACTTCCATTAGGCGATAAACAAAGAACCTGCAGAGTTCACATTATTTTATTATATACATTTAACGTTACATTCATTATTTTTCAACATAATCACCATTGATGTAGAATTTTACCGATTTCTTAATCCTTGCCACCAAGAGTCGTATCCAAACTATCACAGCATCTTCTTCATCATCAAAGAAAGTACTGCGATCAGGTTTATTGTATTTTGAATATTTCATAACTTCCACGACTTTAAAGAACAATTCTCAATTAAGACTGGCAAAGAAAGCTTGCTTCATAAACATCCCTTTCCAACATTCCTTTCTCCCAATTTGCGAATGACTTCTTATTTCTATTGATTCTTCTAATACTTTAGGTGATTTCTTAACAGTCGCGGCTTCCTATCTTTAAATGATGACATTCATTCTGAACTAAAAGTTATTTTGTAGCCCTCAATGGTTTAAGTCTAAAACTTATGCCATTGTCAACGTACCATCATTAACTTAAGGAAGCATTCAGCCAGTTTAAAATAAACGACATAGTTTTACAGCTCATTGTTCTACTACAGATTTCCATGATATTACCAAACAAATATTTAAAATCTCATAGTACAATTAACAATTTAATAAGATTACACCAAGATAATACGGAAAAGATATAAATCGCTCGCTTCCATTGTGCTAATTGTTCTAGTGTCGTTACAATATGCCTACTGCATCTATTCAACCTCCTACTCTACTATCCAACATAAGCATAAAACGAACACTCGTCAAATTCAGGGCATGGGTATAATCATGAATAAAAATAATCTTGTTACCATTGGTTCGCCCATAAGAAAACCATAAAAACTTGTGCGCGCTCCTTATGATTTTCATAAATCTCGTGAATAATCTCCTCTCAACGAAATTCGGAACACATAAAATTCCCACGGAAGAATAGAACGAGAAAAAAAACTAAAACTTAACTAAGATATGCACTCCTTCATATTTTGACCAAAAACGGAGGCGATTTCCTCAGTATGAAAAATGTATACCGCTCTCGATATCAATTGATCCGGCTTTTGATGTTAACCGGTCACAGTCAGCATGATTACCGTGTTAATACCATCTTTGTCCGAAATCATTGGAGCTGACTCACGTCGATGCCATATTTGATATCTGATGGTAGTTAACAAGCGTATATTTACGGTGAATTACTAAAAGAACATGGGACACGAGCTGCGGTGTTGTAGAGAGCCCGAGTATCCTATAGCTATAAGTTGGATCGTTGGCGAATCTCCCATTCATGATTCTATCGCGGCGAAATTGGACAAATCATTGACTGGGGACCGATATGTCATTATGACGAAATATCAACCACCGTTCTTCCTTCACGTTAAGTATTATAGTTAGTTCCATACCAGGCCATAGAGACCAGAAACGATCGAGCGGATAGAATCACGGCCTGTCGTTATGAAATCCGGGGCCGCCTTTGTTTTTATTATACTATTGGCGGGCATTTATAGAAAATAAATTTTTCTCAATCAAGCATGAATCGGCGGAGAGTAGCCCCAGCATAAGATCAGGACTGAGAAAGACAATAATCTAGTAACTGGAAGGTGTGTTCCCACCGTCAGTTCTGACTTGACTTGAAACAGACAGAGGCCTTTGGTATGTAAATTTTGTGGATAAAATGCGAAATAATGCACGAGATCAGTGCTGCAAGAGGGGAATCAATCGATAGACTGCAATTTTGTGATTAATATTGTATTGGACTGTTACTGAGAATGCAGGAGTAATGACTGTTAACATTATGTTACGTAAACAGAATTGCATAAAATTAAAGGCTAAAATTGAGCCGCCACGTAACGAAGGTAAATTTTGCTTGTAATCCCTTTAGCGTTTTACACCTGCTCTAGAGAAAATTGATTTAGATTTGTTTAGTGGTTTTCGAATTCCTTAAGGGTAAAGTAGGTGATCAGTAGCAAATCAATACAGCGGAAGAGATTTAGTTTTTTTGCAATTGTTTTAAAATCATTTTCCAAATTTTGCTTAAAAATCGTTGTTACACGTTAGTATGTTAAATTTACACGAGATGCACGCACATCTCTGATCAATCAGTGTGATAAGATCATCTAGGAGCAAGTCTAGATTAGGTTGGGACTGCCAACCTTCCCAAAAACCCAGTTATTCGCGATTAGGTTAACCTTGTTTGGTCCTCAGGTTATTGGGACTTTGAAGGTAATAAGAAATACGAAAGCCCCTGGTCACACAGAGGTCTAACACTGGATTCATCAACCCGGAATCGCAAATTAGAAGCCAACCAGCTTGGTGCATACGGCCCTTGACAATCGAACTGATGAAACACATTTCGCCTGAAGGTCCACGCCTGATTTGGTCAACCACAAGCCATCTTGAAACTCGGCTAGATTACTGTTTCCATCCAGCAAAAAGGATTTCACTGAGACTTCATCCAAATCAATTGATTGACTAATTCTGAAAATAGTTCATCTTAAAACAGCAACTTTCGCAGCACTGCCTCCTCCACCTCTTCCTCTTCATCATGTAACTGCAAAGCTCCCTTTCACTTTGCATGCTAGAATCCTCACCTTTTATAAAGCATAAATGATAAGAATAGCCGTGCCTCAAAAACGAAACTCTATTCCATCACCACATTATGGAGGCTTTTTGCGCACTTCTAATTTTATCTACCCTCTTCCATTCAGCGCGGATTCTCGGTTTATCTGACATAATATAATATTGATTGCATTATATAACTCGTGCCCACAACAACAGCACGAATGCTTTCATTGTCATTTTCCGCAGGCTGCGCGTAAACTTCCGGTTCGATTGTTTTCATGACTTTATCGTGAACTTTGCATAGAACAATGCTTAGAGTATTTTTTTCGCTGGTGTTTTGTTGTTAGTAATTTACCTGAAAGTGAAAAATAGCAGATTTTTTTAAATTTGACTTTTTAGAGGCGTTGACCGTTTGTTGTTGGCTTTATGTAAGAGAGGTGATTGATTTTCTGGAATTAATTGTGAATTGACGTGCTTGTGCTTTGTTCATAATGTTGTTGAATTTTGATTTCGAACTTCAATAGAATCCAACATAGCAGACTATTGAAGACTAAGCAAAATTCTCGATTACACAATAAAATAATATGAAAAGATCAATTTGTATCATAAGTTTCTTGGCGCACCTTATGGTTCTCGCGTAGATTACTTCTTCTCTTTCTTCTTGACATAGACCAAATGAAGACGAAAGCGAACGACTTAGTCCAAGTTCAAACTGTATTGCAAACCAAACGGCCATCTATTGCAATTCGTCGAGGAATGCTATTCCTCCAGCTTAATGTTTCGATCAGAAGGCTTAAGCAAATCTATTGGTTAAAATATTTTGCCACACACATGATATTTGTTTGATTTCAAAAAACGGCGACAGCCAATCAATAGTAATAGTTATGGTTCAATAATAAGTTGTAACGCTTGAACCAATTCTAAAGGCTTCTGAAATCTTTTTGTCAATCAAAAAAAATTTACAAATACATATAATCCAACAAATTTATTTGTTCCAATGATATTTCTAGAGACACACTTTAACATATCGTAAATATCTTCTTTGACTACTTAATTTAGTTAGAGTTATCTTAGACACTTCATTAGATTTTTGCCAAAAGTCCGGGTCTGGTGAGCTCAATGGTATAATTTATATTAACAGTAATGTTTTCTCTTCATCTCTATTTTTCAGAGCTTATGGTCAATTGGTATGCTAATCATTATATGGTAAAGAACAAATGATAGATGAGGCAGCAGGATATGCAACAGTAAATGAATTTGTTTCGTGTATACTAGTGTTTCTTCTCGAGAATTCTTTCTCGAGAATTTCTCGAGAAATAAAACTATTTTCACTATCTCATTTCTCGAGAAATTTAATGTTGTTTCCCCGAGAAATTTATGACTGTTTTTTAATTAATTTCTTAAAATTTTTACTCTTTTCTCATATCCATACATCTTTTTTTACTAGCATACATACATACTAACTTAGTGGGAATATATGTATTTGTTTTTGTGCGGGCCTTTTTTATATACGTTCTTTTAATGCTATGTGTGTTTCGTGTTAAGCCGGCTCTGCACGATGCCATGACCACCCTCCAAATGCACTGTCAAATACAAGAGAAATAAGATATGTGACATTTTAACATCAAAATTTGCTAATATCTTCAACAGTAAATGCCGTAACACAAAATTGTCCGGACATTACTCAAAGCTTTCTAATTTTGGAAAAAAAATATTGGTTAACGTTGGAGAAAGGGTACTTGAAATTGATATTTTTGTTAAAAAAACAAAATTTTGACTTTGATGGCTCATTACTCTGGAAGTTGGTAGGGTAGAACCTTCACTTTTACAGTTTTAGATAGGTGGGAGTATTCGGTGTAAAAAAGTGCATTTTTTAAGCTAAGCTTGGCTCTTGGTTCTCGAGAATCTGGCAATAATTGGAAAATACCGTTTTGCTAATACCTCGATAATGGTTCTTTGGAAAATAAATGAGTGTCATTTTCGTTTTCAGCGACCTCAAATTAGGCTAAAAACACCTTTCTTATTAGGTACCTCCGCAATTAAGAAAAAAATTGTAAACTAGTGTTATCAAATGCCACATTGGATGCGTTATGTTTTTTAAAAATATACTTCAAATCATATTAAAACTTGTTTTGTAATCTTTATATTTATACTTATTATTTTATTACTTAATTATTATAAACATTTATTTTGCCTTATGAATAAAATGGAATTTTAATTTTTATTTCATGAACTTTTTACAAATTCACAATATTTCTCGAGAAATGAGAATTCTCGAGAAGTAAAATTTATTTTTCTCTTTTCTCAAGAAATAGAAACTACCGAGAAATATTAAACACTAGTGTATACACTTAGTTTTCCATTAATTTTGGACAATCTTTTGACTCTATTAAAAGAAAAGTAATAACTAAAGCCTTCAATGACATTGAAATACTTCTTACGCTGAACAGAATAGCCTGTGCTAACACTTTCTAATTTCAGATGTCAGGTCGCCATTCACAAGTTAAGATAAGTGAACATTTTAAATTATATGCAGTGGTGGCACAAAGAAAAGCATTTTCCATCACTATCTTCAACCTCATACTCCAATATGTCGTAGAAATCCCTAAAAGAGAGGACCATATTTTTAACAAACAAAGCAAGTCTTTGGAAGAAAAATTTTGAGAAACGTCCCTAAAAAATCGCAAACGGAAAATGTTGAATTAGATCCAAAAAAATAACTAGAAATATTACATTTAAGATTTGTGCCATTGTAATTGCGGCGTGAAAGTGAAGCTAAACTTTTGTCGGGTTGTCCAATTTTAGGGCAAAAAAAACGAAGTATGAATCGAAGACGCTAAGGTATACTTTTTTTTTGCTTTAAAACACAAAAACATTCTTCTGAAAATTTTATTACATACTTATATTGATATATCATATATACATATATTGCAAGCTATAGCTTGATAAGGTATCAATACAGAAAATATGACCTCTCGACTGTTATTCAACATACTCTATATATATACAGGAATTTTTCCTACCTTTCTAAAAATCTAAAACAAAGGATTTTATTTAATTCATCCCTATAAAAGTTAAACGTATACGTTTCACTTGAGGCCGAAATCAATCAAATTATTAACGTAACTATCCAAAGTCCGAGCCATTTCAAAAGGAATTAGCATTGTTTCACTGCCACACCTTCCCCTAATAACAAATAATTTACTAATGGTCGCACCATTAGTCAGGAATGTCCATTATGTCAAAAAAAAAACTTAAGATAAACATTATATCGAATATTTATCTCAAAATAATTAATTTTGATAGTCGATAAAATTAGTTTACACATTCTCCCAAAAAAAAAAATCCATTAAATATTTACAACGTCCCAAATCTGTCGGTTTATTGGACTTTCGAAAAAAAAAGTTTGACAAAGCTACATTGAAATCGGCAGCACCACCACCAAATTACTCGGCTATAGAGATTGGAAAAACACAACACAAATTTTTATCTGGAAATAGAACAAGTTCCAACAATTTTAACCAACATTCGAAAATGTCCATCCAGCAGCGACTGTGGACAGGATTATCTGTTTGACTGGTGGTCAATTAGGTGGCACTTGGTGCGACATAATGTAAATCACTGGCTTCTAATTAATGGAAATATTGACCCAACACAAAATTTACCGTTATTTTGTAATCAAATTTCACTAAATGTCCTTCGGCGTTTGCTGCTAGCCGCCATATCTGTTTCCGCCATCATGGAATTATCTACACTCAATTGATTATTGAAGAATTTCAGTTTAAACACTGGCTACCGGCCAGCAAGTGCAAATTCTTGGCTAGAAATCGCGAATTGCGACATTCTAATCGAAAATCACTTTTATAAAAACAACAAAACAACGACGAATCTAAAAAATGCATGCACATATCCAGTATATATATGTGTACATATGGCTAAACAAACTCAACTGCCACATAAAATGGCCTTTCGTTGCGATAGAGATCATTTTCCCAAGCAGGTTAACCTGAAAGGAGCCAACGCCCAGGTCTTTCGAGGCTCGATGCAATATGCACTGGGAAAAGGCCACCGGCATACAGAAGATAAACGCTGCACTTTCGAGTGCGATTAGAGTGCACTTCTAGCGCATATCTTGCACCTTGCTCCTGCTAATAGTGGAGCGCTTAGGCCACTATAGTTGAATACCTTTGTTAGTCAATTGTTGATAGTTGCGGTTCGGGCGGGAGTTAGCATTTGTTGAGCAACTCAGCAGGCGCTAATTAAATGCACGACCGCAACGGCCTGCGAACTGCATCGATTTCCTGCTCCAGATGCGGCACTGTGTATCCTCCGGCTATCTTCTAGCGCTGTAATCTAATATGGTTTTGATAAATGCAGCTCACTCTGCTGGGTCAACTTTTGAGACTGCTTTACGGGACTCCCGCTTAGCTCGAATATTTAGATTTGGACATTCCACGGTGCCACATTAGAGGCAATGGATTGTGAAATTGTTGATGCATGTTTTCATTGTCGGAATAAATGAATGGTGGTCACGTAAATACATGTACGGCATCCATCATGCATAGCTTTGATAGAAATGCTTGATGTAGATATCAACGCCAAAAAATGTTTTATTTTCGACGTTAGTTAACAAATGTGCTGGGATTGAACTGTTGTGCTGGAGGTTTCCTCATTTTTAAAATTGTTTTCATGCTTTTACATTTGTAAAGAGAGTTACGTAGGTTATAGAAAATTAATAAAAAAATGAACTTTAGATAACTAAGAAAGGGTTTCTGTGTTTTAGAAGAATAGATGCTCTTAAGCTCTGCATAAATTATAAATAAAGATAAAAATCAAATGTGGATTTGATGCTAAAACCGCTGCTATAATAAACAATTTTCGACCATAATCTCCTTTCTTTTAAGTTCTTTCTTATTTATGAGTCAAATTTTGCAGCGATGTAATTCTAACAACATAAGTTTCCCTTTCACATGTTGTATTAGGCGTGGGGCCTGGAAAAATAAGGCTCGAGTTCAATTACTGGCATTGGAGGCAACCCCTTGTCTCTCTAAGAAATTGGTGTGAGATCTTGAACATGTTAACGCTAACCTCCTTTCTGTTCTGTGATATCCAGCATTCGGGTAGAACGCTGACCACATAAGAGGATTGTCGCTGTTCTCGAATTAACTTAGTTATGAAGTTTTCAATCCTATTAACACAGATCCTTGTCGTAGAGGTCACTGTTAGTGTAAAATTTAGTGAAGCCTAATTCGGGTATTCGATACAAGCCTAAGCATGCCTTTAGAGGGTTGCCCTTCAAAAACCAGAAGCTTTTCCATATGTGATGGGATTATGTTGAACCTGGGGCAGCCATACGTCTAAATCAATCTGGACAAGGCTTGATAGCAAATCACCTTGACCTGTAAGCTTAGGTTTCTGCTACAAAAAAATCCTTTTTTGTCATAGAAACCATATTTGTCTTAGTCATAGTAGCACTTTTATTTCTATTGAAATAGGAGCATTGGTCCAACCAAAGCCATAGGTACTTCACTTTCGGTTTATTTTCCAATGCTTGTCCGTCCATCATTATTCGAAATTCCAGTTTCCTTGCACACCCTTTTCACAGCATATTATACATGAAACTGATAATGTAACCAAAAATAGCAGTTTTTAGTTTACACAATCACATTTTAAGAGGTTTAAAATTCACTGTTAAGCCCATTTACTTGATCTGCTGTAATATAAAGTCTTAAGGGAATAGCTGCGTTGCAACGTAACAAGACGTAACTTTATTTCATTTATTTTATTTCAAAATTTATCCTTGACACTGAAAACAATTTATTTCATCTCACTATATTTTAATGTAGTCAGTTCGTCCTATTTAGCTATCTTTTCTAAACTCGAAAAACATTGATAAAAAGTAGGACTTGAAAGTCAGAACTGTCAAAACCGCCTATCATTAAACGATAGACCTAACATTTATTACCACTCAATAAACTTCTCCACAGCATTTATAATCTCTCGCTTAGCCGTTATCAATATAACCTCTCAATAACAATCTAATTTCGATGCCCACGTGCTACTAAATTTCGTAACCCTACAACCTGTTCACATTATTTCCCATGCCTCTAACTACAAAACAACAACCATTTATTCAAGCTGTCTTATGAACGTTATGAAATTGGTCCAATGTCCTTCAAATCGGCACTTTATTAACATGGTCCAGTTTTGTTTAAAATACCTAAAAGAACAAAGCTCTGATCTCATTCGGAAATTTCGTAACTTCGGCTTCGAAAAAGGCGAGCATTTTCTAGCTTTAAAAATGACTTCCATTTGAGCTTTGACTTTACCTGAAAGGTGGAACAACCGTAGAAAATTTTAATCGTACCTAGAGATCATTGGATATCCGCGTAAAGGCACGATACCGACGTAAAATGTCGACGGCCATAGCGTATTGCGGTCTTAAATTATTATTGATCAAAAGCTTTATGCTGACATAGTGAAGTGGCTGCAGAGTTTGCCCCTTGGGGCATGGAATTTGCTTCAGGTATTCGCCGGACACCGCCTTGAAAACTGGCAAAATTTTCCTCGAAAGTGGCGAAAAAAATTCTAATTAGTCATACACGATGCGGAGTGTGATTTATGAATGTGTCCTTGATACGGTTTGCGGCTGATCGTGGTTTTCTTGAGGTAGAGAGAGAGGGACTGGAACAGAATATTGGAATATATAACGGGACATGCCCAATTAATTGCGGCATATAAGAATTTCCATTATGCCAAGGAGGCGAACAAAAACGGTCTTTATGCACGCGGCAGTAACTGTTAGGAAACCTGCGTACTCATTATGGTATTGTGGGCGGGTCGATTGAACGCTTTAGATACGGTCCAATTGATCTTTGATCTTATCTTAACCCCTTTTCAGTGTGCCTGTCAGAGCCAATCTAGTTCCTATCGATGGCATATCGAATTACATTTCGGTAGCCTTGGATTAGATAAAATTGGATGATATCCACCCGTGATCAGAGTACTCTCTGCACTTGAATTAGCATTTTACAAGATAAGAAAGTGATCTTGCTGCAGTGTGCTTGTAATGCTGTGCACGTCGATCGCTCTATTAGCAAGACACGGCCTATGCCAAGAGATTATGCATACTGAGGCTAGGCACGCGCATAAATCATGTCCATCCTCGGCTGTCTTATATTCAATTACTCTATGCACTCACGGAGATCTTCAAGGAATGTTAGTTATGAGATTTTCACACTTTTATGAGGTCTTGAGGTCTTTTCATTTATCACGTTTACCACCTATCGGAGTGAATTTATGATCGCTTTAATGCTTTAAGATTTGTGTCAATGTTTTTTAGTAGACTAGCAAAAAAGTAACACTTTCGATTGTTTATTTTGTAATACAGATATCTTAAGACATAATTTTGGTGGTTTATAATTTTGATTAACTTTGAAGATGTCTCCATAGGAAAGTACTTTCCATTTCGTATTATACATGCAGTGAAAGCTGTTTTCGCTCGAAATTACTTTTGCTCGTCATTAAGCTGGCTTCATAAATGCTACTAACATTTGAAACATTAAACCAGACCTTTTGAAAATTATGTTCATGTCAATTCAAACTGAAAGAGTGTCAGCCAACACTAGAGCTGATTACTTAAAGGCGGACACAAATAGATAAAAGACTAAAAGCTAATTTACACTATATTAAACACGAAACAGATAACATATTGTGCTCGAATGCAAATGTTAAATGCACCTGGATCATTATCATCGTAATGTATGGTGGCGTAAAAGATATCGAAAGGTGCTAATAGCAGAATTTGTAATTTAATAAGTACGGCATTTACTTAGTTGACACTTAGAAACATGCTTATGGATAATGAAAATAGGAACAGCTTAAGGTACTACTGGTTTCTTTAGTGTTAAGAGACGTGGTGCACTACAAATATGTAAAAGTAGTTCCTATTTTGTAATAAATATTTTCGTTATTTTTGTAGAATTAGAATGCGGAATTCAAGGTAGCACTATTTGGTTATACATAATAGCGAAAGCAATTCGAATGGGAGCTATTTTACACAAAAGAATAACTTAAAATTTGGATGTAGAACCAAAGCCACATTCTTATTGAAAAGCAATTTTCAATCTACTTCAACTCAATTGAATTCGTCCGTCTTATCTCTAATAAAACTCTGACGAGGCATGCGCTTACTGCTTTCCTCTTTTTTGCTGTTTAAACTAGTGAAGAATTTTGTATACAAGTTTTATATTGTTGATTGATTACAAAAAATTTTAGTTTTAGATTTTTAACACAAGCAATTGTGAGACTAAGTTTCTTCCAAAATTGGTGTCCTCGAACACGTTCAATGCAGTTATTTCAAGAACAGAATTCAAAGATTACTCCTTCTGAACACGCTGGGCTACATTTAACCTGTGTAATCCCGTTACATACCGTTGGGAACAAAACAAAGCTTAGCTCGCAGTCGCAGGATAGAAAAAGGATAGGTTTGGTTAAGGGGAGTCTGGCGAATGTATGAGGAGGAGACTTGTCATTAACAATAATCAAGCAAGATTAACACCAATCACGAGCAAGTTATATGGGAGCTAAAGAATCATTCTTGTGTAACAACCATATTTCCTTTAACAAATCTTGCAAATCATACCGCACACGCACTTTAGTCATCATAAAAAAATGCATAAAACATCTCCTCAACAAAAATACCATCGCTGTCGCGCCTCATACTAATTGTTAAGCATTCTGCATTCTGCAACAATGCGGAAATTTACTTAAGAAATACGCATTGAAAATCTTAAAAAAATAAATTCATTAAAAGTCGAATAAAGGTGTAATTAATAAGAGGGTTTCAACAGAAGTTGGCGCAATCAATGCATTCCACAGCGGTGTACTATGGTAATTATTTGGCGCAGAACCGTGCCTCATTTTTTTTGCTGTTACATTGCATTCATCTAGTAATACCGAGGTTAGCCTTAATTGCAGCTGCTTACAACCCAAACGCACCTACCTAAGTCTCAAGAATAGTGTCTAGCTGCCTTTAGCTTCATGTCTAAGATTTTTCGAAAGTAGCTTGTATATTTTAAGAGAAATTTTTATTATTATTTTTTTTTTTGGGGAACTGAAACCACCATAAATCCCCCCAGTAGGAAAAGCGAAATATAAGGAAAAAATGACAATTGCAGAACGATTTGCCAGACATATACACGAAAATTCGAGACAGTACAGCTATAGAATAATGATCACCTGTCCGTCATCCGGTGCAGGCGCATGATCCGCGTTAGAAAGCGACAGTGCCCCAAATACGCATGCGGCATTAAAGATTTTTGTTTCCCATCACAATCGTTACGCTCTGCGCATTTTGATGTGCCCCATTCTGGCTGGCATCTTAACCACTCTTCTTGAATTTTCCAAATGAAACTGAAAGCCTAAATTAGGAAGGTTGCCGCCGGTCTCTCTCTCTCTCTCTAGGTACCGCCAAAAACAGTAAAAAAAAATTCATATATCCGCAAATGCCTGCAATCGACATGAACAATTGAATTTCGCATGTGGGAAACAGCATGAATGGGTATATATCTTGCATTATTTCCTCAAGAACCGTTGCAGGGTGTGCGTCCAATTTTGCAATTTTTGTTCCTGGGAACTTCGACAAAAAATGCCGCAAGCACAATAATATAATTGCCCTGAAGGTTGCCTCTACAGCGATGCAATGTTGTGTACGTACTGTCAATGGGATATGATTTAATGGAGTTCACATGCGCACCAAGAGATATTGCTGCACGTTTTCTACGTCTGAAGGAGGCACATTAATTTTTTTTGGAATACGTAAAATATTAGATGTGTCCAATGGCCGTCGCTAGATGAAGGTAAAAAATGGCTTTATGCAAATCTAGCTTTGGTCATAATAAATAACGAAAATACCAATTTTCTGCCCGCTTAGCCGCAACGAATGCACACGAAATGGCATTTAGCTGCAGATCATTTGTAGCAACATTTCGCAATTAATATCATTTTCAATTTTCGCGTGTTAATGGCTTTTTCCACACCGTTTTGTCCACAAAGGAGGAAATTTTTGCCTGTTTCTTAAATGGGAACTTTTAACTATTAATGTGGGTACAAATATTTCCACTTATCATTTTAGTAATTAATTTTGATTTGTCAATAGTAATAATAAATATTGTAATTATAGCAATAAATTTTGTTAATATTATTGCTGTCATTTTTGTTTGTTAATCACATTACAAATTGTTACTACTTTAATGAATGGCTAATGGCAGTATTGTAGGATGTAGTTTTACCTTTAATTATCAGCTGAAAGAAACGACATCACCCAAGTTGAGAGAACATGTTTTTTTGTGATTATTCATTAAAAGTAAGCTGACCGGTAAATCAAGAAGACAATGGGGACCAACGGTACTCCGCATTTTAGGAAATTATTCTTTCTCCGAAATCCCTGGACTAATTGGAATTGAACCTTGTATCGAAACATTTTTAGATCTTTTTTTAGGTGCCTGAATGTACTTCGAGTGATTCCAAGCTCTTCAAAGCTCTATCACCACCACTATTCCTTCCGGTGATAACAAATAACAAATACAAGGCCGACTTACTAGCATCTATGTTCGCCTCGAATTCTCCCGATGTTCGCGAAAAGGAGGGCTGCAGACAGGCCTTAAATCTCAATAGCATGGATCACCAAATTACTGCTGTTCGTTCGACTTAATGTCTTCCTATCTTCAGAAGCTTCTGAAAAGCCTTTTTATCGGCGCATCTTGCTCCCTACTCATTCAATAACTACCGACATCTTTTCCGCAGAGAGAAGATAACAGATTTACTTGAACTGTTATAACCTCCATATTTACTTTTCTGTAATACGTACAATTCTCTTTTCAGGAAAAAATTACGTTGTATCTACCTGGACTACAAGTAAAAGTAGTCTATATATCTCGTTTTGTTAATAAATCTTGGCTATTTGTGTATTTCATGTCTAATAACTATTAAATCACTAAGCTTTGTTTAAGCAAAATTAATTGCAAATTCTCAATATAAAAAATCTACACAATTCACACTCAATTAATCAAACTGAATCAAACTTGTACCCAAAAACACATTCCCCATCCTATTTATCTAGAAAATTGTCTAGCTAATCGCCACAACACTAAAACAAAAATTCCCATTTCCGGACAACATAAATCATAACAGGTCCAGCGCATTGCTATAGGACTAACTAACCAACTAGCATATCTAGCGCCCTCGTGGCTAGCTCGTGCCTCATTATGACTTAATTGCCGCGAATTATGTGTGTTAGCGAAATAAAGCACGCGTCTCCATCAATGGATGTGTCTAATGTTGCTCTTTGTTTGCAGATGAAGTCGTTTGCCTTGCACTTGGTCGTGGTCTTCATTGTTGGAGCGCAGTATCACCAGATCGGAACTTTTTGCTCATCAGCATCACAGCCGGCACACGACCGATTCAATTTCAGTACGGGATCGACCAGATCCACCAACTCAAGCAGCAGCAGCGCATCGAACGGGATCCAGCATCAGCAGACAACCAAAACGTGAGTTAAGTTTTCAGTTAAAGTTTTTTTTCCAGTGACGAGCCACGATCAACGGAGATGGAAGACCCCCGAAGACTCTCCAAGCCAACAAAGCGTCTTCGAAGCACGATAAATGAATTTGCCGCGCCAATTTATCTCAGCTTGCTTCAGAGTCAATTGAGACCCTGAAGAGCCGGTAATTTCGACCAGCTACAAGCTGCGATCTGAAGCGATTCTGATAATTCATGTAATTTATAGTTTATCTTCATTTGTTGGTGGCTGGTCTGAGGTGATGACTTCGTTTCGAAGAAAATCTCACTTCCTGCCAAAGATCTTAATGGGAAGTTGCTGCAGAATTCGTGTAAATTTAAGTGCGTTGTAGTAAAAGTCACAAATCATCTTCGATCAGCAGTTTTAAATTAATCTTTTGCGTCCACCTACATATCTTTGCCTGGCTATCGACTATTAATCCGGTTGCTATTCAAAAATTAAAGTTATGTCGGTCAGAGTAAATGAAAGCGACAATGATCAGGAAATTTCAATCCAGAACACACATTTCAAGGTGATCTTATTAAAAGATAATGTTTTTTCTGGAGTTAAAAATAGCTTCGCATATACCGGTTTGTATCTGATAAATTTAATTTATTTTTTAAGAATCGAAGAGATTTTTACTAGGAATCAGCGAAATAAAAGTCGGTGGTTAAAGTAATTATTTAATTAAAATTAAATAATTATTAACTGCCATTCGATTCACGCTGACTTATGTGAACAGCAAGGCTTCAGCAATATTAAAAATAATAGACTAATCGGTCCAGATTATGAACAGTGAAAATTGTATTAGACGAAGAACTTGGGTGCTATGCCCAAATTTGAGTGCTTGGTCAATTGATCTTAATCGAGAGAGACAGCAGCACTTTTTTATGCTTAAAATTCGAACTAAGACGGTTGAGATCTCAAAGTGTTTTGCGGTGCCTATAACATCAGTAATGCACATTTAATGAGTCAAACCTAATGAACAATGCAGTCTTCGTCTATAGGCTATTGTAGACTAACAAAAATATCCAAAAAGCGTGACAGAATTGCATTTTCACAAAATATACATTTTAAACTCTATTTTATTTGTATTCAAGAAACCATTCAATTGCCATTAAGACAAGAAATTATTTATTGGCGCACTGCATTCTTAAGACCCAATTCTCCGCACATTTCCAGTAAACGTGAGATTTTTTCATTGATAGCGCATATTTCATTGCTCTTAGCTTGTGACAACCCCTAGAGAATATAATCGAATGGTGTCAAATACCGTGATCTTAGAGGCCAATTAGGCGACCATTTTTTGAAACGAACTTATCGGTTACCATGTTGAGTTATTTATTGGTAGCATATTAATTTAACCATTTGACCAGAAATAAATCTCGCCATTGAACAAAATACTACGAATAGTCGACATTTTTAAACAAATCTGTTTCAGAGCTCACATTTTTATGTTATTTTGGCCGAGCTTTAGGATCAACCTAATAAGAGACACTCAAAAGGTCCTCCAGTTTAAGACCTAACAAATTTTTCTACATCTCTCACTTTGCGAAACAGCAAATACGAAAACTTGTGAATGCGTAAGCGTCTTTTATTACTAATATTATATATTATCAAAGCTTTCACAAAATTCCTATTAAAACCCTATACTAATGCAATAATTTATATTTTAGGCCTCGAATGATCCAGCGTCTAATCGGTGGACATCTACAGCATGGCAAGGAACGAAAGCCGCACGAAGTGAACATAAACACGACACAACTTTCAAGGGTTTATTTTCGAAGAAAACCAAATCCAGTACGAAACACATTTCACTCCCGCAGAAATACAACATTATTAACTAAACCACAACCAGAAGTGGATGAAGTTGAAGATTTAAATGATGATGCAGCACTGCTTGAAGATCCCAAAGAATCAGATAATTGGGACAATGGAATCTTACGTTTAAGTGCTGGAGCAGGGAAAGAGGAACAAATTAAATCAAAGAAAAAAGACGATTCTAAGAAAACCTTATCTGATCAAGTTCGTGAAGGTAAATATGGTCTTATTGAGAAAGAAATCTTTGGTTCGGAACCAAAAAGACCAGGAATCATCAGTTATTTGTCAAATAAAGAAGTTCCTGGCGATAATGTACATAATTTGGGTGGACTAAATGAGGATGATATTTGGCTAGCAGAAGATCATCTTCTAGTCCTTAAAGGTGGCGGTCTTAATGATAAGGACTTGAACGAACCTTGGGAACCGATCGATGATTATCAAGCACCAAGCAGACAGATAAAAATCCCAGCAAATCCAAAAGTTCCGCCACCATTTCCAGTCCAATTTGAAGACAACGGGCCGATACAGTTTATCGGAGATCATAAATTCCCGTTCTTCAATACGTTCTCTAACCAAACGGTACAATCTTTCGCCAGCGATGGTTACCTCCCGCCCGAAGCCAATGGTTACAACGAGAAGAATTTATTTACCAGGACTGGATCGCCTCAAAATGCTACGAACAGCAAGGGCGGATACTTCTACCCAGCGCCCTATCCGCCTTGGCTCTTTAACAACGAAACGTTTATGAATCCATTCCTAAATTTTGCAGCGCCACCAGGATCTTTGGATGGGTTTAATAGTTCTGATTACATAGATGAAGATGATCCATCATTGTATTATCCACCACCGTACAGTTTTGTTTATAAAAGTAATTATTCAAATCCTGTTGGTCCTGGACCTTTAGTTCCCGGCATTGTTTTACCACCACCTCCAAATGCTTTTGCAAGACTTGAAGAGCCAACAAGTAAACCTCCTTCCAAAGAGATACCGTTCAGACAGATATTAACAAAGATTTCTGAATACAACCCAAAAACAATTGTGATAACGACAACAACAACTACTTCGACAACTACTACTACTCCAACTCCTACCACAACTACTCCCATAAGCACGACCCCGAAAGAAATTATATTTGCCATCACAAAACCGCCAAAAACAGAACGAATTCGGGTTTATACCACGCCAAAACAATTTGCAAAGCCCACTCCTGCGCAGGATATTATTCAATTTGTTCCAAAGGCACCTTCGCCATCTGATGGATTATCAAAGAGTAATCCAATTTACTACGAATATTTTGATGCAAGAAGAGCACCAGTAGAACCAGTATACTATAGAGACTACACGACCACAACTCCTGCTCCTACAAGGAAGCATAAGAAACTACCAATCACAACAGCACCACCAGTCCGCCAGCAGCAGCAACATTACAATAATAATTATCTACCAACAAGAGCTCCCTTCAATTATGATGATTTTATTTATATAACTCCAAAGCCAGAAATCAGGCCAAATGGAATAACAAACAATTTCGTACCCGTTCTAGTTAAAACGGCATATAAACCAATTCAGAACTTTGATCGTGAAGTCGATGCCATTAGACAAACTCTCCAATATTATAAATCACAACAGCTGCAGCAAAATTACATTCCCAGGGCACCTAAAGCTAAGGCAGTTTATGAGTACTCGTTTGATGCAACTAAAGGTAATCGAGAATTCACTCCGCCCCCACAGTATGATGATGAGCCATTTAAGCCAATGGTTAAGTACAGTCGACCTATGGATGATGCTAATGGCTTTAAAGCTATTGCATACTCCAAGTCAGATGAGATTTCTTCGCAAAAGCCTAATTACTATCCAACACCTACACCGGCTCCGCAACAAAAGGTACGCGTAGGAGCTAAGGCATATCTGCAACCAATTGTTTATAATACAACGCCACGGCCGCAGCAGCAGAACTACATTCAACGACCATCACAAGATATTCAGTATACCACACCTAGGACGACGAATTCAGTAAATCAACCCTGGGTGTCCATTGAAAAGCAGATTGTGCAAGAAGTCGTTCCCCCAACCACAAGAACGTCCTCTAGTCGGCATCGAACTGCCGCTAGCTATTCCAGAAATATTGAACCACCACCACGAAATCAATTTTCTGGATATTTTTATAATTCACCTGCCCCATCCAATAGGCAAAATGATAGGTACTACCAGCTCAGTAATGAAGAACCATTTACACAGCAAGTTAGCTCAATTAAAGGTCAATTGAGTCAGTTCCGCTATCAGCCGCCAATCAGTCTTGAAAATGATACTTATGTAAACTATGCACCAAACAGGCCACCCATTAATCCTGATGCAGAATATATTCATCCATCACGAAGAGAACAGTATCAACATCTGCCCTTAAGCCAGCAGCAACGGTTGCCTCCCAGTAGGCAGCAATATCAACCCATATCGCTGAACAGAGACATTTTAGTCAATTATAGACTACCATTACCGCCTATCAACCCAGATAGCGAATATGTCCAGCCACAAGTAGTCAATAGGAATGTGCCCCAATATCGGCCAGATTCGGTGCAGTATAGACTTCCCAATGATCAATCTGGGACGTACTACCTGCAGCCCAGAGATGTTAGATTTAGGAAAAACTGAATGTGATCCTTTCAATTACGATTTGTAACTACAGGGTAGTACTAGTGGAATTTTTTTTAAATTTTATGATTGTCGCGACCGATTGTGTCTAGCCAATTGTTTTTTTATTGAGGGAATGTGATAATTGATAGCGAAACTGCAGAAGAATTCGGATTATAATAAGTAGATATGTTAAAGGTGAAAACTTGTTTTTAGTAGCATTTTCTCCAATTTGGAATATTTTAGTAGGAAATTAATGTCATTTAAGTATCGAATATGCTTGCTTGTAATCTTAAATGAACAAATTTTACTTCTTTACAGCTACTGGTCATCGGTATACACAGTAAAGCCCATAACGCATCGGTGCTTCGTTAGAAGAGAAGTTCGTTTCGTTGAGAAGTTGCTGAAACAGCGTATTGCATCTAGGCAGGCCAGCTACGACAACCGCAAGAAAGTAGCTAATGTGCAGCCTATTCCGCCGGAAATATTTTAAGCTCTTCAACCATTCTCCTAAAAGTTAAGAAGACAATAACAATTCATAACTTCAGATATGGCATGTGTAGTAAATCTTTGGTTGATTTGACTGTTTTAATGGCTTTTGGCAGATTATGACATACGATCCTTTGGACTATATTTGAAGTTGTGGGATTTAGCGAGCGAGGACCGCTCTGTACATTATTTTTTATTATCTGTATCTAGGCAGGTCGTGGGCCGGTCACAATCGAGTGAGATTGATTATTTTGTTTGATCCTTTATAATTCGATGCCATGATGACGGCACGGCGATCTTAAGGCACAAACAGATTGGCGCGGCGGCAGTGGCGGAATCCTCTCGCTCGAGAGTTTCCCATACATTTAAGTTCGCGTTCGGCGCGCCAAAATTAAATGTATGGGAAACTCTCTGGCGAGAGGATTCCGCCACCGCAGCCGCGCCAATCTGTTTGTGCCTTTATTCGTCTACCCGAAAAAATATCTTGATTCTCCATGGATTTTAAAGCAAAGATCGGCAGTTCACTCGATTGTTTCCGACACAAAGCTTTTGGTACTATTTTTAAACAACCTATATTGAGAGTTTACTTTTTGTGCATACCATAAAAATTATATTGGATCATGTCGAATTTGCCTGATCTACACACTTGCTCTTTTCTGCAGGCTTCATTTTTTTCGTTTTCATAAGTCAAAAAATGTTCAATCTCCTAAAGGCGATGGCCTAATCACGACTTTATTCGCGTTTACGCGCGTCAACGCTTTGACGCGCGTTGACGTCGACATTTGGTTGTGTGTAATTCAAATCGAGTTATCCCATTCACGACTTTGCGGCGTCAACGGCGACAAGCGACGGCAAAAGTCGAGCAACTTTCAACTTTTTGGCGTTGGCAGGCTATGAAATTTAAAAAAATCACATTTCTAACAAGTATATACACAAAAATCCATACATGTATTTAAATTAAAAAAATATTTTTGACGTCCTGACGCTATGAATGAACCCTCAACGGACGTTAACGCGCATGAAGCGCCTGCCGCGTATAACGCGCCGTCGGCATTGGGCCATCGCCTTAATTGATCCGGTCGAACTTTATCGATGACAGCATCCTGCGTGAAGCAATCACGTACCAGACTCTATGCAAATCACCGGATCATCGAACTTGACAATAGCTGCAAGCATCACTCGATTAAAGGTCGAACAAATCGCCTTTCGTAGTGAAGTAGAGTGTCTAATGTTCTAGAAGTAACCTATGACATGCTTTTGTTTTAAAACTTAACAAACGAACAAACTGATTGAACGAACTTTTTTTTTGTAAGTTAAATCAAACAAAATTGGTTAATTTAATACAAAAATCTTACAGTATTATTACATTTATATAATACCCATTAATATGAATAACAACATTTAAAATCCATGAATGCCGACATTATTAAACTTAAAAATTCTCTAAAAAAAAGAAAATTATCTCTGCAGTTTCTTACCAAATGAAATCATCACCCCCTCCCTTTGAAAAACCATTTTTTGTATTATAATAATTAAAAAATATGAAAACAAGAATTATAATTGATAAATAAATTCTATTTTTTGTAAATATTTATGTGTGATTTACATATATTAAATATGCATCAGCCATAAGAGTTCACTTATTGTTTTCTATTAGCACTTTAAGCTTTTGATTTTTTTTTATCCATTTTGTATTTACATATATGAAATACCTTTTTTTATACAAGAAAAAACAAGAAACAAAAAACAATCATCAAAATAGAAAAATTAAGCTTAAAATAATTAATATGAAATATTGTAATAAATTATTAAACAGATTAAAAGTTTATATTTTGTATATGAGTAAAAAAACAAGGATTTTTTAGATTGGATGTATCAAATTTATGATATGTGGTCCTGTTTCTTGTCCAAAGAATTGCAAAAAATCACTTAATCGAAACAATGCAGATACAACTTCACCGAAGACTTTGCTGTATTTATGCTTTCCATTAAAATGCGCTAGTTTATCAAAGAGGAAGCTAAGGAAATCGTAAATCTATCAGGAAAAGAAGCTATAAAATGCTGGGCTGTAGTAAGCATAACTGTGACCCGTAGGCGACACCGTCAGGTATGCTGTGCGCTTTAGATTTGGCGCCATCCAACACCACCTTGATAGAACGATTAGATAGAAATCTTTCGATCCACTTCTTTAGAGCTAGGTCAATGTCAATAGTTTGGAATTTAGCTAACAGCAGGGTGCCCTACTCTATCAAAATCCTTGGAGATGTCTAGAGAAACCAGACCAGATTCGCCAAATCGGATCAAGTTATAAATATTGCGGGATTTCTGTTGGGCAATGAAATGTTAGTGTATAAAGCATGCTTTATACACTAACATTTCATTGCCCAACAGAAATCCCGCAATATTTATAACTTGATCCGATTTGGCGAATCTGGTCTGGTTTCTCTAGACATCTCCAAGGATTTTGATAGAGTAGGGCACCCTGCTGTTAGCTAAATTCCAAACTATTGACATTGACCTAGCTCTAAAGAAGTGGATCGAAAGATTTCTATCTAATCGTTCTATCAAGGTGGTGTTGGATGGCGCCAAATCTAAAGCGCACAGCATACCTGACGGTGTCGCCTACGGGTCAATTTCCCAGTGGGAAAAATTGGGAGCGCTGTTCAGAGGAGCTTACTTTGAGCGCTGTTAAATATGCTCCCGAGCGAGCATTAGCGGAGCTTTCATAAATTTTATAGAACGAAGAAAATGAGCGATTATCTTGATGACCAATAAAGGGTGGCATTGGCATACTCAATGGACCGGCTCTCGTTCGATACGAAAGACAAGCAGCTTTAAAAGTGGTTAGAATTTAGTTGGGGGCCTGCTTTGGTAAAATCACACTCGCGCTTGGAAAGTAAAAGGCAATTACAAAAGATAAACAAAATAAAAGCTTTTTGATACCCGGATCACATATCCACAGGCGCCCATGAAAATTCTTTATTAAAAAGCTTTTTTATAATGCTCCTAGAACGCTTTTGAAGGAGCATAAAAACGTATGCTCCCTTGCAATGACATGCAATGTTAAAAAGTATATGGAACTGGAGCGTAACGGGAGCGCTGTAAGCTTTTTAAGGAGTGCTCAAACAGCGCTATTGGAGCCCTCCATTTCCCGCTGGGTAATTAAAAATTGGCATTTGGCGACACGATATCGACAACCTTCTCGTCGCGATAAAGACGTTTGACGTTTATTAAAAGGCTCAATTTATGCACACAATTAACTTTTAACAGTTTATTTTTTAATGAAATATACGTGGTTTGGTGCACTTGGAGTAATATGACACAATTTGATGGTTTTCTATGGCAGCGCTTATCTGTCGATTTGATCGTGATGTCAAATATGAAACTTGGAGAAAATCGAGAAGCTTTTTTTGTCAAGTCGATCCATCGACTCGAGAAACCAAATACGGCCCCAGGGACGTTGGACTCATTCTCGACTGCTGAACCTATTCAAGCGGTTCGATGTTTCATCCGAGTCTGATTAACAAGGCCTTCTTCACTGGTGGGAAAAGATAAGGTCCATCTTGACAGACCCTCCATATTAGGATAAGGTTTTATACAACTGGGTGCGACCGGTGCCGATAACTTTACATTTTGGCTTGTTGGCTTCGAAGGGTGTGCTCTCCTTCAGCTACTGCATTCGTTCTCCTCCTTTCCGCTGGGGATTGCTCAGCATGCATTCAGAGGTAACAGTGTCATCACTTGATGGTCGCAGTAGGGAGATTCGGAATGATAGGTGCGAGCCTTCATATCTGAGAATCCGCCATCAACAACGACGCCTAAACAAGTTTTAAAAACAACAAATAAAATAAAGAAACTTTATGCACGTGACTATTTATTAAATTTATTTAACTTCCACTAAATTCTCTTAAATTTTTCAGCTCTTAGACTATTTTACAGTAAATTTCATAAAGTTATCATCAAATAACATTTCATCTTAATAAATACATTTATATATATATATTAGTAATGTATATCATTAAGTTGGGGGAAGAGGAAACTCAATTAGGTAAACCGAAAACGGTGAATATATACAAAAATCAGATGTTGAAAAAAGTAATAACGAAAAACATGTTATGTAACGCTCGCTGTAATCGCACAAAAGCGTGTAAATTTAACTCAACAATATTTCTATTGCTTCAGAGAAACAAAAAACAACAAAAGAAAAAAAATTCCTTACAAAAAAGGGGGAAAATGTAAAAACAACCTAGCTAAATTCTACTTCAATTTTAATTTAATCGCCCATAATTTTGCGCTGTTCTACATGTGTTGCCATTGCGTTGCTATCACAGAATTCGTACTCTCATTCAATCGGGCGACCTCCTCGTGTAGACCATGGCCCAACCATGTCAAATGCAGCTTACGATATCTATCACGGCACAGACGCAGCGGATTGCCGCGCCTTAGACCCTGATCTGTTTCGCCATACTCATCAAGATATGGGGGTGATACAAAACAACCTTTATTTAAACCTAAATATAAGATTTGACAATCACGAATTCGAAGGAACATCCCAATTTCAGCACCACAGTGATACGCATGATATGTGCATGCCCCAACTGTGTTCTTCTCGAGTTCTGGCTGACAACAGTACGATTGGCCACATAATACTGCCCCACAAACTAAACACAAAGTGGGATTTCTCGATTCTTCCTTGTCGTTGTTTGGGCAAGTATAGTCCGAGACGCTGTTGATTAGATCGCTATAATCATCTGGCAGCTGAACAAGCTGACGAACTGGAGCAACACAGGGAACAATCTTCATTGGAGTTCCGTCCCGTTTGGCTTTTGTTTCTTTGTGATACTGGAAAATGTCTGTGTGTGAGGCATAAAGCTCAATTGATGCTAAATATGGACCATTTGTATCAAAATAATTTTCAATTTCAGGATTCAGACCCAAGTACTTGCACATATTCTCAAAAGTATCACCATGTGGATCACAAAATTGATCAGGAAACTCAACATCAGTTAAAAAGTGAAATAGTAAACATGAATTACGTAAAAATGTGTGACTTTCTTGCTTCAAGTGCTCAACAAGTCGCTTTATGATTTTCTTATTTTGTGCTTCTATAGATTGTTCCCTAGCTTGTAAGTTATATCTATTATAAATATTTGCAATACTTTCATGAAATTTGTCACTACAGCTACCTTCGGCGTCTTCAGTATCTGTTTCCATATATGGGGTATCATCGTCTTCATAAAGAACAACAGCCTTTGCTATATTAGCAGTAAACATCATTTGCAAAAAGTAGTACTCAAGATAATTTCCACTTGGTACAACGTGACATCCTGAATGCGAATAAATCACAGCTGGAACAACAAACACCAAAGAGCACAACATTGAGAATACATCCCATTCGAGAACTGATGAGCCTCTTTGCAATAAAACTGATTCAAGTAAACCACGGAAGTGCACCATAAGTTTCTCTGATACATTTTCATCGATTGAAGCTCCAAGCATTCCACAAGTTCTAATTAGTCCCATTAGGCAACTTGTATGACGAATCGACATTTCATTTTTAAACGGCTTCTCAATAGCACGCAAGTACATCTCAAGCGACTGAATGGTATAAGCGCATGTATTCCACGTAACTAAATAAGGTTCAGCATCTTCTGCAGCATGAGGATATGGCGAAACCCTTTGAACAGCGGACATGAAAATTTCAGTAAACAGCACCCACGTTTGATTTATAGCTGACTTTTCTACAGGCTGGCAAATTTTCTTAAATTCACTTTCCTCTACAAAACTTTGAACAATTTCCTCAAGATTTGGATATTTCGGATGGTAGACTTCTGCCTCCTCCGAAAAGCCTTGATTACGTTCAACGAAAGCAAGCTCTTCCAAATATCGCCGCATTATAACGGACCAAGTCTCAAAGTTCATAACATCATTTTCATTTTCAATATTAATAGGAATTGAATATTGTGACAATGGTGGAGTAATCGGTATCACTCCATTACTTAAGCATCTACAATACGGACAAAGGAATTCCTTTTTGTCCACAATAAAATTATTGGGAGATCTATTACGATTAGGACGCCTATGCTCTTTTAGTATTTCGTTGTCGAAGTATTCTCTCCAGCAGGATGCGTGCATAACATGACCGCACGTGCCCGTATGTGGGGATGCGACATCTTTATCATCGGCAGCTAAAACCTTCGATTTTTGAATAAAAGCAGAATAAACCAAGCATGGGCCATCCTTGCTGACGATGCAATCTTCAAAGCATAAAATACATTTGAATTTTTGCTCCTCTGGCTGAGGCTGCTTTCTATTTGGACCAAGACAAGCGATTGATGTACTTTCAGTTTCTTCAGCTTCAATTGCCTCTTGCCAATCCATAGATTCGTTCGATGCGCAGGCGGTACTAGTGCTAGCAAAAAGTTCTGCATTCGATTTCATGAAATTCTTTTGTGCGTTTGCCATCTGTGCCATGATTTTAGCACGACGTTCAGCTGCTAGTCTTGCTCGTTCCTCCTTTTCTTGTTTTTCAGTTTCAGCGGTTGTCATTGGTTGATTAGTATCATCGCTTTCCATTGTTTCATTCTCGGTTTCCTTTGGCTGTAATTCCTTAAATTTTTTTATTGTCCAAATTATGAAATCTCTGTGAGCTTCAACCTGTTTTTAAACAAAGTTTTGATTAGAACATGATAGATTAACTTTATTTGTAAATAAATAAGAATAAATTGCGATCAATGGAGAGAACAAATTTCTAAGTAAAATCCAAAAACAGTCACTAAGGATCCATCCCTTTGTGCGCTTGGCAATAACTAATACATATTCGATGCTTTGGTACAAGAACATCTAGACATGGTCGCGATAGCTGCGCTGAAAATATGCAGCAAATTCATCTTTTTTATGATCCCTTGCGGATCATAAAATTTTAAGCCATAATTTAATAGGATCGTTGAAGTTTGGATATTTTTCAAATGAATCCTTCAACTTATATGTAATAAATCAACCAATTATGATCTCAGACGAGGATATAAAATATTTTATCGATTGCAGAATGTTAAATTCGAATTTATTGGATTGTTCAAACAGGACGATGAAATTTTGTAGAAAATGATTTAGTTACCATCTCCTTGGCAGTAACATACAGTGGCGGAAAGATAAATAGCACAAATATGATAGTTTCCACAATATTTAAAAATTTCTTGCATGGTGGCAGTATTAATCTGAAGTTTAGGCACTTTTAAGTAGCTGGAAGTACTACTAGTAGTGTAACGGTATGATTATTAAAATTGGCGGCATCGTATCGGTAACAGCTCAAATTGCATACTTCTTGAAAACTTCAGCCTGATAGATGAGCTATTTATCTTTCCACCACTGTAATTCCACACTAATAAAAAATCTTAATTTGAACTAAAACTTTGATCATCTAAGAGTTATATAAAGGCCAAGTATTAATCGAAAGATACACCATTATAATATACGCCCTGGCGCATCATATTGCTAGTTTGCATTTTATTCTGTCTTCATCAGCATCAACTGACCTTCCAGAATGAAAAAAAAATTACCAACTAAGCACGTCTTCTCGATACAACTTCAAAATAAATATTTCGAACTTTAAGAAATACCTACCCTTGCGCTATGGGACAACTTCTCCAGAATCTGCAAAATGTCACACTTAACTGCGCGATCGTAGAAAGTCAAAAACGGGTAATTATTTGATTCCTCTTCTTGAAGACCATAGCCAATAAGGTGCAATATCTACAACAATCAATACTCGCTATTTGATCTAGCAAAAAAAGCACAACGTTTACCTTTTGTAAGTGACTTTCAGTGAAACTTTTGGCCTTCAAGTCTAGGGCACGGCTAAGTACTGTATGCATTATTGAAAGCATAACATCACATTGTAATAAATTTGCAATCGATCTGAAAGTACCCCAAAAAATATATACGATAGAGTACAATATAAAATCGAATAATATAAAACAAAAATTACTCTTCTGTACTTACACAAATCCATCAGCAAGTTTTGATAGTTTTGGTGGCGGACAACAAACCAATTGACCTTTATTTTTGCGCCTCAAACGTTGTGATTCTTCAGATTTAGACTTCTCCTCTTTAGTGTAGTGATAGAAATACATGTTATAATCTTCATAGAATTCTGGCTTAAGCTCATAAACGCCTTTTGTATCAGATTTTGATGGCTTCTTAAAAACAGCAATTGAATCAATAACATATTCAAGTATGGTTTCATTATAGCTATCAGGAAGAGCACGGTTTAGCTCAGAATGTGAGAAGTTTTTAATACAAAGCTGTTGAATAATTTCCTTTTTGGTACGATCTTCTTCGGTAACATTTCCGATTCCAGGAACATATCGTTCACCAATAATAACAATTAAAAGCTCTAGAAATTCATCAATCATATTCAATTGACGAATAAAATCATCATCGGATGCGCTGCGATTATTTGGTTCATAATTTGGATGGGCCCATTCAAGCAGATTAAACTTATTTAAAATGTGAATCAAATACTGATTACTTTCTATAAGAGCAGCTCCAATTTGTAGACACGCAATGTCTCTATCCAGCATTTCAGAACGGCATCGAACATTTCTGTAGAAATAGAGCTGATGTAGTAATGAATACCCATTTCGTCTCCACATTCCAGCATGGACTTGTGCTATCATTGTTTGAGTACATAAGACCGGCTCTATTATTTCCTCTGGTGTTCTCTTTGAAACAGTTGTTACATTATCAAAATTTAATCCAAACTTTCCCAACTGTAAGTACAATCCAGCAAAGAATCTTGATAGAGGCAGATGAATTGATACAAGCTTGGAAGATACATCATACATTATGCATTGTGCAACATGACCAGACAACTTTTGCTCCTCAAATATAGTTTGTCCAACAATAAATTCATTATCCATTAAGTGTTTCATAACCATTTGATATACTTTAACAAGAGCATCACGATCTGTACTGCACCATTCTAATACCAATGATATAACACTTGCTAATTTAATATGTAAATTAAATGCAGATTCCCATTCTGGTTCATAATCCATATGTTGCCCGGTTTGTCGATAGACAGCATCCATACCTTGCATAACATTTAAGAGTTTTAGTAGGACTTTGACGCCTTCTAAAAATCCTTCACGTAAATCAGCTGTCCAAATGTCTGGCTTAAAACTTAATATATATTTAAGATCATACAAAATATATGCTGCCCTTTTAAACACATTTAAATTAGCAGTATTTTTGGCAAAATGTAATGTTTTATTTTGAACATATTTATCAATAGATTCGTAATAGAATGTGTGCATTAATTTATGAAAAATGCCCTCGTGAGATATCAAATAATATGATATTGTTGGAACTGTAAATAGTTGGACACTTAATGATACTACAGATATTGAATGATCATGATCATCTCTTATAAAATCTTGTATTATTGTTGCATAATGCCTTGAAAATTCAATTGCTAATATTTTTTTATTTTCATATTCCATAAGCATTGATGATATAAGAAGTCTATGCCAGCCACTTCGTGCTGTTTTCCATAGCTTCCAATCACTTTCAAGAATATGACCAATACTATATGTACGGAAACGTTTATCAGTTGCAACTTGAGCAAATATAGCTCGAAATGTTGCATGACGTGTTAGAAATTCTTGATACCTTGAAGGAGAAAATTATGTTAGTTATAAATATTACGAGTATTAGATGGCCAGAAAAATTTCTTCGAATTTTATATGAAAGTAAATTAAAGAGTAAATCAAACATGAGCTGAGATTGAGGGAATTAGATGAAATAGCAAAGGTATACTATGTTATGTGCTCCTACCACAAAACCAATCGATAAATTCAGGCAATTACTACTTGCAGCTGCACAAGTTGAAGGTGACGATCTAAAAAAATGTCGGGCATTAGATAACAGAAAGAGCATAATATTTCACCAGGATCATGTAAGGAAGACGAACAGTGTGGTTGGGAGCACACAGTAAATTAACTAACTCCTCTCTATTAGGAATCATAAATTGTATGGCGAGGTACTTAAACCCAGCTTACTTAAGGACTAGAATTTATGATACCCGAGTCCGTATTTTGAACTCTCAAGCCCCTGTAATATTGATTAGGTTTGTGATGAACGCACTGACTGCATTTGCACTATAAACATCATAAATGTCTTTAGTCATCTGTGATGCAAAATAAAATCTTGAAATATCTGAAAAAATTTCCTGACTTTGAGTAATTTTTTAGATGGAAAAGGTTTACATATGCCTCAAAATTACGACTGAAATGTTATCAAACAAACATTTCAAATTAGCATTGCACAATTCGATTAACCTTAGTGAGTTTAAAGTCATCAACATTCAAAATACGAAGAAACTTTTTCGATGGCCCTTAATTAAAAATATTACCATGTTAGTAATTGCAGAGCAAATTGCTGACAAGAAACAGCTTTCTTATGTAGAACAGAAACTTTTAAAGGTGATAATTTATTCACATTAGAATATTGTAGTGGTTGCTTCTCAATTTGTTCCTTAAGAGAAAGACAAGCTTCAAATGTATCACATGTAACTACAGTTCGACCTTCTCTATCGATACTAGTTACAATTTCCATAGCGTCTTTTTGTGGACATTTAACAATTTTAATGAGTGTATGTATTACCTGGAATTACAGTTTAAGTTGCGACATCATATATAGTTTGGATTTTTATTAAGTACTTGTTCAAACGTATGACTTTCATCATTGTAAAGAACAGTGCAGAAGATATCTTCATCGGGATTGCCATCCAAACATTCTAAACTGGCGTGTGATTCAATTTCTAAGAACTTTACACAGTACATAAGTATAGCACGAAAAGCAATTTCACAACGTTCCTTCATTCGGCTTGTAATAATTGAACTTTCCTGCTTAAGTTCCTTTCCCCTCTGAAAGATAAAATTGTTAACATTCAATAATTTTTTTGATAATTGAAAAAAATAATCTTACAATATGTTCATCGCAATATTGATCCTTCTTCCACGCTTCTTCATCACCGCAATCGCAGCAGCCACCGCCGCTTGATGTAGACATTTTATATTTGTGATACCTATGCGCTGATTGCTTAAAGCAACTAACACAAAGTACGCATGTTACATCAATTCCACATTCCCTGCAGCTATAAGTTGGTTCGCCCATTTTAAAGACTCTGCCACATACAGCTGGTACATTGCCTTCGGACTTAAGCTTTTCAAGCAGCGTTTGCGGATTATCACCGCAGATAAACTCTTCCAAAACATCAATAATTGCCGCCTTTGCTCCAGCTTCATTGTAAGTGCAACGAACTATAGGAAAAAAACGTTTCTGTATGAAATTGAAGAATGAATGCATTTTTTTTAGTATGTTGTGTTAAGTAAATACCACTTTAAACAACAGGCTTTTTCTAATTTTATTAATTTGGCTAGAACAGTGTGGCTCTACATAAGTTTGCTTAGAGCAGGGTTTTTCTGAAATAGTAAATTATTATAAAGAGCTCTTTTCAACTAGTCATATTTATACTAGGAAATGAACAAGATCAAACAATTCTTCCTCCGTATTATTAAAATATATGTGTTAAATGGATAAGCAAGGAATTTAAATATCATTTTTAAAGCAACATTTAGAAAATACCACTTTTATTGCAACATAACATGGAAGCTTTAATTCAGAAACTCTTGATGAAATAGCAAATGATTTTCATTATTTTATTTCATAGTAATCCAGTAGCGAATGGTTGGAGGGAGAAGTTTCTTTTCTGCACGAAAACTGCATTATTTCATGAATGTGGAATTCTCATTATTAGAAAAAATATTTGCAATATCAATGACCTATCCTATACTATTATGTGCAGATATAAATTGCCTTAGAGTAATTTTAACGGAATTAGTGGGGGAGTCTAAACATATAGGATGACATATAAATGAAGCCAAAATCAAATGGATTCGGAGAATTTGAAATCATAATATGTACCACCAGGAAGGGAAACAATTTTCGAACGAATGAATCAATTAAACTAAATGTACACCACAAAATAATCATACGCATGAGAAGCATTGAGTAGCTTCCAAATATCGGCTGATAAGCTGACATTGCTTCGTTTTGGAAGCATTAAATTCGACACAATTCTTTCGGTCCCAATCAAAAATGGGTTCAATGACCCTGTTAATTGAGTTGGACAGATGTCCATGATGATCAAGACAAGATCTGGCACGTCTTTGTCTTGCATTATCGAAGACGTAAGAATAACCCCCGGGACACAATGAGGCCGACAACGACAATTCTCATATAAATTGTTGTTGTTTTCCCGTAGAAGTTGACGTTGTCGGCCTCATTGTGTTCTGGGGGTAACTCAAAGTACCGTCATACACGAAGCTGTGGGGTGTGTTCGTAGGGATTGAGAGTTGGTCATTTATAAAGATTAAAAAGAGATCAGGAGACAGAATTGACCCCTGCAGGACCCCGCAGAGATATGACGGGGTTTGGATTTGACGCCATCCAGTATTACCATGATTGAACGGCCGGAAAGAAAACTCCAGTTCTGTAGAACTGACAGACAACTCCAATAGCTTTGTGTTTAGCTAACAAAACTGAGTGCCATACTCGATCGAAAGCCTTGGAGATATCTAAAGCAACCAGACATGACTCACCGGGAGTCAGCTTTTTTCGGTATGGGCTTAACATATGAAAGTTTCCAGGAGGCTGGATAAACTTCGGGAAAGGCTTAGCTAAAAGTGAGGCGCGTATATACCTCTCAAGTCCTAAAAAAACCCTGCCCACAGCGAAGAATTCGAGGTGATTCTGTAACACCTCCCTCTTGTAAATAAAGGAAGAGGCAGTGGACGTATTAAAATTCTTCTTATATTATTCATTTAAAACAGACCTGAGAGACCATAAGCTTGAAGTTACTTCGAAATTCTAGTGTTTATGTGCGTGGCTTTAAGACACCGCAAACCTGCAATCAACTGTTAAAAAATTCAAATTAGCTAATAACAAAAGACAAAGACAATCATAATAATTGCTACGAAGTTATTTTCTTGCCTAGCAACACGCTGTTGCCACAAGTTGATCGTCCTGAATTTCTTTCTGCGAAGGGGAAATTTATTAGAATTAATATCTATGATAGAAGGCAGTAACGATGTGCTCAAACTGTTGGATGACTAGTAGGAGAACGATTAAACCTAAAATTTACTGTATTTTACAATTTTTTTATAGATTATTATGAAGAAGGCACAGCTCGTGGAAAAATGATTTTATAACAAAGAAAAGGTGGGAATTTAACTTGAACAACATCCAAGAGCACAAGTAACACTGACATTTCAAGATCTCAAGTATTACTGCAAAAGTACTTTCAAATTACTTGTTTTACAAAAACATTTTCTGATCCACCTTTGATAATGCTTGAAGTTCTTTGTGTTTCAATGAGGGAATACTGTCGCAAATGTCAAAACCCCGAAGTCGATACCGATTGTAGTATTATTTAGATAATTTTTATATTTGTTTTAACGTATTTAAATAGATCACAATATTTCTGCGACAGTTACAAAAAAAAATGAGGATCAAAAATGAAAGTCACTCCTTTCAAATCTCTTTCACCCCTGCCTGGTGACACGAATTTTCCTATAAATAGTGATTTTAACATAAAGATTCGTCATGACTAATAGTGAATGTAAAAAGCATGTATGAAATCACTAAAAAGAAAGACGTCTTACCTGTTTCCGATACTGTCTCAAGTTCAAAGTAGTTTATTGCTGCAAACTGAAAGAATCTCTTAATATCGTTCGGTGTCAATGTGCCAGCCTCGAATTTGGCCCTCCAGTCCTTAAGTGGCCTCTCCCGTGCATCTTGATTAGCTGTAGAATCGTCAAAATCAATCATTTTGTTTTTCGTTGATCATGTAAGGGGAAAACTTCCCAACAGTCTGTGAAATTGTTGCGTATAAATATTCCAAAAAGAAAACGAAGCAATATATAAACACCCACACAGCAACGTACACTGAATTCTGCACTTTCCTTTATCTTTTTTAACTAGGAGAAATAAAAAAAATAGAAATACACAATTAAAAGCCAAAACCAGTTGCAGTTTATGGATTTTTATGAAAATGTCTTTAATATCAAAAAGCGTCAAAATGTCTATCAATTTTTGTGTCGTAGTAGGAAAATGGTGAATAAAGACTTGAAATTTTTCATTGAGTTTTCTTGATTTTTTTTTGTTCTTCTCAACTTTAAACGAAGGCTATTTCTGTAAACGTCAAGGAAATCGCTTTTATTTTTTTGTTGTTGCTCTCGGGGCAAATAAAAGTAAAGACCGCAGGCAGCACACTCTCGTTTTGTTGTTGGAGTTTTCGTTTTCACACAATTTTTCTTCAACAGCTAAAGCGCAAGGAGAGGCCAAATGACAGCTTTTTACTTTAATATTTCCCCCCGAAGTTTTCCCTGCAAAAAGAAACTCACTTGTTTTTGTTTTAATCAAATTTAGCACACTTGATCTATACGCTTTAAATACTCCTTGTTATATTATTAACAGTAGCACATATTGTTAGAGAATTTTAGATTTTTTTCATAAAATTATTTTCACAACATCGCACTTCGCAATAATTTATCAGTATCGTATTTTGTTCCGTTTCATTCCAATAAAAAAAAAATTTATCTTTTATCGTACTGTAAATTTCGATTACGAATTCGAAACTCGAAAAATGCAATTGGGGAAGATTTTTGATATGTCAAATTCTTGATGCACTGAACTATATTTTGAGTATTTACTTTTTTGTTTATATTTTTAAATTTTTAAACTTTTGTAATTTTTTACTCAAATGGCCGATAATTGATTTATTTTAATTCTTCGTAATAAAATCGAGTTTGTAGTATTTACCCCGTTTATGACTAGGTTCAACCTAGGTTCAACCCAGGTTGAACCCAGTCATAAACGGGGATCGAGTTGGAACTGGGTCCACTCAACCCAACTCAGCTCTAGTACCTGGGTTGAGTTGATATTTCGCATCATAAACGCGTGTTGAGTTGAAATTGGGTTGAGGTGACATTTGTTTTGTTTGTTTACCATTCGTGAAGTCTGCCTTCGGCGCTAGTTTTGTGTTCGGTGTTTTTGTAGCGCGTTAATTATTTTATTTTAACTATATATGTAAAAACAGAGGAAATTTAATTTTGACAATGGCTAAAAGAAATGTTTGGGAGCATCAGGAAACAAAAACTATGTTAGAAATAATGCGGGAACAAAATTCCCTTCACCATTTTGATGGAAAACTGTAAAGAAAGTCAGAAATATAGAAAAAGAATTAACAAAAAGAGGTTATGTTTTGATGGCAGTTCAACCCGATTTCAACCCAAAGTGAACTCAACTCGGAATCATATACGGTGGTCGAAATTTCAACTCAACCTCGACTCAACTTTTCAACCTAATCATAAACGGGGTAACAATTAATACGAAGTTTCGTGCTTGTGTAAACTCGTTGAAGAGAAATTTCAAATAATACATAAATATAAATGCAATTTCTTATTGTTGTTTGAAAGGAAGTTCTTTTACAATTAAATATAATTTATAAATATTAAGATGAGATCATTTGCTGTCACCAAAAAAATCACTAAATGTAATACCAACTTTCTCGGCGGTTTAATTATTACAATCGATATACTAAGAATTTAAAAAATAAATTTGAAATAAATAAATTTGTTTAGACAGATCTCTCTTGTGAAAGGAAATAAATACTGGACAGGAAATTACTATGACTGAAAATAGGGGAAAAACGGATATATTCACAAGACAAAAACGCCATCTAGCGAAAATATAAGAAATGTGCATGAAGCTTAATAAATTATTTAAAATATTTTTAGGAATTTGTTTATTAGCTATTACTGCAATTATCCTTATTATTTTTTAGACTCGTAGGCGGGTTTAATTTTGGCACACTTTTAACTAGAGAAGCATTTTATTACAATCTTTCTTAAATTGAAAATGTTTACCAATAATTTAAAACATATTCCGCTAGATGACACCTTAATAAACAAAAAAAGCTACACATTCGAAATTATTCCTATTCGATTATCGAAAAGCTCAATTTCAACCCCTTTTCATTTCCACCCCTATTTGTGTTGATTTGACCAGTCAAGTGAATATTTACAAATTTTCATGTAAACAAAACTTGGGTGAATTCACCTAAAAACTTATTAAGAAAAAGCGTGTTTAATAGAAGTAAATCAATTTAATCTTTATGCTATTATTAAATATTAAGGAGACCTCAAAATATTCTATCAAAATAAGGATTTGTCAGTTATTAGTTTGCTTAAAAATTTTGCTAGAAAATTTTTTTTTCGGCGTAGGTCAAGACAAAGGGTTTTGACGAATGACGACGACATTATCGTTGTTTTACGATTATCTGATTTGTTTTTATTTCTAATATTGCAGGATAATAAATAAATATATTTATCGATATATTACAAAATAAAGCTATTTACAAGAGGGATTATTTATTATTTTCAGAGGATTGAGGAAATAATTTGTGGCGCAATTAAAGTGAAATCGAAACATTGTCAAGGTCAGTTCGCAGGGGTGAAATTTTATATTTATTTTTTTTTTAAAAAGAAGTTAACAAGAACAGTTATTGAATTTTCCTTTATTATTTCCAGGTGCTAGCTGAGAGCAATTATGCATTCCAGGAAGGGAGGACTTATTAACTCCAGAGGCGGCAGCCTGCCGGCTCGATTACAGGTTGAAGTCCATAATGGTCAAAGGCCTAGATGGTTGTCTTCTTTGTATAGTGTTTTGTTCATTATTACCTGGCTTCTTGTTGGCTTTGCTGCATTTAGGAACACTTTAACTTGGTACGTATTAAAAAACAATTCTATGGCGTAATTAGTCGTATATCCTATTGCAAAATTTGAACGTAATTAGAAAGGTAAATTTTCTATGCTCTACGTTAAGTCGTTCTGTGTTGAAATTGTAATAGGTATTGTTATGATTTCATTGATTAAAGTAGCGTTCGGCTACGTTGCAATTTAAAAAATACAAGTTGACTTTGAGGAGTTCACAAAACTTGTACAAACATCGGTTCTGACACGACGACTCCCCTCTGCGCCGGACCTAATAAGTTCACTCCGCTTCGCACTAGCATATGCGGATGACCTGATCGTGTACAGAACGGGGCAGAAGATTAGAGTAATCCAGACGCTCCTGCAATGTGATTTCGAGACAATCGAACGCTATAGTGATGATTGGAAGTTAAAGATTAATTTTGCCAAATGCGAATCCTTTTCCGGACTGCTCTAAACAAAACTTCTCGCACGCGAATCTCAGAAAGAGATAAAAAAAGATGCCTCCAATGTCAGTAATTTGTACTGGTGTCTGGAGGATCCCCCGTAATTGGATATTTGTCCTCAATTTAGGATATTTTTTTTAATGCATGCTTGTTTTTAAAGATTAGCTTAGACTTAGATAGGATCTAGTTATAGTTTTTACGGTAGTAATAAATATAGGTTAATTAGGTTAGGTTAACGGTGCGGACTTCCATGAATCCTTGTTGTTCTCTCAAACTGGGATCCATGGAAGCCCGTCAGCTGGACGGGGGCCACCTGCGGCAGTAACACCTCCGCTGTCCCCCGTCCAGATAGTCACTTTTAGTAGTAAGATGGCTTGACCTGAATTGTTATTAGGGGGTAGTGCGGGCTTCCATGAACTCTCGATGTTTTGTATATCTCGAGTCTGGAGGCCGTTGCCTAGACGGGATTCACCGGAGAGATATACCTCTGCTGCCCTCCGCCCAGATAGGTTCCGTAAGTTAAGTTAATTAGTAGAATAGGATAAGATAGGCTAAGTTTTATACAAAATAAATTCATATAGTACCTAAGGTTTTGTTTCTTAAAATTTTCTTAGGATTAGAAATAATATTTAATATAAAAGTAATAAAATACAAGTTTTAACCGAAAGGCATAAGTTAAATTAAGATATAGATTAATTTAGAGTGCCTCCTGAGGGCCAGTAAGTTAGATAGATTAGAATAGGTTAGAATAATTAACTTTAAGCGTTTAGTTAAATTTATAGTAGGATAATTGATAAGTTAAATAAATGCTTTTTAAAAACTAAAAAAACACTGCTTCCGGCGTGCCTAAATTTGAGATAGGACGCAAATCTTGTCTTTTTCGAAGGTCAGATATTAGCCGAGCAAAGCGCTTTGCTGCAAGCTATGGCTGCTGCACGCTTAGGGCAGGGAACATCATAGACTTTATGGTGAGATTGGATGACGTATGGAAGAAAGTAGAAGAGACGCTAAATATCCTCCATCAGAAGATAAGGCAGAAAGAACCCGTAAGCAATAGAGTAAGGCTTAGAAATACCAGGAGTATTATCAGGTAGACAAAAGCTGATCAAGCTTGCAACGAATTCGTGAAAATGCTGGTTTCGGTAATGGCCCGTCCACACGATACAAGCATATTTGCGCAAATCTTGTTCCCATATGAATTTTATGTAATTTTTCTTGAGCGCAAGCATAATGAGGTCACCAAAAGCAGTCATAAAATTGATTTTTTTCATAAAAAAGCCATAAAAAAGGAAGATTTGCGCAAATTTGCTTGTTTCGTGTGGACGGGCCATTAGGATTAGAATCCCATATAACCGACAGGCTGGAGCGTGTTTGTAGCATGACACATTCCACCTGCCAATCCGGAAAAAAACCCCAATAAATTATTTTCATTCGAATGCGCGTAGATAAATAGACACCGCCACTTTTTTTAAAATTCTTTTTTTAAATAATAATCTATTACATCTCTTGCAACAGCAAAAAAAAAATATTAACTTGGTATGCCAAAATTGTTTGTTTTGCAAAATAGCTTGAAAATATAATTGCACCTTCACTAAAAAGTGCTTAACAGTAACGAAATGCGTCAATCCACATCAAAACACAAAAAACCATTCCATTCGCACGCAATTAAAATTTCTTTCGCTTAGCAAGAAGTCGTGATAGTTTAAAGTTATTTGATTAAACAGCTCGCTACAATTCGCAATTATACCTTCGGGGTGAAGAACATGTAAAAAAAGGAAAGCAAAACCGAAAACCGGAAGGAAATGCAAATGTTTAAGTAGAATATATGAGGGCAGCTATTGATGGTTTTCTCGAAATTATTTGAAGTGGATGAACCTGATTTTAGTACATTGATTTTATTATTATTTATCATAAAAAAGGAAATGATATACAAAAATTATCCTATTGCTCTGAATTTTAAAGTTTTTGCATAATACAATTTCTCTAGCCGAATTGATCTGACATTCAAATGCATTATGTTAACAAGTGTAAGCAAAAAAAGCTTTTTCTAGATATAGATTCTAGACAAGCACGAAACAGACACTTAAATATAAACAATCTTAACCTGCAGAAGCTCCTACAATAACAAGTTGTTTTACTGGAGGAGCAACGTCTTGATAGTTATCCACCTCCAGAGCTTTTTATTCAAAGTAAAGATAGATCAAATGAATATCTTTCTTCTATACAAATCTTCAACACATATGTGCCAAACATCTACAAGCAGGTCAATCCGGCTTTTGTTCGCTTTCATTTAGCGGTACAAAGCTGGCTATTGCTCTGGTCGGACATAGTTCGGTATAAACACCGAAGCGAAGCATTAATAAAAACTCTTTGCGCCTGCGGGAAAGTCTTATTTA
Source organism: Thereva nobilitata (assembly GCA_963855945.1). Classification (NCBI taxonomy): domain Eukaryota; kingdom Metazoa; phylum Arthropoda; class Insecta; order Diptera; family Therevidae; genus Thereva; species Thereva nobilitata. The sequence continues at coordinate 113,402,922 of OY979697.1, forward strand.
CACTCTAAGATTTCTTTCATTAGTAATTTGCGTAGTTGCGCAGAAATATTTTCAAAAGGCGCTAGTTATAGTATTTAATTGTCGACACATTTTGCATGTTAATTCGCTGTTATAAACAATCTGTGATAGTCAATCTGTGTAGTATAGATAATTTAATATCATCAACGAACTACAAAGTTTTGTTAATTTGTTAATACTTAATGACATTCTGCGAATAAATAAGACGGAAGTGATATTTTGATCTTGTTATTTAGTGTTAAGTTTCCAAAAAACAAATACAAATTAAAAAGGTAGAATCATGACTACTGTTCCATTTGATCTTCCTCGCAGGCATCTTCAACGATTCTGGGGAGCATCTGGAGATTTTTGGCAATCACAATGGGACAAGTTTCTTGACATAACTGGTAAGTCCTTTTTTTATTTATTTGTTTGACCTTTATTTTCAATTAGTCTTAATAAATTCTCAATTTGTTCATTATTATATGGAATTATTCATTGGAATAATATTTGTCGAATTTATTCTATCAACTGATTCTGGGGCTTTGGTTGCCTTCGACAATTTTTTAATTTAAACTCATTTTAAACAATGATTCATACTTGTACATCATATGGTATGCTCATAACACAATTTTCGCCATGCATCCCCCATATGAAATCGCATTGTTTTAAAGTGCATTTGTACTAAGCATTCATTCAATTAACACTTGTTAAATGATTAGCATAATTTAATTACGCTTAATAGAAATGTTCCATGCGATTTTCCCTTTTATTTTGTTTACAACTGAACGTGATCAGTGTTTTTTTTATCAATAAATCATTTTTTCGTGGTTAGGGGTCGTCTGTACGCAAATAATTCTATTTTTGAAGTTTTTGCACTTTATCTTCTCAAGCACAAAATAAATAATCAAAATAATTTTTTCCAAATATGTATGATAAGAAAGATTTTAAATTTGAAAGAAATGTTTGAGTTTTGTCTCGCCGTTAAATAATCTTTGAGAAACTTTCGATGTAATTAAGGAGCATTACATGCGTTTTGCGAAGAAGAGATTTTTTATCGATACTTTTTTGTTTCTTTGTAAAAAGAATCGGGTGTTAAATACAAAGTTCAACACAAAGCGTATCAAATTAACATTTTAACATATGATCGTCTAATCTCGCAAACTTTTGGACCGAAAATAAAGACTAAGGCTTGGAATGACTTTTGAATATTATGTTATCAAATGACCCCCATAGCGAACAAAGAAATGATCTGATATGAATAATCTATACGTGCAAACCTGTAGATCAATTGCGATAGCGAATTTTGGTTAAAAATTCCAAAGTAAAAAAATAATTGTGAATATCTCATTTTGGGTTGAAATATCTGAAGTAATTACTTTTGCGAAATTTGACGCTAGGAAAACGCAAGCAAGGATTTGCGCCGACTTTAAGGGCAGCAATCCTAAAAAGTGCCAACCTTACCTTGAGTCGAAAGCTTTCAATGCTGCATATGCAAAAGCGAGAACAAATCAGAAAATCACATAAATGTCGAACCCTTCCTCTAAAACAAACTCAGCGCTGGTGCATCCTTTTAGACCGCAGCTTTTTTAAATCTCGTTGCGCAGAAGCACACTTGAAATATTGGCATTCACCTGACAAAGTGAATAAAGCAAGCTTAAATATATTTCGCTTAACTTATAGAGTTACTCAATGGCCAAAACTTCTTCGCCCAAGGTTACGTAGACGATGTAATTCTCGTTGTAAACGATGGAACAGGAGGTTTGCAACACGCACTTAATTTGGTTTCCACCTGGTGCGCTATTTCAGAACTAAATATACCATTCACAAGGACACGGATAATGCCAGCTTTAACCTTCTAGCAACAAGCCTACTTAGCTCGGGCGTCCCTCAAGGTTCCAATCTCGGACCACTTCTATTCAGCATTTTTATAAATGATATTCCTTTAGTGGTAAAAGACTCGAAAATTCATATGTACGCTGATGATGTGCAGCTTTAAATTCCTGTGCCAAAAGGCCAATTCCATTATTGTGTACAGAAAATATGGCTGACTTGCACCGTATTTCGAGCTAGGTGAAAGTACTACAACTAAATCGGTCGAAGTCCCTTTGTATTTTTTCTCTCTCTCTCTTTCATATCTCGTTCTGCTCTACCAGAAATCGTTTTGAATGGGGCTTACATCGAGAAATTAAAAATCTGGTGGTGTAAAACATATGGAATTCCCCTATAACTTCCATGACCACTCAGGATTGCATGAGGTAGTCAGACCTATTCCGAACTCCGCTGGAATCGATTCCGCTGCAATTTTCTTACAATCGTATGCTACCAATGTAAGAAAATTCCAGCGGAGTTCAGAATAGGCCTGAGTAACTTCAATTCGCCATGTTTCCTCATAACCCACTTTTTTATATTTGGTATGAGTATAGGTTCATCGGCCTTTAGTAGACTCGTCCCACCTCCTCTGCTATGCTGCGCTGTACTGGCCGCGCATCAGAACCCGTCGCACTCCCTTGAGCAACCCACTTGCATATTCCGGCTCGCACAACTTCCCACTCTCCGCCGCCAGGGGGTCAATCCTGCTATGACACATGCTGCTTCATCGGACGTAGTATGCTCGAAGGTCATGGCTATTGCCCGTTGTGTCCAAAGCGCTTCGGTCAATTATCACTCCAAGATACCTAAGTGCGAGCTGGGAGCAAATGACCTGGTCACTTACTTCCACCGCTATGGTCTATGCCCTCCATCATTCTTATTTGTGTTATCTTTCTATTAATAGCAAATGTTTTTTAATTTTTCCATTACTCTACCACTATTCTAAACATTTTTCTTATTCTTGCAGGAGAAGACCCGTTTTTACTATGGGTTGTTGGTTCAACAATATTTACACTTCTTGTATACTGGATTTTTGGAGGAATATACACTTTCATGGACATTACAAACAAACCAGCAGCGTTAAGAAAATATAAAATCCAACCAGGAACAAATGAACCCGTAGACACCAAACGACTTTTAACAGTAAATTATTTCTTTCCAATCTTAACATTTCGTTTATTTTCACAAAAAAATTTCAGGTAATGACAACAGTGGTAATCAATCAATTAGCAGTGGGTATTCCAATGGCAATCTTCAGCTATAAGCTTATGTCTCTACGTGGCTTTGCACCAATAAGAGAACTACCAACATTCCACTGGGTCTGCTTTGAGCTAGCGATATTCATTTTAATGGAAGAATTCGGATTCTACTATTCGCATCGACTGCTGCATAATAAGCACATTTATAAATTTATTCATAAGCAACATCACGAGTGGACAGCACCAATTGCTGTGACTGCAATCTATTGCCATCCAATTGAACATATTTTTAGCAACTTACTGCCGCCATTTTTGGGAGTGTTTTTAATGGGCAGCCACGTTGCTACTGCTTGGCTGTGGTTCGCCCTAGCGATTATATCAACATTGAATGCACATTCTGGATATCATTTACCATTTTTCCCTAGTCCAGAAGCGCATGATTTTCATCACTTGAAGTATATTTTGAGATGCATATGATGATAATGATATTTTAACCATTACATTTTGCGATTTTTTTAGATTCAACAATTGTTTCGGAGTACTAGGAGTACTTGATAGGCTACATGGAACTGATTCACTGTTCCGAAATACAAAGGCCTACACCAGGCATATTATGATGCTTAGTCTTATCCCACCAAGGGAAGCATTTCCAGATCCACAAAAGAAGTCACTGTAAAACATATTTTCATTGGACAAAAACTACCATTTAAAATATATTGGATTTTTTGCATCTTTACACCTATCAGTCACCATCACGTTAAATAATTTTTAGGTATTTAAATAAATAATTAATTGGAGTATAAAGTAGTGAAAGCACTGAACGTGAAGAATCAAATCAATTCACACAAAATAAGATTTTAAATAAATAAAAAAAAAGAGAGGGGACAAGCCACGAAAAATCAATGCATTTTTAGCAGGGTAATAATTAACAAAAAAAGAAATTGTTTTCTCAAAAAAATTAAGTGTGCATTAAATCTTTCGCTTATCTCTTAAAATTATTTTCGTGTAATTTTGAAAATAAAAATTTTATCAACGGGTATTTAGAAGTTTCCTTTTTCTATGCGACAGAAGCAGAGAAGATAAAAAAAAGTTCTCTTGTCGTCATAAAATTCACATGGCATTTGCGAAAGGATGAAATAAGAGTTAGAAGTGATGGCAGAGAGCGCATACTTACCTGGCGCAGGGGTTACCGTGATCACAAAGGCGGTTCCCTCAGAGTGAGGCATTGTCATTGACTGCGGTTGGGCTGACCTCTGCCAATTTGAGTCAAGAAAAAAGATATTGAGGATAGATAGGTTAACTTCCTCTTTTTATCTAATGTTTATTCTAATGGGGTGGCAGAACTTGTGCATTGAGGCTGACAACTTTGCAGCTTCCATTGTTTTTTATGATTCTCTTTAATGATGATTATGGACTAGAATTGACAACTTTCAAATGGCACCATTTTTCTCCAGAAGTAGAGGGACCTTTTGTATGAAATACAAAAGTTTTTTCCGAATTTAGGGGAAAATAAGTGAAAGGATTGAGTTGGTGCCTCTTTTTTGTATGGGATTTTATTAACATTTAGCGCAGTCATAATAACCTTCTATATTTACAAGCCATGAACAAGAATGAGAGAATTTCCCCTGAATCGGACTACCATCTCCAAATTACCTAACAACATAACGTGATCACCGATTTAGTCCGATCGAGGTCGCTCTCAATATTTTTCTTGTTATAGGCCTACCCTAAATGGGAAGTGAAGTGAAGTGAAGTTAGGTACCATTGCATATGAATGTATGAGAGTGACCAAAATGGAAGTGAAATGGAAGTTAAATTTCGAAAAATTTCGAAAAGTCATTTACAGAAGTAACCGTGCGGTAAGAACCGCACAAGAAGTAAACAAAAGTTAAGAAAGTACGGCTGTTCACTTGCTACACTTCTTATGATCTTTTGATTTTGGTTTATATATCAATTTTGAAAGAAATTACGACTACTTCACTTCTACTTCACTTCTGCGTTAGTTTTCATTTAGGGTGGGCCTTATGGCTTGTAAATATAGAAGGTTATGGCGCAGTCCATATCCTCTATATGTGTAGTGGCGACAACATACCCAGTGGGAAAAATTTGGAGCGCTGTTCAGGGGAGCTTACTTTGAGCGCTGATGCTCCCGAGGGAGCATTACCGGAGCTTTCATAAATTTTATAGAACGAAGAAAATGAGCTGATGACCATAAAGGGTGGCATTAGCATATTCAATGGACCGACTCTCGTTCGATACGAAAGACACAAAGAGCTTTAAAAGTGGGTTGGGGGGGCCACACTCGCGCTTGGAAAGGAAAAGGCAATTTCAAAAGACTAATGGCTTCGATACCGGATCACACACATATCCACAGGCGTCCATAAAATTCTTTATTAAAAAGCTTTTTGCTCCTAGAACGCTTTTGAAGGAGGATAAAAAAACGTATGCTCCCTTGCAATGACATGCAATGTTAAAAAGTATATGGAACTGGAGCGTAACGGGAGCGCTGTAAGCTTTTTAAGGAGTGCTCAAACAGCGCTTTGGAGCCCTCCATTTCCCGCTGGGTACGTTATTACAAAATAAATTCCCCAAAGGCGCTAGGTGCGCTTGTACGCAAAAAAGCGTGGACGCGAGTTTTTAGTTTTTTACCCCGGGCTCAAAAAGTCCAACGCATGCTGCTAATTCAAAAATCATTATGCAAGATTTGCGCAAAGATCGTGGCCAACTCGACTCGAAATTTTAAAATTGTACGCTGGACGAAGGAAGAATCTGTTCCTTTGAATTGAAAGAAGCAAATTTCAATTTTCTAGCATTTTGCTACAATTGTAGCAAAGTGGCAAACTCGATCCTGGACGCGAAAAAGCCACGCATAACCTACTCAAAAAACAGCCCTTGCAAACCCCGACCAACCCAGCTCCAAACTTTCTCAAAAGCTCATTGGCCCAGCTTTCGCCGGGCTCTACAAAAATTAGTTTAGACTCATTCGAGTGCTCCTCTCCACGGAAATCTTTAGTAAAAGGCGAAAGATTTATTCGACACTGAAGAGAAGCCAGAGTACCGATGTAAACTTTTGAGGGAGACTTTATATCATTCTAGTTTGTTTTTACATGTGAATTATATAAATGAAGGGAATTCTACAGTAATAAAATTTCCACAATTTACCTTTGCTTTTTTACCTGTAAAATTTTTCAAGTAAAAATCACCATGTTTTTTAGTCACAGAAAACTGATAAGGATTTATTTATAAATTTATGAAAGAAATTATTATGTTAGTAAATTCTATTGGTTGCGGGCATTGTGTTAATAAAAATATATTGATATTTAAGTATTTTTTTAAAAGATAACAGTAAAATTTTAAAATTAAGGAACAAATAGAAAGATAAAAAAAATCGTGTAACGTGGGTTTATACGGAATTCTCAATTTGGCTGAATGATACCCAATTGGCCAGTGTCCCGTAATTAACGATACGAATCTGGTGATGTCCTTAGGAAGAAACCCCTAGAGGTTGCGCGATCTCTGATTGCTATAACAAGGCCAAGTCTTCCTAGGCTTGATGCATAATGACAGGCTTCTGGCAGTTTTCGGCCGAGCCTTGTGTCTTGATGGGCCCTTTGCTGCCTGATAACAGGTTTATTTCGGCTCCCGGCCTTGAGAATGATTGCATTGCTAGACACGCGTGAAAGATTACCAGAAGTTCTGTCTGGAAAACACTGGCGAAGTTAGGCAGACGGTAGCATTTTTGGAAATAAAGCAAGGGGAAAAACTGTGCTCAGCCTTGAGTAGGTAGGATGATGAAAATCATCAGTTCATCTTTTCCGGGTTTACTGATAGCTCGCAGCGGATGGGCCATGTTCTAACCTTTCAAGCACAATCTCTATAATTTCTCTGATTGTGTGGAGAAACTTTCCGGATACTACTATCACCAAGTCGTCCGCTTAGGCGACTGCATTTATTCTGCGGTTCCCTATTGTATTTAAGATCTTGTTCATCGCCATAACAGAGGTGACAGAATTCCACCCTGAGGTGTAGGTTCCAGCAGGCAGCCAGCGATTCATTGCCTGTTTCCATTGTGAGTTCCGCCTTCCGCTAAGGCCTCCGACATGGCCACGATGCTGATGTTGTTGAAAGAATCATCTGTATCTCTAGGAACGTTTAGAAGGTCAACTGTTTGTATTCTAAGGAGTGTTAAATGGTACGTACTACTTCGTGCAATGTGGTATCAACCGTTTTTTCCTTGCATATTATGCATGCTGTGAGGAAGGCATAGGGACTTCTGTTATAGAGTTTCGGAGGTATAGGCCGACAATGGACGTCAGGACAAAAGATCACAAGCTTATTAGGCCATAATGTCATGTCGCTTCATGCCCACGTGTGCCTACCTTCGGGACGAAGATCATTTTGACCCTCTTCCAGAAGTGGGGCACGTAACTCTGGTGTAGGCAGTACTTTATAATATAGTAAATTGAGACAAGCCATGAACCGATAATGCCATGCATGGTGTCTTTTGTAGCATAATTGGTAATAGGTTGTCTTACGCGTTGAGACTTGTACGTGGAGAAATTGTACACAACCCACCGCACATTTTTCAAGGTTACAGCTTGGCGATGGCTTGTTACTTTCAAATCTCAACGATCTAAGGTCCTCAATTATGTGGAAATTCTGGCTACAAGTGTCAATGTATAATGTTGCATTCTTAGTTTATATGTTTCTTCCGCATTTTAATAATCAAACACAATTTATACGAAAAAAGGGAAAAAAGTACAATTTTATTGCTCCGGTTTATAATATTACAAAAATTCTATGATAGCTCTTACAATACACATGAAAACAAAAGAAATGCACGGTTACATGGTTAGTAAGGTACAATACAATATTATTTACAATTTTTTTACAGTTACTTAATACCGAAAGGTTTTACGTTTTTGCTTTTTTTAATCATATCACATGCAAGTCTACATTATTTTCCTTTAAATTCCAATTGTCGCGTGTGTTTTGTTTCTCTATTTTTTATTTAAATGGAGATTTAATTTTTTTCTCTTATGTTTCTTTATTATTTAGTTTTGGTCACAACTCGATTTTCCACGTGAACTACTTACTCTCCTGCAGCTGAGGATTTTTTTTTAATAATTTTATATAAGGCACTTTTTAATGTTTAAAATTTTTTTTTTGTCTAAGTTGATTGCTGTTGAAAATTATCCCTAAAAAAAGGAAGTTGACCGTTTTTTTATTAATTTTATTTTGTGTTGTCTCAGAAGTTCTGTGGAACGTAAATCAAGTTTTAAAATGCAGTATGTAATCATCAGTCGAAATTTTGGCTTTCTTAATATATTTGCAGATTATTATGTTTCTGCAGTAAATTCAGGTAAAAATCACAAAAGAATAGAAAATATATTTTTAACCTTAGAGGTTGGCGTTAAGAGCTATAAAATTTGGCAATTGACATATTTTAAGCTTAGAGAAGAAGAAGGTGAGCGCTTTTTACGTTTATGATGTCAGTCATTGTACATGCCATCAACTAGAAAATCCATTCGCCGATAATGTCTTGTGGACCAGTAGTCCTTAATGCGACGGTACGAGACAATAATAGCACCCATTACAATTGGTACAGCGAAGATAAGAGCTACTATTGGTATAATATAGTCGCGATGACCGTGCGGATAACTAGGCTCCTCCTGCGATGGCTGAGCAAAAGGCTCATCCTGCTTATCGGTTGGTAATTTACTGTTTGAGACTTCTTCCGGGACGTCAGCAATAGATGGTAGATCTTTACTACTGTAAGTTATTTTCGGTTTTTTGGGCTTGGGAGTAGTCGTTGTGGTCGTCGTTGTTGTTGTTGTTGTCGTAGTTGTAGTGGTTGTTGTTGTAGAAGCACTAGGAGATGTTGCTGCCGCAGTAGAACTTGCAGTCGTCCCCTTTGTTGCTACAGTTGATGCATTTCTTGAGGGTGTTGGATTTGTAGAGGATGTTGCATTTACTGGTTTTGTAGAAGTTGTATTTGTTGAAGAAGTTGAATTATTACCAGTCGTTGAATTAGTAGGAGATGGCAACTTTGTTACATTTGCCTTATTAGTTGAAGCTGTTACTGGAGCAGAACTTGGCATAACAACAGTTGAGCTGGGTTTATCTACTTTTGGTGCTGGAGAAGTTGCGGAAGTTGATTTACTTGTTTTAACATCTGAGCTACTTTCCAAATTCTCTTTTTCAACTACACCTTCCCGCCCTAAATGAGGAGAACTCGTATTATTATTACCTACTACTGCATTAACAGTTATATTTCCTGGTATATCAGCAGCCACTATGACCTTATTACTATCTACAGAAGAATTCTCCAAAACAGCACTTTTTGTTACATTTTCCTTTAAAGCATTTGTCTCGATTTGTGTTCTTGGTGGACTATTTATATCAGCAAATTTTCTTGCCACAACGGTATGCGACACATTCGATTTATTATTATTATCAAGAGCTTGAGCAGATATAATTGTTGCTAGTTGAGCACGCGAAACTTGTCCAGCATTTTCTGGATTTATTGTTGAATTAAATGGAAATACTGGCATCGGTGTATTACCATAACTAGCACCAAATAATACTATTAATATTGATATTATTAATAACTGATATTTTGATATCATATTGTGCAAATTTGAGTATTTCTTTTTTTTGGGGAAACCCGAATTTAATTACGCCTTGAAAAATTTTTACTTTCACCACCTATGGGGTATTGCGAATTTTTTGACACATGTAACAGCTGGGATGCTGTCAAAAAGAGATTTTTTTTCTAGAGAAATTTATAATAGAGGGAATTTTTTATAGTATAAAAATTTCCCAGAAATAAAGTGGTTTGTGCATCTCTTCCGTGTATTAACTTCCTTTATGGTAGAGGAAAAGCGTGGTTATTATATTTTTGCCATCCTGAAAGTAAAACGGATTTTCTAGTTTTTTAAATGATTTCTGTTTAAAGCATTAATTTTTAGTATATGGATGATGTTGGATTCATTGGTCTGTGTTATATTGGATACAATTTTAGTTATCTTAAGTTTATTATTATTCCCCTACTATCTTTTATTTTAAGAGGTGAGACAGCCCTTGCAAATCTTATCCGTTATAGGCCTTGTGTTCTATAAGGCTTTTTACCACCCCTACATTTTCATTTGCAAATTTTTGTTTTTCACATTTAAACAAATTTAACTATCCACTATATAATAAAACTTTCCGAAATTTTGGCGGGACACGTCCACCAGCCTCGACAGTTCGTTAAGAATCTTTTATAGCTGGTAAAGCCTTCATCTTGAAATAACAAGCGAAGACAACAACCATTACTATAAATCCTAGTATTTTCTAAAAACAAACATGACATAACCCCCTATAATTCCTGCAAATAAAAAACATAACAAAAATTTTTTTTTGTTTGTGTGTTGTATACACAACACGTTGTCAAAATGTTTGTCAGATAAGCCGCAGAACTGTTCGAGTGTAGCACCCAAATTTTTCCCGTATATTCCGTTTAGTATTTAAACTAGCTTGATAAAATCCAACTAGATCCGAATTACGTGCCGGTTAACCCAATTTACCTTGTGTTCCTCGATTATTTTAGTTGCAGCCAGTAGTTATGCTAATGCAGCCCAACGTAAGTGAAGAAGCATCTTGCGAGTTGCTCTTAATCCGACCATGAAAAAAATTATTCAATAACCAACCACCAAGTAGCAGGCTCCTCCGCACAGTATATACAGTACAAACAAAATGAATTGCTTGAATGAATTAAAATCAGTTCATGAAGAGATCTGATTGTAAATGAAGTGGGTACAACAGCAGTTCGCCCAGCTACACCTGTCCAGTAGTATTGTGCCCCAAAAGGTTAAATTTTGTCAGCAATTTTCCCCACTGGATGGAAATCGCCAAAGAAAAGTGGATAATTTGTTTTTATTTTTTTGTTGTATTTCGGCCTAATTAACTTCGGTGAGGCTCAATCGTATTTTTAATGAGGTCTATCTCAGTTGAGCGTGGAGAGGCTGCTTGTCACCACCGGGCAACCGGACAGCTAAAGATCGTGCGGCTGAGATCAAGAGTTTTATAACTAGTTCAAAAGTGGTGGAAATGTGACACCGATGACGATATCGCCGCGCCAACATCACTGAAATTTTGTTACAACGTTTTAAAAAGTTCTGAACAGTGGCAAGTTTTTGGATCTGAAGAGTGATTTTTCATGTATATTTTTTTGTTGTTTTAAAAATGAGTGGCAGTTCTATTTCACGCTAATATTTTAGTTAAAAGAAATAAATTATAGATCGCCTCTTATCCATCAGATTTAAACCTGGATCTTTAGCCCAGATTTATCAAAACAAAAAAAACAATACCCCAGAAATGTACTCCGCTGGTAAATAACATTTTAGTCGATATTTCTTGTTTTTGTGCTTTGGTTTTTGTTGCAGTGTTTGTGTGGCTTCCGTTGTTTACCAGAACGCTATAGTTTTGCACAAAAAAAATTTGTTTGTTTTCCTTTCCCCTTGAGAAATGGTTTTTTTCGGGTCCATAAGATACCTACCTACCTGCAAGTTTAGTGTAAGCATTATACCATCATAAAGCCGGAAAGTAGTTCCGGAAGAACGAATTAAATATTAGTCTGTTGCGCCCGTACGTATGACCCATAATCAGAATGAATTATTATTGGCCGCGCTGATATTATTGCCACTGCATAGAGCTCCTATGAGTAATAATAATATCACAAGTCTCAATTGTTTTCCATGTCCAATAAAAATAATTCCAGACTGACAATTTTTTTCCTATTATTTTGCAAGGAAATTAGCATATTTCAACTGGAAACCAATGATGTAAATAATTTCTAGATGAGTCAATCGATTATTTTCGAAGATTTATCGCTGTGAGAAGATACTCCGCTGTAGCTATATGTATGATCAGAAAGATTCATGGCATGTGCATAGCAGTGTGGTGGGTGATTGCCAACTAAATTCTTTGGAAACTTTCGCTTTCATCTCTGTACAATAAATGCTAAAAGGGTCACTTTATTGCGGGGCGAACAGGTGGCAGAATATCAACTCGCCTTGATAATTTGATTAAATCGAATTTCTATTCATTCCAATTGGATTCTAAATCATTTAATTGAATTTTATTGATTGCAGGACTATATTACTTTAACAAATAACACAATTTTTTTAGCATCTACTAATAGATTATTAGTAGCACTTGAAATTCGTTTTATAGACATCTATTTTTACTAAGTTGTAACTTCTATTTTTGTTATTTTCAATGCTATCATATCTAGAACTAAGTGATCTCTTTAATCTCTATGGAATAGCCAACATGTTTGCGTGACTGTGATATTTTTAAAAACGCTCATCAAATTTTTCATATATTTTCGTTCATATTTTTTCAATGTCATCAACCGTAACAAAATTTTATGATAACAAAAATATTTAGAAAACTATTTTGATACAATCGTTAAAGCGTTCTAGCTGTGGCCAATTTCAAGGTTTTAATTTGATAAATATTCGAGGTGATGGTTGTTTTTTTTTTGATTATTTTTTTCAATTGAAATTACCAATATAGGTCAAAAATTGTATGCTTGTTTGTTTTTTACTAAAAATAAGTCTTTGTTTATTTACAATCATAATATTTTTTCAGAAAAATTTTAAACGTTTTTCGGTATAAAATGCTTTAAAATGTTCAGTATTGCAGCTAAAAAGTTCGAAACACGGCCACTTAATTTAGTAAAATAGACGAAGGTAATAAACCCCTTTATGTCATTTTTTTAGGCCAGACCGCTTGAACAGGTTCAGCGATACCCTGCTCCTCACTATCGCGAAACACTCACAGAGAACGTGAAGAGCCGACTCATTCTCCTCAAGGCAAAGCCTGTAGGTGGGGGTCTCCGCCCGTCCTATCCTTCATAAGTGGTAATTTAGGACAGTGTCCGATAATAAAGCCAACAAGTGTCCTGCCATCCTTCCTACTGGGGCCCAACAATGTCTTGCCGTTGTTAAGAGATAGCACAAGAAGGAACCGCTCATAGATGGGCCAATCCAGTCACGGTCCTCCAGCGTTCGGTGTGTTATCAAAACTCGTTCGACAAGGGCCCTCTTCCCCAACCTAGTGAGTGCCCTAATAGCCGGTTCCCCAGACTGATGAATAGTATGTCAGAGCCCGGTCTAGCTAGGGCATTCGCCTTTATATTGACTTTGAAGCTCCGATGACTCGAGACCCATACAAGAGTAACTTGATTGAGGACACCCAGTTCACCAAGGCACGTCGGCAGTCCCGGATTAATTTTTGCTTGGTCCTATGGGACCATATCGCTCTGATTGCCGTTTGTCCAGTATATCTTGTAGGTGCAAGGAAAGTTCCGGAATCTTTTCTATAATGTTGGCAAATACAGATTGTACCCTCCAAGACCAACGTCTAGGCAGCCATTCGTTTTCACCCTCAGCGCCGCCACGTTAATGGCGGATTTCTCTACCTTAAGGTGGAATGGTACCAAATTGAGAAGAGTATCCAACGCTGCCGTCGGCCAGGTACGAATGGTCCCGGGGATACGTAGGCAGACCATTCTTTCAATTTCGCTTTATTTAGTTATGAAAGGAACTTTTAAGCGCCGTTCTGTGCAAATTTAACGTCTTCGAAGTGAACTGAAAATAGTAAAAAATTACAAAGTGGATGATCCACCATTAATGTTGGACAAAAGACTCGTTTCCCGTGTTTTACACACTTCACAATTACTTGAAACATGAATTTATGAAACATTTATTTTCGGCAAGAGTATTTTTATTATTGAAATTGCAATTTGTCTTTAAATTTTAACACAATTTACACATTCATTTTAGATACCGTAGAAAACAGCTTTAGTGTTCAAGTATGTTGTACCCTTAGCCTCGACGAGAATTGAGATTTGCCTTTGACCAATTCCTCCTGAAGTAACATAGACATTGCTAATGTCAGAGCTTTGCTCAACAGTAATATCAACATAGGTAATAACTTGGGAACCAACTCCTCGATATGGGTAGCTCAACTTGGTTTGATAATCTCGTGGCTTTGAGTTGCTGTTGTTGTTGTTACTGTTGCTAATTTGTCTGTCGCCTAAAATTAAAATCAAAAATGTCAATGTTTAATTTTTACTTTAAAAAAACTAGTCCAAATTTACCAGCTTGTCTTGCTCCAAGTGTGTAATGAAATTTCTTTCCTGATTCAGTAACTACAGGCTCCAATTTAATTCTGGGATTCTCAGCACCAAATTTGGCGATATCGTCAACAATTTCAAAACCGATAGGTTCTGGTTTTGCGAAGGCAACAGCCACGAATGTAGCAGCAGCAATAAAGAAGTAAAAACGAGCCATTTTCTGAATTTTAAGGAAAGTAGCTTTTGTGCACAAATCACAATTTCTGTGGAGCTCTTCATCATCGCAGCCTTTATATACTCTAATTTTGTAGCCAAATTTTTATCAGTTAACCGTGATTTTACTTACCTATCTTCAATCTAGAATGGGTAATAGATTGTGTTGGGTGCTCGTAATTGATATCTATTTTTGATTTTTATCAACAAACAATTGAGGAAATACATAATCGAATCTTGAGATGTTTGGATTAATTAATGAAGTAATAAGTCATTTTAGAAGTGTTTAAAATATTTTCTTAGAAACAAAACAGGAGACAGAGAAAGAAAGTTATTTTAAGTACTTTCTAGTGATTATTAGAAGACGTGCTCAAAAATTAACAGAAGATTAACCGGAGTCATAGGAATGTGTTCAGCCAAAACATTGTTGAGACATGAAATTTTCCACGTAAGAGTACTTCATTCAAATAAAACTTCCATTAGGTATATAAGTCACCAATTCACCAAATTGCGTGTTAATTTTTAAATTTTTTAGTTCAATTATGTTTTGATTTTTGCTACAGTGGACGTCGTGCAAATTTCTTTCTTTTGTACTCCCACAAAATCCAGGAGTTCGTACGCAATGTTCACTGCCTTCGCCTTTAGCAACTTCCAGATTCCAGAGAGATTCCTTTATTTCTTCCTTCGAACCAATCTTAGTACTAGACATTTCACAATAACGAGTACCACATGACAGCTTGGTAGTACAAAGGGTGACTCCTACTTGGATTAAATTTCTGACGTACGATTGTCCTTCTGAGATTACAGGTAGGTGTTTTTTAGGGATATAGCAACCGCTATTTCAGGAAATAGTTTTTGTTTCTTCCCTAATATAGCTTTACGTCCCGATTCACACCATTCATTTATGTTTTCTACTTATTCTTGGTTCTCTACTTTTTGGACATTGTTATTTAAATCGATTATGCTAATTTCTTATTAAGCAAAAGTTATTGCACAAAACGAATTTATTTAATTTATTAATTTTATAATAAATCAGAGTTACCAATGGTCTTACATTTCCAATTAAAAATTTTTCTTTGCAATTCTGGTAAGGAAGCCAATTAAAACACGTTCACATAAAAATTCTCTCGTACTTTTTGTAAATATATTCATTATAAATTGGTTAAGGTTTATAAAAATTCATCCATCTTCCATAAACAAATTATTAATAAGATATTGTATGTGTGGCTATGGCAGAAATCTTAACTTTCTTGTCAGTTTAAGATATTCACTATTACTTAATTAGTTGTTGTTGTGTAAAAAATAATTGTTTAAAAATTATTTTCAATTACAGTAAAAACCAACGATTTTGAATATCCAGACACCGACATGGAAGATCGTGATAGTATTTACTTCGATACAATATCGGTAGCTGGTTCTGAGCCGAATCGTAAATCATTATCACTATCACGACAAACTATCTATCATTCAGCGGTTGATTTACCGGCATCATATACAACAGTGTTATTAGATACACCAAAAAAAGATACTAAATATGGTTACAGCCCATCTGCTGCTGGGTCTTATGGAAATATAAGAAAGATAAATACTTCAGCACCAATATTTAGTCGACAATCAACAATATTGGATGTTGGTGACTACACAGATAATTCACCTCTTGGATATGATGAGGTTTCTGCTCACCTTATCGATAATTCTAGTAAAGTTAAGAAATTGCCAATTACATACTCCCAGTGGAAGACTAGGGTAACAACTGATATTCGTTTTATTTAACTTCATTATTTTTCTTTTTTAATTTCATTAATATCGTAATTTTTTGTTTATCCATGAAACTTTATTTATTTTTAATTTATTTCCTCTGCCTTTTTGGATAGTATGGTTTTTGTGTTACTTTTAGTTTTATCGCTATATATTTTATCCTTCAGTCACAAACCAGTAGGCACACACATCCGTAATATCGATATTAACTTTAAAATATTGAGAATGAAAGCATTTTCTTTCTTGTCAATGATTTTTTCTGCACCTGGTGATGTATCTTTTTTGAAGTTTTTTTTATTAATTAATTTATATATTTTTTCATATACTAAATTGGAACTTATTTTATACTTTTTTTTCTTAACAATTGGACATTGGCTTATGGGAATGGTAATGGCAATTTTTTTCTTTAATAAATTAACAAAACAAACAATTTTTTTTCTATAAAAACAAAAAAAATTGATAAAGTTAAAGAAAATTTTTTCGTATGACAAAAAAAGCTTGATTTTATAGAAATTTTGCATTTTGTAATTTTTTTTAATATGCTAAGAAAACAAATTACAATCACGGTTAATGTATTAAGAGCTATTTTAAATAATTTCCTTATTTGCACTGTCAATTCATTTTTTTTTAAAAAAGTTATATCATTCAATAAGCGCTTATTTAGTATAGAAATGGGATTTTCTTTTTTTTTGTTAATTCTGGGTATATTATTTAAAATCATTTAGTGTTTAGATTGATTTAAAGGATGTCATATGTATAACTAATATCATCATCGCCTTTTATTAAGTGAAACGAATATTAAAGCAATGCAAATGAAAATTGTTAAAATAGTGAATTTTGTTTAACACTTTACTATATAAAGTTCACTATACTACTATATCAAGCAAGTAACGGGAATCGATTTTTTAAAAAGCCCGCTTAAAAGGGATTGTCGAAATTCTTTTTGCGGCTAAGTCGGCACAACTGTCCTCTATACTCACGCGTAGTTTGAGCGTCACTTTTCATTTAGTTTGTTTTTTCTTGACCTAATGTATTTTACTTCCGGTTGTTATATATAATTGTTTATAAAAATTGAACGTAATCTCTCTTGTATTGAGTATGCAAAATATCTTTCAGGTAGATTTCTATTATAAATCGGATCCCTTTTCAGGATCTTTCTTGAAGGTAAGCTGTGATAAACTATTGTTAGATTACTGTAAAGCGGGAGCCTATTTTTCTACATAATCGCCACTTCGGTTGGTATTTTTGTAGACGATATGGCAGGTTTTGTATGCCCGTGACATACCAGCTCCCGCCAACTCCTTGACAAAGCGTTGAAATTCATCTTTACCCTCGTCGTCGGACCTGAATATCGCCTTCAGTTGTTGATGAATTTCAATCGGTTCAACGCTTTTTGTGTTCGAAAGTAGAACATCTGCGCGAACTTTCCACTTGGCGATAGAGTCCCCAATGGAAGCTCCATTCTTCACAGATGCCAAGGCAATATTGAGCGTCCCATCTAGGTGCGGACCTGCTTGTTTGGGTGTTGGAGAAGCAACAATTACAACAGGCACACGAAAAGTTTCCCTGCGTCCCCAACACTTTGGGAACTTTTCATGGGACTACCCTCGTACAAAGCAATATGTCTTTTATAAAATGACGAAAGGTGTTCCTTTGAGTCCGGATTTTCACAAATAGGGCAAAAGAATAGTCCCCGATAGGCGTTTGTATTGGTTTGGCCCCATCGTTTGACGTCCAGGTTCCTTACCACGTGTTACGGGCCAAACCAAAACGGTGTCAGATTTATTAATATAAGCTTGATGTAGGAAGATAACTTCCCTTCCGTTTTACTGATAACTCAGAACTTGGAAACTAAAACCTGGTATGATATTGCATTGTCTGCATTTTCTCTCGTAGAGTTAGAATATACTGAATGGGGTGAAAAGTATTTGGTTCTAATAATTTGGAATATTCAATTTTAATTTGCGATACTCTTAAGATTTGGATATATTTCTATATTAACGAATTTTCAAGCTTCAATATGCTTCAGTTTCACATTGGATCCCTTATTATAGCAAAATCTCTTTCGATGGAACCTTATCTTAAGGTTTAGAAAACGCAATTCATTCAATTTTATGATTAAAGAAGAACGCTCCCGTGATCATTCTTCCTTCCACGCAATAAAATCTTGTCAAGCGCATCTACAAAAGGATGAAACGCTTCCTAAATTGATTTCCTCTGATATTGGTCCTCTTGGGTAGTAATCGATTTGAAGGTATATTATCTAGAGTTAAGCAATGCTCTAATAATAGCACATTAAACCACCGTACCGAGGTAACTCCCAGAGATCTTCTTTGGCTTATACGACTGGTTCACTGAAATTAGAAACCTCATTTGTGGGACAATCTTTTAAATATTAGCACACAATTCAGCGTTTTCTGCCTGACTGCAGTGTGGACCAATTAACTTGTCCTATCCCCTCATATACGCGTATGGAATTAGTTCATTTCCAAATCTTGCACAATATCATGAAAGTCGATATGAAGAACTAATTCGCCAGTGAGGATAACGCTTCTTCAAACGCCAGGCTAAATGACTTTAGACGACCTTGCTGCTTATCTAAAGTCATAAAAGACTTCGCGTATAGTCAACTACGTAAATGTTTTAAGTGTCTATGATATTTTTTGATTATTTTTAGAAGGCCACTTTAGATGCGAAGATCATGCGAAAACTTGAATATTGGTGTTGAATGTTGCAGGCTATACTTTAAACAAATTAAATGCTAATCATTTGATAAACGTATTTATCATGTCTACATTTAATTAGCATAAATTTAAAACAAGATTTTACCACAATCAGCGACTTTTACGTACATAATGAATCGTACTAAATTTACAAACTTTATCAACCTGATTCATCAATAATTGTTAATCGAAAATTTCAATCCAATGTTTTTATCGTAAAAAATTAAAAGATAAGCAAAACATAGTCTTCAATTTATGAGTCCAATTCATATCTCCCTACCAAGAGTAGCTTTTCATCCCCTTGTTTATGAGGTCTATGCTCCACAATAATAAGTTAAAAATAAACTTCTTGATAAGGAAATAAATAAAAGCATTAATGCAATAAAAATCCGAGCCGGCCCATAGGTGGTGGGTGCAATTTCGGTTTTGATTTCGGAGCTTCTCTAGACGGCTTCAGTGTGTCTCATTGCTTCTTACTGAGAATCTTGATGATTCTAAAGATTTTTTTCTGTTTTCTGTAAAGTTTTCTTATAATTTTTAGTCGAGATTCAATTTAGTTGAGATTAAGAGAAAAATACTTTCTCTTCAGTGTGCTTGCTGCTGATCATGTGGATCGGTGTGTGCGATTCCCGGTGGTGTTGTTGATTGAATTCCGATCTTAGTGGGCTTTGTTTTTTGAATGAATCACGATGGGCAATGTCTGCAATTGTTATGAAGTTTTAGAAATACTTTCTGAAACATACAAAATTGTAAGTGATTTGTGTTTTTTTAGTAATGTAAACATTAAAAAATATTGTAATTGAAGTAAATTTCATTGCCATTTCCTAATACTTTTGGGAATTATGCATAAACTTCATAGACTCGCATATGAACTTCTGTAAACCGGTATTGATAATTTTTTTTTCATAATTATGTTGTTTGTTAAGCTGTATTTACTTTTTTTTTTAAATTGTTCATGATCACGGTTGTAGTAATGCCGATTTAAAAATAATTTTGATTTTTCTTTGAAATGACGTACTTGTATATTTAGTTTGGCATACCGCCAATGTTCGAAAAACTGAACTGCAATTGAGATATACATACATATGTATATGGTCCAATAATAAAATAATATTTTTTGTATTGTACTCTTTAATCAAGTTGTACTCTACTTTTGTCATTCGTTTTACATATATACGTACTAGGAGGTCAAAACAAAAACACACAAAAATATTTTGTTGATGATAACTTTATAGAATTTGTCTGTTGGTTGAAAATGAAATACTCGTATATTTAGCAGGGAAGATTTTTTTTTTAAAAAAAGATTACAGATTTTTTATGGGAGTATTCACCGAAAACTTTATACTTTTAGATAATTTTTTTAAATATTACTCGAAAGCATAATTCCTTTTTCTTCTTTTGAAACAATTTCCAAAAACCAATTCATTTTTAAAGTGAATTTCCACTCTAGTTGAGTTGTGGAATTTTTTATTAAGAAAGGAGCCCCAAATAAATCAATTGGATCCATAAGAATCCGTTCGTGTTTAGTTAAACGCTTGTGATTTCTTAAGAGATTCAAACTCGACTGTGGGACATTCTTTCACAACCAGTATTCCTGAACTTCTACAAAATCCGACACGTCATAAGCAAATACCCTTCATCCAGCACCTCCAACTTCACATAATCTAGTAAAATCACCCAACATTTCCAAGTGTTACCGCTTATGGCCTTGAAACTCGATTGTATTGCCTATTTTTGTTCTTTATAACTATGCTTGTCTCGTATAACTAAATAAACTTATTCAAATTAACATAAGGGCTTTGAACCGAAGAGTAAAAATTACAAAGTGGAATATCGAGAGCCCTTTGACGATTAATGTTGAAGAAAGGGTCGTTTCCCGTTTTTTACACTCTTCACAATTACTTTCTAATAAAACTTTTATTTTCGACAAGAGTATTTTTATTATTGAAATTGCAATTGTCTTTCAAATTGAATTTTAACCCAATTTACACATTCATTTTAGATACCGTAGAAAACAGCTTTAGTGTTCAAGTATGTTGTACTCTTAGCCTCGACGAGAATTGAGATTTGCCTTTGACCAATTCCTCCTGAAGTAACATAGACATTGCTAATGTCAGAGCTTTGCTCAACAGTAATGTCAACATAGGTAATAACTTGGGAACCAACTCCTCCATATGGGTAGCTCAACTTGGTTTGATAATCTCGTGGACTTGAGTTGTTGTTGTTGTTGCTACTGTTGCTAATTTGTCTGTCGCCTAAAATTAAAATTTAAAATGTTAATGTTTAATTTTTACTTTAAAAGAACTAGCTCCAAATTTACCAGCTTGTCTTGCTCCAAGAGTGTAATGAAATTTCTTTCCAGATTCAGTAACTACAGGCTCCAATTTAATTCTAGGATTCTCAGCACCAAATTTGGCGATATCGTCAACAATTTCAAAACCGATAGGTTCTGGTTTTGCGAAGGCAACAGCCACGAATGTAGCAGCAGCAATAAAGAAGTATAAACGAGCCATTTTCTGAATTTTAAGGAAAGTTGCTTTTGTGCACAAATCACAATTTCTGTGGAGCTCTTCATCATCGCAGCCTTTATATACTCTACTTTTGTAGCCAAATTTTTATCAGTTAACCGTGATTTTACTTACCTATCTTCAATCTAGAATGGATAATAGATTGTGTTGGGTGCTCGTAATTGATATCTATTTTTGATTTTTATCAACAAAAAATAGAGGAAATACATATTCGAATCTTGAGATGTTTGGATTAATTAATGAAGTAATAAGTCATTTTAGAAGTGTTTAAAATACTTTGTTAGAAACAAAAAAGGAGACAAAGAAAATTATTTTAAGTAGTGATTATTAGAAGACGTGCTCAAAAATTAGCAGAAGATTAGCCGGAGTCATAGGAATGAATGTACATATTTAGCCAAAATGTTGTTGAGACATTTTTAACGTCAAGAGTACATCATTTAAAGAAAAGTTCCATTAGGTTGATAAGTGACTAATTCACCAAATTATTTCGATTATATTTAGAAATTAGCGCTACTATTTTTTTGTGTGTTAATTGTTAAATTTTCTATAGTTTCTCTAGAGATCCTAGACTGCAAGCAAAACTAAAAATCACGATGATTAATAATGGGCAGAAAAAAAAATGTATCATTGTGTGAAAGAATCAAATTTAAGAAAGAAATCAATGAATACTGGGGAAGTGATCAAAACCTGCAAAATCTTAAACAGATAATTTGGTACTTACAATTTTGGTTTCGGACATCGAACTCATTCATAATAATTGACACCGCATGAATTTTGTTGCATACAACGAACCTAAGCTGACGTACTGTCTAATATTTGAAAACGTTATGCCTCCACGGCAACATTTCTCCCGCAATACAAGATTTGCCGGCTCGGCTCATTCTCACAGTTTACAGCCCTTATCTTCGCGCACACTCGGGTTTAAAAATTCGTTTATAACAAGAACAACTCGACTGTAGAACAACCTTCCACAGTTAGTATTCCCAAACTCATACAACAACCCAGAGTTCAAACGCAAAGTTCATTACCATCTCCTCCAACACCCCCTGATTCCCCCTAATCTATCCTATCTTTCTCTCTTTCCTTCAAGCTAAGCTTACTATTGAAGATTGCACCATGGCGTGTACGACATGACGGACTGGTAGTATAAAGGGTGACACATGAGCTTAGACTATCACATAAAAAAACTGTGAACTGTAACGGCTGATCCATCTATTAACAATTTAGGAGATAGAATTAAAGAAGGATTTTCGATGCAATGACTATAAATTCCAAATTGTCTAACAAGCATCACAATGTTTAGGATTTATTACGAGATGCAATTTCCTCTTGCAAACAGCACCTGAGGCTAGAATCTAGAAACTCTATATTCAGTTCTATCTTGACTACATATAATTTATCTGGCTGAAGCCTTAAAAACTACCTTTGCGTGGCTGGACAAATCTGCTCCTTAGAACAACTAGACTATGGAACAACTCAAAATATTTGATTTTATGAGTAAACAAATATAATTATAAAAATTTAAAATCAACTTCAAGACATTCCTAATGATCGTGAAAAAATTTCCGATCGAAAGAAATCATTTGCCCTTTTTCTAGAACTAATCTTGTATACTGAATGTCGATGTCGAACTTTACTTTGAAGTTTGAAGCGTTTAAAAATCGTATAGTGAAATAAATTAAACTAATAAACAATCGTTATTAAAAACTACATAAATTGTAATTTATCATGCGATTTTGTTCATTAAAAATTTATTTCAGACCTTAGGATTTTACTTAACCTTACATACATACATTCCTATTTTACAAATTCTGCTTGTTTTTAAACCCCCTTTTGCTTCAGCAGATATTTATTCAATTTAAATTTTGTAGTAATAAAAAATCAAATAAAATAAATCTAAAAAGCATAAAAGTGCAGTTTTAAAAGTACATTCATGATTGTTAATTAAATAATTACTATTAAAAATAAAAATACATTTTACTTAAATCTCAACTAAAAATCAAGCTTTTAGAAGTAGTTTCAAATTTTATTTTACACTGTATTCCTTAAATAAATTATAAATATTATTTTTTTATTTTTATTTCAATTTAGTCATGGAGGAAATTTCAAGATGGGGAAAGATCTGTCGATTTTGTACTGGCATACAAAGGAGACGATACAAATCCGCAAAATCATAAAAAACGCCAAATATTTGAGACTAATCTAGAACGGGAAGGACTACAATTAGAACGGGAACAAACGCAGAAAATTCATTTTGTAAAAATTCATGCACCATTAGAAGTTTTATGTCGTTATTGTGAAATACTTAAGATTAAACTGCCAATTAAAAGGGTAAGAGAACAGGAAGCAATTACAGAGCCCGAATTTGAGCTAATGCAGGAAATGAAATCGTTTTTTGGTAAACCTTTTGAATTTGTTAAATTAGATAAAAATTTATTTCCGCCACGAGAGTATACTCTGATGTTAGAGTATTCCCGGCAGTATGATTACTTGTAAGTTAAAAACTAAAGCTTATTACTATTTTGTTTAAAATCTAAATATAATTTTGTTTTCTTCCGCAAGGTTTGAAGTAGAAAATCCAGATTTATTTAATTCATCTGTAAGAAGTGCTGTGTTAAATTTTATCCTTGAACGTCAAAAATTTTGTGATGATACAAAGGATAGTGAAAATAATTTAGGAATACAAAGACTTCTCACAGATTCTGTATACGATTCTGCCTACCCACTTCATGATGTAAGAATTTTCTTAATATAATATTAATATTTTATTAAATAATATTTCAGGGAGATTGTGATACGCCCGATAGCCAAAGAAATTTGCTTCTAAATGAATGGGCTTCTGTTAGTAAGTGGATAAAGTAAGTATATTGCTTTTTGCCGTAAATCCTTTGCACTTGTAATGTTGTTGATGTTTGCTGCCTAATAAAAGTCTGTCAAGTTTGGTTACTCTCAGTTAGAGGAAAAACCATAAAAGAATACAACGAGCTTTCCATTAGCTTTGGTTGTTTGAGAGAAAAAGCTGCGCTTTCAAACTACTAGAGCGAATGGGACACTCGTTGTCTTCTTTTATGGTTTGTACTCTAACTAAAACAGTCTCTGTAATTTCACTTATAGACCGAAAAGATGTTGATTTTCTTGTTTGTCTAACAGATCACCTCGACCAAGAAGGAAATTTCCGTACCATCTAAAGAGGGAGGTTTCAAATTTAGCTTCCTTCTATTAGTAAATGGTACGATGACGTTTTTTTTAACCAGAGCTTGCTTATTGGTTGGTCGATATTTAATTTACCTAGAATATTTATTCGAGTCGCTGCAGTGTTTGTAACTTTTTTACTACAATACAACGGTGTCGATCTGATTTTGAGGGAGACTCCGATATTGATTCTCTATTTTAAAATATCAAATCAAGTATTTAAATTTCTATATTTTTTGCAGGCATCAACCACTAGATAATATTAAAGACTATTTTGGTGTCAAAATTGCCTTATATTTTGCTTGGTTAGGATTTTACGCACACATGCTCATACCAGCATCAATTGTTGGAGTAATATGTTTTTTATATGGACTTTCAACACTTGGTTCTGATAGCGTTAGGTAAGTTAAACTATAAAATCAAATCACAAATTAAATAAATAACAAGTATTTTATATATAAATTTCATTTAGTCAAGATATTTGTAACGGTAATAGCACAATCATTATGTGTCCACAATGTGATGCTAAATGTGACTACTGGTACCTTAAAGAAACATGCACTTACTCTAAAGTTAATTACATTTTTGATAATGATATGACTGTGTTTTTTGCATTCTTTATGTCTTTTTGGGGTAATTAACAAAATTTAACTTTCTAAATAACTAAAATTAATTAAAAGTAAAATATTTTTAGCTACACTTTATTTAGAATTATGGAAAAGATATTCTGCAAATCTTATACATAGATGGGGATTGACCGATTTCTCGGTACAAGTAGAACATCCAAGACCTGAATATTTAGCAAGATTACGAAAAACTAAAAGAATGAAATTGAATGTTGTACACAGGGTTTTAGAGCCTCATGTGCCTTATTGGAAAGTTAAATTTCCAATGTATTTTTTAAGTTTTTCAACTGTATTTTTATTTGTAAGTCATAAAAAATTTTAAATTTCTATTGATAACACAATTTGAAAGCATAAATGATGATTTATAATTTCAGATATGCCTTGCAGTAGCAGCTGTATTTTCACTAGTGGTTTATAGAATGTCACAAACAACCTCGCACAATATTTATGGTAATAGAGATACCATGTCTTACAAAATAATGGTATTACCAGCGACTGCTGCAGTTATAGATTTAATTGTTATAACAATATTAAATTATGCTTATGATTATTTAGCAGTATATTTAACAAATCTAGAATTTCGACGAACGCAAACTGAATATGATGAAAGCTTAACGTTAAAAATATATTTATTCCAGTTTGTTAATTATTACAGTTCAATATTTTATATAGCATTTCTTAAGGGTAAATTTGTTGGTTACCCAGCTAAATACAATCGAATTTATACATTAAGACAGGAAGAATGTGGCCCTGGTGGCTGCCTTATGGAATTGTGTATACAGCTAGTTATTATAATGGTTGGTAAGCAAGCTATTAATGCTGTACTTGAAATGCTTGTACCATGGCTTTTAAAATCATATAATACATTAATGGAAAGATTTGGTATATCCAAAAAAGAAAGCAAGGATAAACTAATTTCATGTAATCAATGGACTGAAGATTATAAGTTGTTAGCATGGACTCCAAAAGGATTGTTTGAAGAATATTTAGAGATGGGTGAGTAATATTGTTTGATCTCTACTATATGGTTATCTGTCTTTAAACAATCAATTATGATTTTCCTTTATAATGGCAACGTTTTTAAATATGTTAGGGTAAAGCTGTTGAATATCACAACATATTTCTTCTTTGAAATTATGTTGTTTGATATAAAAACGATCTTTATCACTTCGTATCTGATAAGCTTCATTCGCTATTGAAATAAACTCCCAAATTCATGCGAGGGGCGTTTTCGTGTTAATTTAATACTTATCTACCTCAAGCTCAAATTTTCTATTTATAAATTCACTAATTTAAATACATATTAACTTTCTATATTTCATTTCAGTGATACAATATGGGTTTATTACAATATTTGTGGTAGCATTTCCCTTAGCTCCACTTTTTGCATTAATAAATAATGTATTAGAAATGAGATTAGACGCAAAGAAATTTCTGAAATTCTATAGACGACCTGTTCCTCAAAGAGTAAAAGATATTGGTGTTTGGTACAATATAATGGCAATACTTGGAAAAATTGCCGTAGCAGCTAGTGTAAGTTTTTTTTACTATTAAACTTATTAAAATTTTGTTTTTAAAAATAAATTTGATTATTAGGCTTTCATCATTGCGTTTTCATCTAATTTAATTCCAAAGCTAGTATACAAAATGTCATCAAGTCCTGATCATACGGAAGAGGGATATTTAGAACATACCTTAGCATATTTTAATACATCTGACTTTCAGGTAAACACGTAAAGTAACTAGATTTAGATTTAATGAATATATTATAGGAAGGAACGGCACCAGCTGTAACAGCATTTCCAAACATAACAATATGTCGATATCCCGAATATCGCAATCCTCCATGGTCAGATGCTCCCTATAAACGTCCTCTCATTTATTGGAGGATTTTAGCTGCTAGATTAGCTTTTATAGTTATATTTCAAGTAAGTTAATATTTAACATATTTCAGTTATTACATTTCATTATATTTTCTTCTATAAGAACCTTGTGGGCTCAGTTCAAATGTTGGTCGCATGGGCCATTCCTGATGTACCTGGAAAACTTCGAAATAAAATTAAGCGTGAAGAGTATTTAACACAACAAATTATAATTGAACAAGAAAAACGTCGCTTTCAACCTCAACATATACATGAAAAAGATCATCATCATCAAGATTCATACGTTGAAAATGGCGATGCAATATTTAGTGAAGTTGAATTGAGAGAAGTTGATTCAGATACAGATTTTAGAAGAAGGCACATAAATCCAGATAGCGATAGAACATCAGTGGGCGATAGAACCACATCAGTATAAATTAAATAAGATAAATGCAATATTTGCTTTAAGCGAACAGAGTAACTAATTATTGTTTTTTTTTAAATTTATTTATTTTTCTATATTATTATTTAGTACTTAACATTTAAAACGAGCAAACTAGTGGGGAATAATTAAGAAAGCAATATTATGTTAATTTGCTGAAAGTTTTTAAGATAACGGATATCTCGGTATGACTGTGCCTTTATGTAAGAACAGATTTTGAAATGGATATGCATATTCGTTTTAAAAAATAAATATATAACATTTATATTATAATATATAATTTAACAATGTCCTACAGCTCTAAACATAAAAACAATTTTTAACATTTATTATAAAACCGGCTTTTGTACATATATTTTATATATCGTTCTCTAATATTTTATATATGAAAATAGCTATTTTTATTTTCTATTTCAATTGTTACGATATTTATTTTAGTTTATTTAAATGTTGCATTAAGTTGAATTTTTCTCTCGAAGCAGAACAATTGATAAAATTTTACAAAATAGTGTAAATATCCTATTTATCACCCGCAAGAAATATATGCAAAACAAATAAGAACAAATAGGTGCAAAGGTAACTCCTTTTCTATTGAAATGCCAGGAATCAAAATAAACTAATTATTTAAATTGTTAAGTCAACACACTTTAATGTAAGATCGCATTAGCAAACTCATCGGAGATGCTACTTTTGCGCTTCCATAGATTTACTGAGTCATAAAAATAATGTAACAGCCCTAATATTTTATCGCTATTACCATAGCGGCTATTCCACTGAATCTAAGGTCCTCCTGCTGGTAAGGAAATATTTTTCTAGTAATACAAGACTAGCACGCTCGTCTCAGATCTTGTATACTCGTTTTCGCACACTAACTAAGTTTACTAGTAGGCATTGCACCATGACCTGAAGGAAATGACGGACTGGTAGAACAAAGGGGCGGTCCAGATCCGGAGGCAGAAACCCATTTGGCAGCAAGCAGAGTTAATGCATTTCACGATCTGTACTTAAAAACTACGCTTGTTATTATTTCTACGCTTGCTACGAAACTACCTGAATACTATCATTAGGTTTTATGATGCCTCTTATCTGCAGCAAATATTGACTCTCCCTACTATGCTGTGCGTATCAGATTGCCTGTGACAGAGATGAGAGGGAAAGAGCCTTCTGGGGGTGGATATATTCCGCAAAAACATTGTGCCCATCAAGGACCAGACCATTCCAGATATCGGCTAAAACTCCATCGGCATGAGGAAAGTTCTGAATCTCAAGCTCTGAGTTTAGAGTTTTTGTGTTGACGTTGAAGTGAGACCAAAAATGTTGGTGGTCAAGGTTGACACCTGCCAGCTCCTTGCTTAGCGAAGCCATTTTCCTTTCGACACGGTCGTAAGCCATTCTGATGGGTCCTTAAAAATAAACAAATCTTGTGCTTCTGGAAGTGGTCAGTTGCGTGCGAGTTTTAAATTCAAAACTTGAATTTAAATAATTGTTGCTATTTCTGTCGATTCTACAATCGTTACGTACCGCAAACCTTGATCCCCACCTACCTCCATGTAACAGGATCGTCATGCTGGACCCCTTTTTCAAATTGCGTTATGTAATTTATGGACAGCCCCAAGGGTGATTAGCAAAATTTGGTTTTATTACATAAAAAATATTTCCTTAAACTTCCTAAACTTATTATACGCTTTTATTATAAAGCCTGTCACTCTTCCAGTACTACTGCCTATTTCGGTGCAGTATTTGCCACTAATTTTTGTTCTCCATTTAAAATTGTGTTTTGTAAGAATTCTACTTTATATATGTATGTACTTTAGTAAATTGAACATTTCGGGGGGCACAATAAAGTTTTGAAATTAATTTCTTTAAAGATTATTGCTTTTATATATTATTCAGTCTTAAAAGATATAACGGTCGGTTTTATCCCCCTCTCGGGAATTCGAAAATACTCACTTCCCGAATCAGTGGCGGCATGAGCAAGTATAATGGCGCACAACTAACTAAAACATCATATTTGCGCCATTTTCATATCAATTTGGTGCCCAACGCGGCTGTTTAAGCCCGCTAACCGTCCTTCACGGACACGTATGGTTCATCACCAGTACCTAGTTGCTCGCTGGGGCTAAGGTAGTACCGCGATGCCTTAGTCCCTAATTTTCTTTCAGAATTGTTCCTAAACCTGTCCAAATTTTGTGTGACTTTTTTCTTTGCTTTCGCCTTTAGGTTGTCCCATAACGCTGTAGCTTCTTCCCTGTTTAGATATGTCCTGATTCCTGCTTGCCTTCACGTCTTGCTAACAAGCGTGAGATCGCTTGGCTATGCGTGGAGGTGGAGCCAGGGGGATCTCCTGTCCAGTTTCTTGGGTCGGCAGCTCTGATATCAGGCATCATACCGCCTGCCACTGCGTTGGTCCGAGAGCAGGACCCTCAAGTATTTTTTTGTCGGATGAACTTTGGAGATGTTGCACGGGCAACATCTCTGGTAACAGGCGTTATACCGCCTGCCACTGCGCCCCGTGGGCATTTTTGAAATCCATTCGGTCCTTTAATTTTTTCTTTCAGTTTCCTTTCGACAGGTGGTCGAAATTTGGTGATTGTAATTGTTGGGGTCTGTCGAGGTGGATCTCGAGGATGTTGCACGGGCTCCGTCTGGCTAACAAGCTTCGCGCTTGGCACTGCACCCCGTGGACATCCTTAGGGGTCATCCCGTTCCCTCCACCTGCTTTTGCTTTTAATTCATTTTCTTCGCTATCCCGTCTGTCCGTCCTTCCTGATGGCGTCCCGAGTGGCTGCCTCCGCTGTCCTAATTGTTATGCACAATGGCACAATTAGCAAGTTGAGGGCTATTATACTTGCTCATGCCCCCACTGAGTCGCGAAGTTATTTTTTAGAAGTATTTTCGAATTCCCGCGAGGGGCATAAAACCGACCGTTATAAAGAAATAATGTTAACCTTTGCTGAAACAAAAACACCTAACAAAAAAAAAATAAACAAAACCAATCATTCCGATTCAATCATGAATATTGTATATACCTAAATAGACAAAAAGGTAGACTTAAATAATATCAAAAATCTAGCTTATGACAATAACATCACCATGTTTGCTTATGTATAACACATTGTTAATTTATAGGATACAAATTTTTAAATAAGAAATTGTTTTCACATATAAAACACCAACCACACTACAAGTATATTTTAATTAATTTTTGTACAAATCTATTATGCAATTGACAATTATTATTCTTCTATTCTATTTTATATTTATGTTGTGAGAATTTGTTCATATATAAATTATGGCAATAAAAACGTGAAACAAAAATGGTATAAAACAAAAATAAAAAAATAATTATTTTAGTGGGGGAAATATGTTGTTTGCTCATGGAAAATTTTAATCTGTATGCATATGTTATGATTATGTTAATATAGCTGTTGGTCTACTGTTTTTATACAAAATAAATGAATGGTTTATACCTATTGAAAATAATTTAATATCTACCACGTCCGATTCATCATTTAATTAATTAGTTGCGGGCGCGAAACTAGCCTTCGGCAGTTCACCAAAGAATAAGCCATTGTGTCATTTGCGCACACCGTACACGAAAATATTATCTTGAATTCTTGATTATCTTAAAAGGATTCCGTTTAAAATACGCCGAACCCTGGAGGTACGCGCCTGGATTGGCCAATTCTTATCGGTTCCTTCCAAATCCCGATTCTTTATACCTAATCTGGTAAATAAAATGAAAACCACAATTTATTTTATTAGCTCCTGACAAAATATAATTAAAACTCTAGTTTACAGCATAATTCTTTAAACTTATAACTCATAAAAAATCAGAAAAATCCACTAAGCTATCTGTATAATAATCTGGTATTTCATTATTTTCCTTATGATTCCTTAAAGTTTCCAGTTTTGTTGCTCCTGTAAGAACAACTAAAGTTTGAAATCCACACATTCGCCCAAATCCGATATCAGTTTCAAGTATATCACCAATAAAAAGGATACGTTCAGGTAATTTAACATTGTACTTCTCAATAATCATATCACCAAGCTCTTTTCCAGGTTTTCCTAGTACAGTAGCCTTTTTCCCTGATGATGCTTCGACTATTTTGATGTATGGTCCTGGGCCTGAAAAAAAAACAAGCACAGTAATAACTCGATAATTTTTACGTTCATAACGACCTATAATATCTGTGCGACCAAAAGGTATAATCATGTCTGCTGCACCACCAATAAGTATACAATCAGGATTCTTCAGGTATAGATGGGCACGAATTAGTTTTGGTGCTGATAGATTGAAGTCAATATCAATGACAACAGCTTTGACTGGTGCTTTATCAAACACGTTTTTGGCTAATTCACTGAAATTTTCTTCTAAAATTTTATTTGGCTGAAACGTAATGAAACTCTATCTGTATTAAACTACGAGTATATGATAGACACTTTTAGTATTACCCCATCAATAATGCAATAGCCAGCATTTTCTAAGAGTCTCTTGAAATTTTTGGTAGCCACGCAATAGATGAGTCCATCGAATTTTATTTTTTGTAGATATTCAATGATGTTAAGTACGGGATGAACTACATCGTTCTGGGGATTCGAATAAAATGTTTTATCATTAATCGTTTATGTAAAACAGCATAAATATTTCTTACTAAGCTAACATCAATGTTTGATTCCTTGAATTTATCCACATAATCTTCTGCTGATCTAACGCTGTTGTTTGTTACAAAAATAATGCGTTTTCCTACACTCCTTAAAAATTCAATCCCTTTATTTACACCTGGTATAGGTTGTTGCATCGTCTCCCACACGACTCCTTTACGGTTATGTGTTTTAGTGATATAAGAAAGATGCTTATAAAACCAATCTTACCATCGCAGTCACATAGAACGGTATCAAAAGTGTCTAAGAAATTTTTCCTTTCCTCCTTTGTGAGTTTAAGTAAATTTTGGGGTTGTCTTTGATTTGTTGAGTTTCCAGATGCATCATCGAGGTGAGGCTAGATTATTAATTCTAGATTATTAGTTTTATAAATAAATATAAAAAATGAGAGATTTTATAGTTGAAGCTACTAAATTGAAAATGTGTTAGACAGAAGAATGGAAACTGGAACTGACAATGCTAACGAGGAATTTTACTTCAACGGCTCTTATCCAATAGTACTGCAATAGAACGCTGACGTCGGTGATCGAATAGGAGATGGCAGAAGAGGAGCAGGGAATTGCTGTATAGAAAGAAGGCAAGAAAGATATTAACTAGGTGGAAGAAATGTGAAGATGAATGGCTATGCCTCTGCGTGAAATCAAACCACGAACTTCTGGGATGGCAATTAGACGCATTAACGAGAGACAGGCTCTGCGGTGCAGATGAAACAAAGGTTGGTATCAAATTAAATCTTTTATGAAAATGAATAGAAATATTTATGAAAATTGCACTAGAAAGCATTTAGATTAATTGTAAGTTACAACCGACACATCACTTAATGATAACTAGAATTACTAGTTTCATCACTGGAAGATTATTATTAAGCTTCTTTGGTCTTAGTTGAACTGATTCATTTCTATTTTATTAATTATTTTTCACTATATTAATTTTATATTATTTATTATTAAAATTTGGTAAGTAATTCACTCTCACATTTTCATGAAAAAATTTGAAATAATCTCGGAAATTTTTGCGCAGCACATAACTACAAGCTCTTCTAGCCACCCACATAATCCAAAGACTGTAACAACTCAATATATAAATGAACTAATCCTTACTTGAATGCCATCCATAGCACCTCAGTTTCTATGATAATTGTATTTCTTATCAACGAACAAAAATCTTTTTGAAAGAATCCAAAAGAATAACAATCAGAGCCGAGCCACTTTCCACTTTCGTCACTATTGTAATTGAAATGTGCTGCGATCAACTGAAATGATCAACGTCATATATTCTAGTGGTAAATTAGATAGTTTATTCTTATCGCAATGTTTTTGTGGTTAACCATCAGGAATTGTTGTTTAAAACTGATCTTCACTTTGGTGGCCTCTATTCTAGTGATATGAAGCAGCAAACCTTCCCCAGTTGATGAATGAATTGTAGCGCAACGGAAGTGGATCTTGTTTCAGTTGCAGAGACAGAAAATTAATTTTATTTGTGATCAATATATTGCTGCCAGTTGTTTTTATTAGATCAAATGACTTGAGGAGCATTAAAACATTATGTAAGATAATAAGTTGGTGATATTTTGACGGACAATTATTGAATCGTTGTTATTCCTAAATGATAAGTTTTCATAGAAGGTATCAATCAAAATCTTGCTTCAGTTGTATATGTCTGCTTTTTCGTGCTATTTTGCAATATTCCAATAGAAAACAAATCTTCTTTAATCATTGCACAAATTCCTGTTTAGAAACAAATTTATTCAATTTTGTCCACGTCAGGGAAGAACATTCTTGTCCTTTTATGAATTTTATTTACAGTTTTCAAATGTAGTGACGGAAAACCATTTCATTTATCTCTTAGTTCTGGTTTGTTATCGTGGTGAAACTCTCCTAGTCTAGTTTTCCCATAACTATAGTTTCTTCCGGATTATAAGAACTTCCGGTGAAACTCTCTAGCCGCGAGATACGACAAATATACGAGTATAATAGCATTTCTTATCAAAGAATAACATAATCAAAAATCAAATCAAATGCATTATTGCACCATGGACGCTGATAATGTCTTTTTCCATTCGTAAATGAACATTCTAGTTGTTGTTCGTCCTTAAGTACTAAAGATTTGTTTACGGACTAAAAGTCAGAAGTTTTGTTTTTAATTTTGGTTTTTTTTTTGACATAAATAACGAATTTTTACTATAGAAATAATCAAACGCTGTCGATCTAAAATAATTACTCTAAATATTGGAATGCATTGAAAACAAAATACCCAATAGCGCGGGCTGTACCGTAGACTGCATACAAAAAGTGTTTCGATCGTTAGATAGAATATATCTAATGCTGGTAACGATCTAGCAAATAAAAGCGGGGGATCTCATAATAAACTATCATAATAAACTTCTCAGACAGTTACACAAAATTTTATAAACAAATAGTAGTTTAAACGATATTGTTGCAATAATTTTTTGATCATAATAAAAGGTCGTGCAGATGGTGAATGTTTTTATTAGATCGATAGAAGGATCTCGAATCGGACACTTTTTTCGGGTCCCTTTTGGACCCTCTTGCTAAGTAGGGCCATCTCAGCTAGAATGCGTCCATGATAATTTGCCCCACGGCTTCCTTGCTACGATTCCCCTAGTTACCTTTAGTAGCCTCATTTCCTCCAAACAATTGAGTGTCATGGTAGCAGCCTTCCTCCTAGTTAGAGTCAGACAGTGAGGCATAATGTTCGTGGTACACTCGACAGGTGCCGTCTTCAAAAATTCTCATTCTTTTCAGCTAAGACGTGAAACTTTTACGTCTTGTTGTTAGTGCCACAAGCCATCTGAGTGTTCTCTGTTCCTGGGTCAGGATATCTCTTCTTTTTTTGGCACTCGGCAGCTTCATAATTACCTACTTACATGTGTTTACACCATACCATCGTTTTTGGTGTTTCTCGGCCTCATTTCTATCTTTTATCAGCCCTCTAACAATTTCAAAGTATGGTTCCATAACTACGAAGTCAGCCCCATTGTCAGCTTCTCGTTCCCTTAGATATACTTGTGTCACCTCTAACTCAGGCTAGCGTCACATAATTTTGTTTCGCACGCCGGTTTAGTTTTTGCACTCAATCTTACGCTCTTAGTCACTGTCTCATTCATACGCCTAATCACTGCTTGATTGGCTTGTGCTATGAAAATAGTCGTTATCTGCACCCAATCCCTATGAGAATACTCTTTCCCAGCACCTATCCAAAGCATGTGTCAGCAATTTTGTTGCAGCAAAACAAATCAATACTTTTCAATACATCATAATCAATATTTTATTATTGTAAATCTTTAAAAAACTCAATAAAATCTGCTAAACTATTTGCATAATAGTCGGGAATTTCATTTTCTATCTTATGATTGAATAAGTCTGCTCTACTAGTAGCACCAGATAATACTGCCATGGTTTGAAAGCCGCATGATCTACCGAATCCGATATCCTGTAAAAGGGCATCACCAATAAATATGGCCCTCTTTGGATCTTTGATGTTGAAGTGTGATTTTAAGAAATCCCCAAGCAATTTCCCAGGTTTATCAAGCACAATTGGCTCCTTTCCGCTGGCATCACTAAGCATCGCATAAAAGTAGTAACTACCTGAAAGAGATTAGGCTTGGATTTAGCTGTTCCGATTTAGTTAGCATTTTCGTATTTACCTAGGATATTTAAACCTTTCTTAAGTGGAATAAGCTTGTCTGAGGCACCAACTACTAACATAC
The DNA here is from genome assembly GCA_963855945.1 of Thereva nobilitata. Classification (NCBI taxonomy): domain Eukaryota; kingdom Metazoa; phylum Arthropoda; class Insecta; order Diptera; family Therevidae; genus Thereva; species Thereva nobilitata. The sequence goes on from OY979697.1 coordinate 113,438,854, forward strand.
AATCAGGATGCTTCAGGAAATGTTGTGCTCTTACCAATTTTGCAAAGGACACATTTATATCAATGTCGACTATAACCGCACGGACAGGCTCCGATATTGAAAGGTTTGCCGCAAATTCAGGTTGACTTGAAAATATCATTTCGGGCTGTGGTTTTAAAAAATATTATTATTATTTAAAAGATTTAAAAGATTAGAATAACTCTCACCCCTTCGATAACTTCATATCCAGATTCCCTTAAAGTTTGTGCGAAAATCGGTGATGCTATGGTGTAAATAGCACCTTGGAAGTTGATTTCTTTTAAGTGTCGCGCAATTGTGTTAACGGGATGAACAACATCATTCTGCAATTTCAAAAGTGATTAAGATAAAAAACATATTGATTTTCAAGTGTATGGATTACAATATCGGGATTTGGTATTCCTAAACTTTCTAGCTTCTCTACGTACTCTGCGTTACTTCTCATGCTATTGTTAGACACAAAAGCGAATCTCTTTCCAGAGTTTTTAAGCAAATTGATGGCTTCTCCTGTACGTGGAATGGGGCTTAAAACAGTCCAGATGACGCCTTAAAGTAAATTATTTTCGATAAAATAAGCATTTTTAATAAGTTATTTTAGGTTACCATCACAATCTGAAAGGACAATGTCAAATGAGTCTAGAAATTCCTTCTTTTCTGCTGATGTTAATGCAAGAATGTCCTTCATTTTTATGCTGGATTAAAATAAAGTAAATATTGATATATTAAAAGATGGTGAATAGTTTCAACAATACATGTACGTTTACATATTAATTTATCTGTTTCTATGGGTTGATGCTTTAATATTTGTTGATATTATTCCAAGCTTTTTTCTTTAAGCACTTAATACCTGCAATTACCTAGCTGCCTTTGGGTTTTCATTAAATTTGAAAAACAAGCCACTAGGAATCTAGTCATTGGCGACAGTTTGCAATTTGTGCACTGCAGGATGTCGAGAAAAAACTTACTGTCAGATTATTGATTAGCGCAAGAACTGCTTTGTATTTTTTGAGAATGGAAGGGGGTGACATCAATATTTCCATGGCTAGCCAGCTAAAGAATAGGAAATCGTATAACAGATTCGCATTAAATTATTCTTTTAATTGAAGCAAGTGTACCACGAGGTTCTAGTTTCAAATTCGATTGTATATTTATTGAATTTAGGGAATGTGATTGCATAATGCCAGTGAAATTACACTTGTAAAGGCTATCCTGGTTTTTTCCTAAGACACCAGAGGGCGGACTTGTATATAACAGGATGAACGTGCTGGAATTTAAAACGAAAGCCCCAGATTTACTCGAGCGTTCAGTTTGGGCACTTTAACTAGTGCCTTTCAAGCAGATGTGTACACTATATATTAGCAAGCAGCCAGGAAACTTAAGAATGATGGGCGTAAGTTCGGACAATCGGGCAATCATAACGATCCTCTAGGACTGAGTACATGTTAATTTGGGACTGCCTTGATGAGTTGGGTTCTCTCAGTGCCTTCGTAGGCAATAAAAAGGTAGACGCCTTGACCAAATAGGGTCAACATATATTTAATCCACTGCTACCGTCACTAAAACTTTGATTGTTTGAATGTTCACGAAATAATACAAATAATCGAACACAAATTTCGCTGCAGCGGTGGCAAATCTCAATTCAAATAATATAAAGATTTATCTTTTTAGTTCTCATGACCAAATATGTTTCCAAAAGGCTAAACTATAGATTTGCATGGCCCCTTTTGATATAATCATTGGAAATAGATTTTTTATGAGAAACTGTGGTTTACAATAACGTGTTTGGAAAACCAAACTTCCTCGTTTGTAAAATCACAACAGTGTCCGTGTTAAGCTCTATATAGTACACAGGAATTTTATTGAGAATACCCTAAAGGGTAGTTAGAGTGTACTAAAGTAGTTTTTATAGCGATTTCTTTGTCTGCTCTTCAGAAAGGTATACCAATTCGGCATGCCACTTATGAGAGTTTAGTCAGTTCACATTGGTATGGTTACTTATTGCATGAAAATTATTTTCTTTTTGTTCTACAAAACGTCCATTATGGACACTGGTCCAGATGTTGTTAGGATTATATTCGATGCAATCCAATACTATCCTGATTAAACGCCTAAAATTCGAACCAGGTTTTTAGAACTGACTCAATACTAATAGTTTAGAGTTTAGACAACCGAGACGAAGGCCATAGTTTCCCAAAGGTTTAGAGACATCTACATCAAATAAATCCAATATCGATTCCGGCGCGTCATTTAACGGCTGCAATTATTACTGAAGATGGTTTTATTGAGTAAAAAACGCTTTTATTTTTTTCTGGTATTCAAAATATTAAATAAAAAAGTAACTTCATATACTGCACTATATTTTAATAGCTAAGATTGTAAAATAATCTTACCTGTTAAATTTTTTTATTGCAGATACAAAAAAAAAGTTTAATAGATAGAAATGAACCACTTATTTTTTAATTATTTCACTGGTATACGATTAATTGGTATATGAGTAAGATTACACTCGAATTTGTTTTAAGAATCAGGTCAATACTTTAGTCAATATCCTAAAAATTAAAAAGACTTACTAACCGAACTACTGGAACAAGCGGAAATGAGACCTGGCAAATAATTCTAAACGCTTAACTCCTAGTGATTTTAACTAAAGTAATTTAATAAAATCCATTAATAATGCAATGGGGTGTTTAATAGCATAAGTCATATTTTCTAGTCTTATACAATACACCGCAGATTTTCTTTATTGCATTATTATTTTTTATTGCTTTACATTTTCCACAATATTCCAATAAAACACATCTGCAGCATCTGGCATAATACAATAATTACATGCAGCTGCTAGATGCACATTAGTTAGCACATTCCTTATGGATGAGTGACTTTCACAAATCAAATTCTTGGAACACAGGTAAACTTTAAATCAAGTCTGCAAATTCAAACTTCTATAACAAACTTAATTCTACAAAAAAATAACACTATTCCACCAAATACCACTTACCAAATTTTCAAGTCTCTCTTCTGGGGAGCGAAGTGGTGAAATTCAATTCAAAACTAATTCAAAATAAACAACAAAACTTATGTAATAATCAACAGAGCTCAACAGCACTAGGAATGATATGTTGGGATTTTGGGAAGCGCTAGAATACGTCAGAACGTCTCAGCAACAGAAGCTAGACTCAGCTTTAGATCCGCTGAATTAAAACTAATTTTCGCGGTCGCTTTCACGCTTCGGACAAGCTCAATGTCGATCGCTTCCTGCTTACGGTCTCGTGAGTTGCGGCGATTAAGTTTGATAAAGACTGCGAAGAGATAAAGGCTAGAGGCTATGCGCTATGGATATGCACAATACGCACGACAACTAATCGTGGGTGAATGAGCCTCAATTGCCCCACTCATTCTCGGGACTGTTTGTTTTTGCAATTAAACACTGATATAAAAGCTTTAGTTAATTAAACAATTTTTTTTTGCTTGACGAAAACTGCTGGCGTTACTTAACTTGTGGTTCCAAACTTAGAGCTGCGAGGGCAACACGTGATGAATCAGATAATGTATTGGTAATAAATTGCGGATGGCATTATCTAATAAAACAAATTAAAGACAGGCTTAAAATTAAGTTTTAGTTTTATTTGTAAGGTCATATATGTTATATAGAAAAAAAACTGAATCTAAATTTTTGAATTTAAAAGCTGAAAGAATTTTATGAAGTCAGCCATACTGTCAGCATAGTAGTCCGGCAATAAGTGCCGATTGGAGTCCTTTTCAAAGTCTTCCTTCTTGCAGCCTCCTGTTAAAACTGCCATAGTTTGAAAGTCACACATTTTTCCAAAGCCGATGTCTTGCTCCAGCATGTCACCAATGAACAGAGTTCGTTTTTTGTTTTTGATCGCATATTTTTCAGTCACGATCTCTCCGAGCTCCTTGCCAGGCTTACCCAAAATTTTTGCCTGTTTTCCTGTGCAATCTGATAAAATTTTTGAGAATGGTCCAGGGCCTAAAAATTGTCATATTATAATACATTGTTGAATTTTTATGACTAAAACGCTAAGTAATTGTAGCACTTCAATAAATACACTGTAATCTTGTTAGAACTACTCTTGGTGTTGATTATAGGCACTTTGAACACTTTTGGCATGCGCATTCTTGCGTACCTTCTGAACACTTTTATCTCCGTACAGTATAGTACAGATTAAAGCTACCTGACCTTAGTTTTGAAAACCCTTCAAGCCTCAAATAGAGATTTGGTATGTCTCGACACTTTGAACTTTTGTCAACTAAGGCACCATCGAGACCAATCATTGCAATCTTTATTGATCGATGGCCAGAAGTATTTCTTCGGAACTGTTCATCTTGTAGCACAAATACCAAGGTAGAGGGATTGAACGCTAACTTGCGTAAAGAAGTTTTACCCGTCAGCAAATAGCAAATTAACGAATTTAAGCCCAATCAATGACGTGACATATTTCCTTAATGAGATCATAGTAAAATAATAACCTTTAATGGTCGTTATTAGTGGAAAAATAATCGAAAAGTTTTATGTTGCAGAAAGTAAGGGTAGAACTGAATTAATATTACGTGTTAGTAGCATTGTATTCCCTTTAGAACCTGAAACTACAATACAAAAATACAATCACAAAATTACCTATTACAGTAATCCCCTTTCCAACAGGAAGTAAAACATCAGTTGCTCCAGCAACAAGAATACAATCCGGATGTGTTAAATATTGCTGTGCTCGAATGAGTTTCGGTGCAGATAAATTAAAATCGACATCGATTACCACTGCACGAACAGGTTCCTTATCAAAAACATTCCTTGCCAAATCTGTATAACTTTCTTCTAAAATTTTATTCGGCTGTAAAACATAATTTTTTTAAATATTTATTTATATTCACGTAAAAACCATTTTCTTACACCATCAATATATAAAAATCCAGCTTCTTTAAGTGCATCCTTAAAATACTGCGTTGCAATACAATAAATTAAACCATCAAATTTAATCTTTTTTAAGTAACTAATAATGGTTCTTTCCGGGTGTAAAACATCATCCTAAAACATCATATTAATAAAAATTAATTAAAACTTCAACGATTTTAATTTATTTCATTCATACCAAATCAGTTTCTACACCGGCAACTTGGAACCGCTTTAAGTAGTCATCACTTGATCTGACGCTGTTGTTTGTTACGTATGCGACTCGCTTGCCAGCTTTTTTAAGAAGATTAATTCCATCTGCAGCTCCTTCAATTGGGACGTGGATGTCCCATAGAACACCTGAATTTAATTAAGTAATTTTAATCGTGGAATATGAGGAAATGTATTATGGAATTACCATCACAGTCGGATAGAATTAAGTCGAATGAGTTAAGGAATTCTCGTTTTTCATCATTCTTTAGCTCCAAAATATGTTTTGGTTTTTTCAGTGTTACTTCGGAGTGCTGGAATAGATTAAGTGTAGGTTATTGACTAGATTTTATATTAAATAGGTACTTTTACTACAAATAAATCAATCACCCCTTAAGATAAATTCAAGTTAAACTTATGATTTTCTTTTCCATTTTTATGGTGCAGTGTCTGGCAGTGAGCTTAGTTCAATTTGTACCAATAGTACAAGTTAAATTTTTGGGAGGTGACGAAGAAGGAGGTGAACGATAATTTTTGAAGATTCAGTTTTGGTGGGCTGCTAGCCAATCCTTAAACTGTTCATTTGGAAATAAAAAATGCGCCTGCCAACATTAAAGCACCATTTTTTTGCTACGAATTACTTTAAGAATCACCCATTTTCTACAACATTACCCCGTGTAGTTTCTTTATATTTTATTTATAATTGTACTTAATTAACATTTATGGCGGTTGTAAAATATTGTTATCGTGCAACAGTGAAGACTACAATCCCACTACAAATATTTTCACCATTAATTTTTTTTGAAAAAAACATATTGTAACCGACTGTAGTTTTACTGTCATTACCACCTTAACAAATTTATCGTTTCAGTGGATGAGTAAAACTTTCATTTTTCTTAAAAATAAAGCAATGTAAACAATTTAATCTTATCATTTGCAGTAGAAGATTATAGTTCGAAATATTCAATAGATAACGTGCAGGTTATCAATTGAAAATTAAAAGTATTTTTCAGTGTCTAGTAAAAATTCTTACGGTTTCTTCAATCTCCTTAAAGTACGCACTTTCCATCGACTTTGTGCCAATTTCCTTAACAACTTTAGATAATCCGGAAAACATGTTTTCTGTGTAAATATCTTCTCTTTCTTCACCACAAAAACTAATAAGAAAATACCACTCGATTTACTAAAAAAAATATTCACGATCTGAACTTCATTTGTCCCGACTAGCGACTAACACACCAGGCACAGGCAATCTTGCTTTGTCTGTTTTAAGGCGGATAAGAAATTTATCGATCGCAATTCGATACCTAGCCACCTTCGAATTGAATAATTGATCGCACACGGTACCGCACACGACATTCACGTATCCGGACAAGCAGTTATATTGGACAGAACGCACTCGGGCTTGAGGAAGGTTTTAAATTTCAGTTCTCACCGCAAACGTTATGTGATAGACGACGTGCTTCTTCGTCGTTGTCTGTTTCTGTTTTAGTTCCTTCCAACGAACATCTTCTAGAATCTAGACTTAATTGTAGCATAGTAAAATGTTATCGGGGAAACTCAATTTACAAAAAGGCAATAAAAAGCAATTTATTTGATAATCATATCTAGCAACTATGTTTACTTTAAGAACGAAAGTTCGTCGAGCTCGGCGAGCAGTGTTTGGCGGTTTTTAAAGTGGGATTCTATATCTGCTGGCTTTGGTTTTTCGGTTGCGGTTTTTTGAGGATGGGATTTGATGGACAGGTTTAGTTTCTTTTTATCCTAGATGAAGTATATGAGATTTTTGTAGGTTGAACTTAAGATTAGTACAGCAATTTTATGTATATGAAATTATATTTATCGCAAATCTATTACTAGGCTGAACCCTTTTATTTCTTGCTTTTAGCGCACGTGGTAAATCGACTTGGAACCAGGGAACGAATTAAGAGAGAGACGAAAATGTCGGGTGTCTAGATCACTGAACTGTGATCTAGCAAGCGTTTGTTCTGATCGTTCTGTTCGTATGGCAGATTGTTTGCAGTGGCTTGCGTTAGTTTGTGAATTAAATTATCGACTACCACATACTCCTCCAATCGCGTAGCCTTAACAGCGGAATGTTACTACTTTGGATGATACGGCTTGGTCATCTCGGTCCCAGCGGAAGGTTGGTTTTAGTCTACCAATAGATATCGACTTGGTTGTGCCGTTTAGTTTGACGACGAAATGTTTTCTTAATCTTTTAAGCCTTGGGCCTTCGTATGTAGGTTAAAAAGGTTTCCGAACAAGGTCGACACTCTTGTGAATACATAGTCGGCGTCCTCCAGGGTTATTGGGATGTAAACATCCTTTTAAACTGGCCGTCGAGGATGTGTTGCTTTATGATCTCGCAAATTCAGAACTTTTGCGTAAATTTACAAGGCTACACAATTTTCTCGAAGGTGGATTTGGTACTTGCAAATCATCACATACAAGTCGCCCCAAATGACGTGCAGAAGACTGCTCTAATAACGCCATTCAATTGTCAATCTGGTGTTTTCCTTCACACAGCTAGGGCAACAATGCCACCAAATTATTCTCCAAAATGTTATCGCCTGTTGTGTCTTCACAACTGTTTTAGCCATAGAAGTTCAAAATAAGGAAATTTGAAGCATAAAAAAAATTTGTTCAGCAATCCTTAAAATTTTTAAAAATTTTAGAAAGCTGTAAAAGTACTAAAAGCTCTGCAGACGCCGCAATATTTCATCATCACATGTCGAAAGTTTTATAGTAGATTGAACAATACTTTTAAGTGGTTTGCGCATGTTCGATGAGCTTTTTGAACTGCGCAGGTTCGAAAAGGTAATTTTACTGGTCCAGTATACAGGGTGCGGAAAAAGTCCGGCAAGGGTCCGATATTTCCAGAAGGGTAGGCAAAAGTTGCTCAACTTGGAGGGTGGAATAGTTGGCACACAAAACTAAAATTTCAAATGGCAACCCCTATTTTTTCTCACGGATTGTGATTCCAGGAAGAGAAATATGAAACTTTGGTCCTAAAATTTTTTTTTCCAAAGCTTCCCTGCACCCCCAAATGAATGAATTTTTGGGGATAAATTTGATTTTTGTTGATTTTTGGGGTGCACAGAAGCTTTGGAGAATCATAATCCTCACATGATAGTACTCGAACGATCGAAGATCATACTTTTCGTCATTTTATTACTGGGTACCTATTAAGCTGGGGACTATGTTCACCAACCTATTGTGTGAAGTTGCCGGAGTACGAAGTGCTTTTCTGGCATAAGTCTGTAATGCTTAAGAAGTCGACTATCTCAAACACATGACCACGTGACAAAATCCAACTTTCTTGGACCTCATTTTCTATCTTAGTACCCAGCGAAGTATTTAGCAGAACACGCAACAAAATACCCAGACGCAAAGTTCTTTCACATAAAACGGGCTTTATATGTATATACTTCTCTGTATCACTTAAAAAGCCTATACTTTTCATCTGCACAATATTGTAAGAAAAAATAGTCCTTCCTTTACAGGTATGGCGACACATTACACAATCGCGTAACTTTTGATAAAAATAACTTTGTAAAAAAGAAATAACTAAAATGTTTCTTTCAAAAATATGTATTTATTCTTGAAACTGTATCATCAGGAAAAAATAATTTAACGTCCCCAGAAAGCAGCCCTGTAGTTCAAGAAGGCGGTGCGCTTAGCTTCAATGAGGATGGTGATTTGCCTTTGGCCAATTCCTCCTGATACTACGTAGATATTGTTAATGTTTGAGCTTTGGTCAACGTAAACTTCAACGAAGGTGATGATATTAGAACCGACACCGTTTTGTGGGTAGTTCAATTTAATTTGAACATCTTGGAGAGTTGGGTAGTTAAGATTGTTGTTTCCTTGGGTGAGAAGTCTGTCACCTACCAAAGAAAAAATTGGAAATATATTATTAGTATTTTATTTAATATGTTGCACAAAATTATAAAACATACCAGGATATTTGTTTCCAAGAACGAAGTGGAAGTTCTGCCTTGGTTGAACAGCAAATGGCATCAATCTAACCCTTGGATTTTCAGCACGGAACTTATTGATATCATCAACAACTTGCACACCAATTGGTTCTGGTTCAGCAAAAGCAACAGCTACTAAAGCAGCAACCGCAATCAAGAAGTATAAACGAGCCATTTTTTGTTATATGTTGATTTTATGCACAAAACACAAATTTAATGCCGTTTATGGCCACCGTTGGCCTTATATATACCTCTAATAGTGAAATTGTGGCAAAATTTTTATCAATTCTTTTCCTCTGATAACGCAGCGATATTACTCACGGTATCTCATTCATCAAGAACGAATGATAGATATAGACAGTATGGAGTACTCGTAATTGAAGATGTTTTGTTTTTTATTGCTTTTCTACGTGGAACTGATCTATATCAGGAAGTTTTGAAGAAAGATAATTATTTCTGAAGATGTTTTCATTACTTAATTCGATGTAAGGAAATCTAGAAAATTACGCGAATAATGAATTTCAATTCAGTTTTCTTAGAACTGAAAGTGGTACTTAAACTAAATTTATTTTTAGACAAATTTCAGCGCTGTTAAATTATTCACCTAGGAACATGAATGAAATTTACTTTTTTTATTATATTTGCGCATTTAATAATTATAGAGATACTAAAAAGTCGTAATATAATTTTCAGGTGAAGTCCCGTGACTTTCATTTTGAAAATAAGTTTTTTTTTGCAATGGCGACAAGTTCTGATTTTTTCAATATAAATTTCTAGGTTGAATCGTTGTAGTTCATTAACCCTAAAAAGTACTTTAGAGTCTAGACAGTTCTATGCGCTGACAGATAATTTTTTTTGGATAAAGGCAACTTTCGGGTGGTATAGTCAAAAATACTGAATGTGTAGTGCAAGGTTGACCCATACACGTGTTTTTCTATTGTAAATGGAATGGAAAGTTCTAAGTGGGCAGATTAGCTAACCGGCTTTAATCGCTCTTTTCATTCAATGGAAGACTTGTTGTGATGATAATAATAGTCTACAAAAACTTTAAGGCTATAAAGTAACCATATTAGAGAAGGTTCCGGTGACGTAGCTATGACATATGATCAACGAAAAGTCAAATGTACTTCCTCTACATAGCTTTCAGTTAGCTTACTCAATAGAGGTTGCTTTACACCATCTAGTCAGACAAATCCAGAAAGCCCTGCAGTGCAGCTGCAGCCTACTGTCGTTGGACGCGGCGACAAAAAGCTTGCAGTCACTTCGAAAAGTTAACGTAAACAACAACTCATTTTCAAAACTCGTATAAACTCGGTCGCCGGCGACAGAACTGGTTCTCGACCAGTGATGCGGTCTGCAGTCTAGACGTGGAGCGGCTGCAGCTGACAGTGGTGCTGTGTGGTAGTGTCAAGGATTTTAAAGGCAGCCCTCAAGGTGGAGTTTTGTCACCTCTAACTCTAGTCACTGGTCGTCGACAAAATTTTGACCTAACTACACGAACCTAGTTTCGATGTCATCGACTATGTAGATATCTAATCTAATCTAATTGCTCCTTTAATCCCTCATGGGACATAGGGCGGAAACAGTTGCCCTCCAGCGGACTCTGTTTTGCGCGACAGCTCTCAGCTCTGACCAGGATCTCCCGGTTGTTGCGGCCTCTGCTAATAGGGTTCTCCTCCACGTTGTTCTAGGTCTTCCGACTCGACGGGTTCCTTGCGGATTCCAGTCGAGGGCCTGTTTGGCTAGATTCTCGTTTTCGCGTCGCAAGGTGTGGCCAATCCAATTCCATTTCCTTCGCCTGATTTGGTCGTCTATCCTTTCTTGGCCGGCACGGCGCCATAGTTCTTCATTTGAAATTCTATCTTGCCAGCGGATTTTTAGGATACGACGTAGGCATCTGTTGATGAAAACTTGTAGGCGCCCTGTGATGAATTGGGTGACTTTCCATGTTTCGCAACCGTACAAAAGAACTGCCTTAACGTTGGAGTTGAACAGCCGCAATTTGGTGTTAATTGAGATCTCCGTCGATCTCCATATGTGAAACAGGCATGCATATGCGCTTCTTGCTTTATTTATTCTGGAACTGACGTCTTCTTCTGTACCGCCGTTTTCGGTAATAATACTACCGAGGTAACAGAATTTATCTACCAGTTCCACGTCACGGTTATTTAGCGCTGTTGGTTCAAGGGTGTTTGACTATGTAGATAATCTTGCCATAATTGTCTCGGCGAAGTTTGAACATTTAAATTTGCCGTGTATCCGACCATGAAATGCGGTTTCAAAGGAAATTCAGGGCGATTTTTCTGGATGGCTCTGAGTGGAAGGAACTAATTCTTCCAAGTGGTCCAAGAAACCTCGACTGGTTTTCCGATGGATCAAAAAGGGAACATGGTACAGGGGATGGTGTCGTAAGACGCAACTCCAAGGTCTGCCATTTAGACCTACGTTAGGTTCATCCTTGAGAAAGGTTTCAAAGGTGCCAACATTAAAAAAATTTCAGACAGTCAAGCTGCCGTCGAGGCACTCTTATCGTGTAAGTTACTCCAGAGCCTGGTCAGGAAAAATAGGGTCTCACTCTGCTGAGTCGCCGGGCACTGGAGTATCGAGATCAATGAGATTTTTTACGAGGGAGTGGTGAAAATCTTACATCAGCCTAGCATCAGGAAATGCATGCGACCGCCTGCTTAAGGCTTCCATGCCTACGACACGAGACACCGTTGAGGGTCCGCACCAAGACGGTAGTGTCAGATTCCTACTGACTAAGCTCACCAACCTTTTTTCATGTCGTTCAAGACCGGTACGATCCGTAAAGGCATTATTTCTGCTGGTCGTCAACGACAAAGGGATCCTTCGAAGGTGCTCACCAGACTCGGAACATTCTAGCTGCTATCTCTTCTTGCATTTCTTTGCCTTTCTCTGTTTCTTTGGGCTTCGTAATGCTTAAGTTTCTGGTGGAAGGCCTTTAGTGCGAATATCAATGGGAATTATGGCACTCGGATTTAAAAGATAAAACTTCAATTCAGAGATAGCGTTGAGAGCCCAGGAAGTGAATTCGTTATTATAATTATATTTTAAAGTAGCAGAGAAATACAGGGCCATGTTCTATCTTGTATCTCAAGAAGACACACTATTGATAAGCAATTATTTTGATTGATTAAAACAAATTTTTATTTGGAACCCTAATCTCTTCTAAGAAATCTGCTTGTTTAACTAAATTTTGGATAAACCTGAAATAAATTAAAAAAAACGCAAATTAGTCATTTCCCATCCCCCAAACAATAAAAATCCAAAAACTTAATCAAAACAGTATTTTATTTAACTTTAGATAAAAACTACAAGATTATAAAAAAAATTGTCGATAAAAAATAAGTCTTACATAATGGAATGTTTTGTTTTACATTTTTATTTTCAAACTAATATTACACTTTCAAAGATTCTTCTTTTAAATCATGTTTGTTTTTTTTATTTATTCTCTTCGGGATTAGAAAGGCACAGATGCATTTTTTACTATGGTGTGATGTAATTTTAATGTTGTGACAAAAGAATTAAAATCAATTTATTACATATTATAATAATATAAAATCATTGAATTGTTTTTTTATAAAACATTTTATTTGGCAGAATATTAAAAATTAGAAAATCAATTTTATTTGTTTGAAATGATATGTGTATGTATGTTTTTTGTTGTTTTTGTTGTGTGATGTTGTAGGGTATATTATTATTATTTCCAAAGGGAGAAATTCACTCAATGTAGGCTAAAAAGGTGAGAGAACACGTCTAACATCGTAACGTTTATTATCTAGATATTCACGCAATGATTTTTTATTTTTATTTTATTTTCATCTAATATTTTTTATTTTTTTTGTTTTTCTTCATTATTTTTTACATTTTCATTAAAATCTAAGACAAACATTCGATGTTGCCTAACACATTTTACTTAAATACTAAATTTTTTTATCGTAATTTCGCTCAATTTTTTTTATTAAATAAATCTTAATTACATTATCGCCTTAGTTTCTTTAGTTTTTTTAAAATAACGTACAAATTCCCTATTCAAAGTTTTATGCGACAAATCGCTTTGGGAATAATTAAGTTAACAGCTTGTATTTCTTTTTCTTTCCTTTTATTTTTGTTTAATATATTTTGAAATATTTTCTTATCACATTACTTAAAAATATCCTAAAATTATTTTTTTTATTTATATTCACTTTCCCATAATAAGATTTTCTTGTAAATAGAAAAATTTCATCTTGAGCCTGATTGTTTGAACGGAACAAGTCAGTCTGTTGGTTTTATTTATTTTATTTTTTGTTTAAGTGAAAAGATCTTTTTATTGCACTGAGAATTTTTTTTTTAATTTAAATTTAATTTAAAGCTGAGTGTTTTTTCTATTGGGAAAATCATAAAATGTAGATTGTCTTTGAAGAAATTGGCTAGAAGGATATACGAAAATAAATGAAAGACATTTTGTTGAATTAGTGATAATGAATTTTTAAGAGATATCCATAGCCCCGAGTTTGAATGTTACTAAATAAAATTTCGCAACGGTATATCGAAACAGATAATAGAGGCCTAAACAAATGTGCATATCGATAAGATGACAAAAATAACTCTTCTCATATAATAAAATCTTCAATATATAAACTGAACTAATATTCTAAGCAAGGGTTGCAGAAGATATAAGCCTTAAATCAAATATCAGATCAAAGCTGAAGTCAGAAAGTCGTTCGGGCTTCTTTTAAAGCAACAAAATTAAAAAAAGAAAAAGAAACGCATTTACAAGAACTTTGCAAGTAGTGGAAATTCATGTTGCTAACCTAGACACACTTATAGTACAACCTATGTGTTATTTATAAAACACCCTAAACTTTTTTTAATTTCCAATATGCTGTGCGATAAAATACACTAGGACATCAGTACGCTCTACTTCGAAATAATGAACAGCAAGCATTCTGCACTTTTTTAACACAATTTTTTAAGGAAACAAAACAATTAAAACCTAAATTAACAATCATACAAACGATCCGGAAAAACGTCATCAACTTGAACGGGAATACTCCCAATCACACCGGGAGGTAAAGAGAAGTTTCGTAATAAAAGGCGACGACTAAAGAGCTCGCAGAAAAAGCGGAAAACGCGGCAAACATAGGTAACAACCTGTTTCACATAATGGAGATCAATGGAAATCTTAACTCTAACCAAATTTCGGTTAAGGCAGTTCTTTAGTATGGTTGCGAAACATGGAAAGTCACCAAATTCATCACAAGGTAGGCGCCTTCAAGCTTTCATCAACAGGTGTCTACGTCATATTCTAAAAATCCGCTGGCAAGATAGAATTAGAAATGAAGAACTTTGTCGACTTGTTGGCTAAGAAAGGATAGACCACGAAATCAGGCGAAGGAAATGGAATTGGATTGCCGACATCTTGCGACGCGGAACCAAAATCTAGGCAAACAGGCCCTTGACTAGAAACTGCAAGGAGCGCGTCGAAAAGGAAGACCTAACACAACGTGGAGGAGAACTTTATTAGTACAGGCCACAGCGACTCGGGGATAAGAGCTTTCAAACAAAACAGAGTCCCTTGGAGAGCAACAGTTTCCGCTCTATGTACAACCAGGGCTTAAAGGAGCATACGAAGAAGAAGATATGTCGTAGCCGTAATCTGTTTCGCACTAGTCCCGATTCTAAAAAAAGAGGGATATCAAGACAATGCAAAATGAAAATATAATAAAACATTAATCGCCCAGTTCTATTCTACGCATCTGAAGTTCGGACATTGTTCAAACAAATACACAAAAGAAAAATCCTAAGAATATCTGGTCCTGTAAGGGTTAACTAAAACGAATGGCGCATTAAAACAAACGAAAAGCTTGAAGAAATGTATGACGAAATAAATATACTTACACAAAAAATTGAACAGACTACGATGATTCGAGACAGGTTATACGAGCTTCAGAAGAAAGAATGCTCGGATTTTTAGAAAAAAGAAGCATAGGACAACCAAGAAATAGGTGGATGTGCTAGAGGATATAGAAAAGCCTCGTATAGCAAACTCGAGCGAATTAGCAAGACGTAGACACGACTGGAAGAAGAGATTATAAGAGGCCGCTACTACAAGAAGAAGTAACAAGCCAGGGTAATTATAGAGTAAATTTGACTAGAAAGATTCCTTTAAAATATGGGAAAATACTTTCCGCGATAAACTTAATACAATAGATCCTAAATGTGTTTTAAAAGGGATTTATTTATATGTGCACTACTTCTTTAGTTCCAGTCTTTCGTAACGAACTGCAAAACGGTGTTTTTGAAAACAATACGTAATTAACTATCCTGTGCAATGCTATTAGACAAATCAGTTTGTAATATAAGAATAAATAATAATCAAGGTTGAATAGCGCTTTTATTTTGTAGCTGCTGTAGAATTGTATTAGAATAGGATAAGCACAAATTACTAATAGTTCGTCGACGGTAATATAGTTAAATCTGGGTGAATGATAGCTGGATAAGTGAAAAACCATTACAGGTCCAGGTCCCGTCATTTTAATCCTCTAAATCGAGAAAAAGATTCCGGCCACTTGAACTCTCGCTCGTTTGACTGTAATCATATTATGTTTTTGAGTTCAGAGGATGATAGCACACAAAATATTCTTAAAATACACGCTTTAAAATAATAATAAATCAAATAAAACTTAATCGTACTAAGTGCAACTAAAGATATTATAAACATTAGCATTCTTTGTGCTAAATAAAACACTGCACACATAGTAAATAAAATTTGACTTTGAATAAACCATTATCCATTCGTTACATAGACTTAATTACGTCAAAAGGGAAAATATTAAATTAAAAGTTTAAACTCTAACAAAGCGCTTTAAAATGCTTTAGAATAATCAATACAAAAAGGAGCTCAAATAAACATATATCCAGAAAATCTATTACTATCTAAATTTATAGGCCAATAATATTTCGTTTCGTTAACATATTTAAAAACCAATTTCTTTAAAAAAAATTTAATATTGTATATATAAAAATTGTTTTTTTTGTTTAAACCTATAAAGTCGAACTCTACGTACATAATTCTCAATTTATATATAATTTCCATTAAATCATTATAAAAAGTTCATTCAATAACAATAATCTTCGATATAACATACAAAAAAGATTTTATATAACAAACAAAAAAATATAGAAATTTTTATATAAATTATGATTTGTCTTGCAGGGGTTTTTTCTATATTATTATTATTATTAAAATTAAATCAATGAACAATTTGTCATTATCATGAGATTTTAACACGGAAAACACTTGTCTGCTTTACAAAAAAAAGAAGAGTTTTCTGGCAGAATGTAAATTGATTAGAATTAATCAAATCTGAGCACAATGTCCTTGAATTTCTTAAAAAACAAATTAATAATGAATACTGGAAGATTTTGGGGCAGACATTGTGCACTCCATCGAAAAGAAAAAGAATCAAAAAACAAAACTTTCGTTTTCTTAATTCTAAATCTTACGCTTATTTTCTAATTTTTTTTTCTGGTTTTACCAATGGGGTTTTATCGGTATGAATTTCCATTGTTGATAGGCGTTATTTTCATCACAAGGACTGAGCGAAAGCTGATGTGTTTGAGGATGAAGTGCCATACACTTTTGATAAACCCTATGCAGAAGATGTTTTGTTTTTTCATTATATTGCCAAGGACCATCTACTGTGCCTAATCGGCAAAAACCTAGCTTAACACCCTGCCGATCGCCTTCAACACATCGTTCCCCAACTCCAAGTTGACCGGCGGCATTTAGGCGCATTAGTTGATTATTTCCAAAGCCATGACAGTGCTGTAAGCCCATGATTGAAGGTGGTTGATGTCCCATTGCATCTAGGCATGAATCAGTTGCAATTGATCGAAGCTCGCCCCAGTACAGATTCGCTGGCAGTGGTGGGAATTTGTCGAAGACATCATAAGCAACATTATCCATGTACCATTGAAAGCTTTTACACTGGAGTTTCTCTTTTAGCAACAGCTGATCACCGACGTCTCCCATATCTAAAAATCGTGCCAATGGCTCTCTTGTATAGAAATATTCTTTATATTTATCATCAAACCATGTCTCAATGACTCGCTTATAATTAATTGTAATAAGCGGCCCCTTCTTTTTCGAGCCCAATTTTCCAAAATTATATGGCATAAAACCTCTGTAAACATGACCAACTCTAGAACATGGTACCCATTCAATACTGCCGCCACACTGCCATATCTTAAAGCTCAACTCGAAATTCTCACCACCCCAAACTAATAATCCCGGATCATATGCACCTAATTCCAGGAAATATTCCCTATTTATAGCAAATAGACCACCTGCATGTGTCGGGCTTCTGTAGGGCTCACTATTATGTGCTCGTCTCTTCTGTTCTCTCTTTGGCACTTCATTTTCCTTATATAACATACCCCACTCAAAAATGCCTCGATAGTGATGACCATCAGCATAAACAGGACGATATTCAAATGATTTATGATCAATACCATCAATAACTGGCACTGTCATTACAGTCCTATCACGATAGATAGGCGCCAGCAATGGTGGTAACCAATTTGTATTTACTTCACAATGCGCATCCAAATAAACTATAACCTCCCCGGTAGCTTCTTTTGCACCCCTCGAACGTGTACGAATTAATCCTTCACGTTCAGTATTACGTATTAATCTTACAACACCATCAAATTTCTTAATATAACTTTCTAGCTTATCTTTTAAGTCTTCCTTATCTGAGTAATCATCAACTAGTAAAATTTCATGCAAAATATGTTTTGGTGTACGATTTATAACTGAGTGAACGGTTCGCATCAAAACGGACCAACCTTCGTTGTGGAATACTATGATGACACTTGTCTTTGGCAAATCATATGGATAATCCCAATGTTTACATTCTTCTAATCTCGTATCCTTTATTGCACGATCTAAAGATATTGCATTCGAACAGGCTATATTCATTCCATATTCCATTTCGGATGCATCTGCTTCATTCTTCTTTTCCGGTGGTAAATTGTATGCTTCACCATGCTCCCCAGGTCCTTCACGTTTAGGAACATTTTTTGGTTCGAAGTTACCAAGACCTGAAACATAGGAAAATTTTTTTAGTTCGTGTGTAGTATTATTATATTAATTGTGAATTGTTAACAACAAAACAAATTTCTATGAAAACTTCCTAAAGTATTTAAATTTATTCTTTTAAAGACGTAAACAAAAGAACTAAGCTAGATTATATAAAATGTTTATATTAATTTAATCAATCTCAAAAAATCTGCATTATTTTTCCTTCATTATCACAGCACAAAAGAACAGATAAAATATGGCTTTTGTAGATTTTTACTTTTATAAAGCCGCATGTGAATAAAGACTGGAAACAAAGTTGTTTGCATTTAATACGGTTGACGCGTAAATAAACAACTTAACGAATTTTAAGGAAAATAAATGCCAAGTAATCCAATCGAACTGTTATGTAATGCCCTGGTGTTTTTAAAAATGAGTTGAAGCACGTCGAGCGGGGTATATCGTACTTTGAGAATGCTTAGAGAAATCTAGTCGCATGACATTATTGATCCTTGGCTGATTTTAAGAACACTACAGCTATATACGTGCCCGCTCCTGGAAGAGGATCAAAGTGATATTCATTCCGAAGATGGGTAGACCGGGCACGAACGTGGAAAGGATTATAGGCCGATAAACCCTGTGTCCTGAAGATCCTAGAATATAAGCTAAATCTATACCTTCAAAACTCTATGTCTTCCTCCGGTGGAAAACTAGAATCATACATAGAATCCGGTCGCACTGGAGGCAGCCCTACACCTAACCTAAACTGTAGTAAACAACAGCAGACCAGTGTCGTTCCACACCTCAGTGTGCAGTGTTATATCTGAATTGGAGGCTCAATATCGAAGAGAGGACAAAGAAGGGCAGCATGGCTTTCTATGCGAGTTAAAAGATCTTCGGCAAGAGATGGGGCTTGTAGCGAAATCGCACTGGTAGTATAATAGTAACCTTTTAAAAATGCAGTCCGAATAGGATCCATATACATATGAAATATTAATCATGCAGAAGGGCACCGTTTACAACAATAGAAACTAGAACAATGAATGCATGATTCATAATATGTAAATCGTAGCAATCTAATGATTACATTGTTAAGCTTAGCCACTAGTACATAATGACAAAATGTTTACACAGTTTGTTGTTTTGTGTACTGAAACATTTTTGTAAAAGGCTAGTCTATTTGTTATGTTAATTAAGGTTTTGCTGATAATTAAATGCATTCTTGCACCATGTCCCATGCAATTGTGTTTCTATGAGTTTTTTACTTAGCTATCTTTATTAGACTTTGAAAAAAAAGATTTATTAGACTTGCCGTGAGATAGGGGCCATTTTGGAGAACTTTTGCAAGTCTGGACCATTAGGCAGTCAACTCTAACCGAAAGAAACTGAAGAGAAAAATTATCGGTGATGCGATCACACGATTTACCATGACTGCACGCAATTACATTCAATTTTACCATGACGATTCGTATCCAAATAAATTTTCTGGGTATACCTCAAAGAAAAGAGGCGGACTCCACTTGTCATATATGCTGTCACAAAATTTACTAGCGCATTAAACTGTGCTCTTAAAATTTTGTGTTGATCTCTTAAATACGATTTACACGAAAATTATGAATTATAGTCGCTGTAATAGTTTTTTGTGCAAGATATAATGCAAGAATAGATCACGCAGCTATAGCAGAAAGACTAATGTTTGGAGATATGCAAGGTGATAGCTCAGTAGGTAGACTCTGAAGAAGATAGAAGGCTGCAATCATAGCAGGCGCACGTATGATCCTAGGGAACCGCTTCTACAGGTCCCTAGAAGTAGTGAAAACAGGAGGATATCTCTAGGTGAAACCAAGGATCTAAATAAACTCCAGCGTTATAGGAAGGAAAGAATCCGGCGGTACGAAAACTGTGGCTGCACATTAATAAACACAAAACAAAGTGCTTAGTGACTCTGGCTCCGTGTACAATATGATTATGATCTCACATTGGTCTCACAATCAAGGTAGAAGAACATGAATTGAAAATAGCACAGTTCTTCACCTTTCTTGTGTCAATAAACGAAGTCGAAGGCAGTATGGTGCCGGAAATATGCGAGCGGTTGCTAAATACTATTATAGTTTTTTAAGGCCCGTCAATTTGTGGTTTAAAAGGTTGACTCACTGACCAAACTTAAATGATCTTACGAATAGAATTTTCCGACTTCCGCCTCTCCCCAATACTATGGCTATAGCAGAGATATGAACGTGAAACTTGTTAACTTGTTCTTAGATCTAGAAAAGCTTCAAACTTTATCAATGTTATGCGTACAAGGTCGTGTGTCCAATTGCAAAAATATCAGTGTCACATCTCCAAAAGATAAAATCATTCTCACTTCTTTCGCAACCTTTAAAAAATGTTTTTCTTTTACTTTTCCTTTTTAATAAACTGCCAATTTATTAAGATCTTAACAGCGATTCCCAAAAATTATAGTTTCCGCTACAAGATTGCTGTAAATTAATAACTTTAGCACATTATCTACAAAATCTTGCGGCACCGGGACAACCCCATAATGAAATGATCACACAAAAACATCATAAAAAATAATTCATTAAACAACAGAAGAAAACTTTCACTCAGTGATTTACTACGAAAGCTTAATGGGGCGTAGGTGTTAATGATTGCGGCTTATGCATATTTTTTTATCTTTTTTTGCGATTAATTCCAAGCGTGCATATTGAAATCTCTGGGTTCAGATATGGAATGAAGATTTCATATTCAACGCAAGTACAAATAAAAACACAAAAATTATGTAAAATCTGCTTGGACGTGTCTAGTTTATTAATAAAATAGAAGCTTCTTTCGGAAATCTTGAAGCTAGTTCTTTATCTGCTGCACAAGTGGCGGCATTGACCTTGAGGCATTGCCGTTGATACCGGTTATAGAAAATTCCTGTATTAACAACCCCCTCGACATAAGAGCGTACTCGAAGCTTTGACGAGCTCCAATCTGAAGATTTATTCAAATATGATTTTTTTGCAATCGGAAAAGGAATGTTCTTTCTTCTATTGCATTGAGATGTTTCCAAGAATCTGACCCCGAATCGAATGGGTTAAGAGGAACCTGATAACGCAAACTCGTAAAAATGCTTGAAGTTTACAAACTTAAAATAAATGCATATTGTGTATAAAACCTCAATATATTTACATACCAGTAATTAATTTGGGCGCCTCCCTTGCTTTTCTTGCTACGAATTTTTCATTATAGACTTCTTGGACCTTCTTATGACCATCAGACCAGGTTGCTAGCAGGTAAAGTAGCGGCAATATCACAAGTACACAAACTCCGATACGAAGTATTCGACCGCGTCTTAAATTTGTCACACGCATTTTATTTTAAAATGTTCATTCGACGTACTGCTGGTATTAATCTATAGAGAAAAATAATAAACAAAACTGCAGCAGCCTTTAAAACTCAAGCCAGTTTCCGACTTTATTGTCGACGTGTCGCGTAAACAAATATGTAATAGGAGATATTTTTTTTTAAGTTGTCAAAAAATTGTTCAATTGTCAATATGCAGTTGACAGCTCTACAAATAGTGCGACCCGATTATAGTTTTAACAGGGTGACATTTTTTAGTTTTTTTAAATTATCAAGTTATGTAGACACTCGCTGCACGATTTTATATTGAAAATTAATATAATTAATTAACATTAATGATGAAACATACTCTAATTAGTTTCGGTTTTAGCGTGAAAGCGTTTCTAATATTTTTTTAATAGCCTCAAATATAATTTTGCAATTGTACTAACTAAATATTTTTGTGTAGAGTTTGCGAATGTTTATACAACTTAGAAACCGTGTCTGTGCCTCTTGGAAAGAAGAAGAAAACCGCAGTAAAATGTCAAATATTTGCAAATATTTGCAAATGCGTTTTTCGTCGAATATTTCTTTTTAAAAATAGTTTTTGAATTTATGCTTTAATATTATTAAGATTAATGCATTTAAAAAAGTCGTAATAAGTTTTTATATTCAATAATTTACATAACCCCGAGTAACCCTCATACCAAAAAAATCGAGCTAACTAAAATGTTCTTACATAAAGCGACTCTGGCTCAAAGAGCATTTAAACCCCATTTATTTAATTCATTACGTTACTACACAAATAGGAACTTACTGACTCTATCAGAAAGAGGATTCTTTCAAGATATATTCCCAGACAAAGCTGGGTAAGAATGATTTTATGTTAAAAAAAACGAAATCTAATTCCACTCTTTTCTAGCTCAGAAATGTCCAAAGTTTTAATTGGATCACCACAAACAATTTATGCCGGTTTTGATCCTACTGCTAGTAGCTTACATATAGGAAACCTAATAGTATTGATGGGACTCTTGCATTGTCAACGTGCAGGACATCAGTCAATTGCTCTAGTAAGTTCCCATTTAATTTAGTTAGTAACGTGATTCAAAATGTATTTATTGTTTAGTAGTTAGGTGGAGCAACAGGACTAATAGGCGATCCAAGTGGACGTAATACAGAAAGGAATCAGCTTAGAGGTTCAATAATAGAGGAAAATTTAGAATCTATTCGCAAACAAATTGAGCGTATATTTGAGAATCATGCAAATGCACTTTGGGATAAGAGAAACCACCAAGGAGATTTAAAATGTGTGAGGTAAGTAGAAGCTAGGAAATTTCTTTATGGAGTAGTAACAACTAGGTGCAATAGAGGAAATCTCACTGCGCTTTTGCAGATGTTGAGGATGCGTTTGACAACGTTACTTTAGCAGCGATCGACGTAGCCACAGCAAAAAAGGACATTGAATCGCCCCCGCGAAATGGATCACGTAGCTTTTCAGCGGCAGATTGTTAACTCCTGAGTTGAATGGTGAATCCGATTCCGATCAGTCGATGCGAAAGTTCCATTTTTTCTGTAGTAATGTTTTAAATAGCTCAAGGGTTACGTGCCCTGACTGATTGCACATGATTTCTCCTAGGTTGGGCCTGCTCCTATTTTATTGTCTGTTTCCAGTTCTACTTGCTGGTGATAGCTCTACCTTGTACAGTTCTTGGAAGTGTTACCTTCTAAATTTTCTTTCCTTAGTTTCTTTCTACTTTTCTTGTACGTTCAGATTTTTAGAAAATGTTCTGTTTGTATTATTTCCAAACCTGTTTGAGATTCGCTATCGTTTTGATTTGTTTCTTTCTGCAGGTTTTAAAGGCTGATGTCCTTTCTTTACTGTAAGCTTCCTTATTCCCTCTCGTGCCATGTTGAATCATACTAGTTGCTAAGCCTCGACTTATAGAGATTATTTATATCCTTAACTCATTATTAAATCATTATTGCATCGACTATAAATATAAGTTTCTCCCATAATTCCACAGGGTAGTAAACAATGCCGAATGGTATGAAAACATCAATCTAGTCGATTTTATATCCAACACCGGCAGATATTTCCGAATGGGCGCAATGCTCTCTCGTTCGTCAGTACAATCTCGTCTATCAAGTGAAGCTGGCATGAGTTTTA
Organism: Thereva nobilitata; assembly: GCA_963855945.1. Lineage (NCBI taxonomy): Eukaryota > Metazoa > Arthropoda > Insecta > Diptera > Therevidae > Thereva > Thereva nobilitata. The sequence continues at coordinate 113,462,556 of OY979697.1, forward strand.
CCGAATTTACGTATCAAATTTTCCAAGCCTATGATTGGCTTCATCTGTTCAAAGCATACAAATGCCGATTCCAGCTAGGTGGAAGTGATCAAATGGGAAATCTTATGACGGGACAAGAACTTATTAGTCGAGTTGAGAATAAGCTTGTTTTTGGCATGACACTTCCAATTGTTACGAACGAGGAAGGAGATAAATTTGGAAAATCAGCAGGGAATGCAATTTGGCTAGACGAAGAGAAGACGTCACCCTTTGCGCTATATCAGTTCTTTATTAGGATACCAGATTCAGAAGTTGAAAAATTGTTGAAACTTTTTACATTCTTGACAATTCCTGAAATCAATGGAATCATTGAGCAGCATAAAAAAACGCCGGAATTAAGAGAAGCGCAATTGCGTTTGGCACAAGAGGTTACTTTATTAGTGCATGGAGGTAAACATTAAAAAATTTTTATTAACAATTTTAATATAGTATTAACAAAAGAATATTTTTTTGTTGCAGAAAATGGATTGAAGAAAGCAGAATCAATTACAAATGCCTTGTATAGAGGCAGTGTCTCAGCTTTGGGCGATTTAGATTATAAAGACATTAAACAAACTTTGGCTGGGGCAACACTTTGTGACATTCTTTCAGAGCCAGGACTTTCAGTACTGCAGTTAGCCATGAAGGCGAAATGTTTTCCTACCGAAAGTAATGTTCCTTTTTAATTTGGTTTTGCTCACCAAATAAATTTTGTTCTTTAATTACAGATGATGCCATTAGAATTATAACAGCTGGAGGCTTTTATATTAATCAGAAACGTACAAAAAATATTGCTGAAGTGATATCACCAGGCATTCATATATTGAAAAATAGTTTAACTCTGCTAAGAGTAGGGAAGAAGAATTTTTACATTGTTAAATGGTTAACGTGAAATTTATTGAATTATAGTAATTAGTATAAAAATTTTGGATAACGAGTTAATGCGATTGAAGTACTGCGGTTTATTAACTTATTTAATTCTGTCGAACTAGAGGGCAAGGAAGCATTTTCTCTGCTCTGGGTAGGATCAGACTTCGTGGATTTGGAAATCTTTTCTTACAGGGCTTGGGAGAAGTTTCGAAGCTTAAAATAGCAGATTTAACACTACTGGGGCCTTATTCTCTATTACAATACTCAAATGCTTTTTACTCGGAACTGTTATCCGAAACTAAAATGTTTCCGTATTCCCGTTTGTTTCCTCTAGTAGAAATGTCCCCGAAGAAAACAAAATGAGTACAAGAGGGTTCAATTTTGTCGCCTATACCTAATATTTTATAAATTGCTCGATTACACTTGAGCTTTCGAGTAAAAATCTAACAATATTTAGACAGTTTTGTAATGGAGAATATGATTTTGGGGGTTTCGGGAGAAATTCTCACAATATTGTAATAGAGAATAAGGCCCCAGGATTCTGGTGGTGAAATACACTTGTACACTCCGATGGCGGGACGGTATATTTTTTCTGTCTTTGCTAAATTCACTATATCAACAAATCAATAGCTATAGACATAAAATACAAATTAAAAAGGAAATTTTCCTAAAGTATTGATTTTCAATTAAGATACCATTTTTTTAGAAATTCAAATTCGAAATTTCTACTTTGTCAGTTGTAGAACAGTCGAGCTTTCCATTCTCCAAAGCAATTTCTTTCTGCATCCGCCATTTTTTATTTTCCCCACGGTGGTAAATTTCGTTTCTGCATACTTTGAAACTCACCAAAGTTCAGTTTATTTGAAGTCGTCACACGGAGTACTTGCAGCGAGCAGACGGGCGGATAGTGTATTAAAATAATTCAGTGTTTTTCAGTGTTTTCTGTTTAATTAAAGGCGAATTTTACCTGAGAACCGGTGTCCGGCGTGTTAGATTGATTGAAAAGTGATTACAAACTAAAAGTCCACCGGAATGTCTGAGGATAACCAAGAGAACGGCACTGCCAATGGCGATGTTCCAGAAATTGAGCTCATCATCAAGGTAGGACAGGATTGTTTCTTGCAAGAAAATCTACAGCCGAGGAGGAGATATTGGTGGCTGCGAGTCTCCAGAGGCTGCGTGACACGTTATACAGTGACCTTGAAACTTGCGATTTTTATTGAATATCTTGCATTAATCCGTATTTAATTGGTTTTAACTGCACCGTGACGTGCACCCGCTGCTCCCACTCTCGCCGATTTCTACCGCCCGCGGATCATAGGAGGTTCTGTTACGCAATTTTTTGTGATTTTTTGGCTGTGTGTGCGCCAAATCTGAAGCTTTAAAACTATACTTTGAAATAGATTCAAGCAACCAAAAAAGAATAGTCAGGAGAGAAGTGAGGGCCTCTAGCTCGCTAGCGGAGCGGTCCCGAACCAGTCGCGCCTTGATGCGTCATTTTCTGGCTATGGGCTGTCTTTTGTTTGGGATTGGGATCTAGCAAGAGATGGCGAGGCTCCAAAGTGTTCGTGCTTCACTAGTTCACGAGACACGGGGGCTCAGTCAGCGCGCTCAGCAGCACCGTTGTATATGACTGTGTCCCCATTGTGAATATTTTCCGCATGACGTTGCTGCCTTCCATGTGGTTGTGATGATTTGGGTGCCGCAATCGCCACACCGGCCGTGCCAGGTTTTTTTATGTTCTTTAGAGAGAGAGGTTAACTGTGAAAGGCTCACTAGCGAGAATGGAAAGTTGCACCTGAAACTAGCGAATAAAAACAAATGTCTCATGAGAAATTGCTGCTCATGGTAGGCAGGTGCTTAGATGTAGAGAAGCGTCTACAATTTGTTGTGACGTTGCACTTGCATTTGTCATGATGGTGGTCCCCTAACAGAACCTGAAATCTGAAGGATTTGGGTAAAAATCCTTGCTTCTGCCCTGCAAACATTTCCATTCGGAAACGATTCGAGAACGACACGCAAAAGCGAGAGCTTGCTTCGAACTCGGGCTCGTAAACGACTCGTAAACGAATTCGAAGGCAATAAAAGCGGAGCAAGATATCGAAACCAATGTACTAGGAAAGCTTTTATGGTGGGTTTTGAAGCTTTTCTCGTACCTTTCGCAAGCAGTTTTCGAATCGAGAATGGTTCGAGAAAGCGAGCCTCCGAGAAAAGCCGAGAAATTGTTTGCAGGGTGTTTTCATATATATACTACGGAAGTGTGGCTTGCGGTTTGCTGCACTTGACTATCCATTAAGTCAGTGCTCAGTAGACTGGAGAAGAGCGGCTTTAGTACCATCAAAGGCACAGCTGGGGCTACACAGTTATATCTCCCTTGTCTCTGCTGGATTCGTCAATGGATACCTCTGGGCACGGCTTTCGGACAATGGTGCCAACACATTTCACTACCTGGCATGGCGTTTTTGTAGTAGGCCTTTTCTCTAATTTTTCTTGGTCATATCAAAGTATCTTGAAGCTTAGCACGTAATAAGGAGGCTCGTGACTCACCTGAGAGTGAAATGAGATTGACCTGTTCCCATTTCATTTGGATTTGGTCAAAAAAATAAATAAAAAGAAAGATCCACCCATTAAAATGTGTGTAAGAAGATGTTGAACAGTTTATGGTGCAGCTCTCACTGTCATTAAATATATTTTATTGTAAAGAAACTACCTGATCTGGATTTTGGGAAGATTTTTAACGAGCAGGAATTGATACTGTTATTCAGAGTAAAAAGTTTATATTTAGTACAAAGTGCAGATGGTACAAAGATCAAATGTTAACGCTCACTTGTGCTCTATTTTTCTTCTTAAGTGGTGCTACAATCCTTGTAGGACTCCCGCCTCGTGAAATCTATTTTTCCAGTCTCTACGTCTTGCTAGTTCCCCATAGTTTGTTATACGAAGTTTTCCTATATCTTCTAGCACGTCATCCATCCACCATCTATTCCTTCGTTTCTTTCCGGATTGGTATTCTTTCTTCCGAAGTTTGTACAAAGTGTCCGAGCCATCGTAGTCTGCTAAATTTTATGGGTGTAACAATATTTATTTCGCAGTACATTTCTTCAAGTTCTTTGTTTGTTCTAATCCGCCATTCGATTTGGCTAACCCTTACAAAACCAAATCTTCTTAGAGTCTTCCTTTCCAAGATTTTGAGCTGATATTCTTGAGCTGTTTGGCCAATTTCCAAGCCTCTGCCTCAATATCGGTGCTGCCTTAACCAAGATTTTCGTAATTTGTAGATGATCCTTCAATTACGCTCTGGCTGGGCTGGCAGGCCATAATTATTTGGACCAAAACATCAATGATAACATCAAATATATGAAAGACCAAATGCCTCGTGTGGGCTGTTGGTATATTATTCTGATGGAAAACATATGATCTAGGCTACATTTACCATCCATGGCTTCTTCACACTCTCCAGAACACATTATTGGCTCACTGACATCCACCATCGACCTCAATTGCCGCATTGATGGCCCTGGGTTATCCGAAATCAAGGTTGGATCCTTTCAACGACACGGGGTTCCTAATAGTGCGTTATTTGTGTGACTCTTTGGGGTGCTCCAATCTCCAGGGTACGGAAGCACTATCAGGAATTGATTCCAGCGGAGTTCAAATAGGGCTGTATACTTATTTTTTCAACATCATAAACGGTTGATCCCGGATATCCAAACTGAATTATTTCTGTGTTGAACGCTCAGCATGAAGTCCTCGAGAATCATTTGGTTTAACCATTGCGGTCATTGGGAAGGAAAAAGACGGAGGACTATAGCACTAGGTGTAATCGAACCATGCATGACCCTCTTGGATTGCATTCCTCGACCCAATATATTTGAAAAATTAGCTTATCTCCCATGCATAATCAAGTTCTCAAGACTAATTTTCTATTTAAAAGAGCAGTGCTAATAGATTTTAATGGTTTAACTCAGATAAGAAACTATATAGATATAAAAAAAACAAAAACCCTTAAGATGCATCCATGTCAAGGACTCGGCAAACCAACTTTTTTTCTCATCCATATCTCGAACACATTTTTTTCTCCTAATTTACTTTACATAACTACTCCATCTTCTACACATAACAATACAATTAAAGCATTAATTTTAATCGTAAATGTTACATCTTAATTAACATCACAAATGATCCTAGTACCTCGTACTATTGTTATCGTATTCGGTTGTTGCTCAGTTGTGCCGCTTACATAAAGCATAACCATAAAAGCACAAAAGTTTTCACTTTACAAATCTGTGTAAACGTAAGAGACTCCCTCAAAACAAACAAAACAACATCTTAATAATAATTACTTGATGAGATAATTTTGTGTGTGTGACTTGAGCATGTAAACACAATTTAGAAAATAATAATGAAAATAAAAAAAAGTGAACTCTAATCTTTAAGATTTTGTGTAAAGCTTATTCCTTTGAGACTACAAAAAAAACTCGTCATTGTTTAAATCCAAATCCGGATATAATTTACTTTTGTTGTAAGTTGAGGGTTTTCGACTTTGTCATTTCCTGGGAATATTCCTCAGGAAGATGTTTATTGTATATTTTTTTGTCTTTATGCAAGAGTTTAATGGACGAGGTTTTGTGCGTTTAAAAAAGTGCACTAAAATGGATGGGAAATAAGTTCATTCTGAAAAAAGATAGGTTAATATGAAAGGTTATATTCAACTAACAATTTGAGACCTTGGAATCTTTTTATTTAATTGATTTTAACTTCATTTTATTAATGTTTCTACAGTGGTTTCCATGCATGTAAGACGATCCACCATATGAAGCACAAACAATAACACACTACATAGCTGTTTTCCAAAATTCGAGCAAAGTTCTCTGTCCAACCAGATCAACAGGGACTTAAAACACATTCTTGACTGGGGCCGCAAGAATCGTGTTGAGTTCAACCTCTCCAAAACGAAGTACTGTCTCATCACTTATAAAACCTACACCGACCTTCCTTCGGTCTCAGTGGGCAAAACAAACCTTTCAGCTGATCCTTCTCTTAACATCTTGGGTATAACTTTAGCTGAGGACTTCCGATGGAATGATCACATATTCCAAATCGCAAACAAGCATCCCAATGCCTAGGATATCTTAAAAGGCCAAATACACGAGCGCTCCATCCGACCCCGCCACGCCAAAACAACAACAAGTTGTATGCTCTCGAAATTTCGGTCGGATGGAGCGCTCGTGTATTTGGCCCTTAAGAGATGCAAATTTCTTCTTGCACCAGCAGCCAGAGCTACAATCTACAAATCCTACATTTGGCCCCGCTTCGAATATAACTCATTTATCTGGGCTGGCGTCTCGAAAACCGCCTCAGCGTGGCTGGGCAAGATGCAAAGCCGCACCATCCGAATTATCGGAGACCACAGCCTTCGGAACATTGACTCTCTGAGCCACCATAGGAATGTAGCAGCCCTGTCAAAGTTATATCCCTATTACCACAGCGTCTGTTCCACTGAAATTTCCGCCCTCCTGCCTGCACGGCAATACTTCTCCCGCAACACGAGACTGGCCAATTCGGCTCACTCTAATACCCTAAAAGCCCCTTTTTCGCGCACACTAACGTCTAAAATTCGTTTATAAATAGAACAATTTGGCTGTGGAATAATCTCCCACAGTTTTCCCGAACTCGTACAACGCCCAAGAGCTCAACCGTAAGGTTCATCGCCACCTGCTCCAACACGCCCCCGACCCCCTCCTGATCTCTCTCCTCTTCTATTTTTCAAACCAAGCTTGCTACTAGACATTGCATCATGACATGAACGAAATGACAGACTGGTAGTACAAAGGGTGATTCCTAAGCTTGCTTTTCCCTCATAAAAAAAACTGCTTGCGAGAACTTTGCTCCAATTTTGGAACACAGCTAATGTAATCATGCATAGTTAGTTCATCTCTGTTGGTCCCATGGATAGTTAGTCCAGTCTCAGCTGTAAGATCTATGGTGTGCGACAGCTAGGGGGACCCAACCTTCGCTGAAAGAATGACGTACACCAGGATGCGCAGAGCTTAGGGATGCCAAACTGGATGACATCGGCTCTGAATCGGGAAATGGCATGTAATCAAGACCAGTGAAAAAGGAAACATAATTTTTTGTTTATGAATATTAAAAATTGTTTTGATTTCTGGATAAGTGGTTTATATTCGACAGCAACAGGTCTAGCAATGTATGTATAGTCAAATAATCGAGCTTGTTAGGATTCATTATGCCCAACTTCATTGATTGGATTGTTCAGTATTACATTGATCATCATTACACATAAATTCAGAGTTTCCCTTTACCCGTTTCAAATAATCTAATCAATTTTATTTCCACACCACTTTCATATTGTTGCCAACTCTGCAATATGCCCACACTTTTTCGTCTTTTATATTAATGAAATAATTTCAAAACATTGATACTAAAAAAAAGAAACACACAAGATAACATCAACCAGTATAATCATGCGGCATATAGCCTTTGAACTTATTCACCAAAATATACTCCAACCACACAAGCTCTTATTATTGTAATAAATGAGTTTTTTGACCAAGACCGATGTGAAAGCATTTTGAATTGATAATAATAAAAAAAATGAAACGAAATAGAAAAATTGGCGCCAACAAATAAAAGTCTAGCATTAGCGCGGCTAGAATGTACATGTAGACCACCATTCATTCCTCACCATTCCCCATGCGGCAATTTTATCGAGGTCTATTACTCGGTTAATTTTACGCTCCATGTTTTCTGGTTTTTTTTCAAATCGGCGGATAATTTGTGGGGTGCTTTGGGAAATTGAACACTTGCGATAATAAAAGGAAATTTATATATTTGTCGTCCAGGGTATCTGCATAACAATATCAGGTAAAGGTAAGCAGTTTTAGTGATAAGATTTGTTCCCTGTAGAAAGCGACGGGGTGATAACGTTTTTTTTATTTAATTTTGCAATGATGATTGCGGTCTTGTAGGCGGGCGGGAACGATTCTAATTTATTTTTAAGCTGGATTTGCAATGAGTTTTCAGTTAAATAGTGGAAAAAATGTTGGATTTTTGTGATTATGAGCCGGTTTAGACGGGGCGCTGCAGCGCATGTGCCTCACGAACTTTGTGGATAAAGGGAGAAGTGGGGTGGTACCTCTCTTCATCCCCACTCATCCCTTCATCACCAAACGTTCGTGAGGCGCATGCGCTGGAGCGCACCGTCTAAAACAGCTCTATCATTTATGTTAACGAAACAATTTCAGATTTGCACCTACTTACACTTTGATTTTTTTTGGTCTTGGAGATTTAAAAAAAATTAAATATAATAAAGATAAATGTATTTTTAAGTAATTTATCATTGCCTTCATTTTTGATTAAAAACTCTAATTTGGGATCTCCACTTATAAAATTCATAAAGATTAAAATTCCAAACCAAAATTCTCTTCTTTTCCTCCACTTCATGGCGATTATCTTAATCTCTAAATCACCACAAGAATCCCAAATATAACGAAATCCCTGATATGTTTTTTTCTTCTTTTAAATAAATGAAAACACCCATTCCCATGACCCAGGATGAGTACTTTTCTACTAAAGGCAATCATTTCCAGAAATAATTTGACCAGTTGCCATTTTAAGGTTAATCTCTTCTGTAAAAACTTGAGGCGCGCGCAACTTGAAAGATTTCATGTCCAAAAATATACAAAAGCTGAAGGTGACTTCTTGAGATGCTTTTTTGTTGATGCTTGTTTGTTTTCGATTTTCTTGGCACAAATTCATCCATCATTTGATGGCGTGGGTGGGTTGAGTGAAATTTTCATACACATTCGATTTGGCCGATTTTATTTAGTTTCTGGTGTTTAAAGTATGCCAGTTTTGAATAATATTGCATATGAGGAGTAAAATTAGATTTTTTTTGTGTTGTATTTTGAAAATAGAGAATGAAAGATGAATACAGATGTTGAAGCTTTTATGCAACATTGGGGAATCTTCAAAACAGATCGAAATTAATTTGAATTGTGGTTTTTGGAAACATGTAGTAATTTCGTTTTTGATGTTGAGTTTCTATATTGATAATAATGGAGTAAAGCGATCGTTTAATTTCTTCATACAAATGGTGAAATGTGAAACAGTACAAAAACAAGTGTCGACTAAATTCATTATGAATACAAAAATAACAAAGCTGCTATGATCGTTTGAGCTGATTGAACTCATTCTCGATTGATGCCGTAAAGGCGGCTCCACACTCACGCCGTGAATTCACGGCGAGAATTCACGCCGTATCCATTCAAAACGGAAAAAAAGTCGCGAACTAAGCGATCGCGTTCACGGTTGTTCGCGGGTGTTCACGGCGTGAGTCTGGAGCCGGCTTAAGAATCTACTTGAATTCAATGCTTCCAAAACGAAGTAAGTACTGTCTTTTTTCCAATAAAACCTACAACATCTCCTCATTCGTCTCAGTGGATGGTGTAGAACTACTAGGTGATCCATCCCTGTACATCCTAGGCGTGACAATAAGGAAAGGTCTACGATAGAGTGACCACATAATCCAAATCGATTTGTACATTCCTCCTCCAGCCATTGGCTCGTCCTGTAATAAACAAATCCAGCTGACTCCACGGTAATTCCCTCTACCTACAGCTCCACTTTTTGCTCACCATACAGACAAGGAATTCCTTCATAAACAGAACAACTCTACTGTGGAACACTCTTCCACAGTGAGTATTTCCGAACTTCTACAACACCCAACAGGATCCATCGCCAGCTCCTTCAACATCCACCCTGCTTCTCGTAACCCCAAACCTATTCTATCCTCTGTACTAAGTTTACTGCATCAGCCTAGATAAACGAATTAAATTCGAGGCGGGGCCAAATGTATAATTTGAAGAGTGTAGCCCGGGCTGCTGAATAACTCAGATATCTTAAGAAATTGCAGGTTTTGTATGTATGTTTAGCATTTTGGAATAGTAGAAGAAAGTGACGTTTCAGTCGAATTACATCCTTCAGCACAGAGGCCTAGAGTGGAAACGCTAAGTTGAGTTTAAGTCCAGTCGTAATTCGACTGAAACGTCACTTTATTCAACTCCAACGACTTGTCGTGTCGTGACGACTCGACTTTCAGCACAGGTGCCTTAAAACTTATATACTTCCATTAACTAAATCATATACATATTCTTAAAGAAATCGTATACATATTCTTATTTTTCATGTTACTGTTCCAAAACTTATCACTAAAGCAAACATCATAACTAAACTTGTTACTAATTCATGAATCATGATTGACCAATAACACAAAACTATTTCTCCTCCAATTTTTGTTGTGCTATTGCGTGCTGGCCTATGCCAACAATATCATAACATCGCACCGAAATGTTTCAATTGTTTCAGGCATTTGCAAGCAGAAAAAAACAGAAAGTTAATAAGAAATTCATCAAAAATTTTATTTAATAATGCAATGACCTTCACGGCTTACGTTTAATTAATAAATTTTCTCTTTTTTTTTTGTATTTCTGAAAGTTTGATTACTTAAAAAAAATTGTGTCCATGTTGTGAAAAGTTAGAAACGAAAAAAAAACATTTTTCATGCTTCATCAATCTAGAAAATAATTTTTTTATGAATGTTTCTGTGACAAAATCTCAACAAGAATTTTCTCCAAAACTATTCAACAATCAACTATTTGCCTTGGGAGATTAACATTTTTCGCGGTAATTTAAAAGACGTCAGGTTGTGTATGAGATGGCAGAGAGAAAGAAAAAAAATAAATGCCATGAGAAAAAAACGTTGGGAATCGGAAAAAGTGTGTTGCACAGGGAAATAATAGGAAATTACAGAACGACACGAAATATGCCTCCATTTGGTCTGTTTGTGGAGTATATGTAATATCGGAATCCACTTTTTCCTGTCAATCAACCGTCTTCGTTGTTGTCGTAGTTGCCGGTTGAGGATTTTTGTCTCTTGCACCAAGCTGTCGTCTATGATGTTGTATAAGTATGGCTAGGTCTATTCACTCCTAGATGACTTGAAAGTGTAAGCCTCAACTATATAACTATATATCGACAAGTGAAAAACTCCATAGAGACAATTTTCTCTCAAAAACTATGGCAGTCAGTAGTAGACTAATAACGACTTTTCCTTTCGCGGGTATTATTTTGTGCTCAGCCATTTACGTTAGAGTTTCGTGCTTTGTACACTTTTAAAGAGAAAGATGGCAAAAAAGTAAAAGTATATCAGCAGCAGCAGCAACAACCCAGCAGCAGCATGAATCCGTGGTAATTTTTGTTCTACTTTCTTAATGAATTCTTTTCCGCTCGATATACTTTTGCCCAGGCAAGAAAATTCTCGGGAGACTTTTAATAATGCTTTGTAATGCTACTTAACATCGAAACATGCCTGGTGGAGATCCTCGATTTCGTTTTGCGCGCAAATAACAATTATGAGGCAACCGAAACCGATTTTTTTAAATGCTTTAATTTCTCTTGCTGAACCAATTTAATTATCTAATGGCCGCGGACTGTATATGTTGTACGTTCACGCAAGCTTTCTTCTGAGTGATGTTTATAAACATAGTAGAGTAATGTTATGCATGCTATTTTAATATCGTTTATCTACGCTGGGATTAGCTTCAGCGAGCAAAGATGAAAATAAAGAAACAAGAAAACAACGCCACAACTCTATATATGTATATAATGAACAAATTAAAACCAGTTTAAAAAAACAGCAAATATAAAGTGCAGATGACTGTAGGAGTTTACTTTCCGGTTTATACAATCCGGATATCATGTAGAGTTACGTTGCGTAATTTTTTAGATTTTTATAGAATTTTTATTTTTATTCGCAACTGCATTTTGTGAAATTTTTACATATCTTTTTCGTGATACAAAAATATTTCATTAAAATTAAAGCCACGTTTTTTTTGGATGGGGGAAATTTATGTAAAAAGAAAACACGATAAGAATTTATGGCATTTCTTATCTGATATGGAAGTACCTATTTATAAAAGGAAATGGTAACCACAAAGCTGTAAAAAAAACACGTAATTACCTGTGGACATGAGGTAAAAATAACCAGACCCCAATTGTAATGATAAGATCATAACGTTGTTAAGTGTTGATAAAATGGACAATTGCTTTTCTTATTTAACATAATCATAACAGTTGGGCTATGTTATATATATTAGGTAGGAGTGTTATTCCTTTATATTAACTTGTCTTTATAAGGTTTTTAGTTTCCTAACACAAAACCTTTTAAATCAAAAACTTTATTCAACAAAATATTGAGTATTTTGATTCGAGCAACTTTGTAAATTAAAGCTTAGAGAATCTTTTAGTCGTTGTAATAAAAGACTACATCATTTGAAATATTCCTCTAGATAACTTTCCAGCAGAGTTGATCAAGCAAGTAGGCAGCTATATGTACGAACTACTATGCTGCATATGAAAGAACGAAAAAATGCCCGAAGATTGGAAGCAAAGCATTATCTGCCCAATAGACAAGGAAGGAACAAAATTTAACTGTGAAAACTGTAGAGCTATCAGGCCTATTCTGAACTCCGCTGGAATTCTCTTAGATTGGTAGCATACGATTGTAAGAAAATTCCATCGGAATCGATACCAGCGGAGTTCAGAATAGGCCTGTATAGTTCTTTTAAGCACAACTAATGACAAATATAATTAAAGCCAGAGTAGAACCCTATGTAGAAGCAGCATTTAGTTTACACCAAGCTGATTTTAGGAGAAATAGGTCAACAATGGATCAACTATTTTCAATTTGGTAGATTTTTCGAAAATGCTGGGAATTCCACATCGACGGGTATTAACTTTACGTCGATTTCAAGCAAGCAAAAGAAGGAGAAATCAAAACGGTTGGTAAGATATGTCGATGACATAAATTTCCTTGCCAGATCACTCTCTTAAATATTCACGCAATTAGAAGATGTGGATAAAGATATAGGACTACAAATAAATACAGACAAGAGCACGATCCAGCTAACAACATTTCAGGCGATAACTCTCTGGGCTACAGCTCCGCTTTAAGCGCATAGGACACGACTCGACTATGGAACAATCTTTTGCAGCCAGTATTTCCGAATTCCTACAACATCCTAGAGTTCAATCGCACGTTTACTCTTCTTCAGTACCCCTCCAGTGCATACAATCTCTTCATAACCTATTCCATCCTCGCGAAATTTTCTACGAGCTAAGCTTGGCCCTGAACATTGCACCACGAATTGTTCAATGACATATCGGACTGATAGTATAAAGGGTAGTTGCTCAGAACTAGCACACCACCAAGTCCGAATTAGCGAAAGACCGAAAAATGTGCAGTTTTTGTTTTCTCCTCTCGAAAATTTTCGCTATCGGTCCTACTCGAGCTGGGAACTAAATTTCTTCACTCAGTTATTTAACTTTTACTTCTTTGAAGATCGTTGATCGCTACCTTCCCGTAGCAGTACGATATATTTTTCTTGGTTCTAAGTATTGCAAATTCCAACCGTTCGATAGCTGAATTCAGGGTCACATTTGTGGTTTCACTATGAAATTTTCGAAGGTAACACCAAATCCATTCACTCAGTTAATCACGCTACAAGTGCTAAAAATATTACTTTTTTTTATTCCAAAGGTTACATAAAATTTTTAATAGTAAGTCTTGAGATTTCCTCAGGCTATGGCAGTGTGTAACCACCAAAAAACATTCCATAATAAATAAATTGGCGCTTTTTTAATTCTGCATAATCCATCCGTTTATAACTGTTCATTTCCTTTTGTAAATTACCGGCATTACTCAATAAAAACACTTGTTAATAATATAAAAATTCTTTCGATTAGTTAGTTCCACATCTGCTCATACAAACTCTAGTGCTTGCAGGTATTAAAATATGTTTTTACCTGTTTAAAAGTAATTTCTTATATTTTCAATGTTATCAACGAAATATCTACAGTATCAACTCACACCAATAAGTTAGCTTTATTCTGCGTTTAGCTAGCTTCTTGCTATTTGCGTTATAGAAAAGAAATTTTCACGATTTCAATTCCCCATATCACATGATCTCATCCGTTTGGTGTGATATGCTGTGTCGGCGGTAATTTATTGAAAAACATCATCAAATATTTACTTTATCTCAATGAAAGATTGTCGAGCAGCTTAAGCCCATATCTAGACTTGAGCATATTAAGCATAGTGTGACATACATAAAAAAGGGTATTTTTTTGATGTGGAATCATAGGATTGAGAAGTACTCGGGGCTTTATTGGGCCAGCTGCTTGGCATTAAACAGAATTTCCAACTAGTTACTTTAATAGTGGATACGTGTCACATGATTTCATAAGGTTCTGAGTCACAGAGTTTACTCATTTGAAAGTATTTCTTTTGTGGTATATCTGGTATGCTTAGAGAGGCTAGAGGAGCTGCTGGAGGCTGACTGTATCTGGTTAAGAATAGCTTTCAGGGAATCTGGAGAAAATAATTGAATTTCTTGAGGGGAAACAAATATTTCTTTACATTTTGAGATTGCTGCGATTGAGAAATGTTTTTTTTTGGTTACATTTCTATGGCAAATATTTGAAGATATTTTTTGGAGTTATGGGTTTGGGCAATATTTCTTTTGATTAATGGTGGAAAAAATAGATTTGTTTGGGTTTAGATGAGAAAAAAACAAGCATTGTGAGTCAATAAAAGTTCCATTATAATCAAAAAAAGGAGTGTTGTTATTGCAGAATGTATTTCGACATATGTATGTATGTAAATGGGGTAAAATATTATATTGCTTCATAAACTGTCACATTTTTGGAAACAAGTTAGGTGTCTATGTACTTCGATAATTGTATTTCATAGATCACTCCCATGTCATCACTTATTAAAATATCTTTCATTGCACCGTTCGTTCTATCCAATCTACGACTTCATTTTTCTGTGTCGTTAGATCGGTTTTGTTCCTTTCAGCCATCCTTCTGAATTTGCATTTGTTTAAGCATTGTACTCTATGACATTATGATAGTCGCCACCTCTTTCTTGTTCTGTGGATCAAGAGTTGTTCTCTGTTCTATATAATTCATAATGGTTATAAAAAGAATGAAAAGCAAAACTGTCGTTCTTTCCGAGCATAGTTTCGGATATTGATAATCAAGCTTCCGCCATATATAAATTAAATTATGTCTCAAAACACGTATTTACATTATCGAATACATATTATCTTGCCTCCACTCAAAATCGTTGAGGGTTTAAATATTTTAATAAAAACCTGCAGAAGCATATAAAAATTAATAAATGCATCATCCATGAGCATCAATCGACGACTATATTTTAATCAATTAATCGTCAATTCAATCCGAAGCATCGGGGTCAATGTGAGCTCGATGAATAAAAATGTTTTCATCTTCGAAAGGTAATGAATGAAAACAAACGATTTTCGAGGAGAAAAAAAATGAATTAACAAACCTAAATAAAGCTTTCAGTCTGACCTTGGGTGTGCACACTCTCATTACTCACAATTAAAATGAATTTTTTCTCTCGTCTTGTTATAGGAGCCCCAATCCTTTCGATTTGCATTTAAGCTATACTGCAAAAAAAACTTCCACCAATTATTTGCCAAGCGGATTTCTGCAAATTGGGGATTAGATTGCAAAAGTTCATTTCGTAAAAATATATATGTATTAATATTTTGCATTTAATTAAACTACATTAAAAATTTCAACGTGATGACACACTTTTTTCTATTAGTAAAGTTTCTTCTTCAGTTATTTTTCCACTGATTTTAAGGCTAAGTACCTGAAATTCTTTTCAATTTCTGTCAGAATATTCCAGGATGATATGATCGATTACGTAATCGTGTTTATCTTACGTTGATTCACCTTCGCACTACAAACGACTAAGTTCTACAATACATAACCAGCATAACCAGATATGATACATCACAACACCTCTCTAGAGCTTGACGATTAAGTTTAAGCAAATTCATGCATTTTAAAAGAGAATCATTTTTTTCTGCGAATGAAAATTAAAAATTATTAATTAATGTTCCATTTATTTTTAGATGTGTATTTTAACGTGATTTATTTGACCTTAGAGTACTAGACAGACTTTCAATCAACTTTGATCTATACGATCACTATTGGTGAAGTAGAGCATTATTTTTTTGTAGTGCCGTGTATGGAGGATATTGAACTCGGGGTTGGAGTGCTTTATTATGTGTTTACCTCCAAATTCGTTGGACCGAAACTCTTCAACGTTTTAAACATTCATTTCTTAATTAGCATGCGGTCGAGTGGTCATTGTCGAATCTGCACAATAAAACAAGCTGATCTGTTAGTTTTGGTAAATCGGAAGTTTATTGGTTGTTACACTGTTGTGCTCAATTTGGTTTGGACTTTTTTTGAGAGTGGACACCAAAAATGTAGTTAGTGCTATTTCCTGATGTAAAGTACGATGCGTTCAAAATAATAAATAAACGATCGACAGTTTCATAACCTGAGGCAAATGTTTATAACTTTTTTATGATAACAATTATCGTTCCACATACATTTCACATTTGAATACAGCTGTCCAATATAACGGTTTCGCTCATCGCGATCAGTAAAAAAATTGCTTAGGTGTCTTTCAAATGAACAATCCAGACTGTTGCAAACATTTGAACCACTATTTTAATTTGGCAATGATATTCGTCACGAGTAGGACTCATGTTTGTTATGCTTGGATCGCAAAGCGTATCACGAGTCGCACTCGTTGTTATAGTTCAAGGGGTTAATTCATCTGATATATGTATCATGAACGTGTAATCTGAGTACAAATTGGAGCATGCAATCAGGTTTACTTTCTCAAAACAAAGATCTAATATTTTTTATTGAAACAAAAAGTTTGGATATTTATGTATTTCTTGAATCTTTTCGTAATAAAGAAGTATATAAAAACTTAACTAAACTATTGCATTAAACAGATTTATTTGAAAGTGCACCATAAACAAAATCTAATTTAAATATATCCAATGACATGGTTACCCCCAACAAAATGTACATTCACGTTTTAAATCATTGCTAAATATCTTAAAACCATCTCTTGAACAACCATTGCACGTCCTACACACAAAAAAACCATTATTCTCAAAATTACTTCTCCAAAACCACTGTGTGCTTCACATTGCAACTACTGATTACAAAACTATACTGATTACCAAGCTTTTTCTATATAGAGAAGGTCATATAAGTAATTTCAACGATTTTGTTTTAAAGGAAAACAGCTGCTAGAATTGAAATAAACAACAAAAACGTGATTCACGAAATCAATATTCACACGGTTGCATTTTGCCTTTTTTCCCCATATTTTTTTCACGACGATGCGATGGAAGAAAAATTATTCAAAAAGAATACAATAATAAAAAAACTGATTTTTTTCCAAAACTTTCATTTTGATTATTTCCCTGGTCATGATAATTTTCACATAAATTTCCATCCGATTCCGCTGACCTATTAAGCTACAAAAAGGTCATTTCTGACCTGTATTAAATGGCGACAGTGTTATGTTGGGTATTTTTTTTTATTATCTTTTATTTCCCATTTGATTTTTTTTTTGTTTGAAGAAAAAGAAGAAGAAACTTATAACACGGCAGAATGCATATATACTCGACTCGTATATATATTTAACGTGGAATAACAACCTTCCACTTGCAGCTCTTCGGCCATTGTTGGGTCGTCATAGAGAAGTCATGACTTCTTCTCTCTATTTTTCTTCTACCACGAAAAAAATAAACACAACAACGGAAAAAAAATGAAGACGAAATGAAAACATTGAAAAAAGAAGTAAGCACACACACACACACCGACTTCATCTGCTGGCTCGCTGGCTGCATTGTAAGAAAGGTGTGATACACCCAGGTGAAGGAGAAAACACCTTGATAACGGTATGAACTATGTGAGGTGATTGTGCATTCGAAACAAAACTATGCTTTAAATTGTGAAACGGTAAATCAAGCGGAGTTATGGAGCTCACATAAGGCAACAGATCATTGTAACGTGACCTTAGAACGCGTCGCTATTTTTTGATTATGCTTTGATCAATTTTTTTTCAATCTTTTATTATTATCAGATTTTTCTTATTTAATAATGATAATCGAATTTCTCTTCTTATTTTCAGGCATCCACAATTGATGGTAGACGGAAAGGCGCATGTCTGTTTTGTCAGGAATATTTCATGGACTTGTACCTGCTGGCTGAATTAAAAACAATAAGCTTAAAGGTAAGGTTTAAGTTTCCTAGTTTAGTTAAGTTTATTCAGGGAGGAGTGAATAGTCCAAGATCACCCTAACATGGCATCTTTGAAATCATCTACTTAATAGGTGTACTGTGCTCTCATATAACCCATTTGTTAGTAACTATCTTTTTAACAAATTTGTGATCGTCTTTTGTTTTTAGTAAGGTTTGTCGTTTCATCATCGAAAACTAAATTTTGGAACAACGTTTGTAAATTAGGCAAATTTGTCATCAAAATTCAAGTACGACTGATCATACAGATCGTGCTTTTTGTGTTTTTTTATGATTGACACAATCGTAGGTCAGAACAGAATATTTGTAAAACTGTTGGGCGTATAGAAACGAAATACCCCTACATGATAGAGCACAATGCCAGAAAAACAAATCGACATACATTTTTTTTATGAGTCTTCCACATAGAAGCTCAGGGAAAGCCCTTTGTACAATTTAGAATAATTGTTGCTGTAAATTAGATTCAAAATCGGTTCCACGACAATTACCCTGTTTTTATCCCATCACAAACCCTCTTGCATCAGTTCTCTACAGAAAAAGTCCTTACCTTTCTGTCCTTTACATTTGCCCTTCCAAATAAGTTTCCCATTGGCATATCGGTCTTCAAGATGAAGAGGTTCCAAGAGCTTGGCTTCAAGATCAGTATCAGCTTTTGCTGCTTCCACTTTGTAAGCCTCCCTCGTTTAAACTTGCTATGAATACCTGCGCATACGGTGCAGTCTTGACTGCCAGTTTAACTTCGTAAACCATCCATCCATCTAATGACGCACAGAGTCTATCCATCTCCTCCTGGGTCTTCCTACGGGTCTATTTCCCGAAATTCTGCTATGAGCGGATTGCTAATACGGTTGTCCTCCATCCGGATAACGTGGCCGGCTAGTCTTAGTCTGTTCATTTTTATAAAAGTTGAAGAGTTCTGGGTCGTCAAAAATTTCATACAACTCGCTGTTGTATCTCCTTCGCCATATTCGATCCTCTCTCGCTGGGCGTATTATGCACCCATTGTAGGGCCAGGTTGAAAAGCATTACGGTCAGTCCTATATGCTTTCTTGCATATTGCTTTGTTGCTTTTTTGTTTTTTTACAGCATCTCATCCATTGTCAGTGGTTTTATTGAAGTATTATCCTGGAGAATTACAAATGTCTCCGTCAGTGGATCCTCATTTACTATGGGGATCGGATATTCGATAAGTTTTGTAAATATTCTCTCCATCTTTCTTTTATCCTCTACGGATCTGCTGATAGATTCCTATCTATGTCTCTGCAGATGTCCGTTCTTTAGCTGAAACTTATTGCTGATCTGGTGTGGATCTTTATACGCTTGTACTATTCTCTCTGCATTGAAGTCTTCGTGTATTTGTGGGATCCTCTTGTTTAGATATTCCCTCTTCTTCTTTCTGCACAGTTTGCCTGCAGTTTTTCTTTTTAGCTTGAAGACTTCCATCTTTGCTCTTGTGGGCCTTGCAGTGCACTCCCGGTGGCTTTGGTTTTTTTCTTCAATTGGTTTTTTTCTACAGTCCTGATCGAGCCAGTCAGTTTTAGTCTATCTGGGAGCTCAACCTAGTGGCTTTTCTGCTGCCCCCTTTTTTCCTATTTGTCATTGAAGTTGGGCTGTTCTTCTTCCATTTCTCTCACTTCTACTGCCTTTATAAACCGTGACTTCCTCTTCTTATATTGAACCTATTTTTTTTAATTATTTCATCGCATTTGGTAGTTAACAACATCATGGGAACCCACATTCAGTCATCTTATTTACGAGATTTGAGAAATCGAAATTTAATTGCCAGTTTTGGAGAGCAGGATTTTCAAAAACGGAAATCGAAATGTTCAACTTTCACGACTGTTGAATCTACATAAAAAAATTTTAAAATATAGACTAAAGGTGTTTTTTGTATTCTATTTAGGTAGACAATAAATTGCCAGTGAAGCTACGTCATTGAAACCTCGGGTGTTACTTCTTTTTTAAAGCGAGAATGATAATGAAAATAATTGAGTCATAATTTTGTATGTGATTGCAAAGGAAGAAAATTTCTGATTTTATTTCCTGTATTTCAATTCAACAAGTTGAATCCACACTTAAACCACCTTTCACATTTATATTAGACAGGAAATTAATAATTAACCGCAGGCAGTAGAAATTCTTTATTAAGACATTTAATTGCCTTAAGTGAATCATGTCAAGAAAATCGATTTTACGTTAACTATGTATGATGAAATCTTACTGTTTTCACTCAATTATCGACATTGCTGCCGGTGTGACATTGGATTATCGAATAACTTACTCCAGGAAAGCAGCAGCACGTTTCACAGCACGTTTCTAGTGTCATAAGAACATTGTTTGTCCTCATTTTTAAATGAAATAAGCAAACGTCCGATTACGATAAAATAATCAATAATATTTATTTTATTTCTTATTTATTTTATTTTTTATGTATTTTTTTAAGGTTACAACAGTTGATATGCAGAAACCACCACCAGATTTCCGTACCAATTTTGAAGCGACCCATCCTCCAATATTGATTGACAATGGCTTAGCAATTCTAGAAAATGACAAAATTGAAAGACACATCATGAAAAATATCCCTGGCGGATATAATCTTTTTGTTCAAGTATGTTTTAATAGCCGTGTTCCTTTTCTACTTTTAAGTACTCCGGAACGCAAAATTTGTCGATTTGAGTAAAACCTATGAATTCTCGGTGAGAGCAGGAGTAGTTCCAAGTAAATACGAGTAAAAAAGAGCAGAAAAGGAACACGGCTAATATCATCAAACGTGGGATTGGATTATTATATTAATCTGTTTTTATTTTTTTTTAGGATAAAGAAGTAGCAACATTAATCGAGAATTTATATTCCAAACTTAAGCTAATGTTAGTTAAAAAGGATGAAAGTAAGAATAATTCTCTCCTGTCGCACTTAAAGAAAATCAATGACCATTTAACGCATCGGGCGACAAGATTCCTAACAGGTGACACAATGTGCTGCTTTGATTGTGAGTTGATGCCCAGGCTGCAGCACATTCGAGTGGCAGGAAAATATTTTGTTGATTTTGAAATTCCCGTAAGTATTCAATATGAGATGATGAGATTTCATAAATACAATTTTCTTAATATTACTTAGACCCACTTAACTTCCCTGTGGCGATACATGTATCATATGTACCAATTAGATGCCTTCACACAATCCTGTCCGGCCGATCAGGATATTATCAACCATTACAAGTTACAGCAGGTATGAATCCTATCGTATTACCGTATATAAAATGTCCATTTATTCTTTAATTTTATTTACTACTAACACTCACAATTTATTTCCTCCACAATTAATTTTCTATAAATAAAATACAATAGGCCAAAGGTGATGTAGATATAAAACAGGTAGGTCATCTCTTGTATGTTGATTTTAGACGGCTTCATGTTTTGTTTGGTTGATTATCGCCTTTTATAAAGCAAGGCATCGTAGAAGTAGACTTGTCAGTAATTACATATAGAGTTATTGATGGCTTAAAAGCAGCGCTTTTTTCTTACACTTTTATTTTGAAAGTCGGAATTTGATAGCATTATGTTCATGATATCAACGTCTTATCTGATAAGATAAAATTGTTCGTTTTGTTTTCACTGTTGTCATTAAAAATTACATTTTTCCATTATGAACGAAATAGTAACAACTTTTAAGTTAACAATAGAGCAGAATGCGTCATACTCAAATGGCCATGTAATCCTGTTATTTATTGAATTTCTTTCTTTTACGTGTTGAGTTTCTATTGAGCAGCGCTGTTCGATATTTCTGTGATTTGAAAATAGAAATGTAGTCACAGTAGAGATTGTTTATTTTACAAGCTTTGTAGTAATAGAATGAAGTTAATTGATGTGTGATGGCGTAGATAAAATATTGTTTTTTTTCTTTCTCAATTTATGAATCGGAGTAGTTTAATATGAGAAAATTATGGTATACTTTAATTAATGGATTGGGTAGTATAAATTAATAGAAGCGAATTTGTAAAGGTAGAAATTATCATTCTTGAAATGTTTTTGCATTATATGAGAACAGTCTCTGTTATAATTGATTATGTATCAATAAATAATTGCGCAATATAAATTGGGTTGTCCCACAGTTTTTATCTTTTTTACAATAATTAATTTTTGCATCATAATGACCGCACTTGCATTGTTTGTTGAAAAATGTCATCTGGGATATTACCGAGAAGATCCTCCAGGGTTGGAATAACGCCACTGCTGATGACTTCTCTGTACTTTGCAGAACTCACGAACCCTGGGAGGATTAGTAGAGACCCTACTCCGTGGGATGTAATGATTCCCTATATCATAACATAATGGGAATGCTTAACAGTGGGAAGAATGCATTCATCGGAATCTCCCCTTCTTCATCGAACTCTGGCTGTTCTGTCTGGTCCCATAAGATAGAATCTGGATTCATTGGAAAATACAACTTTTTTCCAATCGGCAACTGTACAATTTCGTTTCTTCATTTTTCTCGTAAGCAGAGGCTTCTTTGCAAGACTCCTTGATCTAAGTTCCATCTAATTGAGCCTTCGTTGAACTTTTTGTGTACTAATTTGTGACGGCAAGTCCCTCTCTTATCCTTGAAGTTGATTTGAATCTGGCCCGTAGCGCTAACGGACTCAAATAACGCTCATCCTGGGGTTTTTAGAATCTTTCTAGTTGTACAATATCATGAAAAACACTTTAGTTTGCAAAAAACTAAATAATCGCAATTTGAATCAAATGTTTTGTTATCTAAAGAATTCTGAAAATACCGGAACTAATATAACAATAACAGAGTACCAGATATTTCGAATATGGCAGGTAGGATAACACACTGCATTCAACAATAAAAACATCTGACGAATCACTAAACTTGTACGAGGTAGATCTGGCGTTTTCATAACACAACATTACTTTTTTATTGTTAATCTGTTTTAGCCTTTAGTAGTTTGATGGAATCAATCAATTTAAGGAATTGATGTCTGCATACTTAAATCTTTTGCTTCATGATTGCTTGCGTCTAAAATTGCTGTAAACCATTTGTTTTTCTTTGCTACTTATGAAACTGGGCAGAAATGAAAACGTTTTGATGAATACTTGGCTTACATTCAAGGCGATATTCATATCTTCCTAACGACTAAAATGCTCAGTTCTTTGCTTTTTTATAAGTTTATGAAAACTATAAGAATTGTATCTAAAAATTCTAAAGCTGAAGCTTGATGTGTTTTGGTTATTCGATAATTTGTTTTGACTAATTGCAAAAGTTCGTCTATTAATATGGTTAAACCAGTTTCGTAAAAATAGTTTTAGTCTTAAGCCGGAATCACACTATTGTGTTTTGGTGTGTCGTGGCGCAATCAGAAAAGCCAACTCGGGACCACAACAGAACGCGCCACAACACAACACACCATAATAATGTAATCAACCCCATATAAAATATATGAATTAGATCACGACACAGAGCGCCACGACACACCACAACACAATATTGTAATGCCGGCTTTACTCTCTATGACTTCTCTCTGTGGTTGAGTTTGGAGGAGGGCAACAAGGAGTGCGCCCAGGGAACATCTGCGGATGCTTCAGATCGTACAGATCAATTTCAAACACTCCGAGATAGCCACAGATAACCTTCAAATTTTCATAAAGGAGGGAAACCTAAATATCGCCTTAATACAAGACTCCTGAGTACGGGGCGGAACATAATGGGGCTCTTATATAACACTTGACTACCGCTCGAATCAAAGTAAGCCAAGATCTTCTATCCTGGTTAAAAGGGGTATTAAAGCCTACCTTTGCCCTAACTTCAGCTCAATGGATATAACGATAGTTCGATTTGAGTTCGGACAAGGAAAGTATCTTTACTTAGCCTCAGTTTATATGACACATGACTTACCTGCACCCTCAGAGGAGTTCATGCAGATGACAATAGCCTTAAAATTTAATGGAGCCAACCTGGTCGTAGGCTACGCGAGACATACGCCTTAGGGAAGCACCGAAAATAACGAGCGATAGGGCCACTATTTGACTTTATCATTAATTCTAACATAGCGGTATGTAAGCTGAGCAATACTCCAAACTTTGTATTCCCAAGCACGGAGAATATCCAAGGTTGGGAGTAACTCTTAGACATCACGCTGTCTACGGACACTGAAACATTCAAAGTGGAAAATTGGAGAGTATCAGATCAAGTTTCCTTTTTTGGATCGCCGGTTGATACCTTTCAGGATAAACCTGCAGGTTGAGGTTCCTCAATCGTACAGAATCCTAAGAAGGATTGATTGGAAGTACATATTCCGGTCAGGTCCTCCATTCTGATTTCGGCTGCCCTCCATTACTTAGCCGGCTAGTCTTAGTCTGTTGATTATTACAAAGGTTGAGAGTTTTGGTTCGTCAAAAATTTCATACAGCTCGCTGTAGTATCTCCTTCACTATATTTCATACTTCCTTGTTGGGCCTACTATGCATCTGAGAACTTTTTTCTCAAACCTCGTTCCTATATGTCGTGGATCCCAGTTTCGTCAGAATAGTACAGTACTGGTCATATTACTGTTTTGTACAGTGAGAGTTTCAATTTTCAATGCATTCTTTGCTTTTAGGCATAAAGGGCTCCATTAGCCAGTAGTACGCGTCCAGTTATCTCTTCCTTGCCTTCGTGTCTTTTCGTAATCGTAGACAGGTAGACTGTTTAATCGACTGCCACCTAGACATTCATCGATAGTTATATTTCTTTCCAATTTAAATTTTCTAGCTCTGGAACTGTTGCAATGTTCCAACTCTGGACGGGTTCATTTTTAGTTCAACATAAAAAGAACAAAACTTCAGATGAGAAAACTTCGTGAAGCCCTTTTAAAAACTGAAATCATTTAACTGCTGTACACTTTGCATGCTCCAAATTAATACATATTTTTAAATTTGTACATATTTTGTGCTTTTAGATACTTATAGTTGTCTTATATTAAGTTTACTAATAATTTACTTTATTTTCAGATGCTCAAAATGAAGAAGCATGAGGAATTGGAAACACCAACGTTCACAACATCCATTCCGATAGATATTACGGAATAGGAAATCCCCGATTTATAAATTTTTTCATAACAATAATTTTCTATTTTCCTTTTATATTATTTTTTTTCAAACAAAATGAAAAACAAAACCTTAAAGTAATATATTATTTTTTTAGAAATGCTGCTATTAATTCTTTTCTGTTTCTAATACTTATTTTTATCCTTCTTTTTTTCTTCCTTCTTTCTTTATTCGTATTAAAAAAAACTTAAAGTATGTAGGTCTGTTTACAACCGCAGAATTGCTCTTATTATTTTTTTTATAAACAAACCTGGTGGAATAGTGTCTCTTTAATTATTATTTTTTGTTCTTGTGACTTTCGAAATGAAAACAATATATACGCGAAAAAGTAAAGAAAATATCGTTACCCTATTTATAACATTTGTTTTCATACTTTTTTTTATTATTATTAATGTTTTCTTAATTCATTTTTTACGGCAGTTCTGCTTTTATAAACAAGCCATAAAATAAAAAACAAAAGTAAAATAATAATATTAAATACAACAAAAAAAACAGTGGATATAAACTAAAAAATTCCCATTTTTTAACTAGATATATAACATTTTAATAAAGTGCTTAAAACTTGGCAAGAAATAATAAAAAAACATTTCAAATACAATTAGCTTAAAAATCTGTTAAAATATATTTTTTGTTTACGCCGAGCGTTTAATTATTAAAATATAAAAAAAAAAGAAATCGATGTGAAAGCTTAAGCTTAGCGCCTACATTTAATGGAAAATTGTTCAATTAAGATGGTTAACCGTTTATATACACAAGCAACAAAAATAAATGATAAAAGATAAATGTATATAATTTTATACAAAATTATTTGATACAAGAAAAATGAACTTTAGAAGTTAGTTGAACGAAAATAATGTGTTTTTCTTATAAAAAAAATTCTTCCCAAGTAGTAATTGAAAAAAAAACAAAACTTTCTTGACTTATTTTTATAAAAATTTATTTACATAATCACAGATTTTATTTTGGCATTGAATATGGTGTTATATATTGTACTTTTGTTTTATAAATTCCTTTAGGTAAAAAGCAGTTTAAGAATATACCTGTCATGGCAGCTGTTAGACCCCAAATTCGTTTATTGTTATCAACTAGAAAAGTTGGTGAGCTGTAGCCACCTCGAAATTGTGTATACCTTTGAATTTCAGGCGAAATTAATGTGGTTATGGGAACTGTAAAGGCTTCATCGACTTCGTCTGGATTTAGTTTTAATTCGTTTAGAGAAAGATCTTCTATTAATCCTAATACTGGCATTATAGCTGCTGTATGTGGTGGGAGTATTAATGTACCGGTACCCCATATTTTTACACGAGATCTTTGTAATCCGATTTCTTCTTCTGTTTCTCGAAGAGCGCAATCTTCGTAATCTTTGTCAGTCCTATCCAATATGCCACCTGAAATATTTTTATTTAAATATTATTAATTTTATGATTTAGATAGATAGACAATCCCAATTACAACAGACCATATTATCCCCAAGTTGGAATGGAGCAAGAAGTTCAAAGTCAAAATTCCATCAACACGCGAGTGGAAAAGCGGACACGTTTTTTAAACAGATATGGACGTGGTAATGTACACAGACGATTCAAAGATGAACGGCGGAGTAGGTGCCGCGGTATTCTCTGAATCATGAAATATAGGTAAAAAACCTCTACTGGTTTATCGATGGGTCAAAGATGGAACCTGTTACAGGGGCTGGTTTAACAGAACCCAATTTGAAAGGTTTGAAAGACGCCAACATTATAATTTTTTCGGACAGTCAAGATGCCGTCAAGAAATTCATCGTGTAAGTTTTCCTCCAAAATAGTTGCAGGATGCTTTGACGTATTCCAGAGCCCGGCCAGGAAAAATATGGTCTCGGTATGCTGGGTCCCTAATAGAGAACTGGGTAAAGAGACTGAACCTAGCCTATTGGGAATTGGTCCCAGGTCTTAGACAGGATAATGCCGGATTCATCGTTGCGGATGAGTCGCGCCGCACAAATTTCCCAAAAAGAGAATCAGCTGAACTACGATTAAGTGCTGATAAAACCCTTTGCCTTAAGGAGCGTCATTAGTCTAAACAGGGCGTACTTTAGGCTGGCAGGGCGTACCTAGACTGTCTCAGGAGACAGAATGCTAGAACGCGTAAAGACTTCTTACAGTTTTCTCTGTGAATGTTCTGCTCTGATCTGGGTTAGAAGAAGAACGTTTAAAGGAGTATCCACCCACATCAGGGCCGTACCCGGGACGTCACAGGGCCGTGTTCTGTCATGTGTGAACGAGCCCTGCCCGGACACGGACATGTGTGAACGAGTAAAGGAGTATCCACACATATTAGTGTTCCGTCAGGGGTTCAAAAAATATCGGTGCTTACATTTTATACGAACTCGTTCACACATGTCCGTGTCCCGGCCGGAGCAAAAATCGAAGGTCACGGGCACGGCCCTGATGTATGTGGATACTCCTTAACAGAGAGTTTCTAAGCCCGCTCCGGTCCGATCTTCTTCAACAAAAGGCCTTCTTATCTTCGTCCGGAGAGCCGACGGTCTCCTCCGTTAGAAGGCATGCATACAATAGGCAAAAAACCGTGCCACAACTGAATAACTTAATTAAATTATAAATCAGAAGGTAAATCTATTATTTAAAAAAAAGTTTCTCAAAGTTTAAAAAATTTCACCAAAAACAATTTCCGTTACCTGGAAATGATATCTGCCGGACGTGACGAGACAGATTTCCCGATCTGCGCGTGTAGAGAAGGGAAATTTCCCCTCGATTTGAAACGCACACTGGAATGAGCACAGCTGAATATGCAGTGGGGTTCGGATTGAACCGTATTGCGGGAGCTTTCTGCATACAAGAAACACAGTTCTGTTGATTTTCCGGAGTTAAAAGCTTGTCAACGGACAACTGTGAATTAAAACGTTTCAGCAATACACTAGGCATTCTTGGATTAGTACAAAAGAACTTTAAAATCATTTCGTAACAGGTACAGGTGCAAATAAAAACGAAATCACTTCACAGACTATGCAAATCAGCTGTTAACTGACAGCTTAGTTGGGGCTGGTGGGGAATGCAATCGGCTGTAGTAGAATCGAGCTTGTGGTGATTATTTTTATTTCTTAACATCAGGTGGCGTTGGAGAAGAATATCCGATTCATATTGCGGTTGATATAAACGTTGTTTTGTTTAATATTGTAATTTTTAAATTTGGATTAATAGTCCCAAATCAAATTTCTACCAAAGACTGGCGGAAAGAACAACCTGCCGCGATGAAACAGAAAAGTAATAAATCGTCAGGCATAGATGGTATTAAAGTGGAGCTACTGAACTGTTAAAATAACCACGAGCTTATATGCGACATTTGGAAAGATACCCATTCAGACGAGTGGAAGAAATCTGGCTATGTCCAATTCATAAGAAAGGAGACAAATTATCTTGTATAAATTACTGAGAAATCGCGCTACTCCCTGTTGGCTACAGGATTGGTAGAAATGATCGTAGGCGAGTATCAAGGGAGGATCGCTCAACAACCGAGCAGCTCCTTACTCTGAGACAAATCCTCGAAAAAGCTGGGAGAAGAACGTAACTTTCTTCCATATCTTCATGGACTATGAGCAAGCTTACGATTCTACACACAGAAAAAAAGCATAGAAATTCTAATGTATCTAAGAATACCCTCAAAGCTGACTAGATTGATAAAATGCACAGTAGAAAGGACGACCTCGCCTCGCAATCGAAAATACAAAACTCACTGACTATCTTTCGAATAAAGCGTACTACTCGACTTTGCACTATAACTTATATCATTCGACTTGTAATACAAAGGGTGACGCCTCAGCGTACTCCTGTTATTAAATTATACAAAATACAAACACTGACTAAATTTTTCTAAATTTTAATTACTTCTGTTCTCTTATTTTATAAACAAACACATTTTACATAATTCTTTTAACAATTTTTTCTTCTGTTTTTTTTGTTATCATTTTCTTATAATTTTCATAGAAATCTCATACAACACTCTTATAAATATCGTTAATAAATTAAATAAATTTATTTACTTCTTTTGATTTATCAAATCATTCTCTCTCAGCATTTTAAAAACAAACAAACAAAAAATAAATTTACATTTTATTCATACTCGTAATCACTACGCTAGTGTTAGTAACAAATAAAAAAATTTCAGTTGTTTTACTTTTTTGTATTTTTTCAATTTATTATTAACAAATTAATCTCACATCGATTTATGTTAACCTTGTTTATGTTTGTTTTTCTTGTTGGTTTTAAAAATTGACTTTTTTTTAAATTTTTAAACTTTTGGCACATTTTGTTTAATTTCTTTCTTTTTTTTGTATTTATTCATCATGTACCATTTTATCGTACTCTGTTCAGGAAAATTATTGTGAAAAATGTGTGTGAAACATTGTTTTGAAAAAAGCTTAAAGATTTTTTTTATTAAGGTTTTAGTTTTGCGGTTAGTTTTAAAAATATTGTTGTTATGGTTTTGGACCCCTTTTCAAAAAGAGTTTAAATTACAAAATTCTCTTATTGATAGTTGTTTACAGCTTGTTAAAAAACATTTTTTTATTGTAGTTAATCTTATTTTCCAGGAGTTGTTAGACTATTTTCTTTTAATTTTTAGCTTAAATTTTTGGGTTAGAACTTTTTTTTTACTATAATTGATTTAGAGAGAAAAGTACAAATTTTGTAAATCTGATTATTTTATGTTATTTTTACGATATTTGATAGACAGTTTAAGACTGATTGTGATGGCGTTCAGTTTGATACAAATATTAATGAGTATTATTATTCATGGTTTTTTGGTTGATTTTGCTAATTTGAAGAAAAAAACTAATTTTTGTTTCGATAATCTCTCATACAGTCTTCCGCTGTTCTCGCAGTCGTTTTAGGTTTGTTTATGCTTTAGATTTTGGATTTGGTGGTTTAAGGTAATTTACGCGTTTTACAGGGTTTTAACCTAATCGAATCCCTTTTAATTTACACAATTCATGAACTTACTAACTTCTTTTAGTTGTAGATTTGTGCCACTATGTAATTCATTATTTGGGATTTGCTTCAAGTCATTTCAATACTCACTTTGTACTTTCTTCTTCCTGTACAGAGTTGTTGACAATAATTTACTGATATTAAATATATATTTTTTTTTTCTAGGAATTTAAGTCCGATGAGTCTACGCTCCATGATCTCAACCAGAAATGCATGAAACAAACGCCCTTTACGTTTAGACACCAAATTAGACAACCGTCACACGGTATTTGAATTATTAATTGTTATAATAACATTTGTAATCGTATTGTTTTCAATTTTAGGTTTTAGGCAGGTTTTAAAGTGTGAAGGATTACAGTTCAGAGGGATCGACTATGATTTTTTTGATCACGCCGTAGAGAGTATAATATTTGCCAACAACCAAACGATATAACCATTGATTTGATGGATCAAATCAACTTCAAACTAAGTGATAGCTTTGCATTTTATTATAAGTAAGCAAGAGTCTACTCGTGCTTCCGATATTGGAACAAACAACGATGACCACGGCGACGAAAAAGGCAAAACGATTCAAGAATTTTTTCTGGGTTGACCTGATCAATGTGACAAGCCAACTAAAACTGTTGGGAACACTGTTCAGACCAATCAACATCTATAATGGACTCCGACAAGGGGACGGCTTGGCCTGGCTCCTTTTTAAACTGGCGTTCGAGAAAGTAATCCGAGATTCGGGGGTGACAGAAGAGGCCGCAACCCAATTAGTACATTATGATGTCAATGTATCATTGGTAGAAAATGAAGAGCTGAACAGGACGCTTTCAGGCGGATTGAGCGGGCGGCAAGAAAGCTGGGACTGCACATCAATGAAAGCAAAACAAAGTGCATGGTGGCCCCGTCCGCAAGAACACCTTTCATTGCTTCCAGAATCAATGTAAAGGAGCGTGAATTTGAAGTAGTAAAATCACTTGGGTCAATAGAGTCTGTAGCGGAGTCTCCTATGGGCAAGGCATTTAGCTCGTATAAGCGAAGAGTAACCTGCTCGCAGTCTCCTACGGTAAGATCTATGACATGCGACAGCCAGGGTGATTCAGACTACGATGGAAGGATGGCGTAGACCAAGACGCCTAGAGGTTAGTTATGCCGAACTGGTTGAAATTGATGGCAATGAGTCTGTATTCTGAACATGTCAATAGAGTGTTTAATGGGAATGTTAATCACTTAGCATCGATCATAAACGTTATA
Source organism: Thereva nobilitata (assembly GCA_963855945.1). Lineage (NCBI taxonomy): Eukaryota > Metazoa > Arthropoda > Insecta > Diptera > Therevidae > Thereva > Thereva nobilitata. The sequence continues at coordinate 113,494,003 of OY979697.1, forward strand.
AATAAATGCAAAAAAGAAGCAATTTATAAATGCATACTGAAAATTAAAATTTCACACATTCATATATTTCGTTTCACATAAAAAAACGACATGTCTATAAAAAGCGTGTCTCTGTAAGGCATGCCCTGCTAAATCATTGAACATTAATCTGGCTGTACCGCTGAAAGCCATATTTCTGCTGTAACGGCTTTAAAAAGCCAGACATTAAAATATATAAAAGCCGTACAAAAATTTACAAAAGCACAACTTCTTGTACAAAATAATCGTTGATCCAGTGCAATCTTCACCAGGCAGAGCATATCATCTGAAATTCCCCTTAAACAACACAAATACAAATCGTTCTTTTCGATTTAAAACAATTATTTGTTAATATGTATGCGTGAGTATACATTTGCCCTAATTTTTTATCCTAATTTATTAAATTCGTTTTATTTTCATACACTACTCTCATTCTTACTAGCTGGTGAATTTGGTGATGTTGAGGACGAGCTAATTGGATACACGTAGCTTTTTCGCTTAACAAAATTCGGAGACGACGATCTCTCAGATAAATGGGCTAAAAGTGGTAAAGATTCATTCCTTGAGAATATCCGTTCCTCGTTGGAATTTCTCTTTTTTATGAGACTAGATCGTTTTTGTACTGGATTCATATTGCCGGGTGAAAATTTCGGGCTATCTGGTATCAGCGATAGTCTGTCGGATGTTTCTAAATTTTCAATAAATACAGGAAAATGAGACTCTAAAATTCCACTCTTATGGACATGCACAGTTTCTTCAGGTATAAGATAGCTTGTGCGGCTCGGCCGTGGCTGATTTAATGGTGTAGAAAATTGTTCTAGTGATGACATCGCGCTATAGTAAGTATCTGTGGAACTGGTATTAGTTCTTGGTGATGTTAGAAGGCAGGAACTCTGTTCGGTTTTTCGACAGCATGTCGAATTTTTTGTCACTAGCTTACATGGACAATTTGGACAGGAGCTGCTGCAGTCTCCGAGTATTGCACTATCGCTAAATGTTAATTTCTTCTTAATATTATCCGATCCAGCATCACCATCAATATTATCAGCTGATTTAGAATTTTCATTTTTGTCGCAGCATTTGACGCCGCCATTTAAGCTTGATGCAGACTCGAAACTTTGGTCACTGGAATCACTGTTATTGAAAGGCACTCGTGGGGTTGTTACAAAAACTTGTCCCATCCGTTTGTACTGATCTACAGATTTCCAATCGTCTGCACATGATGATAGATTCTCGGTGAATTTCGGTGCACGCCGCATTACCTTTGGTGTATGCATTTGCGACTCGAATATATCGTCCATTAGCTGTTGATTACCAGTTCCACTAATCGACAATTTTTGCAAGTATCTTTCTATGCTATTTGCTAAACTTAATGCTACACTTGTTCGTGATGATATACTTGATATTTCTGATAGTGTCTCTGGGCTAGCCAATGGTGCTAGACCAAACCAATCATCGTGAATTAGATCAATATGCTTAGGAATATCCGAACCCCGTCGACGATCTGTAACAGGAAGACTTTTTGGTTTCTTTATGTGTGGTCCTGACCATTGCCGATGAAGAATACTTTTAGGTGCACTTTGTGGAGATAATGAACTACCAGGTAGAACGTTTTGTTGATTTGCCATATCGAACGCAACATTTTTCAGTCTATGATGATCCCCAGGCGTAGTGTTATCAACCAAAACAACTGTAGTCGCCTCACTTGGACCCGAAGGACTTCTACCAATCGCATCATCGGCTAAACTTGAAATGTCATATTGCTGTATTGAACTCATCTGGCTACGTCCAAATAAACTTCCGGCTATTGATGATGTCTTGCTGGAGCATGGACCACATGTAATCGGCAACGATGGCATATTCTCTTGGGGGCTTTGTAAATTCGTAAATGATGTTTCCAGGCACAATTTGTGTGGAACATTTGGTGTTGATACGGAATTAGTTATGTTAGAAACTGGACTTTGTGCTCGATTACTATAATTGTTGCAAACTTGATGAATGCTGGACGTTTCAACAATATCACTCGGCAGAGATGAGTATGCGTTCGATGATTGTCTCTGTGGTTTTCTTGGGCCAAATGTTGTTACAACCTGAATACAAAAAAAAAATAGAGGCGATTTTAGTCAAGTTTTGATATTTTGTTTTTAGTAATATGATTTTTTTTTTGGTTAATGAAACTTTTTGAAGTTTTTTACTTGAGAATGTTTTAGCATTTCGTGGATGTTAGCCGTTTATTCTAGCGCGTTTTTGGAATGATTTCAATTAAAAGCAATGAAACAGAGCAACATTGAAACTTCAAAGAGTTTGGCGTACAATGTTTTTCTTAGCATGAACGATTTTGAGTAAAGGGTCTTTCAACAAGAGGTGTCATTTTAGTTTTCCCAGAGCGATGAAGCCGAACAAGCCTTTAGGGGACCCAACGTCCTATAGACCCATATGTCTCCTTAGTCAAATAGGAAAACTTTTCGAGCGGGTGATCTGTAACAGAGCACTGCCTAGTGTTTAAAGCGTAGGAGGCCTGTCGGGCAAGCAATACAGCTTTAGAAAGGTAAGGTCAACAATGATGCAAACAACATGGTGGCGGGCATGGCAGGATTCGCCAGAGAAAAAAAATCACGGCTGCGCATTGATAACCCTCGACGTCAAATATGCTGTGGATGTATAGTGATATGCTGAGGCTACGCCTCCCAAATGAAGCAGTTGCGATCGGGTTCGTGAATGATATCGGGCTAGGGTCGAGGAGCGCGCCTCGATGAGATTGAATTGAAGCGATCTGGGAGATTAAAGCGTGGCTAGAAAGCGGTGGTCTGACTCTTGCTGAAGCTGCGCTGATCAGCAAATGTAGAAAGCCAGTGTCCGTAAGGATGAAGGTAGGGGAGCCGATCTTCTACTCACAGCCCGCGATATGGTACGTAGGATGATGCGACTTTAAAGCGCTCTTGGAGGGCCTGGCGGATAAAGCGTTCGCGTTCGCAGAGTACATCTTCTTTTATTGTGTGCGATTCGCAGATCATAGGGTGGAACTAGAAGCGGTGGCCGAGTACGGTATTTTTCGAACACCTGAAAATATCCTAGGGCACATGATGAGGTCCGAGGATGTCTGGAGGAAAGTTGATGCGATCCTAAAAGCCATACACAGGTAGTTGAACCTGGTAGAAGCCGACAGAAAAGCAAAGAAATACCAGGGGCCGTATTTGGTTTCTCGAGTCGATATCGACTTCTGTCGATAAATGAAAATTGGCATTTGGCAACACGATATCGACAACGTTATCGTCTCTTTACGTGTCGATAAAGACATTTAACGTTTATTAAAAAGCTAAATTTATGCATACAATAAACTTTTAACAATTTCTATTTTAATTAAATATACGTGGTTTGCGGCACTTGGAGTAATTTCACACAATTTGATGGTTTTGTATGGCAGCGTTTATCTGTCGATTTGGTCGTAATGCCAAATATGAAACTTAGAGAAAATCGAGAAGCTTTTTCTGTCGAGTCGATGCATCGACTCGAGAAACCAAATACGGCCCCAGGAGCAGTTAGATAAAAGCTGATCCATCGGTGCGACGTAATGTTAAAAAACCACTCCGGCTGGAAGAGTTGAAGATCAGGACACGTTTTTAGAGGGTTCGAGTCCTACATAACTGTCAGTGACTGCCAGTCGGTAGTCATACGAGTAGATATTCTTTAAAATGATTTTAAATCGTTCATGAAGACAAAAATTACCTCAAAATATTTATATTCGGGTATAAATATAAAGAAACTTTTGTTTTTTTTATTATTATTATGTCATGATTTTAAAATTAATAAAAAAACAGAAAAACAAAAGAAAAATTAAAATACAAAATAAAGATAAAAAAATAAATACTGGACCAACTACAGTGCAAGAATAAAGCACAAATCTAATGCTCTTAAAGGTAAGGCGGCAAAAAATCAAGCAACTAAACTGCATGCCTTAAAAGGAGAAGCACTTGACTTACCTGAGAATTCTTTGTAACTCTATTATTCTAGGTGGTTTTATGAATGTAATTTCTTTTTGGTTTTTTTGTATTATATTTTTTTTACCGATTAACAAGTTGGGCATATTTGTTTTTTACAAAACGAAATAATATTTCTTATAAACTTACATTAATAATTGTTATAGATATGTCTCCAAAGGCTAAATGTATAAATTGCATTGAAAATAAAATTGTAATTAAAAATTTCAGTATTTTAATAATAATAGTAAATAAAAATAATAATAATATAAAATAATTGTAGTAAAGCAGTTGAGAAATGTCGCTGCTTATTTTTTTGATGGTGAAAGGATGCAAATTGTTAATTTTTGTTGGTGTTAATTTTTTATATTTAAATTGTACTTAGTTCTTATTAGGTTCTTCACACTCCATCTATGTTAGGAGCTAGAATTTGTAGAATTATTTTACCTGCTCTATTACTATTCTTCTCTTTGATGTTTTTTTTAACAAATATAATTTAACTCCGCCAAGATATCCTGTCGGTCCGGGTTTGGAAGGAAGAGGTACAAAAATTGAACAATACGCCTGCCCCACTGGTATGCACCATTCCGCCGCTATAGGCGAAAAAATCTATAGAGGTATTCACGCGTCTGTTACAGGCAATGTATTGGTAATCGACTATTCCAAACGCAAGTATCATTTTACCAAGCGGTCCCCCAACTAAGTACTAACAACATCCAATGCTGCTTGACCTACGCAATCGAACGATAACTGATCTATTAAGTATGCTAATGGCACCCTTTATGGTCACCAAGATAATTGCCCGTTTCCTTCGTCCTACACAATTTCTTAAAGCTCCAATTTTGCTCCCTTTAGTCTAGAAAAAGTGTGAGCGTACTGTGCTTCGTTTGGGCTATTTCGTGAGTCTTTTATTGACACGTGCCTGTAGCGGGCTGTATTTGGAAAAGTAGAATTTTTACTCAGGAGTACCGTGCCTTATTTGAGTGGCATACACGGGTTTTAACACTGTGTGTGCCTGTTTCAGGCTAAGAATTATTTCATGATACTAGTAATCCAAATATGTAGTCCTACTTACAAGATATCTTGCACTTTTTGCACGCGGTCATTTTTGTTCTTTGGTGTACGATCGTTTTGAGTTGATTTAGGCTAGGAACGAACTTATGTGGGTTACATTAAAAAACAAGTCCAAATTAGGTTAAACAAATTGAATCTCTACAAAATTCTTAACAATCTGCATCCAATCAACTAAAATAAATATAATTAAACATCACACAGAGATATTACTTGTTAGATAAATATAATTATAAATCTAGGATAAAAAGGAGTTTTACAATATCTTTGCAAAAGAGAGGCACACCCATACACATACATAGCAAAGATTTATAGAAATTTTTAAAAATTAAAAAAAAAATTTTAATTTTTTTCTAATTATAAATTTTTGCTTTTAATTAAAGGAATTTTTTTCGTGTTTAATTTATTTTCGATTTTGGTTTTTAGCTGGAATTTTTATATATGGATAAAATATTGTTAAAAAGAAAAATATACAGTTACACTATTTTTTTTAATTTGCAATTACATAAGTACCTGGTATCAAAAATAGGTCTGGATATCAAATCTAAGGTAGTTGATGATTCTCTATAGATGATGTGGGTAAGAGGTCGTTCTCTATTTTGCATAACCTGCAGATTTTTCTTTTGTTAGTTTGTTTTGTTTTTTGTCAATATTTTTTTTTTATTTTGGTGTATGGAAGTTTCGATTTAATTTTATAACATTTTTATCTGTATACACTATTTTCGATTATATATTTTAAATAGTATGCGAAACAACACATCACTTTGTTCGTTGAAGAACTTACATATAGCATACACATTTATTACGAGTAAAATGAATGAATATAAAACTGCATTAAGGATTTACATATACACAATCGATGATTTACAGTTGATATTGATGCTCTAGCGCTAATATAATAATATTTACCTTGGAAGGATATTTAAATAAGCACTTGTGTGTGTGTGGGGTAATTAGGTACTACTGTATGTTAAAAAAAGCAAACAATTACTAAAATTTCGTTCTGTAGTTTCGATCAATTTGTTCATAAATAAATAATTTTAATTAGTCTTATTGTTAACTTTGAAGATGCTTGCTTTGTTGAACTACTTCGTATTTGTATATTTGCTTATTCATGCCTCGTTGAGTCATTTCAACTCAGTTCTCACTAGCATTGGATAAAACTTATAACATATTAACTTTATCTTTTTTTTTTAAATTTTTGCAACTTAAATGGAATTGGCTTTTATTTAATCATAGATCGATTATTCAGTAATATCTTTGAAGCAAGGAAATAGATTCATAGCGTAAAAAGTTAATCGCATCAAATTATTTCTTGTAAATAGTTATCTTACAAGTATTGCTAATTGACTCCCCGGTCGCACTGGCGGCAACCCTATATCTATCTTACAAGAAAATCATCTATAATTTGTCATTTTATACTTGTGAGACATATACAGGGCCTCCGATGGCAGATGTTACACTTTGAATCGGGTTTGTGGCGACTAGAGTTGCTGTAGCTGGAGGAGAGTGGTGTATCATTCAAACCGGGAGTATTACCTGGCATTTAGTAGCCATGAATCTGTGGACTAAAGCGTATTTCGCGAATAATAATTCGGTCAACGTAGCAAGGCATCATTTTTGTTCGCAGTTTGATATACGCCGAGTAAAGGATGTCCCATCGAACCAGTTGATATGGGCGTATGGAAGTTTAGAGAGACAGGGTCGGTTTAAAATGAGCCTCGGCTTGGACTGTCAGCTTCTGCAACGACTCTAGAAAACATGAATCGCAGGAGAGAGGAAATTTTGCGAAATCCACTCAAATTACTTCCCAAGATTACAGCGTCTACAAGCATAAAAAAAGTCAGTTAAAATAATTGTCGCATGCGTTTTAAACCTAAACCCGTACAAGGTGCAAATTGTTCACAAACTATGATGATTATACAAAAAAAAGAAAATGATTTGAGGCATTTTGGGTTTGTGGCAATTGAGGCATGAGCAGTCTTTGTTAATTGCTGGCCTGACGTATTATTTGATAGGTTGTGTTCTGTCTTATTACAGTAAAGTACTCTAATGCCTAATATTTTACCCACCACCATATTAATAATTTTAAAGAAATTAACGTCTAAAAATGTTAAAAAGAAACGACCCTTTCCAGATTGATAAGCGTGAATTTACAGCAATGAGACAGAGGAGAGGTCTTAACATACAATACTTGTTTGTAGTTCTTAGATATAGACCGCGATTTACATGACTGCTTTTAACAATTTTTATAAAGTTTAAAAACTACTAAACCAACTTTGATTCGAATCATGCTTCCTCAAATATTTAGATAAAAATGGTTAAACCAAATTCTGCAACACGTATTTATTAAATAGTGCATTTTTTCTATCTTTTTATAATTCAAACTTAAAGCCAATTCCACTTCTGGTTATATCAGGTTTTCTACCACTTTCTAATCTAATCTAAAATTTAATAAAAATATAAAAATAATAAATTGCTTAAAGGAACTATTTGACAGAATAATAAATAAATAAATAAATAACAAAATAAAGAATATGTAAATAAGCCAATTAATTTTTTTATTAACTTTATACAAATTACAAAAAAAATTATAAAGTGCACTCTCTAAAAAAACCAAATGAAAGGAAATACAAAAAAAACAGTAAAAATTAAATTAAAATTAAAAAAGAAAAATTTAAATTACTGAAAATTATAATTAATAATAATAAATGTACAAAAATAATCATTTTACCAAAAAAAAACAATTTACATATTTTTCACTATAAAATACTGTAAAGGCGGATTTTTAAATGCAAATTCATATATTTTACAAAAATTGTAATTAAATAAAAAAAACCGAAAATATATAAAAATAAATAAAGGAGTTTAAATAATAAAAAAAAATAAATGAAAAATAATAACAAAATATAAATTTTTAATAATTTTTTTTTATATATAAAGAATTATTTTTTTACTAAATGTATGTAGATTCTGGTTCAGGATTTAATGTTGCCATTACCTTCTTGAGAGCTGATAAAACTTGTTCCGGCATATGATCCTGCAGCATTACAGGTGATATTAGTACCTCATCGAAATCAGTTGTTTCAGCCCATATTGCCTGATAGACTGGCTCACGTTTTGATAACATTTGCCTAAAAAATATGGTTTTTGTGATTAGAATTGAAAATGTTTTTTTTGTGAATATACATAAAATATTTTTTTTTATATTCAACATGTAATGAAAAACACAAATAAATGTGGAAAGGACTGGATACGAACAAACTTTATATGTAACAGACACGACACACATGCATATCTGAATTTATTGTTTTTAAAATGAGAGAGAGAGACACGGACACAACGAGAACATGCCAAGGATACGTTTTGTTTTTTAAATTAATTTTTTTGTTTTTTGGTTACATTAAGGATATTTATTGTGTGTAAATTGATAACGATTTTTACTTGCTTGTATCTAAATTTATCTATGGAATTATTTTGTGTTAATTCGAATTTTTACATTGCATTCATCTATTTACGAAAATATCTAAATTTATCTCAGTTTTTTGAATAACTTTAGTGAAACTAAGTGACAGAAATCTAAAATCTGGGATTAATTTTATTTGAATTTAAAGTGTAATTTTTTTGGTCACTTCAAATTAACCTTCGTGGCAGTCACAAGTCACAATGCAATCATAAGTGTGTGGTGAGTCTCAACTTGAGACAATTTGGTATTCTAAAGGCCTTTTTACTCCCAGACGCAAAGTGGAAACGCAAATTGGAGCTCTTTTATCGCACAGAAATTTGTAAATTCTTTTCTCCATCTATGAAACCCACGTTTGTGCAATAGAAAAGCATACAAGATTGTGTGCAATAAAAGAGCTCCAATTTGGGTTTCCACTTTGCGTTTGAGATGTAACAGGGCCTTAATTTTGTAGTCGAAATTTTGACATACGCAAACAGTCGCCGCGATTCTCAAAATTATGACTGTATACATAGCAGGACACAAGCAGGTTTCTATTTTATATTTTTTATATTTTCTTAAAGACTCGGCACACAGCCAACGTCGAAGAGAGGTTCTGGTATTGTATGATACCATTCCTGCCAATCTGATCTTCGAAAAATCATTTATGACGATTATCAGAGGACGGTCAGAATGGTAGCACGGCGGGCCCTTCTTGAATGAAAACACGATCTTTTGGTGTACGGACGGTTCTAAAACCGATAAGGGGGTGAGGCTGGACCAAGCTTTGGTACACGCCATTCAAGTGTGTAGACTTGTATTAATAGAGCTCTAAATAACTCTTACATTGTTTTTGGCTAAGAAATTCCACAGAGTGTCATCAAAGACTGTTTCCTATCTCTAACATAGGATAGGATAGGATTATCTTCTAGCTTTAAAATCCCTCAGCGTGAACAACAAAGTCACACTGATGTGGATCCCAGGCACGTGGCCTTCGTAATGAAATTGCCGATGTTCTGGCAATAGTACGGGCAAACATATCTCTTGTTGGTCCAAGAGATATATACTTTCGTTTAAAAAACTAAAATTCTAAATAAAGAGTTTACATTAGGCTAATCTTAAAATTTTGAAGGTTTTCCTGTCGGCTGTTATATATACAGGGTGCCGTTTTATGTTCCAGGCCGATGTATACAGTAACTTTACAACATTGCCTCTAGCATCCTCCAAGTTGTTGCGGCGTTAGATACTCCATAATAAATTCTTATCGACTACTATTCACAACTGTCAAATACGAACTGACAAATGACAGGCAAACCAAAATGGCGACAAAGAAATTCGGCTGGAACATAACCCTGCGCTTATAAAAAGGACCAACTCATGTTCACTTTTACTAGCCTTCCGCTCAGTACTACTTGTGCATAGTACAAAATAATTCGAGAAAAGGAAAACTAATTTTCTCCTAAAACTATACAGAAAAAAAATTCCATGAATTAAAAAATTTCCTTTTTACGCCAAAAAGCGCAAAAGAACCACAAAACGTACAAAACAATCATGTAACATAACAAAAAAACATTTTACACAGAAAAAAAGAAGTTTAAGTACCGCACAATCAACTCTGCAACTATATTTTTTGTGGTTTTTAACTTAACAAAAAAAAAACAACAACCGACGACATTTTTCTTAACAAAGCCATGCCCTCATGCATATGTATATTTCACCACAGATTTTTTTTTTTTAGAATAGAATGAAACACTAAACAAAAATTCAAAAAAAGGACTCTATTCTTCATACCTCCACCCACTCTCGTACTTATGTCTGGAAAAAAAGTGTTTAATTAGTTTCGTTTGCGGGAACTTTCAATTTTTTTGTAGAAAAAATTCTAGGAAAAATAAATATAAGAAACAAAATTCAAAACACAAAAAAAACACTGTAAGGACGACATGTGTACAACAAGGACGAATATTTAGCTTTTCCAGTGTTCATTTGAATAAAATTCAACAAAAGGATAACGCTTTTTTCTGAGGTATCTTTTTCACCTTGTCAGTTCCTTTGTGTACTGTATATTCCATTATACCAGAGTAGTGCTTTCCGTACAAGTCCTTGTCACAGGACTCGTCGTATATTGTGTATATAAACTTTGTCTTTTCTGTTAGGGGATAAAATATAAAAACAAAAGGATAAAACTTACTCGTCTGGCTTTGGATGGTGTCGAACAATGTGAATAATCCTTCCGGGTGGATATAGCGGCTGGTGAAAAGTTAACGCTATTGAACTATCTGCAGGATGAACGCTTGTCAATCGCGCTGTGTTACGTTGCTGTTATTGAATTGTTATATAATATATATGTGAATATCTCATAGATATATAGAATCCGTTCGGTATTGTATCAGAAAAAAAGTTACCCTTACCTCTTTGTATAGATTGATGTGGGTATCTTCACTCGACATCTCAACTACCGAAGTGGGTTCGGGACCACAGCCACAGCAAATAACAGAACACGTTATGGTTTTCCACTGTAAAAGGAAGAAAAAAAGAAGGAAGAAAAGTAAGTACACACACATTTTTCTGGCTGAATGGTTTCTTGATTAAATTTTTAATAGATTATATCCTTTTATTTTTTTTTCTTATAACTGGTCCCTAGCCCTTTGGAGTTGTTATTATCCTCCGGAGTCTGGCGTTAAGGATTATTGAATTTTTGTTGTTGAACGGTTTTAAAGTTTTATGATATCTAAAAATAGGAATTTATTAACGAATCCTTCCTTTTTCAATTTTGTTTTTGTTTGTTCAATACATTGACTAAATTACTCAAATGTCCCCAGTGTTTCTGCCAAAGACGTTAAGCTCTTTGGAGGCATTAATAATTTACACCAAATTGTCCAACGAGAGTACCCGACGTTGCAGGGTACGGGATCCCATCCCCTTGACCTGTTTCTTACATGTCATCCAACACGGTACTTCGTCAGAGTCGATGTAGCTTTTGGTAACTCAGATCACTCCCTAGTCAGTGCTAATTTCTCATACCCATCTTCTGCTCCTACCAACAACAATTCCTAAAAGATATGCCTGCCACCATGGGAAAGACAACGGCTTATGACCTTTTCGCTGACTGGGATTTGTGTTTTCGTGGTATCAACGAGAACTTTGCCGCTTTCTGTGCCTCCAAAATCATGCAGGCCGGAATGCCTTTATTCATTCCTCACTCTACCAAATCTATAAAGCCTAAGCCGAATAATGGTTTAATGGGGATTGTCTGAATGCAGTCTGCACTGCATCCCTTCTTTAACACACTTTACGGTCTAGAGGTTTGTTTTTAAATATAACAACTGGTTTGTTGAATTATCTTCGGCAGTCAGTATTCTCGAACTCATATAACACCTCAGAGTTCAAACGTAAGGTTCATCTTCTTCTACTCAAGCACAACCCCCCCCCCACATCCCTAAACTATTCTTTCTCTTGTATCCTTAAAAACAAGATTACTACTAGACACTGCAATATGACTGGAAAAACATGAAGGTCTTTTAGTACCAAGGGTGATTCCTATGCTTAATTGTCTCACATTGTTCATCACTTGAAACTGATATGCATTTTAATAAAATATCACCATTCAATATCCTTCAGTTCTTATTTACTAAACTTACACTCACTATAACTTTTTTCGATTATTCTTTAACTTAATAACAAAGTACGATGTTCCTAAGAACACGCTTGAGATTGCCCTAGGTATGTACTTCAACACGAGATAGTCCCATGTGTGTTATTCTTTTCAGCTTTCAGGAGTTATTGCATTTCTCCTCCAGATGCACCATTCTATATCACTTTTCACGTCTGCAGATGGTATCATCGGAAATGTTTCCTTCCGGAAGTCGCGTTAAAAATTGATTTTCTGTTCGTTCGAGTAATTTCTCTACTTTCTTTTCGTATATGGGAGATTTTTGTTTGTTTGGGATTTCTCTTGTTTTTATTATTATATCGCGGACTATGTAAGGAAATTTGAATGTTTTACTTAATGATTCTGATTAAATGAAAATGGATTTAGCTGTAGCAAAGTTATATTATCGAGACTTTAATGGCATTCGGATTAATGTTATCTTTGTTACTAATTAATTTGGATCGTTGATGGAATTAATGTTGGGCCTACAGTTACTGTAATGACAAAACTGAATACATTTAAACCTACTAAAGTGCCTGAAAGGGTATAGGTTTTGGTTCTATAATATTAATTATTGCCAAGAAGTATTTGACTGGACTATATGTATGTACTCTGTAAAATTACTCTAATAGTTTTAGTTTTTTGCCATTTAGAACCCTGTGCTGTCTATGGCAATGCGTTGGTCCATTATAACTTAAATTTGAGTGCAATTTGAAGGTTAAGCACCCTTGCAGGATTAACTCAAAATTTTGACTTAAGACTATAATCGATTGTGGAGTATAGCAATGGATTTTGGGAAAGTGCACTTCAAACCATGTCAAGTGCTTGCGGGGATTCTAAGTACCACTGTAAACATTTTCGCATGACTACAAAACTGGTAACAAACAATTGAGACGAAAGTGTAGAGCATCTGTAGAGCTAAGGAAACTAAACTGGGGAAAACGATAATGATAGCATTCAACTAACATACTTCAATAATATTAGCATCTCTTGAATTAACTTTAAACTTGTTTATTATTACTTCGAAATTATTCTATTCTGAAACTGCGTTAAATTAATGGATTTAGTGTAGTCAAGAAGTCTGTAGATCAAGAAACATATCTACTATCGATGAAAACGTTTTATGTTGTAATGTCAGACAGTAGCGTACGCAGGATGAAACCATGGGGGAGGGGTTTCACAAAACATATTTTGTACACATATTGGGTAAAAAAAAATTTTTCTCATGTAATATGATATTTTATGTTATTTCACTATAAAAATAATTACCTATAGGTATATTTTTATCGCAATTTTTTTATTGAAAATTGTGAAGAAACATAAATAATAATTTTTGACCATTTTTCGAATATCACAAAATGTCTTGTTTTTCTCCAAAAATCATGGTCTCGTGGTGTGCGCAAGACTTTAGACTTTGATTTAGGGCATTTTTACAATTTTTTTACCGAAAAGAAGGGAACTACTCTGAAAACTTGGTGGAGCGTAGTTTTTGAGTCAGAACATCGATTGGTGACATGAAAAAAAAATTTAAAAATTCCTTTTTTTTTCAAATTTTGGCCAAAAAAGGCCAAAAAATTGGCCAAAAATGCGTCCAATTGTTTTTTGCGTAATTTCATCTGAAAAGACGGAAAATTTCCTACAAAAATCTGTATGGCCATCCCGAAACTCAGAGTTTGTCGAGAGCTATAAATAAATGAGAAATACGTGATTTTTGAAAAATCGCGTTTTTTCAATAACAGTTGTAACTCCGAAACGGCGCACCCAATTGCGCTAAAAAAATTTTTGGTATATCACATCGAGTTCACGAACATATTCCAAAAGTTTGAGAGATATTTATTTTTTTGCTATCCCGTTTGAAAAGAATCCACCATATATTATACATCGTTATTCGGAATATTTTTTTAATTGTTTAATAAGTTGATATATTTATTAACTATAATTTTTCCTATTATTATTGGAATAATGGGGGGGGGGTTTAACCCCCAGTAACCCCCTTTGCGTACGCGCCTGATGTCAGATAGTCATAGAGCTCTAAAAGCCATAAGTTTATGTATGATGAAATCAAAGCTTATAAAGGAATTTATCGATTCTCTAAACGCTCTCGCATCTATTAACAGAGTGCACCCATTTTATCGGCCCAGAGCCTTTCTGTAGTAGAGTAGTTTAATGAAACGGAGAGGAGGTCTTGTCCCTCAATAGTATTGACTGAAATGAATTTAGGGGCATTTATATGGCAGTGTAGACTATTTAACTTGCAGAAGCGAGAAATTCTAAGAGGTTGGATAAGCTCTTAGGACACTGAGGCACAGTTTTAATTAACTGTGAAATTTTGAATAAAAACTTAAAGCGACAGGATTTGCAAGAGATTACAAGAGAAGAAACTGAGTGGTTTCCAGTATTCACCCCACCCGCATGCTATTGGATGATGCCTCCCACCAGACACTAAATTTGGCCTTTATTTGTGATTCGAGTGAACGCAATTTTGTAGCTTACTTTTCAGTTGGTTAAAGGCAGTTTGTTTTTTAGTCTCCTGAAATTCGCTTAAGTTGTTTGTTGGTTCGAAGGTTGTTAAAAATCTATGTTCTTTACGATTTGCATTCGGTTCGATTGCATAATCGATTGCATTATCTAGAATTTATGCACATAAACAATCGGATACATTCCAAAGCTAAAAATTAATATTTATAGAATATTACATTCGATCCATTATAATCCCACAATTCCAATTTAACCCAAAAGCAACCATCTAACCACTATAGACCGAGTATAAAAAAAATTTAAAATTCAAAAATTCATTAAAAACTTCCGCACAACCGTTCGATACTCCAGTTACCAAGTTTCCTTCTACTCTATATATACAACATACTCTACCAGAGCGTTCCATTGTAGCTGACACATTAATTATGCAATTCGCTGGCATACGTATATGAAAAGTCAAACAATGAAGATTGACACAAGAAACGGAACGAAACTTTCACAACTAAACTTCCTTGAATTTTCGTTGAAAATTTTTTTATTCATGAGAAGCACTTCAAAGGAATATATTATTTCCATCTTAAAGTTGTAATTGTGACAGTAACTTTATTTTAAGTACTATATGTTAACTTTTTTACCTTAGGATCAACGCTTCGTTTTATAGCGTTGATTAAATCTGCTCTTAAGGCCTCCATTTGATGAAGCCCTATTCTAGGCACTACATCTTTTCCTACAACTATAGACGTTATAAACGATTTAGAATATTCCACAGCGGGCATGCTTTAAGGAAAAAAACAGAAAAAGATAAAAAGTTTTAATTAAATTTTGTAATAAAAAAATGTTTTTACCTGAGAAGACCACCTGGTGGTGAATAACTAAAACACTGCAAGGATGGATACTGTGGCTTTAGTAGAATAGCAAGTATAGCCGCAGTACCAGCCCCCAATGAATGTCCAACTAAAACTAATCCAAAATTTTGCGTATTTCTGGCAGGATTATGTGTAAGAGCTTTCTGTATCAGATTCTCTTCCTCAAGCTTATTCTTAAGATAAACCGCAGCCTGGACCATACCCTTATGTCCAAGCCAGTCATCACGGGGCGGCTCAAGTGGCAGAACTTCAGACTCAGCATTTAGGTCCGTTAGTACATCCTTCATGCTGAGCGTACCTCGTATACTAACAACAATTTTCCTCTGTGTATAATCTACTGCCACAAAAAATGGCGTTTCCCCAATATCTACATGGTATGTGACATAAACAACTTCAATATCTCCAACTTGAAGGGTCTTCTTCAGGGCGGCATAGTTACAGTGGCAGCAATTATCCTTAATTATATCTGCGGTATCCTTCTGTCCGCAACATGAAAGACAGCACCTGGACATGGGGTAAATGAGAGTAATTTTTTAAGGATATATGTAATGTCCTTCAAGTGTTAAATTGGACAGCGACATACTCACCTCATTTCTGTGCATAGTTGACACGCTCTGGTTCGGTTCATTATGAAGTACATGGGCCATCCGTATGCTCCTTGAGCAAAATACATAAAATGAATGACGGTTTGAAAAAAATCATAGTCTTTGGCGTCATTTAAAGCTAGGAACTGTGTTCTTTCAGTAACTGGTACACCACTGAGAAATTCATAAGTTCCGTTCTTGCGTTGCCTTACAATCGCCTCCCTTTCGAGCTTCTGAAATTTTCGCAGCAATACCAACCCTGCGACAACGTCTGATGGTACCACATCCAATTCCCTAAAGAAGTCACTTAACAGCCGGGCAATATCGGCGAACGAGTTTCTATTTCGGTCAGATGATCCCATGCAGCAGAACAGCAGTCGACATCTATGATCCCAGCTGTCCTGATATGCACGAATTACTTTCCTGGAGATGAAAATTTCATGTGATTACATATCCTTGATTATTAAAATCTCAATTAATCCCCCTCACCTCTGCCGCCAGTTTCTGTTCATGCTGCCGCTACGTTTGTAGTTGAAACGAGATTCAGATTCCCGCATTGATCTCTGGTACTTCTTCATCTTCACCCAGGAACGGCCGGCTGCATCGAACGAGCACCAGATGGTAATTACAATTGTTAAAACTAGGAGCCAATTGCAAATAACTAAACCTGCAACGAACGTTATCCAGAAATGAGTTTCAATTAGTCTAGAGTGGGATGTAGATGAAATTGTCCTATTAAACAGGTTGTCAATTAGCGTCCATCGAGAATGGACAAAGCCGTAAAACGTGGTTGGAAGTTGTTTAGCTCGTGCGAAGCCACCATGGAACTAATTAAGCTATCGAAGCCAGCCATGACCTCCACAGTGGCTGGTCGATAGATGCAATTATTGATAGCTACACATTTTGGTATTTATAGATAACACACACAGAGGGGAGCAATGTTGGTTCTCTTATTAAGATTAAATGGTTTATTATGATGACCTTTGCAGAGGCACTCAATCACATTGCCGAACATAAGAATCAGATATTGGATGAGCTGAGGATGTGTGTAGGGGCATGGGTTAATCATCTGCAGATTACCCATATTTCATATAAGTTAGAAATTATGGAACGATGGAAATCTAAATGTGAAAATCTCTCACAGACTCGATACTAAATAAGTTCTTGATTATGTGGGCGATGACAAAGTTTTGTTTATTTGCCAGTTCACGATTAGAGATAAGAAAAGTGAATTTTACAATCTGATAGGAAATTGAAGGAGGCTGTGAATTTGAAAGTTTTGTTTGTAAGTGGTGTAAATTTTGTTTATTTTAAGGACCTTCACGAAGCAACAGTGCGGCATCTTACAATGAAATCATTTTTGAGTTTGTAGTAGTTTGGTAGTCGCTATTTTTGACCCCGTCTATTGGGATGCCAACGATGTCGATCTCTGAACGGACCTCTTTTAGGCTGGGTTAGAGACGCAGGAACAAAAGTAATAGCCGTGTTCCTTTTCTGCTATTTTTTACTCGTATTTACTTGGAACTACACCTGCTCTCACAGAGGAGTAGAAAACCAGAGTAATTACGCAGCCAACATCCACTAGGCGAAAGCCAACACTTTGAGTCTATTGTGAATTATTTTTCACTTACTGAGAAGCCCATAGATGGCTTTTAATTGTTTTGAGCTTTTTTCATATCGTCAATAAATAAAATTTCAATCAAATAATTATCTAAAACTGTTATCTTTCGTTTACTTTGAAAATTTCCCGCATTAATTTCCATTACGTTGTAAATTCTTCTAACTTTTTATTTGTATACAAATGAAATAACATCAAAAATATTAGGTTACGTTTTACTCCAATCGACAAATTTTGCGTTCTTTTAATGTTTTACTCCGGAGTACTTAAAAGTAGAAAAGAAACACAGCTAATGTTGTAATGTGAATGTGCCATAATTTTTGCAAATGTCGTCAATTGCCGTTGTGGTTTAACAATTAAAATGTAAATAGATAGAGAATTATTTTGAGTCAAAGCACAATGACATTTGACGCCATTTGCAAAAACTACAGCGCATTCACAATATGACATTACTTTTGCTCCAGCTTGAATTATTTATGTAAATTTTTATAAAAATTATCAAAATATAACTTACCTAAAACTATCTCCTTTGCTTGAGCAATTGGAGCTTCAAAGTAGTATTCCCTTAACCATATTACACCTAATACTAACCACGAAATATCAAATAATATCACAACTGAAATTTGAAGAAAAATAAAATAATTAATATTTATTATTTATAAATTTGTTTACCGCTCTTAAAATAAAGCCAATAATTCATCGTTGATCTTGCCGATGTATCCAATATACTCCCCCTCATTGAAATTATACATATTGCTAGTTCTATACCTACTGAAACTGTAATTGAATTTTAATTAAATAAAAAGAAATTAATTAATTGGGAAATTCTTACCTAATAAAATTCCTATATAACCTAATTTGTAGTACCACAGTAGTTTTATACTTAACACCGACTTGTCATAGTCGCATACTAGTAGTGAAATGCATAAAACTAAAAGCCTGAAATATAAAAGAAAATATATTTATTAATTCATTTTTAATTTTTTTTTAGATTTTATTATTATATTTATGAAAAAGTTATCGGATCAAGTTAGAAGTTTGGAAAATTATTAGGAGTATAAATGCCAAACCGCCATGTCCCAATAGATGGCGCCAGCAGTAAAATCGTTTTTTGTGGTTCGACAGGGTACAAAACTCCGCTAGCACTCATAGTTAATACCCCCGTTTGCTCATTCGATGACATATTGAGACACCGCAAGAATGAAGCAGCGATAACACACTTTCATCGAGATTACCATAGTGACACTTGCACTGAAATTAACACCCCCGCCTGCACAACTCACAACCCATACAATAGAGCATTCTTTTCGCGCAAAATACGATCTAGATGTTCAACAACTTGACTGTTGAACAATCGACCGTAGTTTGTATTTCCGAATTCGAACAACGTAAAGTTCATCGAAATCAACTCCCTATCCCCTTCTATTCTTCAACCTAAGCTTACTACTAAACAATGTACCATGAACCGAAAGACATGACAAAGAAAACTGCAAAAAATGATACCGAAGCTTGGGTTTTCCACAATCCCCGTGTTCTTTTAATGAACTGGGTTTTGAGAGCTTTTGAGGAGCTTTTGAGTTTCCATACAAAATCGAAGAACCAGAAGACCCAGATAAAACCTGGGTTTTCGATTTTGTATGGGAACTCAAAAGCTCTCAAAACCCAGTTCATTAAAAGAACACGGGGAATAAAAGACATATTCATCAGTCCAAAACGGGCTGTGGTGAAGATGTCGCTAGCCAGATTCTGAACTTTTTGCATGGTAGTGGACTTTATATGTGGCTGTTGTTTCTGTAGTATAGATTGGCGGAACCATAATTTCAAATTATCCCAGCTTAACGATAAAAATCGAAGAATTGATTGAAATTTATTTCAAGGTTAAGGTTTTTCCTTTTTATATAAAAACAAACCTTCATGATCTCTATGAAGAAAAATGAGTCATCATCCCTCAAGAAACATTTACTATAATCCAGACAAATGTACACAACAAAAATTGAAATATACATTATAAAGTGAAGATAAATCCTCGCACATAATATCCGGACCCATTTTGAACACCACCAATAATGAAGATAAAACGCAAAACCAATATATCATCCAGTCTCTCGGCCACACATAAAGCTGGGTACACGAAAAACCCTTTTTCATTCAAACATAACCGAAAGGACGACCCTAAGCCAGCCTTTGGCAGCACACAAAACAAATGGAAGCTACGCCCTCTAGAAAATCACCAGTTGTTCCGGTATCCTAGTGGCCCTGAAAAATGGCTCTTGTGCCAACACCGGGAGAAGCCTCCGAAAATTTGCCTTAATTAAAAGGGGGACACTAAACCTTAAAACAGATGACTTTTTCAGGACAGCATCCCCTCCTGCACTGCTGCTGGCAGGGCTGAGGGGCTCCAGGGGCGGGGGGGGGGGGGAGGAAAACAAATTTCATGTAAAATGCTTTCAATTTAAGCCCTTGCGCCCCACAGTAATAGCGTGGTGGCTGACACCCCTTAAATAAGCTTTCGTCACAACGGCAACTCTGCTGTAAATGATTTCACATTATTTCAACTTGTCTGGGCCCTGTGTATGCGTGTGTATCCTTGCAAGGATGCTGGATACATTCAATAGAGATTTTGTTGTTTTTTGTTATAACATTTTTTTTTGTGCTCCTCTGTGTATTTTTGCCTCTTCTGCTGAGTGTGGGTGTGTGTGTGGGGACGAGGGTCCTTTATAATGAATGAATCCTTATCGCCCCCTGCGTTGAGCCGATTTGTTTTTCGTTGGTTGACAAGACATCAGCGGCGCACAGGTTACCTCTAGAGTTTTTTTTTGTTTTCATCCTTTATTCCTTGCCTGCGTGAAATTCGAATGAAACTCCATTTAAATTATGGCTCCTTTGTTTATGAGTCCTGTTTTAAAGGGAAAAATAGGATCAAGGAGCCGATTTACATGTTATTTGTAACGCTCAGCTTTGTTTTTCTTTGAAGGTTGTTGAACTCGTTTGTTGAACGTGAAAATCAATACAAGGTCATAAGGGCAAGGGTGCCAGCGGGGGTTGGGGCAAGGATTTATGCGACGAATGCCTTATGTTGGTTGCTTGCATACAAACCCCATCAGTCTTGCGGGTCGCTTCAATGTTTTGTTGTTATTGTTGCTGTTGGTGTGCGTTTGTGTACTTATTGCTTTTCTTAAAGAAAATTGTCGTTACCTCAAAATTGTTGTAGGATTGTAGGATGCATGAAGTTAGGGAATGCTATAAATCCTGGATAACACTCTTTAGACAGACTTTAGACTTTTTTAATGTTAATAACGTGTTTTTTTTACTATTAACATTTTGAAAAGTTTTTTCAATTGAAGCAGAATTTTTTTAATATTCGTTTTTGGCACTCGATTCAAACTACACCAGACCAACACTTGAAAGTATAAAAAACGACATATATTCCATGTCCCGTAAGCCAAAACGCACTCACTCCACAGAGTTTTTCCAATAGAAAATCTCGTCATTGTGGAAGTTGTTTAGGGTGTCCCAAGTGGAGGATTACTTTTTTATAGCGCATGATGCTGACATCCATAAGCAAGATTGATGGACATAAAGAAAAATGCCTAATATATGGCTGAGAGTGGACCTACGTACTAATCAAGATCCAGACAAATTTAATGGATACCAAAAAATATAAAAAGAGGATTATTTCAAAGAAACATGGGGTAATGGTCATAAGAGCTTAGTGAAAAGACCCGGCCAGGTCCCGGAGGACCCAGCCAAAATTTTACATAGTCGTCATATTTCCTATCCTACTTCTTGGGCAAATCCAAGGTCCACTTTTTAGCATGTGTTTTCTCACTCTTTGGAATTTCTTCAGGATTCGCGTGGTATATAGCTACTTTAAAGAGCTATCCTTTTTGCCCTATCCTACTTCTCCGGAGTTTATCCAGACTCTTGGAAACTGTATCTTGTTCAACCCATACCGAAACAAGGTGACTCATGGAATCCCTTCAACCATCGCTCAATAACAATTACCTTTATTCTCTCTAAAAGACTAATAAAAGGCTTATTGAGGCTAGATCCTTCATGACAAACAGTACGGCTTCAGACCAAAACGGTTCACCGCGGATCGATTTGGTGAGCCCGATTTGGTTACTCTACATGATTCCACCTTGGCCTTTTCGGTCTCAAGCTTATCGGACAAGACGTCGCTTGCTCCAGGATCGACGTTTTGAGCCACCGTAGGAATGTAGCAGCCCTGAAAAAATTCTATCGATACTATGATAGCGATTGCTCCACCGAAATAAACGGCCTCCTACCGCCACGGCAAACTTATACCCACACCCGATTACCCGGCTCGGCGCACTTGCTTTGCTTACAGCCCCTCTTTTTGGCGCCCCTTCGGTATCATTTTGCGGTGGTTATCTAAAAACTCAGGAGTTTGGTTTTGTTTTATCCGTCCATGTCATGCCATTAGTCGATGCTGGAAGGTGACCACCTCTAATAAGATCGAATAGTTTTTATTCCGATAATATTTCATTCCTTCATACTTTACGTGTAACGCATGGTGTTCCACAAGGTTCTATACTGGGACCGTTGTTTTTCACTACGTGCAAAAACCATATCAGAAGTGTTGTGTAAAAACTTTAAATTGCACATGTCTAAATCCTTGTAATCTAATTCATTGTGGTATTTCACAATTTCACGATAAATTTCATCAACACATTTCAAAGGCTGGCAAGTACCTCTCACATGGGGTTTGGACTACCACCTGTAACCTTTCGTCTATTTGAGTTGTCCTATCATCAAAGTCGTGTACTCTCCCCCTCCACCCTCATTCGCAGAATTGTTGTGCGTGAAAATTAACCAAATTTGTAAATCTCTCTTTCGTCGTGTATTTTAAACCAACCAACGATGTGTTTGGGAAAATAGCACCAGATAAATCCTGTCTACTGTCGGTGTGGTGAATGCATCAAGGACGAAAATGGCTTTGATATTCTCTGTAATGCAGTAATGCAGGGCTGCAGAAATAGCCGGAAAGTGGTTCTGCAATCGTTTTTTTTGAAGCGGAAATTGCATTGAGTTTTAAATTTCCTGTCGGGTTCACAGAGAGCAATTCTGGGAGGAAGGTTTGCGTTATATGAAAGTGTGCGCTTGCAGTAAAGTGGATTAGAAATTCTTAAATGAGGAAATTTTGAATGATGAGATTCTGAGAGATTTTTATAACCGATAAATTGATTTTATTAAGTCCTGATTTCACAGCACACGGTTTTGTTTAATAGGCTTAGTTGGAAATGAATGAAGAAAATTTAAATCGTGAGAAACCTAAGTACGAGTATATGAAGTAAAAAATTTTAATTTGTTGACTGTTGAACCGTGCAGACGTGTATTAATTTCCACCTCCGTCCGGAATTTTTTACTCTCCTACCCGAAGAAGGTCTTTAACACGGACAGAAGTGCCCAGCTGATAATTCAGAATGTGGACGAGCTTTCTTACGCGGTGGATAGGATTGAGAGTAGCCAACTCCAGACCGCTAAGAGTTTTCAACTTCTTAGTTCAAAAGTTGATAATTTATCGCTATCCAAGGATGCCCCTAAGTGCTCTGATGACTTCGAAAAATTTTTGAAATTTGAGCTTAATACGATTGCTACATCCCTAAAAAAAATTAAGTTGAGCTCAGATGCTAATCGCTGCAGTTCCAGCAATGATATCCAAGATATCCTAGCTGACCATGGGAGCAAATTCTCTGAGTTGGAAAAGTCAGTCAAGCTACTTAAAAGGGAACTAAATTTCCAGCTCAACAACCTCCAACTTGAACTGGCTGCCGTTAAGTCACTACCTAAAAATGGTGACTTTCTAAATCCAATAGACCCAATCTCTCCTCCTGCTGGATCAAGTGAAGATCTGCCGTTCAGTGAAAATATCAACGATATTATCTACGACGACAACTTTACTCTGAGGTCCCCAATCAACGGCCTCCACCAGCGGACCTTATCTATTTCGGAAAATTCGCCGACTAATCTACCACCGCTTTATTTGCCGGAGCGCACGATTAATAAGTTCGGCACGACTTGGTCTCAGGGTGAATGGGATGCCCGGCTGGAAAGGATCAACAACAAAAATCAACAGACACCGAAAACCTCCGGGCGCAGCAGAAAGAAACAGCGTGCCCCCATATTCAGCGGCATAAACGTCAGGACAGTAAATGTCTCGAGCACCAACGACAACGTGTCCTATTATTTCCTCAAGGGCGTACAACCACGATTCAACTCATCTTGGGTAATTTCGCTGTTTAAAAATGACTTCTCGATTGATATATCCAACTGCGAAGAAGTCAGTCATCGAAATAAGAAGCCCAATAAACCCAGGAGCTTCAAATTGGCCTTACCCTCTAGATACGATTGGTTGTTCCAGAATGAGGCAGAGGTCTTTACATGGAAGAACTTAATTTTACACCGATGGATAGATAGGCTAAGTAAATCTAAGAGTAGCCCTAAAGTAAAACCTAACAAAATATACACTAACACTACTAATAATTCATTTCCAACTACTAACAACTCACTAACCAAGAATACTAATACAAAAAATTTACTTCCAACCACCATCAGAAAAACTAATTGTAAGAGCACTAACGTTACTAATGATCCACTCCCAACCACTAATTACCCGAATTTCGCGCGAAGTCACATTATTGTTGGCGGCCGTTCCTACGCTAACATCTGCGATGCTCAACCTCAACCAACCCCGCCACAGCAAATGTCATCGGATTCTTCGGTAAGATCCAAGTCGCCTTGCTTGAATCCTAATGAACCACTCCCAACCACTAATTACCCGAATTTCGCGCGAAGTCACATTATTGTTGGCGGCCGTTCCTACGCTAACATCTGCGATGCTCAACCTCAACCAACCCCGCCACAGCAAATGTCATCGGATTCTTCGGTAAGATCCAAGTCGCCTTTCTTGAATCCTCTACAACCCCCGGTGGTAAAAAATACCATTATATCTGCTGACTCCGAAGATAAGAGATATTTGCTTTCACGCTTGCGAGAAAAGAGGATCTTTGATGATGTTCGCCTATTCCTGGCTTACATGCACAACAAACCAGATTCAACTTGCATTAATGGTAAGACCAGGACTAGTCTAATTATTTCTATTCAGCAAGAGGGCCTACCTACTGAACGTAATGCCCTCCTAGAACTGTTTACAAATTTCTATGAACAATTCCAAATTTCCCCTCAGCAAGTTAGCAAGGACCTCTCTGCATATGGGTCCCATGTCAGAGCAAAACATATCTCCCAACTTCAAAGAAGTCGGGACGAATCAAATAGATATTATCGTCCTTAACTAGCTTCCCCCCGAAATTCTAACCACCCCCCAGCCCGTCATTCAAAACTAACATCTTCCGATAACTTAAGACTCTTCTATCATAACTGCAGTGGGATGAGAGGCAAACTGAAGGATCTTTTTATCGACTCCAAATCCTGTGACTTTAATGTACTGGTGTTAACCGAGACTTGGTTGAATGACTCCTTCCTTAACGAGGAGATCTTGCATGGCAGCTGGTCCATTTATAGATGCGATAGAGATTATATATCTACCGGTCTCTCAAGAGGAGGTGGTGTCCTCATAGCTGTTAGAGACTCCTTAAATAGTGAACTTATCGCGACTACATCGTCTCAAACCTTCGAGCATATTTTAGTACGAGTAAAGTTCGGAAATAAATACATTGTCATCGGTTCTTTTTACTTACCTCCAAACTCCGACGAATCTATATATGATAATGTGATTCATATAATAGACGAAATATCCAAAGATAGCAAAGATATATTAATCATAGGTGATTTTAATCGGCCTAATATATCTTTTATTCGTGACGAGGAAGACAGTTATTTACTTCCGATTAATGTATCAAACCCCGTCGATATAAAGTTTATCGACAATCTTTACAGCAACGACTTGCCACAGGTAATTAGCCAACCAAATTCAAATGGGAAATGGTTGGATTTAATCTTCACTAACCTCTATGAGGATTTGAACGTGCTTCCCGCTTCTGAAGAGGAGAATCTATTTAATAACACTACACATCATTCCGCGTGGGTCGTCGAGCTCAGTTCTACAATAACTGATTTTCTCGCCTCCTATAACAACTCTGTAGTCTTCGATTTTAAGAATGCCGATAATGTTAGTATTAGCACTGAATTATCCCTTATTAACTGGGAGGATCTACTTGATGGTGATGATATTGACGAGCTAGTTACTAGATTCTACGATGTTATCTTTAACACCATTGGCAGATTCGTACCCAAAATAAAAAAAAGGGATAAATTGACGGAGCCATGGCTTGACAAAAACACTCGATCCCTTCGTAATAGAAGAAATAAATTGTACCGCGTAGTGAAAAATAACAACAATGTTAGTGCTGAGCAGAAATCTGAATACGCCAGGTTAGCCTCAGAATTTAATCATAGGTCACGGGAGGCCTATACTACCTACGCAAAGACTGTCGGTGAAAATATCATACGTAATCCTAAAAAATTCTTTGATTTCGTTAACCTAAAGCGAAAAACATCAGGCTACCCGTCAACAATGACAAACGGTATCACGCACTCCTCTCTCCCTCAAGAAATTTCAAACATGTTTGCGGACAGGTTCGGTGAAATCTTCTGCCCCATTTCTTCGAATGCACACACTGTCCCAAGAGAGCATTCCGAAACTGCGGTCCTTATAGACAATATATCTCTATCGCCCGAAGATATAATGACAGGTCTTATAGATCTAGAGGTCAATAAAGGTCACGGTCCGGACTGTCTACCTGCAAGTTTTTTGCAGAGCCACGCCCAACTCATTCTACTCCCTCTTCACCTCATTTTTAACAAGTCCCTTTCTGCCGGTAAGTTTCCTTCGGTATGGAAGAAATCCTTCCTCACACCAATCTTTAAGTCAGGTGATAAACATGCGGTGGACAACTATAGGGGTATTGCTATCCTATCTGTTATCCCTAAACTATTTGAAAAGCTTATCTATGACAAGATTGCCCCTCTAATTGTTCCGAACCTAAACGATCAGCAGCATGGTTTTAGAAAAGGTCGTTCCACCACATCCAATCTTATGATAGTGATATCCGAACTACTGTGCGGTATGGAACAAGGCCACCAGTTTGACGCTATCTACACTGACTTCAGCAAGGCATTCGATCGAGTAGACCACAACATTCTACATACGAAATTATTAAGATTTGGGATATCCGGCCCCCTTCTGGATTGGATAACATCCTATCTTAACGGGAGAACTCAGGTGGTAAGATTTCAGGGCTTCCTCTCAAAAGAAATCAATGTAACCTCAGGAGTACCGCAAGGCAGCCACCTAGGGCCACTTCTATTTAACATATTCATTTCCGATCTATCTGAAATATTAAATGGCATTCCGCACCTCTTTTACGCCGATGATTTAAAAATTTATAGTGCTATAAGGTCTCAAACTGATGTATCCTTTTTACAGTCGAAACTTAATGCACTACAAGACTGGTGCACCACTAACAATCTTCTTCTTAACACCAGTAAGTGCCACGTAATTACCTTCTCCAGGAAAAGAAACAAACAGCTGCAAAATTATTATCTCAATGACAATGTCTTGGATCGTGTCGATCACATTGTTGATTTAGGCATTGTCCTCGACAGCAAGTTAAACTTTAACTTACACTATGATAATATTATTGCTAGATCCAACAAGCTGTTGGGCTTTATCAAGAGAAGAGCTAAAGAATTCGACAATGTTTGGGTTACTAAAGCCTTGTTTTGCTCATTGGTCCGTCCTATTCTTGAGTATGCGTGCCAGATCTGGGATCCTATATTTCAAATTAGTATTAATCGAATAGAATCTGTCCAAAAGAAGTTCCTTCTTTTCGCGCTTAGGAACCTCTATAATCCTTCGGATTTTCACAACCTTCCTCACTATAAGGACAGGCTCAAAATCCTTGATCTCCTGCCTCTATCCCTTAGACGGAAATTGCTTATATCTTGTTTTACCCTGGATGTCCTGAACAATAACCTCAAGGTGCAGTTCCTGTCGGACACAATCAAATTTAACGATACTCGACAAACAAGACATTCCAAACTGCTTAAAGAGTACCCACATCGCACTGAATATGCTAGAAACGAGCCCGTTAACAGGTGCTGCATTACCTTCAATTCCTACGCGTCCTGTTTCTCTCCCTCAATTAACAAAAGTTCCTATAAAAGAAAACTAATTTCCCTATTGTCCTCTTCTAACTAACTTATAGACCTAGATCTTAGTTTATACTGCAATGTTCCATAATGTTAATATGTATTTTTTTTATCTGTATGTTTTTGTTAACTGCCTTGTTTGGCAAATAAATAAATAAATAAATAAATAAATAAATAAATGTAAACATCAAGTACTAGACAAAGACAAACACAGACAATAGGCTCACACAACATTTACGAATAGATAAGTCCTTGAAAATTCATGCGTGAAATATCCTAGGTTTTACTACAGAAGCGGAAATTACTTTTTTCCACTTCAAAAAGCCTTTGAATGATTACATGGAAGCTTTACGATAATATAATTCTAATGCTTATGTTTAGTGAAGATAATGATAACTTGAAAAGCATCCTAATTGACATTGGATTCTAGGATTTGGATTCGACATTACAAAATGGCTGAGCTCTCTGAGCTGATCTGGTATTCCACATAAGAAAAGCTAGCAGCCATCGATGTTAACAAGTTCTATGCTCCTCCACAAACAGGACTCGAGGAAATCCGGTAGTGTTTTATTACCCTTTTATTACCTCTGGTATTATTATCTTTTTATTACCTCTGGTATTATTACCCTTTGATTACCTTCTATCAAACTGGTTGGAAAACACGATTACGACAATCGGTAGACCTATAACTTCAAAAATGAACCGAACGTTCCAATCGATTGTAAGCTTGACGCCGAAAAAGACAATGCTATTCGCGTAGTGCGCATTCAAATTTTTCTTTCGAGACCGGTAGAGTTTTATTACCCTTTTATTACCTCCTTTTATTACCTTTTTAATATCTAAAACTGGTTGGAAAACAGACCGAATTTCGAGATGGAAAACACGTAATGTGCATTCAAATTTCTCCTTCTGGTTGTTTAGCTAAAGATGAGATGCATGTCTTTAGGTCAATTGGGGGTACATTATCAGGATCAGTGGATTTGTTAATATTAAGTTCTTTGAGATACTTATATACCTCGCGAGTGCTACAGAAACCCCTGTCCACTGAGTGAGAGAAACACTTGGTGGCAGCGGTGGGATAGCAGTGCCGGGAAGAGAAGAATTCAAAGTGAACAGAGATGGTAATATGTTGGTCGGATTAAGTTATAATGAAGACGTGATAGTTTCCTTTTGTCAAAGATTTCTGAAAATGTATCAAACTCTTAATCCTTGTTGCTACGGTATCTGAATGAGAAGATAATTTCGTTTTGATAATTAAATCATAAATCGTGTTATTTCATATTACAATAAAAAAACTGAAACAGTTGACAGCAATAATACTAATAATAATAATAAAATAAAAGTTTCACGAAGACACATTTTATTACAAAAATTTCCCCATAAACCTGAAGCTGAGATGTAATCGTAATATATTTTTATATTTGTACAACACAGAACCAGGCGCAATTACATGAAACGTAAATATTTTACAGCTGCCAATAATTCTCCTTTATGATCAAATTTCATGAAAAACATCTTCCTAAATTTAACTTTTATTTCAACACTTACAGTGTACATCATGAGCTCCATTAAAACTGTATAGTCGATTTCACATATAACGTTTTCAAGTACTTACATATATTCCTGAGATATGTTACGTTATAAGAGAAAGTTTCTGTGCTCCTTGAAGTGAAGTGTGTGAAGTAGTTTCCTTCATTTTTTTTAAAGGAAGAAAAAAAAACGAGAAACCAATGATGAAAATATAAATGGGGAAAAACGAAAGAAAAAAATGAGAAGAAATAAAATTCCACCCCAAGTTGAATACTATATACAGAACATTTCCATTTCAATATGATTACACATCAGCGATCCTGGAAGAGATGGTGCTGCCGTACCGTACAGACATAGTGAACCAACAACGAGTAACAACACTGAGAACTGAGAAGGACGCAATAATCACGAGCTTCGAAGTGGCTCTCAATTGCACACTTAACCCATTACACCCGTCGGCAAAGCACCAGTTGAAGCCGTAAATGGAAATTTAAGGATGAAATTCGAAAATTCCATTCGAATACGGAACAGACACGCAGCATGAATAAAACGTCCTGGGAGTATGCATAATTAATCCATGGCTGCATTAAGGACCCTTCTCTTCGAGTTTGTATTAGAAGCAGGCGATGGGGAACGGGGCGGCGGGGGGGTTTGGCAAAATGGATTAGGGGTGTCCCTCTTGTTTTTCAGCTGTTTTCCAGAAGGTATATATATACTCCTTTTATATGGCATTCAAGACTGGCATTCAAAAGAGCAAACACTTTTCCCAATCTCCTGTTTTTTTGTTGTGTTTGAATCTCAAAGGATACGTTTCGTATGCTGAATAGCGGCAGGAGCGCTCCCGTTTAGATGCAAATTTTGCGGAAACCGTGAAACAAGGAACACAGAGAGAGAGAGAGAGAAAGAGAAAGGGTGAAAATGTAATTCGTTTAACAGATGTAAGACCAAAAAGTCCTTATTTATAAACATTTGATGGTATCCACTTAAAAATTCAAAACTTCCATTAACTGTGTGCGGATTGTGGTGAATGTGTTTCGCTCAAGGGCAAAATGAGGGCAGCAGGCAAGGCACCCAGCAAAGCCACACTTGATGATTTCATAGTTATTTTTTCCCGTCCTGATTCACACATATGTCGTCCTTGTGAATTATTGCCAAATAAAAATGAAACTGTTTCTTTTTTTTTCTTCCTCCTCCCACTTAAGCCGCCTCACTGACAAGGACAGCTTAAATGGCACAGCACGAAAGTGTTCCCAATCAACAACTGGCATGAAAAGGACGAAAGAAAAAAATCCCAGCAACAATCACAACAAAAATAAAATCCGCAGGGATTAAATCAGAGGCCATAAAATTCCAAATAAGGATCAATCGATATCAGACTTATGTAGTAGTTGTTTTTCGTCGGTCAACATTTCATGGACAGCATTTAGATGCTTAAAATATCCATAAAAAAACAGCCAACATCAACAACAACAACAAGTAAAAATGTAATCCACGAGAGCAAAGAATTCGATTGTCTTGATAGGGCCCCACAAACGCCCTTCAGCTTTACATTATTAGAGGACTATTGAGGACAATAAGGCAAATTGCTATCCTGACAAACGGCCCGAGTACGTGTCGAATCGGAAGATTGATATTTCGTCAAACGTGATAGATTGAGAAGACTAGTATAGTATAAGACCCATATCTATTCATCAGCACATATCCAGCCCACCACGCCAAACCACTCCAATACCCACCACAAATCTGTACTGGCGGCGGCTCAGGATATCAGATGATGTACGGTGTGTGTGTCTCAAGAAGTTTGTTCGTTTCCATCGGAGCACACACAATCTCGCTCCCCCACCCGAAAAAAAGTCCTTGTCCTGCTCATGTCAGGATTCATAAAGCTCATAAAACAGTTTATGACAGTCATAACTGGGGACTGGCCCAGCCGAATGATATTAAAACCCGAAAAGCATCGAGATGTGATAAGCATAAAATTCCTGATACACAGCTAGAGAACGGCCAAGGGATGTGGATGTAGGGAATCTCTCATTTTGTCGTCCTGTCGTCTTTGTCCTTTTTTGTAACATTCATCCATAATGCCATCATAAGAAATTTATAGTGCCCCTGTGGGGGTTCCCCATAAAAGTAGTCGGCTATGACCTGATGTGAGTAGACAGTGCGAATCAGGGACGTATCAATGCCATCGTCCTTTTTTCGTGCTGTAAGATTTTCTAGTTATTTATTTATTTTGTTTTTTGCTTTGTTACATTCACTTGGAGAATTCATTAGTCATTATTTATTTTATGGATGGAGCTAATGAAATAATGAATCAAGTTAAGTTTTATTAACTGTAAGAGATTGAACGGTTTTTTGTCTGGTTTTTAGTGCTTCCTGCTAGGCGCCGTAGAAATATCACAAGAAATCAGGAAAAATACCATAAGAATCAGTGGCGACTAACTTGTTGGCTGGAAATAGGCTTATATAGTAGCTTCATAGAAAAAAGGAAGCAAACTTCATGGACTTATAGACAAAAAAAGAGTCCATAGTGCAAACATCTCGTATATGCTTCGATACAAATTTTTGGGCAGTTATATTAAGAGATTCTCTGTAAACCAAGCCACGTTGCTATGCGGCGGGTTATTTTTGTTGTTGTTGAAAAACCCAAGCTTAGGAATCACGCTTTGTACCACCAGTCTGCCATGCCGTTCAGCTCATGGTGCAATGACTATCAGTAAGCTTAATTTGAAGGATGGAAGATAGTAGGATAGTACGTTAGATTTTATAGATTTGGTACCACACACACACCTATCGAGTTATCATTCTTATTGCAGAAATACGGATCTCCAGTCTGTTGCTTGGAAGAAGCGAATGCGCCTCAGGCTTTTGCTATGGTAACCCTCTGGAATTAACTACGTTTTCTGATAATATTGTAGCCGCTTGATATGATTTTGCTGCCTCTTCTGGGGCCTTCGGGATTACAGCACACCCGATTGCTACCGTAGAGGTTTGTGGTTCGATTCCACGCAGTTCATGGTCCTGCGTTATCACATTCCTAGATAATATGCCTTCTTTTTTGTCTTCGCTTACTATAATTCTTGGCTTTCTCTAGTCATTGCTAATTTCCAGATAAGCGTTGGACGAGGTTCATAAGAAGTTTGCATATATTTGCTATTGTCTTTGAAAATAAAAACTTTAAAGCATTTTACAAATAAAAGCTTTAAAGCATTTTACAAATAAAAGCTTTGACGCTTTTTGAAAATAAAAGCTTTGAAGCTTTTTTAAAATAAAAGCTTTTAAGCTTTTTTAAAATAAAAGCTTTTAAGCTTTTTGAAAATAAAAGCTTTAGAACTTTTTGAAAATAAAAGCTTTGAGAAACAATAAATATCCTTTTTTAACCCTAAATTACCGCCGATGCCGACTATTAGTTCTTCAGGAGGTATTTTGAATGATTCGGTTATGACTTCATATGATCACAGAAATTCTTACATATTTTCTTCCAATTTCGTTGATTATCCTTTCTACTATCTTTCAGACTAGAGCTTGCCGTTCGACATTGTACTCTAGATCTCTAGATAGAACAGTACTAAGGAGAGAAGTTAACGAAAGTGGTGTTTAGAGAAGGAGAAGATACAATCATGAACTCTATCAGTTGTATAAAGGACCAAAAATCATAAAAACAGAATTCATTGGGTAGGATATGTTCAACGTAGCAGTGATGAAAGCACAGCAAAAATTATTATGAATAAAAGACCAGACGAGCACAGAAACATGAGACATTATACAAAACATAACATTATACATTACCAAAGGGCAAAACCAAAATACAAAAACCAAGGGACGGATGAAGGTTAACTCAGAAAACGCCCTAGTAATACTTGAAGCTTTACGATGCTAAACTAAATGGATTGACAAGTTTTCCCTTCCCAAAGCTGAACCTTCGGCCTATCGTCGTTTAAATATGAATAGCTTTATTCTTGTTTTTCGATAAGATATACATCCTGAAAGTATTTATCCTATCAAAATAAAATAGAACATACACATAATCACAAATCGCTGCAGTAAAAATTCCGAAATTTTGTTTCCTTTACTTTATGCAAATCCGTATCCATAAAATCCTCAACATCTGAATGAATGAATTATTCTCCAAAAAACAAAAAAAAATCAAGATTTTCTCAGCCTAAGCTGATTAATATCATATTTTTATCTAAATAATTCACAAGAGAAGAGAAAGATCGAAAAAGTCAAAAGTTCAACCTTAAAACATTGGATTAGAATGGATGGGGCCTGTGCTGTGGTACGGGGGTGGAATGTTGTAAGAAACTCATTTCATTAAAAATCTTCTAAAACGTGATTAAATTCTAAAAAGTTTTGTTAAGATTCTGGAAGTTTCTTTTAGAATAATTACTTTATGATGGATTTACTTGATTTATATTAAAACAATATCACACAGCGCAATGGAGACGCGATAATAACATACATATATATGAAGAAGAGTAGATTTAAAAAAAAAGAAATAAGTATACATTTTTTAAATTAATTCAAACTCTACGGGGAATACCCAAAAAATTCACAGCTCAGAAACTCAAGTTATAATCTGATTAAAATTTTAAAATCTTCTGAACTCATCAAACAAAATCCAGAATATTACTTTTGCCATACTTAAAACTAAAATGCCAGACATCTCATTAAATACGCATTAAAATTTCTTCTTGCATGTAAATTAGAAAAGTTACCCCATGACACACTCTACATTACATAAAGTACGGGTATTATGTGCCCTCCCAGCACCGCCTTTTTGTGGTGTTCTGTGAAGTGCCTAAACATACATGATATGGTGTACCTGGGAAATGTATAGTACCCATATGGCTGCAGCCATCCTGACAAGAAACTGACACTGCCAAACTGCCAAAAGGGCCATCCCTGTCTCGAAATTAAAGCATAATTTTTTTAAAGGTAAGTTGACACATATATGGAGTAGTATTAACAAAATCTGTTAGGGACACACAAATTTTATTATGATTAAACGTGCTCGCCGCCACCATGACGCCATACCAACTGTGATTAATTTACAACAATCTTCCCCTCGAAATTTGCACGCCATCATACCTTTAGCATGTTCATAACACGGTTGCCGTCGCCATAAACCCTTCATACATTTTCATATTAAAGAGATGAAATTTTAATATGGGTGAGAATTTATATGAGCCATGCAGAAAACATATAACACCCTTAAAGCTTGTTACATATATATGCTTTGACCTAGATACCAGCCCTTTGCTGATCATTCATCCCCGCTCGCCGCCCTTCACAGGACCCGTGAAATATCCTGCCATTTTCTTTCTTATCGGTGATGGTTTGAAACCTCAATAAAGGGCTTCTCAAAAGTGTTTCTTCTAGTGTGAGATCCTTTCAGCAAGAAAAAAATAATAATAACCACCCTCTAGGAAAATTAACAGAAAAAAAAACACAACAAAAAGAAGGAAGAAAATTTCTTTGAAGAAATTTCATCTTAATTAAAAGTGGAAAAAGGCAATAAATTTCTTTCGTGTTTACTTAAGCGATCACTGAAAGCTTCTGCTTGCTTCGGAGGGTGGCTGGTGGTGGTGGGTACTTACAGAGCCTGCTGATGTGGGTAAATTTAATTCCCGCAGTTCCTAGGATACATGACGGCAGGAGATGGAAGCAGAGGAATTTTCCATTTCTTGAATTATATTCTTCCTTTTAAGAGAAAATAAATCTTAAGATAAGAAACTTCCGTTGTTTAGGGTTACCAATTCCATTCTGATAAGATTCGATTTAAGGAATGAAGGCGGAAAAAAATTGGTGGAAAGACTTCTTAAAGGTTGAGATATTTTTCAGGAAAAAAACATACTTAATGAACAAAATATATAAATATGTTATGCAATTTAAAAATACTAAACCTATTTTATAACAAAATACTTCCACATGCATAGCAGAAGCCTTTTCGGATGCATGAATCTTTTTATCCCATTCTTTTTGTGTACTGAAGCCCAAGGATAGAACACATGGGTTGGAAGTAATAAAGAAGAGACAATGAAATCCTTTTTCACATATGTATTGATTGTGGTTTTTGAAAGTAAAAGCTTTAAAGCTTTTAACAAACAAAAGTTTTGAAGCTTTTTACAAATGACAGCTTTAAAGCTTTTTACAGATGAAAGCTTTGCAAGTTTTTACCAATAAAAGTTTTGAAGCTTTTTACAAATGAAAGCTTTAAAGCTTTTTACAGATGAAAGCTTTGCAGGTTTTTACCAATAAAAGTTTTGAAGCTTTTTACAAATGAAAGCTTTAAAGCTTTTTACAGATGAAAGCTTTGCAGGTTTTTACCAATAAAAGTTTTGAAGCTTTTTACAAATGAAAGCTTTAAAGCTTTTTACAGATGAAAGCTTTGCAGGTTTTTACCAATAAAAGTTTTGAAGCTTTTTACAAATGAAAGCTTTAAAGCTTTTTACAGATGAAAGCTTTGCAAGTTTTTACCAATAAAAGTTTTGAAGCTTTTTAAATATAAAAACTTTGAAGCTTTTTAAAAATAAAAGTTTTGAAGCTTTTCGAAAAAAGAAACTTTGAGAAATAATAAATATTCTTTTTTTAACCTTCATTACAGTGTTTGTTATTTCCTTAGAGTCCGGTGAGATCATCTTCACTAAACTAATGAACGCACCAATGTGCCAGATTAATAATATTGTCAAAGGCTGGCGTAAGCACTTACGGTGGATTTCTCAATCTCAAGATAGAGAATACTGCCGAATAAGGTACTGTCTAAGGCGCGCCATTTATTTCAATCTTGCTTAATTTGCATGCTCTGAGCACGTAAGTTACCAGGGGCTTTGCAATAGGGGGTCATATCCAATAATACATGGAGTTCAGTTGTAGATCCAATTGGTGTGCTTTCAATTCTCCTCTTTACTCAATTCTTTAGCGTGGAACATCCCAAAGGAAAAAACTTCAACAAATTTCACCTCCAAACAAGAAAACCCTTCCAAAAAATAAAACATATTATTTTTTTTATGTTTTTCTTGTTTAAAAATACACGTTTGCATATTTCCCCCACCCCCAACTACACTTAATAATAAATATTCAAAAATCCCGATTATGCAGGCCGCAAAACAACAAAGCCGAACATTACTTAGCATGACTTTTGCCGGTGAAATCAGAAAATGAATTTTAAATAAGGAAAGAGCCGCCGTCGAAGGATCTCTCCTATCACACAGGCTTCAGAAGTTATATTCCTGTGGCTTTGCTCCTCCACACCTTTTACACCATCCCCATTCACCACCCACCCCCGTCAGAAATTGTACTCCCGCTCCTCAAGATTTTTACAAGGGAAAGTTTTTGGCTGGAAAGAAAACAGTGCAAATTAATTTTGCGTTAAAAAGGAAATCGTTCAAAAGGAGCTATTTAAGAACGACCTTGTGCGAGTCCTTGTTGATCCTAAAATTAGAGCTGACGAGACTCTCTAGATACAACCTTGGGTAGAGGAAGGTGATAGGAATTTCTACACTTATCATAACGTGTAGAGGGATAAGGGTTACCATTTCATTGTTACAAGGAGAGCAAGTGTATTACCTGTTTTGGGTGTAACGGTATATTTCGTTGTTTCTTAGTCCTTGAAATTTTCGTGATTAGTTTGAGTGTTGGGTTTTGCCATAATTTATCGAACGTATTAGCTCGATTCGCTTGATTATATGGGATCAGGATGAGTAGGCATTCTCTCACAAATACAATTACAAGTTTTCATTACTTCTTTAATTTTTTATTTTTGTTGTCTTAATTGATCAAATGTAGAGTAAATGGGAAAAATTTTGTTTCAACTACTTTTGACTGTTTCTATTCATAGCAATCACTACTATACACAATACTGGTCAGCCCCGATAGCCTAAGCAGTCATTTAGGCTCCCGACTGCCATCCCAGAGGTCTTTGGTTCGAATCCACTCCCCTACATTGTCCTTAGTTTTTCCATTTTCTTCGACCTTTAACTAACTTTCCTTCTTTCTTGTATTCCAATAAGTATGCACTACCCATGCCCATTGACTTTCCCGTTTCCCGACGTCACAAACAAACTGAAGAGTATTGGCCCAAGACGGTAGTCTAGAAATGCCACAAGCCATAGACGAACGAGACAAATCATCACATATCATCCCAATCGCATTTCAGAGAGAATTCTGTCAAAAGATCGTGATTTCAAACTGAATTTTTTTGCACGTTTTTTTTTACTAAATTTTTTCAATTTATTTACGGTTGTTGCCATTGACCGACACTTGTAATCATCGATTGCAAAAATTTCATAATTCACCCACGATTTCACTCACCTGTGACGACTTTTGTAGGTTTTTTTTACACCTGTTGATAGAATCTCGTGATTAACTTTTTGTGTGAGCTTCTGTAATACACTCGAGCATTTGATGACTTTGAAAAATATGTTTTTTTTTAAATTTTTTTTACCATATTTTATCTTTTGTAAATCACCGTAAATATTTGCGAATTTGTTTTAAGTTTTTTTTTGTTGACATTTCAAAACCAGTTTTTCATTTAAATCGTCGCGGAATTATTTCATGTTTGACGTTCTGCGAATTTTACTTTAGTTTATTTTATTTTAATTTTTCTGTTCTTTATTGAGAATGCATGTTTCGAAATTTAACACCTTTCGATCATCGTTAACAAAAATATGACCAATCGTAATTTTTCCAACGTAAGCGGGAAACCTTTAAAGGTGTTGAACCCAATTAAATGCAATTTTATCGCAATTCGAGCCGCAATGAAAGATTATCGTCGTCAGCGCTTGCTGCTCAGGTTTTGTAAGGTGCAACATCGATGGTCTCACGCCAGTGATGGGAAAGTGTTAATTGGTTTCTACATACTGCATATGAAGTGAGCTAATGACTCGCTTGATGTGTCAGATTCCGACAGCAACACCTGCATTTATTGCTAAATTCGAAGGTTTTAATTAGCTTTGCTAGCCCTTCTCTAGATACTCTCGGTGCAGTGATTTTCATGTTAAAATTGTTGGGGAAATTTGTTGTAATCATGATGGGTGAATGTTAGGTATATTGCTTCCATCTGAATGGACTTATCTTATATGAGGAAGATTTAGGAAAGAGTTTTTTTTCGTTCGTGGAAGAGTTCTAGTATTGGACCTCTGGCAGCAGTCTCATTTCTTTATACAAATCTTTTTCTGTTTATCGATATTTACGCAATTTATGTATATCTAAGACCTAATGATGAGAAAACAACTTTTTTTAATGAAAAATCTTTTCAAATTAATTTTTATCAACGCCAATTCGCTTAGTCCAACGGTTCTGTAATATTTGGATCCTCATTATCACCTCCTCGCTCACCTAGTAATCTGATACTGCTTTTTCAGCTGGTTAGCGGAATTCACTTGTTTCAGGAGGCATACCACTCTGTCTCCTGCTAACCCGGACTGCTATTGAGGGTATCCACTTTGGGAAATCAAAACCCAGTTACAAAAATGTTTTGTTTTGATTTTTGCAAAGTGGGCCTCGTGCAAATTTCTTTTCTTTGGTGTGAGCTCCTACAAAATCGAGTATCCTCCTTTAGCACTCTCCAGGCTCATATTAATCTATACTGTCCTCTATTCATTCCTCCAAATCAAGCTTACTACAGGGTGGCCCCTAAGCACACACGGACGTTCACATAAAAAATTCTTAAGCGAATCCTACCTTCTTTGGTTTTCACCTTCTAACTCCTACGCTCCCTTGCGACTCTTTCTACAGTTTTGAAAAATGAAGCATCCTACTAGGTCCTTTCTCCCGTTGCCCCAACAGCGTGTTTTTGCTTTGGCTTGAATGTTTTTGGTCACTCTGCGTGGGAGAAGGAGATAGAGGGTCACTCTTCAGTGGATACCGGGTCACAGGAGCATATGTTTTTCAAGAGCGAATCCTGCCCACACACCTCAGCGCCAAATGTGTCCCAGGTTTGGATGGAGCTGCTGATCCTACCTACCTACCAGCGGCAACGGAGCGGGTGGGGATGGAAGGAAAAGTGCACACGCACTTTCGATTTTGGCTGGAAAAATCCACACCCAATATATTTCATGTACACCTAATAACTCAGGACGTTGGAGGGCTGTCTCGCTCGTTGGCGGGCCACACACACGAAAGGCCTTTCATACGAAAACTAAATTTGTTATATTAGAGCTATTAAGACCTTAAAATTGTATATCATAAGCTTTTAAAACCCCACCCTACTAGCATTTAAAAAAGGGATCGCCTCAGGGGCATGGCGAAAGAGACTCCTCATGAGGATCCCATGTGTCAAATGAAGGGCATGCCGAAAGAGGGCTTCCCCTTAGAGTCCTCATGAACACCACACTCATGGAAAGCTTTAGTTTTAGTTGTTATATTGCTTCATACTTGAGGCAATTATATTGGTGACCGTTAAAGGGTGTCATTTACCATACTCAATAGACCGGTTCTGGTTCGATTACAGAGTTGAAGCAATATTGGACGTGATTAGTACTCAGTTGGGGGACCACACTGCTAAAACGACACTCGCGTTTAAAAATATAAAGCTCTCGACACCGGCGCAGTTATTGCTTACATATCCACGCCGAAGTAGCAATAATTTTTCCTCAAAGGGGTCAAAAGAGGCATTCCTTATGACGAGGCGTGAATGAGGCAAGGCGTTAGATCCCCTTATAGGGCAATACACAGGGGTCCACATGAGGCAGTGGGGACCTATCTGCACTCCTCCCAAAAATCTAGTCAGGCATAACACCATACCCAAAGAATTTAATACCATATAACACCACCCACCCACAATGATTATGCTCCGCCGCCCCTGCTACCTACCTTCTTGGCTTGCTAGTGTGGTCTCCTATGGGCCACTGTCCCGTGATGATTGCTGTAATTCGGGCAATATCTCTTGGCGTCTGTTTAGGAAGAGTTTTAATAGAGGCTTGGCTATCTATGAAAAATCCAATGCTACATCCTTCTCTAGGCTCTAGGCTATTGACTGGCAGACTTTCAGGATCGCCAGTACTTCCGCTTGAAAGATACTAGCGTGCGCCCGTGCCCGACGCCCCTAGTGAGCCCTGAGTGAATATCCATAGCTCAGGTTCAGGCTCAGGCTCAAATTTACGAAAAACAAAATTTTCCAAATTCTCCTTAAACATTAAATCCTTAAATCCAAAATTAAATTCACCGAAAAAAAGGGGTTCTCCTGTGAATTCCGTCTAAACATTTAACCACAAAGGCACACACTCAACAATGTTTGCATTTTCTTCACTCTTGACTCTCGTGTGCGGTACTTTAATTATCGACTCCTTATTCTTTCGATTTCAATTTGAAGCTTTGAAGAGGATTTCCATAAAGAATCTCGGTGAGTGGTTTGTGTACTCCACTCCTTCTCTCGAAAGCAATCCTGCCAAGTGCCGAATAGAAGAAGTAGAAGAACCAGACGGAAAACAGGGTGTGGATTGGTGGTGATGTGGGGGTGGTGACTGCCTTCTTCAATGAGCTCCATCTATGCTAAAACGTATATAGCACACACTACATAAAACCGTGCATGAAAAAAGCATAAGGATTATGGATACGAAGCGCATTTTAAGGATATTGTTTCTAGTTCCTTTCCTTTTTATTTTTTGAAGGCAGGGTGCCCCCGACTGAAGTTACTTCTCTTCTTCTGTGGTGCTTACTAAATTCAAGTTGTCTGGCTTTGGTTGAATGGGATTTAAAGTGATTGGTGAGTGAGTGTGTGGGTTCTCGTTTAAGATTTAATCGAGTTGTCGTGGTGGAAGGTGAGATTTATTGCATTCAAGGATCACCGCGATAGTTTTTTTTAAAGTGTTAGAAGTGTGGACGGTAAAGAGGTTAATAAAGGAATTAATTTGTGAATGGAAATTTATTTTTGAGACTGGGTGTTAGCTGAGAGTGCACGCGATGAGCGTAATGAATCAATTTGGTGCCGCTCTCAACAGTTTGGCTTGTATAGAACGTATAGAACACCTTTG
Organism: Thereva nobilitata; assembly: GCA_963855945.1. NCBI lineage: Eukaryota > Metazoa > Arthropoda > Insecta > Diptera > Therevidae > Thereva > Thereva nobilitata. The sequence continues at coordinate 113,535,405 of OY979697.1, forward strand.
GCGTATTTCTATCTTGCTAAAACCAAATTACCATATTTGAGCTCTAGAACAACCTGAAGATCTCACAACTGGCCAAATACAACTCCAAAAACTCGAACGCATCATCGAAAATTGGAACTTCAGAATGAACCATGTTAGTTGCGGCCAACATTTGAAAGAAATAATCTTTAAAGAATAAATGTAAAGAATAGTTCTTTTGTATAATAGTAAAATTTACTCGATAAAATTTAATTTTTTGTTTTTTTTTTATTTTTGAAAAAAGTACCTCTAAATGAATCAACCAATATAAACGACGTATTGTCTCTGTGGGCCGGTTATTTTTTTTTGCATACTTTTATGATAAAAATTAACATATTAATATTTAATTTTGCATATCTTTAGGGAAATTTTTTATAATTTATATTTCTGAAGAATGCTAAATTTTTAGGAGGAGATAGAACGGTTCTTTTGCTAATTAGTATATTTGTAAATGGTTCAAATCAACAACAACAAAAAAATAGTATTAAAAAAGTTCGTTTAAAAAAAGATCAAGGAGACTGGGAGACAATCTTCTGCTATTAAGTATTTCTGAAGTCGTGCAACATTCTAGAGTTCAAAAGTAGGTAAGGTTCATCGACTTCTTTTCAAGCACACCCAGACGGGTTTTCTATTATATCCTTAAAACTAAGCTTAGACATTGCACCATGACCTGAACGACATGCCGGACTTGTAGTACCAAGGGTGATTCCTAACCTTGTTTTGCTCACATAAAAAAGTAATCCAATTTTCTTCAATCATCTCTATCGCCATTACAGTAAACTCAGGAGCCACGGAATAAACGAATTTAAGTCCATGCTATCACCAGAACCACAAAAGCACTATAAAATCAGCCTGAGTGCACATGGGGAGCACGTGAACCTCCCTACCTTATAAATTAGGTATTAAGTCTAAATTTAAAATAATCTCATTAAATTTAATTGCGACCCTTTACTACTCCCCAAAAAATATTTTTTACCCTCCGCAATCCCTCCCCCCCCCCCTCCAAAAATCCCCGTATCCGAGCCATGAAGCTGCGATATTACATGCCTCCTCATTTCCCAGCGCCATAACTTCTCTCAAATGCTGCGGGCCGATGCGATGTTGTGCTCTGGTCTTGTTTATAGGCGCTTTCATGCTAGCAATTAGAGGCATTAGCCGTAATTACTTGGGTTCAGCTGCCATGCATCATGTTATTCCGGGATTCATGAACCCCGCTATAAGTGCCACCACATTGCGGCTGCTGGCGCCTACTGCAATATTATGCAGGAACGCACTCGCCGTCCTTTGTTGCACCGTGATAAGAGTAATGACGACAATCGGGATGTTAAAGAACGTCAATCTGAACATGCTTTGGGCTTAATTGGACGTATTTATGTAATTGGTCCCCACGGTAAGGAGATTGGAGGATGGATGTGATGGAAGACGAACTGAATGTGTTGTGTACTTATGGAGATGTGTGTCGTTCTGGGCAACTTACCATATTAAGTGGATCGTCAGGAGGAACGCTCCCGGGACTACAAGATCGTCTGATCCTGCTGACCATCTGCGACGGAAGACTACAAGCCCGGGCATCTGAAAAAAGAGAAAAAATACTTTTGTTAAAAAAGTGATGTGGGAGTTTTTTTAAACGAGATTGAAGATCATCGATCATGGTATGATCATCGTACGATCATTGTTCTAAACTATGAAACTATTCGCTTTTAACCACGATTTGTTATAAACGTTGTTAGAAGCCAAATGTCTGATGTTAGTCCTTTGCGGTAGTGTTATACAAGATCACTTACCAGTATTTGCAGAGGTAATGGGTAGGTGCCCAGCTATCAGGGCACTAGGGAGAATAGCGTGTGGTATATCACTATAATGGAAGTGCGATTACAACCTCGAACTGACTATCTCCTTGGTAACCTTAGTAGGAGAGAGGACAGGCTAATATGATCGTACTTACACAGAGCACAAATTGCATAGCAGCTAGGCGCTATTCAGTCTTCCGTCTTCCGTCTTCGTTCTTCCGATCCTCCATTGGTGTTAATTTAGAGCGCAATGTTCTGAAATCTTTCCTGCTTCAGCTCAATAGTTCTCTGGCAGGGTTGCTGGGCAGATCAGGAATAAAGCGCTTGGAGTTCAACAGACCAGATGTGGACATCTAGTGTATTTTGTCAGAGTCTGATCGCCTAGGACCCTTTTAACTAGACTGATAGGTGCTCCAATAGCCGGATCCGGTCCGAGGAAAACAGGGCCAGAGAGCATCCGAGCCCCACGAAGCACACCCGAGCCTCGCTTTCACAAGTTCCAAGCCACCAGGCAGACTGCGAAACCGAAATAGACCCGGTGTTGATAGACACTATCTTTCGGGCCCAATAATGGTACGACCGTACCAGGGTGCCTACGTTATTTCGAATCACCATCTTGTTAGTATGGCGCTGGTATAGATCATATTCCTGAAATAGGCTCGAATCAACACAACCAGAAACAACTGCGGCTATTCGTTGGTGGATTCGAACCACACACCTCTGGAATGGTAGTCGAGCAGCTTAAGTCTTAGGTCCTCGAGGCCGTTGATGAAAGTTTTCTGGAAAACTTTGGCATACTACTCTGGGCCAATTCCGGTCGTCCTAGTCTTGAGATAACCCTGTTCGCCAAGCTTTGTCAGGGTTGTCCATTTCTTACGATTACGTTGTAGAGATTGTTATTGAGATTTAAGTAAGATGCTTTTATTCCTCCTTCACAAAAAACCCTCGCAAAACTCCTCTAACCAAATTCGATAAAAAACATTCTCTTGTTTTCACGGCACAAACAAACTTCTGTGTCTTTATTTAGTTCGTGTTATCGTTCTGTGACCAAGCAGAGCATCTCACTTAAGCTTCCTGAATAAATTTCACTTCTTTCAGTTTTGTAATTTCTTCAAATATCGCAACATAAAGAGCCAAAATTACACCGAACCAATCCCGCCCCCCGGCTGTCGTCTATTTTCATAACATCCCCCTTCCCTCCGCGAATAGAAATGCGAACTATAAAAGAAAACCCAAGTCTCGCGTTATTTGCCAACAAGAATTACGAGAGAAATGCGACGGGGATTTCTTCTTCTGTCTTCAAGTTGCTCGCATAGAAGATGATGTCTTCTGGTAATTAATCATGCACCAGCGACAGCCTCCGAAAGCAGCGCCAGATTTTTGCTTAAGATTCTTTCTTCCGAAACGAAAGCAAAAGAAACTTTCAACGGATGATGTCGAACGTGCTTCCATTATTCTTTCCCGAGTGCAATCCGCTCGCCCTTCTCGCCGCTCCTCCTCGGATTGCGGCTCATCAAAGGCGAGTTTCATTTTACTTGAGGAACTTTCTGGAAGTTTTGAGGGAAGCATGAAGAGACCTGAAGAATCTCTTCAAACAATCTCAAGAAAATTGCAATGAATTTCAGGTATTCAAAAGTGATTAGGTTTAGAGGTGAGATGCTGCTGCGCTTCCCTGCACCCATCTCAGATCTGATTGTGACACAGGCGTTGTCTTAGGCCTCCGTCCCAGACCCAAAGTGCCGATGTCATTAAGAGAAAGTTCTTATCGGAATTGCTTCCAGCACACTTGCGCTGGCAGCGAATTATCCATTCAGGAGCTCTAATGGCGGTTAAATAGTGCACTTGGGGCCAATAATTGCCGGAGCTCCCAGGTTGACTGTTCAATTTATTTAATGAATGCTATACAATCACCACTAGGGCGGCCGATGCAACACATCCACCGGCACTGAAGGCTGTAATTGCGCCTCCTTAATTCCGTTGATGACTTAGTTTTGGGGCTGCGAGGTGGTTTTCTATTGATGGACTTCCGATAAGGTGGTGGGCTTTTAGTCGGCACAATTAAGGCGGTAAATTAAGTCATTACTTGGCGAGGTGGGGTTTGGCTGGGGTTTTTTGCATACATTATGGAATTGGCACGAACACTTGTTGTTGATAAACGAAACACTGAATGTTAGAAGACAAGATCAGATGCTTGAAGTTGAGCATAAATAACACTGTACATGGTTCACTTTGTACTGTTTAATCACGTTTAGACAATGCAAATGGAATTTTAAAGCTAATCTAGAACGGACTTGATATGCAGTGTCGGAAAGTGCCAACACTCCTTGATTTACATTCACTACACTGATAAATATTTAATACATGAATTGTAAGAGGTCTTGACTACTTTAAATGAACTGTGGCTATTTTTTACGTTTGTAACCACACAAATTTTCATCCATTTACAACTTCAGTGAATGGAGAGTCTAGTAGTGTAGCTATACCAATTCTACGTCACTGACTCATCGATGGCATCATGGTTGTTGTCTTGGATGAGGATGTGATCCTGGGTGTGAGTGAGCGCCACCTGTGGGAAATTAGTTGAACTTTGCAGTGGTGGGATTTGTGAGCTTTCTCGCGCCACGTATGGGAAACTAGTTGAACTTCAGGGGTCTCGGGTGGGGTCTGGTCCGAATTCCATACTTTAATTAATTCTTGATGGGATCTGTTTTCTAGTTTCGATTGGATGAGCCTTTACGACAGAGTAGGCTTGCGGTATACTCAGGTTTGTTGAGTCACAGAGCTTTCTCCGATTCTCACACCCAAAACTAGATTAAATTCTAAAGGCCCCAGGTTAGGACTTTCCCATTCTTTCGGAGATCCATAGAGCTTTGCTTAGTTCTTAGAGGCCTCCGAAACCACAAAGCTTTCTCCGACTTTCCCAGTTCAAACCCAGATCCAATTCACAAGAGAGCTTTCCAAGGGCACACACCGAACCCCATCGATGACGTCACTGGACCAGAATCGGCATAGCTATACAACTGAGTCCCTATCCTCTAACACAGCTATTTTTTAATTTACTCAATATATAAAATATCATTAATGGTATTTGTGCTATGTTTGGATTTTAACCAAGAGACTATCTAGATCTTTGTCATAAAACTGAGACAGATAAATTCACTGAGCCAAATAGTGTACCCAATATGGTTCTCAAGAAATAAGCCTCCATGTTTGAGGTAATCCTCTGCGAAAACTCTTCGGTTTTTTTCCGGACTTGGCTCACTTTCTTCGTCTTCTTCTGCTCCTTTAATCATTTGAGGGGAATAGGGCGGAAACAGTTGCACTCCATCGAATTTTGTTTTGCTCGACCGTTCTCAGCTCCGTCCAGGATCGACCAGTTTGCTAATAAGGTTCTCCTCCATTCGATTCCCACCCAAAACTACTCCAGCACGAAACCCCACCCAAGACACACTAACCTCAAAGCCCCACAAGATCCCACCCAAGAAAACCGATTCGCACCCAAGACTTCCACAGCTCGAAAGCCCACCCAAGACACAATCAGCCACCACTGCAAAGTTTAACTAGTTTCACAAAGGTGGCGCAAAAGCTCACCACAAAACCCTCACCATGCTGGTTCTTGTCCCAAATAAAGCTCACACCCGAGCCCACAACCGTTGACGTCACTGGTATGATATTGATATAGCTATACTACTTAAACTTACACATAAAAAAATGTGAAACATGATAATCACACGATTCCTACTCCAAAACCAAACAATAACTCCTCAAAAATAAACTGGAGCAAGTCCAAAAACTTGAGCAGATGTTAGTCAGATTTTTTAAATAATAATTATAAATATTTGCTTAATAAGTTACAAGATACGTTCCAAAATACCAAAAAGTGTAGTAATTCCTTGATCCAAGTCTGCCAGGACCAAGATAAGAGGGAAAGTAAGTACCAGGATTAAGTCTATCAAGTATCGCAGCTCAGCACTGAAAGTAGAAGGCCCAAGAGTTCTTAAGTCTTTAATCTACACAACTATTTAAACAACCCTTTTAAACATATAAGCATGCCTTAAGCCTCTCTTCCTCTAGTCCTTTGGCTTGATCCATAACTAAGCATGCGAAATCACGCACACAACGCCCGGTGACCCCATCATAAACTTGGATAATATCGTCTCATTAATCAAATCTATACGAAATCATATTAAATTTCCAAAATTATCTTGATTTATATATTCTGACAAAATTTCCATCATCGAATGCGTAGTTCGGGCTGCTTGCTCTCTTCGTACACTTTATTAGATCCAACCCCCCCCTTCCCCCCACCGACCCCAAAACATAATCACAAGAAAGTACAAAACAATTTTCGGAAACCATTTGTTACCCAGAGGACTCCCAACTAAGACCACGTGCTCTCAATCAATATTTGCACAAAACGAAGCGCTTTTAACCCACATCACTAATCCACACCATTTCCGTCCTCTTATACCCATTTCCCTCGTCCCTTCGGCTTCTCCTGTTTGTGCCTGGCCGCAGGAAGCAGCTCTAATAATAAAAGAAAACCGACAATATTGAAGCGAAGGACTCACTCTCTCTCTCCGTCGAGAACTTATAGTATACATGGCCTAAATGTAGTTTCCCTTTGTGCCACTAAATGAACATCCAGGAAAAAGGAAAGTGGGCCTAGTAGGAAGCCCTAGTGAATGATTGCAATAAATAATAATGAGTTATCCCCCGACTATCTTTGTTGTGTATTCAAGGGCTGCGCCAGTTCCTAAAGAAGTTGTAGCGTATCCGTCGTATCCTGGATACTATATCGGATCGGCCCATCATCTACTTCCGAGAACAGTACGAACCGAACAAACGAGGCATAACATCTCATAAATTTAACACCACTTGCGCCATTTCACAATGTTCATAGGACATTTTCCGTTTCTTTCTGCCTGTTTTTTAGGGCCCCATACAGGACCAAAATCGGGACGTACAAAGCCATCTGTGTGCGAGAGGAGTATTTGCCGATACTTTGATGGCACCCCGTATATGTGACAGTGTATAGGTTGGCAAAGGATGTTATGTAGGGATTATGTAGCTGCCAAAGGAAACTTCCTTATTCCTGAACGGCAACAGCAAAACGACGACAAAAGAAGAAGAAGAATATAGCTTAGGCAGATGGTACCGGAGAACGACAATAAGGACGACTGTGGAAGGAAGCGGGACCAGACGCACTAAATGGGGTCAGTAGAGTTTCTTGAGCTTTTATCCCCAAAAAATTACTTCCTTTTTCGTTACACATATACATACATCCACCCGCACACTCTCACCCCCGCGCGGAAGTCATGCCTTTCAGCAAAGTCTGTGACGGCCAATTGGACACGCAGTGGAGGGGGATTGGGTCTCGTGGAGGTAACAAGTATAGTATTTAAGTGACTAAAAATGTTGAAGAATACTTAGCAACAATTCGGCAGGATGAGAGGACGAATGGTGAATAACAACGGCGCAATGAATCTTACTTTTCGCTAGCTTTTAAGGCTCCTTTCGGACCAAGAGATGGCTTGAACAATTTTTTGTTGTTTCTGGTCCTTTTTGAAAGGACTTTGAAATAAAAGAAGTACTCAGAAGTCCTCTTGACCCCGTAAAACATTATATATACATATATTTTTTTATATACCTTATTCAGATCATATATAACAAAAAAAAATTGAGAATTAGATTGCTTGAGGTCATAGTCCCTGACATTTTGCCATTTTGGATATCATGCAAAGTTTTTGCAGGACGACGTTTCCTTGGCGATATTGTTCGAGGCCCTTTTTGAGTAGTTCTATCTATAGTAGAAAGCATCAGAGGAAAATGATGGATGGAGAAAATTAAGTTGGACAAAAAAAAAGATAAGTTTGCTTTTTCCTTCTTCTTCTTTTAATATTTGAAGAGTGAAAGAGAGAAGGGGTTTGTGTGTCAAATACTCTAGAGTTCAGAGTTAAGCGCCTCTGACTGCTCTATCTAGAATGCAATGGCGAATAGGAACCAATGTTTTATTGGAAAGCTCATACAGAGAAGAATGAAAGAATTGTATCAACGCCAACACACGATAGTACTACTACCCCACCTCCAATCCAATACTATCGCAACAGAACGCTGACTGATCGAACAGGAAAAGACTTGTTTATTTTGCTTAGACGTTTTGTCAGAAGAACGAAATGAAGTATCGCAGTATCATGCGTGGAGTCGAACCACGGACCTCTGAGATGGTAGTCAGTTGCCCCCTTAATAGGTTGGCTATCGAGGCCCCGATCACCTTTTGTACTAGCCATGCAGGTCCTATATTACGCTAAAAATATTGCCTTGGAAGCAGGAGAGCTTGACCTGCTGTGGAATAATTGATATGGTAACAGCAATACCACTTATCCAGGGCTGCAATATTCTTACGACTGGAGGAGCAAATAAGACGCAATCACAAATGAGTTTGAGAGCGCAGTTTTGCACCTTATCTAGCCACGACAAGGCAGTTTTAGCTGTACCAGACCAAATAAATGAGTTGTATTAAAACAGTGTCGAAAGTCCTGCACTTGTAAATTACAGCACGCGCTTGTGGATGAAGGAGAAGTTTGCATCTCTTAAGAAATCCTCTAGCCATGTGATGCTTGTTTAGCGATTTGGAATACATGGTCATTCCAACGCAGTGTTCTTACTTGGAGCTTTAACTAAGAAGTAGGTTTGCGGTATATTCAGGTGCTTTGAGCTACAGAGCTTTCTCCGACTCCCACAGCCCAAACCCAGATCAAATTCTCAGTTTAGAGCTTTCCAGAAAGGTAGCTTTTGATAAACCATCCCATCCGAGTCCCACAGAGCTTTCCTTAATTCTTAGAGATGTCCCAAACCACGGAGAGATTTTTCCGACTCGTAAAGCTCAAACCCAAGACCCAATTCTCAAGCCGCCAGATCAGAGCTTTTCAACTACAGAACTTTCTAAAGACATACACCGAAAAGCATCGATGACGTCACTGGTCCAGAATGGTTTTGTGTTAGTTGCATATTGTCCACTGTGAGACGGAAGTAAGATTGGCGCAATTCAGAACTTTTGGAAGCTTTTTAAATCGTCGACTTTTAAGCCCAAGCATCAAGCATCGGTGTCCCCTGTAGCATTCATCTTTTAGGTCGAGGAGTCATGGATTGTGTCAATCATTTCACAGGGCGTCCCGAAAGATGTTGATGATTTGGCACAGGACCGGATGTGCCAAAAGAACTTTATCAACCTTTACATTCGGGATTTAGATTTCAGAAGGCTACGGTCATACCAACATCTTCTCAGTTGACATATCCTCAAGAAGAAAGTGGAGATCTACGGCTGTTCACCAAAGACTGCAAGACATCAGACGGGTATATCTAGAGGCAGCTCTATGTCCTGGCAACTTTCGGTGCACGATAGTTTCTTTCGAGCGAAACCTTGAACCTAATAAGCCTCTTTAACTCCACAGGCTAGTTTTAGATATTCGTCACAGTCGATACACAAATACCTATTCTTAGGTAAACGAGTTCGTGGCATCAAACCTACGCGCCCCAGCCTTAATTGTACCTCCAGTCTCACTGGAGACAGCCATGTACCCGACCTAACCTGGTGACTGTTTCCATATCTCTACTTTTTCGTTTAGAGGCAACAAAGCATACCTTCACCGCTTTAGATTGGACGATTCATCGTTCTGCCCAGAATGTTCGGACGATAAGGAGGACGCAAGGCATGCCCGAGGTTTGCGGAGCATAGGACAGTGCTGAAAACAACGGACCAGATGATGAGATCGGAGAATGTGTGAATTGCTGAAAAGAGGAAAGATAAGAGTGTTATTTAGGTGGGAGAAGCGAAAAGGCGAAGCACCATGGCTCTGAGCGGGTTCGAACCACGAGCCCTTGTGATGGTAGTCAGGCCCCTTAACCACTAGGCTACCGAGGCGGGCCAATTGAGTCAGTTAGCGATAAAAGCAACAAAATCCCCGCCCGTTGGCCCAACTGGCGCAAAACCTACTTGCCTATATGTTCTTTCGTATAACTCAAAAAGCAAACATCCAGAAGAAACAAGCCTTTACATTCGTGGTTTTATTTCACTAAATCCCCCTCGAAACTAAAATATTCTACGTATGCATAACTTGTTTACGTGGAGTACCTGAGTGTAACTTCTGTCTGTTATCTAATATTCTTGTGAAATTTTTAACAGGTTAAGAATCTTTTAAGAATCTTCTCTTACATAAGTAGCGCACAAAACGTGATGCTTTCAAGCCTTACATTCCTCAGTATTTAGGTTTTTTTACAAATAAAAGCAACGGAAAAAATTGTGGGGGGGGATTTTCTCATATCTCAGTATTACCAGCAGAATACAAGAAGATTTGTGTGACTAGGATGGAGGGAGTGGTTTCTAAAGGGTATACACGAAAAAAATCAATGTTATTAAAGGGAGTTTTAGGTCAGGGGAGTTATTGAGATCTCCAGTTGTAACACATACAAACTCAACCAAAATAAGGAGTTACAGCATTTCGGTTGTGTAATTTTACTTTTAAATTTTTTTTATAGGACCGCTGGCTATGAAGAGCGGCTTTAACATGTGATTTAATTCACTTTAGTGGAGATCTTCCATTTACTAGAAAGGCAATTCTTACGTGGTTTAGTGTTATTATATTAGACATCAGCGTGCATCAGTTATTGGTTCAAGTATATTTATGTCTGCTAATTATATCATCGAAATTTCGTTTGAAGTGCTGTAAACATTGAAATGCTCAAATTATATAACAAATCTCCTACGTCACAACACACTTCACGTCTATTACTGGAAAAAGGACGTCTGCTAATCAAAATCCACTTCAATGCTCGAAACTATTTTTAACACTCTTGAAGAAATATTTCAGCCACACAAACTGATATATCCGAAATCTTGCACCACACCCACCACAGTGCAAATCACCGAGCATGTTTCGGCTGATTGAGTCACCATCAGCCACCCTCCAAGCAGCTGGAGGTGCTTAAAGGGTAAAATCGAAGACCCAATAGATAACAATAATTACGTAAATGTCCGTAATTCAAGTCTCCTGTGCCCAAGACGCGGTCTCAATTGCGGCTTTGGGTTTCATATATGAGCACAGAAAAGCCAGAGATCCCTTGTTGAAATTCTGAAATAATATGTCTGCTGCTTACACGGTCGGGCGATGGTGGTGCGCCGTCAATAGACCGAAGGTGAAATCGAAGAAACCTGTAGAAACAATGCCGCGATCTGGGGGGAAACCTCTCAAGTGAACACAGAATGAGAAATTGAAATAGGCGCGCACAGTCTACACAGCCAAGTTTTAGCTGAAGTGGATTGAAATCACTTGACGGGATGAATGTCACGGGGAGGCTTAAGTAGAATTTAATGTTTCCTTTTAGAAGGCGAACAAAAAAGACGAACGTTTCGACATGGTTTTGTTTACAAATAACAAAAGAAAGAAAGAAATCACTGACAAGTCATTAGTGGGGGTTACAACCTGCCTGTTTTTGAAGGTAGCAAAGAAATATGCTTTAAAAAACAAACATGAATGTCATTGAAAACGTGTCAATGCCAATAGAACAGTCTAACAAGACACTTGTGCAGTTTAAAAAATTAAAAAATTCTTCAAGTTTTCAACAAAGTTTTCAATGGTAAAATAGTCTCGTTTTGATCAAGCAAATAAGTGTAGAGATTTTTCTTACGCGGAGTGGTGAGAATACTTCATCAGTCGAGCGAGCCACTGCAAGTTCAAGTGTTTAGATTATAAACACTTAAAGTGTTTAAACCGTTATACTCGACTTTTAAACGGTTAGCGGCATTTAATGAAAATAAACACTTAAAGTGTTTCACTAGTAAACGTTTCCAGCTTGTTTTAGGTAGAAAGAAGCTTTCTGAACCTTTCACAATTTATAGCGCTTGTAGTATATGTGAACAACAACTGCGGTGTTGAAAAGCTTTTTACTTTCGTTCACCTTTCTGCTTTCCAAGCGCGAGTGTCGTCTTTCCAAGCGGCTCCCACTAACTACCAGCCTGGTCCAATGCTGCTTGAGTGATCTAACGAGAACTGATCTATTGAGTATGCCAAATTGCACCAAAATTGCCTGTTTATTTTTCCATGAGTATTTATCATAACTAAGTGTTTACTGTGCCAAGTGTTTAATGGATAAACGAATATTTTACTTTTAAACATCTCTATCGTTTTGTACTTAGGTTAAGTTAAAAAGCTTTTAAAAGCTCTCAAGCTTTTAAGCTTTTAAAAGCTCTTAAGGTTTTAAGCTTTTAAAAGCTCTTAAGCTTTTAAAAGCTCTTAAGGTTTTAAGCTTTTAGAAGCTCTTAAGCTTTTAAAATATAAAAGCTTTTCAAAGCTTTTAAAATAGCTCGGATGAACTCTCCTATGGTACTCGTCCAGTCATCAGGCGGAAGAATCAACTCTTCCACAGTCTGATCTCAACTGCCTTAAGCAGGCAACCACCGGCGTTTTCATATCTGTGGCGTACCGCTTGTCTTGCTGTGCTGTCGCTATTCTCTTTAGTCTTGTCGTTGTTTCTTTCGTTAGCGGTGGCATACTGTTTCGTTACAGCATTAAGGATAGGAACTTCTATAAGCTTCAAATAGTTAGTAGTAGCTCTTCTCTTAAATTAAATTTTTTATTCCATAATTTGGTAGGTTGGAATATTAATATTATACAAAATAAACTTGGTCTCTTCAATCACCACACCAAAACGAATGATGTAATCTTAAATCAAGATCTCCCATTCCATTACAACTATCCATCATCCAAAAAAGGAAAGAAGTATTCTTATATATAGAAAACAGAAAAATCCCATTTATCACGATCACTTAAAATCCTTATCCCTAGCAGCAAGAGAGATACTAAACATCTCCATCTTTTCCCCTCGCACGACGAAATGATAAAAATTGCGTGCGAAACACTATCTCGAACAACTGTTGCTATGTCCTGGGATAATTTCAAGGACAATAATATCATTTCCTTGGTAAGTTACAAAACACGAAAATTGTATATAGAAATTGTCGTTGTTGTGTCGCGTTGGGTCACATTTCCTTTGGGGCATGCCACGGCAGCAGTCACAAGTGATAGGAGTAAATTTTGCCCCAATTTTTGTTAAAATGTCATCATCATCGTTGTTGTCATCGTAGTCGTAGTCGTAGTCATCGTCATCATCATCATCATCATCATCATTGACTTAATAGGGATCGCTTAAATATACATAGATGATGTCGTGCCGCTGTGCTGTGCGATGGTGCTGGACGACGAATTTAGCCTTTTCCACATGACTGCCAAAAAATTCCTACAAAATTAAATGTTCCATGATTACTCAACAATGAGATAAGAACTGGACCCTTTCGTTTGTGTTACACGCTGTTTTACGCGAGAGAAATTCTTGGAAGTCATCGCTTGGAATGATTTTCGTGTTCTGCTTCTTCTTATTGCTCTCATATTTTTTGTCTTTATTCTGTTTCATTGCTGAAATGTGGGCCGACGAATGTTTACCCAAGGCCCCCCTTCCAGTCCCCAAGGAGCAAGGATAACGAGGCTGGAGACTGGGCCGACAAAGTATGAATACGTGACTCCTGTCGGAAGAGGAAGAACAAATCGATAGACTTGGTCCTTGGACAAAAAGCTTCAGCGCCAGACTTCTGCAGGGGGTAAGCTAGTAGTACTGGGATCATGGTTCAAGGAGTTTGGGGGATGTTTGCCGCTTATAAGGACCCGCGCGGACTGTGGACGAAGAGGGAAGTAGAGCGGAAGCGACGGGGCGGGCGACTCCTTGAATAACAATTTTCGGGGTAAAGTTATGCGATAATTCTTTCACTTCCTTTGGTTGCTGTTACCCAGTAAGCTCCAACGCCAACTCACCAGCAGGATGCTTTATCCTTTTAGCCTTTTTGTCTGCTGCTGTAGTGGCTGCATGCATAACAGCTCTCTCTGGCCAGTGGGATATACAGCGACCGACACTTTCAGCCCAGTTGAGCACCTCCTGCTTTCCGCTTCTCAATCCGCTTAATTGCAAATTTTTTAAAGCCCGAACAAAGGCGCCCTTAATGCCCTTTCACTTCTCCTGCGGGATACTTGCCGCCATGAATCATTCACAGGCTCCCAACCACCGAAGGATCACACGGACACACAAAAGAAGGAGTCAAGATCCGCTTTCGAGATTTGTTTGCTTGTGAGGCTTTGAATTTTTTAAACAATTTCGTTGAAAATGGGCGAAAAAAAAATGAAAAGCCGAAGACAGAATCAACTCCATTATGGCAAGCTCATGATGAACTGAACTGGTTCAAGGTCTTTCCGAAAAGCTGATAATTATTCCTTGTTACGTCAATATTTACTTACAGTTTGTAAACACGGCCGCCGACGACGACAACGACGCAGGGACGGGGGTGGATGGAATTCACTTCACAAAGACGACGCTAGATTGAGCGCCTAATTGACGTGAGTGTTGACTTAGGGCGTTCTGGGGGTGCCTTGCAGCTAAAAATCTATTTTCGGGGCTTAAAAATTTTTCACACTTTTCTGAATCAATTTTTTTTTGCTCCATTTAAAATCATATTTCCACCGCGATATTTTTAATTACTTCTTTTGAGCCACCGTCGTCGTCATCAGCAGCATTGATAGCGGCTTTATCGATTTTTCCGCGAAATTAGACAAAATTATTAGCTTCCAATCAAGCGGGCTATAAACGTGGCTAGAGCTGTGTTTTTAGTTGGCGCGGTTTTGTTTGGATTGCATGTCGCGCGGCCCCTGTGTGTGAATGCGAGGCGGAGTTTGGTTATTGTGTGTTTTTTTGTGTTTGTTTATAAAAAGACTGGATAAATACAGGTGAAGTCTATTTGATGTTTCTTTCTGCTTACGAAACTGATTTTCAGGTGAATCAAATTTCATTTGGTTCTATTGAAAAGGGGTGAAAGAAGGAATTTCGCAGAAATATTGTTGAATAATGAGAGGTATTTTAATGATAGTGTTGCTGGATTGGACTATTTTTAGTATAGTAACAAAGCGACACATTAAACAATTCGTCGAAAATCGAATGCGTTCTTTTATTATTTTTTTTCAGATGTGCAGATGTTCAGAGCTTGTTCGGTTGCAATTGCAAAAAGTCAACAAAATTTCAAAGTTAAATTTCAAAGCCTTATAAAGGTTTATCAGATTGGTTCGAGTCTTTACTAAACTTTTTCGTTTAATTTCATTTTTCGTTAGTGAAGTCACAAACCAATAAAAATGAGAAAGCTTTTTTATGACGTCAAAAAAGCTTTTTTAAAATCGACTTGGACATTTTATTTAGAAGACCTAAGGTTTTATAAAACCAATGTGCGTTGTACCAGACTTTGGAGCGAAAGCTACAGTTTTTCATTGTTGATGATTGCCTAATAACGTGCGGTAGATCATTACTATAAAAAGTGTAAATCTAATCTATTGACGACGTAGCGTCTCCGTCGAGCGGTAATTTATTGTTGCATACTTTTGGGCTTAACTTGTATTACTTTTTTTTTATTTCTATATCCAAAGGATGCGGGATTTGTGAGAGGACACTGAATTATTTCACTGGAAGTAAGCTAGTAGCACTTATCCAGATGTACAATAACTTCCTACTTCTCATCGCGATGGTAAACTTCCGCTTTGTGTTCCGTATCTTCTTGTATGAACAAAAAAACCGCGTCACATTTAAAATGAAATTAAGCGCCAAGTCCAATTCACAATAAATTTTCAGAAAATTTCACCTTGAAAAATTCACGAAATCCAATTAAGTCAAGTAAATAATGAATAAATTATCTCTGCAATAATTTCGCCTTCAAAATTTCTGAAATCAAATTAAGCCATTAATCCATCAACTGATAAAGCAGCTCCGTGGTCCTTTAAAAGGGGGTGACTTCTTGGGGTCAGTTTTTTGGGGTAGTAATAAAAAATCGAAAGGGGCATGAAAAATGGAAGAGGAGCAGCGTATTTTTTGGATTATAATAAATTTTCAGCTTGAAGTGCGTAACTTTTGTTTGGTTTTTGTACAAGAGTTGAAATTTTAATGTTTTAAGAAGAGAGAGAGAGTTAGAAATGCGCTAGATACTAATTTACTGTCTTAACAACACTTTCAATGATATGAAGAAAATTAACTTTACTTATGCCACAACATGACATGAATATAAATAAAGCGATTTTTAATAAGGACGAAAGATCCTGGAAATTTATGTGTGTGTAATTCAGCTAGAAAAATTGAAGCTACCTCGACTGTATGTTTGTGGAAATTACAAAGCAAGAAGCACCAAAGTGACCTCGAGCTAGTCATTATGTTTTAATGGCGCTGCTTTTCTGTGAGACAAGAAATTTTTAAAGAGGAATTTAATAGCCATCCTGTGTTGTCTTGGGGTTCTAAAAGTTTATCATTTTTTTAGCACAACGAATTACGGGACAAGACATTATAATTTATCTCCTAAGTGATGCGAGTTTCGTGATTAAATTGTGTTTTAAAATAAAAATAAAACAAAATTTATAGAAAGTAGAAAAAACGTGCGTGTTACCAGCAATGTTGCTCGCTATAATGAAGTGAAAACCGATGGGGGGTCCTTCGCCCTTTATATTCTTCATAAGTGATACTTAATGGCTCAGTGTTCCGTAATCAAGCCAACAGTAGAATAGCTATAGTGGTTCTGGCTCAATTTAACATGCGATTTTACATACACCCTCAAAAACGACCTGAAATGTTATCAAAAGCTCTTTTCAGCGATATATGTATAATTTCGGTTTGAGGATAAGGTTCGTGTATTCGCTAAGATGAAAGCTTATTCTAGGGGAAATTTTGATTGGGGAAACTTTGGTATTGTTTGCGCTTGCTTATATGACTTCTTTTAGGAGCTTTTTTTGGTCAGATTTATATCTTTATATAAGCAAACAAACTGTTCTGCTTGCGAAATTGCTTTGCTGCCCCTTACCTTTTTGGTTACAGTTTTTGTTAAGCTTTTTGACATCAAGCCAACAAGAGTCCTGTTATGGTTATGCCCTTTTCATATGAATAATTAGAAGTGTATCTCTTCAAAAAAAAACATTTTCCAAATCATAATTTTTGGTGTTGGCATTTGCATAAACCCACTTCAAATGATAATCAACCAAACAAGATTACAATCGTATAGAAACTTATTATTCTAACAATAAGCCCTAAACAGAATCTCACTCTCATCAAACTTCCATTTTATGCAGAAACAATTCAATTTTCTAGTGCCATACTAAAATGGAAATTGATTGCTCCCTCTAGACTATAGCAACACAGCAGCAGCGGCAGGATAATGTGAACGAATACACCTTTTGCGTTCAGTCCTGGTCGATGGCGGCCCATTAAATAGTAGCTTCCTGTATCAATAAACGAATTTCAATTTTCCAGTCAGCTTTATGTCATCGCGCGCTAAGCTACCAAACAAGCAATTACCCACCAGAATCTGATAACAAAATATCCTCCCCACTCTTCATACCTCTTCTTCGACCGGAGTACCAACAACGATGGAACTGTAATAAATCACTGGGAACAGAATATTATGACAGGATTGAGATTCAGTGCGTTGTGTTGTGCACGAAATTGAATCCGATCGAGTGTGAAATTTAAGAAAGGTAAATCAATATAAATTTTTAGTTAAGTGTGCGAAGGTGTGTTAGCAGAAGGTGGGTGGTGTCTGTCTTGTGATGAAAACAATATTGTTTTTGCTGTGGGATGTGCAACAAATGCAAGTTAGTGTGACGTGGGTGGAATGTGATGGAGAATAACTTTCATCTTCAAGGCAAAAACAAGGATCTGCTGGTGACTGTCTAGGGTGACGAAGCGAATATTTGAAACAAAGTATGAGACAGTTTCTTTTGTTCTAGTCTTCTTTTAACAGCATCTGAACTTTAGATTTGTACGCCAGACCGCTTCACAGAGAGTTGTCACTTAGCCTTGTCAAGGTTGTACCAAATATTGATACCTTGGTCTTTGTTCCTGCGATATTTGGACTTGATATCCTTCCTTACGAGACGACACGAAAAGAAACCACTTGAAGTTCTTCAGACATGAGTGGAGCATTCGATATATTTCATCCGAGTTAGAGCGTTTAGGTCCTTCTTCAAAAAGCTTATTAGTGTTCCAATAGCTTGTCGGCCAGAACCATGAATGCAGAGCCATAGCCCTGTTTGACTAGAGCGTCCGTCTGTCTAATTTTCTTCGAAGACCAGGTGACCCGAGACGAAAAAACAGCGGGGACCAAATTGGGAATATCCAGTTCATCAGATTAGAAAGACAGGATAGCCGATCTTGCATGATCCTTTGTAGGCTCCGTGTTGGTCGATTATGAATGGTGATTCTAGATATCTCAAAGCTTTTTGTCTTTAATTCCGTAAAGGCAAGTTTATCTGAAATAATCAGCAGGAGGCAGAACAGTGCTAAGTTAGATTCAGAAGAGATGACACATATTTTTATCTTGATTAGTACAAAAGTTCCCAGATACCACATCACTATGTTAATATATTTGCTGAATAAATTGTTTAAAAAAATCCGTTTCAATTGCAAAAATGTTAACAAATTTCAAACTTTCATATTTCAAATCCTGTTATAACTCGAAAAAATTCAGCAGTTTGGTTCGAGTCTTCACTAAACTTCTTCGTTCAATTTCATGTTTCGTTAGTGAAGTCACAAACCAATAAGTTTAAAAGTTCTTTTATGACGTCATAAAAGCTTTTTTAAAATCGATTTTTTTGGTTTTTTTTTTAAATAAGAGAAGGTGGTGAGTTTTTGTGGTGATGCATAATTTTATGGATTTCTATTGGATTTTGAAATTGTATTTCATGTAAGAAAGCTTTTAAATAAATATTTTTTTTCTTTATGCTGTGATATTATTTGGTATTAGAGTAGGGTATATATATTGAAGTAGGAGAACTATATTGAATGGTTTTTTTAATAGGTAAAAATTGTTGTTTTAAAATTCAAACATTTCAATCCAATATCAGTTACAGTACAAGCTACGATATGCACAGAAGTGTGCGCCAGCAGTATTAAACAAGTACATTTATCATGTCCAGCCGTCAAAGCCAGTTATATTTAATTTCTGTTATTAAAAACTGACAATCGTTCAATATTTCTCTGCTCAGTCGTTAATAATTTTTTCTGTACCATTTTCATTGCTCGTTGAAGCATTTTTCGGCAACAAACACGGATTTAGTATAAAATTCAATGCGCTTTCAAACAAGAACAGATTTTTTTTACAATTCAATAATTTCAGAATGCTATAGAGAGCACCAGTCTCGTGCTCTACGAAATATATGTATCATCCAGCTAAGCAAACACTATGTCCACCCAGACACCATAGCCCAGTTTAAAGTTTTATCTGAACACCTGTGCAAACAGAACGTTGGGTCGATCGACTTTAGAATTTAGCTTGCATCGGAGCTGTATAATGGTTACTACGTGTCATAACGACATGCTGTGAGTGCTTGGATAGTTGTGAACTTAAGTAACTTTTATACAACAACGTGCTCGAGAGAAGATGGAAGATATTTTCTTTATGAAAGTCAAAGCCACAAGCAACAACTAAATTGTGATAAGTTGTGCAATCGATACTGCAGGCGACTTAGCCTCGTTGCAGTTAAGTGATCTTGGTCATATTTCAGCCTCAAGAACAAGACATTTGGTGAAATTGTTAAAAGGTTTGTGATCACATTTTTGTTGGTTCAAACATTGATTAACAAAATTTACACAGCACCTGTTTGCAACACTTTAAGAGTTCCTTTTTAGTGGAGAATATTTAGCAAGTTTCATGCATAACTTTGTACGACGAAAAAGCTCGAAACTAGTCCTACAAATAGGAACCCAAGTCGGCCAGACATACCAGCACAAAATGTTCGTTCAATAACATCACGCTAACAGTATACAAACTCCACCTTGCTGTCATCTACTAGTCCGATACACACTCAGGTATAGAAGGAAATGGGGGGGGGGGCGTCGGCCTGGGTTCAGGCACAAAATTTACATTTGCAAATAGTTACGTGACAATTTTTTGCTATCTTTTCTGCTTGTAACGTGCGTATTTTTACATGCAAATATAGCTGAGAAAATCGATACCGAACAAACCCAGGACCTCCCAATAAAAAAAGTAAAACAATATGAAAGCGAAAATGCAAGGATATCCTTGCGTGCAGGAAGTTTTTTTTTGTGCTGTCCTATTTGTGTGAAGGATTGATCGAGTAGGTCCCAGCTTGTTTAGAACCAGCACACACAATTTTATTTCCTAGGGTCCTCTTAATTACTTTAGAGAAAGTTGCTGCTATGCTTTATTTTTATTATCCCTAAAATGTCCCCGGAAAAGGTTATCATCATATTTTATTGGGGCGTTTCTTTTTTTATTGGTTGTGAAAAGTGTGTTTGTTAAAAATGTCCTTTTATTATAACCACCCACACCCGTTCTGTATTATTGAGTAAGGAAACATAGACAGCAATCTGGGGGCGTTTTAACAACTTGTTTCCGTGCGGACAAGGTCCTTAATTTAAAGGATTTCATCGGAAATAATTTTATGATTTGATTTTAGTGCTTTTGTGTTGTTGAATGGAACTGGATAGTGTTTTTATTTTCGTATGTTTGGTTAAGTTCGATTTTATTTGCGGGGATCGATACCTTTGTAGGTCGTAGTCAAGGCTTGTTTTGTTCAATTGAACTGGTTTCGTTGTTTCTTTATGTTTATGACTTATTATTGTTTTGTTTTGTTTTTATTTTTAGTTGAAGCAGAAAACTGTCAATTGCATAACTTTTGGGCGGGTTTAACCTTTTTGTTTAACATAATCAAATCAAGAACAATAAAATCTTGTCAATGTCAATGGAGTAGATTCGAACCATGAACCTCTGGGATGGTAGTCGGGAGCCTTATTCCCTGGGCCAACAAGGTTGACCGGCTTTTTATTAATACGGGTCATCATCAACACTGTTCCACAGCAGTAGCAACTTCTTCGGTGCGCAACAATGTGCGATTTCTCTTAGGATGCGTATGTTCCTTAAGAGTACGCGCGGCGCGGAAACGTTTCATCGTTATTCGAATAGCTCGCTCCGATGGACGGTTATGTCGACAGTAAAATGGACATAGCGCACGGTTATGTCATCCGAAACAAAATTTGCAAATCTGTTCATACTGAAATGGAAACAAATCAGCTGTTACCTGTCAAATTGACTGTCACTAGAAACAGTGTTGCCAATTCGAAAAGAGAACTTCTAAAAAACACCCTTTATTACAGTTTCGAAGTTAAGGCTTTTGATGTAGCCTAAAATTGATTTATGATTCATATCTCAAATCTCCCTGAAAACAAGGAAGTCACGTAGGAGGATTTTCAATCTCCTTCTCGCTGCAGCCTCAGAATCGCACAGTAACCTGCTCCGCTGTTTTGTGAGGTGTTCCGCAGAACCGACAGCTACAAGTAACTACCAGACCTATACTGCTTAAACAATAATTTAGCTAGCAGTGGCCCGTCCGGTTTGCCGATTACTTCGGGGTCGCTGTACTACGAAAGCGACTCGACGAAGTCGAAATATTCGCGAACGAAGCAACATGGGAGATAAAGACGTGACTCAGGAACGCTGGTCTAATGCTAGCTAAGCACTAACCGGAAGTAGTGCTAATAAGCAAGCGGCAAAATGTGGAGACCATAGTGGATGAAAGTAAATCATCCACTCCCAGCTCGCATATAAGTATTTGGGAGTTATGACCAGCCCACACCCACCAAAGCATTGTATGCTATGGCCTTTTTGGGCTGCCGATGTTTAAGGTCGCTAAAAGGGTAGTAAATAGACTTTCAACAAGAGATATCATTTTATATCAACAAAACAATTGTTTCACGATCTGCCCTGCTGCAACTGCAACGTCGTCTATCAATTTCATTCCAAAAAGAGTCAATCAACATCGTTCAGTAGCGCTATCCATTCACTGTATCGGTCGAACCAGCAGAATTTTAAAAAAAAATATATAATTGTGTATTAAAGAACCCAAGACAGAAGTGAAACTTCGCGTACAATAATAAAGAACATAATATGAAAACTTGACGTCAATATAATATTACCGAAATAATAATCTTTAATACACAATCTTCATTTTTTAAATAACCGACTCCTCATTTTTACTTTACCGATGCCTGTGCCATCTATGAACAAATTTAAATAAATTGTAATTATTTTCCTGCTGGTTTGGTAGAATTTATTTATATGGCATCACTTAAATGCTATCATGGCTGTCGCTGTCAGCTACTTTGTTGAAGCAGTGTGGAAAATTGTTTTTTGGCGGTGATCTTCGCGAAATTCATCAGCGTAAATTGTTAAAATCCAAAATGTTAAACGAAATAAAGTGGAAACTAAATTGTTAGTATACTTGTGCATTCATTCAATTATGAAATTAGTGTTACAAAACTTGCACATTAAAGTGACAGCTGTAAACGAGTGAGAAGGCAACTTCCGTTTCATACAACTGTCCTTGTTTTTGTGGCCAATTCTGAATTCACTCGTATCTGCTCGAATCCCCAGAACTCACTTCAAAATCCCCGGAGCAAGAGCAAGCAAGTATGGTCCGATTGCATCGCCGCCAGCCCAAAAAAAAGGCTTAAACTGTTACTCTTTGTGGATGGATAGGCTGTTCGACAATCTCTCTTTGGTTTCTGGAGCTCCAAATGCACAACAGTTTTGATTGTTTACGAGCTCAGATAGATAAAAATGAACATAACTCTCACTCACAATAATTGTTTGTTTAAAAAAAGTGTCGCATCCACCCACCACCCAATCAATAAGTGTCGCATCCATATCTCAAAATCTCCTAGTTTCTACTTGTCAAATGTCATTGTAATGACAGTTTTATGTTGACGGATCGAAAATGGCGCCAAATTTAAAATGACACCTCTTGTTGAAAGATCCTGTAGTAGCGATAAATCTAACATCGTCGGATATATGGGAATATGCTGGGTTGCCAATTCTCAAAAATAATCTGGATTTAGGAATGATGAAGTAAAAACTGTTTATCAGTTACTAGAAAGAAATTGTGATATGAGCCGTATTATGCCTTCATAAAAAATAGAACTGGTTTCTGAAAAAAAAATGTTTTAAGTAAGCACCTTGAGAGGAATGACAAACAATTTCAAAACCCCAAAAAGAAACAAATAAATATAATAAAAAATTACACGTAAGTCCAGAAACCTGATAGAATTTATTTCTTAAGTTCACAGAATGCCAGAAAACTTGTATTTTTCATTAGTGATTTTAGTATGACTTGTGACTCTGCGAAAATGTACCAACCATAGCAGAGTTTTAATAGATGTTTGTTAATAGCTGCGTTCCATTGGGTAATATTTTCTACTCGCGAGTACTCCGGAGTACTCCCAACTACCCCTGCACTTTTACGTTTTACTCGTATTTACTTCTGACATCAAAAAATCGCGTTCCATTGGTGATGTACTCCGGAGTACTCCGAATCGCCCAATGGAACGCAGCTAATATTTACCATGAACTATAATTCATACTCCTTATTCATATTTTCAGCCATTTAGTACTGAATGGACCCACAATATCGTAAAATTCCGATCATCACAATGCAAAAATATCACCAAGTATTTCCCCTATCAAAAAAAATCCACAAAACTTGTCAACAAAAATCTTCTTTCAAGGTTAAGGATGCTATAACACAGTGGTCGTCATCGCAGCCCAAAATTTACGTCTTGACATTAACATAAAAGCGAAAGTTATTCCCCGGCCGACCAACTCACCAACTGCATCATACAGTCTGGGTCCCCGACATCTACAACAACAAAAAAAAAATACAGACGATCTTCGAAAGAACTTCGCAAACGTAAGAGAATTTGGTCATCGACGTACACAAAAGGTCGACCGAACGTCGCGAAGAACTTGTTTTGGGGCCGAGTTTTTCAGATTCATCATTTGCATTTTTGTTGGTCGGGACTTCTCGCGTCAGTGGAATTTTTCTTGGCCAAAAACTTGTTGGATGTAAGAAAAAAAACTTGTTTAGAATAAAAAAAAATAGTTCTTACGAAAATTGATATAAACAATTCTAATGCTATGTAAGAATATGATAATTGCCTTTGGCGTTACTCTTTGGAGGTCAAGCGGCGTTTTAATTACAGCAGTTTCGTATGTGAAATTTTTCAAATCGCGTGATTGTGTAAAACTTGATTAAAAACAACTTGAAGAAAATTAGCGAATTTCAGATTTACAATTTGCGCAGCGAACAGCCATTTCTAAGCACTTCGATTGCGTTTTTGGCGAACCTGAAGATCAAAATATCGCTCAGCACATTACTAATGACGAATATACTTCTTATCTCTTCACTGGCGTTGCTTCTTGGCAAGTCCGCGTCTGGTTGGACGACGTTCCAAGAAATCCCGATAAGGCCGTGAAGCATTAAGAGAGCCTACGGTATTCGTTCAAGTACGTCAAGATTACGTAGCGGTTCGATAATAGTCCAGCTTTAGGCGATCTATGAATGATTCAGTCTATCTGGTCGGGTCAGTGTTGGAGGTCAGCCGGTTTCTGATGACTTCTTTGACTCCATTCTAAAGCGCCAATAGTGTTTTGTGTGGATGTGTGTGTGTGTGTGCTCGCATATCTCCGAGGCTGTAGTCTTCAAATCCAAGCAAAAATCATTTTGCGATTAAAAGAAAGATCCGATCGACAGCAAAAGATCGACCGACATTAAATCCGTTACAGGTGAAGCGAAATATCTTTTGCCAACGTTTTGTTAATTTGCTAGAAAGAAAGAAAAAAATCTCACACACCTATGGCACTTAGCCAAGGTATATATCTCTCCAGGTGAGAATTATCTTCTGGGTGAATCTTGGCATCACCTTAATATGTCCGACGTCATATTTATCATTGGCGACCGCCAATTTTTCCGCTCCACATTAAATGTGCGAGATCAATTCGGGCGACGACTAATCGACCGTGCAAAGAGACTATTTTCGCTGCAATAAATACGTTCGGTCGCTTAAGCTGTCTCCCAATAAAAGTTTTCATCTCTCTGCCATTTCGCTTTTTTTATAATTATTTTTATTATTACTTTTCTGTTGTTTTATTTTTATTTATTTTATTCTTTATTTCTCTTTGTATTTTTAACCTATTTTCACATCAGCCTGGGATCGCGTAAGGCAGTCGCAGTCTCCATTTTTTAGCGCGGATATAAAAATATCAATGGATTTATATAAAAATTGTGGTGGCATTGAAGATGTTTTTTTGAAATTCTACGGTGATTGAAGAAAAGAAAAAACTTTTTTTTAGTTTATTTCTACAAAGATTTATTTATTAATCATGTCGGAAATATATACTCATACATTTTATCTTGATTAACTCATATATTTTATCTTGATTAAAAAACTTCTTCCGCTTTGCCTTTTGCAATTGAGAATTATTGGGCTGAGTTTAATCTCAATTTTAATGCGAATTAATAATTAAATTGATAAAAAAAACTAACACGCGATTTCTGATAATAATAAGAGAAATGTGAAAATGTGTGCTTTACAGAAATTGGTTTGTGTGGGAAGTTTTTGTAGGGGGTTTTTAAATACTTTCATGGTAGCATAAGGTGACCACTCTGTATGGATATTTTTTAAAATTAAAAGTCATCCTTCACGGTGTGGCCTCGTAACATCCTTCTTTTCGCCAAACCTAACAAACACTTTGAACACTCTAATGGGCTCGGTACGGTCGAATCTGTAGTTTTGAATGTCTTCGGCGGGATTTTGCTGATCTTGGTCCAATGAGATACCGTGCATGAGCCTCGACTAGGTGAGTTGCGTCTCCGTTAAGCTTATGCAACATAATTAATTTAACGATAGAGGAGTCGCGAAAAGTTTTCAATAATAATAAAAGAGGTAAGTTGGTCTGCCTGGTCTGACTGGTCTGCCTGGCCTATTTGGTCTACCTGGATTATATAACTGTCTATCTATATAGTTGTATATCAGTGTAGCTGTGGCCGTCAAATTTAGAATGCTGGTGTTTCCCATTCCATTAGCCGCCCTTTTTGATGTGAAACATCTATTGGCGCGTGGTGAGTCTCAACTGGCGATAATTTTGTATTTTAATTTTGCAATCACAATTTTGACAATCCGCAAACAGGCACAACGCCTATAAAAATTGTGACGGTATAAATAGCAGGTCACAAGAGTATATATAGAACAGGGTTCTAGCACCGTCGATTAGAAGTACGCGGACGTTCACATACACTCTGCCTCACTTACGTCAATATTTCTGGCGTACGTCACACAGAATTAGTTTCATCTCATTACACAAATACAAATTAACCATTAGAGGTGAATTTTTTGGGATTTTTCTTGTGACTGGGTGCTAAGAATAGTCACAAACAATCAATGACAAGCACGAGTCACAAAAGCTTGGTCAAAGGTTAGAAAAGAGGGTAAATATAGCAATCACATCTAGCAGCAGATCTAATGAAAGACATCCTGGCTGCCATTCTGAAGGTCGTGGGTTCGAGTCCCATTGCGATATGGTTCTATCGAAGCAGGGACGAATAAAAGATGTGTAGATTGCAGCCCTGGCTGCTGGCTGAATGAGAAACTTTCATCTCTTGAAGATTTAAACTGAATGAATCACGAATCACAACACACTCAAGATCTGACTCAGCTCAAGCGAAATTCAATAAGTCGAAATATAATATCAAAAATCAACTAAGAACTTGCTTGGGGGTCCTCTTGTGTTGCTTCACAATTTTTCCCTTTTAACGAAGGACTTACATATATGAACGTAGCTGTGATTTGTGATCATTTTGCTTCGTCTCCTTCTTCTTCTTTTAATACACTTCTAGGATCTGCAGAGAAGTTTTACATGATTTTAACGAGATTAATGATGACTTAGTAAAACTCCTGTTAAATCTCCACACAAAAAAAAAATGCGTGGGAAAAGAAATTATATAAGGATCGAATGTGGTGGAATCATGCCGCCGCAATGAATTGAAAAATTGAAATTTCATTCAATTCCATCTGAACATGATTCGTTGCTCGACTTTATGCAGGGTTTCTTAACAAAATTTGCATAAACCAAATCCAATGCTTGAATGAGTCTTGAAATTTTCTTTGACAGCGCCACACACAAAAAGACGTTCAGAAGAAGAAGAAGACAATTTTTTTTCTTCACACAAGATCCTCTCCGTAATCCCTTCCAGCATAGCATAAAGAAACAAACCGAAGAAACCAGCACGCAAATAGAGAGCCCGATTGGTCGGGTATTGTTATATATGTAATACACACGACCGATATCAGCCAGGATATATCATCATCCTTACTTGTGTGCGATTTTGTGTTCGGTTTGTTATCATTTCGCGGAGTTATATGGCATTATCCACATATCATCCTCAAGTTTTCATAAAATATAGATGTATGCGCGAGGGTATCCCAACTGAACGCTGGGTGGAACGCATATACATACATCTAAGAAACTGAATCCTTCGACCAGGATGTGCCATTCTCCGTGTTGTAATCGTTTACCGCACGTTTCAATACCGCCATATTTCTCTCGTGCAAAAGCAAAACGAAAATTCCTAGTCGATTTCGTTGCTGCTCTGTTGTGGGAAATTTGTGTTTCAACCTGCAAAATGGTAACGAAAAAAAAATATCGCTAATAATATTATCGATTTCCTTCGGTTAAAAGGAAAGGCAAAAGACGAATTTACTTTGATTCAATAAACACGAAAAAAATGAGGCAAAAGGAAGCGAGAAAAAAATACTGATAAATATGGGGGCCGCCGCACACGGAAAATGCTCTGTAATCGGGTTTTTCTTAAAATGTCGCTTCTTCACCCCAGCAGCAGCAGCAGGACACAAAATGCTGGAAGTCAAGAAAATTCAATAAAATTTCAATTTTCTTATCATTTCACATTTTTTTTGCCTCATTTTTTCAATGAAATTAAAAAACGTTTTTTTTTCACTTTTTCACCTTCGAAAACGGATTTGTGAATAGCAAGCGGAAAATTGATAACTGATAAGGATGCGAACGGTTTTTGTGGAATGTTAAAATATTTGTGTGTGTGTGTGTGTGGTTTTTCCTGCAAGCAATTTTTATGTAAAGATGCAATTTTGTAGGTGTAAAGACAGAGTGAAGAGAGAAATTGCAACTTTGATTCCCTTGGTAGAAGTATTGCAGTGATGCCGATGGGTGAGTAATGGTATAGAAGGTCTGAAGGTCTTCGCTGACAAAAAGTAAAAGTATTTTTAAAAGAGAAAAATAAATGCACAGAAAACAGCATCGATCTAAAAGGATGATGCTTTACTTGCTTCAGGAACATCAAGCAAAAAATTCCGCTGCACTACTATCCAGTCCTCCTCGGAAGCGTTTTTATGTTGCCTCACGATAGAATTTGATCTCCACGTCCTCCTTCTCACGCATCCCCGACTCCCCTTAGCCTATCCATCTTATTCTTTGAGCTAAGCTTACTACTAGATATTCCACCATGACGTAAACGAAATGGCGGACTGACAGTATAAAGCCTGGGACACACCTATCCACACCGCATGACGGCCGTCTGTCGGACGTCAAACGGAGAGAAAATAAATAAGTAAAATTTTACCAGTCAGCCTCCACCTTTCCGCGCCTCCGTGTCCGCACCGCGTCAAATTTTACTTGTTTACTTTCTCTCCGTGTGTCGTCCGACCCACGGATGTCATGCGGTGCAGATATGTGTGTCCCGGGCTTAAAGGGTGATATCTGAGCTTCGATTTTCACATGAAACAGTAGGTTGATAGGTATATGGCTAGCTTCAGTGCGACCGTTTTGACGCGCCGTTTTGATGACACACGTCAAAACCTTGAACCTGGCAGGTTTTCAACAACGCGTTGGCCACAATAGACCAATTAAAATAGGTCGCAGTGCCCGCTAGACACAGAATGAATGAATCAGTGCCTCCATATCTAGTCTAGAGAATGTGAATGAGAATGTGACTTTAGCTAGAGCAG
Source organism: Thereva nobilitata (assembly GCA_963855945.1). Classification (NCBI taxonomy): domain Eukaryota; kingdom Metazoa; phylum Arthropoda; class Insecta; order Diptera; family Therevidae; genus Thereva; species Thereva nobilitata. Next base: position 113,564,168 of record OY979697.1, read on the forward strand.
AGCTTTTACACATAAAGTGGACGAATGTCTCTCTTTCGTCTCCCTGCAGGTTCGATGCCTACCCTCTTTCTTCTTCCGTGGTAAGGTATTGGGTCCAAAAGCCCTATACTTCATATTTGTAGACCGCACTGCTTGAACAGATTCAGTAGTCTGCCTAGTGGCTTGTCGCTTAGGCTTGATTGTAAGGCGGCCATTACACGTTCATGCAAGCTGCAATCAATTCCACCAGTCATGATTAATGGAAATCAAAATATACGGAGGATTACGTCAGTCAACACCTTAGACGTTAGGTTTTCCGTCAGTCGTAGGCAAAACTGTGGAAAAACTGACAGCAAAACCTATCGTGTAATGGGCGCCTTAGAGCTATCGCGTGTCACTCACAGAAAACATTAAGAGCAGACTCATCCTCTGGTTGGTTGGTCTACCATTCAAAATATGGTCTAGCATTCTTTCTTCGTATTCTCATTTTTGTCCTACACTCTTCTGTCGTTTTTTTTATGTGGAAGACTAGAGCTCAGGGAAAGCCCTTTGTACTGTCGACAATCTATTTTCCACGTATAGAGTGCAATGTCAAACAAGATGTAATGAATTTTTCAAGTATTTGTCTCATTATGAAAATCTAGTCTGTTGCCGAACTGTCCCTGCTTGGTGTAATCTCCTACTTTTTGTCTTCCAAATATGGTTTCCGTCCACTTAGAAAAAACGGTGTACTCACCTGGATATAATTATGTTTGCACTTAACCGCGCATATACACATTATATATAAGTATACCCTGTATTCGCGATGTGTATGACCCGTCTGACCTAATCCTCTGGAATCCCGTATTTTAACCTGAGCTCATCACGCCTTTTGGTGTGTAGTATACCCTTCGGTGTAGTGATTCCTGGGATAAAAATTCTTTGGAATTTAAAACAGCCACGGTTCACAGGGCAAACACGGACCTTACTCGTATTTATATATATATATATATTTATGTATTGTATATATAAAAGACACACCCCTGCCGGGACAGGCGACCCCTGCGGGATTTTGATTAAAGAATTTTATTTTTGCGCTTTGTGCGAATTTTTCAAAACAGCAGAAACAAAACAGTAAAAAAAACATATCAAGAAAGAAGAACCCATGAGTTACTCTTTTCATCCTCCCCGAAAACACAAGGTGCTATCCACGCCAAAGATAAATAGAAACAGCGGAATTCTGCTGTGGCATTCTGGTGTGGCGACGATGTAAACCAGGTTTGTTTAGGCTCCAATGGGGCACCTGCACAGATGCTATCCACTCTCTCTATCTCTCGACGAGTGGGGCGTATCTAGAAGCAATTAATTCATTAAATCTTAGACATTTTCGATGAAATAATTACGCTAATTCACAGGAAACTGTAAACTTTACTACCACAAATTATTTACCTGTGCGCCCCGGAAAGGTGTACTGAACGGCGAAAACACACAAAAACAAAATTAACGATTTCCCTTCTCTGGATTATGTTAGTCACGCAGATGAAGCTCTAAAAAGATGCACACGTCTCTTTTATATCTGTCTTATAGGTTTGGTAACTCTATACCATGCCATTTCTTTCTGGGATGAAAAAAAATCAATTAATTTGCGACAAGAAAGCCCAAACCGAAAATCTTTTCACACAATTAATCCAAAATATCTCAAGGGCATTCAGGAGAGCAATCTTAGTTCTGCCTCGGTTATTATCAAGATGGTAGCAAAAATTCGATATCTACGGCTCTTTTGTAGAATACTTTCCAGGGGAGAGGTAGGGGGATGCCGAAACGATTGTAACTAAATCGAACATTGATCTGATCTAGTACGATGCACACAGATTGAATGAGGGTCAATTGATTGGGTCATGGGGAATTTTCTTCTATAAGAAATTGAGATTTGACCGCATCGAAACGATTTTAGTGGCCTAACGCGCTGTGGAAAGTGTTTCCTTGCTTTTATCGAGAAAATGATTTTATATTCAGATGCAGAATTGGAAGTATTTAAGTGCCGTGACTAAGTTTGATAGATGCTTAATCGGTGAAAATGAGTTTGTCGTTGTAAGTTAGCCGAACTAGCCGAAGGAGGTTCATTGGAACTTAGTTTGGCTCATGACATGACTGACTGGTAGTAAAAAAGTTATTTTAGTCTTTTCTAGTGGTCATTCGAGTAGAAACAAAGATCCACAGAATTGGATCAATGAACGAACAAACTGAATGTGATCGTAAACTCAGCCAAACCTTCCGCAAAGGAATTAGAAACGAGTGATTAATTTCTTCAATGTTGCTCAATCTTATCATCGAAAAAGTGACGAAGAAAACTATCACCGAGCAATTGTGTGGGTTCAATGGCTGGAGAACAAAGTGGTATAGCAACAGGGGTCCTGGGTCAGCGACGTCATCTGTTGTAAGCTCGAATGTGAACTTTGCTTGGGGCAAGATCCTGGGCTTTGGATGTGAGCGCCACCTGTGTGAAACTAGTTGAACTTCGCTGTGGTGGGTTAGTGTGTATTGGGTGGGCTTTCATGCTGGGGGAGTCTTAAGTGGGATCGTGTGGGCCGTAAACCAGACCGACCAGGCAGACTAGATAGACCACACAGACCGACCAGGTAGACCAGACTAGGTTGGTCTGTCTGATATATCTGGTCTGTTTGATCTGTCTGCAAAATTATTTTAAACGGCTCCTTAATGATAATACTGACAGCACGAATCCCAAGGAGAGTGCGGACATACCATATGATGGTATTCACATGGAACCCTCGAAGAAATAAAAGATATAATAAAAACATTGAGGAATAACAAAGTCCCGGGAATCGATGAAATAGGTCTTAAACTCGTTACAAAAGGAAGCATAGTAGTAGAAGAAAAATTGCATGAACTGATCACGAAGTTATGAATGGAGAAATAACCACCGAACGACCATAATTTGCCCGATCCATAAGAACTGAGAGAGCAGCTGCGCTGTCAGAACTAGCTATAGGGGTTTTCACTATTTTCTACAGGCTATAAAATATTCATAATCTCCATAAAGAATTGGCTACTATCTCAGAAAGTTTACTAGACGAATACCAAGCCGGATTCCGGAAAGGAAGATCAATCACAGACGTTGTCTCTTTGCACTGTCGACGGTTCTTTGATTGAGGAAGGAATTTAGAGTAGATCATTTATAAAGATTAGAAATAGAGTAGTTGACAGAGCTGACTTCTTACGAACCCACGCCGAGATGGCGTGGGGTTTGGAGTTAACGCCATCTCGTTGATCTTGATTGAACGGCCGAAAAGGAAACTTTTAATCCAGAACTGGGTCAACTCCAATAACTTGTAGTTTAGCTAAAGACCCCTACATATGTACGAGCGATTCATCCACCCAATTAAATTATGACCCTAATTTTGGACCGGAGCCAATGAACTAGCGCTAAAATAGAGCCCTCGTCTATGGGGGCCTTATGAGAGCTGACTCAATCGAAAGCCTTTAAGAAATCAAGAGCCAAATCGAGTACACCGCTTGCTGATTTTCTTTTTTTCGATGATCTTAATTATAAAAGATGATTTACTTTATTTTAACAATCATAAAAACAAATATTGGTATTAAAAAACGAAAAACAAGAAAATTACATTTCATCCGCAAGAGGAAACTCCGCTGGTGTTTAATCCTTATTTTGTTGTTGTTGTCGGTGTTAAGAACAGGGGAAATTCCTTGTGGATTTATTTTTTTTAAATTTATTTTTGTATAAAATTTGCACTGTTTTCACTTTTATTTAAATTTTATATTACTTCACTTTAAAAACAGAAAGGTTTTCACTTAGATTATTTTCACATTAAAGCAGCTCGGATTTTTAATTTTGTTTTAATTTTAAAATAAAACTTTTAGAAAAAAAAAACAAATTTCACACAATTCACACTTTTTCGGGGTTTTTTCTTTTATTTTTAAAATTTTCCTTGAATTCTCACAGTCAACACAGAAAAAACAGCATGAAAAAATCCCGATTCTCACTACTGCACTGCATATGCGAAAATAATCTTATTTCGCACGGAATTTATTTTTTTTGTTGTTGCTGAAAAGGCAGCAGCGGCCCAGCAGCAGGCGACTACAGCTACCTACCACCACCGTCGAGGGTGAAAGACAGGAATTTAGGGGTTTGCAGGGGGTCGACAACGGGATTCGATTTTTTCACGGTGAGAGGGAGAGAAAATTCCTTTACCGTCGTAGCACGGGTGGCAGGGGGTAGGGCCATTCACAGTTATTCAAAATGATTTCCCGTTGCTGCTGCATTTGGGTATTTTTTACCGTGGTCCAATCTGCAGAAATGTGCAAGTGCCGGCATCTACCCTGCGTTACGGAAACTCTCGGCGATATGTCATCAGATTTCGATATTTTTTCACTGCACCACCGCGCACCCTACACTTGAGACCAAAACCGAACAAAAAAAAATATTTCTACAAAAATCCTTGCTCCGGGATTGTGTTAACGGAGCGGCTCTGGCCACCCTTGACGTTTGCGAATACAGAACTCGACTGTCGGTAGTGCTCTGGTCGTCGCTCGGTGGAGATCGCACGCTCAAAAGAACTTCGAACCGCTTCTAACGGATTTCGTCATCGATTGGGCCGTCGTATCGTAATCAGCGAGCGGCAAGTGCAGAGATAACCGCACTGAGAAAATGAACCGGTTCGCTCTACTCCATTGCGCTTTCGTGGACGTGCGCAGTGCCGGAATCGGTAAGTTCTCGCAAATCTCAGAGTGGCGGAGGAGAACCGTCAGCACTTGAACTCGCCATGTTCAACAATCGGTTCGCTCGAGAGCGAGTGCTCAGCTACAAATAGTGCGCGCTGTAGTTCGTGGAGAGTGGAGAAAAGCACTAGCGGCATATTGAAACGGCTCGTCGTGGGGCCCTGGGGCTCCGCAATCGCGCACACTTGCCCTGGCGGTCATCTTCTGAGGCTAGAATCCCAATCGTGAGTTTGTTTACCTTTTCAAATCGAGCATTTCCCTGCACATCGGCGGTCGGAGAGCGGCTTTGCGGTACGTTTTCTGCACAGACGGGGGTTTTCCGGTTTTTGGTATTCGCAAATTTTTTTCGTTTGTTTTGGTTGCTGGCAGGGGACTAGGTCCGTTGTTATCTCTCTTGGCTGTGGTTGCTATGTTTACGTATTTTCACCAGTGGCGTACGGTAGCCGTGAATTAAGTTTTGTGATAAGAAATTATTTCTTACCGATAATTTTGTAAGTATGACAAAAGCCTGAACGAAAATAAGACATAACCTAACGTAACGTAAAAAATTTAACGAATTTGAGGTTTCCTACGGAAATTTGCTTACGTAAATTGTGTCGCGTAGTTTATAAACAAACCAAAATAATTAAAAAAAATTAATGACTTTTAAGTGATGTCGTTTACTAATGCTTACGTTTTATGCGCTTTATACCGCACAAAACGTAAGAGACGTAACATTTTAGAATTCAACGGAGATTTGTTAAGTTTGTTAAGTTCATTTAGGGATTTATGTCGGTACCGTATGACCATTCTTCTTCGAAACTTATTTTGCGTTGCATTACGTTACGTTACGTATGATTTTAATTCAGGCTAAACTTTGAGTATTTCCGTTTTAAGAAACTAATTTCGTTTTTATAGAGTGGGCATGGAGATTATAGGGCATACCTTCACCGCTACAGATTGGACGATTCACCGTTTTGCGCAGAATACCCGGGCGATAAAAAGGACGCGGAGCGTACTCTTTTTAAATGCTCGAGGTGAAGCTAACACCTGAGAACATCCTGGGCCATATGGTAGCTCGGAGGCCATGTGGAGAATGATGGAAGTGGCGCTAAAAGCCAGTGTGCAAAGCTTAAGCATCACGAAGTCCAAAGAAACAGAGAAATGCAAAGAAATGCGAAGGTGAGTACCTTCGAGGGATAGGTACCTTTTTAAGAGCATGCTGATGACGCCAAGCTGAAGTAATGCCTTTACGACTCGTACCGGTCTGCACTTGAACGTCATGGAAAAAGAGTTGTTGAGTTTAGTCAGTAGGAATCGGACACTACCGTGTCGTCTTTATGCCTCTTCCTAGGACTTCCTTGTGGCCTTCTTTCCTCTGGCATCTATTTACCTCGTTTTTAGCACAATAATCTCTTATTTTTTACAGAGAGTGACGATGTCGGAATTCTACGGAATATTCCATGGATGCTCGTTGTTGAGCCAAATACCTAACTAAGTACGTAACGTATAATATAATCTAAAAACATCTTACGTGCCTCCTCCCAGCCATACCAACTGTGCGCCAGACTCATTGTAAGTTTAGGAGATGGGCAATTTTTTGGAGCTCCAAAACTCATCTCAATGCCTTTTCATAGACTTTAAGGCCACCTATGCCATAAGAGAATTTGCTTCTTTACACGCCATAAGTGAGTTTGTCCCACCAAAGGAAACGATGCGACTATTTAGATTGGCAACGACCAATGCGACAAGTCAAGTATGGATATCATAAAATTAAGGTAGAGTTAATAATAGCAATCGACAATAGCATGGAACGGGAAATAAGCATCCAAACTGCTGCTGTACACGACGATGGGCTTTACACCAGACTGCGGCTCAGCAGAGAATACTTCGGAGATTAGTTGGCCCTGCATATGAGGGGGCGATTCCGAGGACTCTACAATAGCAATATCTAGAAGCCTTATCACAAACGAAAGGATTTTGCAGTAGGGGTTATGGGTTAGTCTACCCTATGAGCTGGGGTAGACTAAACCCATGCTGGGTAGATAGTATGCAGATATAGGGTCGTAATTTGAATGTAGAAGCAAAAAAATTGCGTTTCTTTATTTATACAAAAAAAAACTACGCTGTCTATTGTCATTATCCTGTTTAAGGGAGTATTTTGAGTGCCTTTTGAAACTGTATGGAGGACTTTAAAGCAAAAGGTGTTTGGATCCATCTTTTATCTGGTAAAAATACACCATCAATGTTTCAATTAAAAACCTTCGTGCAAACTTTAATAATAATCGATAAAATCAATTATTAAATTCAGCAATTTCTCTTCGCCCCTCGAAAGTACACACACAAATCCCCCCTAATTCCCAATGACAAATGGCTCCATCCAGAAAAATTCTATCTTGTGCGCTATCACCCCAATGCACCGCACCACACACTTTAATCTGGCTTAATGAATCCCTGTTCCACCACTAAGCAGCTTCCCTTCATTATCACTTCTGCGAGAAATTCCAGGGCATATTTTTACCCAAGGACGTTATACGCAGCACAATTAAGCCAAACCAAGCCAAAGATTACGTACCCTTGTCCCCACGCCGCCAGGGCAAACTACTAGGGTTGTGCCTAGTCACTGTTGCCAATCGAAATATTTCCAACCTTTTGTGTAGTGGCAGTCCTTCAGGAGCCTTCCTTCACACGAATCATTTCTTCCGATTTCCGCTCCAAACTTGTTGATAAAGAGAGCCCTTCCTTTTGCTATAGAGGTCGCCAGCCCCGGGGGCACGTTCGGAAGGAATTAGAAGGACATAAATTAACCGAGCTACAGAACGCGTGTTATGTTCAACCACTGCCGATAACAGGATAGGGATGGACCGAAGGGTTTGAGGGCTCGGTAGGCTGCGGATTAATTAAAATTATCTTCAACACTAATTCAATAAATTTCGTTGCCCTCCCCCCGAAAAGGAAAAGGATTCGAACTTCAGGTAACAGACAAAGTCCCCCTTTTCGGGCTTCAACATTTTCGAGACTTCTTGAAGGATCAACTTTGGGTCCCTTTGGCCCGGCCGAAAATTACATCCTTCTCTGCTGTTGGTAGCTAGAAAGCCGTGGGCCATTTTGTGATTTGACTTCGCTAATAAAGAAACGTGTCCCGACTTTAGATCAAGATACCTACATAACGGGACGCGACGGTTGATGGTTTCATTATTTTTGGGCAGATTTCAAGGAATCGAGGATAAAACAAATTTGATGGACTGGGATTAGGCCATCGTTAGGGAATTTATCAAAAAAAAGTAAGGTTTTTGTGTGTGTGTGTGTTGGAATTCGACGGAGATTAAAACAAAGCGAAGGGAAACCTCTGGATGTAATTTGGACAGTTTTGGTTTGAATTAATCAAGAGCTGTTTTCGGGTTTAATAATTTTTTTAGAAATGCAACTAAGGGCCTTATACATCAACGAAGGTAATCCTTAATCGGAATTTTATCATAAATATCAACCAAGTTTATCTCGCATAGAATACAAGACGCAATTTTATGACTTGGCAGCGTATGTGCTATTAGTAAATTCTCGAGCTCAACTTAAAGCTCACTCCAACATTGGAAACACCTCTTTGCGCTGAGATTGAGTTTTACACTGAAATAGAAGTAGGAGCGAGGGATCAGGGTACAAAGACAAAAGAGCGGGTTATCCTCAGAAAGAACCTCTGCACTTCCTCGTCTTGGAGAGGCTTGACAGAACCAACGTTTCAGCTTCAATCAAAGGTTTAATAAAGCAAGGTCAGCCCGAAGAATGAGTCCCTCCCTTGCCATAGTCATGGTGGGGAAGTGACAGTGAAGGATAGACTCATCTTCGAGGCACAGTCTCCAGGTGGGACCATATGCTCTTCCGATTATTGCGGAATCCTAGGGAAAACCCAGCATGGACTTTCTTGTATGTTCACGGAAGGAGGCCTAAATTTTGTAGAATGTCACTATACTTCAATATGGAGCGGCATTAGATTGCGTAGGGCCTCCAGTGCTGCTGTTGCTATGTTCGATGCCGTGGCGATAGGAAGCACGTCATTCTTTTGATCTTGCTTTTCTCTGTGGCAGATATATTAAGCTTTGTTTTATGCCATCACACTAATGGTCCACGGAGCTTAATAGATCTGCCATCCAACTTGGGTATCGGATTTTCATCCTCTTTGGCCGCTAGAGGATGATCGGGCGATCGTGATCGCTGGAAATGATCATTTACGCATCGATTTCCTGGGTGTCAGCGCTTTTTCCTCTCCCGCAGCCAAACGCGGGTGGATAATCGTGATCGGTGCATCCAATCATTAACATTATCTTCTCCTGGGAGTCAGCGCTTCGTTCTCTCTCGTAGCTAGTTTCGGGTGGATGATCGTGATCGATGGACCTCGAACTTTGTTTCATGTGCAATCTCCAACAAGAAGAAAAGATATAACTTCTCATTACGGACTTCTTTCTATGGTGCGCTCTACAAACCTTTCAAAAGGAGTGGTCAACGTTCAAGCTACTATATCAACGTAGAGTCGATCTAGTCACAAAAAATTCCGCCTAGATCTTGTATATTTAGAGTCCTGGTTGTAGTCTGAACTTTCTGTTTTTAGTTTCCAATACTGTTTAGTTGTGCGTTGCTTTGTCTAAAGCTGGAATGGAACAAAGATTCCTCCTTTGAGGTTGTAGGTACCGAAAGCTGTAGATGGAACCGTGATTGTGGCGATCGTTCGGTTTGACCTTAAGTTTGTTTTTCATAGTTTTTTTTTATTTTTTATTGTTTTTTGGTCATCACATTCTTTAGCACCAGTTGTTGCATGTAACAATACCAACGTGGAGGAAAAACGTTATTCGTGGTATTTACGTACTCTATGCCATCAATCATCGGTGTCAACTCTGCAAGGGTCCCAACAAGGGTCCGTGTAGTATGTATTGATCATAGAGTTCTTCTGGGACATTAGTGCTGTTCATTTTAATTTTCTATCTGCAGTTATTATTAGTCTTTTAGCTAAGCAAGAGTAAGTTCACGTTTACCTGCCATCGAATGGGTTAAGGTGCATTCCAGATCGTAAAATATTTGCCATCCTCCTTCTGCAGCGCATCTTTAGTCGTCAACCATACTTGAATGTTGAAGTATAAAACTTGAGCTACACTTGAATAGTTTGAGAAGACCCCTTCAAAACCAGAAAGCAAAATCACCTCAATCCACTGTGTTTGGCAAAAAATTAATTTTGTTGTACATATACGATGCAAACACACACCTCAAGTCTTTCACGTTTGATGTGATGAGGATGAGGTAAAACACTTCAGGTATCACTTTATAAGTATGAAATGAAGTACGAAAATCATTTTCATGTCTAATTTGCTCATATTAATTTCCGTTTAAGCCCAGATAGTCAGGAAATCACTTGAGACATGTTCACATTCCTAAATGAAAAGTCTTTTACGTACTCTTCATAACTTCATCGCCGCCTGCCCTTCATTCCGCCCGCGCCGGTCTTAAGTCTGAGCATGACTAAAAGTTGTTAGTGGATGCATAACATCACTTGTGTCCCATGAATAATTTATGAACGTCTCAGTTATCATGAAAGTGCACTTGTATTCAGTTTTCGCTAAAAATGTCACTTAGTGTCTCTGAGATAATTTCCATCCTTCTTACGTAGACACTAATTTTATCCCTGATAGTCCTAGACGTGATTATTAAGTTTTTCATATTTTTTTTGGTTTTCAGTGAAATTAGCATAAAAATTTATGTTTTCACGAAAATTAATAATTATTTATAAAAAAAAACAATTAAAAAAAATAAGAATAAAAATTTATTTCCCCATTGTTTTCGTTGAACAAAAGAAACTCGTTTCCTTGATTAAAGGATTCAAGGATTCTCAACTCGTGTTTTTTGTTGCATCCTTGATTACCCCCCCCCCCCCCCACAGGCGTATTGTGTAAATGCCACCAGAACTTCTGGATTATTTTGAACAATTTCCTTTCGCCTTTTTTTGTGTTGAAACAGGTTTATTTTTGCGAGGAATAAAACTGGACACGATCCCATCCTGCCCGGAAGGTGTCTAGCCAAAAAGGGCTGCCGGCGGTTTTTGATTTGACAAAACACAAAAAACAGCGGCGGGGGAAAAGAAATTTACTTAGTGAAGGACAATTTTAATTTCGCTTTTGAATTTCTCCTTTTCGGACTGTTGCCACTAGGACAATCCCAAGGGCGCATTCGACTGACTGCCGTTCAGTTTTTTTGGTTCATAGGCATGAAAGTGAAACCGTCAAGGGAAAATCGGTAGAAGAACGAGAATGAAAAAGAAGAAGAAATTTTTGAAAACTCTTAGATATCGTGATTTTTCGACTCAAGTCTGTGCGACGACCTGCTCTACCTCAACCTGTAGCCAAAGGGTGATGTTCCACGGCAAAATGCTTTGAATCAATTTGTACGGCACTGATAGGCCGGCCAAGAGTCTGATTAGACTAAAGTTTGCAAGATATTCGTGTCGTGCTTCTCCAGGACATTCATTACACCGGTTCACAAACACGTGTTCCCATCACGTCATTGACGCAAATAATCCATCATTTTGTGAATGGTTTGCGATAACGAAACCGATTTTTTTTGTTGGTTGGGTGTGTTCTCGTCGTAAATCACTGACGGGATTCTTAGGTAACACGCCAGAGCCTGAAATGTTTACTCAAAAAGGCAATATTTGCCATGAAAGCAGAATCAAGGCACGTGCCAAGTTGAAGTACGTGTGTGTGCTTCCAGGATTTCCTTCTTCATCATTGAACGAATCCTTACCAACAAAAACGAAAAAAAAACGGGTGAGTCCAGAGTAAAGTAAACCACAAAAACTTCTCTGCCGAACTCCCATCGTACATAATTCAATTTACTCTCGGCGCGTTGCACTTGCTCTAAACCATTCCCCTGAAAAAAAAGATACTACTCATCATCTTCCCTTCGGAATTTTTATATGTAACTCTACTATATTGCCAACGTCATCTCTGAGTCCCGAAAATCCTAAACTGTCCATGGAGGGCGAGTGAGAATCTCTTTATGGCAGATAAGACCCGACGTGAATTCCCTGACACGTCTCTTAGCGAAAGTCAGCACAGTCGAAGACGTCGCCCTCGTCGCATCCCTTTTGCATCGCTATCGACATTTTGTAGTTCGGCTGCAGAACTTATACGAAGGGTTCCTTCGCATACCCTCTATTCATGGCCCCATAAAAATCCTAAACACGGCTTTTCGGAATTGCCTGCAGGAAGAGTTCCCCGAAGTCTTATGCAGGAGACATCCTACCTCGTATTATTATCACTTATTTATGCCAGGGGTAGTAAACAGTTTGCTGTCGATAAAAGGGACCTGATTTTTGCAAATAGCCAGTTTTAAGTGGGAATCGTCTCGGCTTTTATCGGGTTTAATGGACATTTTCTCTGTGTTCGGTTTATGTAACAATATGGCAGTAGGGTCCAATTGATCTTTTTATGTATGTTTTTTTATATTTATTGATTTATGGATTTTTATTTCGAATTCGGAAATTATTTGTTGCGTGTGTTTCGCTGAGAAGAACACTTGAATGTGGATTTTTATAGCATCCTTGCTCGCGCTCGTCTCAGGTCTCTGACTGGTTTATCACTAGTTGGCCGAACCTAAGAAAGGAATGAAGATACATACCAAATATTTGTTGTCGGTTTTTGATTAGAAAAGCGCTGAAAGTGCTCTAAATGATAAAAGTAACCTAAAGCGAAAAGTTGTAATTAAGTAGTTTAAAAGGCGACAGAAGCAGTTATTAGCGAGAGATATTAAATTGCAAGCGATAATTAGTGAACTTTAAGAATTGTGATTGTAAACATTGAATTTTTTAATAAAGAAGTTTTGTGTGAACATTTAAAATGTGTATTCCTTAATTAATCCTAAAAAAGCTAAAACAAAGCCTAACATTGTTGTATCTCTGCAATCCAAGGGAATAGCTTCCATAATCACATTGCTATTAAACGGATCTGAGAGCAGCAATGTTAACAAACAATATCTAGACCAACTCAATGTTGAAATAGTCCTTGGGCAATAACTAGGAATTTGCAAGGCTTAAAAGGAATTGAAACACTCGTGCTAACAACTTGAATGCACTCCAAAATTTTGTGGGAGATCCACATGAGTTCTGGAAACTTAAACATAAGTAAAACATCATCTGTGGTAATTGATTTATTGTGATTGTGGAAAGGCCTTTGTATTAGTAGATATAACCAACAAATTGCACAAACTTAATCGACAATGGAAGGATAGAGTGTAATAATTCAAGACAATGGCTTGAAGATATATTTGAAACTTTTGTTCACAAGTCACAGAAGGATAGTCTGAAGAAATTGTAAACTTTAACAACTCTAAAAGCACTCTATAAATATTTTGCTCATCTTTCCCATTTTTAATTGTATTTTCTCTCTTGTATGGTCGCCCTTCTTTGGTATCCACTTTGAAATCAATCTTTCACTTATTACACAATAAATACTCTTCATAGTTCTCCCACTTTCCGTGAACGATACAGCTTGATTAATGTCCAACCATCCTTCATATCGGCAGGATGCTGCTTGTACAATAGGATACTTCTCATTCCGTGCACAGTCGGTGTGTTTAACTGAATATATTAGGCCGTGACTGCATATAAATATCTGGCAAAAACTACCCTCCGCAATATGTCTCACCGGAAAACGAACCCAAGACCCCCGGATTGCGATAACTCCGCTCATCCATGCAGAAGCATTCAGCCAATGTTGCACAGTTACTTCTTTCTGTAGGGCAGCCATAGCATTATGAAAAGACGTCGCTACATTAACTGATGACGGCATGAATGCCCCTTCACCAATTCCATCAAGATGCGTCCCCAAGAAGAACTCCGTATACCCTTCACCCCCGCCGGGTGGCACATTGCCTTCTGACATGATGGACCCGATAACGTACACCTTATCCCCGATTCCGCAGCTTTGATTGTATGGCAGTCTTACCATGTGCTTCGTGTTCATTACTCTTGTAGTATCCAAGATGGATATTGTTGTGGCTCCATTGTTTCCAGTCAGCTCCATTGTTGCCTATCAGCACGGAGCGGAATAGAGGGAGACGCCACCGCGCGGCGCACTGGTGAAGTAATCCCCCAGTCATGACGGCATTCATTGGGGTTTTTATCAGATGCAATAAACCCGTGAAAGTAGGCTTCTGCCGTTGATGAAATTGTGGAGGCAGAATGTACCATGTGCGAATGGTAATAAATTGGTGTTTCGCCGAGCGGAGGACAGGGCGGCAAGGCAGGGCAAGAGTGATTTGTAAAAGGTTAATGGATGGGATTTCTTAAGGCTTGGAATGAATCGGTTCAGTGGGAAGATGTTTGCTAGAGACTCTTGCTAATTTGTTTGAGTCGAAAGTGGCGCTTTGTGGATTGTTGGGGGAAATTAAAAGAGACAATTGTTAACAGAATTACTGGTTTTAATTTTATTTTGTTTTGTAGTTTTTGATTGAGTTGGTACTCGCCTTAGTTTGACTTTTTCATGCAAAATTCAGTAAAGAATGTGTTTATTGATTTGATTACTTAATTCTAACATGGGTGGTGTGTAAAGACGGCCAAGAACAAAAGATCTACTTAAGGCCTTCCGCTTTAGGTTCTAATTTTTGTTTCATAAGAATTGTGAAGGTTTTGTATCTAACTGGTGCTGAGGAATGATGCTTCTTAGATTTAACAGGTCAATTTATCTCCTTTTTTGTATATTGGACATATAATCGCTTTCTTACAGTCATCTGGTACAACGTGTACTTCCCAGATGTTGCATATGAGTTCGTTGTAAGCTACTTAAAAGTTGCTGCTTTCCTTCCTTTAGCAACACAGCTGCAATTCCATCGAAGCCTTCAATGATTAACAACAGGTGTCTTCAACAGTGAATCTTCGTTTGAAAATATTCTCTCCACATTTGTTTTATCTTTATTCATTCTGCTAATAGGTTCGGGCTATGTCTTTGCAGATAGCCGTTCTTGGCAGTAACGGATCTGCTGATTTGGTGTGCTCCTTTGTACACTTGTCTAACTCTCCCTTCATCGAAGTCTTCCTGTATCTGCTCTTCTTCTTTCTGTAAAGTTTGTCTGCATTTCTTCCTTTTAACCTTGCGATGTACTCCAGGTGGCTCTGGTTTCCTCAACCGTCTTGTCTTCTGCGGGAGCATGGACATTTATGAGACTAATGTACCAATGAGCAATGGAAACACAATTCGGTACCATGGCTGTAGATCTTAGATTGTGTTTACAGTAGGCTTTTTTCAGAACTTACCTCCTTGGTGTATATCTCTTGTTGAAAGACTCCTTACAGGCTGTTTACTTAACGAACAAAAAGCCATATATTGTTGAGAGCTTAAATTTTGAAAATCTGATGGAAAGTTTATGCGTAATTGCACTTCACGAATTGTTAAAAAACAATAGCACTTCTCAGGGTAAGCCAAGTTTAATTTACTAAAGAAAATAATTTCTGACAATGGATTGAACTTAGAAAAACCTATGTTTATTCTCGATGCTTTATAGCGATCTGCTCTCCTTCGCGGTTAGGGCGAGATGAAGGAAGAAGGAAGCGATTAGACCTTTTAGCGAAACTTGTGGCGCTGCCATAGCTAAGGCGACAAGTGTTCAGAGTTTAGAACATTGCGCTGCTGTCGTCTTACAACTATTACTAAAGCTGACACTACAGCTGGATTCCATCTAAGTTATAAGCTAATCTTTACATAAATAGCTGCTTTCTGTTCCTGCTTCATTTTACTAAATGTTATTCGTAAGTGCTTGGAACTATTTCTGCTCTGACAGACGAGTAAAAATACAATTAGTTAAACGCAATTAAAATCCGCTGGAGGAAAATTCGATATTTTGACTACATTGTGAATTATTTTTCACTTACGGAAAAGCCAAGAGATGGCTTTTGATATTAAAATTAAGTCTCGTACGCAGTTTTCTCTAATAAATTCTGGTTACCAAACTCTAAAATAATTTCGTCTCTAATATTTTTATATAATATTATCGTATTATCAATGGAGTATTCTCTAACGAATAAAAAAAATACATTTTCCGATATTTCTATATAATTTTTTGGCTTTCGCTGGAATTTTATACCTTGAATAAACGCCTGGAAGTATGCAAGAATTTTATTGTCGCCCCTAAAAGTGTTACTGTAAAGTATTGTGAATTACAGGTGATTATTCCTATGGTCAAAAGGACAATCTTGTGTCCAAATTCCCCTTTGTACTGTGAACGGTTTTATCATAGAGAAGGCGGCACACGGGTATTGATTTGTTTAAGAACTGGTTTTACAACATAATTCTCTCCATTGTGGGAAACTTCCTTGTTTTTACAATGGAGATATCAATGTTTGTATGTGTGTTAATAGAGAATAAGCAGTAAGAAGAAGCACACTTCGTATGATTAGTTTTCACGCGAACAATTTTGGTTGAAGGTGTTCTTTTCTTTATTCTTTTCTCTCTCCTAAAAACCGGTTCGACAACAGTTGAAGGAATTCCCGTTTGAACTTTAATCTGCTAGGATAAGTTTTGTTGTTGCGCTGTTAGATGATCGATAAAATATTATTATCGACTTCTGTCCACAACTGTCAAAAATTAACTGACAAATGACAGGCAAAACAAAATGGCGACCAAACAAAATCGGCCTGAAACCTAAAACGTATGGGCTAAGATAGGGTGAGTTCCAAAACGTATCATTGCAGTCATTTTGCAGTATTCAGCAATTGCAAATCTGAAGCGGAATGACTGCAGTGATGCAGTTTTGAACTCACCCTACATGAAAATGTACTTCACGTGTAGTATGTAGTTTCAAAAAAAACTGTTCACACCTCCCAAAAAGTCTACATGGCTTGGGATAGTCATACACATAAAAAATATTCTTAGTCATAGTTTGGCCACATCGAAATTGTTGTTGAGAAAAAAAATTAATTTCGCATTAAAACTCTTGGAAAATTGATAATAAAATATTCAAGTAATTTTATTATTACTAGGAAATAATAAAAATTGATAAAAAAAAATATTATAATAGAAATGGAAAATTTCTTCAAAAATATATTCTTTATCTTTTTCAAAAAAAAAATAAAAAAAAAATAAAAAATCAAATTTGCGCGCCTTAATCAGTCGCAATGTTACGAACTCTTGCAACTACGAGTAGTAAAAATGGCCGTGTGATTTCCTAAAATATAAAATTTCTAAATTTAAACTAAAATATTTGCGATATTTACACCAAAATGGGGCACTCTTGACCCGCAGCCACACAACCCCCACAAAGTGTTGTTGACAAAACACAAATCAACAATTAAACTTTCCGCGCGCATGCGCGATTCGTTTGCGACGGCGTCGAAATCGTTGAAATATTTTGCATCTGCGCCTAGACTCTAAGCTAGATTTCTGTCTGAGACTCCTTTAGACTTTGTCTTTGGCACGAAAAAATTCTAGTGATAACAGATTGACGTCAATGGCTCTAGCCGTCTCGGGTCAGCTCTGTAGAATACTATAAGAGTGTTTTTATTATCATTACCTGCTGCTTTGGACTTTGAAGTGTCCGGATTCGAGCTCAGGATCTTTTCATGGGCGGCTTTAACCTGTATGTGGACTCTGCATTTTTGGTAGTTTCAATTCAACGACCTGCCGAAATCTAACTTCTTTGGGTAGAAACCACGTTTTTTTCTGTATGGTCCTAGAGATTTTTGATTTTTACTCGAATCGAGCTAGATGCTAAGGCAGAGGACAGAAACTGCTGATAAGCATTCGACCTCATGGGTCAAAACTGATGGCACTGAACAGTTTGGGCTAGTGAAACTCTTCTCTGTTATCAGTATAGAGTGTAGTCGTCCATCCATATGGAGAGCGCGCGGCTTTGTAGATGCTTATCTGTTCCGAGGGGGAACAGTAAAAAGAGTCGGCATCTCCCCAACGGGCATCAGTTCAGCTACAAATTCTGAAGGGAACGGGATTCGAATTAAGACAGAAGAAGAAGAAGTTTTCAAGTTAATTAATCAATTCCAGTGCAGCAATTAAAAGAGAAGATCTACAAGTTAATTTCTTACTCATAAAAGTGTCGATATAATATCTGAATTGCAAACAAGGTCAGCAGCTAGTATAGTTAGCGGAGTTGTGCAATTTGTGTCTAGACTCTTAGTTATGAGGTGTTTGGTGTAAGGTGCGGAAAAGTAACTGGTTCACAAGGAAGCAGAACTGAGGAAGTTTGTTTTAAAGTGTTTTTATTAAGAGTTTGTTTACTTTGGGACAGTGCTGATTTTAGAGAGAGAGAAATAACTGGAAAAAATGTATATCGCCAATTCTACCGGCGGCTTGATGCTGCAAACAATGCTATATTTGGCAAATTATTCAAACAAAGACATGTCACTTTACAACATTCCACCAGCACCAGCAAGTGGTAAGTTTCAGTGGTGAATGCCATAAATTTATTCGTTTTGTTTTGAAATATTTTGTAGAAAATAGATTTTTATTTTTTTTTTGGAATGAACTTGCTTTTTTGGGTTCGTCACTAGTCATTAGTACTCTCTTCGGTCTTCTAATTGATCCTCGATATTGATGGTCGTCATTGCTATATCCTTAAGCGTTGTAATCGGTGTTTTTCACTAAAAATGCTTAACTAATTTCTGATTAAATGCTACTATGGAGCTTCGACAGTCTTTAAGATCATCATTGGGCGGTAATCATTCACAGTCAAAGTGTTGAGCCCATGTTTAAATTTTAATCGGGATTTGCTAGCTTAGTATAGGATCTTTCAACAAAAGGTGTCATTTTTAATCAAGAGGAAAGTGCAATATTTTTGTAAAAATTTATGATATTTTTATTTAAATCTAAAGTAAAAGGTATGAGGTTAATAATGACATACAATATCTGTTAAATATCCGCCTCGGCTCTTTTTATAAACGGTTATTCTTTTGAGGAAATTTTTCATCACGTTTTCGCTAATAGCAGCTCTAATATTGTCTTTGAGTGCTTGAATCGTTGACATTGACATAGACTTTATTCTTAACGTAGTCAAACAGAAAAAAAATCTAATGATGTTAAATCGTACAATATCGCTTGCCAATTGAAGTCTCCATTTCGAGAAATCGCACGTCTTGGAAATTTTTCACGAAATAGAGTCATTGTTTTGCAAGTTGTGTGCGAGGTGGCGCTGTCCTGCTTCAAAGTAGGGTTGTCCACATCTATAACATCAATTTTAGGTGGGAAAGTTAGTCAACATCACTGTAACGGTCGAACCAGTAGCATTTTCCAAAAAGTATGTCCCGATTACACCGCCCAGTCCAAAAACGGAACCAATCTGTCACTCAATGTTTTTCGACTATTTCTTTTGGTTTTTCAGAGCTCCAAATGCAGTTTTGCTTGTTTACCGCGCCATCCAATCAGCGAATGTACAGCGTTGTGCGTGTTCTACTGGATTCAATTCTTGTGCGTTAACTAGTGATGTTACGAATGTTCGCATCCCCATCATTTTACATTCGCATCAAGTAATGCGAATGTTTTGCGAATGTGTCTAGGTCGTGTCGTGCCTCGTGGAAAACAAAATTAAAATACGACAAATTGACAGATTTGGCTCGCAAATATCTGAGCGCTCCACCGGCCAGCGTTCCGACTGAGGAATTGTTCAGTGCAGCCGGCCCCCATTCACAACAGGCCGTCGGCAGGCCGTAGCCTTTTAAGCCAGGTCAGCAGGTACCGTCCGATGAAGGACATATATTAGATATTCAGTCTGACTGAGCGATGAGGACTTGAGGTATACGTCTGAAAGGCCGTGGACTGCAGGCGACCTCATGATTCCCTACATACACACAGGCGAAGAGGTTAGTTTAGCGTAACAGGTTGTTAATTCAAGTGCAAAAATGGTCATGGCATCAACGAAAATTTTAGACTGAATAGAAGTTCAGATCTTCAGGCACGGACTGACGATAAATAACCATACAAATAAAGATTTTTGTCAGTTTTCTTAGACTGCAGGCCCCATCTACTTTACGGTATGGGTGAGTGAGTGTGTGGCTATACTTGTCCTCACAGCAAGAAACCTGCAGGCCATGGCCTGCCGGCGGCCTGTATAGGAATTGAACGAAACAACGTAGATTGATGAAAATATTTTGCACATAATTTATTTTTTTACAATTGTTCTACTGTGTCATACGTACATGGTGTTTTTCGTTAAAATGCTATAATCAATTAATATTTTTTTAGAATCAATTTTATTGTCCCAATCAAAAATAATGAAAATACTTAGCTTGTCATCAAATACAAAATTACTAAATCACAAACAACCAAACTTACGTAGGTTTTTGGAAAGTACGTCGATTCCTTATCATTTTACGTCCATCTGCGACTGACTATCAAACCGGTTTTCCTTCATTATCATCAATAAATTGAATTCATCATAAATAGTTATAATTGACGCAACTCTTCCCTTTTACGATGAATTGTTTTATGCCATTTACGTAAATCTACAATCAACGCAGAAATCCTTCTACAATCACAATCGCGGTTTTCGCGGAACTTTTGTTTTTTGGGTCAAGCTGATAAAATGTGGAAAAATTACTTTCTTCAAAAGATGCGAATTTCGTGTTATCAGGATGCGAAATTTTGGCGCATGTAGGTGCCCTTATCTGCCTCGGGAATAATTAATGGACCATGGCTCGTTTTCATTATTGTCGGAGTAAGAAAAAAATTTGTTAATTTCGAAGATTGATAATTTTTTAATCAGTTTTATTGTGATTTTTATTATAAAAAAAATAATTAATTTAATTATTGCGAGGATAAAGTCCGCGATTTATCTTTGCCGCTTTAGCTCAAGTCTTAACATTGTCGTCCTTCGGTAGTTTAAGGAATTATTTGTAGAAATAAGATTGTAACTAAGTCTATTAATTGATAGAAAGTATTAAAGGAGATAAGAAAAACTCTTCCATTCTTTTCTAATTTATTTGAAGTCATAACCTCTGTCCTAGGTCAAAGCTAAGATCAAAGTTTCTAGTTTTAGTTATCCTATAACAGATGAAGAGTATGCTTTAAAATATAGCATAAAATAGTGGAGATTTGATCTGTTAGTATAATTCATGAGAACTAGCTAAAAATTTTGAATACTGTAGAGCGACTTTGCAATCAGAAGATGAGTCTTGTTTTGATATTGTTGTTTCGATCGGCTCGATCGGTGATCGATGGACTTTGGAATTATCTATAGAAACCAGATGCTGAATCAGAATTACGTTCGATTTACACGGCTATAGATTAATGACGGTTGCTTTGTAGCAAAGATTGTGTTAGTGATCTTTTTCTAGTGATCTTTCTATCTACCGTACTGCATGATCAGTCAGTTGCCTTTTTATCTCCCTTAATGCGTATTTTTTGCTCATAGGAATATTAGTCAATAAGTTAGTCAGCTGGTTTTTGAATGCATCTATGATATAAAGACATGATTTAAAACTAGAAATTTGTAGGGTTTTATCAGATTTATGGAAACCAATATCAACTCTACGAATTGTTCTAATCAAGATACTCGCAACTGGACTGAATAATAAATAAATTGGCATGTTCAAATCCATGTTCGTTCGTCTACACAGCAACGTTAGTTTTAAGCCTTGATATAAGGACCTTTGTCTTAAAGACGCTATTATCTGAACTATACTTAAATTTTCATTGAAAAACAGTTACAAATCATCAGTGAATTTTGTTCGTATTATTGGAGTACTGATCTGTATCGATCTTCACAAAAGTTTATCGATCTTGGCAGCTATATTCACATCACAATAAAAGACCAATATTTTTGGGATATGAACCTTAAAATAGTGCACTTATTTCTGTATTGAAAATTCTAAAAATCATTATATTTTTCGGTACAGCGAATATCAAATCTGAATCTGACCCTAACACACGTTTTCTCATTCCTCAAAATCTGACTCAACATGATCAACCTTACCAAAAAAACAAAAACAAAATAAAAAAAACATATTGACGTTTTGGTATCATATCACCAATGTTTACCCACTTAAAACAAATTTCTAAAAATACACTCCATTCTTCAAAACAGAATTTTACATTGAATAAACGTCAATATGCATCGCCTTCCAAAGTCTACATTGCAGACGATGATAACACAATGAAATGGGAAAAAAGTGCAAAAGATCACGGGAGCAAGTCTCTTAATCCAAACCCCGAAATGCAGTCGTAGACAATATTAATTTCTCGATCAACAATAAACAATTTCCACAAGAGATAACTTGCGCCGAGCGATCAGTGAATGTGTGTCTTGTAACTATTATTAATTCCTTCGGTTATCAGTTAATGTTAATTATATTCGAATAACAGACGGAACAAGTGGGAGGAAAGGTCGGTTTTATTGACCTGAAATTACTATAAATATACACGACAATGTTTTTCTGTGAGATTCCGCGTTTTTTTATCAATAGCGGAACGAGCCTCCCTTCTGGTAAGATCAGCCGTAATCGTAATAAATGCAAAAACGAATAAATAAAATTATAAAACAAAATTAAAATGAGGTTGAAGTAAGCAATTTAACGTAAATAAGTAGGATTTATTTGTAAGGAAGTGATAAGGTTTTTGAAATCGAGTCTCGATGTTTTCTGAAACTATAACCTGTGTGGGTACAAAGATCTTCATGCATAGAGAGGTTGTTTGGTAACATTAGTTATTTTTTTGACCTATGGGACTCGTAACCTTCTTATTTTAGCACTTAAAATATTTTAGACGAAAAGGATGCATTCAGAGCTTTGAGTTTATAGTCTGATCTAAAGCAGCATGCGCAGTTACCGCACTCTCTTAGCGATCATCGAATCGTTACTGATCGTTTAGGGTATAGTTTGTCATCACAATCATAAGAAAAGATTTTTTGAAGCCTTTCGATTGTTATTGATTTATTTATGCTGTCCAGATCAATTAAGAAGTATTTCTGTAAGCCTTGGAGATGGTCTGGAATGAGCTTTCGTGTGTTGGTTTTCATGCGTGATCGATTCGTACAAAGGGAGGGAGTGAGGAAGATCCTGATATGAGCGATATACTTTCAAGGACAGTAGATACCAAGATTATTAAATTCAGCCGCGCTGAATTGCAATCCAAATGACATAAGAAACTTTTTAAAGTCAAGCGACTGCTAGGCTGTGTCAAATAACAACACAGACTAGTTAAATAGCAATTCAGCGGCGCTGAATAGGAAAATAACTGACAAATTCAGCAGGTATTCATGAAGGACAGAAATAATGAGAGGAATTGGTTAATTCAGCTGCGCTGAATTGCAACCAAAATGACATAAGGAACCCTTCGAAGTCAAATGATTATAATTCTGCAACAAATAACAACATAGACGTGTCAAATAGTAATTTAGCGGCGCTGAATACGAACAAAACTGACCAATTCAGCAGGTATCCTTTAAGGGCAGAAATATTGACGAAATGGATGAATTCAGCCGCGCTGAATTGTAATCCTAATGGCATAAGAAGCTCTTCGAAGACAAGTGGCTATCAGGCTGCGTTAAATAACAACACAGACTTGTTAAATCGCAATTCAGCGGCGCTGAATAGAAACACAACTGAAATTCTAGAGGCTTTCATCTGTAAGTTTTAAGAACTAGAACTTGTCTCCAATGGATCTCGAGAAATTGGATCGAATTCAGCTAATATTTAAGCCTTTACCGTGAAATGAGCAAGCTATCTTCAACTCGCATGACAGATGCAAATGATTATCAAAGTTTCTGCCGTTTATGTTATGTTTTCTAATTTATAAACAGTTTGAAAGATGCATGCCGTTTAAAAAAATTAAAATTTACGTTACTTTTGTTATGATCACACCCTTTTTAAAATCATGTAGTTAAAATTTACTATTCTCCTTCCTTACAGACATAAACGATATCAGATGCTATGGCGTATATGGATGTTTCCCCCTTAATGGACCATGGATAACAAATACCCGCCAAATCAATGTCCATCCAGATAAGCCATCAAAAATTCGACCAAATTTTGCTGTGTTCACATCGAAAAGCGTTGATCGTCCATCATTTATTGACTTGAATGATCCAGAAACAGTTCGATATATGGGAATCAATCCGAAAGGGAAAATCTTTCTTATATCACACGGATACTTAGAAGCTGGTGATAGACCATGGGTATGATTAAATATAGTTGTTAAAAGAATGTAGGAAGATTAATAAGAAATTCTTTGTTTTTAGATGCGAGACATGTCCAAAGCCCTTTTAAGTCATGAGCCAGCTGGCTCTGCTGCTGTGATCGTTATAGACTGGGGTGGCGGTTCCAGTCCACCATATGTTCAAGCTGTTGCTAATATAAGATTGGTTGGTGCTATCACTGCTCATGTTATTCATCTTATTTATGTGAGTTTTAAATTTAGTGTTTTTGAAATTAGTCCAAACTAAATTTTTCTATTTGTAGGAGGAACTCCAAATGCAGAATCTCGACAATGTCCACTTTATTGGACATTCCCTGGGCGCACATTTGGCTGGTTATGCTGGATCCACGCTGCAGAGAGATTTTAATCTTAAGCTCGGAAGAATTTCAGGGCTTGATCCTGCTGAGCCGCTTTTTGGAGAAACTCCCAATATAGTTCGATTAGATAAAACCGATGCGAAGTATGTCGACATTATTCACACCGATGCCAATCCATTGATGAGCGGTGGTCTGGGGATGCTGAAGCCGATTGGACATGTCGATTTTTATCCAAATGGTGGATATGATAATCCTGGATGTGGAGGATCCCTTGAGGAATATATGAGAAAAAATGAGAATTCGATTTTTTGGACAATGCAACAGTTTCTCGGATGCAATCACATTCGTAGCTATCAATATTTTATCGAAACTATAAATGCTAAAGGTCCTTGGACAGGGATAACTTGCGATTCGTTTGAGGTATGTAAAGGAGTTTTTTTTTCATATTTTTGTGATTTGATGTAAAATTAATTTTTACAGGCTTTCGAAGCTGGACAATGTTTTGAATGTTATCAGAATGGCCATCATTGTCTGAAATTTGGCTACGACAGTATCGACAGCTATAATGAGTTGATCAATGGTGGTATGGTGAACGAACAGACCCCACTGGTTGCGTACCTTCGAACAGGCAGTGAAACACCTTTCCGAAGTAAATAATAATTGTGAATAGTTTTAAAATATCGAATACTAACAATAAAATTTTGCAGGACTCCACTACAGAGTAACAGTAAAAGTATCATCCTCCGACGAAAGCACATTACATGGCGGTGAAATTGGAACATTATCAATAGATCTTCACTCGCACTACAAAAAGAGCTCTGGACCAACTCCATTCTCGATAAGACCAATGTATGATTTTTAAACTCTTTCAAAATTGGTTAATTTTAACAAAAACAAATTTTAAATATTTCAGGTTTTTCGAGCCAGGGTTTCAATATACAAAAACGATTGGTGGCAAGGACGTCGGAGATGCCATTTACGTTACAGCAACCTGGGACTATGAAACGAGTCTGCTGAATCCGCTAACATGGAGAATTCTGTCATCGCCAAGGATCTTTGTCGATTATATTGTTATCGAATTCCAAGAGCATGAAACAGTTTTGAAACTTTGTCCATATCATGATACGCCAATTATATCTGGAACGCCAAGCGTCTTTCAGGAGAAATATTGCAGTGATTATGTTTGAGAGAGCCGTTTCTATTGTGACTAGAGAGAGAGAGAGAGAGCGGTTAGGTGTGCGTGACAATGTTATTATTATTATTATGTTTTGTTTGAGAGCTTTATTTTTTGATTTCTATTTATTTCAAGACTTTAAAATGCAAATGATTAATTGATTTTTTGTGTATATAGTAGGCAAATAAGTAATGTGTAGATGTCCCAACAAATATTCAGTTTATTAACAATGCAAATGTTATAATTTATAGTTTTAGATTAATGTTAGAATGTTAATATTTAATTGATAAATAATTTCGCAAAAAAAACGTTTTTTGTAATCATTCATTTCATATCAGATGATGTTTATGCATAACATTAAATATTGCATGTGTTTGCTTTGAATTTTGCAGCTAAATGCTAATCAAGAAACTGAGGAAGTATTACAGTTATAAAATACAGCAGAATGGATTTAGAATGAGACATGTCTGAAAATCAAAAACAGAAAACACTAGAGACCTTCAGTAGAACCACGAATGGACTATTAAAGAAGATACAAGAAGCGCTAAGCGGAAAAGAGAAGGTTGTAAAAGCAAATGGCGACAGAGATCGAGAACAAGCAGTCTCAAAACCCTTTGATATTAAGCAATTGTTCAAAATGCGGTAAGGTTAGGGCACACACGAAGAAAATAATATGTTACAAGAAAGCAAAGCAAGCATAGAAAGAAGGAGAGATCCTGATATGGGTGCTATCTACTTTCAAGGAACACACCATATACCAACATTGGTGAATTCAGCCGCGTTGAATTGCAATCCCAATATGATAAGAGACCTTTCAACGGCAAATTACTGTCAGGCTACGTCAAATAACTTCACAGGCATGTCAAATAGTAAAGCAGCGGCGCTGAATAGGAATATAAGTGCCAAATTCAGCAGGTATTCTTTAAGGGCAGAAATAATGAGATAAATTAGTGAATTCAGCTCCGCTGAATTGTAATCCAAATGACATAAGAAACTCTATGAAGTCAAGTAGCTATCAGGCTGCGTTAAATAATAACGTAGACGTGTTAAATAATAATTCAGCTGCGCTGAATAGGGACATAACTGAAAAATTGAGCAGATGTACTTTAGAAACAAAGCTAATGAAAGAAATGAGTGAATTCAGCTGCGCTGAATTGTAATCCAAATAATATAAAACCCTCTTCGAAGTCAAGTCACTATCAGGCTGCGTCAAAAAACAAGACAGATGTGTAAAATAGTTATTCAGCGGCGCTGAAAAGGAATAGAACTGACACATTCAGCAGGCATTCTTTACGGGCAGACGTAAGGCGATAAATTGGTGAATTCAGACGTGCTGAATTGCAATCCCAATGTTGTAAGAGACTTTTCGACGGCAAATTACTGTAAAGCTATTTCAAATAACTGCACAGACATGTCAAATAGTAATTCAGCGACAAACATAACTGACAAATTCATCAGGTATTCTTTAAGTGCGGACATTATGCGACAAATTGGTGAACTCAGCCGCGCTGAATTGTATTCCAAAAAAAATAAGAAACTCTTCGAAGTCAAGCTGTATGAAATAACAACACAGACGTGTGAAATGGTATTTCAGCGGCGCTGAATAGGGACATAACTAACAAATACAGCGAGTATCACTTAAGGTAGGAGTAAAAGGGGCATGTCGACGGGTTCCTTGCGGATTCCAGTGAGTACTTCGCATTGTTGGTATTGTTACTAATATGTAAGATGAAGTCTTCCATCACAACAACGTCCGACCACACACTTCTTTCATGAGCTGTTAAAAATTGGGAGATTTGGTTGAGAAGATTTGAAGCATCCATCGTATAGTCCGGACATAGCAGCCTGTGACTCTATCACTTGTTCACGGCCTTCAAAAGAAGCTTGTGAAATTTACATGATTTAGTATTTCTACCAGAAACAACAGAAGTTCTTCACTGATGGCATCATGAATCTACTCTACTGTGTCATTTCTTTCGTGACAATCGTTATTAAATGATAACGGTTTGTTTACGACAATGTATTTGCAACCAAATAAACTAATTACAAATTACATTAATATTTTTTATTTCACATTAATTCGAGACGTTTGGTCGCACAAGAAAATTGACTTCAGAATGACGAAATCCTTTTTTACCTCTGGTAGTGAAGTTTTGTACTAAAAGGTGTGCAGGTTCGCCACAGCTTACTTTTTGTGTGTGCAGGGTTGCAACAAATGATTTCTGAAAGCGCCATCTTTCTGTGAATTTAATAAAATTACGAAAATGATCAGAAGTGTTGGTTCTAATGAAAATTATTCTTCGAAACATTGATTATTGTAGTAATGTTTGTCATGTTTGCATACAATCGGGACCCTTTAAGAAGAATTAGGAAAACGTTAAAAGAGGACAAAATGTTAAAAAAATTACCTGAAACTTTTCCTTGGCTTTTATTTACGGGTTTTATCAATGATAGTCGATAATTACTGGACAGAAACTAAATTTTTTTTAGTATTGCAAAGTGTTTTATTTGGAAGCACCATCTACCAGTGAGGACGTGAAGTTCTGCTCAGAAAAATTCAAATTCTGCATCTTAAAGAATATCGTTTGATAGCAGCTGTTACAAAGAAGCTTTTAAGGAATTTATTTACTTTCTGACATGGAATCTCGTATATCATCGAATCAATGGAAAATGTGTGTCGTCACACGTAAACTAGTTCTTGGCTTGAAGGTTAAAATCCCAGGAGAGCAAAACGAATTGGTGATCATGATCTGATCTTTACTACGAATCTTCCTCCTATTGGAGTCAGGTGTAACGTCGAAGATCGCGACTCTCTTGTTGATATTATATTCTCAAATAAAATTCTTAAACTCGGGTTTTATGTATAAAAAAAAGAATTTCAATTCCGGTTTTCCATGTTGATGACATCACTGATAGCGTTAGGTTAAAGGTGGACAAAACACGGCAAACAGCAAACCGATCGCGAGTAGTCGCAGCAGATCTTCTCTTCGCATCGATCGCGGATTTTTAAGAAGATGCAATTTTGCTGAGTGAGGGTTAAAATGTGATCAGTGCGAGATTTTCGAAATAACTTGTAGAAAACGGAAAATCCAGCATTAATTTCTCGGATTGCTGCAGTTCTCCTCTGCGGGATCACATGTGTTAGTTAAGTCTAGTGGAAGATACTGAAAATATGTCGCTTTTGCCTACTTGGGCCGTGCAAAGACATTACTCAGTTGCAAAGTTTTATTAAGTCCCGAGAGTTCTACTTGTGCGGTGAAGTTATCTTCGGGGTGAATCCTCTTCACAACTATTATTAACAAAATCCGCAAAAAATGGAGATATTCGGTCCAGTTTCAGTGAAGTCAAAATTTTTATTCATTTTCTGCTTGTTTTGTTTTTTCGCTGAAATTCTTGGTGGTACTAGAGTCGGTAAGTGTTGTTGTTGTTTTTTTAAACACAATAATTAAGTAAAAAAATGTTTTCTTTGTTTGTGTGAAGCTGACGATATTTTTTTATTTATTATTTACACTTTATTACTGCAACTACACCTAGTGAAAGCTCCTGTGGGTATCGTGCTATGTTAGTGCCTTGGATTAAATCTTCGTATTCGCTGGAATAAATCTGAATTAAATAAAAATTATTGTGAATTTTTCTGCGAATTATGAATCGCGACTCTTTTCTCCATATTTATTGGATACATGGAAATGAAAACCTGAAATTTTGAGTTTTTAGGACAATTTTGCAAAACTTTCTTAGAAATGCTAGTTTTTGTGCGTAAACACATTGTTTCTAGGCAGAGTCTCCTAGTAGGCCAGTCATTAGAGCGAAAAAAACGGCCGATTTTCCTATTGTAGAGCAAACTATTTTCACTACTACTTCAGGGATATCCCGTAGATTACTAGAACCAAAAAACCAGCAAAATTTTAGCCATGTGGAATTATTTAAACAATAATTAGCAACAAAAATGGGTATTTTTTTGGTTTTTTGCGTATACAATAAAAAGTACTGGATGAATCGCGTTACCCTCAACAGGGCATTTGTAGAGAATTTAAAAACCTACAAAACGGTTTTCTTTAGACCCCGATTCGCCTCGAAAAGCTGAAAACCCCTTAAAAATGCCCTACCGACCAAGTCAGTCCGGATGATAGGTCTTAAAGCACTAAAATCCACGTTAATTGTTAATTTTTCATCTTCCATTTTCCCCTTGATGACAATATTGTTCTTGCTACGCTGCAGTTGGCTGATGTTGACGACGACACCACTGGCTTCAATTCCCCGGACAAATTCCCTCTGGTCGCCTTTCTGCCGCTGTCCGCATTTTTCACACCAAGTTGGGCTACTCCAACTTCCTGGAGATTTCGCTCTCCTTCACTTTCGACAATTCCGTTGTAGATAGCGCGACTCACCACAGTTTCAACATCGCAGTCGACTACATAGCTTCCAGGTGTTGATTCGGTGGCAAATGTTCTCAGTCGTATTCATTCCCACCCTGAAGTTGACTGTACTCCTTGTTGCTTGCTTCGCTGCCTCGTATGCCAGAGCATATACCAATATGTGGTAGTCTCCTTTCCTGCAAATCTGGCACCTGTTGCACACCCGTGTCGGTAAATGACGTTTTCGTTCAAAATCTGACTAAAAGATGGCGCGATATTAGCTTACTGCATAAATCGTTCGAAATTATTAATTCAAATTCTAACTAAATAGTTACGAATAACAGTTTGGTCAAACATGTTATAGATGGCGCATAAATCATCACAATATATTGTAAGTGAAAAGAATAATTGCATCAATTCAGTTCACTAAACCAATCTGGAAAATAGAGTTTTAACAACATCTATAAAAGTCTCTGATTACCTTTAAGTACAAACTACAATTCACCCACAACAACTATCACAAACTTGGCCCGAACAACGAATCTCAATGAGGACCTCGAATTCGTAACCCGGGGTCCCGTAAGAGATTCTCGTCGTTTCACATCCTTGGCTTGTCCCAAAAGAAAAACTTTTAATGAGAGTCTATAGAGGTTTTATCAAACTTCGCAAGGTTACAGCAAGAACAAAGCCGCAACCAAAAACAACATCAACAAAATCACCAACCTTTTCTCGAACATCGTGTTGTTGTAAAGGACTTGTGGATGATTCGACAATGGTGTTTTTGGTTTTATGCAATGTCTTCCGGAGGACTTCACACTAATTATACATACATGAATTACAATTCGTGGGAAAAAAGGGATTTTTAAGCTGGTGCGTAACGTGGAGAGGAACATGCATAAAATGCTGAAGATCTGCACTTCTATGAGAAAGAAATCTGGCCGGACTTAAACCCGGTTTGAGGATATTTAGGACAGCAAGCCCTAGTCGAAAAGATAGTAGAGGGAAAAGTGAACGAATACCCAATACTACTAAGACAGAAGGCTGACTAAGCTTAGTGGTAGAAATGGAATGAGTAGATTCGAATCGTGGACGTTTCAGTTGACAGTCGGGCGCCCTAAGCCTTAAGCTGTCAAGCCCAGCCTGGCAAAGTAAAACAGCACGAAAGATTTCAGGATGGGATTTGGAAAATTTACCACCTGCATGCATTACCCTGATATTCCACTATCTCGGACTACCATCTGTTTAGGTCGTGCAAAACTTTCTAGAAGGAAACAAATACTCAAATTTTGTCGGTTTCAACAATGGCAGTGGAAGACCAGCCCGCTGCCAAAACAGAAGACTTCTTCTCCGGGAGATGGGATAAGCTTCCAGAACGCTGACATAGCTGCTATATATGCAACTAGATAATTTGTCTTGACAATGAAGAAGCGGTTTAATATTTCCTAGGCGATACCACCGTGTACTGACCTAGCCGAGTGCGATATTGTGAGTTATCGTGCGTGGGTTCGTAGTCTTGGTATTAAACTGAATATACACACGAGTAATTTGATTTAATTTATATGTTATCAAACATGATGATATGCCGTAAAAAACTTGAGCTTCCAACTCACAAAACATGCCCAAAGCAATAGCGCACTGCTTTCGTAGGTTCATGTTGACATGGAGGCATAATTTGTCGCTAGCATTAGTAGGTGTGGGGGCTGTTGGGCATGGGAACCAAATTATTCAAATTAGAGCTTGAGCTTCGATCATGATTGCTCTTTTATATCAAAATCATGATTATATGACGAATTATTTTATTTTTCTGTAAAATGCTGAACTTAACTCAAATTTTATTGTAGGCACTGTCGACCTAAAAAGGCACAAACGCAACCCACAAACAGCGAGCGGAGGATATTTTGATATCAATGCATTTCGTAAAAATGGAACAGTTGAGATCATCCCCAAAAAGGCAAAGAATCCTGTAGACGGAACTGCAACAGCAACTCGACGGGATGACGAAATTCTCAAGTAAATTGAAACGATCTTTTCAAAATTAGCTCATTTATTATTCTATTATTTTTTTATAACAAAACTTTAGCACTCAGTGCACTACTCCAAGGAAGGGTGTGGTGGTTGGTACACAAGCTGAACTTGGTAAGTGGTTTTAGTTAAAGTCGTACTCTACTGCTAAACTTAATATTTTGTATATTTAACAGAGTGCGCCAAACACTACCAAAACTTTAGCCCAGGTCTTATTTTCCATATATTTGGTGGGAGAGTGGCTGAAAAAGGAGATTATCCTTATATGGTACGAAAGTGGAGAGTGTACTCGTATATAACTTTAGGATTTTAACTAATGCGAATTGTTTGAAATATTTCAGGCTGCTGTGGGAAGTCCGCTCACAAATGACAGTAATCAAATGCGTTGGTACTGCGGCGGCAGTCTTATAACCGATCAGTGGGTCTTGACCGCTGCTCATTGCATTAATGAAACTTTGAAGATAGTTGTCCGATTGGGTGCAATTTCCTTGAATGACACTGAAGGAATTGAACGAACTGTTAAGGTACTAAAGTTTGGATTTTTTTTATTAGAGCCAATTCACGCCTTTATATCAAGCGTCGATATCCTCTACATCGGTAGTTGCAGTGTGGTGTAGGGCGAAGGAAAAAAAGTAAATCGAAGCCGTCAGACAAGAGGTAGGATAATTTCTGTGAAGACGAGACACAAATTGCGCGGGAATAATTTTTTTATGTGATAAGCCAAGCTTAGAACCAGTCGGCCATGTTGTTCGGGTCATAGTGCAGTGTCCAATAGTAAGCTTAGTTTTAACGGTAGCAGGGAGTAGGAAAGCGTGCTCAATGATAAATGATGATAATAAAATATAGCCCTGAGGGATACCCGCCGAGTTGGGGCAGAATTCGGATTCGCCGGCAGAGTAGGGAGTGCCAACCCTATAAAAAGTCTTGGAGATATCTAAATCCACATTCAATACTCTCGTGAGGGAACGCTGACTTCTGCGATTGAACAGAAAATGGCATCCTTCATTATTATTCTTAGAGACCATGGCAAGAGAAAAAGCAGGAAATTTTATTTTTGAAAGGAAAGTAGTCTGAGTCGTACAAATGTAAAAGCGAAGGACCATGTTGTAGAGTGGACTCGAACCACGGACCTCTGGCATGGTAGTCGGGAGCCTTAAACCCTATATCGTGGCCAGTAAGGTATGAAAAATTAGCGCTGTGGGTTCGAGTTACTGAGATGCGAATCAGGTTCGACGGAATATCGCGTTGGTATAAAATGTAAGGAAAAGACCAAGGAGGTTGACTATGGGTTCACAGTGATTGCAACTTGCGTAGGGTGATTTGGTTTCATCTCAGCGGAAAAGAGTCAGAAAAACTGTTGTTATCCGATTAATTCAGCCAATTTACATTGTGAACGTAACCAAATTTACATTGTGAATGAGCTAAAATTTCAAATTTGGTTAACGCTTCTGAACATACTCAATTACTTTACTATATACTCCTTCTGTTATTAGAAAAATAAAAGAAAAATATTTTTAATGTATTTTTAGAGAATCGTAAAGCATCATGACTACAAAACCGCTTACCACTACAACGACATAGCACTACTAGAATTGGACCAGCCTGTACCAATAGACGCTTCATCAGGCATTCGTCCTATTTGTCTTCACACTCGCCAATCTGACATTCTCACAAGAACAAAAGTGAAAATTACCGGCTGGGGACAAGTATCATCGTCATGTAAAAAAAACATACTTTAATTTTTCTATTTGCAAAATCCGATTTTTTGTAGCCAGCAGAGGGTCAGTGAACTTACTCCATGCTGAAATAACGACAGTAGCTGCCGATGCCTGTAATGCCTCATTTGTCGACTACTTTAAATTTTTTATAAATGGCTCTGGAATACCAAATGGAATAGTGGACGGACAGCTGTGTGCCAGTGACCCTGTGTACTATGCTGATACTTGCGTAGGAGATTCTGGTGGTCCATTACTGAAGAACAATGACAAGGAAGTGCCAATTTTGTATGGGGTAACATCATTTGGCGTATTGTGCGCCACAAAGATTCCAGGTGTTTATGCACGAGTTTCGCACTATTTGGACTGGATTGAGTGCATTATTTGGGGATAGCTTTAATGTTTTCATATTTTCGTTATAAATGCATGTATTGTATATATATAAAAGTTTGATGGTGGTGTTGGTAGACAACATAGCTGTCTTGCTTTAAAATTTATAATAAAAACTCTACTGTCTAATTATAGCTGTTAAATTTATGCATAAATGAAGTTGTATTACTGTTTTAACACATATTTATCACAAAATAAATAAGCTTTTATTTTTTGGAGAAATTTTGCCAGTGAATATGACTGTTTGTCCCATTATACACGAAGACGCATTCTTCCGTATCCAAAAGCTTTTCTAAAAGTTTACTGAACTTTCAGGGGCGTTAAGGTTTGCAATCGAGCAAAGAAGCTTTTGTATAACTCCACAATTTCTTATTTGTGTGAGTGCAAGCTTCTGTGCATTCAAGTTGACGGACGAAATAAAATATTTTACGCAGAATATCGTTCGATTGCAGCTGTTACAAAGAAACACTTAAGGAATTTATTTACTTTCTGACATGCAATCTCCTATATCATCGAATCAATGGAAAATGTGTGTCGTCACACGTAAACTAGTTCTTGGCTTGAAGGTTAAAATCCCAGGAGAGCGAAACGAATTGGTGATCATGATCAGATCTTTACTACGAATCTTCCTCCTATTGGAGTCAGGTGTAACATCGAAGATCGCGACTCTCTTGTTGATATTATATTCTCAAATAAAATTCTTAAACTCGGGTTTTATGTATAAAAAAAGAATTTCAATTCCGGTTTTCCATGTTGATGACATCACTGATAGCGCTAGGTTAAAGGTGGACAAAACACGGCAAACAGCAAACCGATCGCGAGTAGTCGCAGCAGATCTTCTCTTCGCATCGATCGCGGATTTTTAAGAAGATGCAATTTTTCTGAGTGAGGGTTAAAATGTGATCAGTGCGAGATTTTCGAAATAACTTGTAGAAAACGGAAAATCCAGCGTTAATTTCTCGGATTGCTGCAGTTCTCCTCTGCGGGATCACATGTGTTAGTTAAGTCTAGTGGAAGATACTGCAAATATGTCGCTTTAGCCTACTTGGGCCGTGCAAAGACATTACTCAGTTGCAAAGTTTTATTAAGTCCCGAGAGTTCTACTTGTGCGGTGAAGTTATCTTCGGGGTGAATCCTCTTCACAACTATTATTAACAAAATCCGCAAAAAATGGAGATATTCGGTCCAGTTTCAGTGAAGTCAACATTTTTATTGATTTTCTGCTTGTTTTGTTTTTTCGCTGAAATTCTTGGTGGTGCTAGAGTCGGTAAGTGTTGTTGTTGTTTTTTTTTAAACACAATAATTAAGTAAAAAAATGTTTTCTTTGTTTGTGTGAAGCTGACGATATTTTTTTATTTATTATTTACACTTTATTACTGCAACTACACCTAGTGAAAGCTCCTGTGGGTATCGTGCTATGTTAGTGCCTTGGATTAAATCTTCGTATTCCCTGGAATAAATCTGAATTAAATAAAAATTATTGCGAATTTTTCTGCGAATTATGAATCGCGACTCTTTTCTCCATATTTATTGGATACATGGAAATGAAAACCTGTAATTTTGGGATTTTACGTCAATTTTGCAAAAATTTCAAGAAGAGCTTTTTTTTCTGGTGGTAATTGGTTTGTTTTTGGTTTTGCGAAAAGTAGTTTCTTTTTTGACTAATAGTGTCGTTAGTTGTTATATTATTCATCAGCCACTTTTATTCGATTCCTTTCTAGCAGTGTGAATTCAAACTGCTGACACTTCAAGGCTTATCTATGTAACGCAAACATGAACTATGAACGCAAACAAACGGTTCTGGTGATGTGTACTTCATTTTTGTAGGCTTGCATCAAAAGTGATGTAACGATGTAAGTGTAATATTGCAGTAAACATTGCGCATGCGAAGCCCCAATTCAGTATAGATTTTTGCAATATTCGTGGGCTTCAAGCGAATTTCTTTTACGTGATGTGCCTCCTTTATGAGTATTCTCTCTCAATTAGCATGTCTGTTCGTATCAAAATCTTCTTCTTTACCCGAAAATGGTATGGCACTCTCCGTCTCAGAGTATAGGACCCACTCAATCGACGGGGCGTTCTTCAGAATCCGCGAAGTGTCGGAATGAGTTTCATGTTAATAAATCCACTTGCCCTGACAATATTGCTCCCATGCTCCTTAAAAAATGTTGTTCACCTTTAGCTAAATCCCACCGCAAACTTTACCTTCTTTCATACTTTTCCGCGGTTTATCCGGACTCTTAGAAAATGGTTCATTTTCATCCCTTATCGAAAAAGGTGACTCGAATAACCGAAAAGATGTATTGGAGAACTTCTTGTATGCCTAATGTAGCACATCCACCAAAATATAAATGGCTTTGGTGAGTCTGGTCTGGTTGCTCTTGATATCTCTAAAGCTTCGGATAGAGTATGACAGCCTGCACCTTAAGATTTCTTAAATGCTGCAAATTCCTCCTTCAGCCGTCGGCCTTTCAAGGGCACGCTATATACAAATGAAATAATAAACTCTTCGAAGTTAAGTGACTATCAGAATGCGTCAAATAACAACGCAGATGTGCCAAGTAGTAATTCAGCGGAACTGAATATGAACTTAAGTGACAGATTTAGCGGGTATCCTTTAAAAGAAGATACATTGAAAGAATTTGGTGAATTCAGCCGCGCTGAATTGTAATCCAAATGACTTAAGAAACTTTTCGAACTCAAGTGAATACCAGACTGCGTCAAAAAATAACACAGATGTGTCAAATAGTTATTCAGAGGTTCTGAATAGGAATATAACTGACAAATTCAGCGGGTATTCTTTAAGTACACAAATAATGAAAGAATTTGGTGAATTCAGCCGCGCTGAATTGAAATCCATATGACATAATAAACTCTTCAAAATCATGTGAATACCAGGCTGCGTCAAGTAACAACACAAACTTGTCAAATAGTAATTCAGCGGCGCTGAATATGAACTTAAGTGACAAATTCAGCTGGTATCCCTTATGGTTAAAATTAATGAGAGAAAATGGTAAATTCAGCCGTGCTGAATTCCAATCCAAATGACATAAGAAACATAAGATGATGGGCTTATCAGCCTATAGTCCTTTGCTGATTAGTTACCTCTTCTTCCTGGCATTGGGACGAAGACGACTCTCACCCGTCTCTAACTCGGACCACATGCACCTCTGGAATGTGACCACAAGCCCGTATGGTATTAGCCCACACCATAAAAGAAGGGAGATGAGTCGGTAATTTGCGTTGCTCTCTTGTGGCGACTTGAGACTCTCACTGGGCATGGAAACAACAATTTTGAGATTCCCTCCTTTTATGGTGCCGACTCTAGTATGCTTTCCGGGCCGGATGCTTTAAAAGGCGAGAAGCATTTATTCGCCCAGAGACCCTTTTGGAGGGTCTCTGCCCATTCCCTGATGCTTCGACTTCATTTTCATCGCGAAAGTGTGTGTTCATTAGTAGCTCTAAGGACTTCGTGTGCGATTCTTTGAAAAAGATTCTGCATAGTCTGGCAGTCCCCTAGGCTCTCGATAGATTGGCAATAGACCTTGTATAGCTTTAGGAAGTGTTTGTAAAGTTGCCAAAGGCCTTGCTTGTAGCAACTATTGAAGATCTCTCTTGTTAACTTCCTGAGTTTCCCTATCCTTAGTCATAGATACCTCTTTTGAAAGTGAAAAGAATAATTGCATCAATTCACTTCACTAAACCAATCTGGAAAAGAGAGTTTTAACAACACCTATAAAAGTCTCTGATTACCTTTAAGTACAAACTACAATTCACCCACAACAACTATCACAAACTTGGCCCGAACAACGACTCTCAATGAGGACCTCGAATTTGTAACCCGGGGTCCCATAAGAGATTCTCGTCGTTTCACATCCTTGGCTTGTCCCAAAAGAAAAACTTTTAATGAGAGTCTATAGAGGTTTTATCAAACTTCGCAAGGTTACAGCAAGAACAAAGCCGCAACCAAAAAGAACATCAACAAAATCACCAACCTTTTCTCGAACATCGTGTTGTTGTAAAGGACTTGTGGATGATTCGACAATGGTGTTTTTGGTTTTATGCAATGTCTTCCGGAGGACTTCACACTAATTATACATGAATCACAATTCGTGGGAAAAAGGGATGACGGATTTTGTTTGTTTAATGTGATATGTTCACTTAGGTAAATTTATTTTTAATGCAGGTGTTTTTGTGTTGGATCGATGTAACCTGGAGAAGAACATGAATAAAAGTTGCGGCAGTAATTTTTGGCTGACTGCCAAAAGGGTCTCTTGTGATGAGAGGATCGGGAGTTAATGCTGAGAGTTGATATTATACACTACTTTCCCAGGTTCATGTTGACATGGAGGCATAATTTGTCGCTAGCATTAGTAGGTGTGGGGGCTGTTGGGCATGGGAACCAAATTATTCAAATCAGAGCTTGAGCTTCGATCATGATTGCTCTTTTATATCAAAATCATGATCATATGACGAATTATTTTATTTTTCTGTAAAATACTGAACTTAACTCAAATTTTATTGTAGGCACTGTCGACCTAAAAAGGCACAAACGTAACCCACAAACAGCGGGTGGAGGATATTTTGATATCAATGCATTTCGTAAAAATGGAACATTTGAGATCATCCCCAAAAAGGCAAAAAATCCTGTAGACGGAACTGCAACAGCTATTCGAAGGGATGACGAAATTCTCAAGTAAATGAAACGATCTTTTCAAAATTAACTCTATTAATTTTTTTATAACAAAACTTTAGCACTCAGTGCACTACTCCAAGGAAGGGTGTGATTGTTGGTACACAAGCTGAACTTGGTAAGTGGTTTTATTTAAGATTATACTCAACTGCCGAACTTAATGTTTCTATATTTAACAGAGTGTGCCAAGTATTATGAAAATTTCCATCCAGCTCTCATTTTCCATATCATTGGTGGGATATTGGCTAAGGCAGGAGATTATCCTTATATGGTATAAAAGTGGAGAATTAGGATTTTTACTAATGCGAATTTTTGCAATATTTCAGGCTGCTTTGGGAGGTCCGCTCGCAACTGACAGTACTCAAATGCATTGGTACTGCGGCGGTAGTCTTATAACCGATCAGTGGGTCCTGACCGCTGCTCATTGTATTAAAGAAAATTCGAAGATATTTGTCCGATTGGGTACAATCTACTTGAATGGTACTGGAGGAATTGATCGAACTGTTAAGGTACCAAAGTGTTTTTTTTATTAGAGTCAATTCAAGCTTTTGTATCAAGCGCTGATTCGGAAAAATGGAAAGGCGAAGGACCATGTCGCAGAGTGGACTTGAACCACGGACCTCTGGCATGGTAGTCGGGCGTGTGTAACCCTATGCTACCGAGGCCGGAACATTATGAAAAAATAGCCCTACCGTGGTTCGAGTCGCCGAGAGGCGAATCAACTTCGACGATTCCGGAGGTGGACATCTTGGCCAGCAGTGATTGGCGCTGCGTAGGTTGATTTACAATTTGGTTTAGACTATCAGCTCAGCGCCAAAGAGTTTGAGACACTGTTGTTATCCGATTAATTCAGCCAATTTACATTGTGAACGTAACCAAATTTACATTGTGAACGAACTAAAATTTCAAATTTGGTTAACGCTTCTGAACATACTCAATTACTTTACTATATACTCCTTCTGTTATTAGAAAAATAAAAGAAAAATATTTTTAATGTATTTTTAGAGAATCGTAAAGCATCATGACTACACAACCGCTTACCACTACAACGACGTAGCACTACTAGAATTGGACCAGCCTGTACCAATAGACGCTTCATCAGGCATTCGTCCTATTTGTCTTCACACTCGCCAATCTGACATTCCCAGAGAAACAAAAGTGCAAATTGCCGGCTGGGGGCAATTAGAAGCGACATGTAAACAAAAATACTTTAGATAAATAATTTTTCTACTTTGAAAATGCAAATTTTTTAGCCAGCAGAAAGTCAATGGCATTACTCCATGCTGATATAATAACAGTATCTGCCGATGTCTGCAATGCCACATATCAAAATTACTATAAGGGTCTTCTAAGTTCATCTCGAGTACCACAGGGAATACTGGACGGACAGCTGTGTGCCACTGATCCTTCGTACTTTACTGATACCTGCGAAGGTGATTCTGGTGGTCCATTACAACATAAAAATGACAACGGTGTGCCAATTTTGCATGGTGTAACATCATTTGGCATATTGTGCGCCACAAAGATTCCAGGTGTTTATGCACGAGTTTCGCACTATTTGGACTGGATTGAGTGCATTATTTGGGGATAGCTTTAATGTTTTCATATTTTCGTAATAAATGCGTGTATTGTATATAATATAAAAGTTTGATGGTGGTGTTGGTAGACAACATAGCTGTCTTGCTTTAAAATTTTTAATAAAAACACTACTGTCTAATTCTAGTTGTAAAATTTATGCAAATTGATGTTCTTATTACAGTTTTGACACAAATTACACAAAATAAATAAGCTTTTATTTTTTGGAGAATTTTTTGCCAGTGAATATGACTGTTTGTCCCATCCCAGCGGGAAATAGAAGCATTCGCTGATGCATGAAGAAGCTATCCTTGTGCATCTTAGAAGTGCTTCCTGTCCGTATCCCTATCCATATCTTTTTTACCATTGCATGTCATTAGCAAGAAGCAGTTTGTCCGATTTTCTTCTAATTAGATTCCTGAGAAGCTATTTTGAAGTTTTAAGTTTTGCAAGCAGCAAAGCTTTCATTTTTGCTTCTTTGGAAGCAGGGAAGAAGGTTTCGCGCTTCGTTTTTGTGTAATAAGGATAAACAAACTATCGACTTTTCTTACTGAGCGCACAACTCGAGATGGAAATTTTTCAAAACAAAATATTTCACAACAAATGGAAATTTTACTAATCGAAATCCAGAGAATCTCTCAAAATAGAAAATTTACCAACAAAGTTGAAAATGGCTTATTATGTAGCCATATGCATAGGAAAATCTTCCAAAATGCTTCTGAAGGGCGACCAGGAAGCACTTCCAAATTGATGCCATCGGAAGCTGCTTCCACTTTTCGTGCTGGGATTATACACGAGACGTATTCTTCCGTATCCAAAAGCTTTTCTAAAAGTTTATTGAGTTTATTCTTCCATCTCCCCAAGCTTTCTTTATTTCTAGAGAGCTTTTGCGTCTGGAAGCAATACTCCTCGCCTATGATGAGACTTTGACAGATATCTAAGTAGGCGACTGACTGCCAATGGAGCTAGAACCTTGCTTTAGGCGAAGAGAAATTATCAAGTAGCAATCGGTCCACCCAGTAAGGTGCATAATGTGGGGTTTTTCGTTAAGTTGTTAGTTAAGTTCTCTTATATCTGAGATAAGACAAATGCCGCATTGCGATTGCACTAAGATTATAAAAAAAGTATCCAGAATCGAACCAACTTAAAAGTTTCGCACCAGTGTTTGTTAACTAATGGTCCTCAAGAAGGTTCATGATGCAACAAAACTTTCCCTGCTGCACCCCATAAATAGCACAGTTGTTTTGCACTACTTCTTTACAAAAAAGAAAGTTACGATTTTATTGAAACTACTTCCATACTCTACAAGACACAGCTGCATATCACACGAATTCCGATAAACTAAAGAAATAACGACAAACGTAAGCAGGAATAGATTCCGACTAGACACACTCCTTCTTGCCGTATACTCCACAAAACTAGATCCTTTTCCGGTAATATACACAAACACATACACAGCTACAAAGTTTTCTTCCAGAAAATGAAAAGTTTTTCAAAGTTGACAAAGTTTTCCAGGACAAAGAATTTCCACTTGACAGACTTCGACTGTTTTAGGATAAATTTTTTTCTTTCTGCTTTATTTAAACTCCGATGTGTTCCTTGATCTGCTGAAGTGAGGGCAGAAAGAGTTTTTACCTTGTTTTGGCGGTGGGGGGGGGGGGGGGGGTGGGGTGAAAACGAACACATATGTGCAGAATCGAGTTCATTTGGAATTGTTGACAGATTAAAGAGAAAAGGTTTAAAAGTTTATAAGTGGTGAAAGCAAATATTCATGTTAGAGGGGTCTCCCCAAGCAGAGCGGGTACAAAGTTGGGGGTAAATTACAGTGTCGAACGGTTTGAAGTAGCTTTATTGGAAGTAGAAAATTAGATTTTGATTTTAAGTAGGGTTGAATAAAGAAAACAGTAGTTAATGGTCGCTTTTCACTTGAAGAACTTCTTGCAATCATAGATGTTATTTGATGAAACACTACTATGGGAGATAAGACTATTGTCGAGATACAAGCAACCGATTGCCGAACTAAAGTGATTGTCGAATGCTTCAACTGCCTCAACGTGCGATGCTACTAATGGCTTAAGGCGTGTTGCAACTGAAACATACAGGTCCTGAGTTCGCCACATGCCAGCCTACGCTAAATGTGAACTAATTGACGAAGAGTCATCTTCTCGCCACCCTGGGCACTTCTAGCTTTTCTATAGAATTTCTTGTTATAGATAACATAGATCTTGCAAATAGGGATGCAAACAAACCTTTGTCAGTGCTAGTAGGGACGATGTGACAGACCTCACTAGTAGGATACTCTCTGATAGGATCCAAAACTAGCGTCTTCTGGACGAGGTGTCCCTGTAGGGCCATATGCACATCAGGTTCGACATTGTTCGCTATTACACACTTGGCTTTCTTGGGTTCATTTTAACACAGAGGCATAGTTTTTCGCTAATATTAGTAGGTGTTGGGGTTGTTGGGCGTGGAAACCAAATTACGGAAATTACATCTTGAGCTTCGATCATACTTGTGCTTTTAAATAAAGATCATGTTCATATGACGAATTCTTTTATTTTTTTGTACTAGACTGGCCTGTTGTCGATATTCGACCAAACTTATTCTAGGAAAGAATAAAACAAAACGGAGTCGGTTCGAATAAAAAAATTTAAAAACACAACTGTCAAAACAAAGACCCGAAAAGAAAATTCAGAAAGCGTCCAGGGTCAACGTCCACTAAAAACAGAAGAAATTGATCTGTTTAGTAGAGTATGGGGAAATGTGAGTGCAGAGTTCATATACACACTATGTTTCTTCTGCTTTTATTATTTCACGGTATACAGAAATAAGGTAAGGTAAAAGAGACTGACAGCTTCGAACATCGTAGAAAAATGTGACGTCACCCAGTGACCTAATGCAGAAAAACAACCTGGTCATGTCCTAGTCATGGGATAGAACGAAAACCCGCATTCAGTCGCATATAAAACTCGTCTTTGATGCCATCGTCTGCGTCTTCAGTTGGAGCGCATCATTGGACTACCGTAGTGTTTCTTAGTCTGGTACGCAAGCGCACGGTATTAGTTCTGTCAGAAACTGGAGGCTGCACCTAACTTCCTTGGTTAGTATTGCGCCAAGGCCACTCCTACGGCTTTCGGTTTTGTTTCAGCCAGAATATAAGAAGGACTCTCCGCAGGGACCAATATGCTTCCCCACGTCGTCCCATGATCTTGATTGAATACGGATTTATCGCGTTAAAGACTTGATCAGAAAGCAGTGTTCTTACAAACATTCCACGTCCCGATTCGGTTCCTGGTTCGAAAAGGGCAAAGGTCGTCATTGTGTTGTCCATCCGGTTGCGATGCGAGGCTTTGTTTGCCGATTCGGTGCAAGGGTGTTTTGTGGCCCAACTATTTTAAAACTTCGGTCTTCATTTTATTATATGAGACAAAAGTTCAACCTTGAAGAAGACTTCCCTATAGCATACAGAAGGAAAACGGAACTCAAAAAGATCTGTGTATATGAACTGTGCTTGGATCTTATTATATACCTAATACAGTTACAAAAAAATCGAGCTTACCAACATCAAAAAAATTAAATTGCTCTCGAATCAATAAATTTTATCGCTTCGTATCAATAAAGTTATAAAACTGCTTATCAACCAATATATGTATGTGTAGTTCAAAGTGCTGAGTGAAAGAAAAGACTCGCTTATTCATTAGCTCACACAATCAACTTAAGTTATAAAATGACCCATTCGCGACTGCGCATTAAAGTAGTGTTTGGGTAATGATACACGACCCAAGCCATTGATCAATTCGAG
Organism: Thereva nobilitata; assembly: GCA_963855945.1. Taxonomy (NCBI): domain Eukaryota; kingdom Metazoa; phylum Arthropoda; class Insecta; order Diptera; family Therevidae; genus Thereva; species Thereva nobilitata. Next base: position 113,608,078 of record OY979697.1, read on the forward strand.
CTGTCGATATTGTCAGTTCATCGGCTCTTACTTCCGCAAACTTCACTCTGAACGGAACGGGTCCTTGGCCTCTTAACTGCCAATTGACAGTTCGAATTGATCAATGTCTTGAGTCCGTCTATCATAACCCTTGGCTTTTGGTTTATTTTCATATACAGCGAGTAACTTTATGGCAGCGCTTTCAGTTTATATTTAGTTACATTCTTGCAAACACGATTTCCATGAAAGAAGACATGTTAAATCTCCTCGTCCTATAGTGCGAATAAGATATAAGAGGAATACAACAAAAAATTTAATTAAGTCCGATTTCATGCGAAGTGCGAAGGTGAAACTCTGCAATTTGTGTGTATACCTGTATGAAAAGGGTAAATCAAAACGACTTAAGCGCAGCAATACTGAAACAACAGAACGGGTATCAGTGAGAGATGCAGCTAACACACAACGCTAGTGTCAACACTAAACTGGTTTTTGTGTGTCTCGCAAATGTTATCATCAAACTCAGCTCAGGGAGAGTGTTTCTTGTCGGTGCGACGACGACGGATCGAAACTATACACTGAAAAGAGTCGCTGCAAAATTTTGCATAAACGTACGAGTGGCAGTGAAATTCAGATGACTTTTTCAATTCACTTTAAGAAAACGTTTTCGCGATAATTGTTATTGTTAGCTTGTTTTTTTGGATAGTTAAACGCAGTTGTATCTGGGTATTTGGAAAATCCCTATTCGAAAGCTCCAAAGTTTCGTTTCAAGTGTCGATTGGAGTAGTGTAGGCCAAATTTGAGGTTCAGATAAGTTTAAAGCTTCTTCACCTGTCATTCTAAAGCTATATACACTCTGAATCACACCTTTACATCTGAAGTTTTTATTAATTGTGGAAAATTGAAGCTTTTAAGAGTTTTTCTTTTTGTTTAATTCAATTTCTATTCTGAGAACGTACATCGATAGTGAGGTCAAGCTTTGATAAACCGTCTTCAAGACAAGTCTCATCTTACGGTCGGAGTGAAAGCTATCTCAGTGTTAATCTTTGTTTACTAGCAGCTGGAAATCCAAAACATTCTCGATTTCCATGTATAGTCCAACAGAATTCTCATCGCGATCTCTTTACAGTGATAGATCAACAGATCGGTAGAGAGAGGAGATCGAAGGAGAGCGATGATCAACCACAAGTAATATTGATCTCTCTTATTTTGTGTAAGAATTATTATTTCTTTAATTTTCCTTTTTTTTACATTGATTGAAATAAAAATTTACATCGCGAATTGATCGCTGTGAACTTCATCAGTTTTGGTGACATGCGGGAAATAGAGTAGTGCAGTGCGCGGTGATACTAAGTGCCTATAATAAAATTGTGGTAAAAACCCACCTCTACGAATTATTAAAAGATAACGCGAAAAATACAAGAAAAAAACATGGAACTGGTCAAGCTTTTAAGAGAACAATTGCGAAAGTTTGGTGGTGTTTCTGTTTTGTTTTTATTAATAATTAATCAAGCTACTGGACTTGACCTATTTGGTAAGAATTAAATATTATTTTATAATATTGTGGAAAATTCTTTAAAAATATTTTAAACAATTAAGTGTTACGTTTTTAGTTAATACAGAGGGTGAGAGTCTGTTATCACTGTGCAAAAATAAAATTCCTACAAAATCCCCACCAATTGAATCTGTGTATGTTTACTCAATTTCTTTATCGATGGTTTCCAAATGGTGACACTTTTTTAAATCACGTCAGAAAACTTGATAAAAAAATACCATTGGCTTTTCGTTAAGTTCCAATGTTGGTGTTCCTGTCTCAAAATTAAATTCAAATAAATTTCATAGTTTTATGCGTTTTTATTTTTATTCGCAACAAGATCTGTATTTTTCTGAGATTAGGGAATATTGTGATAATCTTTTCTCAATCAAACTAAACCTATTTTATGAAAATCAACACTGGGTTATAACCTAAGCTTTTGCGATTAAATCTTTCTATAAATTCATTATATTATTTTGTTTCTATACGAATTTCTACAATAAATAAAAGTATTGATTAAGGTGTCATACAAAATTAATAGGTACTCTCTTTGTGGTTGTGTTCTTTGCTAAAATTCATACATAATTAAAAAGACGTGCGCTTGTATTATTTTCATACACGCAATATTAATGTGTATGGAATTATCGTTTTCCTTTTAATTTGGTGCAACCTCTAACACTCAAAACGTAGAAGAAGAAGACACAAATATAGAAGAACTAGAAACCCTATTCTAAACAAGAGTGTCGTTTTCCCAAGCGGTCACCCAACTAAGTACAAACCATGACTAATGCTGCTGGTCCTACGTAATCGAACGACCCAAGAGATATTTTTAAAGACCCAAATTCGCTCCTTTTAGTCTAGAAACATTGTGAGCGTACCGTGCTTAATTTGCACTATTCCGTACGTCTTTTATTAATACTTGGCTGTACCAGGCTGCATTTGTAAAAGTAGAATTTTTACTCAGGCGTACCGTGCCTGTTTTGGGTGCCATCAGGGGCGGCGCTTGCATAGGTGCGAGTGGTGCACGTGTACCGGGCGCAATTGGACCGTGCAATTTCAAAAATAAAATTCAAAAAGAATTAAAATTTTGAATAAAAAATTGAAACAGTGTTGTCGTAACTTGATTTTTATCTATTAAAAGGATTCAGTTTTATTACATGATTCATTTTTCGAGTTTATTTTTTCGATAAAATTCCGCGGGCGCTAGAAATTACACAAATTTGCCAAATTTCTGTCCCGGTACTTTCTCATGCAAGAAAAAACGGACACATTTTAGTTCTTCTCGTGCAGGAACTTACACGAGATTTTACTCAAGAAATAAAAGAACAGACCTTCGTCTTCGAGAATCAGATAGAAGTAAAAATTCAGTAAAAACATCCCTCAATTGGGAAAAAAAATCTCTTGAGTGTCTTTCTCCATTGTCCTTCACTGCGATCAAAAAATGAAGAGCTGATGGGGCGGAGGAGAGCGTGGGGAAGGAAGGAAAGTGCACACGCCATTCCGCTTTGGTCGGGGAAATTCTCACCCAAAATATTTCATGTAAACCTAATAACTCAGAACGTTGGAGGGCAGTTTCGGTAGCTGGGAACGAAGGAACGTGGTCGAAGGGCCGCACACAAGCAAAGCTTTTCATTTGACCACTAAATATATTATAATAGAGCTATTAAGAACTTATAACTGTACAGCCTAAGATTTTTAAACCTCCTCCCAACATTTAAAAAAGGGATTGCCTCATGCAGAGTGTGGGCCATGAGGGCATGCCGAAAGAAGGAAATTCCCGTAGGTTCCCGAAGAGGACGCCATGTGGCAAATGAGGGGCATCCCGAAAGAAGGCTTTCCCCACAGTTTCCTCATGAACACCAGCGATACTGAAGTGAGGCATGCCTTATTAGTTTCTCATAAGGGCCCTATGAGGCAAACTTCATTACAAATGAAATGGGGCAATCCCAAAATCTGTCTTACATATTCGGAAAGCTTTTTAAAAATCTTTGAAGTAAGACCCTAGTTTACTTATAAAAACCTTCAGTTTTTATTGTTGCATTGCTTCATATTTTAGGCAATTCTATTGGTGACCGTGATCGGTGTCATTTGGGGTATGCTCAATAGACCGGTTCTGGTTCGATTACAGAGTTTAAGCAGCATATCCACGCCGAAATTCTCAAATTATGTTCACGTGTTCCCGCCGCCCCTGCCTGGGGGGGGGGGGGTGCAGAATCAGATGGCGAAAAACTTTCCGTTTGAGCTCTAGGATGTTCTTTTACTCTGTGGGATCAATACTGGCAGGTCTCAAAACGAAATCCTTCAAAAGTATTAACAGTATTTGAAATTTAGAGTTAAACCGTTTTTTGTATAATTTCATTAATTGTAAATCAATTTTATTTCTACTTTTCTAGAAGGCGAAAAATGCCGCTTAAACGAATCAACATTTGGAATGTGCACAAAACTTCAGGACTGCCGTTCCTTAGCGCTAGCTCCGAACCCGTTATTGGATCTAAAGAAATTAGTGACTTGCTCCTATGACAAATTTACTCCGATAGTGTGTTGCCCTATACTAGAAGCATATGCCCAACCAGGTAAGCTATACACACAAAAGCTTGCAAACAATAAAATTTTAAAATATAATATTAAAAACGAGCCCAACATTAAATCAAAACAGCTTTTTCTACAACTCCACCTCCAAGACGAGTTGAGGCAACCAATAACCCAAATCGTGAAATATGGGAGAAGGCAGCTGTTTTTCCTATAATAAACGACAGTGAGGAGAAAGCAGCTCTTGAAAGGTAAAAAAACCATTATATTTTTTAAAACAACAAATAATATTAAATTTTTTTTTCTTGAAACCAAAATCAGGAAATGCGCTAGTCCACGATTGAATGTTACTGTTGGGAAAGCGGCTGAAACGGGTAAGATTTAGGAGTTTTTGAGCAATTTTTGTATAGGGGAGTTTTGAGATGATTTTTCAGTTACAGTTGCTCTGCTCTTTTAAGGAATTTGTATTCCACTGATAGTGCCCTCGAATTATTTTCTATTTTACAAGTAATACAATCTAATATGCAATATCGAAAAAAATTAGTCAAAAGAATCGCCAAAGCTGGAAAGTTGGGAGTACAACAGTCAAGATCCCAAAACTCGTTATACCTGTATTCTAAAAGCAGTCACAAGTCACAAAGCAATCACAAGTGTGTGGTAAGTCTCAACTTGAGACAATTTGGTATTCGAATTTTGACAATCCACAAACAGTCACAAGGCCTATAAAAATTGTGACTGTATTAAATTGAAGGTCACGAGAGAGCAGGTTTATATCCAGTACCTTGTTGCAGGCTCGATAGCCAAACAACATCGATGAGAAGTGCTCGGACGTTCACATACACTTTACCTCACTGCATCAATATTTTCTGGCGTACCTTGTCGCCTAGACTAATTACACGATTACAAATTCACTATTAGAGGTGAATTTTTCTTGTGACTATGTGCTTAGAATACTAAAGCAGCTGATAGTCACAAGAATAGTCACTCAATGACAAGCAGGAGTCACAGAAGCTTGTAACTTATGACTGGTCACAATTAAGAATAGATGGTTATTCTTCTTTTTGTAGCGCAGCAGCTGTGATCCTTGCTCTACTCTGATCTCAGCCTCCTGTAGGTTCTGTCTGTTACTGTATCTTTCCAGCGTCAAGCTTTCCCAATCTTCTAGTCCTGCTCACAGTGTTAGGATTAACTTTTAACGAAAGATAGCATTTTTTTGCGGATTTATTTTCCGAAATTTCTGTTATAACGATGCATTTTCAAATACGGCTGTCCTCCAACTTGATTATTGCTTTGTCTCTCAGTTGTGGCTATACAATACCGTCAGTTTGTATTTTAGAGTCGGCAGCTTCGTCGTTTGTCAACTTAATACTTCTTTATACCAATCTGCTCGAAATGCTTATATAATAGTATTTTCTTAATAATTATATTTATTATCACTTCCAGCATGTGAGGAGTACTCTAAACACTACTATCCCACTATCTCATATCATATAATTCATGGAAAGTTTGCTGAAAGTGGCCGGTTCCCATACATGGTAAAAGACTAACAAACAAAAATTTAATAATTTCACATTTTTCAAAGGCTGCAGTCGGAAGTTGGGATGACAGAAATAGATCTATCGAATGGCTATGTGGAGGTGCACTGATATCTGATCAATGGGTCGTCACAACAGCACACTGCGTCAATGAGACCGGAAAGTATATTGTTCGACTGGGAGCTTGGGATTTGAATGATGATCACGAAGGAGTTGTGGCTTTAAGTGTTCAGGTAATAATGATTTGGTGTGAGTTTTGAAATTTCGCTTTTTGCCTTAGTTTAACACTACAATAGACAAAAGTAAGTACAGCCTTCAAACGGTTCCGGATTATAGATCAGGTGTATTTTTAGACCTCATGAAATATATAACGTCAGATGTTTAAGAAGTTTGCCAGTTTTAGAAGTTTGCCTAAAGATTTGTCACGCAGACTTGTTTGGCCAAGAAAGGTAGCGCCGAAAAACGAGGCCCTGTTCCTCGCTATCGCAGAAGACAGAAGACAGAAGACAGAAGACAGAAGACAGAAGACAGAAGACAGAAGACAGAAGACAGAAGACAGAAGACAGAAGACAGAAGACAGAAGACAGAAGACAGAAGACAGAAGACAGAAGACAGAAGACAGAAGACAGAAGACAGAAGACAGAAGACAGAAGACAGAAGACAGAAGACAGAAGACAGAAGACAGAAGACAGAAGACAGAAGACAGAAGACAGAAGACAGAAGACAGAAGACAGAAGACAGAAGACAGAAGACAGAAGACAGAAGACAGAAGACAGAAGACAGAAGACAGAAGACAGAAGACAGAAGACAGAAGACAGAAGACAGAAGACAGAAGACAGAAGACAGAAGACAGAAGACAGAAGACAGAAGACAGAAGACAGAAGACAGAAGACAGAAGACAGAAGACAGAAGACAGAAGACAGAAGACAGAAGACAGAAGACAGAAGACAGAAGACAGAAGACAGAAGACAGAAGACAGAAGACAGAAGACAGAAGACAGAAGACAGAAGACAGAAGACAGAAGACAGAAGACAGAAGACAGAAGACAGAAGACAGAAGACAGAAGACAGAAGACAGAAGACAGAAGACAGAAGACAGAAGACAGAAGACAGAAGACAGAAGACAGAAGACAGAAGACAGAAGACAGAAGACAGAAGACAGAAGACAGAAGACAGAAGACAGAAGACAGAAGACAGAAGACAGAAGACAGAAGACAGAAGACAGAAGACAGAAGACAGAAGACAGAAGACAGAAGACAGAAGACAGAAGACAGAAGACAGAAGACAGAAGACAGAAGACAGAAGACAGAAGACAGAAGACAGAAGACAGAAGACAGAAGACAGAAGACAGAAGACAGAAGACAGAAGACAGAAGACAGAAGACAGAAGACAGAAGACAGAAGACAGAAGACAGAAGACAGAAGACAGAAGACAGAAGACAGAAGACAGAAGACAGAAGACAGAAGACAGAAGACAGAAGACAGAAGACAGAAGACAGAAGACAGAAGACAGAAGACAGAAGACAGAAGACAGAAGACAGAAGACAGAAGACAGAAGACAGAAGACAGAAGACAGAAGACAGAAGACAGAAGACAGAAGACAGAAGACAGAAGACAGAAGACAGAAGACAGAAGACAGAAGACAGAAGACAGAAGACAGAAGACAGAAGACAGAAGACAGAAGACAGAAGACAGAAGACAGAAGACAGAAGACAGAAGACAGAAGACAGAAGACAGAAGACAGAAGACAGAAGACAGAAGACAGAAGACAGAAGACAGAAGACAGAAGACAGAAGACAGAAGACAGAAGACAGAAGACAGAAGACAGAAGACAGAAGACAGAAGACAGAAGACAGAAGACAGAAGACAGAAGACAGAAGACAGAAGACAGAAGACAGAAGACAGAAGACAGAAGACAGAAGACAGAAGACAGAAGACAGAAGACAGAAGACAGAAGACAGAAGACAGAAGACAGAAGACAGAGAACAGAAGACAGAAGACAGAAGACAGAAGACAGAAGACAGAAGACAGAAGACAGAAGACAGAAGACAGAAGACAGAAGACAGAAGACAGAAGACAGAAGACAGAAGACAGAAGACAGAAGACAGAAGACAGAAGACAGAAGACAGAAGACAGAAGACAGAAGACAGAAGACAGAAGACAGAAGACAGAAGACAGGAGACAGAAGACAGAAGACAGGAGACAGAAGACAGAAGACAGAAGACAGAAGACAGAAGACAGAAGACAGAAGACAGAAGACAGAAGACAGAAGGCAGAAGACAGAAGACAGAAGACAGAAGACAGAAGACAGAAGACAGAAGGCAGAAGACCGAAGACAGGAGAAGAAAAAAGGCACTAGGCGGTGTGTCCTGTGGCCAACCTAACTAGTCCCCGACATCTTTTTTTACTGCGTCGCAGAGACGGTCCAAGAGCCAACCGTTTGGATTTCACCAGACCAGGCGTGGAGCTTCACTGCTTAATGTATTTCATCAGAGTCCGATCGTTTAAGGCCCAAGTATTCTTGATGGTCCTGGACCTACATAAGGGTGATCCGAGTCTCGGTTCTTCAAGGGTTCTTCGATTTGATCGTACCCGGCTTTATATCTCTGATCGTCTGTTACATAAGATAAAGATCCACTTCTTCACGTCCTTCTCAAAATTTCATATGTGTACGCCAATGTAGCTTACATCAACGCTTAAAGTGCCCAGGTGAAGACATTAATTAATGAAAAGCTTATCGAGTATTATCATGAAACCAACTGAATACAATATAGAGCCCACGCCATAACAGAAGGGAATCTTAAAATCCGTGGATGGATTTATTACTATCCAAAAATCGATAAATGTATGTCTGTGTGTGTCAGTAGCCTGAAGCCAAAGCACCACTCCAGAGGTCTGTGGTTCGATTCCACTCTATGAAATAATCTTTCGCCCCTCCATTTGTCCCACAAAAATAGAGCATAAAAGAAGAAGAATTCAAAAGCATTTTTCACATTTCCAGAAAATAATATTCCATCCCGACTTCAAGCTACCAGAGTACTACAACGACATCGCTTTACTGCAACTGAGAGCAGCCGTCAAGTACAATGCGAGCACCGTCTTCTATCCAGTCTGCCTTAACACAGATCAAACAAAACCATTAGAAGATTTAGTTTATTCAACTGCCGTTTGGAATCAATTTTGGAAGAAAGGTGGAAACGCACATTTTCCTTATTCAATACTTTCACACCTTTATTCAATACTTTTTGTTTCACAGATCCTGCACTGCATACCTACGACGTGACACTTGTCGATAGGGACGATTGTGACGTTGCACGGAACTTAAGCCTTTATGGAATTGTTGTGAATGAAACTCGAATACCACAAGGCATGCATGACGGGCAATTATGTGGCAAAGATTCCAATGACTTTACTGAGCAGCAAACTGGTGGTGTTTTAGAATATCTCAACGAGGATGGCATTCCATATTTGCACGGATTAACATCGTTTGAGCAGCCATTGACGAGTTCGCCGAAGTTTAGAGTGTTTTCGAGAATTTCACATTACTTAAAGTGGATCGAGTGCATTATTTGGTCTTAGTTCATTTTAATATATTGAATATTTGTAATTTATAGATTTTGTAATTAAAAAAATAATGAGAATATATAAACAATTTTAATAGGAATAAGTGAGCAACAATAGCTTGGAGCGCATTATGCAAGAAAACGTCGCACTTTCATGTCATCGTCATCATTGGCGCTACAGCCTCTGTGAGCCTTGGCCTCCTCAAGAATTTTCCTCGGACGTTCTCGGTCCTGCGTCTCTCTTCCAGTTAATAATCCCAATCGCGGTAAGTCGATTTCGATGTCGTCTTTGTATCTTTTCCTAGGTCTTCCTTGTGACCTTCTTCCCTCTGGCGTTTGAAGGAACAGGATTTTTGGGGGTGCTTCTTCCGGGATTCTCATTACATGTCCTATCCAGTGTAGGCGTGATATCTTGATGCTTTTGATTATGTCTGGTTCTTTGTATATTTGGTACAGCTTATGGTTGTATCCTCTTCTCCAGACTCCCTCTTCATTTACTGCGCCTGTGATCCTGCGGAGAATTTTTCTTTCGCAACTTCCGAGGATCTGCTCGTCTTGCCTAGTAAGCGTCCATGCTTCCGATCCGTACATCAGTACTGGTAGACATTCATATAGCGACTTATATATTCGTTCCTCCCAGTCGTCGGGTACAGTGCCCTGATTGAAATACAGACTGGCTGCAATACGTAGGGAAAGTTGGAGATTGTTCAATAGGGCAAAACATCCTGGGAAATGGCGAGAATACAGGTTCACTCGAACAGCCTACAACAAAGTGTTCAGACGCTACAAAAGAACTGCCTATAGGAAGCATTGTGAGAGACTGCAAACTCTACCAGAGGCAAATAGACTCCAAAAGCTCGTCCTCAAAAACTCTTTCAACGCAGTGAGCTTTCTTAAGAAGATGATGGCCCTCCAACCAAGAAGATTGCGGTGCTCACCTAGCACTTTCCAGGGTCAATTCTCCAGACTGCTTATTCCCTGGTTGCTGCGTACAGTTATAGGACCATTCCACACCGACATTCTCGAAGCCTTCCTGGGAACACATGAGCAGCGGCCTCTTTTCAACTCTACAAATTCCTGGGAGGAGGTGGAATTTTCCTGGCACTCCTTCAGAAGTGCCTCGAGCTAATACTCTACCGGATGGTGGACCGTCTCCCTTGGAGAGGAAAAAAGGCAGAAAAGAAGGGTCTTCCTCGACTAAGGTAGAGCGCAAAAAGGAGCTGAAAAGGCGAAAAATATATAAGGACACAAATGTGAAAAGCGGCATATCGTACGCCTGTATCCTGAGGAAGGTAAGAACGAACACTTCCTTAACGAAACTTGGGGAATAGGTGACGCGCAGCAGGCGGACACAAAAGAGAGTCCTTTTAGTGGAGCTGTATAAGGGGAAGATAAAACGGTGGATCTCCAGCAGAACATTATATCCTCGCTAGGAGAGACAGAGCAGGTAAGAGCAGGCACCAACCAGTTAGCAATCAGGGACCTGGACGAGATCACTTCCAAAGATGGGATCTTCGAGGCATTGCAGAATCAGCTAGGCCTGCTGCGGTGTTGTACTGGGTTAAGGGACTGAACCTAACCAATTGGGAGTCGGTCCGACGTCTTAGATAAGCTAAAGAACTAATAAGACCTTTTGCCTTAAGGAGCATTATCACTTTAAACAGGGCGCGGACCTTAGGTTGTTTGTGAGATATCTGACTGTAGGGCTGTAGGGCTGCGGTATCACCTCCATAGCCTAGGACCATCTCAGGAGACAGAATCCCGACTCTGCATGAAAGGCGACGAGACGTCCTAAACTATCTCTGTGAATATACTGCTCTGATCTTGCTCAGCAGAAGATCGTTTGTCAAACAGGTCCTGCCCCACTCATGTTCGATCTTCTCTGATTAAATACCTTCTTGCCTTCGTTCGGAGGGCTATATGGCTTGCCCCTACACTCACATAATAATAAATACTTGGAAAGATCACTGAATGATCAATCCTTAACTGAATCATAAATCAATATTAGTAAAAGACTTGAGGCGAGATCCTTCAGAGCATTTAAACCAGATTCGTTCTATTTGCTGAATCCGGGTTTGTTTGTTCCAATTCCAAATTACATTGAACTCAGCTCTCAGCACCGCAAATGTCGTATTAATTTTTGGAATAAATAAAATATAATAAAAGTCCAACTGACCGCATCCGTTTACGTTTAAGGTTTGAAGCTGTAAAAAAACCCGAATATTTTTTTTGGTAGTGACTAAGTTTCATTTCTTTTTTAATGAGAAATTTTGAAATTTGCGAGAATGTTTCTACCTCAGGGTTGTAAATACTATACTTAAGCAATTTTTGAGAAAAAGTTGCACATGTAATTAAATGGCATACTTTTGTGTTATTAAATTTATTATTCACACGGAAAATTCGATAATGGAAAAGTCAACCAACCGCGTTTACCGTTTTGCAGTTCAAAATCAACAATGACGGTCTTATAAGTCTTATAAAGCAGTAAAGTATTTACAATATTCTCCGGGGGAATCCCGGTTAGTAATTATTAGCTGAGTTCTCCTCAAGCATGACGACAACAGCAACAGAAGACCCTAATTGAATCAGATCTTGACCCAACAAGAGATACCACCTCGAATACTAATTAACCTTTAAGAAAAGTTGCGCACGCAATGATATTACTTAAGCCTGGGTTATTTTTTTTATGCGTGACTAACTTCGAAAGAAACCGGACATAGTGAAAAGATCTTTCAAAGAATCTGTTGAGAAATTTTAACGATACAAAATACAAAACAATAAACTTCCAGATACTTGTGACATCACTGATCAAGCAAGGTCAAGATCACTAAAAAAACGGAATTTAAATTCAGTTGTATCGCCACTACTAGAGCAAGTAGCCAGTTAGTATCCGTTCTGTCATCTAGCTCTAGTAGCGACAATAATCTGAGCCAAGCTTTAAGATTGTACACATCGCGACTTGGGGCCCCAAGACGCTGTTGTTTATCGTCTCTTGACGCGATCATCGCGCGTCTTCGATGTTTGTGTCTTGTCTTCGAAAGAAGATCCACCAGTTTTCAACTAGTAGCGCAAACAGCTGGTCATCCGGGTTAGCTGCTTTGGTCAATATAAAAATCCGAGACACAAGTGCAAAGAAACTGCGATTTTCTTCGCGATTAGGTCAAAGGTTGAAGTGATATCAGTTTTTGGAAGATCGCTTTTTTACTTGTTTCGTTTCGTGTGTTGTCGCCACATTTTATTTTAATTCCGCAGTGTTTTCGGACGTGTGATAGCGCATTATTATTTTATTGAAACGCCTTTTTGGTGTTGGTCCATTTTTGGAATTTAAGAGAGAAAAATTCCACCGCTAAAAATATATAAGAAGCAAGTGTGAAGATCGGGTGAAGATCAGTGAGAATCGACACAGCACAACAAAAAGGAATTTAAAAATTTTCTAAATATATTTCCACCGATCGATGTGATCAATACAAATAAAAAAAATTTATGTAATTTAAAAAAAAGTGTGAACAAAATTATTTTTTTTGGTTTCTTTTTATTTCTTTTAAAATTTTTGTTTATTTCTTTCGATGTCATAATTTCACTCTTTTTAATCTCGTATGCGATCGTCGTATTATGATGCAATTATGATGCACTTATAGACGCTATTATAAGAAATTGAATATCAAAGAATGCAGTAATAATAACACAGTGTGATCGTGTCAATTGTGGTGAACAAGTGGTGATATCGGAAGCCTTGGATAATTTGGTTCGATACATACAAGATCCTGTTTGGTTTGTAAGCAGACACAGCATGATGATGACCTTCAGAGAATACAATGGCTTCTGTCGATCAGCGATCTTAGTAATTACATTTCTTCTGTTTTTCATCGATACGATCAATAGTTATGATCTTTTTGGTAAGTTACAAATTTTAATTATGTTAAAAATATTTTATTTAATTCCATTCAAAACTTTATTTAATTACTTTTCATACTGTAGAATGCGTCTTAAAAAGTTCTATGTGTATTTGCCACGCATTAATATAACAATTTTGTTGTTTTTTTGAAGTGATCGTGATAAGGAAAAATTTCATTTTTAAATGAGACTAAGAAAGCTACACTTTGTTTTGAAATTAAGTAAAAGATTATTGCAGCTAGATCTACTCTGGAAAAAAGCATTGCATTATCTGTAAGAGCACGATCGTTGATCTCTAAAAAACTTGATCTCGTATTGATGTTACCAATACTGTCAATTGATGATCAGATAAAATTGTTGCTGAATATTTTATTTACATACAGTTGAGAGTGATCCTTATCTTGGTTATGTTGATAAGAATGGTCAAGAAAAGAAATTATACCAGCAGTAGTTTTTCTCATAGTCTGGAGGATCAAGTGAGGAAGATAATTTTGTTATGAATAAAAAGAAATTATATTAAGTGTGACAAAATGCTAATGGTTACACGTTTTCCTAAAAAAATATAATCTTCACGTCTTCTTCCTTATCAAATAACCACAAAAGAGAGAGAATTACTATTATCTTTACGTTGTCTGAGGGTGTTTAATATGAAAATCAGTAATCCCCAAGTCACCAGTTTTCAATTACAATTTTTGCCGAATTATGGTAACTGTGTCGTTGTTGTTTGAGCTGCCTCTTGCGGAAAAACAAGCTACATGACCTCGAACCCACTAATACCACCTTCTTATTCTTCTTTGGTGAGGTATTGGGTCCAAAAATACTGCGGCCATTTCACTTGGCTTATTGGACTAGAACCCTTTACCACATATTTGTAAGACAGACCGCTTGAGCTGGTTTAACAGTCTGCCTAATGGCGTCTCGCTTATACTTGGCTGCGCGAGCTATCGCAGGGCACTTACAGAAAACATGAAGGGAAGATTCATCCTCCTTAAGGCAAAACCTGCAGGCGGAGTTGACCGCTCGTTCTATCTTCCATAAGTGGTAATTTTGAGGGCAGGGTTTGGTGAACAAGCCAACAAGTGACTTGAGATCAAGCCAACAAGAGTGTTACCAACAGGTGTCCCGACATCCTTCTACCGCGCCCCAAAAATTCCTTATCCTCGTTAAGAGACGCCAATCAATCCAACAAGTGCCCTGATATCCTTTCTGCTTAACCCCAACACCTTCTTAGCCATGTTAAAAGACGGCATCGCAAGGAGCCCGTTATAGTTGGCTAATCTAGCCGAGGATCTACAGCGTTCGGTGTGTGTCCTCTTGGGTTGGAGGGCTTTCTTTCTTTCTCCTCCTATCTACTGGGGCCTGCCGAGCACCCATTCAAAGCTAACAGCGTCACCACTTAAGACGCCTAAAGCGATCTTATTATATTTCAAATTGTCTGCCTTAGAATATTGCGTCGCTGGGCTGAATCAGCTGCTTTAACTTCCATGTTTAGGGTTCATCATCCTCTTCTCTTCTATCTTATTCCACCGCAGCATATTCCCAGTTTATTCAAGTGTACTGGCCACGCCTTTAACATCTTTAGCTGTCTTCGGACTTCTCGGGCAGTACGACGGCTCTTATAATAACCGAATCGGTGCAAGTGCGATCTGTAGCCTGCATGCCCGCTGAAAAAGTTAACAAGATCCTTTCTTAGTCCGTAGTGATCAGTATCGATCCATCTCGTCGATCACGATCACTATCGCTCCATGAGTCTTCTTGATTCAGCAGCCCTACACTCAACCCGATCCTCACGGACATTTGCTTCACTGTATTACTGATCATAACCAATTTGATTTTATCTTAGACACTTCACGATCGCTTCATTCGCATATATTTCGATTCGTGTCGAGACCACTTTCTAGTACTACCACTCTGATATACTCTGCGAAGCCTCCCTCACCAGGAAGGTCTACTAACTACAGTTCAACCCCTATATTATGACCCACAGGACAGATCATTTTGGAACACTTCAAGTTGTCGGCTATAACTTTTGGCCCATTAAGCAACAACTAAACACTTTCTACGAACTATGATTCACTGTCCATTCCGAAGCCAGGTTTGATTAATTTCCAGGTTAATACAACATGGTCTGATTTTATCTATCAACTAGTAACCCAACGACCAGTTCATATTTACTCTGAAACAGTATGAATTTTCATGGGAATTCACTACTGGAACTGCATGTGGGATGTCATTCAGCGGCTGTGCATTTAATTTGCATTTTTTAATGTTTAATTTCACTTCAATCTCGTTGGTTAAGAAGTTAATTTGTTGTAAAATAAACTTGAATGTTTAGTTTAGCAGCTTTTGAGGTGTGTAATTTATTATCAATAAGAAAAAGAAAAAAATCAAATCAAAAATGAAGTAAAAGGTCCCATTTTTTATTAAACTCTTTAAGTACAATCCTCTCGGGTTTAGTTTAGTCTGAAAAAATTAAGGCGACCTGGCTACCAACCACAGGGAGGGTCGTGGATTCGAATCCCATCGCGAGATCTTCAACCTTTCTTATGGAATCACAGTTCCTTGAAGACCCTCTTTTCTGTACACAAACTTTCTTTCTTTCTTGGCCTTTTAGTCCAGTAAAATAGTGTTTAAATCAGGAAAGTTTTGGGGTAGTTTGATTTCTTCGGTTTCTTATGTATTTTGGGGTGCTGAATCCGTATCCGAGGTTTGCTGACAAAATTTCGTGATGGAACATTGAGATGCAAAAATATGAAAAAATTCTTACTTTTTCGCGGTTTTTCGCTTATAACTCGGAAAATATCAACTTCTCGTCAATAACATTCATATACTAAATGAAAGAGCACAAAAATTCCTACAAATCTCAAGTATCTCTATCCCACTCACCGTTTTGGTTCTAGCGCTAGTTGAAAATTTACCTATTTTTCTAAGTCAGCAAAAACCTGATTTTCTAATTGACAACGCTATTATGCAGGGGGTATCCGTTGAGTTTACAAAGCGTCCGGCTGTTAGGTTTTGGTTGGACTAACAAAAGATCGGTTGGGAGGGGAGTGGAAATCGTAACGGTTTAGCCGCCAGGGCGTTTTA